>CM056734.1:15722500-18122500 GCA_029844215.1 Przewalskia tangutica
TTTAAATAATTTTTTCTTTAAATAATTAACCAGCCTTGCATTTTTGTCAAACCAGTCCAGTCCAAGACACAATTTGAATCAGTCCAAGCCAACACTATTTTTAATATCATCCAAACACCCTCTTTTATTTCCCCCCCTAAAATCAAATACCACTTTTCATTTTCCCCCTAAAACAATACCCCACTTTTCATTTCCCCCCCAAATATCTAACCCTAATCCTACCCTATAAAAACAAAACATTCCCCCCCATTTTAAACAACCCCACCAGACACTATCACTTCTACTTCAAAGCACCGCCTCACCCTCTTTCCCTTCCCATCCGCCGCCGCCGCCTTCACGGAGCTCCAAGCTCCGGCCGAACACCTCACGCATGCAGCTCGCACGTCTCACTCTCTCTCACTCCCGTCGACCTCTGCCACCATCACCGCTTCGTGAACGCCGCCATCATCCCGCCGCTCACCCATCGCTCTCGCCACCATCGCCTTCGCCGGAGCTCCAAGCTCCGGCGAAGCCCCCTTTTAACACCCACATCATCTCCTCACCTCTCACTCTAACTCCGTGAGCCTCATCATCAACACCACCGTCTCATCTCGAACTCCGTCGCCGCCATCGCTCGAACCACCACAACCCTTCGAACCTCTGCGCCGCCCGCCATCGCTCCTATCAATCACCTGGTGGTGTTGCTCCGCGACTGCCGCGTGGAAGCGACGCCACCGCTCACGCTTGTGTTGTTGAAATCACCGTTTGTGTCTCTTCGTTGCTATTATATTATTGATTATTTGGACTGATTTATTATTTTGAATCTCGCCGGAGTTTAACAAACTCCGTGACTATGTCAGGTATCTTGTTGTTCTTTGGATGATTACATTATTGTTGTGGTTCTGGCGAAAATGGCAAATCGCTTCATCGCTTTTCTCGATTTCGCCCTCTTTTCTATTGATTTGTTGGCTGTTTATGTTTCACTGAGTTTCGGCCATTTATTGCTACTGTTTGGGGCATTTTGTTGGACTGATTTTCGGCTATTTTTGCTGCTGTTTTGGCCATATTATTGGACTGGTTTTGGCCATATTGCTATTGATTTTGGACATTTTGCTGGTTTACTGATTTAGAACAAATACTACACTGTTGGTATTTTACTGATTTGAACAAGATGCTACACTTGTTTGGCCAATGAAAAAGTTATCCGTCGATTTTTGAGGCCTCCACAGTTGCAAAGACGGAAAATAAAATAAATGAAGCTTTCTGGGCAAGGATGATTTCTTCCACTTACACCGGATAACCGACATGCGCTGGCAGGGTGAATTCTCGCAGCCGCACTTGTTTAGGCTGTCCCACTTTATATATTTTTCATATATGAGCCCTCCGTGTTTAAAACTATTATTGTTTTGGCGCGGATATGAAGGTTTTATTTATTTTATTGCTTTTAATAATAATGGCCGATGAAGGAATCCCCGTCTGATTTTCAAGGCCTCCTCTGTGCAAAAGACGGATTTATTTATATTTTTGCTTTACTTATTAAATTCCTGTCATTACTTTAGAATTATTTATTTTGATACTAACACTTTTACTAAGTGTTTATGCAGGTAGCCGGAGATCATCTTGTGCAGAAAGCCTAAAAATGGCTAAAAGATTTCCCGGAATGTTATTTTATATCGCATTTAATTTAGTTTTATTATTGTGTAGTGCACTTTATTTTAATTATAAATGCTTAGAATAGGTAGAATAAAAAGAGCAATAAATAGTTAACCTATGTTTGAACGAACAACCGCAAGTTAGCGGATCTTGAAGGATGCCTAACCCCTTCCCTTTAGGATAATAAAGAACCCTGATCCAGAATCTCACTAATTTTGCAGACCATTAAATGAAAGTCAATTGCAGTATTTTTATTGCAATAAACTAAGTGTCCTAATTCACTATAATAATTAGGTGGCGACTCCTTAAATACATTTAGGAATCAACCATACGTAGTACTCCCGTTTCGACTCCGGTTAAAATGGGGTGTTACAATATATATATATTGTATTGATGAGAAAGGCTCCCCAAGAGAGATTAATACAATCTAACATTATATATATTTTTTAATTAAACTACTCACAACTTCATATTAGACAATAAAATTTTATACAATATCATCAAACAGATTGATGTGAAAAATGCATTCTTACATGACGAACTCAAAGAAACGGTGTACATGTATCAGCTCATGGGTTACAGAGACCTCACTTATCCTAATCGTGTATGCTTACAGAAGAAATATTTGTATGGGCTCAAGCAAGCTCCTCGAGCCTGGTACAAGAGGTTTGCAGATTATGTTTCTACTATTGGATTTTCTAACAGCAAGTCTGATCATTCTCTCTTCATATACCGTCACGGTAATGATATGACTTACATTCTTTTGTATGTGGATGATGTGATATTAACTGTTTCCTCTAATGCTCTTCGTAAGTCTATCATGTCTCTTCTTAGCTCAAAATTTGTTATGAAAGATCTGGGACCATTGAGTTATTTCTTGGGAATACTTGTAACACGTCATGCATGTGGTATATTTTTGTCACATAGAAAGTATGCAGAAGAGATCATTGAACGGGCTGACATGTTCTCTTGTAAGCCTTCATCCACGCCGGTTGATACTAAACCGAAGTTGAATGCTACTTCATCATACCGTATGATGATCCATGACATTATTACAATCTTGTATGAACCCTGCAATATCTTACTTTCACGAGACTCGACATATCTTATGATGTGCAACAAATTTCCTTATTCATGCATAACCTGATGTAGGATCACATGTATGCTATCAAGCGCATTGTGCACTATATTTAGGGAACTCTCGATCATGTCTTACATCTATATCCATCCTCGACAACCACTCTCATTTCTTACACAGATGCAGATTGAGGTGGACGTCTGAATACCAGATTTGGAACGTCTGGTTATTGTGTATTTCTTGGTGACAATTTGATCTCTGAGTCTTTATTGGCTACAAAACTTCTTTAGGCTGAAGTTATCTGCCTTCGTTTTGTTTGTAATTTCTTTTTATTTTATTTCTACAAATTGTAAAAAGAAATTTACTTATATTTGTATATGATAAATATAATACTTCGGTCATTGACCATCAAGGGCTTTATTAATATATACCCTTGAAAATATAAACTTGTGTCTTTTACTTTTTTCGCTGCATTTACTTGTTAAGATTTATTATTTTATCGGGTGTTGACACAACACTGAAGGCAATATAAGAAACTGTTTAGCTTTTCAAACATTCGAATCTTTAGTTTTCCTACTATTAATTGCTTATCCGTAGCCTCAGTCCTTTCAACCTCATTTGACAACAAATACCACAAAACAAATTTAAACTTAGCTACAAACTTATTCATTAATATGTCGCTAAATTATTTCTAGTTAAGAATTCTTTTTCAACAATTCGTTACTAACTTGTCGTTAAATTGGATTAACGATGAATTTTACTGCTCGACTTTTCTTCGATAATTCATGTTTATTTAGTAGTTAAATAACTTAATATATAAAAGAATATTGAGAGTTTTCATTTATTCCATGTATATGTCCAAGCAATCAAAAAAGAAAAGAAAAGAAAAAGAATCAAAATAAGGGTGTGTTTGGTATGACAGAAAATGCTTTCTATTTTTTCTTATTTGATTGCATTAAATATTTTAAAAAGTGTTTTTTCTTAAAAGTTTGAGGGATATCATTTTCTGGATGAATAAAAACACGTCAATGCATTCCAACCTATTCTTTTGCACCACCCATCCCACCTACATGTCTACCACACACACCTGCCTACCCCAACCCCATCGCCGACCCCACATATACTGTCTTCAATTGGTTAGGCGGTTTGACACGTTATTCAATGGGCATTACTTAAAGCGATGTGCGTCATCCAGTTGATACCCCATCCCACCCTCGCTTGACACACAACTTCACCTACCCCCTTCCCCTTACCCTTACCAACAAAAGTTGCAATCCATATTAAAAAATGTTTTGCTTTGAATATATGCATATATGTTGAGTCTATTTTATATACACTTTTGAGTTCTTTTTAGTTAGTATTTTTCTATTTTTTCTTTTGCGTTAGTATAGTGTTAGGGTTATTTTTCTTTCTTTTGAGTCACAGCGGTCCTAAAGGAGAAAATACCGAATTGAGGATGAAATGAGCTGAATTGAGGATGAAATTGCACAAGCAAAGCCCAGACAATCAAATCAAAGGAGTCCCGGGAAGAATGGAATAAATCTGGCGAAATCTGGACGAAATAGTGTCAAGGGCCGCGACGCACGAAAGGAAGGGCCGCGACGCTTGTTGAGCCGCGACCGAAGAATGAAGAGTCGGGGCGTAAAAATTTCAGTAGCTGAAGAAATAAAAATACCGTGCTAAGCGTCGCGGCGCCTGGCAGCAGCGCCGCGACGCAGTATTTCTAGAAAGGTCCCAGTTTTTCATGTTGATTTAGAGCTGCGGCGCTTGGCAGCAGCGACGTCGACACGCGTATCTGAGAAAAAAGGCCGAATTTGCTGAAGAGTAAAAGGGTCCGGAACGAAGTTTTTTTTCATATATAAAACCGTGGAACCCTCTCATATTTCATATCATACTTTGGAGGCAAGAAAGGAGGCAAATCTACACAATTGGAGACTTTTGTTCAAGTTCTTTTTCTTCCCTTTATTTTAATTCAGTTTATGTTGGATATTTGTAAATTGGTTCTTAGCATGACAATGTCTAGGAGCTAATTTCTCTATTAGGATTTTCCATCGAATTAACTTGAAACTCTTTTCATAAGTTAATGCATTGTTAGTGATTTCTTCTTCAGTTATATTAATATCTATTCAATTTATATTGATTGTTTGATAATTAACTGACCATTAATTGTTATAACTTATATGATTTCGAATCGAGATCTGAAAAGGGAGATTTGAATATGCTATGTTGTCTAGACATAGGTTAAAATCGCGGACGAAAGTACCCCGATACTTGTGTAGTGTTTAAGGTTATTGCTCTTAATCCTCATGTGTAGTAAAATCTATCATACAAATATAGAAGGTTTCTGCATAAGGTTGAGTTTCTATATATCCTAACCGAAATATATAACATCTTAGTTAATCTGCTATCTTAATAAGAAGAAGAATCATTAACTTTGCATTAACAAGTGAAATAGTGGATAGTTGAGGAGATAAGTGTTTTGAAACTCGGTCCGGACCGGCCGATCGGACCGAGTTAATCGGGAACCAGTCTCGAAGTCGGTCCGAGTTTATTGTAGGAACGGGTGGTATCAAACTAGGCGCAACCCGGTAAAAATCGATACGAACCGGTGACTCGGTAACTCGTACAAACCCAATTTTCGTTTATTCATATGTATTTTTTTTAAATAAATTAATTAAATTTTTCATATTCTGCTGGTGCATGCCTTTTCATATTCTGTTGGTGCGGGCCTTTTCAACTTTTCAAATTAATTAAACTTTTTAACTTTTCACCTCCGGAGAACAATATTCTTACCCATTTTTTTTACCGTTTAATCATTTACATTTTAATAATTAATTAAACTTTTCAACTTTGCTTTGCTCGCAAATTACAATCAATTTTTCATTTTTTTTTTCAATTTAAGTACCAAATATGAGAATGGTAGAAAAACTCACGTGCTTTTAGAAAAAAAATATTTTTTGAAACCGTCGTCCAAACACATCCTAAATAACGGGACCCGCGCGGGAATATCAGCGGACAGGTGAACTGTCTGTTGAAACGACAAGTATACACTATTTTGGAATTTAGAGGTGTAGTTACTGGGCAACTTATGTAACATTTGTCCTTTCTTCTGCTTCTGCAACTCTGTTTCTAGAAACAACAACTCTGTTCTCTCTTCTTTCTCGTCGCAACTTACAACATGGCGGACTCAAGTTCTTCCACTTCCGACCCGTATGTTCTATTTTTCTTCCATCACACATGTCTTCTTGTTACAAATTTTAATCCGTGAATTTAATCTTGTTTCACCTTTTAATTTAAACATATATCTGAATTTTCTGTTATTTGATGATATATAGGGTCTGTTTGGAAAGCCACTTGTTAATTGGAATTCATGTAATTATTAGAGTAGTAATTGTTAGAATATTATTAATTACTATTAATAATATAATTATGTAGAATCTTTTGTAAATGGTAAGTAGTATTATGTATTAAATAGAATAGTATTAATATAGGGAATAAGAATATATTATGGGATAGGTAGGAGTATTTTAAGGAAGACTTAATCTTCCTATTAATTATTACTTTATGTATATATTGTGATCATTTGGGCATGAATAAGTTTAAGGAAAATTTTCCAATTCTAAATAATTCTTACATGGTATCAGAAGGTAATTCAAAGATCCTATTCTAAATAAAATTTTCCTTCCAAATTCGGTCATCTTCCCCATCCTTCCAACCGAATTTGTCTTCTCCATTGTTATACTTTATTTTTCTCCATTATTGTTGTCAACCATGTCTGAATCAAAATCTTCGTTTCACTCAGCCCTTACTATTTCCAACATCAAAACACATATTTCTGTCAAACTAGAGATGGAAATTGTTCACTACGCAACATGGGCGGAGTTGTTCAAAATATGTTGTAGGGCTCACAAAGTTCTTCATCATATAATTCCACCAAAAAATGGTACAACAACGGAACAATCGTGCAAGCGGACAAAGAATTGTGGGATACCCGATGCCACGCTTGGTTGGATTTATCAACAATATCCACGCATTGCATACAATAACTGAACCAGATTCCTATCGCCACGGCGTACGGGAACGCTGAGAGACATTTTTCAAGATAATCAAAACTCTCGCCGCCAAGGCGTTGGAACAAGAATTTTCAACCATTGTCACGGCGACTTCCCTAACGTTTCAACCTCCGCCAACGTCTTAAAGTGGTGCATCAATCGAGAAACGAGTTCACCGATTCGACAATCGGTTAGTTTTACGATTAGTCACGGTCTCACAGATGCTTATAGTGGCGTGGGGACACTAATCCGTCAAAGTAATCCCTTACCAAAGTTTTATCAAGCAAGATCCATGCTTGTTCTCAAGAATCGTGTTTGATTAAGGGTTTCAACAAATTCGCCATGGTTGCCACGTATTCAAATGAAGGTAATTATTTTGACTATTCTTCACAAAATAAGAGTCAAAGGGCGTAATAATAATAAGAAGGTGGAAATCGCGGAAATAATAAAGGTCACCGGCGATGGCGGCGCGAATGGCGCGGAACACTCGGCGGTATGGCGGCGGCGAAAGAAGGCTCGGCGGCCATCGGGCACGGCGGGCGGCGGCAATTTAGCAGATCGGGCAAGCGGCCATCGGCAAAGAATGGTCGAGACGGTATTGGGCCAGACAAACCAACAGGCCCAATGGCGATGCGGCTCAACCTGCTCAAAGAGCAGGCCAACAAAGAACATTTTTCAAAGCCACCAAAGCCAGCCACTGGACATACTTCACAGTATCAACAATTTTGGCGAGCCCGAACGCTGAAATGCTTCAGCAGCGAAGCTGGGCCTCCTCCGCCCAACGATGGCGGGAGGCCCATTCAACCACGACCCATCCTACGGATATTGGCGAGCTATGCACACTCGACTCAATCCACCTGATTCTAATTGGTATATGGACTCGGGCTCGTCACATACGACGGCGTCCCAAGGTACACTCTCACCCTATTATAATTGAGTAAAGAAAATGGTATTATCATTTGAAATGGCCATACAATTCCAATAAAAGGTTATGGATCGAACACACTGTCACCACCACATCCGCCACTAGTTTTAAAAAATGTCCTGCATGCTCCCAAATTAATAAAAAAATTGGTTTCTGTTAGGAAGTTTACTAGTGATAATTGGGTTTCTGTTAAATTTGACTCATTTGGTTTTTCCGCACATGACTTTCGATCGGGAAGCTTCTCATGAGATGTGATAGCAAGGAGGAGCTCTATCCAATAAGTTTACCAAATCCACAGTCTAAAGTTCCTTCCACTTTTGCAGCCTTGGCTCCATCACTATGGCATGAACGATTGGGACATCCGGGGGAGTCCGTTTTGGCATCTCTTAAACAAAACAATTTTATTTCATGTACTCAAACTCATGTTTTGAATAAGTTTCAGGCTTGTGCCCTTGGTAAACATGTTAGGTTGCCATTTACTTCTTCTACTTCATGCACTACTATGCCATTTGATATTTTACATTGTGATATTTGGACATCACCGCTTGAGTTCCTCAGTCATAGATACTATTTATCGTTTCTTGATGATTACTCTAATTATTTGTGGACACTCCCTTTGTCGAAAAAATCACAAGTGTTTTCCACTTTCCTAAACTTTAGAGCATTTATCCGAACTCGGTTTGAGCGGAGATTAAAAGTATTCAATGTGACAACGGGAGGAATTTGACAATAATCGCTTTGGGATTTTTTCAAAACAAATGGTTTACAATTTCGTTTATCCCGCCCTCACACATCTTCACAGAATGGGAAGGAACGCAAAATTAGAACCATTAACAATATTGTGAGAACATCCTTGCTCACGCTTCTATACCCCCATTTTTTGGCATCATGCGCTCAAATGGCAACCTACATGTTAAATATCCTTTCCCACAAAAACATGTCTTACCAAGCTCCACTAAAAATACTTTACTTACGAGAGCCCTCATATCATTATTTGAGAGTATTTGGTTGTCTTTGCTACCCCTATTTCCATCCACCACAATCACAAAACTTCAACCCCTGCCTACTCCATGTGTCGCCTTGGGATATCCTACGAATCACCGTGGTTACATGTGTTATGACATTTCTTCCAAACGTATGTTTATATGTCGTCATGTAATTTTTGATGAGTCACAATTTCCTTTGCCAAGATACATGACACAAGGACAAATACTTATGATTTTTGGATGATGATAGGCCGTATCTAACTCATTTTCTCCACACCGGGACAAAGAAAAAGCTGAAAGGCCCAAGCCGGCCATCGGCCCAAGGCCCGGTGAACGAGAACCCTACTTTACACCGCTTCTTCACTGGGCCAACCTCCAACCTGTGCCCAACTACACACAAAATACTCCGGCCCAAGACAAACCAGCCAAGAAATTAGCAATAATCTGGCGATGGCGTTCACCCCACTGTCTCACTCCCGCCATGGCGTCGACCCATCGCCCACTAAACCGCCATCACCCGTAGTCAACATGGAATTACAAAACCCGATGCCAAATACGCCTACACACTCAAGTCTCCAAATCACCTTTGCCAGAACCCCGTGCGCTCTAAAAGATCCTAATTGGAAAATGGCCATGGATGATGAATAATATCATGCTCTAATTAAAAATAGGACATGGGAGTTAGTACGTCGTCCATCTAATGCTAATATAATTAGTTACATGTGGATTTTTAGCCATAAAGAAAAATCGATGGTTCTTTTCGAAGCGTAAGGCCCGACTTGTAGGTGATGGCAAGACTCAACAGTGAGATTAGATTGCGGCGTGACATTCAGTCCAGTGGTTACACCAGCAACCATCAGAATTGTTCTCAGTTTAGCCCTCTCAAAAGGATGGTTACTTCATCAATGGATGTCAAGAATGCCTTCATACGGACATTTGAGTGAGATCAGATACATGCACCAACCATCGGGGTACAGATTCTCGTTATCCCAATCATGTGTGTTTACTTAAAAATCATTATATGGACTCAAACAGGCTCCCGTGACTTGTACAAGCGGTTTGCAAATTTTGTGTTCAACACGGGTTTCTCAAACATTGCTCGGATAATTCACTATTTATTTATCAACAGGTAATCATATCGCTTATATTCTCTTATATGTAGATGATATTATCCTAATGACTCTCTTCGCAAGAATATCATGACCAGTGAGTTCGAATTTGCTATGAAGGATCTTGGTCCACTTCACTACTTTCTAGGAATCGGTGACACGCCATGCAGTGGTTTATTTCTTTCCCGTAAGAAGATGCATCGTAGATCGTAGAACGGCCGGAATGTCATCTTGCAAACCGCTCGCAACTCCGAGATACCAAGTCAAAATTGAGTGCCATATCCGGTAGCCTTTGCCAATCCGACATTATATCGCAGCTGGCGAGCTTTACAATATCTCACATTCACCGGGCCGATATTACATATGCAGTGACAAGTGTGTTTGTTCACGCACAATCCAATGGAAGAACATACGACGCACTCAGCGTATTAGACGATATATTCGTGGCACTCGAATTATGGATTGCATCTGCATCCGTCTTCCACGACCAAGCTTGTCACCTACACGACGCAGATCGGGCAGTGGTGTCAGACATCGACGCTCCACCGGCTATCGCGTCTTCCGGTGATAATTTAATCTCACGGTCCTCCAAAGGCAACCCACCGTATCACGCCCAGTCAAGGCCGAATACCGTCAGTAGCCAATGTCAGGTCCGACTCTACGCCGATTCGGAATCTTTTACTTGAGCTTCATTGTCCTATTCCGACAGCCACCATGGTATACTGTGATAACATTAGTGCAATTTATCTCTCCGGAAATCCAATCCATCATCAACGCACTAAGCATATTGAGTTAGATATTCATTTTGTCCGTGAAAAGGTGGCTCGCGGACAGGTGCGAGTGTTACGTCCCGACGCGACATCGATTGCAGATATCTTCACAGTGGCTTCCACGATCTTATTTGAAGAATTTCGACGCCTCAAGATTCGCCTCCTCCCATTCATCATGAGTGTTAGAATATTATTAATTACTATTAATAATATAATTATGTAGAATCTTTTGTAAATGGTAAGTAGTATTATGTATTAAATAGAATAGTATTAATATAGGGAATAAGAATATATTATGGGATAGGTAGGAGGATTTTAAGGAAGACTTAATCTTCCTATTAATTATTACTTTGTGTATATATTGTGACCATTTGGGCATGAATAAGTTTAAGGAAGATTTTCCAATTCTAAATAATTCTTACAGTAATTACACAGCCTAGTTATTATACAGTATAATAATTACGACGACACGTTTGTTTGTCATAACGTAATTATAGTGTAATTACAAGCATACTGTTTGGTTGCACATGTATACTTATATAATTAAATAGTTTTAAAATAAAAATTACTACTTGATAAATATTTGCCTTTATAAATAATATAGGTATTTAATATTTCTTGAAAACATATTAATTAATCACATATGTGTAAATAATATTCTAAGAATTATTGTATATTTTTAAATTAATAATGGTTTGATTTAATTAATTATAAATATTAAAAGAATACATTTTGTAAGAACATCATGGGTTGGATGTTTGTTTGAAAGATTAATATTTATACATATAATGTCATAACATTATTCAAATGTGTGAAAAAAAATAATCAATTAATTGTAAGTGAAAAATGAACAACATGCAATGTAAAACAACAAGTGAATAATAGTAAAACAAATAGATTGAAATTGAAAATATAACCTAAATTCAAAATCCAAAAGAAATAAGTTTAACATGATATTTTTATGTCAAATCCCAACATTTACATATAATAAATTTCGACTTAACTTAAGTAAATATAATTCAAAAGGAAGTGAATAAGTCTATAACATCATTCAACAACATAGTTCTACTTTAATAACATCACTCATTATATCTCAAATTTTTAATGAATTATTATTTCTAATATTAGGAAGTCTAGTTTCAAAAACTAGAATAATAATGTAGTTACACTAAATGAAGAAAATAAAAAAATACGAGCAATTACATGAAATCACAAGAAGTAAAGTTTGGGAAATGAGAAGAAAGAAAATGAAAGATAAATAATGTATAATAACAATAATTTATAATTTTAAAATAAAACAGAAATTAAAATAATAGAAATAAAAAATAAATTAAAAAAAATAAATTAAAAAGTAACCCTGTAATTACACCAAATTCTCATGGACTTGGACAATCATCACCCTACAAACTAGCTTTTGAGGTTGAGTTAGACCCAAGATACATTCGTTACATGGTATCAAAGGCCTAACTCAACTCCAAAAGCTAGCTCATAGGGTGCTCATTTCATATCCGATGTGAGACTTTTAACACTCCCCGCACACCCAGACCTTGTTAACTGGAGCGTGGATAATATGATTTGGGGGCCCAACATCCGTGAATAAAGAATTGAAATGGGTCTGACTCTAATAACATGTAAACTCTAATAACATGTAAGATTGTATTAATCTCCCTTTGTGAGTCGTTCTCATTAATACAAATATATATAGTGTGTACAATGTTAATCCTAATGCAATAAGGATACTAAATCTACCATAATTATACAACACTAAATATTACAAAATATATGAGTAATATTTTATAATATTCGCTAACCACCCAATTACACCCCATTACATGTTAGACTATGTAATTACACTCAATTACACTTTCCAAATAGGCCCATAGATGTATACTTCTAACTGTTTCAAATTTTCTATAATGTGAAAGTTCAGGAAAAACAATAAAAAGGATTATTCGACTGCAATTTTGGAGAGAAGGAAATCACCTAACCGCCTTATTGTTGATGAGGCCATAAATGATGACAATTCAGTTGTATCTATGCACCCTGCTAAAATGGAAGAGCTCCAACTATTTCGAGGAGATACTCTCTTGCTAAAGGTTTGTTGAACTCTGTTTTTTCCGCTTATGTATTTGTTCTGTTTCACTCTAACAATAGGGGTATCCTTCTTTATATCATTTTCCACAGAGTTGATAAACTTGGCGGGTATGTTGAAGATATTCTTTGTTTTCCATCACTTTTACATGTGTCATTGATTTGTAAGAAAGCTAAGAGAAACTTGTGTTGTAGGGTAAAAAACGAAAGGACACTGTTTGTGTAGTCCTTGCAGATGATCAATGTGAAGAACCTAAGATCAGATTGAACAAAGTCGTTCGAGCTAATCTTAGGATTCGTCTTGGGGATGTTGTATCTGTTCATCAGTGTCCTGATGTGAAGTACGCGAAGCGTGTCCACATTCTTCCAATTGATGACACAATTGAGGGTATGACTGGCAACCTGTTTGATGCATACTTGAAGCGTAAGTCCACATTTTTTTTGTACTCAGTATCCTTGTCATTAACATTGTCTTAGAATCTGTTTGCTTTGCTGTTGTTGTCACACCAGCATACTTCTTGGAGTCTTACCGCCCTGTCAGGAAGGGCAATCTCTTTGTAGTCAGAGGTTGTATGCGCAGTGTTGAATTTAAAGTGGTTGAGACAGAGCCTGGAGAATATTGTGTTGTTGCACCTGATACAGAGATCTTTTGCGAGGGAGAACCGATCAAGCGTGAAGATGAGGAGAGACTAAATGAAGTTGGATATGATGACGTTGGGGGTGTGAGGAAGCAAATGGCTCAGATTCGTGAGCTGGTTGAACTCCCTCTGAGGCATCCACAGTTGTTCAAGTCGATTGGTGTGAAACCACCAAAAGGTATTCTCCTGTATGGTCCTCCTGGATCGGGGAAAACTCTGATTGGTAGAGCTGTGGCAAATGAGACTGGTGCATTTTTCTTTTTGATTAATGGGCCTGAAATAATGTCCAAATTGGCTGGTGAAAGTGAGGGTAACTTGAGGAAGGCATTTGAGGAAGCCGAAAAGAACGCGCCATCTATTATATTTATTGATGAGCTAGACTCCATTGCTCCAAAGAGAGAAAAGACACACGGTGAAGTTGAGCGCCGCATAGTTTCCCAACTTCTGACATTAATGGATGGGCTCAAGTCTCGGTCTCATGTGATTGTTATGGGGGCGACCAACAGACCAAACAGTATTGATCCTGCTCTCAGGAGATTTGGAAGATTTGATCGGGAGATTGACATTGGTGTACCAGATGACGTAGGGCGGCTGGAGATCCTACGGATTCATACTAAAAATATGAAGCTCGATGATAATGTGAGCTGCTTTTCTGCTTGTTCTTATTGCTTGTTATGTTTACCTAAGTTTCCAAATATGAGTTGTTTAATCAAATTCCTTATTTATACTGTAACAGGTTGATCTAGAGAGAGTTGCAAGAGACACACATGGTTATGTCGGAGCTGATCTTGCTGCCTTGTGTACTGAGGCTGCTCTGCAGTGTATCAGGGAGAAAATGGATGTTATTGACTTGGAGGATGAGACCATTGATGCTGAGGTGTTGAATTCCATGGCTGTGACTAATGAGCATTTTCAAACAGCCCTGGCTGCTTCAAATCCATCAGCTTTACGTGAAACGGTGAGTTTATCTATTCGTAATTTCAGCCTTCCTTCAAATGGGAGTTAACTGTTCCTTGTCTTTCAGTGTATATATTTCTGTTTGCTACTATAACTGGATCTCCTGTTTTTCAGGTTGTGGAGGTTCCCAACACCTCTTGGGAGGATATTGGTGGGCTAGAAAATGTCAAGCGAGAACTTCAAGAGGTATGCGTTATGAAATTAAGAGGCATGTAATTGAAAATTTTGATTGCGTTAAGGCCTTGTTAGGTAGTGTCAATAGTTTCATTCTCATCTGTGCATATTGTCTGCCAAAACTTGGACAACAAGGAACAACTTGATAATTGTTTCTTGATAAAAGCTAACAATTCATGTTTTCAGTTCCAGGGGAAAGAAAAAAGGTTCTTTTCTGTTTATTTTTAGGGGAGGTTTAAATGCTCTCATTTGCTTCTCCTAATGTTCTTACTTGGAAATCCACTTTGGTTGTGGCAGACTGTTCAGTATCCGGTTGAGCATCCTGAGAAGTTTGAGAAATTTGGCATGTCACCCTCTAAAGGGGTTCTATTCTATGGACCTCCTGGTTGTGGCAAAACTTTGCTTGCCAAAGCAATTGCAAATGAGTGTCAGGCTAACTTTATAAGTGTGAAAGGACCGGAGTTGCTTACAATGTGGTTTGGAGAAAGTGAAGCAAATGTTCGAGAAATATTTGACAAGGCACGACAGTCTGCTCCATGTGTACTGTTCTATGATGAACTCGATTCCATTGCTATGCAGGTAATACCTCGAATCTCGAGCCTGATGTAGTTGTCTCTTCATTCCTGTCACACTTTTATAATTTGGGATAATTACATTTTTGGACCACTCGAAAAAATAATAAGCAACAAATATAGGTTTTGTATATTAAGTATAAATATACATATTGTATACATAAATACACACACACACATATATATATATATATAGTATATATAATCAGTATAGGTTTTGTATATTTTGGCTAACACCCGTAATCAAATTGAAAAAAGCCATTTTATGTTTTCTTGATCTAACTCTTGTTGCATATGTTCCTCTTTCAGAGGGGACATTCTGTGGGAGATGCTGGTGGTGCTGCTGATAGAGTACTCAATCAATTGTTGACAGAGATGGATGGAATGACAGCAAAGAAAACAGTTTTCATCATTGGGGCAACAAATAGGCCAGACATTATTGACCCTGCATTGCTCAGACCAGGTCGTCTAGACCAATTGATTTACATCCCCCTCCCAGATGAAGCTTCTCGTCTTCAAATTTTTAAAGCATGTTTGCGGAAGTCCCCAGTCTCTAAGGACGTGGATCTGGCAGCTCTAGCACATTATACGCATGGTTTTAGTGGTGCAGACATAACTGAGATTTGTCAACGAGCATGCAAATACGCCATTAGAGAAAACATTGAAAAGGTAAAAGGTGCTCTCTGTCACATTAATATATTAGAATTCCTTATTGAAGTAAAGATAATTATCTTCAGATTTCCCTTGGTTTCTGTTTTCATTTCTGGTATTTTTTAAAGTTCACCTTGACGTGAGTGTGGAAAGACTCCTACTCTTTCCGTCCCAATTTATGTGGTATTCTAAAATTTATGGTCTAAAATAAACCTTAGACATTTGTGTGACTATAAATAATTTCATCAAGGATAAAGGGGAGTTTTAAAGTTAAGTTGTTTCGAAACGTAACCTTTTTTGGGACAAACTAAAAAGAAGTGTGTCACATATATTGGGACTGGCAGAAGATACATTATCTGATATCTTCACATTACTCAACCTTTATACATGTAAATGCTGGTGAATATTTGTGATGGTTTACTTTAAATATGTAAATTGCTTCTCCATCTATCATTTTCATTTTCCCCCAATTTTGTGATAGATAACTTTTACTTCTCTTTGATTGGGAAATGACAGGATATTGAGAGAGAGCGGAAGAGGAGAGAGAATCCTGAATCAATGGATGAAGATGACACTGATGAAGTGGCTGAAATAAAGGCTGCACACTTTGAGGAGTCCATGAAATATGCTAGAAGAAGTGTGAGTGATGCTGACATTAGGAAGTACCAGCTTTTTTCTCAAACATTACATCAATCACGCGGATTTGGATCCGAGTTCAAATTTGCAGAACACGCAGCTAATGCTACATCAACAGGGGTAACAGCTGATCCATTCACATCTGTTAATGCTGCTGGAGACGACGGCGACTTGTACAGTTAATAAGTTAAACCTTGCGCAGCTTAATAATGAATGTGGTTGAGGTTTACCAATTATAGAGAAGGATGAGATAGGGTGCTGGAAAAATGGAATGTTAGTGGTAATAGTATAACTAGGTATGTTTGCATGTTGTGACTGTTGTATGAAAGAAACATTAGTGACAATGCACCTAAATGTTTTCCTATCATCGGCAGAAAGTTCTTCTCTTTTTGTTCCTTCGGCTGAAAGTTCAATTGCCCAATACTTTTGCTTTTGTAGTTGATGAGACCCATCATCTTTGTTAGAGCCCAAGGTTACACGCTATAGCAAGAGTTGAGATGTGTGCCTATGATAGACTGATACCATGCTTATAGGATAAGTATTATGCGATACCATATGAAAATACCTTCTCATCCCAAAATATAGCCAATGTGGGAACTAGACACTTTCCTCATAGACGTGTCACATATGAATTATATTAGTAAAGAGCTCTTTTTGATACTAGGGAAAATTGTCTTTGACATCCAACTTTTGAAAACGGGTCATATTTGTCATTCAACTTTCGGAAACGGGTTATATTTGTCATTCAACTTTCGCAAAAGGTTATATTTGCCCTCCGTTAAAGATCAAATATGCTCTTTTCGTCAGCAAAGTTATTATTTGCCTCTGGTGGACGAAAATCTCATTCACGTCATGTTAGATCCACGTGGAGGGTGGGACCCACCTTCACCAGTTGGAGGAGGCATTGCTTCGATTATTGATGGATTATTGATGGGTGTAGTACTCACCCACTTGATTTAATTAAAGTTCGAATGCAACTTCAGGGGAATCTCCGGTGAAGGCACTGTTCAGAATCTCCGGCCAACACTTGCCTTCCATACTACCCATGCTAGTAACATCCATATACCGGCGCCGACTGTTGTTCTGCCGCTGCGTGTGGGACCGGTTGCTGTATGTGAAGATTTTTCAGCAAGGAGTTTCGGCGCTATTTTCCGGTGTGTCGGCGACTGTTCTCCGGCAGACACTTTACTCGACGACTCGAATGGGTTTATACGATATGTTGAAGCAGAAATGGGCCGACCCGAATACTAATAACATGCCGTTGTCGAGGAAGATCGTCGCCAGACTTATTGCCGGCGGTATCGGAGCCGCCGTCTGAAACCCTGCTCTTTGTTTTCTGTGGAAAAAAAATCATTTTTTCCTGGTAAGTTCTTTGTGCTAAAAAGATTTCATTTTTTCTGTTAAGTTGTTTCTGTTCAAAGATTTGATTTTTTTCTTCTGGGTACTTTGATTTAGTTCAAAAGATCCAATTTTTATTGACTAATCTACTAATGGGTTGCTGTTAAGTTCTTGTTTTCTGGGTTACTTTGATTTTGTTCAAAAGATTCAATTTTTATTGACTTATCCACTAATGGTTGCTGTTAAGTTCTTGTTTTCTGTTCAAAGATTTCATTTTTTTCTTGTGGTACTTTGATTTAGTTAAAAAAAAATCCATTTTTATTGACTAATGATCGCTGTTAATTTGATGGACTTCCACTGCTCCGGTTCACCGGAGCTGGAGCTCCTCGCCGGAGCAGTGGTGGGGAACGGAGAGAGGGTGAGGCAGTGGCGTGGTGGTGGCTGTGGAGAGGGGTTCACCGGAGCCTGGTGGTTGAAGCTCCGGCGGTGGAGTGGGCGGCGGTGGTGACTGGGAAGGTAGGTCTCACCCTCTACGTAGATCCATGCGGCGTCCACGTGGAATTTCCGTCCATCAGGACAAATATAACAATTTTGCTAAAAAAAAACATATTTAACTCCAGACCTTTTACGAAAGTTGAATAACAAATATAACATTTTTTTCCCGGATACTAATTAATAAAGAGCCCTTGATATTAAATAAGCAAGCAAATATGCCTATGATTGAAAAGATTCTCAACTTAGTTTCCCAGAGACAATTATGACTTTCCTTCCTTATCTTTTGTCTAGCCATGTAGTTCTGTAAGTCAAGAAGGACATGAAATGGTCTATATTTTAGCACAAAGTAACAGTATTTTACACATATTGGGACTTTAACAATGTGTTAGTTTGCATATATTTCAAGATGATTTTGTTATTTTCTTTCATAATAATAAAACAAGATAATTTTCTTTCTATAGGATGTTTCTCAACAATTTGAAATCGAAAGTAGCATTTCTAATTCAGCTTATAAACTTTGAGGGAAAATATTAAATTAATTCATGTTTTATTTGCAGTTGATTCCTATACGAGTGAATATAACATTGAAAAGGTCTTGGAGAACCAAATTGTGGTGGGCCAGACATCCTCTCTCACATTGTTTCATGAATAACATCTTCGGGTACCAAATTAAAGTTGGATATTTTAACCTAGAAAATCAATAAAGAGTATTTTGGTATAGGGTCTCAAATTTCCTATAAATTACTCTCTGTTCCAATTTATGTGATATCATTTGACTTGTTGTGAGTTTAAAAAAGAGAAACTTTTGAAATGTGTGGTCCAAAATAAGTCTTATATAAATGTGGCTATAAATAATCTCATAAAATTAAATTGTTTCTAAATATAGAAAGATGACATTCTTTTTTAGATAAACAAAAAAAAATGATGCCACATAAATTGTGACGGAGGGAGTAACATCTTAAACTAGCTATTTATAACCTAAAATTGCCAGTATATAGCTTTTTTCTTAGTATTTACAATTTTCCAAAAAATTAAGTTTTGGCCCACCTTCTTCCGCACTTTTTTTTTAAAAAAACTCAGGATCCTTGCCTTATAAGAGATTTTTTTTTCTTAGCTATACATACATTATGGTTTCGTGTTTAACTTGAGATTTCTTGTATGCCAATGGCGCAAGAGATGCCTGATTGGTCGGAACTTCAATATGATCTGCTTGGTCTAATAGCTACACGTTTTAATTTAATTGAAAACTACCTAAATTTTGGTACTGCATGCAAATCCTGGCACTCTGTGGCCACCAAGAACAATTTTAACAATGACCTGCCTAGAGTTCCTTGGCTGATGTTAGCCGAGGAAGATGATGATGAGGGCAAGTCCTTTCGAAAATTCTTCAGCCTCTATAATGGCATGATTTTGAATAAGAGGATGCCGAAAGCCAGTAGAAAACGATGTATGGAGTCTATGGGTTGGCTTATCACAGTCGGAGAAGATGAGGGTGAAATTAGTCTGTTACATCCCTTCTCCGGTGTTCAGATTGAGTTGCCGCATCAAAATACCACTGAAGATTATGAGGAACACCAGACTGGATGGCTGATGAGCTTTATTCGCAAGGCAGTTTTGTCAGTTAGTCCTTCTCATACATCCGACTACATTCTCGTGGTCATTGAGGGAGGCATGTGCTTCCTCAGTTTCTGGAGACCAGGAGATTTGAGATGGACTAGGGTTAGGTGGGAAGGAAACAATCACGAACTACTTGCTGATTTGGTATATTTTAATGGCCAAATTTATGCAGTGGATTATAGTAGCCAAGTTCTAGTTTGTGATGTTACTGATGTTGTTGGTGTAGGCGTTTTGTCGGGTTCGTACACGCAGCGGAATTTAAAAATTTATGTTTCAAATCCGACATGACGGGCAAACTGTAGTATGATTATATAATGTAAAGCACAAAGTAAAATGTAATACTTCGAACGAAGACTTACATTTTGTAGCAATCTTGGAATCTTCAATCTTTTGTGTACGCCGAGGGTGTGCACGCAAATATTCCTCGATTTGTAAGTTCTGAAACTTTGATGTAATTTATAACTCTTGGAATGCTAGGAATTCCAGCAGAGTTTTAGAAGAGAATACTCTCTTAGTTTTGGGGTGAAGAAATGGGAAAGGGAACCCTCTTATTTATAGCTGAAAAGGACAACTAGGGTTCCCCAAATGGGCCAGCCCATTAAAACCTCAGCAGACTGGGCCAACTTCGGACCCTCTGGACGCGCGTTTGGCGCCGCGGCCCTGAGTCTAAGGCGTCGCGACCCTGTCCCATTTTCTGCCTTGTTTTCATTTTTTTCTAATGGCTCGATCATCAATCGAACATATATATATATATTCTCTAATTACATCCTTGAATCAACGGAACATTTGACTTAATGTTACCCTTCATGTCTTTACATATCGACACTAATAACATTAGGGTCTACACGGAACACCTAGACTGCGCCGGAAGACGAACTCAATATGTAAAGTATAGTTACATGTAACCTGTGAACTGAACCTCTATGTGGGAAGATAAAATCCTTTCATTCACGACACACTCAATTAAGCTTTAGGATTTGTCAAGTGTCTATTCAAATGACTTGATCATTATTCCTCATCTATATTAGTTGGCAACAGTACCATATCAAAGACATGTCCATTGCGTTGGCCAACGACTTAGTCAACCTAATACCATATGAGAATCTGAGTGTTCTCTCGAATATACATCCGAGGAATGAATCATAATCTTGGCTCAACTACCACCTTTAATCTACTTCGTAATGTACCCAAAACAAGCCGCGTCTCAACCTATAAGACATTTGAGCTTAGGACAAGATCAAAGTACATTACTCCGTAAACAAGGTGGTATCGACCTCAAGTCTAAGGACTTCTATCTCTCACACACCGATGACACTAGACATATAACAAATAGTGCATCAGCAGGGTATACCAATACTTCAACAAGTATTCATGCATCCATCACGAGTTGTCATAACTCGTAGCAAGTGAGACATACTACATCCCCTAAGGATATGATGCAGACCACATGTCGACGTATCACATATCATCGATATCGCATTTTTGATGATCATTAGTTGAGTCAATTTAAGTGCTACGTTATAATATTAATTCTCACATCATTAATAACCACGTAAACTCTAGGGATGCATTTATAGAATATTATAAACAATCAACTAATAATTCAACAAATGTAAATGTCATAATATTAATCATCATTAATATAAATACGAATGTGTATAAAGTACATTTTATCCTAATACAGATTGTCTCTAGGACATATATATACTTTCAATCTCCTACTTGGCCTAGAGCCAATCACCAATATATCTAATACCCATGTTCTCAAAATGACCATTATGCTTTACCAAGCTTAATTGTTTAGTAAACGGGTCTGCTAGATTATTGTCTGTGGGAACATAATCTATTCTAATATCTTCAGCTTCTACCATCTCTCTGAGAATGAGGTACTTCCTCGGTACATGCTTGTTTCTGTTTGTTGATCTTGGTTCATTTGCCTGTGCAATTGCACCAGTGTTGTCACAATAAATGGTTATTGGACAACTAGCACTCGGAACAACCCCTAGCTCATTTAGGAACTAAGAAATCGCGACAACTTCTTTAGCAGCTTCCGATCCAACAATGTACTCCACTTCAGTAGTCGAATCAGCAGTTGTAGATTGTTTGGAACTCTTCCAGCTCACTGATCCTCCATTGAAAATGAACGTGTAACCAGACTGAGATTTGAAATCATCAACATCTGTCTGTAAACTAGCATCAGTATACCCAGTGACAACTAGCTTATTATCTCCACCATAGACTAAGAATTAATCTTTAGTACGTCTGAGATACTTAAGAATACTTTTGACTGCCTTCCAGTGTTCCTCACCAGAACCTGGAACTTGCAAGTCATACTAAGTGCAAAGACCACATCTGGCCTAGTACAGGTCATGACATACATGATTGATCCTATAGCCGAAGCATATGTGATCCTCTTCATGCGCTCAAGTTCTACAACACTAGAAGGGAAACCCTTCTTAGATAACTTGATGCTTTGACCTATTGGAATATCGCCTTTCTTGGAATTCTTCATGGAAAAACGTCTAAGCACTTTGTCTATGTAGATTGATTATGACAGCCCCAAAAATCTATTAGGTTTATCTCTATAGATACTAATTCCCAGAATGTAGCACGTTTCACCTAAATCCTTCGTCATGAAGGTTTTGGACAACCATTCCTTAACTGACTGCATGAGAGTCTTATTATCTCTCATTATCAATATGTCATCAACATATATAATAATGAACCCTCATCCTTGCGTTTGATATAAACACAAGGATCTTCTTTGCTTCTGACGAAATCAAAAGATTTCTTGTCAAAGCAAATATTCCAACTCCTAGAGGCTTGCTTAAGTCCATAAATGGACTTCTGTAGCTTGCACACGACATTTGGTCTGGACTCAGATGAAAAACCCTCGGGTTGTTTCTGTCACGACCCGACCCGACGGGCCGCGACTAAACGTCCTAATTGGACGTCATTACTGACCTGTCATTCTTAATCCCTTTACTATCGAAATCTATAGAAATTTCGGCAGCACAACGCTGCTTTTACAACATCTCCCCAAAATGGGCGAGCCGACAAGACTGCCAAATCAATAACAGAACAACAAACAAAACATGCTAGCCGACTAGGCTGCCACCAACCAACATTATATACATAAAAGAATAGTCAAAATAAGCAAGCCAGCAAGGCTGCCACCAGATACCAACAGGAATAACCGGGAACGCCCCAACATAGAGTACAACAACACTACAACCCAAAACAAGGTACAAACATCCAACCCACAACTGTCTACAGACCTCTAAGAGTGTGATACTGACATATGACGGGACAGGGCCCCGTCGTGCCCAAAATATGCATAAGTCTGAAAGATGAAGATCTGTACCAAAATAGTTGGCTCCAGAACAAAGGAGCTCTCCAACGTTTGTCTGAAGTCCTAAAGCGGAGTCACCTATTCAACACTGAACTGCGGGCATTAACGCACCCACAGAGAGGGTGGTCGATAAAATAATGTCTTGAGTATGTAAAACATAAAAATCTGGCGAATAACAATCGTACGAGTAAAGCAGAGTCATCAAATTTCATAAAGCGAGAATCATATTCGAAAATCATATCATGTATCTTGAATCATAAATCATCATGCTCGTGTATGTATTTAAAATCAGATAACATGTCTCGGCCCTATGGAGGACTCGATGGAATCAGATCTGCTTGGCGTAACGTGTTTGACCTACATGGAGGAACTCGATGTAATCTGTATATATATATATATATATATATAACGTGTCTCGACCTACAGTGAGGACTCGATGAATGATGCGTGGTTGCGCGAACATGACTCTGCCCGACTCAGTGGAGTGAAATAGTAACACTTAGCACGAGTAGATATCATGAGCAACTGTATGCAATTAAAATCATTATGTGACTCTCAATAAAATTATTACCATAAACTCTATTACTGAAATCATAATCACTAGTAAATAATCATTTTTAAAACTAAAGCGGCAGAGTTAAATCGTCACGTACTTTCATAAAAATCACGCCAAAAGAAAGAAGGAAAGGTCTCACATACCTCTTAGGCGAACTAATCAACTCGATATTAAGGTATGTCTTGTCTAGTACTTCAACCTATAATAAGGAATAACACGCTCGTCAATTTTGATTTTTTAATGTAAGTTATATGAATAACGGCTCCCTTATTTCTATAAAAATTGGGCAGCATTTCCTTTGTTTATGTGCGTATCCACAATTTTCCAACAATCCAAATCAACCAACAATTCAACTCCAACCAACAATCCAATTCAGCCAACAATCCAACCAACCAATCAATAAGTCATTACATAAGAGTATGACCATAATAGCCCATATACTTGACACATACCATCTATACAACCTTTCTTCCCACCTTTATGGAATTTAATCCCAACAACAATTTAGGTGATTAAACCACATATATATCATATTCCACCAACTCTTAATTCATAATAAGAAAATAGTACATTAAGGCAATCCACCAAGTCTAACAATTAGTAACAAGAGCTCAAGTCTTCTAGTTTGCAATATATTACTTTTAACCTCTTTTAAGATATGTATTGACGATCATCGCAACGTATTTACAATTTCATAACTTATATTATAATCTAACAAGAACGACCTTTAAAGCGGGACAATCATGCTCAACAATTTCATAAAAGTTGGCCCTAACATGTTACAATTCTCTAATTATTTTTCTTACTTCTTAATTCAACTTCTCTATCAACAATTTCATATCACAAGTGCATTAACATTAAGCTTTTCTTCCAATTCCCAACATGCAATTATCGACAATAACCCATTACTTCAACTACAACAACATGCAACTTCAATTATAGCATAGATTGAAGAATTTTCATACCTTAATTAAATCCCCAAAACAGTCCCGATTTTTAGTCACTGCTTCGTCAGCTGAACTTGTAACGTCCATAACTCTCTACTACGGTGTCCTATCGACGAGTGGTTTGTTGCTTTGGAAACTAGACTCGACGAACTTCATTTTAGGCTTTTAAAACACCCAAAACTCCTAATATGCTAGGAGATATTCCCTTCCAAATTTGACTAAAAATCTGTCTAGCAGTCCCGAAAATCTGCTCACTGTCCCAGCGAAAAATGCCACTGTTTTGGTCATTTTCTTGCCCAATTTTTCACTCTTTCAACTCCAAATTGACATGCATGTGTTCTACAATGTTAACCCATCATCTAAACATGCTTACCATGCTAAAACGTACCTAGCATGGGGTGGCCGAACCCACTGTTTTCGGGTGCTAGAATTGCTCTAGTTCTTGACTTACTTGTGTAGGATAATTGGTCTAACAAAGTGGAGTAAAAGCTTGAATTTTTCTCTTGCAAAGGGGGGTGTTTTTCGATCAAGCTAGGGAAAGAAAAGAAGAGGGGTTTTGATTTTTGTGTTGAAGAGGAAAATGAATTGTTAGGGCATTTTAAGTCTAAATTTTCAGATTTGTAATTATTTTAAAGAAATGCATTTAGGTCCCTTTTCTTTTTACACTTTAACCCTCTAGGTGCTTATTAGGCTAAATAAATCCCCCAAGTAGTAAACCTTAGTCTATTCCTTTAAATCTTGCTTTTCGTTTTCTTAAATTCCCGGACATTCCATAAGGTCTTGTATTCTTAACGAGAATATATATATGACTATCCTTTTCCATTTCTATTGATCCCCTCGTTGTAACCTAAATTATTACGTATTAATACGTAAGAATATACTTACTTTCCTAAATTCGGATCTTGATTCCTAATGACGTTCTTAACCCTCGTCTTAAACTTACGAGGTGTAACAGTTTCTTGAAGACCCATTTGCATCCTATGGGTTTAACCCCATTTGGCAAATCAACCAAGTTCCACACTTGATTGATATACATAGATTCCATCTCGGATTTCATGGTTTCTTGCCATCTCTTCGAATCAATGTCTAGTATTGCTTCGCTGTAGGTTGTAGGTTCATCATCATCGGAAATATCTAACTCATTATGTGTTTCCACAAGTAGATTTAGTATTTCCGGAGGACGATGAGTTCTAGTAGACCTACGGAGTTTAGTGTCTTGCAGTTCAGTTACAGGTACCTTTTGATTGTGAGAAGGTTCTTGTGCGTTGGTTGATCCACCAACATTAGAGCTTTCAGGAATATCATTTTCATGTCTTACCTGAATGGGAGGAGGTGCAACTGATGCACTTGCTCCCAAGGTCTGTGCAGGAGGATCTTACATTTCTGCATTACTCCTCGTAGCACTCCCACTGGCCGAAGGGCGTACCCTGAGCACCCAATCTTCGCCAAAAGCTCCCACTGAACTCTTGCATTTATCATCTGGCAAGTATTCAACCTCTATGTTACTTTGTTCTTAAATTTCTTCAAGTTCTATCTCTGTGCAACTCTCTTCCTTGTAGACATATTCTTTTTCAAGAAAAGTTGCGTTCCTGGAAACAATTATCTTATGTTCTCTAGGAAGATAGAAATAGTATCCCTTAGTTTCCTTTGGATATCCAACGAAGTAACATTTCTCACTCTTTGACTCCAACTTATCAGTGACAACTTCTTGACATATGCAGGACACCCCCAGGGTCTCATGTGTCTAAGTGATGGCTTCTTGCCACACCATACCTCATATGGCGTCTTTTCAACTGATTTAGAAGGAACGCTGTTCAGAACATATATCGAGGTTAGTATAGCGTATCCCCAAAGGTATGTAGGTAGAGCTGAAAAACTCATCATGGAACGAACCATGTCAAGTAAGGTTCAGTTTCTCCTCTCGGCAACATCATTCATCTGTGGTGTTCCAGGAGGTGTCCATTCAGAATGAACTTCATGTAGCTTTAAGTAATCTAGAAATTCTTTACTTAAGTATTCACCTCATCGATCAGATCGAAGAGTCTTGATACTCTTTGAGAGTTGTTTCTCCACTTCACACTTAAACTCCTTGAACTTTTCGAAGGCCTCAGATTTGTGTCTCATAAGATACACATATCCATACATTGTCAAGTCTTCTGTAAAAGTAATGAAGTAAGAGAAACCTTCTCTAGCTTGAGTCGAAAATGGTCCACATACATCAGTATGTATCAACTCAAGCACCTCCTTGGCACGGATCCCCTTTCCAGAAAGAGGTTTAATGGTCATCTTACCTTTCAAACATGATTCACAGTTACCATATGATTGTAAGTCAAATGGTTCAAGGTAATTTAATTTCCTCAACCGTTCTATCCTCGTTTGATTGATATGACCAAGTCTACAATGCCACAGGTAGGTAGAATTTCTTTCACTTATCTTAGCTCTTTTGTTTTGTACATTGAAAATTTCTCTGCGGCAGTTTAATGTATAAAATTCATTTACAAGAGGCGCAATTCCATACACAACATCTTCATAAGCCAAAATCATATTGTCATTAGAAAGCTTGAGGAAAAGCCCTCAGTGTCTAAAACAGGAATGGAAATAATGTTCCTCGTCAATGAGGTAACATAAAAACAATTGTTTAACATTAAAACTTTGTCGGAAGGTAAATCTAGTCTATAAGTTCTCACGCGCTCAGCATCAACTCGTGCTCCGTTTCTGACGCGCAGGTCCACCTCTCGAGGCCCGACCTTCCTGCTATCAGTTAGTCCCTGCACATTTGTACAAATGTGTGAGCCACAAGCGGTATCTAGTACCCAGGAATGGAATCATTTATAGACAAATTTATTTCAATTACAAACATACCTTGTCCACTGGAGGATGGAGCACCTGGTGCCTTCCCTCCTCCCGAGCGATCTGATCCTTCCTCCGGTGCCCTTCCGCATTGCAGTTCATGCACACATCCGTTGTCGGGAGTTTCTTCTTCTTCTTCGCCCCTCATTTGGGCTTCATTGCTGCTGGCGCAGCAACAACTTTGCCCTTCCTCTTTTGTGGTCCCTTACCTTTCTGTTTGGAATGACTAGAGGAGCCAACCATGAGGACAAGTTTGCTCTTGGAGATCGAAGACTCTAAGATTTTCAACATATTGTGCAACTCCGACAACTTCGCCTTAGTTCCATTCATATTATAGTTTATGATGAAACTCTCGAACGAACGTGGAAGTGAATGCAGAATAAGGGTGGAGGCAAATCTGTCGTGAAACTTTATTTCAATGGAGGCCAACCTTTCGATCAACCCAATCATTTTCAGCACATGTGGAGACACATGGCCCCCTTCATTGAGTCTACATTTAAAGAGTTCTATGAGCAGCTCATACTCCATGGTCTGAGACTGAGAGTCATAGAGACTCTTTAAATGCTCTAACATTTCATTGGGCCCCATGTGCTCATGTTGTCTTTGTAATTCAGGAGACATAGAAGAAACATTGTGCCGAAGTGGCGTCATCATAGTGCTTCTGATAAGCAACTTTATCAAAGGTGGCATACTCGACAGAGTTTTCAGCAGAGAATACTTTGTCCAATACATACTCAATTTTCTCTTGTCTTAGGACGATCCTAACATTCCTGAGTCAATCGATAAAATTGGGTCCAGTGTTTGATTCCATTAGCATTTTCAAAGAGAAGTTCGACATTCTGAAGATCTGAAGATATAGATAGACATGAAAATGTAATCAAAATTCATTCTCCTAATTATACACATTCATTATAGGCTAATTTAATATGGTCTTTTGTTTAATTAGCTCCCACTATTTTTACATACTTCTACGACCCCAAGATACGGATCTAAATCATTTTAAGGTCATAATGGGCCAAGATTCAAACATATTCTATATCCGCGTTTGCTTTGGCTGATAACTTCGATAGCACATTTCGGTAGGTCCTCAACCAATTACTAAGCTTATTTGCAACTCTTGATTTGATTAAATATCTTTCATTTTAATCTTGCGTCTTTAGATTAGTCCGACACTTCGGCGCCAAGATTCATCTAAATAAGCCAACCCCATTACGCGACTTCGTTTAAGTACCTAAGTATATTTGACATTTACGAGCAAACACTTTGGTGTAAATACCCACAAAAGTTTATAATCTACTTTTACTTTAACACATCTATGAAAGGGTCTGAGTCCTTGTAGACTTAGAGCAAATGCTTTGGCATAAATATTCATATCGCCGAAAAGGATTTTGCACCCTAACAATTATAATGGACGATGCGTTTTAATTTAGACTTATATTAAATGTTTGAGAACATTTCAATTTTTTTTTCCGGGGATTTCAACCAAGATCAACAAATCTGTCATACATCATATGACATCCTATCATGCAATTTCTAAACACATTTAGATGGGAAACCACCAACCCATTAGGCATGATATAAGATGATTTTAATCAAATACTGGGCGCCGCCTACCCAGACAATAATTGCGGACGCTATGCTAATAATTTAAATGCTTCACATTCAAAACATTTAGCACATTTGTATATTATACAACAATATACCATTAATGTTAATCATGAGTCTATTTGTCTAAACTCTAAAATCTATGTCTATGCGAAACAGTCCCTAAACATTTTATGATTTTAAAATTCGGATTTTCAGGAATTCTGCAAACTTTTAATATTTACAGTTTAGTCCCTCAAGAATTTAAAAGTTCAATTTGAAACTCCATTAAATTCAGAAAATACAATTTTAACTCTCAAAAAATATTTTCAGGTTTCAGGGACCTGTTTGCAATTTCCAGAACTTAAAATCCAATTTTTAGAAACTTATTTAATTATAGATTTGTCCGAAAGGATAAATTCTGTCCAATTAAAACTTATATTTTCAGATTCTAACATTTCGAAAACTTAGTCTCAATATTATAAACTTCAATTTCTGATTTCGAAAATATATATATATATATATATTATAATTATAAATCGGTCATGTCGAGGCGAAGATCACACGACCTGCAAAGTTCGTCGTGTCGTGGCGGTGGCGCGCGACGCCTCGAAGCAGAGCAGATCTGCGAATTTTCGTCAAGACCGCGCTCGAATCCGTAAGTCCGAAAATTAATTTTAAGCTTTACGAATGAGCGGTAGCGGCTCTGGCATCATCAGTCGTGGCGGACGCTCCATCGTGGAGTCGCGACGCCGCCTCAAAAACCCTGGCAGGCTCCGCGGCGCTCCATCGTGGAGCCGCATCGCCTTACCTCCAGAAACGCAAAACCCGAAAATCCGAACTCATAAAACTGGTTTAGGGTAAGATTTTCAAATCTATCACTTGCATCGCCATCACCATTAAACAATACGTTCATCGACCATCATCTAATTTTCTTCTCGTTCTTTGTTTCAATGCACCATGCTCTAAACGAACCGGATAACGCATATCAACGTAGAAGAGTTATATATTGGAATGACTTCTTCGATTACATCATTGTTTTAACAGATCGTGGTGCAAGGACTATGCGTTCTAAAGATTTAGGATTTTAAAGCTTCTTAACGACATAAAAAATAGATCTAAACAAATCCTAACCCATATTATCATTTATATTCATCATATAATCACACAAAACAGCTCAGACTCTGATACCACTGTAGGCGTTTTGTCGGGTTCGTACACGCATCGAAATTTGAAAATTTAATTTCAAACCCGACATGACGGTCAAACTATAATATGATTATATAATGTAAAGCACAAAGTAAAATGTAATACTTTGAACGAAGACTTACATTTTGTAGCAATATTGGAATCTTCAATCTTTTGTGTACGCCGAGGGTGTGCACGCAAATATTCCTCGATTTGCAAGTTCTGAAACTTTGATGTAATTTCTAACTCTTGAAATGCTAGAAATTCCAGCAGGGTTTTAGAAGAGAATACTCTCTTAGTTTTGGGGTGAACAAATGAGAAGGGAAACCCTCTTATTTATAGTTGAAGAGGACAGCTAGGGTTCTCCAAATGGGCAGCCCATTAAAACCTCGTGACCAGGGCCAACTTCGACCCTGCGACGCGCCTGCGCCACATATGGCGCCATGCCCTCATTTTCTGCCTTGTTTTCAGTTATGTCTAATGTCTCGATCATCAATTGAACATATATATATATATATATATATATATATATATATTCTCTAATTACATCCTTGAATCGACGGAACATTTGACTTAATGTTACCATTCAAGCCTTTACATATCGACACTAATAACATTAAGGTCTACACGAAACTCCTAGACTGCGCCGGAAGACGAACTCAATATGTAAAGTATAGTTACACGTAACCTGTGAACTGAACCTCTATGTGGGAAGATAAAATCATTTCATTCACGATACACTCAATCAAACTTTAAGATTTGTCAAGTGTCTATCCAAATGACTCGATCATTATTCCTCATCTATATTAGTTGACAACAAGACCATATTAAAGACATGTCCATTGCGTTGGCCAACAACTTAGTCAACCTAATACCATATGAGAATATGAGTGTTCTCTCGAATATACATCCGAGGAATGAATCATAATCTTGGCTCAACTACCACCTTTAATCTACTTCGTAATGTACCCAAAACAAGCCGCGTCTCAACCTATAAGACATTTGAGCTAAGGACAAAATCAAAGTACATTACTCCGTAAACAAGGTGGTATCGACCTCAAGTCTAAGGTCTTCTATCTCTCACACACCGATGACACTTTAGACATATAACAAATAGTGCATCAACAGGGTATACCAATACTTCAACAAGTATCCATGCGTCCATCACGAGTTGTCATAACTCGTAGCAAGTGAGACATACTATTATGATACAGACCACATGTCGACGTATCGCATTTTCGATGATCATTAGTCGAGGCAATTTAAGAGCTACGTTATAATATTAATTCTCACATCATTAATAACCACGTAAACTCTAGGGATGCATTTATAGAATATTATAAACAAACAACTAATAATTCAACAAATGCAAATGTCATAATATTAATCATCATTAATATAAATACGAATGTGTATAAAGTACATTTTGTCCTAATACAGATTGTCTCTAGGACATATATATACTTTCAGTTGATTCTAAACCCACTAAAAGTCATATCATAGCGCAGATACCACCCGAACCTGGAGACTTTCGAGAACACTTATACATAGTAGAATCACTAGGATCATTATTTGTAATTGTGTGATTTGGTGTTCAATTTAGGGGCGTCATAGATGATTCCGACAGGATTCCACTGACGCTCATCCCGGAAGAAGTTATTGAGGAGGAGATAGAGGATCTAACATATGGGACGACAAATTTTCGAGTTTTCCAGGTCGATATAGCTGCTCGTAAAGTGACACAAACCAGGGAATTAGGGGCCCGGCTTTTTTTTTTCTGGGTGCTATCGCTTCTCTTTCAGTCCAAGCTTCTCAATTACCTGGAAACTGCTGGAACTTAAATTGACATTGTCAGGAACTGAACTACTGAAATTATTCTACAGTATCTCTACAATGTTCTCTTCCTCACAAATTTCATTGAATATCACTCTAAAAGGAAACATGTTGGCTTTGGTGTATCAAAATAAAAATATTGTCGTCAAATTTTTCCGTAAGTGCTTATAATAGAAGAATCTTTTGTGGGTATTAGACTGATATTTTTTAAGCAGCCTTAAGACACAAAGTGCCTTATACATAGTAGTGATAATAAGACTCAAAATTTTGAAAGATCCTCTGCATGAGCATAATTAACAGTTACACCACTTGCTCTGTGTCCTAGCAAAAACTCATAATTTCCTTTCTCGTGTGTACCTTTTGGCTGATTGAATGACATTACAGGAATATCATTTTTTCCCGCCAGATGGTAAAGGAAGGCGCCATCCCTCCTTTCTCTCGCAAACACAATAGCCGTACAGTTGAATAGTTGAGTTAGACGGGGTCGAACTTACAGCAAAAACCATCAACGTACTTCTCTGTCACATTTTGCAAAGAAGCCTTATTGTAAAAAGAAGTTATTCCCTTGAATTTGTAGAGAACTAGAAGCAAGATACCCGCTGCTAAAAGTTTCCTATTCAGTATTCACATTTTGAACCTGCAGTTTCTTTCAAATTTATCAAAAGAAATTAATCTTTAATACATGCATATAAAATATATAAAGGTAGAGGTAAGGTCTGTGTACATTCTACTCTCCCTAGACCCCGCGTGGTGAGATTTTATTGGGTATGTTGTTGTAAATTAATCTTTAATACATGCATACAAAATATATAAAACGGAAGCATGTCAATGGAGATAGATACATGCCTATGTGTGGCATATAAGAGTGTGTACATATAAACAAAGGGATTATAAATTTGTAGATCTGCTCCAGGAAACACAGAGAAATTGTCAATGAAGCAAATAAATGTATGTCAACAAGTGGCATTGATATAGTTAATTAACCATTGAAACCAAGCACAGATAAAGAAGAAAAGCATTTGTGCTACATGACTTCTTACTATTTCATTGAGCTAGGATGGAGAGTAGCAAAAGAAACAAAAGGCTGTTACAAAAGCTATATTTAGTTCCTGAAAAGAGCGAAGGAACTCGTGTGTTTATTAGAAAAATATTCCAGTTTATGCTTTACTGTTTCATGCATGTTCAAGGGTCTATCCTCCTTTCTGCAATCTTTGTGGCAAATAAGATGAGTAACCAATATAGTTATTGCTTTTAGCGCGCTCTGAGACTTTGTTGATAGAAATTAGAGACTCTAGAAATTATCTAAAATCTCAAGAATCTAGATATTTAAGACTTGTCTGTTGTCACTTTAATAAAACATTACTGGCATTTTTCAAGTTGACTCAGGAACATAAAATTGTGTTTGTAAAGTTTTGAATTAGAGATTTTTGTGCAAGTCACCAAATAGAGAAGGGAATGAGAAGCCATAGAAGAAGGGGGTGACAAGATACCAAAAACACTAACAACAATAGCATTCCCTAAACCTTCCTATGTGTCTTTTTAAACTAACTTTACTATTTTCATTCATAACATGATATTAATATTTAATATTGAGCAACAAAAAAAAAACTCCGCTAATTTACGACCCTGCAGTTCTTTCTGATTTCTCCCTGAGTCACAGTCGTAACCTCTATATATGGATCCCATTTTCGCCATTGCAACTGAAAATTTACGTGTCCAATTAGTACCATGAATCGCGTTCTCATTATTCCTTACCATACCCCTTTAACGTTCATTTAAATGAAAACTACGTATACTTTTGTGTAATACACTCAGTACACATTTTATCAAATTTTCACTAACCATGACAAACTAATATAAATTTGTAAAAGTATCGGGGTGGATAAATTTTTCTGTCAGTTGCATTGGGGTCCTTCAACTTTCCAATGGAACTTTTTGATTTCATGTAGATGAAAAGGGGATTGCATGCTAGCAAATTAAAGGGAAAATGCCACAGATGCTTGCATTATTGGAAAATGTAGATATTTGTACCCTATCGAAGTAAGGAACCATGGCATATATGTTTGGAATAGATTCCATCTTGACCACAGGGAAAGGAGCGAAGCAACTCTTAAGACTATAAGGAAAGAGAGGAGCGAAGCCACTTGACCGCAGGGAAAAGGGAAAAGAGCTGAAAGCAACTCGAAAATGAACGGGGCTAAGCGATCTGCCGCCGTGGAATGTCAAAATACATTGGTAGGGGAGCGTTCCGCCTTAATATCCGTCTATGATTCAGCCAATTAAGAAAATTCTGTGTTAGGGCTTAGTGTTTAGATCTGCGTATATCATATCGTCTCTAGATCTCACTCGTGGGAATAAACTGAGTATATTGTTGCTGTAAAAAACTCAGTGAGAAATTCGTGTCTGGACATTGGCTATGGCTAGACATCAGTAACTATACTGTAACAGATTTATATGAGTTATTCGTTTAAGTAACTTGTAAATGTTTGGGTATATCACTTACACTGTTACACAAGCATTTTTTTTCTTTTCTAAGTAGAGTTCAAAATCTGTGGCAGAAGACGCTTAATGCCACTATACATTACAATATCCCCACAAATTAAGTGTGTAGCTTGTAGGTCCATAGTTATCCACAAGTTTGTGGACGTGTTCAAAGAGAGATCCCTCATATAAAGGTGCAAACATATAAAACTTGGATTAAAACAATACTTTAGTTAGTATCATGCTTTTGTCAAAACGATGATTCTGAAAGGTGAAATCAGTTTGAAAGTTAAAAAAGAAAAAGAGTAAATCCCAAAAGCTAGCTTGTAAGGTGAGGATTGTTCAAATTCATATAAGGAGTGCATGTTTTTATTTCATGTCCGATGTGAGACTCTTAACAAATTTCACTGATGGTACTAAACGTCTAAACCTATTCTTTATGGAGTAATATTAAACTATGTATAATTGTTCAGAAAATACAAATCACTGAAAAATCAAACTCCTAAAGCCAAAAAAACTCGGAAGATATAAAACAGCTTTTAGCTTTTTAGAGTCGGCAAAAGCTTTATTTTTGTTCTTCCAAATTGGTAATATTTGCTCACTGATTTGTAAGTTGTGTCGTACTCGTACATATATCTATGTCACATAATGGGGGTTGAGGGGTCCTTGGGTTATAGTTAGGGATGACAACGGATAGGATTTGGATTGAATCTTATTAGATTCAAATCCAGATTCGTTTTTTTATATCTGATGTCTATTAATGCGTTCCCACCTGCATGCCTAACCGCTAAGGCCCATCCTAGTCCTTCTAGATGTATGTATCTTTCTCATTCCGGCACAGCCCCCAACCAAGGGAGTGGTTACGTCCAGTATGTCCCCCCTTATTCTTTGGTTGGAAGTTTCAGAATGTTGTCTGTGGATTTTGATGCGCGATTTATGCACACACTAACGCAAGTGCACGTGTCGTGTCAAGTAATATAGTCTAGGTAACACCGAATATCGTCCTCAAGAATTGGTTTTCAAGTACCGATTATCTATCCTATGGTATCTATTTGGGTAACGTAAATTGAATTGGAATTCTAACTAATAATGCAGGAAATAAACTAATTATAAAAATATTTTGATTTAAATCAGTTCATCAACTATCCACTCTATTCAATCCTTAATACAATTAGACTGACCTCTTCTTCTACGTTAAGATAGCAGGTTAACTAAGCCGTTTTATACTCCTGTTAAGGTTATATAAACACTCAACCCCAGTATAGCACCTTTCTACCTTTCGGTGATAAGGTTGACTCTAGAGGAGGATTAAGAACAAAAACCTTATTAATGCTACACAAGTAATCGGGGTATTTTCATCCACGATTCAACCTATGTTTATTCAACTACAACATATTCACAACCTCCCCTTTCGCATTTCGGTTAGAAATCATAAGAATTATGATAATTAGTGATCAATTAATTATCAAGCAATCAAAACAACTATTGAATAAATCTTAAATAAGTGAAGAAGAAATCAACTAATTTATTAATTCATGAATAAGAGTTTCAAGTGAATCACAAGGAAATCCCTAATAAAGTAATTAGCTCCTAGCCATAGTCACACTAATAACTAATACACTCTCCATACATGAACTGAAATAAATAAAGCAAAAAGAAAGAAAAGAAAATACTCAAGAATGAGTCTCCAAGCCTTCTAGCATCCAAGGATTGTGTTGTGGAATATTTACAAGATGGTTTGGTGGATGGATGGATGTAGAATGGTGAATGGTGGGGAATGGAGAATTGAGAATGAATTCTTCTAATGATGTAGAGACTATTTATAGACCAAGAATTCTTTAGGTGAAGGGTTAAGGATTATGTAGGTAGGAAAAGTTATTAGAATCCTTTTAGGTAAGGGTTTTAAGGTAGGAAAAGTTATCCCTTTAGGTAGGAAAAGTTATCCCTTTAGGACTCTGAAAACATGTCAAATTCGGCCCAGAACTTCATAAATCCCGCGTCGGCCGCATGACACATGGCCCAGCGCGCAAAACCTGCAACTTTCTGAACTTCCAGAACATTGGGCGTCGCGGCGCCGGTGACGTTTTTCTGGCGGATTCCGTCTCGTCGCCTTTTTTTCATTCGGACTTCGTCTGATCTCCTCTATAATTCCCGGAACTTTTTAGACTTCATTTCTTGGCCCTTTTAGTGTGCAATTCCATCTCATTTATGCTCATTTCATCTCCTTTTCGTCATTTCTCCATTTATGACCGTTGTGATACAAAAGAAAGGAAAACAACCCTAATACTATACTAAACATAAATGAAATGAGTAAAATACTAACTAAAAATGACTCAAAAGGTGTATATAAAATACACCGATCAAATACCCCCAAACTTAACCTTTGCTCGCCCTCGAGCAAAGCTCAAAACAAAAATAAAACAAAACGAATAAAGACTCAAAGAGATGGATCAAGTAGTTATAATATTGTTTCTTCAAAATCATGGATGAAAGATGAGATAATATGTTAGAACATATATAGCATGAATAATCAGCAATCTAGAATTTCAAGTTAGATATTTCGCAAATTCACTTAGATCATGTTCAATGGAAATACAAACACCTAACCTATGCATGTCAATTTCATTCCATCTTTCCCAAATGCTATAGACCTGTTTACTTGTTATTCTCCACTAATCATAGACATACATATTAAAGATCATCAGGACTTTCAAGGGTTGTAAGGTAGGCTTAGGCAGGGGTAGGTAAAATTAGGCATTTAGGCTCAATTACGTACCATAACACTTTTTTCATTCAAACTCTTTTTCCTTCTTTTTGATTTCCTTTTTAGTTTCGTACCCACTTTCTCCCCTCTTTTCTTTTGAGAGAATGATATGTATTATAAATAACAGACACCCCAAACTTAGACTTTTGCATATTTTTCATTGGGGTACATCAAATTTGTTCACTCTCTTTTTGTTTCTTTTTCACGCTTTTCATCCCAATACTTTTCCATTATTACTTATGGCACAACAAAGGAATCATATGGTGTCAAAAAAATATATTTATTTTAGGCTTCAAAGGGGCTGACTAGTGATACATTTTATGTCAGGGTAGGTAATGAATGGTCAGAAGGGCTATCAAAGAAATGTCTGAATCATCTCCCTAAACATGTACATCTTAACTATTTCGCCTCAAATAACAAGCAAACAGATTTTCTAGACATTTTTTTTTTCAACCTTCTTTCCATAACTGACACACATAAGCTAAGCATAAATATTTCAAATAATTAGATGTCAGGAATTTTTGGTATATCTAACTTAAGCACACAGATTGTCGCTTTTAATTCTATTACATTATTCCACTTTATCCACTCAATATTTTTAGCAACTACAACATGCATGATCCATAAAAAAAATGATGACTCAAAAATACTCAAAAAACACACAAAACAAATAAAAAAAAAGACTCAAAAATAATAAAATATCCCCCCAAACTTAAATCACACATTGTCTCCAATGTGTGCAAGACTAAAAAAAAATAGGGACAACTTACTGACACAACACAACGATCATAACGGAGGTCTAGGAGAAAAAATTCTGGAATTTGCACGGAATATGGCTCTCTGAAGTTCCGCGCGCTTAGAATCAGCCATGGCTAATCTTGGCTCTACGAGATTCAAGGCCATGCGCATCGCTTTTCCTTTTTTTTCCAGCGTTTTTGCTCCTTTTTCCTCAGATTTAGCTTTCAGTCCACCTGTTATCCAACAACACAAAACAAGAATCCAAGACCGTGAGACTGTTCAAGACAAAATAAAACAACTAAAGACAGAAATTAAAATAACATAATTAAAAACATTGGGTTGCCTCCCAACAAGCGATGTCTTTAACGTCTTTTAGCCGGACGCAATTAACCTTTACGAGTGCCCATTGGATCCTTCTGCGAACTACTTGCAATCCGCAGAGTTATTGTTGCAGGTCTCACTTTTCCTACAACCATCTGTTCAAACAAGGGCCTCAAACATAAAATTATCCCCCAAGTATACAAGACTGGCTTGTCTTTTAGGTTTTCTATAATGTAGGGATCAGTGAAATTCCCTACATCTCTCAACTCTAGGGGGTGCCCTTGAAGGTATGGACTTTCTATTTGGGGATCAACAGTGACAGTTGGTGGTGTTTCTTCTGCAATAGGTACAAGAAAAAGATTTTCCAAGGAATCCAAAAAGATGAATGATCGGATCTCAGTAACCTTTTCCTTCTCTACACCAATTATCCCGCCAGATTCCTCAACAGCTGGGTGTGGTTCAGGCTCCTCAATTTGCTTACCACCTCCCATAATGATGTCGCTAGACAGATTTTCTTGAAGTGTATTGTTCATCCTATCCATCAGTTGCCCTATGTGGGTCTCCAAATTTTTGAGGGATTCCCTTGTCCCAGCCATAAACTGAGTCTGGCACTTGGTGAGCTTGAGTATGCCTGCCTGCAACTCATCTAGATCTTCCTCTAGAACCTGTGGGTTAAGCTGTTGTTGATGACTCCACTGTCTCTGATAGTAGTAGTCCATGTGTCCTGAGTTTTTTTTTTCGTTTTTTTTTTCCGAATTTAACCTGCAAAATAAGAAAAACAACAAAAGGTGATAAAAAGATGCTCGCTTGGAGCAACCAAATTAGAAATAAGAATAGATAAATCGATATTGAAAGTACGTCAATCCCCGGCAACGGCGCCAAAAAATTGATGCGCGATTTAATGCACACACTTACGCAAGTGCACGTGTCGTGTCAAGTAATATAGTCTAGGTAAGACCGAATATCGTCCTTAAGGATTGGTTTTCAAGTACCGATTATCTATCCTATGGTATCTATTTGGTTAACGTGAATTGAATTGGAATTCTAAACTAATAATGCAGGAAATAAACTAATTATAAAAATATTTTGATTTAAATCAGTTATGAAGGATAATTAGGGCTTCCAAGATCATCAACTATCCACTCTATTCAATTCTTAATACAATTAGACTGACTTATTCTTCTACGTTAAGATAGCAGGTTAACTAAGCCGTTTTATACTCCTGTTAAGGTTATATAAACATTCAACCCCAGTACAACACCTTTCTACCTTTCGGTGATAAGGTTGACTCTAGAGGAGGATTAAGATAAAAAACCCTATTAATGTGTTACACCCCGTAAGTCCAAGACATGTATAAGAGAATGTACGAAAGGAAACAAGACTTGGAAAAGGATACGAAAGGAAGAATTGTTTTTACGACGGAAAATGTTCCGAACGTCGGAAAGGAAAAATGTTCGTTGTTGGGAATTGGATTCTCAAAATGTATTATTTGAAGAGTATGAAACTTATTAATATTATGGAAATTTATTTTTACGGATTTGGTCACGTGGGGCCCACCCGAGGAATTTTACATTTTTGTGGGGCCCACGAGGGTTACGGAATTTTATGGACGAATGAGAGGGCGACACGTGGCACCCCTACATGGTCTTGGTCGAAATTATGGTAAGGGTAAAATGGTCATTGACCATCTTGGAAGATAAGTCTTGCGAGTTGATATCATTGACTTGTCAACTTGTCCACATAAAGCTAAATCCAAGTGAAATTCATCCTAGCCTCACATTTGTTGTAATCTAAGCCTCCAACGTGTTATAAATACATAACTAGTAGCAAGACAAGTCTTCCAACACTTAGAAAATATCACACATTTCTTGTTCTTCCATGGTGCTCACGGGTTTGACATGTTGTGCACACAAAATTTTTGTAATTTTGATCCATTAGCCTCAAGACTTTAACCCAATGTCCCTAAGGGTATTGTAGGGATATCTCAATAGAAAGATTTCGGAAAAAACGTATTTTTACGTTAGTCGCAAGTGAAACTAAGGAGTTCTTGACTTTGAAGTTGGAACTTGAAGAAGGGTTCTTCATAGGCCTCTAAGGAATGCTTGGAGCGGATTGGAACTTAAGGAAAGGAGCTAAGAATTGCTAAGGCGCGACTTTGGATCTTGGAAATTTTAAGGGCTTGGAAAGGTATAAATTTTGTCGTTTTAGTAGTTAAGACTTACTTATTGTTGTAGCTATGGACTTTAGCAAGCATGTGTTATATAGTATGAAGTTTGATAAGTATTTTGACTATTGGAACCCTAATCCGAAATCTAGCATGTTTAGCTTTAAGATTGGAATTCAAGTTGATTATTAGTTTAAGTCGCCGTGTTGAATAAAGAAGGAAATTGTAGTTGTTGATGTTGTCTATGACTAAATAACATGTTGACCTAAGAACTTGGAATTTGGAAAAGGGTTGGAAAAGACTTAGTGTTGTTCTATATGTTGGCCGAGAATGGCTAGTGAACATTTAACTATTTCGTATGAATTGTGGGGCGGAATTTTACACGTAGTATAAGGCGTGTAATCCCCTTTGTTTGGTTGTTGTTTGGAGCCTTAAATGTGGCGTGTTGGTTATTGTATTCGACCTTGAAAAAGGTGGCAAAGTGAGTAGAAACAAAGGAAGTGCTGCCCGATTTTCCGTAGAATTAGAGACCAAATACTTAGTATTATTCTACATAGAGACTAGAAGTTGATAGCACTTGTTGTGACCATTATAGGTTGACACTTCTACGTACGGTGTATTCGGCTTAGCTTGTGGATTTAGCCGAAAAGGTATGTGAACTATCTCCTCTTCTAGCATGATTCCTTAGAATAAAGAAAGTAAGTTCTACTCCTTGAATGATCCATTCCTTGCTTGTATTTGGTTTGCCTAAAATAGAATTTGTTATGTACTTCCTCGAGTGTACTTTGATGTTTAAATTGTAAGTAGTATAATCCATTTCCTTAGGAAGTTTGGATTCTTAAAAGTGAAGGTATTTTTCTTAAAGTACATAGAGACTTGAAAAGGAAGTGGTTTCCAAATCTTTTGGCTAGTGCCTTAGTTCTAAAACCTAAAGGTCATTATAATGACTTTAGAGGAGTCAAAGGAGTGATTTACTTATTTGATTTAAAAGAGGAGAAATGACATGATTTAAGAGAAGTAACTTGCGTTAAGGGTGAAGTTACTTGAGGTTTAAAAGTAGAAGAAAACTTGTTTTCTAACTACAAGAGACTTGAAGTATTTTGAAAGTTAAGAACTTGATTTGTAAGTATGTGATACTTGGTTTTAATAGCAAAAGTCTCTTGGTTATTAAAGGAATGGATACGTCTAAAACCAAAAGGTTATAACGCTTTATGGGAAGTTGGTTATAATCGCTTTATGGAAGGATTAGAAAGTTGTCTATTTTGATTGAATCGGCGTAAGTTGCCTAGATTGTGAAAATTTGAAGTTACTTGATTTCAAGCTTTGAAATGAGCTTTCTAAAAGTGTAGTAACTTACTTTGAAAAATAGACATGCCTTGATACTACGGTGTTGGTATCTTGGGGTTTACATAATAAGGAGTCTTTTGAAAAGAATGTGCGTCATTAGTACTTTGGCTTGATAAATTGAGAATTTGTCTAAGTGTGCCTTGATAAGTACTTTGACTTGTTAAAGAGAATTATTCTATGTATGCCTTGATTAGTACTTTGGCTTGATAAATTGAGAATTTGTCTAAGTGTGCCTTGATAAGTACTTTGACTTGTTAAAGAGAATTATTCTATGTATGCCTTGATTAGTACTTTGGCTTGATAAATTGAGAATTTGTCTAAGTGTGCCTTGATAAGTACTTTGACTTGTTAAAGAGAATTATTCTATGTATGCCTTGATTAGTACTTTGGCTTGATAAATTGAGAATTTGTCTAAGTGTGCCTTGATAAGTACTTTGACTTGTTAAAGGAGAATTATTCTATGTATGCCTTGATTAGTACTTTGGCTTGATAAATTGAGAATTTGTCTAAGTGTGCCTTGATAAGTACTTTGACTTGTTAAAAGAGAATTATTCTATGTATGCCTTGATTAGTACTTTGGCTTGATAAATTGAGAATTTGTCTAAGTGTGCCTTGATAAGTACTTTGACTTGTTAAAAGAGAATTATTCTATATATGCCTTGATTAGTACTTTGGCTTGATAAATTGAGAATTTGTCTAAGTGTGCCTTGATAAGTACTTTGGCTTGTTAAAAGAGAATTATTCTATGTATGCCTTGATTAGTACTTTGGCTTGATAAAATGAGAATTATCCTATGTGTGCCTTGATAAGTACTTTGGCTTGGTTAATTGAGAACTTGCCTATATGTCTTTGGTAATAGCCTTTGAGTGCAAGTATTATGTTTTATTAAGTTGTCGCGACTCTCGGTTAAAGTGGTTTGTCTTGTTGTAAGTTCTTGGGACGTGCAAGCGGTGATGTGGGATTCCGGGTATGCTTCGTTACTTGTAGTACTTGGGTTAAATTCGGATTTTTATAGAAGACATGGTAGTGCTTATGTCTTGCTTGATGGTCGGTCGAGATAGGGTAAGAGTATAAATGAGAGGCAAGCCCAAGACGTTATACCACTCCGGGTAAGAGTATTAGTGAGGTAAACCCCGAGCTGTACCACCACTGCTTTATGTGTTGTTTGTGTAGGTTGAGATAGGGTAAGAGTATAAATGAGGCGAGCCCAGACGTTATACCACCTCATCAGGGGTAGAGTATAAGTGAGGGTAAACCCCAAGATGCTATACCACCTTTACCACCTACTCCGGGTAAGAGTATAAGTGAGGGTAAACCCCGAGATCTTTATACCAGGTGGGACTTGATGTTATGTTATATCATGGATGGCGGTGAGAAGGATTCCACGGGCATGATTGATATTATGGGCGTGAGACCCATAGTTATATCGAGTAGTGACCTTGAGGGCTTGCGTCCACGACTTGATATGTTGCCTTATGTGTTATATCGTAGGTTGGATATCATACATGTCTCCTGTGTTATTTAAGCTGCTATGATTTTATTACAGTACTTCATTCCGCATCTTGTACGTGCGATTCTTGACCTCGCCCGAAGTGCGTTCATCTGCGCGAGTTTAGGTCTGTGATTCGGTGATCGGCAGGTGTAGGATCCTGCTCAGGGTTTTTGGATAGCTCCCTCTGTCCAGGAGTTTATCTTGTTGGTATATGTCCTTGATGCGAGGCTTTATGATTTTGGGTACGGCGGGGCCTTGTCGTCACATTCGATTTAACTCTGCAAGTGCAGATTCATATGTGGGATTGGACTCGTATGCGGTGTAGTGTCTTACATTTATGTATATTATGGCGGCGCCATCGGCTTTGCCCTTGCACGTATGTTGGTTTTAAAGAAAGAAAAAATGAGTTGTTATTTAAATTCCGCAGTTTACTTATGTTGTTAAGGTAGAAGGGTGCCCAGGTAGGGCACCAGTCACGGGCCCGGGGTTCGGGGCATGACATAATGCTACACAAGTATCGGGGTATTTTCATCCACGATTTAACCTATGTTTATCCAACTACAGCATATTCACAACCTCCTCTTTCGGATTTCGGTTAGAAATCATAAGAATTATGATAATTAGTGATCAATTAATTATCAAGCAATCAAAACAACTATTGAATAAATCTTAAATAAGTGAAGAAAAAATCAACTAATATATTAATTCATGAATAGAGTTTCAAGTGAATCACAAGGAAATCCTTAATAAAGTAATTAGCTCCTAGCCATAGTCACACTAAGAACTAATACAATCTCCATGCATGAACTGAAATAAATAAAGCAAAAAGAAAGAAAAGAAAATACTCGAAGCGAGTCTCAAGCCTTACAGCGTCGAGGTTGTGTTGTGGAATATTTACAAGATGGATTGGTGGATGGATGGATGTAGAATGGTGAATGGTGGAATGGAGAATTGAGAATGAATTCTTCTAATGATGTAGAGACTATTTATAGACCAAGAATCCTTTAGGTGAAAGGTTAAGGACTGTGTAGGTAGGAAAAGTTATTAGAATCCTTTTAGGTAAGGGTTTTAAGGTAGGAAAAGTTATCCCTTTAGGTAGGAAAAGTTATCCCTTTAGGACTCTGAAAACATGTCAAATTCGCCCGAACTTCATAAATCCAGCGTCACCGCACCAGAATCAAGCGCCATGGCATGAAACTCGCAACTTTCGAACTTCCAGACATTGGCCATGCCCGGTGACGTTTTTCAAGCGGATTCGCCTCGCCGCTTTTTTCGTCCGGACTTCGTCTGATCTCCTCTATAATTCCCGGAACTTTTTAGACTTCATTTCTTGGCCCTTTTAGTGTGCAATTCCATCTCATTTATGCTCATTTCATCTCTTTTTCGCCATTTCTCCATTTCTGACCGTTGTGACACAAAAGAAAGGAAAACAACCCTAATACTATACTAAACATAAATGAAATGAGTAAAATACTAACTAAAAATGACTCAAAATGTGTATATAAAATACACCGATCAGATTTCTATAACAAAGGAAAGCCTTATACCCTAATACTATGCATTCTTATTGAGACTATAACTCATAGGGAAGAAAATAGATTTATGGATGGAATCAAATATGCAGTATTTACAGACAAAAGTATTCGGTTATTGAGGAAAAATCAATATACTTCTAATGTCGAATCAGGATCAATATCTCTATAGATATCATCATCTACATCCAGAAAGCCCTATGCTTTGGAAGAAGCTTAGAAAAAGTGGACCTCTTTATTGACCTGATTGTACTAATTGAGGACTTATTTCCTTAGAATCCTATGTTATATATGCCGAACCAACTAATACCGAACGGGTTACTAGGGGTTGCTGGCCGAAGTCGAGCTACCCTCCACCACAAACACCCAACCTTCCTTTTGCTCTTCCTTCGGTTTGCCTCCCCGAACGCGCCACTTAGGTCACTGCATAGTTGACCCTCTCTTCCAGATCCTCGCTTCTATGAGCCAGATCCATCGGATCCATAAAAATCAGATTCAAATTCAGATTCATCGGATCCACCGGGTCCACGGATCGGATCTGGATCCACATCATAGAAAAACAAAATTACAAGGGTCTAACTTCTTATAGAGTTCATCACATATAAGGTTGTCTCCATATTTTGTAGCTCGATAATGTCAAAATTTAGGAATTTAAAACTCAAACAAATGTCAAATTATGAAGACAAATAACAGTACTTTATATATGGGACCTTGAAGCTTAACAGATTAGTACTAAACAATTTGAAGAAAATAGATTACAACTATTAAGCAAACGGCTTGAATAAATTTGATTAAGAAATGAAGATTTTAGCACTCTCAGACATCCCATGTAACACATCTGAAAAAGTATAACAAACACATAAGCAAGTATGCATATGTATAAAATTAAAAATAGAAATAAAGAAGACAAAATTGTAATTTGCTTGCAATTGGGGAGGACTCATTAGTTTTTTGTTTTTTTGGAATGTTTTAAGTCGGTCAGCGCTCGGGTTAAAAAGAAAAATTGAGTTAATATAATCATACAAACATAATGGAATTACTATAATAGAGAAACTATACATTCAACATGTTGCTATACAAATATAAGGAATCTAATCTAAATTAATAAGACCAGAATGTATAAATGTATAATGTATTTAATAAAAAACGGATCCACGAGTCGGATCTGGACCGGATACGGATCTCAAAGACAAGATCTAGATGCAATCTGATCCGGATCCGTCGGATCTAAATTTTAAAGATTCATATCCTATAAAATAGATCTGGATCCATTGGATCCGGACCGGGTTCAGAATCCGTTGCCATCTCTAGATGATAACATTTCAGTTGATTGGATTGGCAGAAGCTTCTTCTATTCTAATTCTTAGACAATAACTATGGAGACAGAAACACCAGTAGTTTTAGGCATAAAGGTCCCCCTTTCAATCATTGGCCCAACCTTCCTATGCTCCCAACTCTCAACTACCCCTACGGGCGAAACTAGGGGGTGCAAGGGTTTTAGCTCGTAAAGGTCATTTTTTTAGTGTATATATAATAGATGTTGATTTCTTTGTGTGTTTGTTTTTTTATATTTTAAATTTCTATAGTGAAATTTTTGGTTATGTCACAACCCTCCCTACTACTTTTACGGTACTATTCCTCAATTCAAAGATAGGGTTAGAATTTTGAGTTTATGAATTCTAAATTCTAAAAAGAAAAAAATTATTCAGTTCTTGATAAATTAGTCATATATATTAAATATATTTTTTAACACAGAATATAAAATCTGCCCCAAACATACTACGTTATGCTAAACCGTAATCAGAATGCTAGTTCCGCTCTGCCATCCATTCTTTAGGCCTTCAATTACAAGTTGGAGGTATATCACCAACTAGAGATATTGTGCTTTGCTCTCTTTTTCACTGTCTTATCATTACAAAGTTTTTTTGTTTTTAAGAATATACTAGAAAGTGTAAACAGTATCTGTGAGAAAGGTTACAAGAATTATGATTTACTTTCAAGATGCTGAAATCCATTGGCATCTACTAATTCGTTGCCTTAACAAAGTACCGCTAACACCTAATGTAATGACCATATCAATCATACTAAGATCTAGTTCCTTTTTGCATTTTCCTGATAGTGAATCACCGTATATTCTGAATTAATATTTTAGTATAATTATGTAAAGTAGAGATTTTCACTCCATTAGGAATACTATTATACACACTATATATAGGACTCCGCTCAAGGAAAATTTACAATATTCTACGTGAGCGTTGATATATGATAATTCTTGAAGCATGTTAGTTGTATTAAACTTTTGGGAAGAAAACAAAAATGAATGACAAAAGAGAAGAACATCCTTGTGCAGCTTTATGGTGCAACGTAAGATTGATAAGGACTTCCTCCCTAAAAAAATAACCAATACAGTTCATTTTCTCACATGTATGCACAACGAACTAGACATGTAAACGATTTGCCAATAGACTTATTCGACAAGATGTTAGTATACTTGTTCCTACACAATAATAATTCTATCATCAAAATGCCTGTTAAATTATTTGACTTTCCAAATGTCAAATCACTTCAAAATCTCAATCAATGGCTGCTAGCAATTTTCTGTGTATATTTTTATTTGAAGGCTGTTTGATTGATTAGTGTTAGTTATAACTGCAAATTAGGAGGACAAAGAAAATTTTGGCTTTGCTAGCTGTACAATGGATTTCATTTGCTTAATTAAATTAACCAGAATGCTCACTCTACCTCTTTACATTGCTAATACTATCTAGTTCAAAAGAATAACAGATCTATCATGACTAACACTAGTTTATTGTTGGTTCCTGGTGTTATAGCTAACAGAGGAAGTTGAGTGAGTAAGAGAGCAATTAAACGACCCTTGGAGGCGTAGCAACTGGGCTGGAGTCACTGATGAAGACGAGTAGGAATACGATGAAGTATCGCACATTTTTGAGTTGTTTGATGTCTTTTTAGCCTCACTTCCTGTTGTATGCTCATGGATAATCCCCTTGAGTAATGCCACCACATCTTTCATTGTTGGCCGATCTTCAGCCCGATTACTAGTACACAGCAAGGCTATTCCAAGGGCTTGAAGCATTTCTTGAATTTGTGTATCAGGATGTCCTTGTAACCTTGGGTCAATTACGTCAACTGGATCTTTCTTGCTCTTTAGGTGGTCGCAGACCCATTGTATAACATGTTGGCCATCAGGAAAGGATGGGTCGGCTGGCTTTTTCCCAGTAATGATTTCTAACAACACGACTCCAAAGCTAAAAACATCACTCTTCTCTGTAATCTTAAGCATACAAGCGTACTCTGCAAGAGACAAACAATAGAACGGAGTTTAGTCCTTTTCATGCCAGATATTAATCACCTATTTGATCTTGATGTTTTTCAAAACATAACAAATGCATTGGTTGGGCGATTCTTTTCACATATCAAAGTAGATTATTTGTACATAATGAATCTTTAACACAAGAACGGGTTTTGAGCCATAGTTACTGGGTTCTGCCGGACCCGTAACTATCACATTGTGGCTCCGCCCCTGTGACAACAAGGAATGGCCAAAAGGGTATGGAGACAGCAGCAAAAGGAAGATCACAAGCTGCCACCAAGCACAAGGATGACAAAGAACAGTTGAAGTTTAACATGGGGTTTTTCACATCTTAACAGTACCATAAAACATCAGCTACCTTCACAGTCACCACTAATCAACTTTGTCCCAAGTTCTACCCTCGGCTTAGCTGAAAGGCCCTTTGCTAACATCTCTTGATCATATTTGCGTGCCATATCAATCATACCCTTTTGCACCAACACATCAATTAATGCATTGTAAGCAGGCGCATCTGGACTCAACCCCTGTTTTTCCATCTTTTCCCAAAGAATAAAGACCGGTCGAAGAAATCCCCATCTTCCAAATTTCCTCATAAGCATGACATAAGTGTCCATCCTTGGCCGCACTCCACTATCGATCATTCTATCAAACAACTTGAGAATCTCTCTTGGATTTTCAAGGCAACCAAAGAAGCTGTTGTATGTAATGACATTAGGCTCGCAACCCTTGCGAGGCATTTGATAAAGCACGTTATATGCGTCTTTGTACCTCCCATTTTCACACATAAGCTTGATAAGTGTGTTGTATGTCGAAACATTTGGTTTGCACCCCAACTCAATCATCTCGTGACAAAGCTTAGCTGCTACATCAACACCATCTGAAATCCCAATAGCACGGATGACGGTGTTATACGCAATCACATACAAGGCAATTCCCTTCTTCTTCATTTCTTTGTATAATTTTACAGCTTTCCATGCCTTTCCGCTCTTGCACTGTACATCCATGTAAATAGAGTAAGAATATAGATCCTTTTGCACACCCATCGTATCCATCTCTTCCCAAAACTGTCTACATTTCCCCCACCAACTCATTTTGAACCACCCACGAAGAAGCATATTACATATTTTTGTGTCCATCTTAAAACATGAGTACTTCGAGTCATTCTTCTCCTTAGGGAAGCACAAGTCTTCGGCCTCTATCATATGCTTATACACACATAAAGCATCAATTAGATTTGAGAATGAAACTTGATCTTTTAAATAAAATTCATCCGTCTTATCAAACGTATCGATTGCTTCTTTAACAAGGTGAGCAGACACATAACGTTTGAATAACACCCGGAAAGTGGTGTGGTCAGGCGCCGAGGATAAACTTCTCATTTTCTCAATCAAATCCCAAGCTGCATCAAATTCAAAGAATTTGCCCAGAATGTCAATAAGCTGGTTGAGTTTGGATGGTGTGATGGAAGTCACACTGCGTCTCGGCCCAGTTGAAGAACTCCAAAGCTCTTCTCCAGTCATTGTTGTAACAAGAGAGGGTCTCCAACACGATGGTGGAGTTTAGGGGCTCAAAGGAAGCACTTGTTGAACTGGTAGGAAAATTGCGAAGTGGGGATGAATTTGGGTGATCAAAGTTGGGGAAGGAAGTGGGATTTGGGGGTTCGGAGGGAGTGGAGTGATAACAATTATGGTGAAGCAAGTTTTCGAATTGGGCAAGATGCAAAGAAGAAGGTAAGAAAGTTTAATATCGAGAAATAACTGATAAAAAATGTTATATTAGCTTAGCATCACCACAGAAATGATTATCTAAAAATTAAACATTATATTGGAAATTATTTTGTTGCTCATGACTTATTATTGGTGTTTTTTTCTATGAATACTTGTAATGGGCAAATCAGAGAGGACCCAACTAACCTTACTGACAACAGAATGAAACAGAAAAACAAAAACAGAAGAACATACTGAAGCCTATATAACCTCTATGTAGGCCTGAAAACATATATCTCTAATACAACTAATTATCTCTATTTAAGCCTTAAAACTCAAGTATGTATACAGTTACAATAGAAAAAAAAACTATTTTACATGTTTATAAACGGACTCCATTTCAGATTTTAGAACAATGTAATTCAATTGCACATCTTAAAGTTGTAAGGAATATTATTATTTTATTGGAAGTACATCTTAAGATTATTACTTCCAAATCTGAGTAATTGGTTTTCTGTTTTGAAAAACTATCCTGTAGAATATTGGCTTTCAATTAACATCGTACATACATGTTTTACAATAATAGTAGTTTACAGGCTTGATGAGCCAGAAAATTTTACTTTCTCAGTAAGAGTAGTCTGTAAAAGCACATCCATGTGAAGTTAAATGGACAATGGCAGCAGCAGTAACAGTGTGTTCGACCATCTTATATTGTGCATCGACGGTATTGATGATCAATTCCGATTATCAGTGTCAGCCCACTAAAGTAACTAATCAGAGCCTCCCAGTAAGAGGCAAAGGTTTATGAGCCCCAGTACCATAAGCCTACAATGTAGGTGTTTTCGTCGGATTCGTACACGCAGCGAAATTTGAAAATTTATGTTTCAAACTCGACATAAGCGGTCAAACTGAAGTATGCATATGTAATGTAAAATAAAACACAGAGTAAATGTAATACTTCGAACGAAAACTTACATTTTGAAGCAATCCGCAATACAAGTTGTTGAAACTTGATGCTTTGTGTAGTCCGGGGTGCACACTCAAATATCCCTTGATTTTCAAGTTCTAAGTTCTTAGAACTTTGATGTAATTTTCTATCTTTTAGAAATGCTAGGGATTTCTGCAGAGATTTACCTCTCTTAGGTTTGGTGTATTCAAAGTGGGAAGGAAAACCTCCTATTTATAATAGAAAATAGGAGCTTTAGGATTTCCATGGGCTAGGCCCAGCAGAAAATGAACTGGATCGAAATTCGGACTGCCAGAACACGCGTCGGCACCGCAGTTCCATAAGGTGGCACCGCGGTGCCGGCACGTGTTTCTGGCACCGCGGTCCTGTCCCATTTTCTGCCCCTTTTTCACACTTCTAATGTCCCGGCTATCAACCGAACATATACATAATCTCTTTCTAATTACATCATTCAATCAACAGAACATTTGACTTAGTGTTTACCCTTCAGGCCTCTACATATTGACACTAACATCATTAGGATCTTCACGGAACTCCTATACTGCGCCGGAAGACGAACTTCAATATGTAAAGTTTAGCTACATGAAGCACGTGAACCGAACCTCTATGTGGGAAGATAAAATTCTTTCATTCACACACTCAATCAAGCTTAGGATCTGTCAAGTGTCTATCCAAATGGCTTGATCATTATAACTCATCTATATTAGTTGACAACAGGACCATATCACAGACATGTCCATTGCATTGGCCAATGACTTAGTCAACCTAATACTATATGAGTATCTGAGTGTTCACTTGAATATACATTCAAGGAATGAATCCTAATCTTGACTCACATACCACCTTTAATCTACTTCGTAATGCACCCAAAACAAGCCGCGTCTCAACCTATAAGGCATTTGAGCTTAGGACAGGATCAAAGTACATTACTCCGTAAACAAGGTGATATTGACTTCAAGTCTAAAGACTTCTATCTCCCACATGCCGATGACATTATAGACATATAACAAATAGTGCATCAGCAGGGTATATCAATACTTCAACTAGTATCTATGTGTCTATCATGAGTTTCCATAACTCGTAGCAAGTGAGACATACTACATCCCCTAAGGATATGATGCAGACCACATATCGACATATCGCATATCATCAATATCCCAATCTCGATGATCATTAGTCGAGGTAATTCAAGAGTTACGTTATAACATTAATTCTCACATCATTAATAAACACGTAAACTCTAGGGATGCATTTATAGAATATTATAAACAATCAACTAATAATTCAACAAATGCAAATGCCATAATATTAATGATCATTAATATAAATACGAATGTGTATAAAGTACATTGTGTCCTAATACAGATTGTCTCTAGGACATACATATACTTTCAATCTTCCACTTGGCCTAGAGTCAATCACCAACATATCTAATGTCCATGTTCTCAAAATGACCATTATGCTTAACCAAGCTTAATGGTTTAGTAAACGGGTCTGCTAGCAAAAGGGAAGCCCATCCCGCGTTAGCAGGTTCCGGGGAAGGGTTGCACCCTAAGAGGTGTGATGTAGACAACCTACCTCAATGCAAGCATTAGTGGTTGCTTCCACGGTTCAGACGCGTGACCTATAAGTCAACACAGAAACAACTTTAGTGTTGCTCCAAGGCTCCCCTTCTAAATTCTCAATTCCTTTGTTTATCTACAGACTGATGCAGAAGGAAAAGACTTTTTCTCCTGGTGTTTACAACATAATTAGATGACTGGACCTTCATAGCAACAATTGTGATTAGAATATAGTGGAAGAATATAAAGAAAAAAAACATTCAACTATGCATATATCAAGAAATAAACCTAATTCTTCTCACAAATTGTACAAATATAATCAATAAATATTGCATTGTGATTTAAGATATCATATTTTCTTACGAATTAACCAAATGTATCAAAACAAGTGAAAGAAGATTTCAATAATTAAGGCCAAATATGAGCTCGAGCATAGTGAACAACACCACATTTATTTCAGTCCTTGGTTAAATTAACCACTAACAGATACAGATTAAAGGGAAGTAATCAGAAGATCAAATCTTTATTTCATATTAGAAGAATACCTTTGAGCCCCAAATCGAGGAGAAGCCGTTATTTTCTGGAGCACTCTACTAAGTATTTCTACTGCTGCTACTATTATGTCAGAAAATTACAAAAAAAAATGGTCCCTCGTGTTTGAGGGTAAATTCAAAATAATCCTTTGGGTTAGTTTTGATTCTTTAAATTTGTTCAAAATTATCACTTTTGTCTCTATGAACTGTTTATTGAATACCCTCTTAACGAAAACTTTATCTGTGTTATGAATTCATTAATTAAGAGCGGATGTTATTTAGATACACATGTATGCTGGACCGTCTTTGAATTCATGCGAGCCGTGTTACCGTGCAGGGCCTTCGAAAAACGAAATATTTAAGAGCCTATTTTTTCATTTTTTTTATTAAGTAGTATTAGTCAGAATTTACAAAGTAGGAGTTTATTAACTTGAAGTTGTATTGAGTTGTTATTTACAATTCAAAATAATTTCTAATTATTGAAATCGTATCTTTACTTATATTAAGGGTTCACTTTTACGAATTAGAACAGGACCTCCAAAATATTTGATACGGTCCTGCATGTATGTTATTAATTGTTAACTTATTATTAATACTCTCATAAAGATATGTAATATTTTGTAGTTTCATACCCGGTAAAAGAGATGTTTTTCATTCTTTTATAACACATGTAAGAAATAAATAATAAAGGCATTAATTCTCATATTTCTTGTCTCTGTTTTTGTTCAATATTTATATATTTCACTCTTATTTTACAATACATTATCAGCATGAAACTCTGCCTTGAGCACTTATTTTGAAAAGATCAAAGGTATGTATTTTACAAATTCACCTTAACAATGATATCATATTGATTTCCCTGTCTTGTGAATATCTGCAATTATTTGATTTCAATATATGAAACTCATCAATATGAGTGTGCCGAATTAATTAAATAGTGGTCCTTGAATTCACACATAGCTTGATTCTATTTTATATATGTTGATGTTTACACATTTACTATTTAAATATGATGATGGTAATGATTACGTTTCTATATATTGAGATATAGAAAGAGATGTTTAGTTTCTTTTTTCCCCAATGCAACGAATGGATGTATTGAAGATATGTTAGATAAAATTTCTCCACATCATATATATGCCTCAATTTGCTCCTGAAATAGCAAGATTTTAAAGAAGTTCTAAGTTATCATTATTTGATATGTTTAAGGCATGTTGAGATATGTTTCATTCCTCAAAAATGGAAACTTTTGATAAATGTTATAAGTACAGATGAAGTGAATGTGACATTATGTAGTAAAACTTATACATACGAACGTGCATTTGGTTGTGAAGTTATCACGGCTCACCTCTAGAAGAAGTATAATGATTGAGAAAAAAAAATTCTGAATATTTTATGATTTACTCCCGAAGTAGTAAACTCCGAATTCTGCTCCCGAAGTAGCAAACTCAATACCGCTTTACGAGATGAAAAAGGCCGCTAGGCGAATCTGAGAAGGAATGAATAGGTCCAGAGTTCTTCTGGACTCGTATTGGCAGAGGGAAGTCATCTATGGGGTGAGTGTAAACAAAGAAATAAGGTCTTTCTTCGAGAGAACTCCAGTGTGTCTTAAGTTGCTTACTCCTCTCCCTAAGTAACTTAAGACTGGAAGAGGTTGAGACCAGATAAGCGGCAAGAAACCGATACTACGTTCCTCGATCTTCAAAGAAAACTGACGCCACTTTCTTGACTATAAGGAAAAAGAGGAGTGAAAGCAACTCGCATCTACTTGCGGGAGAGGAATTTTTTCAAGAAGCGATTCAACGAAACCGATTGATCACTTTCCCGAGGACCCATTGATAAAGGCACTCGATTCCTATTTTATAAATGCTCCAAAAATAGCAAATTTTAAACTCTATTCCTTAAGTAATAAATATTTGAACTCTAGTCCGGAAGTAGTATAAATATGTGTTTGACCAAGCTTTTACAATTGTTTCTCAAGTTGAGAAACACTTTTTGGGCAAAACACATATTAGAAACATTTTTTTTAAAAGCTAAAAAGTGTTTCTACAGATTGTTTCTCCAAAGTGCTTAAACCCTTTTTGCGAGCGTTTGGTTCCCGTAAGAGAATCAAGGAGAAAGAAAAGGAATTACCGTGATTCTCCCTACATGTTTGGGTCTGTTTCAGAAACGGAATCAACTGCACCCTGATTCACCAATAGCGTCATTAGCTCCTAAGCTACATAGGTCAGGAGAGTGACTCCCCTACCTGCGAGGCGTTCAATCTTCATCCCTTCCTTTTAGTCTATAAGGTTAGATTAGACTGGCATGTTAAGTCAATCTAGGTAGGAATAGGAAGAGCTCTGGTCTGGCATAAATGTCACTAGGTCATCTATGATTTGCATCTGCAAGAATGATGGACTCCTTTTGTGACTATTTGGTTAAAAGATGCTAATAAAAGTGTAATACACAAATCTGAAGTATATAGTGAAATACACTCGCCAACACGTGCATTTTCGTCTAGTGTTACTCAAATTTGCAGATATATGAATTTTTCTTATGTAGCTAAATTCTTGATTTGATTCCTATTTTGTTTAATGTTGGATTTAGAATGATGGGTCGTTGAAATTTTCAATTGGGTCTTTAATGCCTTTTTTCTATTTGGGTATCTAATATTCAGTGAAGATGGTGAAATTAGCGTATCCCATTTTCTTGGGTTTTGATATTTGATGATTTTGATCTTTTCTGAATTTTCTTGTGTTTGATCTTATTTGTTGTTATTAGAAGAAAAAAAAATGGAGTTTGCCAGTGAAATTTTTTCCGGCAACCTAAATCTTGTGATTTGTTGAAGAGAAAAAAAATGAAAATGGAAGAGAAAGAATTTAAAAAATTAGAAAATTAATATTAAATAAAAATACTTATAAATTGGGTTGGAGTTTTAGGGTCAGAGGAGAGTGAGGAGACAAAGAGGATCGGGTAAAGTGAATGGAAATATCTAGAGTCGCCAGGCTGGCCGACCGACTCCGCCTGGCCCCGACCCGACCGACTCGACACGACCCCGCTATTAAAAAACGGATCGGGCTCGAGCAAGGGACAGTATGGTCCCGCCGACCCGACCAGTGCCCCGATCCCGCTCCGACCCCACCCCGACCCCGCCTGGGCCGACTGCGAGAAAATAGCGGTTGTCCAACTACCATTTTACATTTTGGCATTGACAACGGCCATTTTAGGCCTCCTCCCCAACCCCTACCCCTTTATATTTATTTTTAACCCCTATAAATACCTCATTCCTCTTCTTATTATTTTCACAAATCTTTCTACTCTCTAATCTCTCAATCAATCTCTATACAACATTGTCTACATATTCAATCTATTTATTAATTTGAGAATTGGGAGTGAAGTTGACAACTAGCTTGAGGATTATCTATCGAGCAAAGTTTCAATTTTCAACCTCTCGATTACACGTCGACTCTACGTCGGCGTTTGGTACATTCGTTCTCTCATTAAATTATTATTTTGTCTTTATTTCATTTAGCACATTTAATTTCATTATCTTTAACTATTTATTAGCATAATTAAAATGAAAGGACTAAGAGGCATGTTGGGTAAGGGTAAGGGTCAGGCTTCTTCTAGTAGGAGTGGTAACAAGAGCAAGGGTACTTCTTCTAGTATTCATGTTCCAGCTATTCCTAGACAAGATGATTTTATAGATCCTGAAATGTTTCCTGAAATACCATATGATCTTGACACAAATGATTATTCTGAAATTGAAGAAGATTTTAATTTAGATGACACTCTAGTTGATGATACACCTACTAATGAAGATGATGATACACCCATTTAGTGAAATGTCTCCTATCCCCTACTATGAGGCAGGTCCCAAGAAAAGCGACCATTAAAATCAGTTGTATGGAAATATTTTGACAGAGACGTAGCTAATCAAGTAGTTGTATGTAAAACTTGTAAAAATGTTTATTCTTTTAAAACTGGACAAGGTCATGGTGGGACGGAGGGTTTAGGAAGACACCTATTGCAAAAACACAAAGCCTTGCATGCTCAATACATGATTGAAAAAGAAGGTGAAGACGTCCTCTCAATCGGGACAAGGTTCACATACTCTTGTCCCTGAGAAAGTACAGGTCAAATTAACCCTATGACGGGAGTCAGAGTCTCTAAATACGATAAACATAAAGATAGGAAGCACTAGCAAAATTAGTTCTTTGTGGAGGGTTTGCCTTTTCATTTCTGAATCTCCTGGTTTTATTCATTATATTAGAGATATGTATAATCGCTTATAAAGGTTTTCCTAGATCATCTGTTAAAAGAGATGTATTTAAATTTGCATGAATATCAAGATTTACGTTATGCATTATATCATTTAAATTGCAAAGTCGCTTTAACTTCGATATAGGTCGTAGTACTAACGCCATGATTATTTAACTAACTGTCATTGGATAGATTATAAATGGTCTATGCAAAACGTATTTTAGCATATAGATATATAGATAGTAGGCAATCGATGAGTTTATTTGGAAAATATTTATTCATGCGTGATTATTACGGAATAACCGATAAAGTTATGAGTATTACATTAGATAATGCATCTTCTAACAATTCTGCTATTAGTATTTTAAGAGATGTTTTAACTCCGTCTTTTTCAAAACATTTTCATATCAAATGTGCGTGCCATATTTATAACTTAGTTGTAAAGGATGGTCTTTCACTTTTTCAAGATATTCTTGAAAAAATACAATTTGCTATACACTTTATTTTTAAAAATAATAGAATTCAACAGAGAAAAGAATATAAAAAAACTCGTCACGATTGTGGACTATCTTACAGAAAAATTCCTGAAGAAGTACCAACTAGGTGGAATTCTTTATATGACCAACTAGTTGTTGCTTATGACTATAGAAAACCTATTACTTTATTTTTTAACGCCCATAATCAAAATCCAAATGATATGTTTGTGGATACTGATTGGGAGAAAATTAGAGAACTTATTGTATTTTTAGAAAATTTTCAACGAGCAACAAAAGAATTTTCTACTTTATATTATCCTACTATTTCAACTATGTTGTTTTATATAGCTATAATATTTTTACTTCTTAAAGAATATATGAAAACCCGCTTATCTCGCAGCTATTAAAAAAATGTTTATGAAATTAAAGAAATATTTTATTCTTATTCCCCCTATTTATATTATTGGTGTTGTATTAAACCCGACTATTAAAGTAGAGGGTTGTAAAAGTCTTATTCAAAATATTTATACCTGTATGGACGTACTACCACCTCCAACTCCCAAAAATTTAAATGTTGAGCCACCTATTGAACTAACGCTAGAAGAAGTGTTGAATAACGTAGAAGATGAATGCAAAAAAGTATATCGGCATTACCAACAAGAAAGTGCTAGTAACCAACCGACTTTTGTACAATCTTCTTCTTCAACACGACCTAAAAAAAGACAAGCAGTTTCTGTGGCTAGGCCTAATATTAATTCTATTGAAAACCTCAGAAATAGAATGTGCGGTGGTAGCAGTGCTAACCAAATTAGTGAGTTCGATGTTTTTGTTTTGCAGGGTAATTTACCTTACCAAGCAGTTATCAATGAAGAAGGAAAGGAAGACTTGCTGAAATATTGAGCGAATGAGAAGACATTTCCGACACTTTCAATGATGGCGAGATATTTTGAACATCGTCGCCATCAATCGCTTCGAAGCGCTTTTTCTGCAGCGATTTCAAATAGGAGAGCACGACACTCGTTAGCCGGAGCGGCTTGGAGATGACGGTATTATTCAGAGATTGGATACGAGCGGAGCGGGCGAGGCGCACAACCAGATTAACGAAGAAGAAGGCACAACTACAACGCGACATTTTATCCGAAGGCATGAGTAGCGGCGTAGAACAATTTGATCAAGATATACCAATTCCAACCAAGAACCACAAGAAATTATAAAGAAATTAGAAAAATATTTTCAAATTGGTAATTTATTTCATTGCAATTTTAAATTTTTCTATGTCTTTCACTCTTTTGCAATTTTTTCAACAACGATCACTACAATGTAATTTTGAATCTTGTATATTTGATATTTCAATGAAATTAATAATATAAGAGGCACAAAACGATCTTGAGATGTTTTTTTTACACTATTCTTGTCTTTGTTTAATTATTTAGTTTATAACTTTATACTTTATAGTTTATACTTTATACTTTATTAGTTTATAAATATATTATATATATGAGTATAATACTATAATACTATAATTATAAATTATAATACTATAAGTCTATAATATTATAGTATATGACTATGTATATGACATTATGACTATATGACAAGTATATGTTAATGTTACTTTGTTAGTACTTAGTAATTTAGTATTTTTAATTTAGTGAAAAAATTAAAAAAAAACACAAACCGCCAACCCGTCCCTGTTCAGACAGGCCCCCGACTTCCAGCGGACCGGACGGGACACTGTATGGTCCCGCCCGACCCGACTCTCCAGGCCCGCCTCGACCGCCCATTTTCCCGCCCACCCCGCCCCGCCAAACCCGACCGGTGGCCAGCCCGCCAGCGACCTAAATATCTGACTGACAGAGAATTGACGTAGAAGACTTTGGGGGTAAAGTTGAGAATTATAAAAAAATTGGGGGTAAAGTTAAAAAGAAAAGAACTTAAAGGAAATATTAAAATAGGGGAAACAAACAACTAGAATCAGCCAATCAGGTAAGTTCATTAGACCCGAACCAATCGCCTCCTAACTTTTTTGTTCTTGTTCGCCTTTAGAAAAGTCTTTGGGCACCATCTGTTTTAAAAAAAGAAATGACAATGGCGGGCTAAGCATATTCAAATCTCAGAAGCACCTGAAAGAGCGTTCTAGATTGGGATGAAGAGCGGCGTAGAGGGAAGTACGAGGAAGAAAATGGAGGAACTCCGATTGGTTTGTGAGAGGGAGATTCCCATTCAACACCACAAAATTGATACGGCTACTCGCTCCTTCAAAAAATCACTCCATTCAACCAAGGCCAAAGCACACGAATCTCTTCAAATGCAATGTATGCTTAATTCCCAGTTGAACGATTTTTATTCCAATTTCTTAGGGTTTTTTTACCTAAACATCATTCTAAACTATTATATGTGGGATCTAATTGATTGATTGGTTGTGGCAGCAAAACTTGGCAAGTTAAAAGTTGAGTTGAGGGAGTTGGAAGACAAATTGGTGAAAGCACTTGCAGGTCTGTCACTCTTTTCTGCTCTTTGGTATGGTGCTATTCTTCGTTAATAGTCGAACCTCTGGATGGTATTAAGTATGAATTCTTTCAGGGTATAGACTATATAGTGCCTTAATTTGAGTTGTTATTGTTTATCTAAGTGCTTACCAACATTTGAGAATTTATTTAGCGGGGTGCACTTTGCCGTTGCTTCTTCATACTCCCTCCGTCCCAATTTGTTAGACCAGTTTGGGGGAGTCAAACAACTCTTTCTTTTACCATAATTTTCTCCAACTATTTTCATATATTGTGAATTATTAATTATGCAGACTTATACTACTTTTTATGTAGTTTTCAAATAAATAAATTTTATTAAAAAATACTCAAAGAATCTATGTTTAAAATTAAGTAAAAAAGTAAGCTGCTTGACACTCAAAACTAGTCAACCGTCAACCTTCAAACAAATTGGACGGAGGGAGTAATAGTTATCACATTGAGAAAAAGGGATGAATATAATGCTTGCAGGTGCTTGTGGTTTTCTATTGAAGGACACTTCATGCCGAAAATGATGGTTATGTTCTATAATATGTAGAGTTGTTTACAAGGAGAGGAGGATTTTGATGACATGCAATTTTGAGGAATTTGTTTTCGGTCAGAACAAAGTGTCATGTTTTATAAGATAGTAGTTGATATGAAAGGAGTAAATATTTTGTATAAACAAACTTACTGGTCAAAATAGAATCATTCTATTATTGGCAGTGGAACTTGCCTTCATATCGCCAGTTATTGTGATTGTAGAACCATATACCATTTGGATTTAGGTTGATATTTTAATCTCGTTGAAGTGGCTGGTGAACTTCTCATTGCCTTTTTATATAAAAGTGAACTTGCATAAGTGATGACCTAAGTACTAAGTATGCGAATAAACTGTTTCTTTTAACTCTGAAGATCCTTATAGTAGTGACAATAAGAGGCAATGAACACTGAGTCTGAAGTTTAGAGTAACATCACTCCCAAGGTTTAAAGGTTATATTGTAGCATGGTTTCTGTTATTTGAGATGTTATTTTTTTAGGCTTTCTTGTTGTATTGATGTAAAATGGGAAGTATGTGGAAAAGATTCACATCCAAAGTAGCTGCAATATGGTACTCACCACAAGTTCGTGAGTTTATTTACTTATTCTGCTAGCTCTCACCAATAGTATTTTCCAAAAATCTCTTCTTTTTAGTCTCAACTTCATTTGCTTTTCATATTTGAGACTTGAGAGGAAATGATTTCAGCCATTAATTACATGTATCCAGCATGAATATGTGGCAATTGTTTGTACACTACTAATTTCCTTGGAAAAAAATTTGAACCACTCCTTTATTTTTCTGTATACTGGTTTTGAATGATCATTTTCTCTATAAAAATTGGTTTAGTATTATTTTTGTCTCTGTTTTTCATTTAAAACTCTAACATGTTATGTCATCTTCACTTTTCAGCAAAGATCCGGAAAGAGGCAAAGCAGATAGCACTAGCAGACTCAATATCTGCTATGAAAGATGGAGTAGAAGAACTTAGAGGGTTTGTGGAAAACCAAAGGGCCAGTAAAGATGAATATGCAGCCATAATATCTCAACAAACTGATGGTAAATTCTATCCCTGCAAAAGTTGGCCCTCTTTTCATGTGTTTGACAAAGTCATACGTGCTTCATCCCTTGGAGTCTTCCTATAAGAGAAATAGCATTAACAGATGTCTCAAAAATTATTTATGCTTAATTTCAATTTTAGCATTCCATTTTGTTATAGCATGAGGTGACTGCTGAAATGATTTATTTTTATATCCAACTGATTTTACGAGCATGATTCAACAACAACAACAAACCCAACGTAGTCCCACAAGTGGGGTTTGGGAGGGTAGGATGTACGCAGACTTTACCCCTACCTTTATGGGGTAGAGAGGTTGTTTCTGATGTTTCTGTGTGGCATGCAAAGCAATTACCGAATAGATTTTAGGGAAGGGAGAGAGAAAAAACACATTTACTCTTGTTTAGCCGAAGGTTCTTGCAGCACTGCTCTTTCCCTGGGATGTAATTAGTAACCACTGACTCTTATGACCAAATTCACTAATTCTTTCTGTTGAAGTAATAAAATGAGTTGGTTAAAGTTGTTAGCAAGTTGTTACAACTTTGTTAGTTGTTAGAATGTGATTAAAGGCTACTGTTAGCTTAACTTAGTCTTTATTAGATGGGTTAGTTTAATTTCTAGCTTATAAATAGAGACCCCACATTGTATTGTTCATTAAGAGAAAATAAAGGAAAGCTCCCACAAAAATAAAAACTCTCTTCCCTCTCTCATTTACCTTCTCTACTTTTTCTTCTCTGTTTGGAATTGAATCGATCCAAAATTTAACATGGTATCAAAGCTTTGGTAGGTAGTTCTCGATCTCTACGTACTCGTAGGTAATCAATTTCGCAATTTATTTCACAGGATTGTGATTGTTACGATCGAAGCCCTAATTTTTCAATTTCGATCATTTCAAGTAAAATTTCGAGCTTTTCTAGCTAGTTTTCTGTCGAATTGGTAGAAATCAAACTTTTGGTAACTATTTTAGGTAATCAATCTCTCATCGTAAATAAAAAACAGTTGATTCAATCTCTTTTTCAATTGCGAAGTTGTTAGAGTTGTTTTTCTGCGAGAGGTCTGAGACGGAGGACGGTGAGAAGGTTCATGAAAGATCTTAGATCAGTGAGTGATGAGGAGAAAGAAATGATTGAATCGGCGATTAAGCATATGTATTCTCCAGATCTGAAATTTGGATGGGGCATTCATGTTGTTCAAGAGTTGAAGCTGTTCATGAAAGATCTTAGATCAATGAGTGATGAGGAGAAAGAAATGATTGAATCGGCGATTAAGCATATGTATTCTCCAGATCTGAAATTTGGACGGGGCATTCATGTTGTTCAAGAGTTGAAGCTGTTAGCTAAGAAGGATCATCGAGAGACTCTTGATTCTGCTATTTCTGAGCTTGTTCAGCTAGGGACTTGTTCAGAGAGCTACCGGTCGTCGTCGCCGGAGAGTTATACTAATGAGTTGACCCGATCGAACTCCGGTGCGTCATCTTTAAGTGTTGCGAATTCCAAAGATACTTTGTTGCACAGTGGATATGCTACCGCGGACAAGTACACAGGATGGACAAATGAGAAGCACAATACATTTCTGGACTGTCTTGAGGCATCATTTGTAAAACAATTACACAGATCCATGGCCTTGCGTGCTGGATCTGTGGAACTGAACAAGAGCTGCAACAATTTGTCAGAAAAGTTATCTGCACATGTCAACAAATCTTCAGAGCAGTTACCTTTTCTGGCAACTCCCATCATATGAAAGGGGTTCAAGGTCCAATTATGAAACCCTTGAAAAAATAGGATGAATCGAAATATAGCTGCTACACTAAAACTAGGTGCAAAGAACCAACCAGACTGACCTAGTGGATAAATCAGAAATACAGAAACAAAAACAGCAATTGGACCAGAGAATGCGATTGCATTATAAGGTCTCAATTGAACAGATCGAGCAAGCTCATGGTTGTTGGAAGAAGATCAATACTGTGAGGAAGCCACCTGTTGTGTATGTTGCAGCTGATTTTCATGATAGCCTAAAATATCCAGGCAGTGATGGGCATCATCACGCTCTGGATTGCCAATTTTGTTGTGAACTCCATTGCAAGGATAAGAGGTCTTCATCTTGTGGACATGAAATAAGATCACATTTAATCCTCTCCAAACCTGCAGAACTTCAGAAAACAGTTTGCAGACTTACTGAAGGAACAGGTTGGTGTGGTGGTTTTTTTTTAGGAGCAGATGGAAGCATTTGTCTGGATGCGCGATCGTAAACAATATATTGATGGAAGGATCGAGGAGTTTTCAGCTGCAAATCGACTGAGAACTGAGGTATACTTCGTCGGAAGCAATCTGGATTGAGTTGAAGCTCAATTTACAGAGTTTTTCGTTTCATTTGTTTAGCTCAGGATAGGAGAATCGAGGAATTTCTAGCCGGAATTGGACTAGCAATTAAGGGAGACTCCACTGCATATCCGAGCTTATTCTAAGAGGAAGAATCGAGTGTGACTAGAGAACGGGGGGTTCTTCATTGCTGCTACATTCTTATTTTAGTTTTTATTGATGGATTTGAAGCTGCTCAATGTGTTGTTGCTCACTGATGTTGCTGCTCACTGTAATTCATGTCCAAGCTAGGAATGAAAAATGTTTTCATATCTCCTAGCTTGCGGGGAGGGGGGGGGGTGTTGAAATAATAAAATGAGTTGGTTAAAGTTGTTAGCAAGTTGTTACAACTTTGTTAGTTGTTAGAATGTGATTAAAGGCTACTGTTAGCTTAGCTTAGTCTTTATTAGATGGGTTAGTTTAATTTCTAGCTTATAAATAGAGACCCCACATTGTATTGTTCATTAAGAGAAAATAAAGGAAAGCTCCCACAAAAACAAAAACTCTCTTCCCTATCTCATTTACCTTCTCTGCTTTTTCTTCTTTGTTTGGAATTGAATCGATCCAGAATTTAACACTTTCCATGTAAATGTGCTACTGAACTTGCCATTTTAGTTCTCATTGTTTTATGATGGTGCATCCTTTTCACTTAATTTTGGAATTCAGCTTCTACTAAATTTCTCGCTGGAGGAAACCTGAATAATAACACCTAGTACTCCCTCATTTTAATTAGGGGAGGGGGTCATATTTGCCCCTCTACTATTGAAAAAGGTTTAATATTACCCTGTTATACTATCAGTCCACATATATCCCTACTGTCATAAAAGTGGCTCAAATTTTCCCTTCCTCCGTTAATCCCATCAATTTTAGCCAAGTGGCATCCCACTCACCACACCAACCCTTCTTCTTTCACCACCACGCAAAGTCACCAACACCTTCACCTTATGTACCATTACCACCAAGAATAGAAACTCTAGCTTACTTTAAATGTAATAGGAACTCTAGTTTAAATGCTTGTGCCCGGTCAAATCAAGATACCTAATTCTCTGGGATGATGGCATTAATGAATGGTGATTATTTGTCTCTTCTTCCTCTGAAATTCCTCAAGCTTTACGCCAATGTTGGATGTGAAAATATTCCAAAAAATTGTCTTTTATAAATCATGCTCCGCTTTTCAAACCCTCCATGTACTTATTTGTGAAAGTTGTTTTTGTGTGAGTAATGTGCTTCTTCTGTGTTGATAACTTTGTTTCTGTTTCTGCTGTTTCTACAAATTGACGGCATATCCGGTTGTCTAACTGAGCTGTGGATCTCTTCTTTCCTTGTTTTGTTTGTTTGTTTGGGTAAAAGAACTCAAAGCATGTGAAGAAAAGCATAATCAGACTGCTGAACAGAAAGAGGAAATAGAAGAGGCCATTGCATGGTACAATAAGGTGCTTGGTTTACGTATTGAATGTGGCCATGGTATGTATATCCTTCAACTTCTGTACACATTTAAGATTCTAGAGGAGCAGACTTTGCTTTGTGAACTATATAATCCCGCCTAAGGCTCTAATATAACGGATTTTCCAGTAAAAGAAATACATTATTCTCTATCATTAGATTTATCCATTGAACATTCAATACTATGTCTTCCGCAGGAGTGAAATTCATATTTACCAACATTGATGCCAATAATCAAGATAAGGAGTACTTTTTCACCGTACGTCATGAGAATGATGTATATACTTGTAAGTGTGGAACCTTTATCAACTATACATAAGGGAAAATGGTTCTGAACTTTAAATTCTTTGCTTGGCTTTGGTTTTTAGTGATTGATTGTGATCCACAACTAAATGATGCAAAAGAGTTGCTCAGAGAGTTAAATAAGAGCAATGGACTGTTCAAGTTCGTCAGGACTATGAGAGAAAAGTTTCAAGCAGCCGTAACACATGGTATGCCTTTGTTTCTTTTCTACGTTATGTTATCCTCTTAGCGTGTCTATTTTCGAGAACCAGTTTGGATTCATGTCAGGGCGTTCGACCACAAAAGCCATTCATCTTATTATGAGGTTGGTGGAACATTATAGGGAGCGAAAGAGAGGAGAAGACATACGACAAAGCTCCTAAGGAGGTTCTATGGAGATGTTTGGAGGTTAGAGGTGTACCTGTGGCGTACATTAGGGCGATCAAGAATATGTATGATGGAACTAAGACCAGGGTACATATAGTAGGAGGAGAGTCGGAGCACTTTTCAGTGATGATGGGGTTGCACCAGAGATCAACTCTTAGCTCATTCTTATTTGTCTTGGTGATGGATGGACTGACGCGAGAAATCCAAGGGAGGTGTCATGGTGTGTTATTCGCAGACGACATAGTCCTGATTGATGAGACTCACAGTGGACTAAACGCTAAACTGAAGGTTTGGAGACAGACTTTGTAATCTAATGGGTTCAGGCTGAGTAGGACCAAGACAGAATACTTGGAGTGCAAGTTCAGTAACGAGAGCAACCTTGAGACATGTGTGGAGGTGAGGCTTGGTACTCAAGTCATTCCAAAGAAAAGAAGCTTTAAGTACCTCGGGTCTATTATCCAAGGGGATGGAGAGATTGATGACGATGTCACACATCGTATTGAGGCAATGAAATGGAGGCTTGCATTTGAAATCTTATGCGACAAAAAGGTGCCACCAAAACTTAAAGGCAAGTTCTATAGGGCGGTGGTTAGACCGACTATGTTGTATAGGGCGGAGTATTGACCAGTCAAGACTTCGCACATCTAAAAAAGTTTCGGAGATGAGGATGCTAAGATGGATGTGCGGGCATACAAGAAGGGATACGATTAGAAATGATGATATCCGGGACAGAGTGGGAGTGGCCTCGGTGGAGGATAACATGCGAGAAGCGAAGTTGAGATGGTTTGGGCATGTCAAAGGAGAGACACAAATGCCCCAGTGCGGAGGTGTGAGGTTGGCTATGGATGAGTTCAGGAGGGGTAGAGGTAGGCCGAAGAGTATTGGGAGAGGTGATTAGACGGGATATGACGCATGTGCAACTTACTGAGTACATGACCTTAGATAGGGGGTTGTGGAGGACACGGATTAGGGTAGAAGGGTAGTAGGTAGTCGAGCGTAGTCCTACTTACGCCTGCAAACTGATAGTTGTGGTGTTATTATTGTAGGTCTGCTTAGCCTATCATACTAATAGACGCAGTATTGTGTTATAGCCCCCTGTAGTTTGATTTCTGTTGCTATGTGTCATTTAGTGTACTTTGTTTAGCTTATTTACATGTGGTAGCTACTGTTTACTTTTTCGGTGCGCTGTCATGGCTTATTCGCTTTTGATACCAACATTTTCATACTACTTTAAATTTTTTCTGACCATCGTTTCTCTTGTTGTGCTCTTGTTGTTGCTTTGCTTGTGTTTATGTTCTGTCTTGAGCCAATGGTCTCTCGGAAACAGCCACTCTACCTACCAAGGTAGAGGTAAGGTCTGCGTACACTCTACCCTCCCCAAACCCACGTTGTGGGATTTCACTGAGTATGTTGTTGTTGTTGTTATCCTCTGAGCCTTATTTGGTTACACCAGAGCCATATACTGTTAATTGTGCCAGAATAATAGAGTATTGGCTGCTAGCAATCCCCCTGAGTGTGCTGCGTGTTTTTACAAGGAATTTCCACAATAAATGCAAACTCCTCTGATTTTTTTTGAGAATACAAACTGTTGCTGCACCCCAAAAATGGATTTTTGTTAGAATCTTAGTAAAAGTATGAAAATGATTCTATTGATACATACAAGTAATTAGACGTTTTACAATTAGGAAACTAATTTTTTTACTTTTACCTGGATTTTCTAACAAATCGACCTATTTATACTTAAACCGTGATCATGAGCAAGTGCATAAGTATACTCTTGAAAGATAAGTTGATTAATAAGTATATAGGGAATGTCATCAAATGCTGTATAATGGCTCTGAATATGTTTATGTTTCCTATGCGTCCAGGAACATTTCCTGACATAGCATCTCGTGATCAAGACACTTCCGTGATCTCTAAGTCAGCCCCGGTTTCTTCCATTTCAACTGATAGTAGAAGTGAAATTTTATCCCAGCAACAGGAGCATCAATCTGATGAACACAACAGAAATTCCAGGAAACTTGACCGTGCCAAAGGGGGTAGGGCAGCAGTCCTGTCTCCTGGACCTGCTTCATCTCTCCGGCGTTCTCCTCGTTTTAAGGTAGCATTGTATTAATTCTGAAAACTTGGACAACAAGCTCTAATTGATATATGTATTTCTTTCTTTTCCTTTTTATATACATTATCCTTTATTAGAAATGTTAGCGTTGAATTCTAGTAGCGGTTTTCCCTGAGTACTCTCTCTATTCTTAAAATCTTTGAGATTGTTGTGGATAGAAATTTTACTTGACCAATTTAACCCAAATTTTGTGTAATTTGTTACCAGAAGAGGAAAGAGAAAAAGGAAAAGGAAGAAAGAAAAGAAATGCTCAAATTGAATGATCACACCCTCTTAGACACTTGAGCAACATCATTTTCCACTTTGCCATCATCCAGCAAGGTTCAGTCCAGTCTCAAAATTTGCCTACGCTTAGATGAAATTTATGATTTAGTTCTTATTTCTTTTGCTAAAGAGAATAGGGGAGAAAAAATTAAATGCAGATGTGCTTGAAGGAAGCCAGTTAGCATATATGTTGAATTAGGGGTGTCAAATGGAGGGGGGATGTTTGGTCAAGTTCTGACGGGTTAAAATGTGGTCAAGTCAAAGAGCATGACACTGACCGACCTAACCAGTCCAAAATACAGTTGGGTCAAGATAAGTGGATTAATGGATCATAGGTCAACCTACTCAACTCCAAACCATTTTTCGGTTTGTTTTTGTTTTCTTCTAATTTGTTTTGCTATCCAATTGAGTTCATAAGAAAAGAATTATAGTGCAAGAAAGTGATATTACCCTGTGGTAAAAACTGTTTTTCTGTCCCTTTTTTTCTTTCTATTTGTAACAAATTTCTCTTACGGGTTAATTTGGGCAAAATTTGCTAATGTAATGCAAGTCGACCCAATCTTTTGGATGAGTTGATCGGAGCTATACCAACTGAACTCGTAAATACTAATCATCCAACCTATTGACATTTGGGCTGGACCTTGTTACCATTTTATAAGTCAAAGTTGACACTCGAAATGATGTTGATAACCAATTGTGGGGAATGTCATTTGCCATTACACTTCAGGTTCAAGCATATCATCAAGTACATTCTTCCCCATGATACAATGTAGAAATGTTTAATCCCTCATTGACATGCTAAGTTATTGTTAGATGATACCTATCCAAACAACGAATAGTCACGGTTAACATGAACAAAGAATTGCTACTGATTATGTCCCCTTGGTGTATCTACTGGGCTGTTTAAAAGGCTCATAAGCATTTGTACTTGATAACCTTTTCTCATTGTCTTGTCGGGATAGACAACACCTATAAACCAACATAATTCATATGCTTGGGATGATTTCAGTGTGCCCTTAGAAAAGACCTAATATCACAGACAGGGCAGTTATATGGAAAGTGTTTGGTCCCGGGGGCTATGGAACAATTAAAAACTAACCAAAAGTAAAATAAGCTTGTATGCTAAAATAATTACAAATGTTAGCGATAATGTCGTCTGACACAAGTGACGACACTTCGATTAAAATGCAGCGGAAATAATAAAGAACCCAAAAGTTTATATTTACATAGGTTATATATTGATATAACCTATGATGGTCAATGACCGAAAGTATTGTATATATTTATATACAATTGAATATATTCATTCTTTTACAATATTACAAGATAATACAAAAGGAATAAAAAATGTTAAGTCGCAGATGACTTATGCCTGAAAAATCTATCTAAATAGACATAGACAACATCTCATTACAATTGCTTCAATAAAGAACAAATCTAGAATCTAAGCAGCAATTATAATGTTGGGCAGATTGTTGTCGACACGCTCAGACAGCACTTGTGATCCAGTTTTCTGATCGTTATATCGGAGAGCTCTCTTGATATTTTCTTTTGATTTTTCTGGATATCGATCACTGATGCAACCTCTCTATTTATAGTAGAGGGTCTTCCTTGAAATGCTCATTGAATCGTTGTAGAGGTTGAGATAAAGATGGGCAACTGATAGGATTTGTTGGAGAAGATTGTGGAGCAAAATCCTCCAACTTCTCGGACTTGTTCCCCAAGTTTAGCAACGTCTTGGACTTGGTCTTCCCACGTTTTTCTTCAGCTCCAAAGCTTCTTGCCATGTCACTTTACCATCGGGGTAAAAATCCCACGAGATTAGCTTCAGTCCCGTGAAGTAAGACAAAACTGTTATCAGAATGTTGGTCCGAATGTCATAACATTTGTTCCAACATTTTCTGATTTTAACTTAGTACTGAAAATAATATGTTGGGCAAAATGTCATAACACCAAACCCAACATTAACAGAAAGATTTTTTAATATACAACTTTGGATGATTGAATTTTCTGAACAGGACTTTTCATGACAATTCACTCGTTATACCTTCATGTGAATATTCTTTTGGCAGGAAATATCTGGTGTGCAATATCTTCGCTTCAATAATCATTGCATATATTGAATGAGGATTAAATTTGAGCAAGCATCTCACACTGCATTTCTAATATGCAAAACTCACTTTTTAGCAGGTCAAAAGATGACTGATTTGCGCGGTTAACTTTTCATTTGAAGTTGCGTAGCCAACAAATTCTCAGGTCATGATAAGCAAAATGCCTAATTTGCTTATACGTAAAGACTGGAATCAATGACAGAGTGAATTCATATGGTTGCCCGATCACATGCTCAAAGCCTTGCTGTCTTTACAAAACGTTTCTAGAAGCTGACTTCATTCTTAGGTCCAAGCTCTGTTGATTTTTCTCCATTATATCGCTATATGACTTTGGAGTTAATCATTATATTCTGCTTGTAGCTATTGATGGTCTTCACTTATTTGTTGTCTACAGAAGACAGATCCTTTTTCTTTTTGTACATTGTAATGTATCATCAAATGTTTGTATTTTAGAATTGAGATTGCTTAAAAGCTGCATTCTTTTTGCATTGTTCCTTTGATCTCTTATTTTGTGGGGTTTTTTTTGGGTGTGGATTTGGAATATGATATCTATACACTTGATTGATCTGAGCTTATTTTAGTGGAACAGTTTTTGCAGGTGTGCAGCTAACACTTTTATTCTGGATTTTGCTTTCTCGTCTGATGATAATTTTCTAGTTCATATCGAACTGGGTTTGCTGTTCTTTGCAATGTTGATGACAAGGCAATCTCTGATAAACTCATAAAAGTAAGGAATTACTGCCATTGTCCCAATTTATGCCGTGCATTTTTATAGTTTGTCCAAAAAAGAATGATACTTCTCTATATTCATACATTAAACTTGATATGATTCACACTCACACAAATGTTTGACTTGTTTTATGATACAAATTTCAAAAGTCCTTTCTGCTTAAATTTAGCGTCCAGTCAAATACTACTATATAAATTAAATCGGAGGGTCTAATCGCACAATGCTAAAGAAAGGTGGTCGAATTTAATAAGGAATCCTTTTTAAGGTAGTCGTATTGCGTTAAGGGATATTTATTGTATCTTGGATATTATGCCAAAAGTTCCACCAACAGTAATGGACCACTAAAAGAACCTTCATTATTCCACTAACATTTGTTTGTTCTCCATCTGTTTGCTAACATTTGGACTACTTGTATGATATTTTCTTCTATGATCATTGATATACAAGAGAGTATATCTATTAATTTACATGTACCTCCTTTTCCAAAATTATAAGAACTAAAAAAATAAAAAAGATTGATCAATTTATAGGTGGAAGCAATCTTCGATGGATGAGAACTCGAGTGCCTTTCCAAAGTTTATGAGCTACAGTTTCATCATTTGCTAAAACTGAACAGTGACTTTCATTGCAGTCTGCAAAGTATTTCCCACTCACCCCTTCTGTTTGTGGGTTCAGTGCTACATAGCATGTGGTTGCTGCACCCTGCCATACCCAAAAAATTGACCTCGTTATTGTTTGAACCTCCAAAAAATATTTTTTGTATATTTTTTAATTACTCTTGTAACTTTTTTTCTTCTTTTGTTGGTACCTATGGAGCATAGTGGATGATTTTTATCCTTTTTTTTTTTTTTGGAAAAAGCACGTGAGTCCAAAGTTGGATAGAAATTAAAGTAGATGGAATGTAATATTCAATAGAGTAAATGAGACAAGCATATATAGACGAACCTGTGATGTTGACTTTAGAAGTTTTGATGCCATAAAATATAGAGAATCTGTTTATGATTGTAAGAGAAGTCATAAATATAGTTATCTTTGTTTGATATTGCAGCAAAATTAAGAGTACTGTTGTTTGGTATGAACGAAAATGTTTCCAAGGAAAAATAAGTGATTTTCTCACATATTTTCCGGTGTTCGATAGGTAAAACAATTTCTTTTAGATGTAACATGACAAATTAACTAACTTTTGGCGAGTGGGGATGGGATATCGAGGTGGAGGTAGGAGGGTGAAATCATTAGTTGGAAATGAATGGGAGAGTTTCGGAAAATGACTTCATTCCTCTTGAAAAATATTTTCCAAATAATTAAGCCAACCAAACATTAAAATGTTGAAAAATATTTTACGTCTTTACCAAACACACCCTAAAAGAAAAAGGAAAGGCAAAAAGACATACCTGTAATAAAGCCCTTGTGATCTCTAATAATTCCAGTCTTTACAATTCCAGGATGGACTGCATTGATAGTTACATTTGCATTTCTTGCCTGTTCCATCCCAAGTTACATTTTTCAGTATTGCAACTATACAAATATATAAAGACAAAAACAATTAAATATTTTTGGAGAGAATAGCGACCAATGAAGAGAAGAGAAGTATCTTGTCTACAGTACTAATAGTGCAAATGAAAGCTGGCAGATGTTAAAACAATGGCCAATTCCCTAGTGAGAGGTACAAGGAGTACTTCAACTTTAATTTCTTGTCTTTGAGTTTTGGCATAGAATTTATCGGTGAGTTGTCTAATCAATATTCACGTGATATAATTTAGTGGTAACAAAAATAGCTTTATACAAAATCCAATTACATGATTAGATTGCTTAATTACTACAAAAAAATTATTAATGAATTGATTAGAGAGCTAACACTTTTACACTGAAGATAATGTTTTGATTGCTTCTGATTAGGCATAATCTTTTATTGGTAGAAGTCTTAACTAAGGGTTGTCCCTATTTTAGGTCACACACGTGAGGTTTATGTATTTAAGTGTTTTGGCTGATTGTAAAAATGTTTTCAATAGACAGTACTCTCTCAGCATACACCAAGTGTTTAATAGGTACATTTCTTAGTTCATGTATCTTAATGAAAAAAATGAAAGTTTAAGGGCCGTTTATGTATATTTTGCCACTTTTATTTGTATAATATAACCATGTATATTATAAAAACAATTGTATTCCTACCCATAATTAGAATATTTCCATATATTGTGTAAATATAATTATGGTAAGACTAGAATTCCTCTTTTGTAGACGCAGGATTCCTATCAGAGGGATAAATATCAGACTTATATATACTTTGATATTAATGAGAAGACTCCCTAAGGGAGATTAATATCATCTTACATGGTATCAAGAGCCTAACACAAAATTCTAGAATTTTTCTTTGTATGAGCCGCCGCCGCCGACCATGACTGAATACTGCAGACAGTTGAAACTACTGGCGGATCAACTCTCCAACGTCGACACGCCTGTCTCGGACACTAAGATGGTGTTACAATTGATTGCAGGCCTTCCCAAAGGCGACTATGATACATTAGCCGCCATAATTCAACAGGCAGATCCGCTTCCCAGTTTTAACAAAGCTCGTTCGCAGTTGTTGCTCGAAGAGACTCGCCGTGCTAAGCAGGATGAGCACACTCAGAAGGTGTTAGCTATCGAAACACGCCCTCAAGATCCAATGCCGCCAGAAAACTCTCAACCGCAACAGGGACGCGGTGGCAAGGGTCGCGGCAGAGAAGGTCGTGGTCGTGGTAGGGGTCACGGACAACAGAATCAACAACAAGCAACGGGGCCCACAATTCGATTCGGCGCGCCAACAAGATACGTGATGGCCGCGGCGCCGCCGATTCAACACCAAGCGGCCCGTCGGCATGACACCCAGTTGGGTCGGTCTTGGTATCTCAACATTCAATGACGACAACAACTGGTACATGGACTCCGGAGCCACTTCTCATCTCACCCAGTATGCACGTAATATTCCCAAACTGTTTGGTTTAAATCATCCTCAATTTGTGACAGTTGGTAGTGGCCACCGCATTCCAGTAAAGGGTTATGGTACATCCTACACACCACCTCCTAATCCATTCCCCATTCAAAATACCCTATATGCCCCACATATGATTAAGAATCTAATCTCTATCCGCAAATTCACTCGTAATAACTCTGTCTCCGTTGATTTTGACCCTTATGGTTTCACTGTGAAGGATCTTCACACGGGGACACCTCTTACGAGATGCAATAGCACGGGGGATCTCTATCCATTCACTCTCACCTCCGCTGCCAGATCTAACTCTATCGTCTCTCTAGCGGCCATTTCTTCTTCCACATGGCATAATAGGCTTGGTCATCCAGGAGCCCCAGTTTTTAATTTTCTTAGAGGCAATAATTTCATTACTTGTAATGGAAAGCTTGCCCAAAACTGTGTTTCTTGTTCTTTAGACAAATATACTCGTCTTTCGTTTATGTCATCCACTAGTGTTACTTTTGCACCCTTTGATATTATACATGTCGATTTATGGACATCACTTGTTGCTAGTTCTCTCGGTCATAAATACTATCTTATCCTACTAGATGACTTTTCTCACTTTGTTTGGTTGTATCCTCTCAAATTTAAATCGCAAGTGTTTGTCAAATTTCTTGAGTTTCGAAGATTCATTCAAACACAATTTGAAAACGGTATAAAATCTTTTCAGTGCGACAATGGTCGTGAATTCAACAACTATGTGTTTCACCATTTTTGTACTAATAATGGCATGGTTTTCGCTTCTCCTGCCCTCACACCTCCCCTCAAAATGGTAAAGCTGAAAGAATTATCTGCATCATTAACAATATGTTTCGCACTCTATTGATTCATGTCTCCCTACCTCCATCCTTCTGGGTCTATGCTGCTAAAATGTTAGAATACGTTTTCAATATCCTCCCAACTAGTCCCCTCTTATGATCATCTCCGAATATTCGGTTGTCTATGCTATCCTAACCTTGCTTCTAAGGCCCCTCACAAACTAGCCCCCCAGTCCACTCCTAGTGTCTACCTAGGCTTCCCGTCGAACCATAGGGGCTATCTATGCTATGACTTGTCCTCGTCAGATCCACATCTCTCGTCACGTCTCATTCGACGAGACCACATTCCCGTTTTCGAATCTTAAACAATTCCAAAAACTGGATTACTCTTTTTTTGACGAGCCTGTCATCTCTCCCATCATCCTAAGGCAACTAGAGCATAGCACTTCTTCAGCGTCAGCGCCGCGACGCTCCAACTCCTGCGAACAGGTTCCTTTCTCTCACGACGGCGGTAGCCATGAGTGTTGAAGCCGCGCCAAAAATCAAATAGGTTTGTTAGTCCTCCAGCGCCGCGGCCCTTGATCACGGCGCCAAGGTGCCTCCGACGGCTCCTTCCAGCATCGCAATTCTTGATCTAGGCAACACGGTGCCTCCTACGGCGTCAAGCCCTCCTTCTCCATATCCAACAAATTCCTCCGCCTTGGAGCCTCCCACTACCCCACTCACCAAATGGAAACACGTGCAAAACATGGAATCTTCAAACCCAAAGTTCAATTTAACTTGTCTGCCCAAATCATTTCACCAATTCCCAAGAACCCTATATTGGCTAAACAAGACCCTAATTGGAATGCGGCTATGTCTGAGGAATTCAATGCTTTAACTAAACAACACACATGAGATCTAGTACCTAAACGTGAGGGGGTGAATATGATTTGTTATATGTGGCTATTTCATCACAAATTCAAATACAGTGGAGATCTTGAGAGGTATAAGGCACGACTTGTGGCTAATGACACAAATCAGCAAGAGGGTATTGATTGTAGTGAGACCTTCAGCCCGATTGTCAAATCGGCTACCATCCGCACAGTTTTGAGCATTGTCATGGGTAAACACTGGCCGATCCATCAACTTGATGTGAAGAATGCATTCTTACATGGGGATCTGAGAGAGACAGTCTACATGCATCAGCCTCCAGGGTTCACCCATCCAGCAGTTCCTCACTATGTGTGACATCTCCGTAAGTCACTATATGGCCTGAAACGGGCCCCCCCGTGCGTGGTATGATCGTTTTGCCAGGTATATCTTACAGATTGGGTTTGTATGCAGCAAGAGTGATATATCACTCTTCATTTTTCATCGATGTAGTAGTATTGCTTACTTATTACTTTACGTGGATGATATTGTTCTTACTGCCTCCTCCGACGGATTGAAAAATGAGATTATTGCCTTGCTTAAGTCCGAATTTGCAATGATTGATTTGGGGAAGCTGAGTTACTTTTTGGGGATATCAGTGACCAGGGTCTGTCAATCACATGTTCTTGTGTCAGCGTAAGTATGCAGAAGATATCGTGTACAGGGCTAAGATGGTGAATTGCAAAGTTCACCTACTCCAGTTGATTCGAAATCTAAGCTAAGTGTCATGGATGGTGCTCCAGTCTCTGATCCTACTCTGTATAGGAGTCTTGCAGGTGCACTCCAGTATCTCACCTTCACCAGGCGAGACATATCTTATGATGTTCAGCAGGTGTGCTTATTCATGCATGCCCCCATGGAGTCTCATTTCACTGCTCTTAAGCGTATCATTCGATATATTAAGGGCACTCTTGATTATGGTTTGCACCTATACCCCTCTGCACCAAACAAGTTGCTTTCATATACGGTTGCAGATTGGGCAGGGTGTCCGAACACGCGACGCTCCACCTCCGACTTTTGTGTTTTTTAGGGGATAATTTGATTTCTTGTTACGCGGCTGACACTACCTATCTCACCCGGTCAGAAGTGATCTGAGGCGTTGCAAATGTAGTAGCTGAAATTTGTTGGATCAAAAATTTACTGTTAGAACTTCAGCGTCTTTTGCGTCAGGCATCAATTGTGTACTGTGATAACATTTCTGCCATCTATCTGTCTCATAATCTGGTTCAACATCAGCGAACCAAGCACATTGAGATAGACCTACACGTTGTTCGTGAGAAAGTTGCACTAGGCTATGTCAGAGTGTTACATGTTCCATCATCCTATCAGTATGCAGATATATTTACAAAAGGACTTCCCAGACAGTTATTTCTTGACTTCAGATCCAGTCTCAGCGTCCGGCCTCCTCCCGCTCCGACTGAGGGGGTGTGTAAACATGTATATTATAGAAACAATTGTATCCCTACCCATAATTAGAATATTTCCATGTATTGTGTAAATATAATTATGGTAAGACTAGGATTCCTCTTTTGTATAGGCTTAGAATTTCTATTGTATAAGAGATGAATATTGTACTCTATATATACTTTGATATTAATGAAAAGACTATATAAAAGAGATTAATATCATCTTACATATAATACTCCACTATTCTTGGTATATGTATAGAAAACCTATTAGGTTATGAAATAAATGGCTTATTTACGGTCTTATTTGTTCTGACAAGAAATTGTGAATAAAGAGGAAGTAGAATGAAGTAAATATAGGGATTAATAATTACCTTTAGCTGTCTTGATAATTCCTTAGCATGTAAAATGTTGGCTAATTTTGACTGAGCATATGCATGAGTACCATTATAACTGTGTGGCAAACATTAACAAGTTAGATTATAGTTAGTAATAATGAATCTTGTATAACAAGTAATGAAATATTTGCTAAATATTAGGATTATATATTACTATTTCTTAGGATTGAGCAATTTGCAGAAACGGAATTGATCTCTTTTCACCCAATTATGAACTACTGAAGTAACATTCACTATTCTTCCTTGAATCCCTGTGGCTTTTGCTGTCTCTACCATTTTCTCTAATAGCAACTCTGTCAACAGAAAATGACCTGCCAAAGATTAAAACATACAATTAAAATTCCTCATGCATACAACTTTAGAGGTTAACCTACTATCTAGCTCTTTTATTTTACTCTTTTTTTTATGCCCTTTCTTACTCCAGTATATAAACAAGCAAGTAAAGTCGGATTCAGAATTAAACTTGACTTGTTACTGAACTTGTTACACTTTCATAATTATGGGTTTGGAGTTTAATATTTTGTTGACAGTTTAGTAAATTTTCACATAGATACCTATACCCTGTATCGAAAACACTGGATTCAATTGATTACTCAGACAAATTTTCTATTCAAGTAACAGTTTGTTCATTTTACTTGCTGATAAATTTTGTAGTGTTTATTCCTTGTTTCCATAATGATTTTCAACAGCTAAAACCACTGTAGCTTTTTTTTTCACCCCCTTCAAAAGGACGCCAAAAAGTGAAAAATTGAAATTTACTTTGTCTATAATTGTTGTGGCTCAGTCATTTTAGCATATTCTGTTCTGCATTAGGCTTTATCCTGCTGTTTGACACAAGTGTTTTTGTTATTGAAAAAAATTAATCACTTGATTATTCTTATTAATGAAAGACATATATATACAAGTTATAATGAGGAAGATCCCCTTCCTATTCTACTTAGAAATTCATATTCTATAAGAATACTAACTTTACAATTATGGTAATATTACACTATTAATTAAGGTACAAACCTAAGTCTAATAGTTACCAAATATACCTAGGAAAGGAGGCCCCACAATAGGAGAATCTCGGCTGGGCCATTCTCGACTGCATTGGACTCTTGGCCCATTTTAATTGTATGACAGACGCGTACTTGTCCTTTGGCTACATTCTCTCAAACAAAGTGAATATTCATCTCTATGTGTTAGTACGCTGGTACTGAACTGGATTACCAGAAAGGTAGATGACACTTATATTATCACAATACACCAAGGTAGCCTTCTCAATAGGACAGTGAAGTTTTAACAGTAGATTTCGTAACCAACATGACTCAGAAACTACATTGGCTAGCCCTCTATACTCGACCTCTGCACTTGAACGTGAAAGCGTTGATTGACGCTTGGCAGACCATGAGACCAAGTTATTACCTAAAACATGCAATAGCCAGACGTAGACCGTCTGGTGTCAGGACAACCACCCCAATCAACATCTTTGTAGGAGACAAGTGTAGACGTCGACGAAGGATACAAATGCAAGTCATACTCAAGTGTTCCCTGAATGTACCTAAGAATGCGTTTGAGCGCATTCATATGTTCAACTCTAGGATCATACATAAACAAACACACTTGTTGTACGACATATGTAATATCAGGTCGCGTGAACGTCAGATATTGAAGGGCGTCTCCAATACTACGATAGCGGGTCGGATCCTCAAGAGCCAGCTGCAGCACCCAACTTGGGTTTAGTATCAACTGGAGTAGAAGTGGACTTACAGGATGACATCCCAGCCCTCTCAATGATCTCTGCTGCATACTTTTTCTATGACAAGAACAATCCACCTGCATAACGAGTTACATCAATCCCCAAAAAGTAACTCAACGGGCCCAAGTCCTTCACGGCAAACTCAGAACCGAGCATTATCATAATAGACTTGCGCAAAGCATCAGAAGAGACAATCAAGATAATATCATCAACATGTAATATAATATAAGTCATGGAAGATCCTCGACGATATATGAATAATGAATTATCAGACATGTTGTGAGAAAAACCCATAGTTGAAACAAAATCAGCAAACCTCTTATACCAAGCTCGTGGAGACTGCTTAAGCCCATACAAGGACATCTTCAATAGACAGACATGATTAGGATATCTAGTATCCCTAAACCCCAAAGGATGATGCATATACACTGTCTCCTGCAGATCATCATGTAGGAAAGCATTCTTCACATCTAGCTGATGAATGAGCCATGATTTTAAAATAGCCAAGCTAAGCACAGTGCGAATGGTAGCCGGCTTGACCACCAGGCTAAACGTCTCACCACAATCCATACCAACATGCTGAGTCTTACCATCACCTACAAGTCTAGCCTTATGCCTTGCAAATGAACCATCAGAATTTTCCTTATGAACAAAAATTCACATAGACCAAATAATATTAACATCAGATGGACGGTGTACCAACTCCCACTTCTTATTATCAATAAGAGCATTATATTCTTCGGTCATGATAATTTTCCAATTAATGTCATTTAAGACAGACACAGAATTACGGGGTAAGGGAGATTTAAGAACATTAGAATTCAAATTAAAATGTCTTTTAGACTTAAAAATGTCTTGTTGACTACGAGTGACTGGACCATGACTCTGGGCTGGATTGGGGGAATTTTGGGGATTTTGAGGAATTTTCGAATTATTGAGCGGCGCCCGCAAGACAGAGGGGTCGCGCGCGTAAGAGCTGCAGAGCTCTCTGAAGTTTTGGCGTCGTGGCGCTCTGCGTGCGACGACTCGCAGGGTTTGGCACCGCGCGCTACGTGCGTGTCGCATACCACGTGTTTTTTTGACAAATCAAAATGACGAGAGAATGGAGATATCCTCATCCAAAAAATCATAAGTACTAGACACGGGTGTTTCTATTTTAGAAAAGGAAAATTGGGATTCATCAAAGAGAACATGACGACTAATGATAATTCATTTAGAGGACAAATCAAAGCATTTATAACCACAATGATTTGACGGAAAACCCAAATATACACAAGGAGTAGAACGTGTCTGAAGTTTATTGATCGTAGTGGATGAAAACAGTGGATAACATAAGCATCTGAAAACCCTAAGATGAGAATATGACGGAGTCTTATTATATAACACTTTGAGAGGGGATGAATATGTCAAACCTTTAGAAGGAAGAATATTTAGGAGATCGGTAGCCATTTGTAGTGCATGATGCCAAAATAATGGAGGAACGTAAGAATGAACCAATAAAGTGCGGGCAATATTATTAATGGTACGATTTTTCGCTCAACTTTCCCGTTTTGTGAAGACGTATGAGGACAAAAAAAAACGAAAATTTATCCCATTTTGAGCACAAAACCCCTAAATTCCCCATTGTCATACTCTTTGTCATTATCACATTGGATGTTTTTTATTTCCCGTTCGAATTGTGTTCTTATGAAAACTCTAAATTTTATGAAAATGGAAAAACTTAAGATTTTTTCGCAATTGGAAACGTTCATAAATATTTAGAATAGTCATCTAAGAATAAAACATAATAACGATGACCCATAGAACTGAGAACCGGAGATGTCCATAAATCACTATGAATAATTTCAAATGGCATTGAAGTATGAGAATTCGAAGCTACAAATAGTAATTTAATAATTTTTCCCAAAGCACATGATTGACAAAGTGGAGTACTACGCGTACCCTTACAAGAAATAAATTTTTGTCTATCTAAAGAAGATAAAATAGACGACCCTGGATGACCTAGACGAGCATGCCACAAGGTCTGAGCTGCAAAAGTGAATGACATAGCTTGACGCGAGACGCTGAGACTTGGAGTGATTGGATAAAGATCACCCCTACTGTTACACCTCATGAGATGACTCCCAGTCTTGAAATCCTTCACAGAAAACCCAAACGGATCAAAATTAATAGAAACCTAATTATAGTGGTGAATTTGCGGACATACACCAAATTCTTAATCAATTTTATGGCATGAAGAGTATGTTTCAAGACAAGGGGTGAATGAGGAGGGACAAGGTTTTATGACCATAAGCCTTAATTGGAATAGAATTGTCATTACCAACAGTTATACGACGATTAGTGCTCAAATTGGAATAAGACGAGAGAGTACCTTTATCGGATGTCATGTGGATAGTGGCGCCGGTGTCCATTACCAATTAGGGTCCGGTTGAGTCAAGCCAAGTGTATGCATTGCTGCTTCAATGTCGGTCTGGGTGGGGCCCACTGCATGATGGGCCTGATGGGAGCGAGACCAGTATCTTTGGGCCGCCCATCTGTTGTCCGAACCCCAGTTCGAATCGGGAAGAAGGCGAGACCATTGCCACCGCCCGCGGGCCTTGCGAGCTCAGGATCGTTGTTGCCGGTTGTCTCGTTGTTCTTTGCCACGATTCTTGCCATTATTCTTCTTATTCTGGCCCTTCTTACCACCCCCGTTGTTGTGATTTTGAGTCACATGATTGGAAGGAGAAAAATTGGAAGCAGTCATCATGACGACAGGGCTGGCCCAAATCGCCACTTTCTTAGCCAATCCTGCTTCCTCCAAAGTAAGCATAGAACGAGATTGATAAAATCCTGGCAGGGGGGTACTCTGATGAATAACCGAAGTAGCACCTCTATAGTCCTCTAACAGCCCTGCAACCATCTGAAGAACTAGACGACTTTGAGAAACAGGAGAACTCACGTTGCTGAGTTGGTCTGTCAAGTCCTTGAGGTGTTTATAATAAGAGGAAACGTTGGGAAAACTCGCCATAGCCACCTGGGAGAATTCCTGCTCAAGGATAACAAATTGAGAATGACTATTATCTTGGAATATGTCTCGCAATCGATCCCACGCCGCCATAACTGTGTAATTTGATTCCATAATCGTCTGTAAAAGGTCCAATGAGATAGTGGCATAAATCCACTGAAGAACCTTGACATCAAGCATGACCCATAATTCTGGATTTGCTTCTTTAGTGGGCACAATCGTCGTAGAAGTAGACGATGTATCACCCCCCCCCCCTCCCCTGGAGGAGTTGGAGGAATGATATGGTGGAGGACTTTATGTGCCAAAGCATGAATCTTTAATAATTCCGCCCACGTCCCATATTGAACGTTTTCTAGGTCAAGAACGATAGGAAGAACGTTCTTGATATTAGAAATTGTGAGGGCAGGGTGAAAAGTGTTCTTATCGGTCATAGGGAATAGAACAACAAGATTCAGTGAAGGAAATTTGTGAGAAAGATTTTTAGAAGAGAAGATACTCGGTTTTTGTGAAAGAGGAAGAACACAAAAAAATCGAGCATTTAGGGCAAAATTTCGAGAAAAGAAAAAGAAAAAAAAAAATTGAGGAGCGGAAGTAAGGTAAAGAAAACCTACACTCTTGATACCATGAAAGAATTAATCCCTTGATTATTCTTATTAATGAAAGACATATATATACAAGTTACAATGAGGAAGATCCTCTTCCTATTCTACTTAGAAATCCCTATTTTGTAAGAATACTAACTTTAAAATTATGATAATATTACACTACTAATTAAGGTACAAACCTAAGTTTAATATTTACCAAATATACAAAGGAAAGGAGGCCCCACAATAGGAGAATCTCGGCTGGGTCATTCTCGACTGTATTGGACTCTTGGCTCAATATACTTTAACAGTTATAACTTTGAGAAGTGTTCATTTCTCCCCTAACCAGAACCAATCTCGTTTCAATGAAAAATAACATAAACAAGGCAGGGCGGGGCAGGGCTTAACGAGGCAGGGAAGGGCAGGGAATTTTTTTTTAAAATTAAACGGGGCAGGGCGGGTTAACATCTTAGCAGGTCAAGGCTTGCCCCACCCTAGCCTACCACATTGCCACCCCTAGCTACATTCGCCACTGCTGATTGCGTAAAGAATTTGTATACTATTAGTATAGTTAATATATTGTAGCAGGTTATCTGCATTATTTTCCAAAAGTTATTAATTCCTCTTATTACGACGAGTAATATGTAGTTATTTATCAGACAATGTAATAACGTAGATAGTCTTTTACATTGTAAGTGTATAGAATTAATTAAACTACAAAAGAATATGGTCCCAAACTCAAAAGTATGGCAAAATATAGTTACCTAAGTAGTTAGTGGCAAAAGTCATCTCAATTTTGTCTTCAGAGAACTCCAGTTTCTGTGAAAATTTCCCTGCATTATTTCTACGTGATAAAAATACAGACCAATCATCAGTTATTTTTAAAAAAAAAAGAAAACTAGAAAAAAAACAAAAATACAAAAAAGGAAATTAAATACGTACATGAGAATGTGAAGAGGTAGTTCTAAAGACAAGAACTCAGCACAAAATCTCTGAATAGAAGCAAATGAAGTCAAGTCTATCTCTAATAATACAATTTCAGCCATTGGACTTTCTTTCTGTATAAATTCCTTCACAATTTCTGCTTTTTTTAAGTCTCTTGCTGGTATCACTATCCTTACACCCCTTTTTGCTAGTACTCTTGCTGTTTCTGCCCCTATCCCTGATGTTGCGCCTGTATTTTTTCACGTATGATTAATAAATTAACCAAAAAAAAATACAAAGAAGAAAATTATATGATATCATGATGGTTTGTCTAATCTTTTTATGACATGGTACTGAGTTAGGTTTCTATATTGGATTCTGCACTAATGCATGGTGATTAAAATACTAATGTAAGAATGTATTAGTGGGAGTAGTCATTAATAAAGTATTTTAATGTTGGAACTTTTCTGTGTTAATTAAAGATGGCATATGATGATTAGTACTCAGTACTATCCAGATGGGAAATCTTATTTTCTAACCGACAACCAATTAAATAGCTAGCTAGAGACAAAACTATATCATCCTTCAGACAAAAAGATCCAGTAGAAAAACAAATTGAATAATAAAATAAGCTTCAAAATTTTATGAACATGGAAAATGAAAGGAAATGAAACCTCTTCTTCTCCACCTCTAACCCCTTAACCCTCAGGACATTACTCTTCTTGTATCAGTACTGTAGCACGGGACAAATTCTGTAGCTAAACAATAAAATTTATCGCGAAGTCGAGTTAGGTTAATACCTAGTATCAAAAAAATTGTTAGCTATGATCAATTTAACCACGAAATGTTTCAAAATGTGTGACATAGAAAAAAGTGAAGATATGATGACTGAAGCCTGAATTATAAATACCCTACATCTGAAAAACTTAGGAATAAACTCTGAAACATGGGCCATGGGAAGTACAGAAAGATTTTAAGAGAAGATGCTTCATAATTCTTGGAAGAATAAGTGTCTCCGAAAGTAACTACTATGCCTCTTTACAATTTGATTCAGGCTATATCAAAAGACTCATACTGAAAAATCAACTCCAAGAATATTCCTTAATTGATACTCAGTAGTTTGTTCCAAATTCTCCACTAAATTATAAGAGTTAATGCATATCGACCAAAACCACGATGAATTTTAAATTACTTATGACTACATCGGACAGTCGATTATTCACAACTACTCGAAAGCTGGAAATTCAATAAGTACTGTCTTTATTTGATTTCATATCTGGTATTATTTTTTGTGTGTGTAGATCTAAACCAGTGCCTACAGAAGATCGGCTCCTATCTATGCTAACTAACAACAACAACATCAACTGAAAGGGAAGAAACAAAAGTTTCAAGAAGAAGGAGAAAAACAAAAGCTGAAAATCAAAGAAACTGATTTTTTTTTTAAAAAGAATTATTCCAAACATGCATAGATTAGCAAGTAATGACAATTGCCTTATAAAAACTCGCTTTCTTTTGTCTATAAATTGCCAACTCATTAATTCTTTGACAGGTACATGGTCAAGACAGAAGCAATTTGTTTAGTCTTACAACAATCCCAAAAAACTCAAGAACATACACAAAGAGATGGAAATTAAGAAGAGTTTAAGATTAATTACCCGTGATAATTGCAGTGAGGTGAGAATTAGAGGAATTAGAGAAATATCTAGTGGCTTGTTCAGCAGTAGTTTTAGAGCCATAACCACTAGGGCCAGCAATGCCAGCCAAATATTTGAGAGTTGCCTTCATTAGAACAAAGCTTGGAATTTTGAACTGAAATATTGCTGCTATAGTTGAAAACCACGTATATATAAAAGCTCTATCAAACTTGTGGAAGTCCATATATACACACCTACCCCTTTATTATAACTAGTGAAAAAAAGAATAATATTTGAGGGTGCACAAATGTTTTGCCTACAACCAATTAATTACAACAGATCCCTATTGTGTAGTATAATATTTTTTTATTAATTATATTAATTGTATATTTAATTAATTTAATTATAAAATAATTATAATTTTATTTAAAATAAGAGATATACAATTAAATATTAGAAAATATTCTTTTAGTTAGGCAGGATGAGACCAAAATAAAAAAGTTTGGAGGTGTCATTGACTACTAGTTAATGATGTTTTTTCTGAAGCTTTTTTTACCTAGCACACGCACGTAATTATGTGAAAGTTTTCTTTCTTACTTCTAATTATTGTTGTCTGCCCTTATTTGTTTTACGCTACTTTCCTCTCTTTTCAACTCATATTTACTTTACTTTTTGTGAGAGGTGGAAAATTTGATGTTCTTCGGGACACACTCTTTTATTTGTTGTTTTCGAGCATTGAATTGTCTGTTCTTATCTCGAAAGTCTACCGGAAACTTCTCTACTTTTCAAGGTAGAAATAAGATCTATGTACACTTCATCCTTTTCCACTTTATAGTTTTAAAAATAGAAAACTATATATGCGGCCAAAGGCAGATTTACCATGCAATATACGAGTTCCTGATCCTAGACCATGTGTTCAGTCCCTGTATATATATTTAAAAATTCAATATATATCTATATGTATTTTGTTGTGAACTCAATTATTACTGTATATTATCTGAGGTTATTGTAAGAATTCATAAATTTCAAATATTGAAAGAGAATAATCACCCGATTCTTTTCATTAATATAAAAGGTATATATACATGATAGAAATCTCTAATTATGGAAATTAAATCTATGTTTTCCTAATATAAGACTACTACATTTTTCTAATACAAGACTACTATCATAATTACACTTATACAAGAATTCTACAAATTATATACCAAATATACACGAGTACATGTATATTCTATCACACCCCCGCAGTCATAACAGACGGTTGTCGTACGTTGAGACTGTCCCTAAAATGTCATCAATTTAGTACCGTGAAGGGACATGTTGTCCACGAGCTACCGTTTCGCGAATAAAGTGAATATCCATCTCGATATGTTTAGTGCGCTGATGTTGGACTGATTCCTAGAGAGATAGACCGCACTAACATTATCGCAGTAGACCAAGGTATCTTTCTGAATAGGAAAGTGAAGCTTTAATATGAGATTACGATATTACGCAGTCAACAGGACTCAAACACCACATTGGCTACCCCTCAATATTCGACCTCCACACTGGATCGCGATAAAGTAGCCTGACGTTTAGCCGACCAAGAGACCAAGACATCACCAAGAAATATACAATAACCAGATGCCGAACGTCTGGTATCTGGACATTCACACCAATCAACATATATATAAGACACGAGAGTAGATACTGAGGATGGATATAAGTGCAAACCATAATCAATAGTGCCCTGAATGTAACACACAATGCGTTTGAGAGCATGTATGTGCTCATCCCTCGAATCATACATAAATAAACACATATGATGCACTGCATAAGTAATATCAGGCCTCGTGAATGTAAGATATCGAAGAGCTCCTGTAAGACTGCGATAGTGGGATGGATCATTGCCAGAGAAGTACCATGACAATAGATGAACAGAGAATGATCAGACATGCAGTGAGAAAATCTAATAGTAGACACAACATCTGCAAACCTTTTGTACCAAATCCGAGGTGTCTGTTTTAGGCCATATAAGGACTTCTTCAGCACACAGACATGGTTAGGATGATCGGGGTCCCTGGAACCCAAAGGTTGATGCATGTAGATTGTTTCCTTGAGATCACCGTGTAAGAAAGCATTTGTCACATCCAGTTGATGAATGGGTCATGCTTTCGAGAGAGCCAAACTAAGAAAAATGTGAATGGATGCCGGTTTGACCACCAGACTAAATGTCTCTCCACAATCCATGCCAACCTGTTGAGTTTTGCCATCACCTATAAGATGGGCCCTATGCTCTCAAAACAACCATCTGATTTTTTCTTATGAGTAAAAATCTACATAGAATTAATAACATTGACACCAAGTGGATGAGGTACCAACTCCCACATCTTATTTTCAATAAGAGCATTATATTCATCATCCATGATCATTTTCCAATTCGAGTCATGTAGGGCAGACACTGGGTTATGTGGTAGGAGTGATTTAGTGACATTAGAATTGAGATTAAAATATCATTTTGATTTAAAAATACCTTGTTGGCTACAAGTAACGGACCCTTAACTCGATATAGAAGTGGAATGCACCTGGGTTGATGTTTAAATGTCTCAGGATTGGCCAGCATGCAGTGGGCTTGCTTGCCGGTGGACCGGACTGATGGACTGGACCGAGGATGTAGAAATTAGGCCAGCAGGCAGTGCGCTGCTGGTCGAGAAGCTGGATTTGGAGAATAGGAAATTGGGCCAGCATGTAGTGGTCCTGCTGGCGAACAATGGTCACGGGAAGGGATTGGGCCAGCAGGCTGATTTTGGTTACGGGTCTGCTGGTTCAGATCCCGAGGCGGGGACAAGACTAAATGGTGGATCACATATGGTGAGAGCCCATCATCTAAAAAATTATATGACTTAGACATTGAATTACACAATTTAGCAAATATAAATTGGGTTTCATAAAAAATAACATGACGACTAATTATGATTTTATGAGAGGATAAATTAAAATATTTGTAACCATGATGATTAGACAGATAACCCAAAAACACACAAGCGGTAGAACGGGCTTGAAATTTGTTAATTATAGTGGATGAAAAAAAATATAGCACAAACATCCTAAGATGAGAATACGAAGGATCTTTATGATAAATAATTTTTAGTGGAGATTGGTATTCTAATCCTTTGATAGGGAGTATGTTAAAAAGGTAAATAGTCATTTGTAATGCATGATGCCAAAAGGAAGGTGGTAATGAAGCATGGGCTAGTAAAGTTTGAAAAATATTATTAATGGTATGATTTTTTCTTTCGGCTTTTCCATTTTGTGTGGACGTATGAGGACAAGAAAACTGAAAAGATATGTCATTAGCGTTACAAAATTCCCGAAACTTTCCATTATCACGTTAAATATTTAAATTTCTAGTTCAAATTGGGTACGGATGAATGCTCTAGACGATAGGAATGTGGAAAAGAATTTAGACTTTTTAGATAACGGAAAGGTCCACAAAATTAATAAAACAAAGCGGAGTGACTTCACTACCTGAAGAAAGAAAGCTGCTTCGGCAGGGTCGAAGTAATTATCCAAAAATAACATATAATAACGGTGTCCCAAAGAGCTTAAAATGGGAGATGTCCACAAATCACTATGAATAATCTCAAATGACAACAAAGTACTAAAATTTGAGGCTACAAACGGTAATTTAACATGTTTCCCAAGCGAACAAGAAGGACAAACATTAGTACTACACATACTATTACATTCAATAAAATTATTATTTTTAAGAGAGGAAATAACTGACGCCCACGGATGACCCAAACGCGCATGTCACAAGGAAGGTGCTAAAGCGGCAAACGTTGACGGTGTGGATTGATTAATGGAAGTGGTGGAGGTGGTGGTGATTGGATAAAGCTCGCTCCGACTATTACATCTCATTACAGGTATCCCCGTTGTAAAATCTTTCACAGAAAATCCAAAATGGTTCAAAGTCAACATAAACCCAATTATCAGTTGTAAATTTTCGAACATACACCAAATTTTTAATTAAGTGAGGAGTATGAGTGACATTTTTAAAGGCTAAAGGTAGGTTCGGGGGAGATAAATTTGTTTGACCATAATCATAAATTGTAATTGAATTACCATTATCAACAATTATGCCATGTTTTTTGCTCAAATTGAAATAAGACGAGAGAATACCTGGCGCGGATGTCATATAAGAAGTGACACTGGTGTCCATGTACCAATTTATATCCGGCGAATTTAATCCAAGTGTATGCATCGCTGCCTCGATATCCGTAGAAGTCGGAGATGTCGTTGAGCCTGCAGCAGCGAAGGCCTGCTGAGGCCGAGGCCCAAGCAGGCCAGCCTGCTGGCAGGGCCCATTCTGTCGCTGCCTAGAATGTTGAAAGGTGTTGGGCCTGGCCCAAATCACTGGACTGCCTGTTGGAAAAAGTATATTGGGCCACTACCCATTGGCCCAGCCATACGACCACTGTGCACCGACCCAAGGTTGTGGCCAATGGTGTTGCGACCCAGTCTGATAGTCGGTGCCACGAGGTCCTCCACCACTTCCACCCCCGCTGTCGTCGCGGTTGTCATCATTTCCAACACCATCATTGCGGCCGCCGCCGCGGTGTTTGCCACTATTCTTCCGATTTTGACCCTTTTTGTCGCCATATTTATTACGATTTTGGCTAGAATTTTTCGAGAAGGATTGAGGGTCATTGGTGTCGCGGGATGTGGCTACCATCTTCTAAGGTGAGCATGGAACATGATTGGTAGAATGACGGGAGAGGATTGCTTTGACGAAGAAGAGTTTCAATGCCATTATAAGGTGTTCTTTGTGGTAGACATGATGAAAGAACAAGAGGAGAAGTAGGGAGTCGGAAAAAAATTGAAGGGAAGAGGGTAGTCACGACCGACGAGAGTAGGGCGGCGGAAGCTACAATTTTTTAGAGAAGGAAAAGTTTGTCCTAGACTGTTGATACCCTGAAAGAGAATAATCTCCTGATTCTTTTCATTAATGTAAAAGATATATATACATGATATACAATCTCTAATTATGAAAATTAAATCTACATTTTCCTAATATAAGACTACTATCTTTTCCTAATACAAGACTACTGCCATAATTACACTTATAAAAGAATTCTACAAATTATATATCAAATATACACGACTAGGTGTATATTCTATCATCCGCCTCTATATATACAATATCTTAATGGTGTAATACCTTTTTAAAACTAATCGTATACGGATAAAGCTCAAAACCAACAATATCACAGTATATTAAATGTATATTTGGGTCTGCTTAGCTCAACAGATACTGGCCGGCACTAGATTTATTGGCTTTATTTGTAATTCCCATCCATGGAAGCATATTTGATGTCACCAATGACATTAGAGATGTGGTCCAAGACCATGAGCAAACGATTAAAGTACCTCCCTATGTGTCATTTCTTCTAGTATATTTTGCTTAGTGGTTGCATTTGGTGAAAGTGGTCTTTTTTCTATTGTCCAACCGTCTTACAAGAGTATCTTGCATGTGTGTACTCTTCTTCTTCTTTTAAGAAAACAAAATTTAATGTATCACTGATGTCTTGTTACTTGTTTTCTTTACGCGTGAGTATATATATATATATATGATATAAGAGTGCAATTATTTCCCAGTACTGGCTTCAAATGGTAAAAGTAATCTGCAGGAAACAATATTAGTAAAAGAAAAAAAGGAGCAAAGAAATGTGCTACCTGACTTTGAGAAATAGGAGCGATCATCTTTATATCTATTTCTCACAGGATTACAAAAAGAAAGCTGCATGCACATGCATGGTTAGAAGAAGAAAAAAAGCTCCACATTTTTGTCATGAATGAGAAGAAAATTGACAATATAATGTCTTGTATACACATTTGTCAGGACGATTAATTCAGCTAATTGTCGATTAATTCAATTGGGCATGTCAAGTGCGAGTGTACGTATAAAACATTCCGTAAGACACGTTAAGAACATTAGGAATGAAGAAAACTTATCCGAGGTGTTTGGCCAAGTGGTCATTACACTAAGGGTATTGCTGTCTTGGGTCTCGAGTTCGATTCTACGAATGCCCATTAACCGGCCTCATAAAAATTCCTCCATCGTTGTTCGCGCAGCCTCATGCACTCACCCGTAGGTCGGGATGGAGGTGGGGTTTCTTGTGTGTGGAGCGCGGTGATGCGGTGGGGATGACTAGTATAAAAGTTTACCCTCAAAGTTTTTGACCGCGTGGGTGTAATTTCGATTGGTTCAGGGTGTGATTGAAGAAAACTTGATGCATATTTCATAATTTGTCCGGAAAATGACAGGCAGACTAAAACACTTTGTAGTTGAAAGGATATTTTGACGGTGACTTGTAGTTAAACATATTCACACTTTGACAGTTTGAAGTTTTTGTTGTTTATTACCAAAAAAAATCTGTTGTTGTTCTTGTTACGTGTGTCTCCTCCAATTATAGTAAACATGACATTATGGCAATCTATTTATTTGTAACTTGAAGCAAGAAGTGAAAAGAAATAACATCAGCATCATTAGTTTCTTAATTAACCTTTTATTAAAACATCTCATCATCAAAATGAATAGATGTTACTAGGAATAATTAAGGACCCCTTTTGTCAAGTAAGTACCAATATGCATGTTTCTACATTTAAAAGTTCAAATACAATTCAACTTGTAAATATTTCAACTTAAAACCTAAATACTATTTTTCTAAAATATCACTCAATTCATGTCCGACTGCCCACTTAAAACTCCCACAAGTTTTAAGATTGTTTTATTTGTTCTTTCTACATTTCTTAAAATTGGTTCCAATACATTTAATAATACAAAACCAGAAAAACTACGTACCATGAATTTCCTTACTTTAGAAATACTTCTACTCAAATAAGCTTGTCCCCAACAAGACAAAAGTCTATAGGATGGTGTGGTCTCGACAATGAAGAGGGTGGCCTTCGATTTCAAGTACATTTATAGTCCTCACACGTGGGCATCAATATAAAACCATGATAATATATGTTCAGCCAAGAAAATATTATGAACAATAATTGCATTTTTTTATGTGGACAAGTGTAAGAATGGATCTTGGGTCTAACTCAACCCAAAAATTAGTTTATAGGGTGATGATTATTCAAGTTCATATAAGGAGTCTACGTAAAATCTCTGATTATCAGAATTGAGAAATAGTAGAAGGCAAAAACCAGTGAAATTTCACTTTAGGAACAAAAAGGCAAAGCTTTTGTTGCGTGCAACCGTGCCATTCAAATATACTTTTTTTTTTGTAATTAATTTTAAAATTTACTGGCCTTTTTCTTTTTCACACTTTGAAAAATGATGGCAAATGTTGGAGGCTAGAAGGACTAAAAAAGAACTTGAGGTTGACTCCTCAGCAATGTAGTAGTGGACTGACTGTACACTTTTGCCCCATGAGTTCCCTAATTGGTAAACAAGTCTCATTAACTTGCCTCAATTTTTGGAGGCATTAATCTTGTAGTTTCACATGTGATATATATCTTTCATCTTCATATTTTTTTTCTCATTCAATATTTCAACCCCCACAAAATTAAGATGGAAAAGTAAAGGATTAGAGAGAGGATTTTAATTATATCAGCAGATCAAACATTATGTGTTTGACTGGGCATCCTTTTATAATGCTACACTAATTTATAAGCTTATTAGGAACAAAAGGCCAATCCCACTAATCAGTAAACTTAATAATTACTCTTGGGAGTTACTAATATGATTTCTATTTTTCAGAAGAAGAAAACAATTATACTTTTTCGTTCTCGATTGATATGACATAGTTTAACTAGATACAAAATTTAAGAAATGAAGTATTTGAAACTTATGATCTTAACTATGCTATAAGTTTTCTTTTGTGGATATAAAAGTTTGTAATTAAGAGTACTAAAATAGATGTTCAAATTAGAAAGATATAATTATTTTTTATTTTTATAATTAAGAGTATACCTCTAACAAGTTTCCTTCCTTTTCTGATTTTGTTGGTTAATTCTTTTTCTTTTTTTTGGAGGGGGGAGGTTGTTTCTAGATATTTATATAAGCCAAGAAGGGTATTGGGAATGCAATAAGAAAATTATGGAGTAAATCATGTGTGATTAATTAAAAGTTTATGCAAAAAATATCTAATTATACTAATTCTTAGCTATACTAAGGAAAGGAATAATAAACAGGACCCATTCCAAAATCCCAACAACTCTTAAGCTAAGATATAATAATTTCTTTAATATGGTTCCCACCTTTGTTTGACTAATGCTTAGAAGAAAAGGCGGATTCGCAAGATACCTTCCAATCTAATATTTCCCTTTTTTATTCTCTCCTAATTTTTCTTGACAATTTTAGCATACTTGTTAGCCATTTTTGGATGGTTTGGAGGATATTGACAAAACTGCATGACAAACTAAAAGATACTGGAAATCATTCACATTATAAAAAAATTGAAATTCCAGTTGTGGGAGATAAAGATTTCAAAACCCTGTCTGTTTTGTGCATTGTCTTTGATAGCGAATAGAATAATGTAAATCTCCTTAATAAAGTTCTTTTATTAATGTGATATATATATAGTATATAATTGTAGTCTTAATAGAATTAGAATCTTTATTTTACATTAATTACATTAAATATTAATTACAAAATATATTGTGAATATATATGAAATATATTCACTATCACACCCCCTCAGTCGGAGCGAGAAGAGGCCGGACGCTGAGACTGAATATGAAGTCAAGGAATAGTTGTCGAGGAAGCCTCTTTGTGAAGATATATGTGTAGTGATACGAAGAAGGAACATGCAACACCCTAACGTGACTCATTGCAACTTTCTCACGAACAAAGTGAATAACCATCTCAATATGCTTGGTTCGTTGATGCTGAACCGGGTTATGAGACAAGTAGACGACAGATATGTTATCACAGTAAACTAAAGATGCCTTACATATGGGATAATGAAGCTCAAGAAGGAAATTTTGGAGCCAACATAGCTCGACAACAACGTTCGCAACGCCAGCCGCTGCCACCCCTATCTCGTCGAAAATTCCTCTGACAGCGTCGATCCAACCTGCCACCATCTCCCTCACCCACTGGCTTACTAGTATGACAACCCTAGTGTCACCGTCACCCGCCAACCAGTCTCCTATCGACCACCTCAGCCCAATAACTGTCATTTTGCAAACACATCACAACCAACTCATCCCGTCACAATCACCCACACCAACCCGTCACAGCCACCGGAACAGAACCTCAGTCCCTCCAATCCCATCGATCTGTCCCAACAACCACTGGAGTTCGGTTCTGGTGGCTTTGACGGGTTGGGTGTGGGTGATTGAGACGGGATGAGTTGGTTGTGACGTCGATATGTCCCAACAACCACCCTTCAATCCCACTGACCCATCAACCCTTCTCCGACCATCGACCTCTGACCCAAGAATCTACCAGGCCGTACCCCACCCATCTGCCCAAACAACTCCTGCCTCACACACTAAATGGAAACCCGTGCTCAACATAGGATTTTCAAATCCAAAGTTCACTTTAACCTATCCACTCAAACTATATCCCCAATACCTAAAAATCCAAAATTAGTCAAACTTGACCCAAATTAGAAACGCCCATGCGTAAGGAATTTAATGATTTAACAAAATAATACACTTGGGATCTTGTTTCGAAGCCGGACGGGGTTAGTGTGATTTGGTGTATATGACTATTTCGTCACAAATTCAGAGACAATGGTGACCTTGAGCGCCATAAGGCGAGACTTGTGGCTAATGATACTGGTAGCATGAGGGTATTGATTGTGGTGAGACTTTTAGTCCGGTGGTTAAGTCAGTCATCATTCGCGAGCATAGTTAAAAACTTGTTGTGATATTTTTAGATGCTTACGCAAGTGTACGTATCGTTCAAGTAATAAAATCTGTAAGACCGAGTTATCATCCACAGAAACTGATTTGTCAAGTACCGATTATCTATTATATGGTATATATTTGGTACCCTTGCTTTTGTTTGAGATTTATAACTAAGAACTATAACTAAAGTAAAGTGCAGGAATTTAGACTAAGAATGATAATACTTTGGTTTTAAACAGTTATGATGGAAATAGGGCTTCCAATCTCCTAAACTATCTACTTTTTCACGTGTTAATGCAATGCTAATGATTCTTCTTCTTATTAAGATAGCAGGTTAACTAATATGTTCTATATTCCGGTTAGGATATATAAAAACTCAACCTTGTGCAGAAACCTTCTATATTTCTATGATAGATTTTACCACACATGAGGATTAAGAACAATAACCTTAAATACTACACAAGTATTGGGGTACTTTCGTCCACGATTTCAACCTATGTATAAACAACTACAGCATATTCAAATCTCTCCTCTCGGATCTCGATTCGAAATCATATAAGTTATGACAATTAATGGCCAGTCAATTATCAAACAATCAATACATTATTGAGTAGATCTTAATATGGTGAAGAAGAAATCAATAACTATGCATTAACTATATGAAAAGAGTTTCAAGTGATTCGATGAAAAATCCTAATAGAGATATTATCTCCTAGACATTGTCATGCTAAGAACTAATTTAATATCTAACATAAACTGAAGTTAAAACAAAGGAAATAAAAGAACTTAAACAATTTGATGACTCTAATTGTAGCTTGTAGCCTCCTTTCCTGCCTCCAAAGTATCCTCTCTCCTTTAAGAATAATCCATAGGTCTTATAGATGTAAAAATCACGTTTCAGACCCTTTTGCCCTTCGAAAAGACAAATTTTCTGTCCCAGTTCCCGCGTCGGCGTCGTGGCGCTGCTGGCTGGCGCCATGGCGCCGAAATTCCTGCAGCTCTATGAACTTCTAGCGTCATGGCCCTGCATTCTGGTGCCATGGCGCTGTCAGCGAAAAATTTCAGATTTCGTCTGATTTTCTTCTATTCTTCTCGGAATTTCTAAGGCTTCATTTCTTGGGATTTTCTTGTACAATTTCATCCTCAAAAGTAGTATCCTCTCCTTTATGACCACTGTGACACAAACGAAAGAAAAACACCTAATACTATACTAAACGCAAAAGAAAAGAGTAAAATACTAACTAAAAATGACTCAAAAGAGTGTATAAAATACACTCAACAAGGGTATTGATTGTGGTGAGACTTTTAGTCCGATGGTTAAATTAGTCATCATTCGGACGATTCTGAGCATAGTTATGGGTAAGACTGACTGATTCATCAGCTTGATGTGAATAATGTGTTCTTACATGGGGATTTGAAAGAAACTGTTTGCATGCACCAGCCGCGAGGCTTTGTCCATCTGAAGGCTCCTCAATATGTTTGTGTCTTCTTAAGTCACTATATGGTTTGAAACAGGCCTCCTGAGCGTCGTATGAGCGTTTCGCTACTTACATTATGCAGATTGAGTTCGTATGCAGCAAGTGTGATCATTCTCTATTTATCTTTCATCGAGGTAGTAAGATTACATACTTGTTATTATATGTGGATGATATTGTCCTGACTGCCTCTTCTGATGTGTTAAAAATGAGATCATTTCTCTGCTCAAATTTGAATTTGCTATGATAGATTTAGGGAAGTTGAGTTACTTCTTGGTGATTTCTGTGACTAGATATGCAGATACTATGTTCCTGTGTCAGCGTGAGTATGCAGAAGAAATTATGTATAAGGTTAAAATGGCGAACATCAAGATCATGTCTACTTTGGTCGACTCAAAGTCGAAACTCAGGGCCGTTGATAGTGATCCAGTGTCAGATCCCACCTTTTATAGGAGCCTCACAAGTGCACTTCAGTATCTTACATTCACCAGGCCTGATATTGCTTATGATGTTCAACATGCGTGTTTATTTATGCATGCCCTTAGGGAGCCTCACTTTACAAGGCTTAAACGTATCATTCGATACGTTAAGGGCACTTTTGATTATGGATTGTATCTCTACCTCTCTGCACCGACCAGGTTGATATCATATACGAACGTCGATTGGGCAGACTGTCCGGACACGCGGCATTTCACGTCAGGCTACTGTGTGTTCTTAGGAGATAATCTCATTTCGTGGTTAGCCAAGTGGCAAGCCATACTATCCCAATTGAGTGCAGAATATAGAGGTGTTGCAAATGCTGTTGTTGAGATTTGATGACTCCGAAACCTCATCTTTGAGCTTAATTGTCCCTTACGTAAGGCGTCTATGGTTTATTGTGATAACATATTTGCGATCTACTTATCTCATAACCCGGTTCAGCATCAGACAACCAAGTCCATTGAGATGGATATACATTTTGTTCGTGAGAAGGTTGTTATGAGTCATGTTAAGGTGTTGCACGTGTCTTCTTCGTATCAGTATGCAAATATCTTCACTAAAAGACTTCCTAAACAATTATTTCTAGACTTCAGATCTAGTCTCAACGTCCGACCTCCTCCCACTCCGACTAAGAGTGTGTGATAGCGAATATATTACCATATATTCGTCGTATATTCTGTAATTAATATTAGTGTGTAATTATGTAAAATATAAATCCTCATTCAATTAGAATTCCTCTTGTATTCAATATATATATTTGTATTAACGAGAAAAACTCTCCAAGGGAGTTAATACAATATTGCAGTCTTCTTCGGCTACTTTTGACAAATGACACGTGCTAAATGAATAGCATTGTCTTCTTCGGCTTCTTTTTGACAAATGACACATACTAAATGACTGTATTCATTGTTTTCTTTAGGGGTTAATTTGAGTAAAACACACTCAATAATGGCTACGAGTAGGGTGGCAAAATTTTCTCATGAAAATATGATGTATCAACTTCGTTTAAGTTTGGATCCAGCTTATTTTATCCGTTCAATTTGTTCCATTTAAAGTTGCGTTAATATATAGTTCAAATTAACTCACAAGAAATCTTATTAAAATATTTTCAAGATTTTTTATATATGATACAATATATAGCCCTAATAAAGAAAAATATTATTATGTACTTAAACAAATTATAAAAAAATAAAAAAACAATTAAAACTTAGTAAGAGTTGAACATGTTGGTTATGATCCATTGTTTTAAAAAGTCAATTTCAGCTCAAATAACTTTTTCACGAGTTAATAGTTAATACATGCATTTATTAACTCAGTTCATTTTGACCTTCCAAATTTAGCTCAACCCGCTCATTCAACACCCTAGCGCTATAATTAATAATTGTAACTATGAACCACCAAGGATTGTGATGGCATGGATACATTCCTTTCCCTCTTAAATCACAAATCTCGATTTTGAGCCTTAGAAATAAAAAAATCAGTAGCAAGGATCGCTTTCCGTTTAATAGGCCTTATGCGACCTAAATTTAAATTAGTTAAGGCACTAACTAAAACAGGCACCAGACCTTGATCAAGTGAGAAAAATATTGTAACTATCTAAGCCATCCAATCAATAAAATTGAGACTTCGTATTAACACGAAATGCTCTAACAAAAACATACTCAGTGTAATCTCACAAGTGGAGCTCGGGGAGGGTAAGATATACGCAGATCTTACATTTGTCTTAGTGAGGTAGAGAAGTTGTTTCTAATAAATCATCGACTAAAAAAATATGTGACGCAGAATTGTAAGAAAAGGGATAACGAATAGTAGTAGTAAAATACAAAACAAATGCAGTAACAAAAAAAATACAAAAATGCGCCAAAAGATACAGAAGGAGGAAGGAGGAAGGTGAAAAAGAAAAAGAAAGAAAAGACTATGAAGCCTACCATGGGCCAAAGGTAACTACTTTGTCTCCCCCTAGCAATGAAATTTACCACCTGATTTGATGCCATTAGTAAAAGTTTAAAGACACAATTGCCGCCAAAGCTAGAAATTTGCCTCCTTTTACTTTTTCCTTAATAATAATAATGATAACACACTACAAAAAATTGACATCCATAAACATAAAAGAGAAACACTTTTCTACTCTTCACGTGCCAACGACCAACCAGTGAATGACACATGTCAGATGAGTTAATTAGGATAATTAGCGGGACATGCTAATGATAGTACTAGCTATTTGTCCATTGATCGATCTCTTTCACACTAAGCTTCCAATGAAAGGAATATAATTAACATCTTAATTGCCTTTTGTTGTTGTTGATCGACTAGTTTATTGGTGGTCTTGTTTTCCTTTACTATTGACGAATATAATGTTTGTCTTTATGTGGTAATGCTCTATCCAACAAAAAAAGTAGGGTAATATGGGCGAGAGATTTCGTCTTTTGCCCACAAAAAAAGTAGGGTGAGATTTTTTTTTTTTAAAAAAGCATTAAAGTAGGAATCCATTGAATACTACCTCTGACCAACACTTGCCTGAGATAAAAGAGAGACAACTATTCTACCATGTGCTAAGGTAAATAGGCAATGGAGTTTGAGTGGTGAAATGGAGACAATTGTACATATATAGATCTTTTGACAATCTTATAAAAAGATTTCCTCCATAGAGGCAATCTTAATGGTGGACATACTATATATAGGCTTTTCTCTTCTTGTTTCTTTAGCTTTCTTTTCTGTGAGGGGTTGGATTTTGTGAACTTTGCTCATGTGGCTCGTGAAGTAAAAGAGTGAACCGGTTAATGAAAAAATGAGAATAATAATGATTGTGTTTTGTCTACCTAAGAGTCTAGAGTAGTTAGGGACAAATATTCTTTAGGTGATATGAAGTTCAAAATTATATTTGGACTTGTGTGATGCCAAATCTTTATTCTTGATTTTCTAGATGAAGGGTGGCAGCAACAAGATTTCTTGTGTCCTTGCTTTCTTACAACATTTGTCCAAAGAAATCACGTCTTAAATCTGAATTTTGTACATAATTATGACATTACACTTAAAATTTCTATACTACAAAGATGACTTTCTAGTACTATTATGTCTGCTACTATCACAAAACTATTATTACTAGTCACAGAACAACCATCTTGGTACTACCACCAGCAACTATTAATTACCATCATCCACCATCTCATAATCGTCAGTATCGATTACCGCCAATGCTTCATTGCTACTAGTTTTTGGAGTGTGTTTCATCGTACAAATTTTGTTTTGCAATACCTTTTAAATAAGATTTTTTTCTAACTTTTCATATATGAAATTGATTTATTATGTTTAAATAAAATTAATGTTACACAATTCAAATACTGAGAAAATAATAATTTTTACCAGACAATTTCATTATTAAGATTTAGAGCCAATATCTTACTGATCATATATATGTGAAATTAACTGGCAATTCAGTATGATGTCACATGTATATGATTCTTTTATTAAATTTTTTATTTTTAAGTTAAAGTCAGTTTCATTTGCATAAAATAGATTAAATTAGCTTAAGTAGACACAACCCAAGCAGTAAAATAAAAAGTTGAATGCATCATCTAAGACGACTACTGAAGATAATTTTTAGTAATGTTCACGCAATATAAGTTGAGTAATTTTTGTACCTGGACTTGTGAGAAATAGATAATGCTCACCAAAGTAATCGATCATAAATACTGATGTCTTTATGTTATTTGATTTGAAACTATATGGAAAAGAATAATAAAAAAGAAAGCTACAACTGAAACTTATAGAGAGCATAACCGTACTGAGAGAGTCCATCTTTGGTGCAGGTTAAGTTGGACAGAACCAGAGGGAATGTTTGCATCATATGACCTTTCTTTGAGGCCTCTTAAAATTTTGTCCCCCTTAACCCGAAAAACTAAATTTTGCCTTTTAAAAATATAGGGATCTTAATATGTTTAGTCAGGCGTCTACACAAATTTTCACCCACTATAATTGTTTGTAGCTACCGTCCGCTGTATCTTAATGTGTAAATTTTAAAAAAAAATTATGCTAACTACCACACAGGGTTGACAAACGCTGTCAAATTGTGACCTTAAAAGGTTATTTGTGCAAATATTGCGCAATGGAGTGCTTTCAAAGGCTCAATTCGGAGGAATGTCCTTATTTTGGAGTAGTCTTTAATTTTTATCTCTCGAATTGTAACTTTTTAATTTTTTTCCTTCAACTAAAATATTTGGGTTTCGGGTTTTGACCGAGGTAAAAACTAAAAAAAAATCACAAGACATAATTTGAAGTTTGCAAGATAGAATTTTCCTGCAAACTATGTCTGAAGACAGAGTTTCAAACTCTACATAAGACAAACAAAGTTTGCCTTAAGTTAGCAAATTCTACCTGTTTGCTCTACCTTAAGACAAGCAGAGTTTGCTTTAATTGCCTTGCGAATTTTTATTTTTGACTGAGCATGGTTTGAACTCAAACCTCAAAATCTATGAATCTTGAGGAGATTAGACGACTGGACACCGCCATGCCATGTAAATGTTTATGCACTATTATGTAGAATAATTTTTAACATTGTCATGTCACCTGAGAAAAAAATAATGTAATATCCACAATAAGTAAAATTAGTCACTTAGGTAATTAGGCAAATAACCTGCTATTACAATTTTATATACGTATTAATTTTTAACATAATGCCACGGGATAAGGATGGATATAAAACTTTTAGCCCTTTATATACATTAACCTCTCCTCTAAGTGTCCACATTCCAACAAATGCCATACTTGGGAAATTTTGGCTTAATGGTCAAATAAAATATAGTTGCGATTCCAAATTTAATCAGATTAAAAGAATATGTACTATGTATTTCATTGATTATTGTGTACAATATATATAGTGTTACATAATTATTTATATGACTACAAATTAGATAATTAATTTTTTCTAATTACAATTGAATATAAATTTACCTAATATAAAAAATATATAAAACATGATAATATTCTATCAATGGTAATATACAAAATAGGATAATATTGTATCACAGATAAACAATATACTTGTATACAATTGCAATTACGATCATATGTTAAAAAGTAAATTATCTTTGCCATTGTAAAATTTGTAAGAAATTTATACACTTCTACCAGTATATCTTAATATGGTCCTGAAATCGGTTATATGTGCACTTACCCCCTTAGAATTGTGCCCTAGTTCATAACTGCACTGTGACCTATCCTTGGCCCATCTTAAGCCGGACAGCATTGGAGTGCTTTCAAATTTGTGAAACATGAACGTTTTATTCTAAGCCTCTTTGATTCTCGAGGAGATTGAAATGAAAAGACACTGTAATTCTATACAATTTTTTATAAAATTTTATACTTCACAACAAATATATTACAGTAATATCTATATATATCGGTAAATTTTTACAAAATGTTAATTGTATTTGTTCTTTAAACACGAACAATATATCATATATTATGTTTTTTTTAAGAATAACGTAAGCAATAAAAGACAAACACAGTGTAAAGTCCAATGTAGTTGGATTTTACTTAAGTCATGCAACCTTGATAACATTTCCCAAATGAGTCTAAGAGTATAGACTGTACATAAATCTTAACCCTAATTTGTGAGTTGAAAAAATCTTGTTGGGTCCAAGTGCAAATCATATAAAGTCTTAAGGGTCCAAATGCAAATTTCACAAAAGCTTAAGTATGTCTTTTTCAATTTAGTCACTTTGTGATAATTTAAAACCCTACTAAAACCTCTTTTTCCTCAGAGAGTAACCAGAAAATCTGAATGGCAGCAACGACGATGGAAGTAGAAGCGGCGCCAGAGAGAGAAGCAACAAATAGTGTGATATGTCAGTTAGCAGACCCAGAAGGCAATTCGTTGGGTGCCGCCCTATATCTCCCTGAAAACGCAGGTCCAAAAGAGCTTAATCAAGTCGTCAATAAACTTCTCAGCAATGTAAGTAATACAAACCTTCTAGTTGATTTCAAGCTATTTGGATTAGGGGAAATTTTAGCTATGTACAACAAGTTTTCTTCTTGCACTGGATTTGTGAAAACTTAGGCAGAGGCGCTTCTTTTATCTAGCCTCCTTTAGTAATTCAAATCTAAAATGATGAATAAATAAGGATATTCCGAAATTTGTATATGCACAAGTTAATATAAGAGTTGATTTCTCATATGGTCACTCAACTAATAGTTATTATTTCAAAAGTCACTTCTTTTTGTTGAAAAAAAATAGGAATCAAGAAGAAAAGTGACTATGAGATAATAACTATTAGTTGAGTGACCATTTGAGAAATCAACCCGTTAATGAAGGAGCTAGTGATGAGTATGAGGAATCATGGTATTAATGACCATTTCAAGAGCTGACTTGGAATTATGATTGGAATTTGACAGGAGGAAAGGTTGCCTTATGCATTTTATATCTCAGACGAGGAACTTGTGGTGCAACTTGGATCATACTTAGAGAAGAACAAAGGTAAATTGTGTAGGGGAGTTGTAATGTTATTGAGCTTATAAGTGATTACCGAAAATTGTTTATTTTGCCAATTAATTATGGAGATACTTTGGTTAATTCATTGCAGTGTCTGTGGAGAAAGTCTTGACAATAGTTTACCAACCACAAGCAGTGTTTCGAATCCGCCCTGTCACACGTTGTTCGGCCACAATTGCTGGTACAAGATTACTCACTTATCTTGTCATTATGCGACTGAATAGCTTCTCCTTTTGTTCTTTTTTTCCTCTGGTAAATTGTTACTGCAGAAAAAAGAACTTATGGAGTGATAAGGATTTGGAACTGCAGTGTGGGTTGATTACTTTGAGCAGTTACTAATTTAAGAGTTAACATTGTGTTTGGTTCCAAGAAGGGAAGGGAAATAATAAAGTGTGAGAGGAAGTTCAAATTTTACCTCCCTGGATAGTGACAAGGATTTATTTATTAATCGTTGATATAGATAGAAAAGAAACGAAAAAAATAGTGCTTAGGAAGGGTCAGTATGGTTGACATCCTTACCTCGACTCTAACCTCACATCTTCATGTATTTCCTCATCAAATAAGAAACAATTCCAAAATCCGCCTCCTTTTACCCCAATAATCAAAAAGAGAAAAATCCTCACTCTTTTACATTTCTTCCTCCCACCCCTTCACTTTTCCAGCCAAACTAGACATAGAATAAGATAGAAAATAAGTTGTTATATTGTTCAGGCTACCAGTGAGAACGTCCATAATGTATGTTTATCTGCGTGGAAGGTAAGTGCAGATGACGTTTGGATTTAAGCCTGACTTCTGATGCAGGTGTAACTGTTATTACTGTCACTTGTCTTCTTTCTCACTCTTAACAACTTTTAACACTATTTATCTTGTTAGGGAAGATATATTGGTACACTTCTTTATATCTGGTTCTTTTTAGGGGAAGTAACTGAGAAGTTTCAAGTTTATGTGAGTAAAACCGAAGTGTTTAACTCCTAGTTAATGGGGGAAAGCCAATCATGTTGGTATTTTCAGTTTATTCAATGTGATAATTGCTCAAAGTCTTTGGCTGGTAGACTTAAACCTTTGGATGAATAGTTGCACTATCATCAATGTGATAATATTAGGTCTGCTTGAGCTACATGTTAGATATGTGGCTCACAAGTGCAATGATTAATGGAAGAGGTTCTCTCATTTCTTCCCAAATTTGGATGTACTTTTCTTGGAATAAGGTATTGAAGATTCAAAAAGAAGCGGGTGGGGTGTAATTGCCAAAAGAATGGAGTGTTAATATGTGTCTAGTGATGGTGGAAACCCCCTTGCATGAACTTCTTTGCTTGATGTGTTCTACAGCCAAGCTTTTGTTTTCCACCTGAGATGCATTTGGTTCATGCAATAAACTATTTAGTCTTGTTGTCGATGATGAACAACCAATTTATATGCGCTTCTATATTTTGGACTGACTGAGTACCCTTTCTCGGCTTGTCATTATCTATACTTGGTGTATCTTTGTCTAGTGTTCTATTTCATTTCATCTCACACTAGGACCTTCACGTTTGCTTTATTCAATGTGGGTTTTTTGCTTGCAGGTCACACTGAAGCTGTACTTTCAGTTTCCTTCAGTCCTGATGGACGACAGTTGGCGAGTGGATCTGGTGACACTACAGTTCGTTTGTGGGATCTAAACACCCAGACGCCGTTGTTTACATGTCAAGGTTTGAATCCTAGTTTCATAGCTGTCTCAGCTTTTGAGTTTTCATCTCACATATATAGACTCTGAGTGATAAAGGTCTTTAAGTATATCCTCTTACAAGATGTTATTTAGCTGATCAGCACTTATGAGAATGATAAACTTTTTAATATGCTGGGATTAATACTTTAATATTCCCAACCCTTCACTTTCTAGTCTCTGGTTTAGATCTTAGTTTGGTTACTTCAAATGCATCTTAGATACTGCTCATTTATGATGCATCCGTTCAGATGATATTGTGTCATTAACTCTCTGAATTGGTTAAAACATTGGATTGTGAGAAGGTCATTAATTTCTCTATAAAACTCTGCTTGTTCTAATCTTCTGCCGCAAATGCTGCAGGGATTGCCTGTTCTTTACTTCATTTTTGAGATTTGGGCATCAAGTGCTTACTCCCTCCGTCCCATTTTAAGTGTCTTAGTTTGACTTGAGACAAAGTTTAAGAAATAAAAGGAGACTTTTGAATCTTGTAAGACACTTAAATCGGGACAAAGGGAGTACTAGTTATGAGTCTGCAAGCTACCTGTATAACCAAATTTTATTGCATTTGCTACCCAACAAAAAGAAAAGTGAAAAGAAACAGGTTTTCTGTTCTATGCTTCTGTCAATGTTGCTTATTCGTGTCGCCAAAGTTGTCGAATCATGGTCTTACCCACATCTCCCTTTATCTGTTTAATAATGTCTATGAATAAGTAGTGACTCTATATATCCTCTTTGCTCCAGGGCACAGAAATTGGGTTCTTTCTGTTGCATGGTCACCAGACGGTAAGCATCTTGTTAGTGGAAGTAAGGCCGGAGAACTTATCTGTTGGGACCTTCAGACTGGGAAGCCTTTAGGGAATCCGCTTACTGTAAGTCATCTCAGACGTATTTTTGTGAACTTGTCGTTTTGCTTTGTGAATTGTTAAAAGAAACTTTTTGATGAGTCTATGATCTGAACTTACCATGTTGCAGGGCCACAAGAAATGGATAACTGGTATTTCTTGGGAACCTGTACACCTCAGTTCTCCTTGTCGTCGCTTTGTAAGTGCAAGTAAAGATGGCGATGCACGGATATGGGATGTTACCACAAGGAAGTGTCTCATTGTCCTCACTGGTCACACACTTGCAATAACATGTGTAAAATGGGGTGGAGATGGAGTTATATACACCGGGTATATTTCCTTATAGCATTTCACTTTACAGATTGTTGTCATTTATGTAGTAAATTGATCTCTGTGGAGGCATCAACTTACTGTGATCGGCCTACTTGATGATATCTGTTTCTTAAACTTTTGCTGTTTTGTTTTGGTGCATAGGTCTCTCCTTTTTTTGTGTAGGAGGTGTGTGTGTGTGTGTGTGTGTATACAGAAAGAGAGAGAGAACGAGCCGTTGATCTCAAGTATTAGTTTATGAAATCTTCAACATGGTGTTAGTAACATTGGTTAGTTCATATTCCAGATCTCAGGACTGTACAATCAAGGTATGGGAAACCACGCAGGGGAAGCTAATACGTGAATTGAAGGTGAAGTCTATAACTTTTGACTATTGTGGAACTTTTCAGCTGCACTCAAGCATGTGCTGTGACTTTGTATTATTATTCATCACCTGCTTTCTGTGAGTTTGGTATGTGCTTGGTGGGATATTTATATCCTTGAGATCCCTGAGAAGCTATCTTTCAATTTACAATTGAAGTAGAAAGGGAATTTTCTGACTGTTCAAAAGTAAGTTTGTGATCTATGATTTGTTTTTGTAGTCCATTGTGGCATATGGACAACTTGTCGAGCACCAGTTTTGTAGTAAGTTGGACTTGTATTTCATTTTAAGAAAACTCGGTCTAAGGTGAAATAGGTATACTCCTTTAGATTTTGAAGCTAGTGGATCTGTGGATGTGCATATATGAAAAGTGGAGTTGTTATCGCCTAGGTGCCCATGGAGTAAGATATCCTTGACATATATGACTAGATGGATAGTTTCTTATTTATGCTCCTACGCTTTCATGCTATGCAGGGTCATGGACATTGGGTAAATTCTCTAGCACTGAGCACTGAATATGTTCTCCGAAGTGGAGCTTTTGATCACAACAGCAAACAGTTTGCATCTCCTGAGGAAATGAAAAAGGTAATCTTTTGGTATTCCTAGCCCTGAAGCTTTTATTTGCTTACTTTAATTTGCACTTTTTCAATAGTGCAAAGGATTCACTTCTTATCAACTTTAGCTGGATTTTTTTATAAGTAAAAAAGATAAATAAGACTTTCCCCCAACAGATCCTTATGGAGATACTTTGCTGTGGAAGCCTGAAATGTTTTTGTACAATAACTCGAGATTTTTTTTACCAGCTGCAATATGGTAAGGTATATGGGAAAGAAAGGAATGATAGGTTGTTTGAAGATAGAAAGGACTCGGTTAACAAAATCAAACACAAATGTCTTTTTTGCTTAGTTCTTGGTGTAACATGGCTATTGTAAATGTCTCTGACCCCAATGCCACGTTCGACCTCTTTTGCACATTACAGAATCTGTAGTGTTTTCCTTTTTGTTGCAACTTTTCCAGCAGTCTTTTTTCTGGTTTTATTTTTTAGTACAAAGTTACCCTTTACTGATTAAAAAAATAACTCGAAAATTATGGTGTGAGTGAAGTCTCACGGAGCTTTGATGTTTAAAAATATACAAGATGAACTCCTCTCATCCATGATCCATTAGGCTAGTTCAGAGACCTCCTCAGTGTGATCATCTGGCAGTGCTGCAGTATGCCATTGATGAATAACTACACCTCAATCCCAAGCGCGTTGGTATGGTCCTAGCTATCCATTTTGCTCCATTTGAACCCATTTTATTCCTATAAAATTCTCAATGTCATATAACAAGCAGCTGTTTTTCAGTTTTCTTTTGAGACTAGAGTTAACACAATAGTGAACATAACAAAATTTTAGAGCAGCAACAGGCTGAATACTTTTGAAAGTCACAGCTTAGTCCTTAAAAACATCAAAGGTGAGATTATCTACCAATGAAGCAGCTCGTACAAGATTGTCTGTATCCTTTTTGAAAGGGTGTCAGCTTAGTACTTGAAACATTTGCAGAGGTGAGATTTTCTCTCAATTAAGCAACTTGTACAAGACTGTTTGCATCCTTCAGTTGTACCTTTTACATTTGCTAAAAAGTTAAGTGATCGAAAAGATCCTTAAGAAAGATGTCAGCTGGAAAAAGGATCAAACTATCTTTTTGGTTCCGTTGATGATCAACAAAAATTTAAGCTGCTTATGTGAGGATTTGATAGGAAAGCTATAGCAAGTGGCAACAAATAGGGAGATACAAATGCTGGGGCCTCTCTAACATACAGAGAAAATGATACTCGCTATTTTGACGCTTGGAATCTTATTGGAAGTTAACAATATGGGGTGTCTATAACTGAATGGGTGGCCGGAGTTTGCAACTAAAGCTAAAATTTGTTCAAGGACGGGGCTATTTTGAGACTTGTTTAAAATAGTTGGGGGTGGGGGTTTTATCTTTTGCCGTTCATTATTCTCCAACTACTGCGATTATGCACTCCTATATCTCGTTGCTCTCGAAGAATCTCATATTCTCATTTAGGAGGTCGCAGGGAGACTATATACATCAACGAGAGGCAAAGAGAAAAAAGAAAAGAAAGAAAGTCTTTAATGCTATTTAGTTGCTCCAAAATTGTAATTTCTCCATCCTCACAGTACTTGCATCGCTCTTGTTGTTTCAGGTAGCACTTGAAAGGTACAATAAAATGAGAGGCAATGCCCCTGAGAGATTGGTCTCAGGATCAGATGATTTCACCATGTTCCTATGGGAGCCTGCTGTCAGCAAGCACCCCAAAACTCGCATGACAGGTCATCAACAGGTTGACAATCTTCCTGAGCTGTAAATGATGATTTTCTGTGTACGTGTGCATGCTTTGACGGTGGCATGGCCTTTTTTTGTTGTTCTAACTGTCGAGCCATGAATTCCAATTTTTGCAGCTGGTTAATCACGTTTATTTTTCTCCGGATGGTCAATGGATAGCAAGTGCCTCATTTGATAAGTCAGTCAAATTATGGAATGGTAGCACAGGAAAATTTGTTGCTGCATTCCGAGGCCATGTTGGACCTGTATATCAGATAAGGTTAGAATTTGCCAAAACACAAATGTTCCATCATTTTAACAGTCAACTGTTAGTCACACTTTCCTTGTGTTTTGCACAGCTGGTCAGCCGACAGTAGGCTCCTATTGAGCGGGAGCAAAGATTCAACCTTGAAGGTATGGTTTTGCATTTCTCTTGGTTCTTGTCCTGTTAAAAACAAGTCATCAAGAAACTAATTATGTGCCATGTATTTAGGTTTGGGATATCCGGACAAAAAAGTTGAAACAAGACCTTCCTGGCCATGCTGATGAGGTGAACTTCAGCTACATGCATTTTTAGCCTTTCTTTTTCTGCAGAATTGTTAGATAACATTGTCTTTCTGAACTTGGAAGGTTTTCGCGGTAGATTGGAGTCCAGACGGTGAAAAAGTAGCATCTGGTGGTAGAGATAGAGTTCTGAAGCTATGGATGGGCTAGAAGCAAGGGAAATAAAGCTCCTCCTGCTTTAGACCCGAAAAATTCAAGGCCCCTAACAAAATTATTAGATAAAAAATATGTAATTCAAATGATAATTACCGTTCTTAGCCCATCCCTCTTTTACCCCGGACCCCGCGCATAGCTGGAGCTTAGTACACCGAACTGCTTTTTTATTAATGATATAAGTATATCTTTGTTAAGCGTTTGTTGTCAGCTTGTTACCAACCAGTAATTCCTACTTTATATCGTTTTTTAGGGATTTGGTTGAGGTAATTATTGATGAAAGTGGTAGATAACGTCTTTATTCACTGAGACTTAATTAAATCAATTTTTTTTATAAGTTTGGTTTTATGAAGTTTTTTCTTCTAAGGTCTAAATAGTGTCGTTTCACTCTAATCAAACCGGGACACACTCCCATATTGGAATTAAAAGTGCTAGAAGCAAGTCGGAATATTAAATTATATGTTTTATATACTCAATTAGATTTCACTTCATTATTTTCCAAAAATGTATATATAATAATGTTAATAGTTGTCTCAAGTAAGAGCATTTTTTTGAATTAATACAATTTTATTTAAAAAAATTGACATCTTATTAGGCAGGCATCTCAAAAATCTAGGAGAACGGCCTCCTAAACCTAACACAAATACTGTAGATTAGGTTTCTTGTATACATTAATTAACCTGAATGGACGCCCAAGTAGAGATGCCCATTCTTCAACAACTTGAATTGATTCCATCAATGGCGTCTCATAATCACGTAGACGATGTAACTTTTCAATTTCTAGGATTTTGTTGTCTAATAAGTCCTGTATACTGAAGAATTTTCTCTTAATTGTCAGGACCTTGATTTCGCCGCCACTAGGCGTTCAGGTTTTTTATCACTCTTCGCCATTGTCACCTTTTACTGTAAGTTTTGCGTATATTTATTGCTTTTAACACTTGTAGACGTGATTATAGGTACCAAAAGAAGATTTGGAGACCTTGACGATGATGATGAAGACGATATTTTTGGCTCTAAAAAGGTGATCCCCGTCTATCTCGTAACTTTAAAGTAGAAAAGAACAGCCAAAGTGCCGTTTCATGAATTGGACTTTGGATTCATCGGAAACTGCCTTAATATAGTTTTCGTCAGCTTGAGATGGTTTAAGGTTGGATTATAAGTATTGATAGTGGCCATGGAGCTGTCATAAATTAAGTTTAATTGCCATTGTGAAAAATGCAACTCTCTGGATGTAATACATGCGTTGGAATTGGTTTGTATTAGCTCACATTAGATGATAATACTGTGGGAGAGTGAAGTAAGGTGATTATGGCTTTTGACGGAAAAGGTTATGCAATTTCTCTGCAGTGTTGCTATTGATGTAATAAGATGATGGTAAAATTCCTTATTCCAAAAAAAAAAAAGATGTTGGTAAAATTGGTTACTCCTACGTTGCTTAACTGTAAATAAATTTTTTAAATGACAGAGAAATCCTCTGTTTCAGAACTTGGGGATAATGGCATGCTCCTATATGCAACATCTGTTAACAAAATTTCACTGTGAAGGATATGGTTAAATGATTTTATACTCGCAATTAAAATTTAGAAGAAGAAACAGTGAAATTAATGGAAAAGTCAAAGGGGACATGGGTGGTTGGCTGCTCATGAGCACTATCTTCATTAAATTTGTGTGACATCGCTTTTTTTGAGGCGTCACTAAATGTTTAACATAATTAAGTGCATTTGTTTATGCTGTCAAGGATTCAAATCCTTCAAGAATATAAAAATTTGGACTGATGTGTAAGGTTCTTTTCAAAACAACTTTTACCACTATCGTCCACAATTTCTCACGTAGGTTGCTCTCTTAGCTTAGGCCAAGTCATATTAAGGTACACTAATAGATGTCATAGGGACCTATTAGCATGGAGTCTTAACTTAATATTTATCACATACTTCTTTCAATACTAGGGTAACTTGAAAGTAGAAGAAACAGCACCCGGTGCAGCTACAGGGATGATCTTATCTCTCCGTGAGAGGTATGGTAGTTGGACCCTTGTTGCATATTTGTGAAAGTTTTTTTGGATTTAATTGCTAATATTTTGCCACTTTCTAACTGTCTTTTGTGCTTTGACATTGCAGTCTTCAGGACTGTAAGGATACTCTAGCATCATGTCAGGTGTATAGCATTTTACATTTTGTTTTTTGTTTTCCATATTCAAAACAACCTGTCCTCTTTTCAACATAATGTATCAATGTTGTATGATTTTAAGCTTTTTCATATTTATTATCAGAGCCCAGAATTAGATCTTTTTTCGCTTGTAGTATGTTGGATTATCTTACTTTGCCTCGGTTAATATTCAATATTTATACAGGGTTTTAATTAGCTTAGAAGTAAGCATAATTAGTGTCCTTCATGGGAGGTTTTGTATTTTCTGTTATGCTTGACTCTGTTCATTCTTAAATTCATTTTAGATGATTTCATAGTAGAGAGTAAAATCTCTTTCTTCCTTTGCCTATCAGATAATAATTTGATTTAATTGACATGTTTCATGTATGGTGATGATTTACCGACTACCAGTCATTCATCAGCATAAATAGGCCTTCCCTCTCCAACCTGCACTTTTGAGTTGAACCCTGCTACTCATACGTCCATAAACTGTCCAAAGTGCTAAGATTTCTAATTTCACAGTACTCATAGTCTTCTTTTGATGTTTCTGTCCCTTCGTTGGTTCTTATGTTAACACTAATTTGTTCAAGCTTTGTGTGGGGACTTTTTGGAACTGAACCACACTTAATGGAGCCTGAATTGTGCTTCTGAATGACCAAAACTCTGATTGAAATAGCTTAAATTAATTACTGAATTAACTGTATGTTTGTTTCAGACAGAACTTGAAGCTGCAAAATCTGAAATACAGAAGTGGCGGTCTGCATTCGAAAAGGAGTCTTTTATACCTCCCGGCATGACACCTGGTATTATTCTTTTCAGCATCCCTGTACTGTGACATCTTAATGTTTTCCCAGTTGCTGCTATTTGTTTGAGAGTCATAATTAATGGAAGATAAATCTTTCTTTAATTCCTTTTGTCCCATTTGATATAAGATATGATTTCGAAAGGTTTCGGAGTTTTATGGGAAAGTTTGACTTGTTTGTTAAAGTTATAGACTACTAGTAGACTACTGTGATGCTTCCACCATCACTGCTTAAAGTTGAATTGTTTAAGATGCACCTGTTATCATTTGCAGAACCATGCTCAACATTTGGGATCACCCGTAAAAAATATCATTTTATGTAATTGGTATGGAGGAAGTAACTTTTTCCAATGACGAGAATTAACTGTACTCTTATTTGCAGAACCTAGGTTTGTGGTCAGTTATCTTCAGAACCTCAGATCATCTGAGGAGTCACTGCGTGAACAGGTTTTGTTTTGATTATTCCTCTTTATTTGTTCACTGCTAATAAAATTATTGTAACATTTCTCTAACCGTCTTTGCAATCTGTAGTTGGAAAGAGCAAAGAAAAAGGAGGCTGCATTTATTGTGACTTTTGCCAAAAGAGAGCAGGAGATAGCTGAGTTGAAGGTAAGGTTGACCATGGTCATAGAATGACAGATCGCAGTTGCTGCATATTTATTTTGAACGTCTTGTATACAATTTAGTGTTCTTTGCTGTTTTCTGAAAAACAATTGGGCAGGATATTTGGAGAAACATGTTATGTTATCTTAGTGTACGGCGAAAGAAACATACATAGAGCAAAATAAAATGATTTCACTACGAAATGAAAATTGAGTTTATTGAAAGTCATCTTAATTGCCAGCAGTAAATTGAATTTTTACTCTGAGAAAATGTCTCGTCTTTATCTTCTAAAAAAAGGTCTCGTCTTTATGCAATGAAGCTTGCAACCTACATCTTAGGGTAAACAAGCCTACTACTACTAGTCAGCTGATCTTTCATTCTCAAAATTTTCAATTGAAGAGATATGTGGTCTAATCAATACTAGCAATATTATACAAGAGCAAATGCAATGCCCTTATGTTATGAAATCTAGTTTTAACCTTGACAGGATATCTGATCAGTGTCATATCTTTCTTCTTTTGGGGTGAGGTTGAGTAAGAAGGCAATAGAATATTGTTGCTGAATGCTGGGTGTTCTAAAATGGCTATATCCAATTCATCGTTTTTGTTAGAAAGTCCCACATTGGTAGTGGGATGAATAATTGGTCTCCTTATATGAACTTGGGCAATCCTCCCCTCATAAGCTAGCTTTTGGGGTTGAGTTAGATCTAAGATTCATTCTTTACAGTTTCCTCCTTACATTGTGCTGGTCAATTCTTTCTTCTTACTTCTCCTATTGGTAAATGTTTTAGTCTGTAGTTCGGGACCTTAGAGCTCAACTCAAGCCGCCATCTATGCAGGTAATAGTAGTTTCTTACCCATATATCTTCTGTCTGTGTGCTCTCTAATATCTTCTGTCTGTTTGCTCCTTTGAAAGGGAGGGTTATGTGTGTAATATCTATGGATTGCATGTAGCCTGTTTTGTATCAAAGTAAGTTTCTTGATATAGGTGTAGCATTTTAGGAGTTTGGTTAGACTTTTTGTTTATAATGCCATTGGCTGCTGCTTGATGAGTTATAGGGAAGTTAATCATTAAAGCTGAATGTTGCAGAAAGCTGAAAGAATGTTCAAATAGTTTGATGTGTATCGCGGAAATGTCAACAGAGAAAAGTTGGTTCTTCTCTGCTCCACCCGCTCCAAAGAAAAAATAGAAGTCATGTTTCTCTCTTGGGGTCATTTGTTACACATAGTTTCTTTGTGTATGATGGAGGGTGGTAATTTTCTACCACATGTTTAATTAGTGTTTCACTCTGCATCCCACCTGAATGTATTCTTGCTCCAAATTGCATCTTGGCATAGTTTTGTCCGCTAAAACCAGGAAAATACATTTTTGGTGGCCGCCTTCATCTCAAAATTTAAATTTCCTTTTTCTTTCTGGTTCATTTGGTTGTTGCTTTTCTAGTTTTATGCCTTTTACTTAAATAATACTCCCTCCATCCCAATTTATGTGAAGGTGCTTGACTGGGCGCGGAGTTTAAGAATGAAAGGAAGACTTTTTAAATTTGTGGTCTAAAGTAAGTCATAGATATTCTTTTATTGAAACGTTCTCTATATCGTTCCAATTTTATCAGATGTCTCCGAAGGGACAAGTAAGCCATATATATTTGTGCCGCTATAAATCATCTCATTAGGGGTAAAATTATAAGTTTAATGTTGAATTATTACTAAATATAAAAAGGTGTCATCCTTTATGTGTAACTTTTGATAATGCACCTTCATGTGTAATTTTTTATTCTTTTGAGAGTATTTTTGATCAAGTACTTTTGTTTGATCAAGTCATTTGAGAGAGTATTAAACACTTGATTTACTGAAAGAAGGTTCTTCTTGTTATGGAATCTTCCAACTTAATCTAGTTATCGACCTATGTTGACACTAGGTGCTATGGTCTCAAGGCTCTAGAATCGCTCCCAATATACTTGGTATGCTAGTGAACCACTTTAGGATGTAATTAGGGTTGTAAATTGGTATCATGAATGGAATGGTATCAGTTGTGTTTCTATTTTTGATACTTCTGATGCAAGTTCAACTTATCGCCTCTATGATAATGGAGGAAAGAGAACTGAAGGGTAAAGAGCAGCGTTTATCAACATCAAACCAGCCAATAAGATAGAACTGCTTAGGAGCTGCAAATGGTGGCCTGGATCTCTTATCTGCTTGAATCATTCTGCCTTACCCTAATGTAGATCATACTAGCTTATTTTGGGTCTTTTTTTTTAGAATGGTAACTTTTCATTAAAAAAACATCAAGCACAATAGCGTTGATGAGTGTAAAATCAAGGTACGAACTCCAAAACAGTGAGCAAAAACTTAAGCACCCTTTTTTTTTCCTCGGAAAATGTCACTCTACGCCATAGCTTTTCAATATTTTGGGTTAACATATGTTTTAATCTCTTTATTTGTGGTTCACTTTCCTTATTCTTTTGGGGGTATATTAACAGGCACGGAAGCTATTGCTAGATCCAGCTATTCATGAAGAGTTCACTAGATTGAAGGTAAGTTTTCTGGATGTTGATTTTATTTTCAAGCTGAAATGTATTGGAGAGGAGATTGATACACTTATTTAGTGGTTCCATAGTTTAACTTCAGTGTGCTTCCAAGTCCCTATGATGGTTGGCTGGAATTCTGTATTTACTGGGATATGGCGCTGTTCGTCACATAGATCCTGGTTACCTTTTGAATTGCTCTATGAGCTCAGATGATGCATCCTTAATTTTTTTGCTTTTCTCGTGTAGTTTATTTTACCCTTACATTGTTCTTTCACGAGCTTGTTGGCTCTGACTGCACTCTTCCTTATGTCTTTTCTTGTTTTGCAATGCCAGAATTTGTTTGAGGAGAAGGATAAGAAAGTGAAGGAGTTGCAAGATAACATTGCTGCAGTCAGTTTTACCCCACAAAGCAAAATGGGCAAGATGCTAATGGCTAAATGTAGGACACTGCAGGAGGAAAATGAGGAGATTGGGAACCAGGCTAATGAAGGAAAGGTATTAAATGATTTTAGTCAGTGAAGTGTGTAGAATATAAAATTCGTTTAGTTCAAAATTGAATTTAGAGATGGAAAAGACCAGACTATACATAGGTTACCTAGTTGCCTAGCTTGTTTTCCCGGGTTTATTTAATTATGATGGTTGTGTGATAAACATGAGATGTTATACAAGTTCTGTTTCTTTCTTCACTTGCAGATGCATGAATTAACAATGAAACTGGCTTTGCAGAAATCTCAGAACGCTGAACTCAAAAGTCAATTTGAAGGTTAATGGTCTCTCAAGTTCCTTTAAGTACACCATCTGTTTGCCTTTTTATTAGGTTATAAATTTTTTGTTTGCTGCTAGTTTTGTTCTGATTGACTGGTCTGTTTGGCGCAACAGGTATTAGACATGATCAGTGTGATTAAAAATGTTGGGTGAGGACATTTAGATCTGCCTGAAATGTTGAAAATTTTGGTAATATCTGCATATACCCCTCTGGTTCATATGACATTACATGAGTAAAGATAAGTCTCTCGTAGATTATAATTTGCTTTTTGGTAGGATTTTTATGCTTCAGTAAGCAGTTGACAAGGAAGTATACTACATGATTCACATGCATATTTGCTCTGTACTCAGAAAGAAACCTGTACTGTGACCTGATTGTAAAGTCCTAGAAAATTCAAAAAAAAAAAATAGAAAAAAAAAACAATTGCACGTCCAACCCCCCCCCCCCCCCCCCTCAACTTTGATGTCCACTCCTTCACATCCCATAAATTGTGCAACATATAATTACACACATTCACTCACTCTTAGAAAAAAAAGAGAAAAGAAACAATAACAACAAAAAGGAAAATACAAAATCTGAACAACACAAAGAGGAAGAAAACCAGAAAATTTCAGAGAACGAAGATTAAAGAAAGCAGTTAAGGAGTCTCAAATAAAGGCTTGGTTGAAGTATAAGTTGAAGTTAAAGTTCATTCACAATTACGAAGCAACAAAGGTGAGATTTCTCACTCTAAATTCTTAGTGAAATCCTTTATTTTAAGTTCTATACATGTTAGAATATAATTCGGAAGTTAAAAAAAATCATGAACTTTGAATGTTTAAACAACTAGTTTGAGTCATGAACTTTATGAATTGTTTTTTCTGAGTTACACTTATTAGAATTAAATCAGATTTTGCATGGTTGTAAATCTCTCTGTTACGAACAGATCGAACCAAAGAGGAGATAAAACGGACTTACGGTTTAAGAGTTATCATAATTTAAAGTTTATGCCTGAGATTTGGCCGAAATTCGCGAAGGCAGAATTACGAACTGTTTTTCCTGAGTTGTACTTATTAGAATTGGATAAAAAATTTCATGGTTGTAAATATCTCTGTTACGGACAGATCGAGCCAAAGAGGGGATAAAATCGACATACGGTTGGAGAATTATCGTACTTTAAAGTTTCTGCCCCGGATCGATTGAAATCCGCAAGGCAGAATGTAAAATGATAAAACTGTAGCAATTGGTACAGAGTATGAAAGTTTGTTTCAAACGAGAGTCCTAGATTTATCTTTTCTCGTCAATTTGAGAATTTACGGGGCTTGATCCGACTTACGGATAAGAAGTTATGACTATTTTAAGATAGTATCTTGTTTTACAAAAAAATTGGCGAGACTAGTTACATGTGGCTGTTTTGCGGACGAATTTATACTAGTTACCCGAAGTATTTTCAAATGAAATTTGGTACAGTGAAATATCCCCGTGTTACCTTCGTTTCAGTGTAAGAAACGCCTTAGTTGAAATTACGGTTGAAGAGTTTTAACCATTACAAGTACGACAGAATGTAAAAAAAAAGAATATTATTTATTTGACCTTCTGAAAATACAAAGTGAATTCGTGTTCACAAATTTGTAAATACATTGGATCGGGTTGTACGCTATTCACAAATATGTAAAGTGAATACGTGTTCACAAATATGTAAATGCATTTGTAAATACATTGGATCGGGTTGCACGCCGCAACAAAAACGTAAACTGAATACGTGTTCACAAATACGTAAATGCATTTGTAAATGCATCGGATCAGGTTATTCAAAGTAACCTCACAATATTCTAAGTATAATCACATAATAAGCATGTTGAAAAAACATATTAGGTTACAACACCTTTATCATACAAGTATGCAACATCTCAACCCGCAAGGGTAGTCAAGTTGGTGTAGCAGTAGAGCGCGGGACCGCAAGGTCACGAGTTCGATCCCCTGCATAAACCTTCTTGGTTGAGCCTGTCACACATGACTTGTCAAGTGTGTTTAATCGGTTGACGTGGTTTGCAGGCTCTATTGCGTCAGCCCGGGGTTTACCCTGTGCGCACTCGAAAGAGTAGCGGTTGCGGGTTCCTTCGTCAAAAAAAAAAAAAAAAAGTATGCAACATCTCCCCTCAACTCCTTATAGGAAATTCTTAATTTAAATAAATGTTTTGTTTTATCCCGTATTACACTTTAAGATATTCCCCTTTGCATTTTTACATTTAAACATAATAAGCATGTTGCAAAAACATATTAGATTACAACACCTTTATCATACAAGTATGCAACATCTCCCCTCAACTCATTATAGGAAATTCTTAATTTAAATAAATTTTTTGTTTTATCCCGTATTACACGTTAAGATATTCCCCTTTGCATTTTTACATTTATTGCGACGTATAACCTGATCCGATGCATTTACAAATGCATTTACGCATTTGTGAACACGTATTCAGTTTACGTTTTTGTTGTGGCGTGCCACCCGATCCAATGTATTTACAAATGCATTTACATATTTGTGAACACGTATTCACTTTACATATTTGTTGCGGCGTGCAACCCGATCCAATGTATTTACAAATTTGTGAACACGAATTCACTTTGTATTTTCGGAAGGTCAAATAAATAATATTCTTTTTTTTACATTCTGTCTGTCGTACTTGTAATGGTTAAAACTCTTCAACCGTAATTTCAACTAAGGCGTTTCTTACGCTGAAACGAAGGTAACACGGGGATCTTTCACTGTACCAAATTTCATTTGAAAATACTTCGGGTAACTAGTATAAATTCGTCCGCAAAACAGCCACATGTAAATTCTCAAACTGACTTAAAATAGTCATAACTTCTTATCCGTAAGTCGGATCAAGCCCCGTAAATTCTCAAACTGACGAGAAAAGATAAATCTAGGACTCTCGTTTGAAACAAACTTTCATACGCTGTACCAATTGCTACGGTTTTATCATTTTACATTATGCCTTACGGATTTCAATTGATCCGGTGCTGAAACTTTAAAGTACGATAACTCTCCAACCGTATGTCGATTTTATCCCCTCTTTGGCTCGATCTGTCCGTAACAGAGAGATTTACAACCATGCAAATTTAATAAGTATAACTCTCAAACTAGTTGTTTAAACATTCAAAGTTCATGATTTTTCTTTAACTCCCGAATTATATTCTAACATGTATAAAACTTAAAATAAAGGATTTTACTAAGAATTTTGAGTGAAAAAATTCACATTTGTTGCTTCGTAATTGTGAATGAACTTTAATTTCAACCAAGCCTTTATTTGAGACTCCTTAATTGCTTTCTTTACTTCGTTCTCTGAAATTTTCTGGTTTTCTTCCTCTTTGTGTTGTTCAGATTTTGTATTTTCCTTTTTTTTTTTTTTCTGTGTGTAGTTATATTGATGTGCATGTTGCACAATTTATGAAATGTGAGGGAGTGGACATCAAAGTTGAGGGGGAGGGGTTTGGACGTGCAATTTTTTTTTTAGTTAATTCCGGGTACAAGGCCTATTTCTATATCGAATGACCCCAGCTGAATTGAGAGAGTTGAAGGATCTTCTGGATAAAGATTTTATAAGGCCTAGTGTTTCCCACCGGGCCGCACCAGTCCTTTTTGTGAAGAAGAAAGATGGATCGCTCCAAATGTGCATCGATTATCGACAACTCAATAAGGTCACGATCAAGAATCGATACCCACTACCAAGAATCGATGATCTTTTTGACCAACACCAGGGAGCAAGTTAATTTTCCAAGATTGATCTTTGTTCGGGATATCAGTTGAACAGCTTTTAAAACCCGATATGACCATTATGAATTCTTGATCATGTCTTTCGGGTTAACCAATGCTCCAACAACTTTTATGGATCTAATGAACTGAATCTTTAAATCATTCTTAGATTTGTTCGTGATTGTGTTCATAGATGATATCCTAATTTACAGCAAGAGTGTTGAAGAACATGAAGAGCATTTGAGGGTAGTGCTTCAAGTCTTAAAACATGAGAAACTATATGCTAAATTTTCAAAGTGTGAATTTTGGTTGGAAAAGGTAGCCTTCTTGGGCCACGTTGTGTCAAGGGATGAGATTATGGTAGACCCCCAAAGATAGAAGCAGTGAAGAACTAGCTAAAACCGACCACTCCGACAGAAGTTAGGAGTTTCTTGAATTTGGCTAGGTATTATAGAAGATTTATAGAAGGTTTTTCTAGTCTTGCTGCTCCCTTGACTCGATTGACTTAGAAAGCGGTTAAGTACCAGTGGTCAGAAACGTGTGAAACAAGTTTTCAGAAACTGAAGGAATTGTTGATTACTGTACCCGTTCTAACCTTACCATCGGGACAAGAAGGGTTTACAGTCTATTGTGATGCCTCTAGAGTGGGACTAGGATGTGTCTTGATGCAATTTGAAAAAGTTATTGCGTATGCGTCTAGACAATTGAAGATACATGAGAAGAATTATCCAACTCATGACTTGAAATTGGCCTCGGGGTTAGTTTAACTGAGGTCGGTGAAGGTAGGGTGGTGGTACATGATACCTCGCAGTCTATCTTAGCTTCAGAAATAAAAGAAAGTCAGTTGAGAACATGGAATTTGTTAGATTTCGGGAGAGGATTCAACTGGGAAAACCTTCACAGTTTACATTAGGAGAAAAGTTTACATTAGGAGAAAAGTTTACATTAGGAGAAAATGACGGTACCCTTCGGTATAAGGGTAGGCTGTGTGTCCCTAAGATAAAAGATTTAAGAAGAAAGATCTTAGATGAAGGTCACAACACCAGGTATTCCATTCATCCAGGTTCAACGAAAATGTATCATGATCTCAAGGTAAATTACTGGTGGGAGGGAATGAAGAGAGATGTTGCAGAGTATGTCGGAATCTAAAATGATAAAAATGTAGCAATTGGTACAGCGTATGAAAGTTTGTTTCAAACGAGAGTCCTAGATTTACCTTTTCTCGTCAGTTTGAGAATTTACGGGGCTTGATCCGACTTACGAATAAGAAGTTATGACTATTTTAAGATAGTACCTTGTTTTACAAAAATTCTGGCGAGACTAGTTACATGTGACTGTTTTTTGCGGACGAATTTATACTAGTTACCCAAAGTATTTTCAAATGAAATTTGGTGCAGTCAAAGATCTCCGTGTTACCTTCGTTTCAGCGTAAGAAACGCCTTAGTTGAAATTACGGTTGAAGAGTTTTAACCATTACAAGTACGACAAGCAGAATGTAAAAAAAAAATATTATTTATTTGACCTTCTGAAAATACAAAGTGAATTCGTGTTCACAAATTTGTAAATACATTGGATCGGGTTGCACGCCGCAACAAATATGTAAAGTGAATACGTGTTCACAGATATGTGAATGCATTTGTAAACACATTGGATCGGGTTGCACGCCGCAACAAATATGTAAAGTGAATACGTGTTCACAAATATGTGAATGCATTTGTAAACACATTGGATCGGGTTGCACGCCGCAACAAATATGTAAAGTGAATACGTGTTCACAAATATGTAAATGCATTTGTAAATACATTGGATTGGGTTGCATGCCGCAACAAAAACGTAAAGTGAATACGTGTTCACAAATACGTAAATGCATTTGTAAATGCATCTTATCAGGTTATACGTCGCAATAAATGTAAAAGTGCAAAGGGGAATATCTTAACGTGTAATACGGGATAAACAAAACATTTATTTAAATTAAGAATTTCCTATAAGGAGTGGAGGGGAGATGTTGCATACTTGTATGATAAAGGTGTTGTAACCTAATATGTTTTTGCAACCTGCTTATTATGTTATAATGTGATTGTACTTAGAATATTGTGAGGTTACTTTGAATTGTAGGGCGAGGTTCTCACTCAGCCCCGGATGGTAGGGCTGACTCTTTATTTAACATATTTCAGGAAAGCGCGATAGAGGAAAAGCTCCGCAACAGGGCTAACGATCGTCTCGCTGCCTCATTGTCCCACCAATCCATTACTTCGGATTTGGTGAAAGTTATTTTAGACTAAATATGTTTAAAGAACTAAGTGTCGTTATCTCGGGGAATGTCCCACAACGAAATTGTTCTTTGTAAACTTCGAATTGCTTATTATATATATTATTTCCGCACTTGAGTACATGTTTAATTTAGGAAGAAAAGAATTTAATGGTTTGCTTGGAAAATGGATAGTTGTCCAGGTGTATCACGCCCTAAGGAAAGACTTAAGAAAAATCGGGGCGTGACACTGATACATGTGGTTACCATCTGCATTCCCTATTCTCGTGACAGCACAGTCATGCCAGACATAAGGCATGTTCAGAGAGACCTACACCATCCCAAACTGAGAAACCATTAATTCCTATACTGATTCGCTCATTAGCCTGGTCTCGCCAGTGCTCATGATTTGTTTGTAGATCAAAGTAGTTTCTCCTTGCACTATGGAGCAACTGGGCTTTTGTATTAGTTAATCTTTATTTTTTTTAAAATATTTATATTAACAAAGACAAAATATTTTCTTGAAGTCGAAGCAGGTTGATGGTTGATTTTTGTATACGATACAACTAGGCAGCAAGCGCCCTTGTTTCGTAAGAAATCCATATTTGTGCTAATTTTGTCGTAGATCTTTCTGTACCTGTGTTCATTTTACCTTCTAGCTCTCACCGGCATTCCTTTTTGTCTGACCTAACTTGAATTCTGTTGCTTTGCCATCATTATTAAGAATGCAAGTATAGTGGATTGATTCTGGGACTTTCTAACTATTTTTGTTCCCGCTTGCAGGGTTGTTCAAGCAGATAGAGGGACTGACGAATGATGTGGAAAGATCAAACGAAATGGTGTCTACGCAGTTTCCATTTTTGTTTAGAGTGAAAGTCAAATATTAGGATGACTTTTGAAGGATGTAGAATTTGACATTTTAATCGTATTTGTCCTAGGTGATACTCTTGCAAGATAAACTTGAAGAGAAGGATGAAGAGATCAGCAAGCTGAAGGAAGAGCTGAATGAGGGAAACACTATTGTGGAGAAAACCGAATTAACTCCTGATAAAACTGCCAGTGATGAGGGAATGACTACTACAGAGACAGAGGCAGAGAATGAGTAGGCAAGCTTCTGGAATTGGACTAGTGCTATTTGTATGGTAACATATCTTATTTTTCCTTTCCAAAAAAAGTTTTGTTTGGTCAATGTGCTCGAGGTACTCTTTATCCTTAAATGGTGCAATCATAAAGGAGCAGAAGATGAAGCCGCGGACCTGGACAGGAGCTCTCAGTTCCAAATGCACTCATAAAGCAACAAGGCACGACCATATCTACTTAACTGACAAGCTGTAGACAGTCATATCGATGTACTTGTAACTGACCGTCTCTGTTCGATTCTGCGATTGTTTCCCATTTTTCCTGTGTATTAAATTGTGTATTTAGTTCCGTATCCATCTCAACAGCACCATGTATAGCGTCTTTTTTTCTTTTTGAAGAAAATAACGTAGAACATTTTCTCAATTATGCACTTCATTTTAGCCAACGTGTTATTGTGCGGAACTGTAAGCGTTGTTTATCTTGTAAATGTAACCACTCTAGATGTGACAAAGTGCATCTTTAAACCACTCCACTTTGCTTTCTTCAATTATGCAGTAAGCACCTTCTTTCAATTATACAGGAAGACACTAATACTGACAAACCGGTAAATTGACGTCAAAACCAAAGCGCCGTCCCGATCTATGTTTGTCATTCTATTTATTTCGATATTCTCAAAATGTTTATGAATGTTTTACTAACAACATATCTTAATTTTTCGCAAGGTTTAAAAAATTTAAATTTCATAGTATTAATCATTTTTGAAAAACTGTGCCACTATTAATCAAATTAACTTATACAACTATTACTATCACAATATATATGTCTCGTCTTATACGCAACAAGATTATGGACGTAATTTTCTTGAAATTCAACAAAACGTCCAAGAAAACTCAAATGTTTTAGACAATTTGAGGCTTATCCAGTATAAAACTGAGTACAACGCCTTCGGATATTAAAAATAAGGATCGAGAATAATTTCCCATTTAAAAAACGCATGATTTTGTACAACCCAAATTGTCGTTGGTGCCACTGGTCGAGTTATGAATTTTCTGCTCACAGGGCACGAGATTGAGTTGGTCTACAACAGTTCAATAGGAATTATTCTCCTCACCAAAAAAAATTATTAGGACAACTAATTTGACACAGTTCCCTTTTTAATATTTTCTCCTAGCTCTGTTTGTATATGGTATAGAAGTGAGGACTATAAAATAGGTCCGGAGCAGATATGTGCCAAGTGAAAAACAACAAATAGTAAACTAAGCTGACTGATTGAGCAGACAAGTGAAGTTAGATTACTAGTACAGTGACTACAGTCTTATCAGACAGCCAACAAGAGGAACTACATCCCCCTTTTATTTAGAATTGTACATAGACTGCTTTCTCCTTTCATCCTTCCAACCCAGCCCAGCAGAACCTTTGTTTCCCATAGCCTGCAATGGTTCAATCAAACCCTTGTTGCTGCAGCCAAGTGCCTCCCCCTGTGCAAACAGCCAAGCCATCAGGTGACAATTACAATAGTACATTTCCAAATTTCACTTGAGCAATCTCATTCACAGAGATCCTCTTGTAATCATGCGGTGAACTAATCTTCATCATTAGACATAGCCATGAAATTACCCATTAAAGAGAATCTAATATAGTTCGAATATAGAAGGCTCGAACATTTTCTTTTTTATTAAAGATGATCTAATAACTTAAAACTAATACAAATGTTCCCTCCAACATGAGTGAAAATATTGGATGGACACCAAGAGATGTGCGATCAATATGGACGAGAGAATCAAAACAACAATATTCAGAGTTTTACACGGCTAGTTGGGTCTCTACTTTCTTGAGATCCAAAGAAAAGGCATTTCAAGATTATGTATAACCTCCTCAGTGACACTTGTAGCTAAAGTTATAATTCTTAAAATCGTGAAATTTTAAAACTATACCTCCTTCCAGCCCATGTTCTCCAAGATTCTTCTGGCATAGCTACCAGCTCCAAATGAATTGCTCAAGGATTCAGAAAGAGCTTCCTCTGGACCAGCAGATACATCCAAAGGAACAGAATCATCAGAGTTAGGTGTTTTTTTTTGCCCTGGACCAACACCAAACCCCCCATGCAATGCTCTTCTTTCTGCAGCTCTGTCCCTGTACACACGGTCTCTGTCCTGGAATGACATAATCACACAACTTAACAGATATGTAAGAGATATTTGATCCTTGTGCATGTCCATCTAAATAGGAGAAAGCATCTCACCAGTAAAATTACCAAGTTTTCTTATTAGATGATTCAATTGTTTTTCCTTACATGGTGATGGTAGAATTCTCCCAAACCCGAACAAAATCTCCTCTGTCCAGGAGCGCAAAATGGCCTTTTCCCACTTTGTTCCATGGGGACTCGAACATATAACCTTATGCTTAGAGGTGGAGGGCCCTTACCACTAGGCTATCCTTCCCTTGCCTTCGATTGATTATTTTATCACTAATGAGTATGAAATCATCATTGATCAAAACATAGCTCAGAAACTAACACTATTGTCTAGATGTTTCATTTTATGCTGTTCGTGAGCTGTACTGACATGTTCTTTCACCTTTATTTTTTAGCTGAGCTGGCCATCTAAATACTTTAATACAATTTATTACTTTTCCCAGTTAACAAATTTTCTAGTGCAGCAAATTAATAGATTGTTTCTTTTCGAAGAAGTCTTTTAACTCATTGTTAGAGCTTTTAAAAAAAAAGGCAGCCCGGTGCACTAAGCTCCCGCTATGCGCGGGGTCCGGGGAAGGGCCGGATCACAAGGGTCTATTGTAGTCGGCCTTACCTTGCATTTCTGCAAGAGGCTGTTTCCACGGCTTGAACCCGTAACCTCCAGGTCATACTATATTTGCTAAAGAACTCACCCTAATTGACAGCATATAGGAACTTTATCTCAAATGACCAATAACCCAAATCATCTCTAAGTAGAAAAATTGAATTAGTACTTGAAACATAAAGTGGATGTGCAATACCCTTTCAGACGCACTGATCTCCAATGGCAGAGACACATCCTCCTCACCAGGGAGTCCTGTGCTTATGGGTTTATCTCTTTCAGTGACTGTTGAGCATGTCTGGATTTCTCTGTTGATTGACATTTGCGGAAAGCGCCAATCTTTTGTTGGATTGGAAGAATCATAATTTGACAAAGAAGCCAAATATTTTATGCTAGGATTTCTCAACCTGTATACCTGACCTGTAGGACGAAAGCATTTTGAATGAATGCCAACGACGATAGAAATTAGGGTGGCAAATGCCTTTACTAGAATTTCATATTAAAAATAAGAAAACAAACATTTTTTCATGACAGCACATATAGCAGAATTTTTCTTTCCCTGAGGTTCCACAACTTGCTGATGCGGTGAATGAAATAAATGATTGAATCTGCGGTTTCACTTGCTTTTTGTGCAAGCTTATTTTAGAACTCCAGAGAGAGTTATGGATTTCTAGAAGAAGTTGGAAATCCCTATTTCTTCAAGTTGCACCTCATTGCATCTCTTCTATTGTCCAAATATCCATACAGTAACGAACATGACTTACTCCCAAAATATGCATGTCTAATTTGGTAGTTTTCTGAATTAGGCTGATTAGGAATGAATGTGAATTCATACATGCTGATGACAGAAACATGATTAGAAGTACTAGGCAATTTAGTTTTGCAGGGCACCCACCAAAGAGGCCGAGCTCGCTCACATGTAACAAATGAAGAAGGAAGTTTCTAGCACATGGTATGAATAGATCACAGATTGAATAGATAGACATAAAAGCGAATTACGTGAATTCAGATTTTTTTAAAGCAGGTCACAAAACTTTAACCGCGAAATTTATAACCCTCAACTAAAACTGGCATGTTAATAAAAAGTGATCTGTGTAACTGAATAGCATGCAGAAGTTTCCTTGTAAATGGAAATTTGACAATGCAAACCTGATGTAACTCGTACCAGATCAAGATGGACTTCACATACTGGAGCAGTTTTAAGAAGATGGCCACTCGAGGGCATTGATGGATGCAGCTTAGCAGTGGGCTTCATCAGACGTCCTACCAGCCTGGCCACCCTTCGTTTTCGACCTTTTCTGATCTTTTTAACCACTGACCAATCCCACAAATCAACAGCCCGAATATGTAACAGAGAATCTTCAAATGGTCGTTCAACTTGACCATACTGGGCTCGCCAGTTTTCTTCCTCCAAACAAATGCCTGTTCTGAGGAAACTTCAGTCAATTTCATGCATCCGGAACCATGAAATGAAGAAATTCAAACTAAAGTGCATATGTATTTCAAAATCCCCCAAATCCTTCTTTTTTCCTTCCTTTTCCACTGAGCTAGGAGCGTACTCTATTTTTTTCGTATGAGTTACAATGGACCCTTGTGGTCCGGCCCTTCCCCGGACCCCGCGCATAGCTGGAGCTTAGTGCGCCGGGCTGAACATTTTGAGTTACAGCATAGAGGAACACGAGGTAGTTAAAGGAAGATTTTTCTTTAACTTAACTCCCACTGTATTCGAACTACAAAAAGAAAATAAGAGAGAAAAAAAAATCCCCACAACATTGCTAAGAATGCCAAGTACTTTTTCCATCTGAACTCTGAAAACGGACAGATTCACCATTGTTAGTTCTCTCAAGTGACCCCAAAACATTTTTATGAGGATACCTCTGCAATATCTTAAATTTCTAAACTACTATATCATTAGAGACCTATAAAACAACTACGCCTCAATCTCACTAAAAGTTAAATCAATAAAATAAAATTCTAGAAGAAAGAGAAAAGAAAACGAAGCAATTAACAATAGGCAAACTTGTGACACATCCATACACTTCTGGCATCCTTTGATGAACATTTTCAACACTAATGCCTTAATGCCAAGTGAGAAAAATCTGTATAGCATACATATCCTATGAATGTCGAGTACTATAATCAATACTAACCTTCATTCATGACATCTGCATTTGGATCAGCAGAATCTGTCCAGTCATCTGCCATGGGACCAGCAGAATCTGTCCAGTCATCTGGTATCCATTCACCTTCCTCGAGTTCATATGTAATTTCATTCCCTGCACCACCAAGGTAGAATGACTTGCAATGCAGTAGTAGTAATTTGTAATCATAATTTGAGCAAAAAACAGAAATCTTGAACCAACCAGCTGCTGCCAAATGTGTTTGATCTGTGTCAGTAATTTCTGGAGCCACTGTTATGTCAGAAGTACTATTGGAAGCTTGAGAGGAGTAATTCGCCAGATAAAGTTCAATAAGAGTATCTTCGAGCCTGACAGAAGATGTATTACACCAGTTGGGAAAGAAAAAAACTACAAAAATAAAAGTACAAGATAACTACAGTGTTTTACCACTCTGAGGGTGGTGGTGGGTTTTCTGGAAGCTTGCAATTTGTATCCTCCAAGTGCTCTGCTTAGAGTGAAATAGAAAGAGAAAGTAAGCGACAGTCAAGTGCAAATGACTTCTGAATTATAAAAGATAAGATTATAGCGCCCAATAGTTCTCTACTGAAAGAATGAAGCAATTTGAATTTTGAAGGACAACCATTATACTTGGGGTGAAAACTGGTGGTGACAGAGGACTGATAGCAAGAGGGCTCAATAATGAGATAAATAAATAACACAGAACTTTACGGATACCATAAGTGAAGAAATTGCATGAATAAACATCTTACATCCATGATCCAACACTTCTCACAAGTTAAATAGATTCGCAAACCATGAGCAAAATGGATTCACTAATGACTCACCCAGAAATAATTCACAAGAAACCGCTGCAGCTTATTCAACTTCAAATGGACACAAAAAGTATATCACCAACCAGAATATAGGAAACGGGAAGAATGATTCCTAGTAATGGCTCCACATCTATATACTTTAGATACAACGACGGAGCTACAATTGAAGTTAAGGGTTTGGTAGAAGCCAATAGCTTTGGCACAAACCTGTTTTTGCGTTAAAAGATTCTAGGTATAAATAATCTATCCAGAACCTAGTAAAAGATTGTGGTCCGGAAACTGTGAATTTAAAATCATGGATCCACTTAGGTTTAGATTACTTACCCATCAAGTTACCAAAAAGTTTCAATCACCCAAAACTAAAAGGATAACATCTGAATAGAACTCCAGAGGAGAAAAAAGTAAGTTTAACTGCAACAACAACTTCATCACAAATAGGGGTGCACAAAGGGTTAGGACCGGACCGGACCGGACCGGACCGGACCGAGGACCGAACAGTAGAATTGTCCGGACCGAAGACCGGACCGAACTTCTCGGTCCGGTCCAGGTTCGGTCCGGTTTTTCGGACCGAATTTGCCCCCAGTTCCCCAGTCCCCCCCCACCCCAGCAAGCCCCCACCCCCCCAGCCAGCAAGCCCCCCGCCAGCCCTCCTCCCCCGCCAGCCCGGACGTATTGACATATCAAATATAGGTTGTAAATTGATCAAACTTTATATGGTCATAACTTTGCGCTCGGACGTCCGTTTTACCTAATTGTTTTTTTGATTTCGCGTATTTTTTCGAGACGAATAATCCCAAACTGACTAAAGTCCGTTTGCTTCACCGGATTTCTCCAAAAACGTCCATATTGCCCCTCAATTTATCTTTTCCCCCAAATCGTTACGTTTTTCCCATTTTCAAATCTAAATATCTCGCGATGTACAATAGATTTCAACGTAAAAATTTCGTGGCACCGCGTCCGGGAATGTCAATTTCAGTATTGGAAATTCAATTTTAAAAAAAAACGAGTCCCGGAACCCGACCCGGAATTATATAATATTATATATTAGAAATTTAGAAATTTAGAAAATTAGGAATTATATATATTAGGAATTTAGAAAATTATAAATTATATATATTATATATATTAGGAATTATATATATTATATATATTATTAAAAAAAAAAATCGGTCCGGTCGGACCGAACCTGGACCGGACCGGACCGAAAACCGAATTCTTAAAAAACAGGGACCGAAGACCGGACCGAATTTTGTGCAGCCCTAATCACAAACACATAGTAATATTAATATCTTCTGTGTATTCATAGATAGGCAGGAAAACATATTTACCTTGAGATAACTCCGTCGAAAGGGGTTCTTCTGTTTGAGCCACATTTTCACCTGACATCCTGATGTCTGCATCTTTGTTAGATTCCTCAGGCGCAATGCTCTCCCAACTATTCATTTCACAACCACCATCCTGATGTACAACAATAAACATAAATCAACATTTGGATGCTGTAAATTTGAAGGCTTAGCAGAAAGAATACAGTCTACCTGAGAGGACTCGATGGGAACATAAGTAGCATTTTCAAATTTGTAATAAAGGCCATCATTACAGCTGTAGTACCACCCTGCTTGAGGATCGTGATAAAATCCAGTGCTGCATCAAAATTTGCAAGCCCTAATTTCAGAAGCGGAAAGATAAAAGAGGAATATAATTTATGATTAATCATAGAAATTGTTGAGGAAGCAAAACAAAAGCACCTGGCATGGTAGTAAAGCTGACAACTTTCATCCCATACGAACTCATTTTTGGATTCGTCCACTTCTTCTTTCTCGGTTCCCGCCATCACTAACCTGTCAATGTCTATCGAGAAATTCCTAATTTTTTGCACATTGGGCTACTTGGGAATTGGATTCTTGCGATATATTTACCAAGTTATTCCAATTTTTTTATTGATTGACATTAACCTAGACCCTTGATCCGAAAAATAATTAATACTGATAATTCCAGAAAATTATGGAGTATCAAGTAAAATGTACAAGTCTCTGTAAAATGCACACACGCGTTGTAAGGACCAACAGGAAAAGGGTATATTGTTATGTGGACCTCGCCCATTACGTGAGATTCAGGAACTATACATAGAGGTCCATGGAATAATTGGACTCATATTTCAGAAGTAGCCCAACCCAACAATAGAAAATGACAAAAATCATAGCCCAACTCAACAAGAAAAAAATGACAAAAAAGATTTTTGCGCCGATTTCCTTCATATAGACTGGTCTTTAATTTTTGTCCCTATTTCTCATCTAATGAAAATTTGTGGGTCAAAGTATCATTTATTCGTGGATCTACGAAATAAGAGATTATGGGTTCAAATCTAGAAGAGTCGAAAAAATTAAATTAATTTTACAAGACAAGATTTCATATAAACTATGACTATTCGGTCAAAGTTGCATAGAAACTATGACTTAAGACATAGTTCTGTAGAACTAGCTGATAAGGCATTGTCTTAATTTCTACAAAATTAAACTTGTCTTGCGAATTTTTACTATGTTGGGATTCGAACCAAGACTATCTGATTACATATAAACTATGTCCCCTAAGGCTTAATTATATAAAAAAATTAAAATTAAATCTTGTTTGGCTAGTTACATAGAAATCATGCCCCAAGAAGCATAATCTATATAACTTTGGTCAAATAGACATAGTTTCTATGAAAACATTGTCTTGCGAAATTATTTTTCTTTTTAACTTTGTTGGAATTCGAACCCATACTTTTTGATCTCATAGACCATCTAATTAAGAGTACTTTAACCCATAATTTTTCATAAAATGTAGGGATAAAAATTAAAGATCAACCATTCGAAGAGCAGAAATTAAAGACCAGCTCAAACGAAGCGCAATCCACGAAAAAAAAAAGGAGTGGAAGTGATTCTAACAAAGCCAGTATTTGCTTTGCATTAACCTTCCTTTTTTGTGCGGATTTACTTTCTATGGACTTGTCTTTGAGCTTTCTCTCTCCCAGCAAGCAAGACGAGATCACCACTTTTCATTTAATGGAAATTTGTGAGATAAAGTATTCTTTATTCGTTGGTCTACTAGATAAGATATTTTGGATTCGAATTCAGCAGAAGCAAAAAAAGAAAAAAAATCGCAAGACAAGATTTTCATAGAAATTATGTCTATTCGGCCAAAGTTATATAAAATCTATGCCTAAGAGACATAATTTCTATGTAACTAGATGAACAAGGTATAATCTTAATTTTTACGAAAGTTTATCTTCAAGCTAAGTTACATAAAAATTATGTCCATACAATTTTGACCGAATATGCATAATTTCTATGAAATCTTGTTTTGGTATTTATTTTTTCTGTTTGACTTTGCTGGTATTCGAACTTAAAACCTTAAAAGATATTTTCGGTCATTTTTTTTAGATGAATGACAAAAATTAAAGATCACTAATTTGAGGGGCAAAAATTAAAGACCACCTTAAAATAGGGTTAGTCGTGTGAATTGTCCATTAACCTTTAACCCTAGTACACTATGTCAATCACTTTAGGTTACACTAAAGTTGGATAGCAAAAATATAAACCTTATAAAAGAAAGAAAAAGAGTAGAGTGTCAAGTCCCTTTTTAGTGGCAAAGCAGCATTGAGTTTGTCTCTTATGTTAAAATACATTTCAATGAAAAGCGTTAACTTATTAAAATTAGTTAGTAAAGTTTAGTTACTTGAGATAAATGGCGTGTCAAGAGTATTATTTCATAGTTGGACTATGATTTCTTCATACTATGAGATTCGTCTAACTGAGTCTAATAAATTTTCGTTTAGCATAACACTTATTAATTGATCGACAATAACAGAGGGTTATGCATAATGTAATATTCATCTATCATTCTTCAAGCTTTAACAACATTTTTTTTGATAATCCAGGTCTCGGGGTGACCTTAGTACCCCATATCGCTAGTACCTGCACAAGTACTGGTACTATACTCCTGGAGGCGAATGAAACCCGTTTTTAGCCGCCACCGTCAGGTAAATCGCGGAATGTGCGCCCCGTATTCAGTGTCTGATCGCCACCAACGTGTCACGACCGATCCGGGCCGTGGATCGTGCCTTACCCGCACCTCGGTATACATCGTAGTAACCATCTAATATAAAAACAAGACCTGAAACCATATGCAATGAGAAACAGTGGATCTGAGAAAAAGTTGTCTTTCGGCATATATATATATGTACCAAGTCCGCGATTACATCCCAACTTTACAAATGACTACGACCTCAGGAAAAGTAAACAACTATGGCGGGACAGGCCCGCCATACCTGAATGTACAAAATATCTACAACACCGGAGAGTCGTACAAAGGTCGAGCCTCCGAGAAATGGAGCTCACGACACTGCAGTAAGGATCCTAAGAATGAGGATCTACCACCGCTTCCACCTGCGGCGTAACGCAGCCTCCCGGCGAGGTCGACAACAGGTACCAAGTATGTGAAACTGTAAAGTACTGAAATGAAATCAAAGTATTTTAAAACCATTTACAAATACAACAAGTTCAACCGCACATAGTGCCACAGCATAGACAAGAGCAAAAATAGATATAATGTAACTGGTCTTTTCTAGGCCGCTAATGATCGGGCAAGGCCAATCGCCCATAGTATCATTATGCGTGCCTAATCTCGAACTCCGCGATCGCATAGTCACATGCACCGCATGAGGTATTCTCGCGACGGTAGCTAACCCGCGGTATCTCCTCGACTCCCGCACCGCATAGTCACACGCATCGCGTGAGGTATTCTCGAATCATAGTCACACAGACCGCATGAGGTATACTCGCGTCGTAACACACCGAGTGATCATCCCGAACTCCCGCATTCGCGTAGTCACACGCATCGCGTAGGTATTCCTCGAATCATAGTCACGCATCGCGTGAGGTATTCCTCGCATCGGCGTGGCAAGTCTTCGGCATCATAACAAGTCAGGGGGGTATGTGATATAATAACAGTACAACGGGCTTAACGTTTAACAACGTAAGCACAACAAGAATAACCCCCTTACACAACATCACAAGACACTAACACACGTATCATCATAACATGTTTACTTATCAAACCATCTTACTACACTTTTCAGAAATCAATACAATGCTTTCATAAACAAATAAGTAAACCGTTCCTTTTATCCTTCTTATGTCGTTATACCTAACTTCCCATAAAGCTAGTATAACTCTTTAAGCTTTTAAAACCAAGTATTACTTTTCTTTCAAAAAATGATTCATAACTCTTTTGAAATACTTCAAGTTTCTTATTATTTAAAACTCAAGTCAAAAGACATCAGAGTAAAACCAATTTTTGTTAACACACGTACGTCTACCGTACTATATATATATATATCAAAAATATCATGCTCAAGAGGATAGGAAGAATCACATACCTCCTCGGCGAAATTCACCTGCCAAGTCGAATATGTCGCGCGCAGAGTATCAACCTATAATAGTCAAATACGTCTATCAACGTCTACACTACTCTGTAGAATATTCTAAGCAGAAGGTTCTCTATCCTACGGAAAATTGGGCAAAGACTTCCCTACCCACAAACTACTCAAGTCTCATCAGAATACAAATTCATGTAAGTACAGTTCAATTCTCTTCTTTCATACCATCCTTCTATACGCCTTATACTCATTTCTATACTACTACAGTATGTAATTTCCAATTACAATAGAAGGACAAGATATTTACCTCGACAAACCCAAAATTATCCAAGATATATGTCGATCCTGAGCAAGGTTTAGCTCCTATTCTGCACGCTCCGATAGCTCCAAGAAAGCCTTAGAAGTTTCTAAACAACTTCTACTTAATACTTCAACCCACTATGAAGATTTTTCCTAGGGTTTCGTTTTGTGACCAAAGGAAATAAAGTAGTATTTCTGGGCTTTTAGTATAGAGGTAACTTAGGAAAATTACAAGGGATTTAGGCTAAGGTATTTTGGAATAGTAACTATACTTGAAGACAATTTTTCTACCAAAGGGGGCTTTAACGAAACAACTAGGAAAGTGGGTATTTCGACTAAGCTGGGAAAAGGGGAGGAGTTGGGACGAGAACTACAACAAGGGAGATGGAGTTTTTGGAGACTTGGAAGTGTTAAGTGAATGAAGAAGTCTTGCACAAGATGGGGGTATTTATAGAACCTTCAATGGACAAGATTAAAACAAATGGAGGGTGAAGATTTGGATCCATGTGAAGAATGAAGTCTTCCAACCAAGTGTCTACCACAATGTTGGGACATATGTCCACCACAACATTGGGACATATGTCCCCCACAACAATGAGTCATGTGGCCTCCCACTTGCTCAAGAAAATCGTCCACTACCTACTCCCACTCACCCAAAGAAATATCTTCCAAGACTTGACCATTTGACTTGTCCACTAGCCCAACATTTTCGTCCAAACATGCCACCTAAGGGTGCCACATGTCGCCCTCCTATTGGTCCAAATATTTCGTCTCTCGGAAAAATCTGTAATCGGTTAAAATATTAAAAACGTAAAATTTCCTTCACAAGGTTCGGACTCTCTTCCGTTGAAAGCTCTTAATTCATCTTAACCTAATTAGGGCTTGAATAATCGTTGTTGACACCCAATTTTGACCCTCCCGTCCAGTCATTAACTATAAAATTACACTAATTTTCAATAATTTTTAAATAATAAAATATAGCAATAAAACATTAATACATACATAAATAAACAATTTAATAATGACACCGCGTCTTACGCACTTAGAGTCTCGCGCCCATATTTATTAATTTAAAGCTCTGTCATAATTCTTAATAATAAATAATAAATACATAAAATAATAATCTAACACACACGTTTTAATAGTGTCGCATTCATAAAAGCATTAAGCAACCCTTTAGCATATTAGCACCTTTTTAGCACCCTTTTAAATTTTAGCCTCTTTTCCACTTTTAGCATCTTTTGCAATTTTAGCATCCTTTTAGCATTTTTAAAACCCTTTTAAACCTTTTAGCATTTTATTATTTATTTTCTAACATTTGCATTTTTGAGCAGATTCGCTATTTTTATAAAAAAATGCCGCGGCCGAAAAAGGGCGCGACAGAAATGGCGACTCTGCTGGGGAATTTAGGTTCTTAACCACAACAGACCTAGGGTTATTATTTGGCAATTATTTTTTGCATTTAATTTTTTTTTGTGTGTTGTATTTTGTTTTATTTTAATTGCTACCTGCTTTACTGCTTTCCTTAAAATGGCATTCCGCTCATATTTCTTCCATTCTGGAAAATTCACACAATCACACACTCACGCTATTTGGTGTGCTCGCGCACCGCAAATTTCTTTCAAAAATATCCAAATTTTAGGAGAGTTGGCGCTGCGAGTTAGATCGGTTAAATCGATCGGTAGCGTAGCCTTCTCACTCGAGTTGTCGCTCGGGAACTCATGCGTCGTAAAAGCCAAATCTTAGAAACTTAAGATAGAGCTATACCACCTTATTTTAGGGCACGTCGCATTTACCTTAGGTGGGTCGGTCGCGGCATCGGCACACAATTAGGAAGACACAAACTTGTCGACGGGTTTCTCAACCCAACGACCAACCAAAGATATTATGTGTAGCGTGACAATGATAGACAAATCCAAGGCCTAATCATGACATGCGAAATTGGGAAAAGTCTGCGTCATTTGGTCGCCATTTCCAACAAAGGCATTATAGTTGGACGACTTGGACAAATCCGTCATAATCTCGCATAAGTGACGTTTAGGCTTCCCTTTGGCATAAAGAGGTCCTGCACGTTAGGAAACGCTGAATGTGCTATGTGCAATATATCTGCTACATACCTGCAAATTATGTGCTTTATGCTAACACCGTTTGTTGTATTTTTTAGAAAGATTTATCATCTCCCCAAAGGTCGATTTGTATTTGACTAAGCAATGACAGAGCAGCAATATTTCACCAGATCAAAGGCACGGTCCAAATGACACGACCGATTCGCGGCATCCGAGCAACGAGTGAACTGTCTTCGTTCCTATAGTAAGCAGGGTCCCGAAAGAAGAAGCGATGACACCTTCTCAAAATCGGGACAATGTAGGAAACCGCATGTGGCTACAAATCCAAGCGTACTGCACGCAGATGTCAAGGGACAAGGCGGCGAAGTCAAATACGATCGACCCCCAAAACTCACAAATTTTCTTTGGCGCAGTTTTTTCATATTAATGTAAGCGAAGTGCAATAGCGGCGTAAAATACGACAAAGTTTCTTCAGATAGCGTAAGAAGCGGCAAAGAAAGGCAGAGGATGACAACAATCCAAAGTCAAGAGCAAAAGCAGCAGCAGCAGAGAGGGGCATCAACAATCAGCAGTCAAAGTTCAAAGTTCCGCAACAAAACCTAGCGCATCACCTCGGGCATAAAGTCAAACTTGCAACCAGCGCATCGCACACAACAAAGGCATCATAACAATTCGATTGCAGCAAGTGGCAACATCTCGCATTCGCGTGCATATCGGGACGGCATCTCTATCCATAAAATTGCACTTCATATATATTATCATTTTGTTTAAACAGTATACACTAACGCTTTCTCGCTTAGCTTGCGGGAGCATTTATTCTACAGCGAGCAGAACACGCCCGTGCAACGAGCGTTATCGGCCAAAGAAGTCTACGCAACGACGCCAAAGAAGAATACGTCCCAGAAATGACGTTATCGGACAAGACAACAAGTCTACGCAACGACGCCAAAGAACACGCCCGCATAACGACGCGTGATCAAGAAGTCCACGCAACGACGCCAAAGAAGAACACGCCCAGTAACGACGCGTTATCAAGACAAAGAAGTCCGAAACGACGCCATCATCAGCATATTACATCTACACAAGGAAGATTTTCTCTGTTCTCAAAATTGCATTTTTATCATTCATGCTTTATTATTCTGTCTTAGCAGTTATGCACTAACTCTTCCTTGAGCTTTAGTCTACAGGAGCAGCAGCAACAAGTCCAAAAACGACGCCAAGTCTGAAAACGACGCCAAGTCCAAAAACGACGTCAAGTCCGAAAACGACGCCAAGTCCAAAAACGACGCCAAGTCCGAAAACGACGCCAAATAAATAATTTAGCGATAACGTCGTGTCAGGTAGCATAGCCGCATTTATTAGTAATCATTTGTAATTTAAAATCAATTTTAATCTGATATACGCTTTTAATAGCGTCGCATTTATAAAGCTTTAAACAATTCTTAAATATCATACTTGCATTTAGCATTTAACTAATCTAATCTAAACTCAATTCAATTTTAATTTAACGTCGCAATAATGCATAATAATAAGTTTTTAAATAAAAGCGCCGCATTAAGCATTAATTAAAATAGCACGCCCATTTTATTCTTGTAATATTTTTAATAAAGCACTTAAATAATTTGAGCACAATTTATTAATTTAATTAACTAATTAAATACCTAAAACTAATACCTAAAACTAACACTTAATTAAACCCCTAATTAAAACTAACCTAACACCAATACCCAGCCCAATTACCCATTATCAGCCCACACGCCCCTTATTTCCCGTCGACCCGCGACCCGCGAGGCCCACCCGCAAGCCCACACGCCCCTGCCCTTTATACCCTCAGCACAGCAGCCCTTTACCTTGTCATCGTCCCTCACACAAAACCTAAACCTAAAAACCTTCAATCGCCGCCTTCACCTCACGCCTTCGTCGCCGTGATTCTCGCCTGAGAATCCGGCGACTTTCCTTTTCCTTTACCCTCGCACCCAGTCAGCTCGCCCTTACCATAACACGAACCAGCACAAAATCTTGCCCAAATCGAAAAATCGCAACTTACCATAAATCCTCAAATCGTACCTTATCGAATCACTACGAAATCAGTCCTAAATAGCGCGAATCAAGCACAAATCAGCCCTTACTATTTACCTAACTTGGAACTCAATAGGGGGGGGCTATATAAGAGCATGCAAAGGCATCGATAGAGGAGAATCAATAACCTCGCAATGTCGAGCGGAGAGTATACGAAGAGAGGCAGAGAGGAATCAACTTAGGACAGAGAGCGGAGTCGAGGGCAACCACATAGCAATTTAGGGATCGATTAAGGGCTTAGGGAGCAGAGTTTAGAGCCCTTAGCCATAGTCAGCAATTCAGAAGGCATCGGAGACTGGCAGCAGCCAAGAAACACAAGAGCATATACGAGAGAGCAATCAGAGGGAATAGGCGTAAACATGGAAGTTCAAACCCTTCTTTCAATTCAAGCCAAGAATCAAGAAACAAACCTTGTTTTCATTCGCTGCAAACCCAAAACCCGCTGAAATGACCGACGACTTGATACGCCGCTCGTTCGCCGCTTCTAGAAGGTAATTTATCATCCCTTTCGTATTTGATTTCCTTTGGCGTGAAATGTGTGTTATTGTGACAAATCATGTCTAAGTTTAGTTGGTGCCGACGACTGTCCACATATGCGTGTAGTGTTGTCTCGGCAATGGTTTATGTATGTTAATTCGTTTCAATCTGTTTTTAAAGCGATATTATCTCGCTATAAATGTCGCGATCAGATTATGCAGTTAACAACTAATCGAATGTCGCCTATGGTATTCCCGCATGTCTTCCAGAATCGTTATATGCGTATCGGATATAGATGCCGAATGTTATGAAAAGAATCCCCTTAGTTCATTTTGCTGTGTCTGTTGGTGTGTTTTGCTACTGATTTGGTAGTATGTAGTGTTTAATGTTTAAGCAGGCTAATTATGTTAGTTTATTTATGTTTAGAACTATCTTGGCGTATGATTATGTTTTCATATATCGATAGGCCTAGGTTATGATTGGGCATCAAAGCTGTCAATGGGGGTTTAGTTGAAATGACTTGAATAAGCTTTATATGTATGGGATGTTGCACACATATGTCTAATTTGTCTACTATAAACATGTGTTCATTGTATCTTGGTTACTAAATTGTCCATGTTAAGCATTTTCCTTTCAATTGTTAGTTGGGATATTATCTGCATTTCTTGGACAAAGATTATTAGTATTGTTAGCTTGCATCAGGAAGTTGCTGTTTGTTTACCAGTTATCCATCTGTTGCAAGTTTTTTTTTGTGTGTTTATGTTTGTTAGCTTAAGCCGATATGAACATCCTGAGCCTTGCATTTTGAACAACTAAAAAAAAAGTATTTTCATGTTAAGTTGGCAACCTGTTTAATCACATGTATACTGAATCTGTTTTATTATGACTCTAAATTATGGTTTAAGTCAATGTAATCAGCTATATACAATCTCTGTATATTTGTTGGCATGAATGTCTGCTTTGTTTGCCTAAAAGTGTCTACTGTATGCTGTTTTGACTATCTGCATTGCACTGCTGCCGTAACACATGCTTAAAAGGGAATTATGATTCTGCCATATGCATTTGGACTGTTGATGATTCCAAATCTGAGTGTGAGTCTGTCCCCTGCTCCTATTTTGTCGTGTTCCGGACTGATTTGTGTGCCTTAAGTCTGTATCTTACCTTTTATATTCTGGACTGATTTGCGTGACATGGGAATTGTCCTTTGCTGTTTGCGTTTTGTTGGCATACTCATTCGTAAACTCGTTATTTTTAATCGAAGTAATACAATAACAATCGACCTTAACCGCTGAACGCCTATTTGTGCTTTGACTTGAGCATTCAAAGATACGTGGTAATGGGTGTTGGCCTAGGTCCGCTATAGCATCCCTTTCCTCTCCTCTCGCTTGTCTTGTAACGCTCCGCTCATCCCTATTACTTTTACCATCCGCTGGCTGCCTATTCCATCTCCTATTGTCACATGTTGGTCTTTATGTGCATACTTGCTCAAATACACTATATGTCAAGTGCTTGTTTATTATTTAATTTTTCTTGGGACATATACTAATCCTTATCTTTTCTTATTTTACATGAAACACAATGCCTTGGAGCAAAGGGAAGAGTCTCAATACGAGACTCATCGCTATTTTCCCAAATGAAGATCCGCGCCTACATTCCTCGTTGCATCTCACATCTGATATCCTAAAGCCACAAGCGAAATGCTCCCGCTATCATTCCTTAGGGTCATTTTATTCTCTGCTTCCCCGCCCCATTCATTTATTGTAATATAATTGTCTAACATTACGCTATTAGCAAAACATTTGGAGTAGTTAAATATTAACGCAATAAATTAGAAGGTAGTTTGCCCCCTCTTAAGTTAATTGCTTAAATTATTAAACCACCTAATAATCTTAACTTGCATAATTAATCATATGTAGCTATGATATTATTTTCAAGATTTCTAACCCACTTGCTATAGCACCCATATAGAAATCTTATTTTTTATATATTAAGAAAAACCCCTTAAGCATGTGTTATACTAATCAAGGCAGGCAAATGTGTACATTTAGTCAAATAATCTATTTTGCACTATATATTATTTAAGGCATGCTTTAAACTTTACACGCATTTTATAGCACTAATCTTATTAATCTTTTGCCAAAAAATACTTTCTATTAAAATATCTTTCAAACATGCATTTTCAATAGCATAATAATTACCCTAGGTTTGGCAGGACAACCGCAAGTTAGCGGATCTTAGAGGGTGCCTAACCCCTTCCCTCTAGATTAATAAAGAACCCTTACCCAGAATCTCACTAAGTTTAGCAGACCATTAAAATGGAGTTAATGTTTTACTTTAAACTAGTTAAACATTTAGGTGTCCTAATTCACCCAAACTAATTAGGTGGCGACTCCGCGAACCCTTAGCATTCTAGCAACTCTTTTTACACTTTTAGCAACCCTTTTAAATTTTAGTATTCTTTTAACATTTTAGCAAACTATTTAGCATTAATATGCTAGCACCTTTTAAGCATTTTTAACTATTTAACATTTTATTTGTTTATTTTCTAACATTTGCATTTTTGAGCAGGGCTCGCTATTTAAATAATGCCGCGGCCGAAAAAGGGCGCGACAATCGTACGTACGTCCTCGCATACATACTCTGGAAGTACGGGGTATAACACAACGGATCAATGCTACAAGGTCTGACCCCCTAACAGGGATTGTCTGAGGGAGTATCAAACCCACACTACAACATGCCCGCGCGGTTAAGCTACCAGGCTTTAATACGAGGCATATGCCCCGGAGAACGTATCCGCCGAGAATCGAACTTGTGACCCTAATGCCACAAATTTGATTAATGGCCACTGGGCCACTATCTTTGGATAAAACTTTGAGGGTAAACTTTTTATACTAGTCATCCCCACCACATCACTGCGGCTCCACACACAAGAAACCCCACCTCCATACTGGCCCTACGGAGTGGGTACCGCAAGGCTTGCAGGCGAACATTGGAGGAATTTTTTATGAGGCTTGATTCTAGTCTCGCTGGTTATGGGAAACGAACTCGAGACCCAAGGCAGCAATACCCTTAGTGTAATGACCACTTGGCCAAACACCTCGGATAAGCTTCAACAACATTGAAGTGTGAAAGCTTGGTAGTTCCTCTTATGTTTGGTAGTAAAAGTTTTTGGACAGACATGGTAAAAACTACTTATGCAAGAGAGTGGCGGAGCCACGTAACTGCACCACCTTTTTTTAAAAAAATTGATCAAAACAACGTCGTTTTGGATGTAGCGGTGGGTGAAACTGACGTTTTAATTTTCTTCGATCAATTTCTTTTTTGACTGCACAAAATATCTATGCACCAATAGAATTTGTTTGCTAGCTCCGCCACGGATGGAAAAGCAATCATATATATATATATATGTAGGACGTACTTCTTTGGGTGAATATTCTATAGGAATCTCAATGATCTTTAATTCCTTCCCATAAAAAATGAAAACATAAACTTTAATTTCGGTTCATAGTGGGTTGATGCCCTTTATTCAGCCTCCACAAATATAGTTGTTTATAATTGCACCTTTATTCTACACTACTGCTTTATAACTCTTTTAAAAAATACTACCTTTTGGTAAGCTATATGCCTTTGCCTTTTTAATTGGGGCAAGAGGAGAAAGAAGAAATGAAAGCTTTAAGTAATATACTTCTTGATCTTCCGAATAACAAAATGTATATGCGGTTTGATAAGCAATATTTAGAGCAAATAACTTAGGTGGTGACTCAACTATGGTAAATTCTCTATCAAAGTCATTGGTATTTATTTTATATTAATAAATTTCTTTAACTATAACAAATTATCTAACAAAGTCATTGATACTTATTTTTGTGTCAACAAAGTCACTCAAATAGTCAAATTAGAGAGTATCCTCATTGGGTGGTGTGGGAGAGGCACATGAGTTTGAAACCGAGTAATGTCTGTGGCGCCGCCTCTTGGGGGCTGTCACACTGGCTTGCCAAGTGTGGTTTAACCTACCGACGTGGTTTGCGGCTATTACGTCGATCGGGTTTCTGCTATCTGAAAGAAGCGTGATGCCTTCACACAAAAAAAAAAATCATTCAAGTTAGACTAATCTTTCCACAGAGTTATTATAGACCAAAAAACTAAAAGAATAAATACATAAGCCCCCCTCAAATTTTATTTCGTAACACTTATTTCATTTGTGGTTCATGATATGATGCTTACCATTTTTATTTTTTATTTTATTTTTTTATAATAATTCTTTTAACCTAATTATTATTAAAAATTAACTAATTTGTCCTTTATAATATAATGTCTTACTTAACTAATTTATTTAAAAAAAAAATCAAGAAAAAATCATTTCCATCTGTTATGTGCCAGAAATATGGCATAGAAATTGCTTATATATATAATATACTCGATCCTCTTCATTTTCTATTGTCTCCATTTCCCTAAGTTCTTACTTGGATAGAGCCCGTAGAGGACACATATTTTATTTTAAAGCGAGTGGTCTAGGTTTAATTAACTAACGTCACTAAGAGCTGGAGGTCTATCGAAAACGATCTTTGTATCTCACAAAGATATAAAAATTTACGTATATCCTATCCTCCCATATTCACTAATGGAATTACACGAGATATGTCGTCGTCGTTGTATTATAACGTCAGTAAGTCATGAATATGTCCCTCAATTTGAATAAAAATAAAGGTATATATGAATAAATAATACTATGTTAAGTCTTGGAGCGCATGTCTTACATTTAGGCAATTTTTGCATACCTTATTAAAAAGAAATTATAGAGTAGAATTTTTCTGCTTGAGCTTTTATGAAAAAATTGTTAGGTGTTTGGTTGACAATAAAAAAAAATGCTTTTGTATAAAAAACAAAAAAGTTGAAAGCTAAAATAAGCTCTACTCAAGAAGTCCAAATTTTGAGTTTCTTCCAAAAGTGTTTTTGGAACCCAAAAACACTTATCCATTTGTCAACCAAATACTTCATTTAAAAGCCAAAAGTGTTTTTGACTTTCCAAAACCACTTTTGACCTTTGAAAAAACACAACCAAACGGGATCTTAATACTCTTGATATACTTTTGGTCAATTTATATATCAACCAAAAATACATTTCTAAGTTTTCTACGATAACAAACAGATCTTAATTTTCAGAAATAGTAAAAGGTCACTCTTATAGCTACGTAGGGGATTGGGGACCTTTAGTCAAAAGAAAGTAGGCTAGTAATGGGCCTGAGGCTAATGGTGCAAGTTGAGGAGGACCATTTTCATTTAATGATAGGCTTCTAATCATCAATCATAGGTGAGGCCTCGAGGGTCAAGGTCTAAGACTAGTAGGCCTTTTCCAGCCATTCCTTCTTCTCTCTAATAGGACCACTTCTACATTTTGGGCCAGCAAAAGATAGTGACCAGCCTTAATGGTGAGGTACCTTGTTTAGGGATGGCTATTTAACTTTTACCTAATTTTTAATGTCTTTTTGTATTTGTTCACTGAGAAGTTTGAAATAACTTCAACGTACCGAGTTTGAAGTTAGACTTATAGAATTAAATGTTTTGAAGTTTCATAAGGTTGAAATTCAAATATTTCTACGTGAAGTTCATGGCAAAAGTGACCGCATGTTTAAAGTTGTTCTAAAGTGAATAAACTTGTATAACTTCAACGTATCAAGTTTGAAGTTAGACTTGATAGAATTAAATGTTTTGAAGTTTCATAAGGTTGAAATTCAAATATTTCTACCTGAAGTTCATGGCAAAAGTGACCGCATGTTTAAAGTTGTTCTAAAATAAATAAATTTGTAAATTTTACGCACTACAAATATAAGTTTAATAGTAATTTTAAAATCAAATATTGCACTTCGGCCAACCTTTAATTGTAAAAGAGATTCAACTTACCCTATAAATAGCTTTTATACCATGAAGTTATTTAAAATATACGTCCTCTATTTTAGTTTATATAACTCTTTAAATTGAATAGAAGTAAATGACTAATTCAGATCTTTTGTCGTAAAAGTGAAGATATGTACAAATGAAGGGATCATTTCCTCTCACAGTAATAGATTAGATACCCGGCAAAAATCTACATTTATATGTGATCTAATTCTAACCTACCACATCCCATGCATTTACTACTCATTCAGAATATTCTTGGAAAAAAGATTAGTATGACTGAGTTCTCACACATCAACACAAAATGGTCCTTCCATAGATAATGACATATTCTTAACTTTTGCAGTGTTCTGATTTTGTGGACCCTAGCATGGAGTTTTTCTTTACCTGGTCTTTTAGGTGTAAATGGACAACACAAGGTTATATGCTTTATCACTATCAATTTCCATCACATTCTTGTAGTCTTCTACATTTCAATGAACTTCTGAAATTACTTAGTGCAGGTTTGGATTGGATTCTGGGTACCCAAAACTCCAGAAGTGCTTCTGGATATCCAATTTCGTGAAAATGACAAAATTAATAGGTTTGGTTTGACTTTTTAAAAGTGCTTCTGGTGACAAAAGTTAAAATTTGTAGCTTCGGCCAGAAGGCCAGAAGCACGTCTACCATTTATTTCAATTTGAATTTTATCATTTCCTTTATTATTCTCTTTAATTTTCATCAACAACTCTATCCACCTTCATTACCCTCTTTAAATATCTAGAAATAATTATTAAAAAAAATCAAATATACAACTTTCATTACCTCCTTTAAATATCTAGAAATAATTACTAAAAAAATCCAAATATACAACTTTCATTACCCTCTTTAAATATCTTGAAATAATTACTAAAAAAATCAAATATACTACTCATGTTCAGTTTTAATTAAAAAATCAAATATACTACTAAAGTTGACATTTGTTCGTGTGTAATTGCAGATTGAAACTTTAAACTCCTCAAACATTCTAACGTTGTCCGATTATACGAGGATTATCTTTCTCCTTTTTCTATTGTCTACTTTCAAATACTCCGAATATTATTACGATAATATATTATATTTTGAACAAACAAGAAATAAATATACTCAAGTTGAAGTATCAAAAAATTTTAGTGTAATAATATTTAAATTAGTATTGTAATAATATTTAAATACTATTTGCACTTTAAATTAGTATTGTAATAATATTCTACTAATATTTAAGTATTACATTGCACTTTAAATTCTATTATCTATTTGTAATTTATATTTACATACTTTCATCTATTTATATGTATAGTAACTTTTATTTATATGTATGTCCATTTTGGTAATTCTACATTCAAAAGCAATTTTGATCAAAGCTATCCAAACATAAATCAATTATAAGAATCACTTTTACATTGTTTCATCCAAACATAAATCACTTCTGCCAGAATCACTTCTGACAAAATCACTTCTGTCGACCGCTAATCCAAACATAGCCTTAGACATGAAGCAAAGATTCACAATAAAGACAAATCATTAATGGATTGTTAATTGTTAACCGTCCCACATCGAAAATGGAATGTGAACATGGACTCCTTATATGAACTTGGACAATCTTCATCCTAACATGAACTTGGTATATCTGGGGTATACATTCTACATTCGTGTTTTCGATGAGAGGTTGTATATCGCAGAGGAGCAGTGTATACGGGGCGGTATATCACGGAGAAGCAGTGTATACGGGGCGATATATCACGGAGGAACAGTGGTATACGAGGTTGTATATCACAGTGGAGTTGGGTGGGCTGTATATCTCGGTACATCAGTGTTATACAGGCTTGTCGTTAGAGGAAGATGATAGGATGTATATCACAGAGGAGCAGTGGTATACAGTGAGTATACGACTGATATTTCACCGGGAGAGGGAGGCGGAAAAGAAGGGTATGACGACCAACACTAGGGTTTAGGGTAGGGAGGGATTTTTGGCTCTTGATACCATGTATAAAGGAAGGATATGGCGGCCAACACTAGGGCTTAGGGTATGGGAACATGGACTCCTTATATGGACTTGAACAATCATCACCCTACAAGCTAACTTTTGGGGTTGAGTTAGGCCCAAGATTAAGTATTTACATGGTATCAGAGTCAGGCTCATTCCAATTCTATGTTCACCGATGTTGGGTCCCCAAATTATGTCATTCACGCTCTAGTTAACGGGATCTGGGCGTGCAGGGGAGTGTTAAGAGTCTCACATCGAAAATCAAATGAGAATTTGGACTCCTTATATAGGCTCGGACAATCCTGTCCTCATAAGATAACTTTTGGGGTTGAGTTAGGCCCAATATTCATTTTTACATGGTATCAGAGCCTTACACATTCTAATTCTAAGTTCACCGATGTTGGGTCCCCAAATTATGTCATCCACGCTCCAGTTAACGGGGTCTGGACGTGCGGAGGAGTGTTAAAGCACACATAGGAAATAGAATGAGAACATTGACTCCTTATATGAACTTGAACAATCTTCACCCTACAAGCTAACTTTTGGAGTTGAGTTAGGCTCAAGATCCATTCTTTACATTAATTACGTGACATAGCATCCTATCAAGTAATACTTACTTGCATTTGTTATTTAAATCCAAGTAGAATATGTTTTGAACTTTTGATTAACTAGAGTTTAATAACAGTATTATAAGGATATAAACAATATACCCAATATATTCTCACAAGACGCAGATGTTATTTCTATCTCGTGAAGATAAATATGTTGTTTTTGAGAGACTCTCGATTCAAGTAACGCATATCAAACCAATTAGAAGAATAAAATATAGTAGTAAATAAGGGATATATAGCAAATAATAGGAAGGAATTAACATAGCATACCGAGCAAGTATTGTAGAGATATATGTTACTAATATATTTATTAAATTGGTGTAAATATTTGATCTGAACTTTTCTTTACGCGACAAGCTATGAAGGAATTCTTTAAATTTAATTTTACATCTAAAAAATTGAACCTTATAAGAGAGATCTATGATATTATTTGAGAAGAGGTAGCCTAATAGGCCTACTAACATGAGACTATTGTTTAATTAATCTTGAAATTCAATATGCTTTTTTTTTTCTTGACGAAGGAATCCGCAGCTCCTACTCTTTCGAGTGCGCCCAGGGTAAACTCCGGGCTGACGCAATAGCCTGCAAATCACGTCAGCCGATTAACCACACTTGACAAGCCATGTGTGACAGACTCAACCAAAAAGGTTTATGCAGGGGATCGAACTCGTGACCTTGCGGTCCCGCGTTCTATTGCTACACCAACTTGGCTACCCTTGCGGGTATGAAATTCAATATTTTGACACTGCATTTGACGTGTCTTGAGCAAGTTCAATTATTCAGTACTCCCTAGTCCCTCCGTCTCATATTAGTTGTCCACTTTTCTCTTTACACGCTCCATAAGAGATCATAAATGAAAGATGTCTTTTTACTATCATACCCCTATCTTTTTTCAATTAATTACACTCTAATCAATATTAATTATTTTGAAGAATAGTTGATAATAAGGGTCAAATAAGAGAGATTCAATTAATTATGTCTTGATTTTTTTAAATTGATAAGTAATTTGAAATAAATATTTTTAGTAATGTGAACAAATAATATGGAACGTAAGGAGTATCTAGGAAGGAAAAAAAGGTTAATTTTGAACATGTCTATTACTCCATCAAAAACATTAAGGGTGTGTTTGGTTCGCGCAGGTAAACTGAATGGAATTCAGTAAGGGAATGAAATGGAAAGGAAAGAAATTACATGATTGTCCCTACATGTTTGGTTCTGGGTGGTCCGGGGTCCGAAATCCGGGATCGGAGGTCCGGGTTCGAGTTGGAGAAAGAGAATCCAAATACCTAGTGGGGTGGGGAATCAAGAAAAGATAATAAAAGTGAAAAAGGGGTAAATGGAATGAAAAAATAAGATCAAACAAACAACAATAAAGAGAGTTTCATTCCTCCATTCCCTTTCCTTTCCTGTTTACCCCGAACCAAACACACCCTAATATGAGATTTTCCTTTCCCCCAAAACTGAAAACACTATGATGTGAAACTTTGTGTTGCTTAGTGTCTAGACATCTTATTTTAGTTGCCCCAAAAAGGCAGTGATTTTATCGATGATATGTTGCTACTTTTAGGCCTCGTTAAAACAAGAAAACATTTGCTTTTCAATTAGTTCGTGAGGTAATTAATCAAGATCCAATGGGAATGACAGAGACGTTCATACATACTTTATCCATTCACTTTTACTTATTCAATATGAATTTTGCATCCCTCTTAAGAAATATTACCTTCATCCCAAAAAAATTAATCTAATTTAACTTGACCTGAAATTTAAGAAATAAAGGAAGATTTTTAAAATATATAAATTCAAAACAAATCATAGATATTTGTATGGTTGTAAATCATCTCATAAAGTTAATCATATCTAAATATAGAAAGATATCAATTTTTTTGAAACAAATTAATAAGGAAAATAGAACAATCTTTTTTAGACAGAAAAAATAACAAATAAAGTGCATAATTTACTATGATATCTATATTAATTGTTGGTTTTAATTGACTTGAAAAGTGATTTGAAATGAATAATTAATATTATAAATAAAATAAAATAAATTATTTTTTATTAATATATTAAAAGTGATAAATAAAAGTGAAAATTTATTTTTAGAATACCGAACAAAGTAAAAGTTAACGGATTAAGTAAATGAAAAGCATGGGCGGTGAAAGTGTTATTGGACAAATAGAACCTTCATCATTGCATCACATTATAACAAGGGTTAAATATGTATTTGATCAATGTTTAATCACTTTAATTAATTAGTCTTTGTTGAAACATGTCAATCCAAGTGTGGTTTAGGGTACACATGAAATAATGCATATTCATCGACACATTTACAAAGTGATAATTTGTTCTAAAAAATTCCAATAATTCCACTGCGCACATCTCCTCCGTTCCATTTTAACTGATGACAATTCTCATAGAGGAATGGGCGTCAAAATATTGCATAATTAAGTATTAATTTATGTGGCACGTCTAGAGTCAAACTTATTAATTTTAAACGAATTTTGAATATGTAATCTTTAAATTTTTAAGATAATTACATTTTAAAAATGATGTAATTTATAAGCTATATGAAAAATATATAACAAGAAAATAACTCAGACTTTTAAAATTTCAAACGTGTCACCTAAATTAGGACGAAAATGTTAGAATATTAGTATTAGAATATTCTAGAATCATTAATATAATATTGTGTAATATTTTGTATTAATATAATATCTCATCCTAGATATTACACAATATTATATTAATGATTTTAAAATATTCTAACACTAATATTCTAACAGAAAAGAGTAGTACTAATATTATAAAAAATATCTACCGTGTGGTATACAAGTCAAGTCATTTTCACAATAATTTTGTTGGAAATTTACTAAATGTGAAATAAATTAATCTTATTAATTATGACTCGAACAACTTAGGCCCCGCACGTCAGAAACATGATTTCCACACACGTGCACATAAAGTGCTAAAGATCATAATTTCCTTAAATGGAAGAGATATTGATACATATACGAATTGTTTGAGACATAAGAGAATGGACGGTTATTGGCCAAATAACAATGGTTTCATGGTAAACAAAGGGAAGACATGTGCAATGTGTTAAAAGATAAAACGAGTCGTGAATCTCCGCGAAACAATAGGGCCTCTGGCGCAGCGATCGCAGGCCGAGCGCCACAACGCTTTCACGCAGGCCAAGTCCTCGGTTTCGGTGCACGACACCACTGCAGGATCGCGTTGCGTTCTGAAGTTCTCGGGCGCCTCTGCAGGCCGCAGATCGCGATCGCTACTGGAGAAGAATAAAAACTGACGTTTGAGCTAACTTTGGAGGATTAACTTTTCATTATTCTGCTCTTGAATTCAGCCATAGTAATGGCTGAATTGTAACTCCATACTAATGGTCATTACTTGGTCATTCAAAATCATAAATTGGCTAGTTGGAGGGTCTTCTTCTCAACACTATAAATGTGACCTTTGACTCATTTGCAAAACATACTTGACATTCACTAAACTATTCTCTGAAATTGTCTTCCTCTATTGCAATCACAAACACTCAAAGATCTTTCTTCAAAAAACACTTGAGTTTCCTTTGCTCATTTGTTTGATTGTTGTTTTATCTTGGGAGATAAATTGTCATTACAACCGTTGAAATGATATACATGGCAATATTATCTTAAGGATAGATCAAGAATTTGATTGACTCAGCAAGCCCTCATATTTGATCATTTTCAGATTTCTAACAAATAATTGTTGTTGTTATTTTCCCGTTCTACACATTATCACACACAAATTTAAAGTGATTAAATAAAGTATAAAATTTCTTTTTATTTCTTTATGACAAAGCAATTAAATGAAGCGGTGCGATAAATAAATTAATACTTTCTACTTTAGCTTGATCATTTACATTATAAAATGATGTCGAGCCAAGAGACACATCTGAGCTTTATCGGTTTTTAAATTGAAAAATTGATGATGAGTTTCTTCAGAGTTCAGTCTCATGTTTCACAATTTTTTTTTGTGATAATACAAGTCATTTATAGCTTACATGTGCTTACTTTACATCATGGGCAGTCTCAATCCGAACAAGACACTACTAAATTCCACCCCCCCCCCCCACACTAATTTTCTTCTAGAATTGCTCAGTGTCTATTTTTCATTAAATATGATGAAATTTTTTAAATAAAAGTATTTTCACATGAAAAAATTAAAAAGTTTTACAGCGATTCAACGAAAACATATTTCTCACCAGACACTTTCTCAGTGAGTTAATTCGATGAAAATGAGATGAAAAAATTATGTTTTATAACACAAATTTTCAATCAACATCAATAGAAAAAACATGTGTTTAGTACTGGGATCTGAGTGAGATTATGATCACATGTTTCCGTCTTTATATAGGTAAAAGTAATTCAAAACGGTTAAGGTTTTGATCCTTATTCACGGCGGACGTTGCCATTTCTTTAGAAAGAATAATAAATGAAGTCTATATTTTATCCTAATAACTGTATTAACATTTTTTTTCATTATATGGTAAAAAAATATTCATACACTTCACCTTCCTCATATCTCATGGATTATAATGATATGTCTTTTTTAAAAGTTAAAATGAATAAGTAAAAGTGAAGATTTATTTTTAATACAGTGAATAAATAAAAATAAACGGAGAATAATATTTTATTCCTATTGCAAATAACAATCAAGAAATGAAGTCATGTAACATTGTAATGGTCTTTAATTGTTTGGGAAACTTGGACGCTTTCTTTTTACAAGGATATACATAATTAGATCCTAAAGCAAAACTAGAGTTACAATGAAAATGTCGCATTATGAGTTATGATTAGGTTTGGGGTTAGGCAACAGGTTGTTACCGTTGTAAAGTGCTAACACATTTGTTAAAGTTCTCTTCTTTTGTTGCTAAATGATTTGAGTTAATACCGTACATTTTTATATTATTGATGTATCATTAATTGTGATAATATATTAGTTAATATTTTATTAAATTATTAACTAGTAGTAATATCATATATTTATATATAATTATCTAAGTAAATAACTTAATCTTATTATTCTCTCCGTTTCATTTTAAGTGTCTTAGTTTGACTTGATAAAGAGTTTAAAAAATAAAATGAAACTTTTGAATCTTGTGGTCTTAAATTAAAGATGTGTATATTCCTTTAAATATTGTGATCTTAAACTTATTTATGTAAAATGTTGGAATTGAAAAACTTACTAAATATAGAAAGAACATTCTTTTTGGGATATATCAAAAAGGAAAGTAAAACACTTAAATTGAAACTGAGGGAATAATATGAAAGAAATAATCTCTTGATTGTTCTTATTGATGAAAGACATATATATACAAGTTACAATAGAAAAATCTTTTTCATATTCTACATCTAAATTCATATCTTATATGGAGACTAATCATACAATTATGATAAGACTACAAGACTAATTATGGTAAGTGTACAATGTAATATTTACACTTAAATAATTTCTAAACTACTTAATGTAATACACAGACAAAGTAATACATGATCAAACCAAATATATGAATAATGAATTATCAGACATGTTGTCAGAGAACTCAATAATCGAAACATAGTCAACAAACCTCTTATATCAAGCTCGTGGAGACTGCTTAAGCTCATACAAGGACTTATTCAACAAACAGACATGATGGGGATATCTAGTATCCCTAAACCCCAAGGGTGGATGCATATAGAATGTTTCCTTGAGATCACCATGTAGAAATGCATTCTTCATGTCTAGCTGATGAATGAGCCATGCGTTCGACAGAGTCAAGCTTAGCACAGTGCGAATGGTAGCCGACTTGGCCACCGGGCTAAATGTCTCACCACAATCAACACCAACCTGTTGAGTCTTATCATCACATACAAGACGATTCTTATGCCTTGCGAATGAACCGTCAAAATTGTCCTTATGAGCAAAAATTCACATAGATCGAATAACATTAACACCAGATGGACGGAGCACCAACTACCACGTCTTATTATCAATAAGAGCATTATATTCATCAGTCATAGCAATTTTCCAATTCTGGTCATTTAAAACAGATACAAAATTACGGGGTAGTGGTGATTTAAGAGCATTTGTATTTAAATTAAAATGTCTTTTTGGTTTAAAATATCCCGTTGACTTTGGGTGACTGGACCATGACTCGGGACTGGATTGAGTGAATTTTGGGAATTTTCAGAAGACGTGTGATGATCGCTCAAGAGCCCACTACTTGCCCAAATCGAGCTTGATGGACCGAGGGACCAGACGATTCGAGGAATGGATCGCCCAAACCGGAAGTTGGCTAATGGTATCAGATCGTCGATCACGGTGGCGATCTTGAGTGGGACGGCCAGCGCTGGAGAAGTTTGAGTGCGGGATATGTCCAAACAATGGTGAATAATATACGAAGATATGCCATCATCCAAAAAGTTATACGAACTAGGCATGGGAGTGCTACCTTTTGCAAACGGAAATTGAGATTCATCAAACACAATATGACGACTAATAATGATTCGATTAGATGATAAATCAAAACATTTATAACTACGCTGATTTTATGGATAACCTAAAAACACACAAGGGGTAGAACGGACGTGAAGTTTGTTAATTGTGGTGGATGAAAAAAGTGGATAACACAAACAATCAAAGATCCCAAGATGTGAATACGAAGAGGAGACGAATATGTTAAACCTTTGGAAGGAAGAATGTTAAGAATATCGGTATTCATTTGTAGAGCATGATGCAAAAAATACGGGGGTACGAAAGCATGAACCAACAAATTTCGGATAATGTTATTAATTATACGAATTTTGCGTTCGGCTTTTTCATTTTGTTAAGACGTATGAGGACAAGAAAAATGAAAATCGATCCCAATTTTAGCACAAATTCCCGAAACTCTCCATTGTCATATTCTTTAACATTATCACATTGGATATTTTTTATTTATCGTTTGAATTGAGTTTGAATGAAAACTCTAAATTTTTTGGAAGATGGAAAAATTTGAGATTTCTTTGCTATCGGAAACGTCCATAAAAAAATAGAATAACCATCTAAAAACATAACATAATAACGATGACTCAATGAACTAAGAACATGAGATGTCCATAAATCGCTATGAATAATATCAAAGAGCATTGAAGTAGTAGAATGAGAGTCTATAAATGTCAACTTAGCAATTTTTTCTAAGGAACAAGATTGATAATTCAGAGTACTACGCGTACTCTTACACGAAATAAATTTATTTTTATCTAAGACAGATAAAATAGATGACCGAATGACCTAGACGAGCATGCCACAAGGAAGGAGCAAAAACTGCAAAAGTGAAAGACATGACTTGATGCGGGAAACTGAGACTTGTTGTGATTGGATAAAGATCTCCACTACTATCACACCTCATGAGAGGGTTTCCCGTCTTAAAATCCCTCACAGAAACCCAAAAGGATCAAAATTAATAGAGACCTAATTATCAGTTGTGAATTTACGGATATACACCAATTTTTAAATCAATTTTGGGGCATGAAGTGTATTTTTTAAGACAAGTGGTGGATGGGGAGGACACACAGTTTTATGACCATAACCACAAATTAGAATTTAATTACCATTACCAATAATTACACCACGATTACTGCTCAAATTGGAATAAGACGAGAGAGTACCTTGGTCGGATGTCCTGTGGGTAGTGACGCATGTGTTCATGTACCAATTCGGGTTCGATTGCGTCAAACCAAGTGTGTGCATGAGCCTCAATGTCGGTTGATGTGGGGTCTGCTGTGCAATGGGTCTGAGGAGACCGGGGCCCAAACACACCGATTTGCTGCCCCAACCCAGATGAGTGTTGATATGCATGAAGGCTGCAGACCGCTGTTGGGCGATGGCATTGGGCCAAAAATTCTGCTGCCATCGCCCATATATTTACCGGATCGACCGGTGATTGTTGGGCCACGCCACCAGTCGAGCCCACAATCGGGCCCAAGGCTGATACTAGTTGGGTGGTGGCCCACTGCTATTAGTGCGGGACCCACTACCGTCGCAGTTACCGCCGGAACCCTGTTTGCCACCTCGATTTTCAGGTTATTTTTACGATAATATTTTCGCCATCGTGAGCACGATTTTGCCCCGAATTATCAACAAAACTTAGAGAATTGGTGGAGGACGTCATCATGACTACAGAGCTAGCACCCGTAGTCGTCTTCTTAGTCAAACCGACTTCTTCCGAAATGAGTATTGAGCGAACTTGATAGAATTTCGGAAGGGAGTTACTTTGACGAAGGATTGAAGCAACCTCATTATAGGCCTCAGACAGGCCTGCAACCATCTGTAGGACGAGACGACTATTGCTCACAAGAGCCCCCACGTTGCGAAGTTGATCCGCCAAGTCCTTGAGTCGTTTAGAATAAGATGAAACGTTAGGAAAATTCACCATATCAACTTGAGAAAATTCTTGTTCAAGAGTGACAATGCGTGAATGACTGTTATCCTGGAAGATATCACACAATCGATTTCAAGCAGCCATAGCTGTGGAGTTGAGTTCCATAATCGTCTGTAAGAGGTCAAAAGAGATAGTTGCATAAATCTATTGGAGAACTTTTGTGTCAAGAGTGGCCCATGATTTTGGATCTTCTTTGGTGGGCACAACCTCCTCCGTATTAGCAGCCGGAGGGATTATGTGGTAGAAGACTTGATGTGCCATCACATGAATCTTGAATAATTCCGCCCACGTTCTATATTGGATGTTTTCTAGGTCAAGAACAATATGAAGAACACTCTTGATGTTAGAAACTGTGAGGGCAGGATGAAACATGTTCTTATGAGTCATAGTGAATAGAACAACAAGATTCGGAGAAGGAAAATTTGGAAGGTAGGTTTCGGATTTTGAGGAGGGAAGAAAAACCGAGAAGGGTAATTTAATTTGTGTCTCGGGTTTAGTGAAATCCGAGGGGGGGGGGGGGATGACCACGGAAATCGAGAGAAAAGAGAGGAGCGGAAGCAATGTAAAAATAACCTAAATTTTTGATACCATAAAAAAAAATCACTGATTATTCTTATTGATAAAAGACATATATATATACAAGTTACTATTCTACATCTAAATCCCTATTATATATGGAGATTAATCATACAATTATGGTAAGACTATAAGATTAATTATGGTAAGTGTACAATGTAATATTTACACTTAAATAATTCATAAACTACTTAATGTAATACACGAACAAAGTAATACATGGTCAAACCAAATATACACGGTATATTTGGTTTATTTAACATAATATATTTTTATAATAGTACATTAAACTTGCAAGATCATGAGATTACGCTGAGGACGTTAGTTGTTTAGTATTGTATTTTTCTAGTAGTTTTTTTTTTTAAAAAAATTTGTTCATTACATAAGGTGACGGGAACTCGGGAAGGGGAAGGGAAAATAGTAAGTTCTTATTAACTTTTGAATACTTTTATGGAGTTTGTTTATTATGGAGAAAGAGAATCCACGGATGCAAAATTTTAAAATCGAGTAAAATATCTAAAAAGGTTGTAAGTCGGAAAAAATATGAAAAGAAAAAGAAAAGGAACAAAAAAACAAAAACAAAGCAGTTGGAGTGGAGTGGAGTGGAGTGGGCACAGCCACGCTTACAAAAGAGTAAGCAGCTTTATTAACCATCTCTTTGATAAGGGAAAAGTTTGAAGGCTAACTCTCCATCTGCATTCGAGGCCTATTGGCTAGGTGAGATGTAAATCGAGTAATATGTGTGAGTGACAGCTCTGTAAGGGAGAAAATCAACGAGACACGAAACCAACAACAATCCTTGCAATATTTCAATAAAGATTGTCACCATACAGATTCGAAACCGTGACATCGAAGTGATTATACTCAATCACCTTGCCACTTATCAACTCGTCTGTGCCCCTGAAGCCGTAGCAGCTTTATTAACCATCTCTACTACGCCCAATACCATCAAAAGCATATATAGAATCTCTTTTCTTATACTAATATTCCCTCTTTTTCTTTTAAATATTGTGATTTTAAATTACAAATACATAAAATATACATTTTTAATTTTAAAATTTTAAATATGTCATATGAAAATTTGAAATTTAAAATTTAAAATTTGTAAAATAAAGGTATTTTTTAGACGGACTAGAAAAATTAGTAAGACAAACATATTGAAATGGAGGAAGTACTAATTTGCAGTATTAAATTTAGGATCCGTTTGACTAGAAAATTATTTATTTATTTTCGATTTTTTTCACTTTTTCTGAAAATTAGTGTTTGGCCATAACAATTTCGTAACAACTTGAAGTTGTATTTGAAATTTAAAAAATCCCAAACATTGTTTTCATAATTTTCACTTTTTGTTTTTGGTTATTGCTTTTGTCTTTCACTTTTCAAATGTTACCCTATATTTTATATTTTTATAAATTTAACCCATTTAATTCAACTAATAAGAAAATACATGCTCAAATGGAATAGATTGTTCACACAATGTGGAAGAATTTTATTAAAATAGCTATTACTAGTGTTATTGATTTTTAATACTAATGAATTTTTGAAATAATATTTAAAATTGATAATTTGTAATACTATATAGTATTCGTAGGCGAAAAGAAAAGCATTGAGTCATTTTAGTTCTGTAGCTCATATGCATGAGTGAACAAGTCCATGCTCCGTGATTAATGACGATATATATTGAAGATGCGAATAATTGTGAACTTGATTAAATCATCATATTAAAGAAATTTTATATAAATTATGTTAATGTAATATGAAATGATTAATGGGTAGTGTTTACGCATGTTATATTTATTGATTGTTTTGAGTGATTTTATTTTATTTTGTATCTTGATATTTTGCTGTCTTATTTTTCATGCAATCAATTATATTTTATTTGATTCGAGAGTCTATCATAAACAACCTCTTGTGGAATAAATCGTTTTATCTACTAATAGTGGTCAAATTGACATATTATCAAATCACGCCCCTATTGCCACAACTGTAGATATAGGGATTTTGAGAATACGCCTTAACGACCAATAGTTAACGATGAGTCTAAGCGCTGTGGCACGAAAAGGAAATCATATTTCGGTAAGACTTGATCTGAATCTTAGTTCAGATTCAAGTTGGTTTAGTGAGGGCGACCGCGAAGTCGGGAAACGGACCGCAGCACAACGACTAGGACTTACTATTCTATGTTTTTCTCGAAAGTGTGCTAATCTCTATGTTGTGCGGAGCTGAGTATCTTCTATTCGCTGGGATAAATAAGTAAAGTAGGCATACAAACCACTTTGCCTTAGACTCTATTGGAACAAAGCAAAGAAGGAGGCGGAATGGAGAAAGGAAAGGGACAAGGGCGTTTACGCACTCTTTCAAGGGTGGCTGCTTCTAGGCAAACCTCCTGACTGTCTCTGCAAGCCCAATCAAATAATCCAAACGAGAAAATCATATCTTCAAAACTCATCACTTCACCCGAGCCGCATCCCCGACACATTTGCTATATCTATTAACGCTTCATCCTAACCAACTATACCAGATATAAAGCCGTTCTAAAAAAATGCAAGACAACAAGAAAACGGATGCAGCAAGAAAACGGATTACACCACAAGGTAGAGATAATGTCTGTGTACATCCTAATCTCCTCAGACCCCACTTGTGAGATTACATTAGATATGTTTTTGTTGTTTAAGGTGATTTTGCTAATTTTTAAAAATTAAAGGTATAAATTATATTTTATATATATTTTTTAAAATATTTTAACTCAAACTTTAAAAATTAAAAAGAAAAAAGATTTTTTAAAATATTTCTATGACCGTTCCTACTGAATATACTCTGATGTACAATAGGTGTAGATAAAGACAAGAATAAAGGGAAAGAGGAAACAGTGCTGCTTCTACTTCCCAAGCTTTTAGCCACTCGGCAAATTTCTACCAGTTTTATGCCTGGATTTCCCCCCAGAAAACGCCAATCGCCAATGCTTGGATGTTTTCCTCTACCAATTGTGGATCATCAATGAAACCCATCTTCATATCTGCATGCAATACAGAGAGAACTTGTCTAAGCCAAGTGTTAATTTTTTTATTTGTCTTGTTGTTATCTATGGATTGCAACGACTACTCAAACAAGTGAGAAAATCAGGAAGATTTTTTTGCCTTTACAGTAAATGAGTCCTCAACTCTCACTTACCACCGCTTTCCAGCTGTTCAAAGTTCATTGCTAATAACGCTACCTTCTTCATCAGCCACTATATAGAATACAACATTGAGCAATTGGAACCCTCACTTCACTTTACTTTTCATATACACTATTGTTGAAACACATGGTTTCCAAGGTTGCAAGTCAAAATAAAATAAAAGGCCAGGTGTTCCTGCCAGGGACAGTACACTGGCTGGTGGTGTCTGTTGCTATTAACTTGGGGTTGCTGTTAAAGTTGATCCATGATGGTCATTTGCGGATGGAATGGTCTGGCCCGAATGGAATGCCCGGTAAAGAAAATGGGGCGACCCTTTCTTCCTTATCTTCGTATCCAGCGGAGCCTAAGCAAGTAAATGATGGGCAAATCCAACAACAGTTCATAAATCTGGACCAGTAAGTAGAATAAAAATATTTTCTTTAACTATGTTGGAGAACCAATCTGCTTAACATTTCTTCCATGCATGCCTGAGATATTTATCAGATACTCTTCCAACTTCTAATTTCTTTGTTTTGATGTTGATAGACCACCCCAAGCGCATTCGTGTATGCATGAGCAATTTACCAAACCTTCAGAGTAGAAGTCAATTTTTATCTTGGAAAAAAGATATGAACAATTGATATAAGTCCGGGATCAGTCTAGTGAGACGATCTTTGCCTTATTTTGGTAGTATTTGAGATTTTGGTCATTCTATGAACCTAGATGTACAAGAGTTCAGTTGTGTTTCTTTTTTTCCCCTTTCTAGTTCCGATCTGCATGTCACATAACTTCATGCCCTCCTCAAGTATTTCTGCTTAAAAATCATTTTTTGTCTTAAAAACCAGGTTTTTTTGTCATCCCTTTTTGTTTTTGGTAAAAGCCAGAAAAAAATTTAAGGCTCCATTGCTATTTTTTCCTGAAATGGAGGTCATCACACATCAATGGTGATGGATGGATGACATGCTTTTTACTGACAGGAAAGAAGGGGTTTTGATGTTTTTCTGATTTTATTACTTCACTCTTTCACCGGAATCAGTAGGGTTATGAGGGGTGGGGGAGTAGGTGGCTGTATTTGTATCAGTTAATGTGGTCAAATAAATTGGCCAGATTCGAAAATCTATTGGGGCTTATGTCATATAGCATTAGAGGAGAAAATAAAATGCATCCTTGCTTACAACCAACTAATAAATGCTAGATTATATGTCTTTCGTATGTATATTTATCATGCAGAATGTATTTTTTTTAACTTTAGATATGTTAAAAAATTACTTACTTTGGTATAAACACTCGGGTGTGGGTATCGTGAAAAAGTTTGGCAAGATTTTTGGAGCTGGAGAAGTTCGGGTGTGTTTTATTTGTTCCTTTGCTTTTCTGGTTTGTTATTTTTACTTCCTCTTGTTGACTGAGTTAAAAAGCTACAGGAAGCAAAAGGCATTATAGCCAGGACTGTTTAGCTTGCAGTGAGTGGTTTACGTTTATGTCAGTTGCTAGTTGAGACTTGAGACCAAGACAGATCTTTGCCTTGCTGTGATTTCCAATGTGCTAAATGCTAGTAATAGTGGAGAATGCTTCACTTCGTACTTAATGATTCTCTGTTCCCAAAGCTAGATTCTACTGCTATGCACGAACCTTGTAGACCACCACGGAGAAAAAACTTTATTTTGTGTCTGGCACAAATGACACTAATTGTTTGAAGCTTCTTTTATCTCGCAAGTTCACATAACTGACTAGCTGTATCAGACTTCCTTTTACCTCACAAGTTGGTGGATCCAAATCTTATACTTTTTGGGTCCATTAACTTGTGAGACACTAGTTGTGCGAGACACAAAATAAAACTATTCCATCTTCTGCTTGACCAGAGATCATCATTCTCGTGTTACACGTACTTATTAAAGTACCCTCAAACTACTCAAAGATAACATCTTTTTTCGATACTTTAATATTTCTTTTATATTGTCAATCTTCATAAGGTGGTCATTTTGGATTCCAAAGGCACCATGTTATGTTAAAGTTACTTTTACTCTACTTGTAATTAGATGCATGTTTGTGGGTCTTTCTTGGTTTAGTGCATTTTATACATACATATCCCTTTTGTCCTTGAGAAGATCTAAAGACTAATGCTTTTGGGCCCCTTAAGATTGGGAGTGCACTTTTAGACCCACCCCTTTATACATTTTGCAAAAGTGGGTGCATTGCTTGGTCTTACATGTTTTGGAGGCATGTCTTTGCACTTGCCAACTTTCTGGAGCCATTTTTAGGTCACTACCTTTTAATCGTTAGTGTAAAGAATGTATTTTGGTGGCATTTCTGCCGAGCCTGATCCTAGATAGACAGGGGAACGAAGCCGAAAATCTGCTCTTAACAGCCCCATATGGCCCCACATGCAGAAGCTGCATGGGAGAAAATAATAGGCCTGATTGTTACAAAAGTTATTCTCCGTACCGAATAGGTTGGGGTGGGTTATGAATTCTCACTTGTCATGTTTTTCCATTTGAACTCTTCTCTGGCCAATATTATGAGTGCAAAATAAAATATAAATACAAAGTACTAGAAGTTCTCTATATTTTGTATTGCATATAAATCTCTTTAATCCTATTGTTCCTCTTATGGAGCATGGTCCACAACTCTGCATTACTTACCTACTTTTTCTTCCATATTAATGCACATCGTTGCAACCCTCCATAGTCATATGATACTACACGTTGCATTTGTTATGTAAATCTGTTTGTTTTAATGTGGTGCTTAAATATTAAGATCTACAGATTTACTTGCTCTAATAATTATTATTATCACCGCAATTATTATTTTATAGCTAACTTTCCAAACATTGTTATACATCATTTGCAAAACTTAAGTTGTTTATTACTTGACCGTATCCTGTAAATACTGTCTGTGCTAGTTAATTAAACTAATTATATAGGAAGATCCGATTCATTTAAGAATGCTTGTGTTTAATTTTATGAGTTTTGAGAATCCTTTTCCATGATTCTATAATTATCATGTTCAGGAAGTATGAGTTTTTTAATGTCTTATTGCACTCAATGCAGTGGTGATCCAACTATGTACCGGAGTTACTGGAAGCAGATGGGTGACAGAACCACAGTTGTCATATCTGGTTGGCAATCTGTTAGTTATTTTTCGGATACCAAAAACCTTTGCTGGTTTCTCGAACCAGGTTTTGCAAATGCAGTAACTAGATTGCACAATCTAGTCGGGAATGCTGAGACTGAAAACCAACACATCGTGGTTGGGACAGGGTCTACACAACTGTTTCAGGCTGTATTGTATGCCCTCTGTCCTTCCGATGCTCCCGAGCCAATGAGTATTGTATCCGCTGCCCCATTTTATTCGGTAGGTGATGCACATTATAATTTCCTTTGTCAATGGATTTTAAGAAATGCAGTTCATTCCATTTCTGGTCTTGTTAGAATTGGGCAAATTAAGATATTTTAGCATGATCATGTGTTATTGGACTTAGATAACTAGATTATCGGTGGCTGATAGAGTTGGGGTATATTTGGAAGTACTTAAATCCAAATAAACTCAACCCCATGCATGATAAATCGTAGTGTTCTTCACTAGAATTGTTCTTTTTTACCTTCGATTCAGTGAGGTAAATGTTTCTTCTCTATATATCTCCTGTTTGAATTGCTTCCTGTATAAGGAAATTTTTTGAACTACACTTTTCTTAAATGTTTACAGGACCTTGTACCTTGATGTGCCTGCGTACTTATTTGCTCCTTGGACCGATTAGATGATCCATTTTTTAATATTCCATGTTTCTTGTGTTCTACGTTTCCCTACAAGTTGATACTCTGTGGTCTCCAACCCAATCCATAGCGTTGTTGTTCCCTTCTCTATTCAATTCCATTATTCATCCTCTCTATGCTTCTGACTAGAAAGAGAGACTTGGGATATGAGATTACTGTTCAAGTAACATGGGCATCTAGCTTCTGTTTCCTTCTTTCCAGTTTCTTATATAATGCCCTTCTATGGACAACAAGTGAACCAACACTTGCAGACCTAGAAAGAAAAAACACGAGTAAGCGACTTCCATGTGCGTCTTATTAGTTAGCTACAGACAGCTGTCAAACAACTTAGTTTAATGGACAATATTCATCCTTCTCTTCCCATTTAAATTATATCTTGTGTTAAGATCTTTATTTAGGGTATCACCAGGATTGGTTGCAACAAAGCTACTACACAACCTGCAATCTCAGTGGAACACTTTCTAACCATAATGAATTTCTATTCTCACGAGTGAGAAGGTGGCAGCCGCAGGCATATTGGATCTTCGAATTGAAATTAGGGTTGTCAATATTGAGTTTCTCATTTGGCTGCTCGTGAAGTCTGTTGGGTCCCGTGGGCTACGGATTCGTAAAACGTAAGATTAAAATCGCAAAAACTAAGAACAACAAAAACAGTCCCTGGATGTTGCCTTCAATGTTGGGTCAACATCTGAGACAACATTGTAATAAAACAGAATAAATCTTGTACAGTATGTGCAGCGAAAAAAGTAAAGAGACACAAGATTTATATTTAAAAGGGTATATATAAATATATTCCTTGATGGTCGATGACCAAAATAATTGTATAAATTATATATAATTTCAAAGAATTTCTTTTTACAAATTGAGCGTTACAAACGAAAAAGAAATTACAAACAAAATGAAGTCACAGATGGCTTCGCCTAAAGTTACAAAATCTAAAAGATAAAAGACAACATCTTCATTACAATCACTTGAACAATAAGCTTAATCTAGAATAGAGATTGCAATGTGGGACAAGATGTTAAAACAACTTTAGGCTAAAATATTGATCCAGTTTTCTAAGTTAAAATTCGAGAGCTCTCTTGGAAGTTCTTCTTCTCTAAATCTAGATATCGATACTTGTGAAACTCTCCTCTATTTATAGTGTTGAGCTTCCCTTAAAATCCTCACTGATGGTTGCGGAGGTTGAGCAAAAGATGGCAGCAGCTTGGACCGAGTCTTCCTCCTGAAAATCCTCAACGATTTGGACTTGGTCATTCGCTGCTTTCTCTCCACGTTTTGACTTTGTCTTTCACTACATTTTAAACACGACAATCTGGTAAGCTTGCCTAGGTCATTTTATTCGCAGTAACTTCAACTGCTTATGCCGGAAGAATAGGCAAAACAGTTACAGAGATCTTGGTAGAAATGTTGTCGCAACATCGCAGGCAACATCCTGAAGATGTTGTCCTGTGCTTTCGCAGATGTTGTCACAACATCCTATCCAACATCAACAATCTCCCCCTTTTTGCATTTCTTCACAAAACTCCATACAATGCTAAAATGACTAGGATACTGAATCTTGATGTAGTCCTCGATAATCTAAGAAACAGTAAGATTAGTGTCGTGTTCCCCCTTAACCCGCAGTTACAAATTTTCAAGCAATGTGGTATCAATGTTATGATTAATTAGGAGTTTATGTTATATCCGTCGTGACTTACTTACAACAGATGCGTAATCAGTCTACGACTATAACCATCCATGTCAGGCAGACATATATATAGTTTAGAAAATAATCACAGCCACATATCTGCCAGAACAGACAGACCTAAATATCCCATAGTTAAATATTACAAACCAAAAAAATAGTATCCAAATGTCAGTTAAAACCAAACTAAAAAATAACAAAACAGAGTACACATTTTCAGCCTTCAACAAATGTGTTTTTCTGCCATATTGTCAACATGGTTGAAAATTATGGTTCCTAAGTCAACCTGCTGGTGCCTTCCAAGTTTGTAAAGCAGTGATGCTTGGTCAATGGTTACAACTGTCTCATTGAGAGAGGGTAGCCAATTGTATATGGATAGTTTGTGCATAATGGCAAATAGGGCAGTGAGCTTAGAGACAGGACTACGAGGGGCCCAAACAGTGATCAGATTCCCCGTGAGGTATTTGATCATCGTATTTAGCTCGTCGACAGTGGGGTTTGGTTGAGACTTTCTTTCATTAATGCATATCCCAAGGGTGGAGTTGATAATATCGGGTGTAAAGTTGTAGGTTTTGTTGTAAAGATACACTTTCCCGAATTTCTTCGAGTTAGTGTCCTCATAACAAGTTGCAGATTAGCATAGAAAACCCTAATTACCTTCTCACAGTACGGTCTCTTTCCAAACACAGAGCTTAAAACTTTGCGACTACTCAAAAAATCGACTAAGTTATTGGTGGAAAATGAAGAGTGATCAATCACCTTTTCACCTCCGACTCCTCTATTTTTGAACCAACTCCAACTACTAGAACATGCTTTATTTAGAAACAAGGGTGAATAAGGCATTACCTCAGAATCTGTTTCAGATTCTGTGTGCTCATGTCCTGATGAGGTGGGGTATGGTGTTGCCTCGGATGTTGGGGAAACATAGTCAGGATCAACTTCTTTTTCCTCTGTTGCCTTCGATGTTGTGGCAACATTGTTCTTCGCACTCTCTTGGGCATGAAGTTACTTAGCAGTGTCGTCAGACATTTCCTCTTCTCCTTCCTTCTCGGCTTCGGTTGGAGTGGTGGCTGAAGCTGTCGGACTTTTGGGTAGATTGAAGTCGGAATCAGTGCTAGTGGTGGACTCAACAGGGAAAGTCGACTCTTTAACAGGGGAAGTCGACTCTGCCCTGGTCCTTTTGGCAGTTTGCTCTTCACCGAATCTGCTTTCTAAAACCCTTTTCGACCTTCTCGTCGGCATTGTTGACTGTGATCCTCTTGACGCAAGGTTTGTAAAATCAGATGTTGTATCAACATCTATTGGGTTCTCCGAATCTCCAGGGTAACACACATTTAATGCCTCATCAGAACCCAGAAAGATCAAAGCTAAACTTGCGTCTTCCTTAGAAGGTTTTTGTTCATTGATGGCTTTATAATGCTTGTACATTTTGTGGCTATTTGGTGGACTTGTTGACATAGGAGAATACTCTTTTGATTTGGAAGATTGGAAATATTTGGGGATATGGACATGGGAGAGGGTTTTGAAGAGTTGGACGTATTTAAAAAGTTTTAAAAAACTGGCGGTGATGTTTGGGATGCCATTTGATGGTTCGCTTTGGTGGCTGAGTGATGTGACAAGACAGACGCAATAATGGGGATTTTAATCATGACAATCTTCAATTTACAATCAAACTCTTTTCCTTAAATTTAGGTAGTGGAAAATATTTGAACTTTTCACATATCCAAAACAAAGGTTTTTACATGACACAAGACATCTTCAAATTTAAAAGAAACGGTCCTCTTTATTTTTGGATTTTCGTTATTTACAGAGACTTGTTACATATTAGAAACCCGTAAAAAAATTAAGAGAAACAAGATCGACTGATGTACTGGAACACGATGTTGCGAGTGATGTTGGCAACATTTCAAAGTTCAACTAGCATTTTGAGACTTCAAGGATTTTCTAATTTGACAAATGGTTTTCCGTATATGTTCCCTATGAGACTGATCGCAGGACGAATGTGACATTTTACCATTGTCCTTGATCAACTTAGTTGAACACATATGGATAAAAAAAATATTAAGGAATTTTCAACCTTTTTGAAGCACATGACACTCCTATAAAATAGGAACAGTACCAAACTTAGAGCTTTGCTCTTTTTGTATAAAACCAAATCTTTAGTTGAGGCTTCGCCTTCTTATGATACTCCCTTTTTATGATATGCATCATCGCAAATAACGGTATCACATTCAAACCTTGTCCTTGTGAAGTCAAGTTTGATTCATTTGAAAAAAATTGTGCAACATTACTTACAACCTATATCCTGTACACTGACCCAAACGGTAAATGTTACCCAGAATGTTAGGTCAACATTTAGGACAACATCTACCTTGCCTGTCTTATTTTCAGAGAAAACAGAAACCAAGAGATTTTTTCAAGCTAGAAAATCTCTCATGATCTAAGAATTTGGTAAAAGTATCAGCTAGTTGAGAAAGAGTATCAACATGTTCGATTTGAACTAGATGTTTTTCCACTAAGTCTCTTAAAAAATGATGCCTTATGTCAATGTGTTTTGTACGTGAATGCTTAACAGGATTTTTGGAAATATTAATAGCACTCAAATTATCACAGTACAAAATCATAGAGTTATTATAAATGCCATAGTCATCAAGCATATGTCGTAACCAAATCAGTTGAGCACAACAACTTCCGGCTGCCACATATTCGGATTCGGCAGTCGAGAGTGACACACAATTTTGTTTACGACTGTACCATGAGACTAGATTGTTGCTAAGATAAAAACAACCACCACTAGTGCTTTTCCTATCGTCGACATCACCGGTCCAATCTGAGTCACTATACCCTATTAGATTAGGATTAGTGTCTCTAGATTACCAAATTCCCAAATCACTTGTACCGGCAATATATCATATGATACCTTTCACGGCATTAAGATGAGATACCTTGGGACTGACTTGGAACCTGGCGCAAACACACACACACTAAACATGATATTCGGGCGACTGACAGTAAGATATAAGAGACTACCTATCATAGATCGGTACAATGTTGGGTTAACATCTTGTCCAACATCGTCTTTACTTGATGCGTAGAGCTCATTGGAGTCTTCATGTGTTTAACGTTTTCCCGACCAAACTTTCTAACAAGATTCTTGGCATACTTGCTCTGTGATACAAAAATCCCTTCTTCCACCTGTTTAATCTGCAAGCCTACGAAAAATGTTAGTTCTCCAATCATGCTCATTTCAAATGTTGTAGACATCGCTTCGACAAATGACTTTAAGAGAGATTCTTTAGTCGAGCCAAAGACGATATCATTGATTTGAGCTATGATTACATCTACTCCGTGTCACTTAATGAATAGAGTTCTGTCAGCTTCTCCACAGATAAAACCAAAATCAATAAGAAAATTAGTTAAACGACCATACCATGCACGTGGTGTCTGTTTTAGACCATACAAAGCTTTCTTGAGCTTGTATACATGTTGTGGATGGTGAGGATCTTCGAATCCTTTTGGTTGTTCAACGTATACTTTCTTGTCCAAGTATCCATTGAGAAAGACACCTTTAACGTCCATTTGGTGCAAGGTAATTTTTAGACAACAAGCAATAGCAAGAGGTAATCTTATTGATTCAAGTCTAGCCACAGACGCAAAGGTCTCGTCATAGTCGATACCTTCAACTTGTGTATATCCTTGAGCAACAAGTCGAGCTTTGTTCCTCATAATCTGCCATAACTCATCTGATTTGTTTTTGAATATCCACTTAGTCCCAATAACATTAGTGTTGTTGGGTCGTGGTACCAAATCCCAAATCTCATTTCGAGTAAACTGCTCCAGCTCATCTTGCATAGCTTGTATCAAAAAATTATCTTTCAATGCTTCCCCAATATTCTTAGGTTCCAATGTAGATGTAAAACAAGAAAGACTAACCTGTTGGTATATGGTGGACATGCACACATACCTTACCATCTCTCGATAATTGACTGGTTCTTTCTCCCTCGTTCGCCTTTGCTAAAAAACTCCCCCTATCACTAGGTCGGGTGGATGGTTCCTCCTAATTCTCAATGGAGGGTCTCTTCTCACATGATCATTCAACTCAGTAGCAGACTCATCCTCGACATCTTCCTCGGTGTTCTCTCTTTGAGGTTCAGATGTGTCCTCTGATGTTGGGTCAACATCCGACAACACACATTGCGTCGATGAGTTGCTCTTCAACTGCAACTACAATGTTGTTTTCTGAAGATCTTCCTGACATATCTAGCAGATCATCAAAAATCACATTGACAGATTCATGGTCTTTGTCAGAAGGTTGTATATCCGGTAAGCATGACTATTCTGAGAGTAGCCGACAAATATCCCCTTGTCGCTCTTGGAGTCGAACTTGGCCAGTTTATCCCTGTCATTAAGAATATATCACACACACCCAAAGACATGGAAATGCCTCACTGTGAGTTTCTTTTCGACAGTTCATAGGATGTCATCTTGGTCCCTGGCCTAAAATAGACTCTATTACTTATGTGACATGCTGTGTTCTCAAGGCTTCTGCCCAAAACCTTTTTGATAACTGTTTAGAGCTCAACATTACTCTTGCCATTTCCTGTAAAGTTCTGTTCTTTCTCTAGGCAACCCCATTATGTTGAGGTGTTTTTGGTGCCGAAAATTCATGGAATATGCCTTTCTTTTCACAGATTTTGCAAAGGTTTGATTTTCAAATTTCTTTTCATGATCAAATTTTATTCTGAAAATTAAAGAACAAAACAGGTTCCTAATTCTAGAGTAAAGTGTTTTAAACATCTCAAAGGTTTGTGATTTTTCCTTGGAAAAATCATCAACAATCACATAAGGGTATCTCATTCCTCCTAGGCTATCTACCTCAATTGGACCCATAAGATCCATATGCAATAATTGGAAACAATGAGACGCACCTGAATGTTGTCTGTCATGTTGGACAACATTGTGAGAGACTCGGATTTGCTTTCCCTTCAAACAATCTTCACACAGTGTTTTATCTTTTGTATCCAGTCTGGGAATGCCTTTAACAGTTTCAAACGAGATCAGTTTCTCCAAGGTGTCGTAGTTGACATGTCCCAACTTCTGGTGCCAAAGTGTCAAGTCACTTACCTTTGCGGAGTTGCAAACTTCTTCTCTACCTACTAGATAGCAGTTATCTCCGGTTCGGGTTCCTAACATGACACACTTAACTTTGCATCCAAGTTTGTTGAATTTCACCTCTAGATCTTCCTCACGTAGTTGGCTTATGCTAAGGAGATTAGCAACTAAACCTTCTACATGAAGCACATTCTTCAAGGCTGGTACATCCGAAACATTAAGAGTTCCTCTACCAATAATCTTACTCTTACTTCCTCCTCCAAAGGTCACGTACCCTCCATTGAATGCTCCATACTCCTTCAAGAGACTTTTAGTATCTGTCATATGACGTGAGCAACAACTATCGAAGTATCAAGAACCTATAATGTTAGTACGCAAGACAATTATGCACACATTACATTTCAGATTAAGTTTGGGTACCCACTCATTTTCAAACCTTTTCTTCCTTCTGCTTTCAGGCTTGTTGCTTTGAATGTTGTCAGTGATGTTGGGAAACATTGGTGGCAACACTTTAGGAGTGGATTCGATCCACGTTTTGCCACGTTTTAAACACATCAATCTGGTAAGTTTGCCTAGGTCATTTATTACTCGCAGTAACTTCAACTGCTTAGGCCGGAAGAATAGGCAAAACAATTACAGAGATGTTAGCAGAAATGTTGTCGCAACATCGCATGCAACAACCTTAAGATGTTGTCCTGTGCTTTCGCAGATGTTGTCACAACATCCTATCCAACATCAACAAAGTCACGTAGAAATTTAACTTTCTATCCTGCCATTAATCTTGCTTTAATTTTCTGAATTTCCAAGAAAGGAACATGTCTACTTTTAGCAAGTCTTAAACATCATATGGTGATGGTTCTGTTATATAAATAATTTTACATATTTGTATGTACTTTTAACCTCTTGCAGTCATACCCACTGATCACTGAATGCTTGAAATCTGGGCTCTACAAGTGGAGAGGTGATGCCAATGACTTTGACAAAGATGAGCCCTATATTGAGCTTGTGACTTCCCCAAACAATCCTGATGGATCAATCAGGGAAGCTGTGTTCAATGGGAGCGGAGGAATATTGGTTCACGACCTAGCTTATTATTGGCCTCAGTATACTCCAATTTCTTCTCGGGCAGACTATGACATAATGTTGTTCACCCTATCCAAAAGCACGGGACATGCTGGGATGCGCTTAGGGTATGTTACTTATCTTGGACTACTGTGATCTAACAACATTTTATGAAACTTGGACTTTCTTATATTGTTCCCAAGTAAGATTAATAGCAGAAACCAAATTCAAAGATACATTTACTTAGTTCGAAGGAGCCGGTCTTTGTTTCTTTGTTTCGACATGGACTATCACTGCTCCACAAGATAAATGACATTCTTATAGGTGGCATGTTGCGTGTTTGAATGAGCATCAAACATATCATTTTACTTTTATTTGACGGAAATATGCTGTCTAAATATTGCAGATGGGCACTAGTCAAAGATGAAGCAATTGCAAAAAAGATGGTAAAATTTATAGAGATCAGCAGCATTGGCGTCTCTAAAGATTCACAAGTCAGAGCCGCCAAAATCCTGGATGTTATTTCCGATACTTATGAGGATGCAGAAACCTCTAACGAAAGTAAACCCTTCTTTGATTATGGCTATGAGGAAATGGAGAAGAGGTGGGGACAACTGAGAGAGGCAGTCAACAAAGGCCAAAGTTTTAGTTTGCCTAACTTGCCTGTTGGGAAATGCAACTTTAGCAATCAGACCTTTGGAACACAGCCTGGTAATGTAGCTTACAAATTGATCAGCTGCATTTTAATTTTACTACCATATGTTCATCCATTGTAGTCTTAATATAATATCCTATAAATCACCTTTTTTTTTTTTGTTGTTACAGCTTTTGCATGGGTGAAGTGTGAGCAGGCAGTAGATGACTGTGAAAGTTTCCTCAAGAAGCACAAGATTTTGACTAGAGGCGGTGCGCATTTTGGTTCCAGTAAAAAGTATGTGAGGGTCAGTTTGATAGGTCACGAGGACGACTATAATGAGTTTATTCGGAGGTTGTCCCTGATCAACTGTGGAGTCTCTATAACAGACCTAGTTATTGGTAGGAACAGATAGTTTTCTAGGGTGAAGTTGTGAAGAGCAGACGCCAATATGTTAAAGAAATTGTTTGATTGCTCTCTATATTAACAACATACTAAATGAATATAAGTTGTTGGGTCCCGTGGGCTACGGATTAGTAAAACGTAAGATTAAAATCGCAAACTAGAACAAAAAAAAACAGTCACTGGATGTTGCCTTCAATGTTGAGTCAACATTTTAATCAACATTGCAATAAAACAAAATAAATCTTGTAGAGTTTGTGCAGTGGAAAAAGTAAAGAGACACAAAGTTTATATTTTCAAGGGTATATATAAATATATCCCTTGATGATCGATGACCAAAATAATTTTATATATTATATACAATTACAAAGATTTTTTTTTTTACAAATTGAGCGTTACAAACGGAAAAAGAAATTACAAACAAAATGAAGTCGCAGATGACTTCGCCTAAAGTTACAAAATCTAAAAGATAAAAGACAACATCTTCATTACAATTGCTTGAAAAATAAGCTTAATCTAGAATAAAGCTATCACTTGTAATGTGGGACAGGATGTTATTAAAACAACTTTGGGCTAAAATATGAATCCAGTTTCCTAAGGTAAAGTCCGAGAGCTCTCTTGAAAATTCTTCTTCTGAATTATCTGAAGTGACTGGATCATCGATACTCTGAAGTTCCCATCTATTTATAGGGTGAAACTTTTTTTGAAATCCTCACTGATGGTTGCGAAGGTTGAGCAAAAGATGGCAGCAACTTGGATCGAGTCCACTCATCTCCTTACTTATAGGAAAACGAGTTGCTTTCAAATTCTTGTTAGAGATTATTTATGATCAAAAAAAAGTTTTCCGAGGCGTTGGAAATCCAGATCGGCTCCCAAATTAAATGTTTCGAGGCCCAATCGTCGAATCATGACGCCCACGGAACAAAGAGACCCCAAACCCGGCATCCGATTTCTCCAACCGTTGCGAGATTCCTGACTTCAGACGATCTCATTGCTGAGTGATCGCTCTCTATTTGGCTGGAAAAGGGAATGACGCTATTGGAGACTAATTTCTTCCGGCTCTTATTTATATGTCCTCCTTGCTTCAGTCTAAATTTGAATGGTTTCATTTTCTTTCGGATTCGTTCAAAGCCTTCCAATCGGCCCCCTTTTGGATTGACTTTTCCTTTTAAGGCTTCAGCAAGTTTTAGCCCTTATTTCGAAAGTCTAAAGTCCTTCTTTCGCCTGGGGGTTTGGAGCGTGTAATACTTATCGGTGAGTTAGAAATCGAGAAAAGAAGTCACATTTGAGCTAATTATAACTAACTCAAATAGGATTTGTCCCCTGGACACACGCGCAATCCAACCCGTAGGATTTTTAGCAAAAAAAGCAAAAACAATTCTCAATGAGTAGCAATTATCCGCCGATCCCGGGGATATGTGCTCCCGATAAAAACAAATAAGCTGTTCGAATGAAACTATTCAATGATAAGCGTAGCAGTTCGAATCAGGTATGAAGAGGCTAAAAAAACTTTAGCGCTTTAGCAACTACTATAGCCCAACCCGGACCCTAGCAAGGAGTGTGGTTGGTGTCACCTCTCTTGCGTATTTAATTTAGTAGCTATCTAGCTAACATCAGTGATCCACGACCATCCTTTCTTTCCACTCTCTTCCAGATCCTCGCTTCTATGAGCCAAATCACTCTCCCCGGGATTCCTCCTGAAAATTCTCAACGATCTGGACTTGGTCATTCGCTGCTTCCTCTTCACGCTTTGACTTCGTCTTTCACCACGTTTTAAACACAACAATCTAGTAAGCTTGCCTAGGTCATTTTTACTCGCAGTAACATCAACTGCTTAGGCCGGAAATATGCAAAACTAGTGCAGAGATGTTGTCAGGAATGTTGTCACAACATCGCAGGTAACATCCTGAAGGTGTTGTCCTGATCTTTCGCAGATGTTGTCACAACATCTTATCCAACATCAACAATCTCCCCTTTTTTTCCTTTCTTCACAAAACTCCATACGATGCTAAAATGACTAGGATACTGATTCTTGATGTAGTCCTCGATAATCTAAGAAACAGTAAGATCAGTGACGTGCTCCCCCTTAACCTGCAGTTACAAATTTCAAGCAATGTGGTATCGATTGATGTTTTGATTAGTTAGGTGTTACGTTCTGTTACTCATTACTTACAGCAGATGTGCAGTAAATATTCATAACATACCATAACATGTATCCAGATATAGCATTAACATTAACAAAAAAATATCCCAAAACTTATTACAAAACCAAAAATTAGATAGTATCCAAATGTCAGTTAGAACTAAACCATCAAAACAACAAAAACATAATAACACATTTTTAGCCTTCAACACATCATCCATCGATCACCTGCACCTAAATCTGGATCAACAACAGCTATCCACATCATCATCTCCACGCTGGTAGTCAGTAGTCAGCATCATCTCAACTCCTCTCCCCCTGCAGCATGGCTTGACCATGCATTCTCAGTTGCTCCCCTGGTTGTTTGCTTCCAACATCAACATCGTCTCCCCCTTTTTGTGAAGAAAGTATATCCTCATAATAACTCTTGACTCGCACAAGTTCTTGAATCTGCCTGTCAATTTCGGCAATGTGCTTTCTAAGCCAGTCTGGGGACATCAGGAACTTTTCATGATCAATGTTGCCAGGAATGTTGGCAACATCCTTCGATGTATCACAGTCCAATTCTTCTCTCTTCCAGGGTAGATCAATCACCTTATCTCTGCTGTTTATGACTGCTCTCTGTACTGAGTAGACATCTAAGGCTGAACTCATTTTCTCTCCTTTTGGAGTCTTAAGGCCTTGGTTAAGCAGGATTTGAAAGATTAAGGAGGGGTATGGAAGGGCATAATTGCTTTGTCTTTCTGCCATATTGGCAACATGGTTGAAAATAATGGTTCCTAAGTCAACCTGCTGGTTCCTTCCAAGTTTGTAAAGCAGTGATGCTTGGTCAAGGGTTACAACTGTCTCATTGAGAGAGGGTAGCCGATTGTATATAGATAGTTTGTGCATGGTGGCAAACAGGGTAGTGAGCTTAGAGACAGGATTACGAGGGGCCCAAACAGTGATCAGATTTCCCGTAAGGTATTTGATCATCGTATTGAGCTCGTCGACAAGGGTGGAGTTGATAATATCGGGTGTAAAGTCATATACTTTGTTGTAAAGGTACACTTTTCCGAATTTCTTCGAGTTGGTGTCTCTCACAACAAGTTGCAAATTAGCATAGAAAACCCTAATTACCTTCTCACAATACGGTCTCTTTCCAAACACATAGCGTAAGACTTTGCGACTACTCAAAAACTCGACTAAGTTATTGGTGGAAAATGAAGAGTGATCAATCACCTTTTCACCTCTGACTCCTCTATTTTTGAACCAATTCCATATACTAGAATATGATTTATTTAGGAACAAGGGAGAATAAGGCATTACCTCAGAATCTATTTCAGATTCTGTGTGCTCCTGTCCTGATGAGGTGGGTTCTGGTGTTGCCTTGGATGTTGGGGCAACATAGTCAGGATCAGCTTCTTTTCCTCTGTTTCCTTCGATGTTGAGGCAACATTTGAACCTAGGTTCCAGTATGTTCTTCGCACTCTCTTTGGCATGAAGTTCCTTAGAGGAGTGTCGTCAGACATTTCCTCTTCTCCCTCCTTCTTGGCTTTAGTTGGAGTGGTGGCTGAAGGTGTCAGACTTCTGGGTAGATTGAAGTCGGAATCAGTGCTGGTGGAAGTGGTGGAAGTAACAGGGAAAGTCGACTCTGCCCTGATCCTTTTAGCAGTTTGCTCTTCACCGAATCTGCTTTCAAAAACCCTTTTCGACCTTCTTGTCGGCATTTTTGAATGTGATCCTCTTGATGCAAGGTTTGTAAAGTTAGATGTTGTAACAACATCTATTGAGTTCTCCGAATCTCCAGGGTAACATACATTTAAGGGTTCACCGGAACCCAGAAAAATCAGTGCTAAACTTGCGTCTTCCTCAACAGGCTTTAGTTCATTGATGACTTTATAATGTTTATACATTTTGTTGCTATTTGGTGGGCTTGTTGACATTCGAGAGTAATCTTTTAATTTCGAAGAATTAAACGATTTGGGGGATTTGGACATGGGAGAGGGTTTTGAGGATTTTGGCGTATTCGGGAAGTTTTGGATTTGAAAAACTGGCGATGATGTTTGGTCTTCCATTTGATGGTTCGATGGTGGCTAACTGATGTGACAAGGCATACACAATAATGGGGATTTTCATCATGACAAACTTTAATTTACACTCAAACTCTTTTTCTTAAATTTAGGTAGTACAAAATATTTGAACTCTTCACATACCTAAAATAAAAGATTTTATATGACACAGGACATCTTTAAATTTTTTTAAAAAATGGTCTTCCAGATTATTAAATTTTCGTTATTCAAGGAGACGTTTTACATACCACAACCCAGAAAAAAAAATAAGAAAAATAAGATTGAACAATGTACTGGTGGTACACGATGTTGTGAATGATGTTGGCAATATTTCCAAGTTTCACAAGCATTTTGAGACTTCAAGGCTTTTCTGATTTGGCAAATGGTTTTCCAGATGTGTTCCCTATGAGATTGATTGCAGGACGAATGTGACATTTTACCATTGTCCTTAAACAACTTAGTTGAACACATATGAATAAAAAAAATATTAAGGAATTTTCAACCTTCTTGAAGTACATGGTACTCCTATAAAATAAAAACGGTACCAAACTTAGAGCTTTGCTCTTTTTGTATAAAACCAAATCTTTGTAGAGGCTTCTCCTTCTTATGATACTCACTTTTTATGATATACATATATATAGCATCGCAGAGAACGATATCACATTCAAAACTTGTCCTTCTGAAGTCATGCTTGATTCTTTTGAAAAACAGTGCAACATTACTTACTACACATATCCTGTATATTGACTCAAACAGTAAATGTTACCCAAAATGTTAGGACAACATTTCAGACAACATCTACCAAGCTTGGCTTATTTTCAGAGAAAACAGAGATCAAGAGATTTTTTCAAGCTAGAAAATCTCTCATGATCTAAGGGTTTGGTAAAAATATCAGCTAGTTGTGAAAGAGTATCAACATGTTCGATTTGAACTAGTTGTTTTTCAACTAAGTCTCTTAAAAAATGATGTCTTATGTCAATGTGTTTTGTACGTGAATGTTGAACAAGATTTTTGGAAATATTAATAGTACTCAGATTATCACAGTACAAAATCATGGAGTTATTAGAAAAGCCATAGTCATCAAGCATATGTCGTAACCAAATTAGTTGAGCACAACAACTTTTGACTGCCACATATTCGGATTCGGCGGTCGAGAGTGACACACAATTTTGTTTACGACTGTACCATGAGACTAGATTGTTGCCAAGATAAAAACAATCACCAATAGTGCTTTTCCTATCGTCGACATCACCGGCTCAATCTGAGTCACTATACCCTATTAGATTAAGATTAGTGTCTCTAGAGTACCAAATTCCCAAGTCACTTGTACCGGCAAAAAATATTGTATGATACGTTTCACGACATTAAGATGAGATACCTTGGGATTGGCTAGGAAACTGGCGTAAACACACACACTGAACATGATATCAGGGCGACTGGCAGTAAGGTATAAGAGGTTACCTATCATATATCGGTACAATGTTGGGTCAACATCTTTTCCAACATCGTCTTTATATACCTGCTGCGTAGAGCCCATTGGAGTCTTCATGTGTTTAGCGTTTTTCAGACCAAACTTCCTAACAAGATTTTTGGCATACATGCTCTGGGATACAAAAATCCCTTCTTCAACCTGTTTAATCTGCAAGCCTAAGAAAAATGTTAGTTCTCCAATCATGCTCATTTCAAATGTTGTCGACATTGCTTCGACAAATGACTTCAAGAGGGATTCTTTATGTTACACCCCGTAATTCCAGAGCATTTAATTAAGAACATGTTTATGGAAATAAGATTTGAATTTTGGAAGGGAAGTATATTTACATTTTCTATACGGAATAATTTTGGGATACTACAAATGTGACGACGAGAATTAATACTTGTAGTTGAATTCTTTCCAATTGAGTTATGGACTTAGTGTTGAATTATTAAGTCTTGGTATTATGTAGTATGAGGCCATCGAAAATATTGAGAAAATGGCTAAGTGTGGGAGATATTTTGTGAAGGAAAAGACAAGTGGACAAGTGGGGTTCATGGGTCCCCCTCCACTTGTGCTATGTACACCTATTTAATACAAGTCTTGCAAGACTTTGCTACACAAATATCTTCATCATCCAAACCCTCATATCTCTCCATTCTCCATCAAGTTTCGAAATTCCCGTAGCCAAGTGAAGAACAAATTAGTTTCTTTTTCAAGATTAAGCTCATTAAATAAGTTCTAAGCCAAGTTGATACTCCAAAACAGTGGGGCATGTTGCTGGCCGATTCTGCCTAGAAAAATCCTAAGCTTAAAGATAAACTTTATGGAAGGAAGACATGAAAGCAAGATGGTTACAAGCTTGTAGAGGATACGTGTGTTATTGTAACGTGAAGAAGTGGTGCAAAAAGTGAAGCAGTGGCCGAACCTAGGGACTGTTTTGGCATAAGATTAAGGTAATATTTCTCCTTCCTCTTGAAGTAATTGGAAGTTACATGATGTTATAGTTAAGAGATGAACTTGTGTTAAGAGAAATGGAGAATAAGAAGTGCATGTTGTCACGCCCTTTTTCGACCGCGACATTATTTTACTCCTGCTTGAAATGTTAGGAAATAAAAATAAAATGCTAAAGGTGCTAAAAAGACTAAAAGTGCTAAAAAGAGTGCTAAAAATGCTTAAGTGATAAAAAGATAAAAATAATGCTAGAGGGTTCGCGGAGTCGCCACCTAATTAGTTTGGTGAATTAGGACACCTAAATGTCAACTAGGTAAAGTCAACACTAACTTCATTTTTAGTGGTCTGCAAAATTTATGTGAGATTCTGGGCAAGAGTTCTTTATTAATCTAGAGGGAAGGGGTTAGGCACCCTCTAAGATCCGCTAATTTGCTGTTGTCCGGCCAAACCTAGGATAATTATTATGTTAAAGAACAATGCATGTTTTAAAAGATGGTGCAATGGTTTTATAAAAGAGCGCATTTTTTTGCTAAAAGATTTATAAGACTAATGCTATAAAAATACATGTAAGATATTATTTATAAAAAAAATGATGCAAAATTGATGCATTTACTAGAGATATGCATTCATTTGCAAAAAAAATGATTTTAATTAACATATGCATGGTATGATATAAAAGATGCTATTCTTTGCAATTGATAAGAAGATAATTTTATTATGAAAGTAAATTATAATGTCATTAAGTGAGTTATGAGAAAATCAATTTCTTTTGTTAATTTCGTGATTGGGTATGCAAATAAAATTGTTTGGCAAAGTTTAGATATGCATGGCAAGCCTAAAAGACAAGCAAGTTAGAAGTGCATTTCTAATTTTAAATTACCTTCCCACCTTATATGTTCAAAGACTAATTGCTCTAGGTATCCTATTAATTACAAAGTTAGATAATAAAATTACAATAACCAATAAGAGACACAAAAATAAGGCAGGGAGGTTAAGAGAGTAAAATGAGTTGAGATGGATGACGACGTCATCTTGTCGTATTTTGTCTTAGGAGTGCTGAGGCGGGAATGCGAATGCGGATGCACATAGATGCGGGTAGTTATTTGAAGTAGCTCGTGGTAAGTCTCGCCATAAGACTCTTCATTTGCGCTCCGTGGCGTTTCATGTAAAAGAAAGAAAAGATAAGGATTAGTATACAACTTAAACCTTAACACATCATAAATAAGTATTGACATTTAAGCATATAATCCCTTGCACCTAAAACGGTAGATAACCTATGCAACAATCAAAAGTTAAAGCTAAACCTTAGTATGCTTGCAGGATGACAACATAACATGTAGATCCAATAAATTTTAAAGAAAACAAAAGCTTCGGATTTTCTTTGGAATGGTGAAACAAAAGTGAGCCCAATTGTCATTAATTTCCAGATATCATTCAATCACATATTGTGTCTTGGAGGCAAACAATATGCAGTGTCCTGAAACTGGTCCCAAGACAGTATACCCTCCCATTTCTCAGCCCCCGAATTAAGCATAATGGCTTTCACCACACCGGCAGGGGTTTAAGGTCAAGATCGCACATTATTTCATAGTAAATCCAAGCGAATAAAACAATGAATGTGTTATCAGATCAAAGAACCTGGACAGAACTCTATTGCCACATTACACATATTATCCCGAATGTACAATATGAATACGACTGGTTTAAACTAGAGCATGCTACCAAACTCGAAATTAAGCACTTGAATAACTATGTAATTAAGCTAATAGCGCGCACGACACATATATAACAATGTAAAGATAGAGGGAAAATTCGAGTTTATCTTCTCTGTGCAGCGAACTGAGGTAGTGTATCAACTCGTTGATTCACTCGAAGAATGCGATAGAAAGGAAATGAAGTCTTGAGAAAAATTGTTGGTTGTTGCTGCTGGATTGCATTCTCTGGATGGTAGAAAGGTTTTTCTCGCGGTAAAGGTGATGCCCTTGTGTATGTATATTGGTTGGTTTATATAGCCCTAATTGTGGGTTCCAAATTTGGTAGGATTTTAAGGCTGATTTGGGTTGCTGATTTGCTATTAATTTTGGTGCTACTTGTGTTGATTTTTTTGGAGGATTTGGAATTCATTTTTGGTAAGCTTTTATGGGAATTATTTGGAATGATTCTTGGTAATCTAGTACCATTCTTGGTCATTAATTTTTGGTAATTAAAGAGGCGATTTTAATGATTCTTGCCAAAATTGATAGCAACTTTTATGGTAAGTTTGATTACGAGGGTGCGATTTTGTTACAGTTTTTGGGTTATGGTGTCGGCTGACTCTTGAGTTTAGGTCTGATTTTTTTGGTCTTTTAGGTTTAGAATATTTGCTTAGATTTTATTTGGAAGGGATGATAAGGAATTGGGCTTGTGAGGGTGTTGGGCCGCGGGTCAGCTGGGAATTGGGCTAGGAAGAATACATGTTGGACTTGTGGTTTTATTAAAGGCTTTAGGTGTTAAATTTTGGGTATTAGATTTAATTAATGAAAAATAAATAGGGTTTAAATTGTAAAGAATCGTTTTAAAAATAATAAATGCGGACATGCTATTAATTAGTGCTTAATGCTTTATAAATACGACGCTGTTATTAAATTATTTATTATTATGTATTTATTTTTATTAAAATGCTAAATGCGGACATAATATTTATGGAACGCTTAATGCTTGGGATGCCATTATTGAATTACTTATTTATGTATTTATGAGTTTATGCATGTATTATTATTGTTAAAATTATTAAGATTATTCTAAAAAATTAGTGTAATTTTATGATTAATGATTTAACGAGAGAGTCAAAATTGGGTGTCAACACATGTCACAGTTTCGGCAAGCTAGCCGATTCTGGACAGTTTTATTTATATTGGATTCGTTGGTTATTGTTGTTGTTATCATCACTTATTGCATGTTAAAATGAAGGAATCTTGTTATTGAAAGTTGATATGGTTTATATAAAAGTGTTGAAAAATGAATTGGATTTTAAGGAGTTACAAAAGGGTTGTTGGCCGAGAACTTCATAAAACTGTTGGATATTGTGGTGTCGTTTTAGGGACTGATTTGTGAAGTTATAATGCTGGAAATTTAGTTACAATTATGCATGTTTAATGTGGTAATTTCTAACGTATGTCCTAAAGGAAAAAAGGGTATAGAAAGGTGTATAAAGGCTTCACATTTTACCCTCGTTGTGTTTGAATATGGACTGTTTTTATATGGATTAAGAGGCCGGATTAACATGAGAAGTGGGTGTGTAAATCCCCTTTATGCTGTTTTGGTTGTGCCCTTAAGTGGTGTTTGGTTATTGATGTTATTGGCTTTATTTGTAAGGTGGAAATGTATGTATAATTAGGGAAAGTGCTGCCCAAATTTCTATATGAAAGAGAACCATTACTTGGTATATGACCTACATTAGTAAGCATGGAGTTGATATATGTGTTATTATTATTATAGGTTGTAGTACTAATTGAGGCGTATTCTACTTGTCGTGTTGGTATAGCCGATAAGGCATGTGAAACTATCATTTCTTCTTTTGACATGATTTATATGAAGTGAGTGTACGACGGACGTACACAGTTCTATTGGATCTTAATCCTTAATGATATATGATATACAATATCTTGATTTTCCAAATGATGGTTTCAAAACGATACATGATATGATAATGTCTTTGAGTTTCCAAATGATGGTTTCAAAACGATACATGATTTCAAAAGATGATTTCAAAGTGATACATGATATGATAGTGCCTTGGTTTTTCTAAAATGAAAGTTCATCTTAAAGATTTTATTGAGAGTCAAAAGATGATTTAAATTGCACATGATTGCTCATGATAGCTATGCGTGCAAGTATTATTATTCCATTTCACCGAGTTATATAATGGGTCGGGTACGGTATATGTGGACAAGTATCCATGACTATGACTTCATTCACTGAGTCCTATAATGGGCCGGGTACGATATATGTGGACAAATATCCACGAATATGACTTCTTTCACCGAGTCCCATAATGAGCCGGGTACGGTATATGATACACATATATAATTCATTCACCTAGTCCCATAATGGGCCAGGTACGGTATATGATACACGGATATGATTCTTTCACCGATTCCCAAAATAGGCCGGGTACGGTATACGATTTCATGGACATGTATCCATGATTCGAGTATAGATACTCACGACAGTATACGATTCCATGGACATGTATCCATGATGCGAGTACAGATACTCATGACAGTATATGATTATATGGACAGACATTCATGATCTTGAAATGACTCTATTTTTAAAAAAAAACACAGTTGACTCTCTATTTTTACAAGGTACAGTTGACTCTTACTTTTATGGCACGGTTGGATCTGATATTTGATGTTCATACTTGTCTCTGTCATCTTTTGGCTAGTTATGATCTGATTTACTGTACTTATGTTTACATACTTAGTACATTGTTGTACTGACCTCCTTCTCCGGGGGAATGCGTTCATGCCCGCAGGTGTAGGTACTCAGTTTGGTGATCCTTGAGTTTAGGATCCTTGCCCAGCTTTTTGATATAGCTCCACTGTTCCGGAGCTTGTCATTTTGGTACAATCTTTGATTATAGACTTATGTATATTCAGGGGTACGGCGGGGCCTTGTCCCCTCACACTTTATTATCAAACTCTTAGAGGTCTGTAGACATGTGTGGGTGGCTAATGTGTTCTTTGGACATGTATATGTGTTAATTCGTTTTGGATACTTTGTATATAGTGGCAGCCTTATCGGCTTGCCTAATTTTATAAAAATGAGTTGTTCCTTAGCTTCCGATAATTATGTGTGATGTGTGAGGATAAGGGTGACCAGGTAGGGCACCAGTCGCGGTCCGTCGGTTCGGATCGTGGCACTTTAGTCGAGCCAAAGACAATGTCATCAACATAGATTTGAGCTATGATTACATCTACTCCGCGTCTTTTTATGAATAAAGTTCCGTCAGCTTCTCCACGGATAAAACCAAAATCAATAAGAAAGTTAGTTAAACGACCATACCATGCACGTGGTGCCTGTTTTAGACCATACAAAGCTTTCTTGAGCTTGTATACATGTTGTGGATGGTGAGGATCTTCGAATCCTTTTGGTTGTTCAACATATACTTTCTTGTCCGAGTATCCATTGAGAAAGACACCTTTAACATCCATTTGGTGCAAGGTAATTTTCAAGTAGCAAGCAATAACAAGAAGTAACCTTATTGACTCAAGTCTAGCCACAGGCGCAAAAGTCTCGTCATAGTTGATACCTTCAACTTGTGTATATCCTTGAGCAACAAGTCGAGCTTTGTTCCTCACAATTTGCCCTAACTCATCTGATTTGTTTTGAATATCCACTTGGTCCCAATAACATTAGTGTTGTTGGGTCGTGGTACCAAATCACAAACCTCATTTCGGGTAAACTACTCAAGCTCATCTTGCATAGCTTGTATCCAAAAATTATCTTTCAATGCTTCCCCAATATTCTTAGGTTCCAATGTAGATGTAAAACAAGAAATACTAACCTGTTGGTATATGGCGGACATGCACACATACCTTACCATCTCTCGGTAATTGACTAACTCTTTCTCTCTTGTTCCCCTCTGCTAAAAAACTCCCCCTATCACTTGGTCGGGTGGATGGTTCCTCTTAATCCTCGATGGAGGGTCTCTTCTAACTTGATCATTCAGCTCAGTAGCAGACTCCTCTTTGACATCTTCTTATGTATTCTCTCTTTGAGGTTCAGATGAGTCCTCTGATGTTGGGACAACATCTGTTGCATCAGTGAGTTGCTCCTCTTCAACTACAACTACAATATTATTTTCTGAAGATCTTCCAGACATGTCCAACTGATCATCAAAAATCACATTGACAGACTCCTCGATGGTCTTTGTCCGAAGATTGTATATTCGGTAAGCATGACTATTCTGAGAGTAACTGATGAATATTCCCTTGTCGCTCTTGGAGTCGAACTTGGCCAGTTTATCCCTGTAATTAAGAATATAGCACACACACCCAAAGACATGGAAGTACCTCACTGTAGGTTTCTTTCCATTTAACAGTTCATAGGGTGTCATCTTGGTCCCTGGCCTAAGATAGACTCTATTACTTATGTGGCATGCTGTGTTCAAGGCTTCTACCCAAAACCTCTTTGATAAATGCTTAGAACTCAACATTACTCTTGCCATTTTCTGTAAAGTTATATTCTTTCTCTCGGCAACCCCATTTTGTTGAGGTGTTTTTGGTGCCGAAAATTCATGGAATATACCTTTCTTTTCACAAAATTTTGCAAAGGTTTGATTCTCAAATTCCTTTCCATGATCAAATCTTATTCTGAAAATTGAAGAACAAACAAATTCCTAATTCTAGAGTAAAGTGTTTTAAACATCTCAAAGGTTTGTGATTTTTCCTTTAAAAAATATATCCAAGTAAATCTGGAAAAATCATCAACAATCACATAAGAGTATCTCATTCCTCCTAGGCTATCTACCTCAATTGGATCCATACGATCCATATGCAATAATTGGAAATAATGAGACGTACCTGAATGTTGTCCGTCATGTTGGACAACATTGTGAGAGACTCGGGTCTTCTTTCCCTTCAAACAATCTTCACAGTGTTTTATCTTTTTTTCAAGAGCCAATGATTTTGCTTTTGAGTCTAGTTGCTCAGATGTAGTGATTAAGGCTTTACAAAGATTTTGTAATTCTTTTATCATTTCGTCTTTGGAGTCAACTAGATCCAAATTTGCAGCCTCAGTTGAAGAAATAAATCTACTAAAACAATTTACATCAGAATAATCAAAGTATACATATCTCTCTGATGGTGCAGACATTCCGGATGTGGAGTCCGATGTTGTGCCTGATGTTGTGGCAACATCATCACCAACATCTTCATCTTCGGACAATGAATGTTCAAACATGGCTGCAAGCATTGCCTGTGGTTGTTATTCTTCTTGATCTCTTTCTTCTTCTTCTTCTTCTTCTTCTTCTTCTTCTTCATTTTTATCATCACTGAGGGTTACCCACATGACCTTACCAATTTCTCTAAGGGTGTTAGCACACTTATTAGCGTAGTGTCCCCAACCAGAGCATGACATTGCACTCCCGCGAGTTGTTTGGGACTTAAATTGGTACCATCAGAATTGGATTTCCTGAGTAAATTGTGATTTCTTTGCTCAGAAGTTGACCTATTTGACTGCTTATTGAAGATAGGGTTCTGATGCTTATTATAATTGGCTTTGTTACGGTCAGTGTTGATTTTTCTCACCATCGAATTGAATCTACGAGTGAGTAAGGCAACAATTGCATCGTCTCTCAGTTCCTCCAGGTTTTCTTCCTCGTTTTCTATTTCAGATTCTGAGGTTTGTCCTTGGAGGGCCAAAGTTGTCACGACCCGACCAGGCGCGATCAGTGCCCTACAGGCACCTCACAGTATACATCGAGAGATAATCACGAACATACATGAAACTTATAAAATAAGCAACGGAGTAAAGCAACGAGTTAGCCGATAGGCTACCTTCCGGACATAAATAAATACAGGCAAAGCGGTTGCTCCTTTCCTTTACAAAGCGACCCACAACGTTTGACTACGCACCTCAAGAGTGTTAACATAACATCTCGACGGGACAAGGCCCGCCGTACCACGAATATACATAGCCATGACAACTCCGAACAATGGAGCCATCTCAAATCTTGAACCGGGATCCTAAGCTCGCGGATCCACAATCGTAATACCTAAACTGCGGACATTTAACGCAGCCCGAAGAAGTCGATAACAGTGCAGAATATGGAGCAGAAATAACGTCTGATAAGCAGATCATAATCGTACAAAAGAATGACAAGGACAAGTATAAAAATACATACGGATCTGCCGTGTCATTACCACTTATGAACTTAATATCACATCAATATCTTTATCCATTCCATTAAGAGTTATAGCCATATCTTACGTACATACTTAGGAGAAGTCATTCAGTTCATTTCTATATAACTTACTTATCTTTCATAACATAGTCCGGCCCACTACTGAGGGACACATATACTACCCGGCCCCAACGGGATGCGATCGATCCACCAATATCAAAGCATGCGTGGAATCCCCATCATCGGCCGACTAAAAGTGTAAAACATAACCACGGGTCTCACGCCCATAAAATCAATCAAAAGCAGGTGGTATAACGTTTGGGGGCTTGCCCCTCATTTATACTCTTACCCTGGAGAAGGTGGTAAAGCAGGGGGTATAACGTCTTGGGGCTTGCCCCTCATTTATACTCTTACCCTGGAGAAGGTGGTATAACGTCTTGGGGCTTGCCCCTCATTTATACTCTTACCCTATCTCGTAGGTCGTCAAATAACACATAAAGCGGGTGGTACGTCTTGGGGATTTACCCTCACTTATACTCTTACCACGGAGAAGGTGGTATAACGTCTTGGGGCTTGCCTCATTTATAATCTTACCCTAACTCAACGGCCATCATCATACATAACATAAGCACTACCGACTTATCATACATAACATAAGCATTACCGAACATCATACATAACATAAGCACTACGCTTATCATACATAACATAAGCAAGTTAAGAAATCCCTAACTTATTAGCTTGTTCATATACACTCTCATTTTTGTTTACTTAAGGCACTAACATGTCATTATAAAATCCGAATTTAACCCAACGTACTACGTGCCTCTACTCCTTTAAAATGATTCTCTTTCAAATAAAACTTCCAAGATACTAATAACCGTAGTATCAAGTCATATCTACTTTTCACGACAAGTCACAATACTTTTTAGAAATACAATTATAGGCTTCAAATCAAGTGACTTCTTTCTTTAAAACCTTAAGCAATTGGTACCTTTAAAACAATTTTGCCTTCTTTATTTCAAATCATTACTTTGCTTACAATCTTGAAGAAAACCATTCTTTTAAATCTTCCATAAAGTTGTTATAACCAACTTTCCATAAAGCCGTTATAACTCTTTATTTCTTAGACGAATTCATTCATTTGATAACCAAGAAACTTATACTTCAATTCAAATCATATAGCTTTCAAAATACTTCAAGTCTCTTAACTTTTATGAAAACCGGTTCTTAACTTAGAATGGCAAGAAATCAATACTTTCCAAATCAAGTATTCTATACTTTTAAATCAATTCATTTCTCCCTTTAAGAATCAAGTCTCATAACTTGAAAAATAAAGTCCCTTAACCTTTTAACAATTTGAGGTCCATAGTCTTAAAACTTCATACGTAAATTCTTATAAATTAAGTAACATATACATGGTGCGTTGTGAATAAGTTATACTTATTTATAACTATCTTAATCAAGTAGCCATGATCTAGAAAATGTAATACAATTTTGTCTTATCTTAGCTTCAATGCGGATGGAGGATTCTACTTGTTTTAACATAATGGATTGTCATTACATTTTCCTTTATTAACGCTGCAGTGGCTTGTTCGATACTTATTCTTATTCGTGCCGTAAATTAGCCAAGTCAACTTGGCTCCAAAATACCTCCTAACGACTCTTACCAACATCCCCCATAAGACTTGGTAGAACTTAGGATAACTTATACATAACCTTTACGTAGAGTAAATCGACATACATACCTCTTAACTTCTAAGAGTGAAGGAATCATGAAATAGTACTACATGTATATTCCATACATAGAATCATGTCAAAAGAAGGAAGAGGTTCACATACCGCATGACGACTATCGACAAGTAGCAAAAGCTCCAAAGTACTTCCACTCGAGCTATTCCATTCTTCAAATAGGATACACTATACTTAGTACATCAACCTATAAGGGTCACCATACGTCCATTAACCTCTTACTTCATACGTAGAATATTCTAGGTGCTAAGTCGCTAAATTCTACGAAAAATCGAATGACACCTCCTTTGTTTTTACTAACTTTGCCACCTTTTCAAGGCCGAATACAATAACCAAACAGCCTCAATTGGCTCACAACAATATAGATGGTATTCAATGCAAATGAATAACTAAAATGACCCCAATTGGCTCACAATTTAGAAAGTAGTTCAATACAAATGAATAACAAACTAAAAGTCCAAATTCGCCACCAGTTCAACCATACCAATTCTTATCAAATTTCCATTTCAATCCAAATTGATAGCATAACATGATATCAAGTCGCGTTGATTATAACAATCCATAATCTCTAAGTAGGTAACATGCGACGATTTCTAATAAACGACCAATTAGTAATCCAATTTTCAAGTGGCTTATATAACCTTTCTCATTTAGCGACAAGCACTCCCAAATAATTATCACCTGCAACATAACCACTTCAGGCGAGCAACCTCTAAAGCTAACAATCACAAGACAACTAATCTTGTAACACTTTCAAAGAACAAGATTATACCTCAACGAATTGTAATCCAATCTTCAAAACCGAAGTTGCTCCTTAGCAACCTAGAGCCTCATCAAGACACCTCAATCCGCTCCTTGAGACCCTTAGAACAACACCAACAATTATCCTTCAAATCTTCAAACAAAACCTAGAAAGACCATTAGGTTTTCGTTTTGCGACTAACAGTAAACCATCTTTTCCAAGATTTTTCTATTGAGACATGCTTACAATACACTTAGGAACCTTGGTTTAAAGTGTGGAGCCTAAGAACAAGGAACAAACATTGTTCTTTTCTTCCAAGAGTGAAGCCGAGAGCAACCCTATGAGTTCTTCCAATTTGTGTGAAAAATTTCTAAGTGTGGGAACTAGTCTTGCTACTAGTATACATATATAACATAATGGAGGGTTAAGATAGGAACAATTGGGTGTCTTGGATAAGCTTTTAGTAAATATCAAGGCTAAGTGGGGTCATTGACTTAGTCAATTTTCTCATGCTACTACTTGCAAGACTAAATCATCCTACCAAAGGTCAAATGACCCTTGTGCCCATGCTTCAATTCGTCCAAGACAACATAAGGGGGGGTGACACGTGTCACCCTCCCATTCGTCACAATAATACGTTTTCCGACAATTCCATAATTCCGTAAATTTTTTACAAGTCTCAAATTTTAACACTTGCGAGTTCTTACGTACGTTCTTAACACATGTCTTGTAAATACGGGGTGTAACAAAAGTCTTGTCTTTATATAGGTCTCTTTGGCTTTTCATGTTCATTTCATATGTTTGAAAGATGCTCATTAAAGCGTGAAGATCCATAGTAGCAAAATTATAGGCCTCTTCAATAACACAAATCTTAGTATTAAATCTTTCAGGAAGAGATCTGAGAGCTTTATCCATACGTTGTGTGTTGGTTAATGACTTAATGGTGACCCAAGCACTTGACATTGATTTGCAATGTCAATCAACTTTTCAAAATAGGATTTTATGTCGTCAGACTCTTCCATCCTTAAGCGCTTGTATTGACTCAAGATCATGCGAAGCTTTGTACGTCGAACACTTGAGGTTCCATCACAATGAGTTTGTAAGGTTTCCCAAGCATCCTTGGCCGTTGTACAATTTTGGATAAGTTTGAACATATAGAGATCAACCCATCCAAATATCGCATTTAGGGCCTTTTCGTTAAAGCTTGCCGAGTTGACTTCTTCCTGGGTCCATTCAGACTCGGGTTTAGTGAGTACATCACCATCATCGTCTGTTGGGTACTTGAGGATTACATAGCCTTCGAAAACTGATCTTCAAGATCGAACATCAATGGATTTGATGTGCGAACGTAGTCGAATTTTCCAGTAGACGTAGTTAGATCCGTCAAGTATTGGAAGTCTACCAACGTTTTGTAAAACTGACTCAATAGCAGTAATATTCAGAATCAAACACTTATTGTATCAAGTGAAAGCTCTGATACCACTTGTTGGGTCCCGTGGGCTACGGATTAGTAAAACGTAAGATTAAAATCGCAAACTATAACAACAACAAAAAAACAGTCACTGGATGTTGCCTTCAATGTTGGATCAACATCTTAGGCAACATTGCAATAAAACAGAATAAATCTTGTAGAGTATGTGCAGCGGAAAAAGTAAAGAAACACAAAATTTATATTTTCAAGGGTATATATAAATATATCCCTTGATGATCGATGACCAAAAGAATTATATATATTATATACAATTACAAAGAATTTATTTTTACAAATTGAGCGTTACAAACGGAAAAAGAAATTACAAACAAAATGAAGTCGCAGATGACTTCGCCTAAAGTTACAAAATCTAAAAGATAAAAGACAACATCTCCATTACAATTGCTTGAACAATAAGCTTAATCTAGAATAAAGATAGCACTTGTAATATGAGATAAGATGTTGTTAAAATAACTTTAGACTAAAATATGGATCCAACTTGAAATGTGATATTCACTCTGTCTTAAGACATTTTTGCCCTGTATATATCCTTTACGGTAATGGGCAACTGTCTCCCAAGATAAAACAACAACTAACAAATGAGCAAAGGAAACTCAAGTGTTTCTCAAGAAGAACCTTGAGTGATTGAAAGAATACTTAGAGATGAAGAACTTCAGAAAATCTGAGTGTAATATCAAGTGTGGCGTCTCTCCAATTGAGCCAAAGGCCTCAATTTTTAGTAGTGTAAGAATGCCTCTTTAAGTGCCCATGTAATGACCATTTAAGTGTCATGTAATGGTCACTTAATTCACCAAGTAATGCAGCCAAATAATGGCTGATTTATAAATTGACATTTCAATGCTCCAAAATGTCCCATAATCAGCCAAACTTTTGGACTTCCGTCGCACAGACACTGCCTCGAAAGCGTCGCGGTTCAAGTCAGTTACTGCCAACCAAGCGCCGCGGCTCAGCCATTGGGCACCGCGACCCTTGTAGTGGTGGCGCCGTGGCTCCCCGGATCCGCGGTGACGCCGCGACCCTTTTTCGACCCGTTTCAATCTTACACTTCGTACACTTTTTCCTTCATTTACCAACGTGAAACACTCGTTGTTTAACCAACGATCGTCCATTATTTTATGTCTCAAACATTACTCACGTACCAATATCTCTTTTACTAATGAAATGTACGATACTTGGCACTACGAGTGCACATGTGTGGAAACGACGTTTCCGACGTGCGAGATCTCAGTTGTTCGAGTCATAAATAATGGGTTTAACTTAATTCCTCATTAATAACCAATACTATATATATTATATATAGTTAAATACAATTTTACTACAAAAGTTAAACTTATATATGGAAGATTTTAATTTAAAGGGCAAAGGATGCAATAACGCATCGTTGTGGGCTCTTACACATTCTCAATCAGAAATAAATATTATCTACCTTGAAATGATTCTTGAGTTATGAACAAAAAATGTGCACCTCAAAAGACAAAATATGAGAATGTAATTTGTAATATTACTAGAATTTTTGAAAAAAATGTAGGCTTGATATTTTGTCTCGATTCAAGCAGATAGTTTATATTATTCGCTTTGGCCTAACATATCTTACAGATTTGTTCCTCGTACTATGTTAATATTGTGTCTAAAGGCACGTGCCATTTGGATTTGTGTTATATTTTATAATTCTTTTCAGTTTTCTCTCTTATTTTAATGTGGAATTCGACTAAAATATAACATGTACTCCTCTTCATAAGTTTACAATCTAGAAAGGTATCCATCTTCTTCGATCCATCCCCGATCGTTGGCATTATCACATATATATCCCTAGCTAGGAGCTCATCATCCTCGTTGATGTTTGCTCTACTTACTCAAGGAGCATCAGGCTTAGACATCATATGTGCCACTATACAAACACGACATGTATTATCCGCTTTAGCCTAATAGACTTCACAAATTTGGCGAGCTGTAAATTACGTGTACCGTATGAACTTATTGTAGGGATTTGTTGGATGTAAAACACACAAGTAAGGCACAGCGGAAGTTTAAAATTTTGTTTACTTACTTGCTCCAACAAAGATCGTCTGGTATGATTATGCGATAATTCAAATCTGCAAAACATGAAAACTTACAGTTTATGCTTTTAATGCAGTCTCTACTAAAAGGTGCGCACGCGATTGTCAATCCGGGTGCAAGCCTTGCTTCAGTATATTCTTTTGCCCAAGAAAGCTAGGAAATCTTGACAGAGGTTTGAGAGAATTTATTTCCTGAACTCTAAGTTGAGAAAGTGGAAAAAATGAGTTCTCTTGAAATTATGGGTTAAGTGCCAAATATATAGTGAGGAAACCCTAAACCTAATCAGATTTGGATCAGGCTTCAAAACCCAAATCCAATTCGATGGGCGATCACTGGGCCCATGTTATCTTGATTCCTTTATTTATTTTCTCACGCGTTTGATTCTAATTAAATCCAAGACTTAATTTTAACTTAATTAATTAATTTTCATCAAATGAAAATTATCCCATAATTTATTATAAAATAAAATATCTTGATTCAAAATCCGATATTTTACATTCTCTCAATATACCCTTAGACCGAAAAGACAATCGACTTAGTGTGACCCTTTAGGCCTTCACACATCGGCACTTGATCAAATCAAGGTTCATACGGAACTCCAGACACGCGGTGACGGACCCGATATGTAATGCGTTTACAAGACTCAAGTAAACAAACCTCTATGTGAGATGATAAATTCCTTTCATTCGCGATACACTCGATCAAGCTTAAGATTTGCCAAGTGTCTATCCAAATGGCTTGATCACTTTATCTCATCTATATTAGTCGACAACTAGACCATATCCTAGATATGTCTCTTTGCGTTAATGACTTGGTCGACCTAACATCTCTCGGTGAGTGTTCTCTCGAAATTCCAATCGAGGAATGAATCCTATTCTTGGCTCAACTACCACCTTCAATCTACTTCGTAATGCACTCAATACAAGCCGCGTCTCAACCTATAAGGCATTTGAGCTTAGGACAGGATCAAAGTGCATTGCTCCGTAAACAAGGCGATATTGACCTCAAGTCTAAGGACCTCTATCTCCACGTCGATAATACTCTAGACATGTATAACAAATAGTTTATCGGCCAGGTATGCCAATACTCTCTAAGAGTATCCATGTATCCATCACTAGCAACTATTGCTTGCGATGAAGTGAGATATACTACATTCTACAGAATGTGATGCAGAACACATGTCGACTTATAACATATCATTGATATCCCATTCTCAATGATCATTAGTCTAGGCTATTTTAAGAACTACACTCTATCATTAATATCTCACACTATTAATGACAATGTAAGTTCAAGGGATGCACATTAATGAATAATATAAACAATCAAATAATAATTCAATAATTGCAAATGCCAAGTATATATTAATCTTATTAATAATATGAATGTGTTCAAGTACATGTGCTCCTAAAATGATTGTTTCTAGGACATATATACTTTCAATCTCACTTGGCCTAGAGCCAATCACGATGTATCTAATGCCCATATTTTCGAAATGACCATTATGCTTGACCAAGCTTAATGGTTTAGTAAATAGTCGCTAGATTATTTTGTGGGAATATAGTCTATCTTTATTTCTTGATCTACCACCCTCTAAGTATGTGGTATTTTCTTGGTACACGCTTGTTTCGCTTGTTGATCTTGGTTCCTTAGCTTGCAATCGCACCATGTTGTCACAATAAATCGTTATTGCACATATCCGCACTTGGAACAACCAGTTCCTTTAAGAACTCGGATATCGTAATGCCTTCTTTATAAGCTTCGATCCAGGTATGTACTTCGTTGTCGAATCGGCGGTTGTAGCTTGCTTGGAACTCTTCCAACTAACTACTCCACCATTTAAAATGAAGGCATAACGGTGAGATTTGAAGTCATCAAGATCTGTCGAAAACTAGCATCGATGTACCCGGTAGCTACTAGCTCTTCTTGTCGCCATAGACTAAGAAGTATTCTTTAGTTCGTCTAAGATACTTAAGAATACTCTTGACCGATTTCGATGTTCCTCCCGTGATTCTGGAATTTGCAAGTCATGCTAAGTCATAGGCCACATCGGCCTTATGCAGTCATGGCATACATGATTGATCCTATAGTGAAGATATGAGATTCTCTTCATGCGCTCAAGTTCTGCTGTGGAAGGACAATCCTTCCCGACAACTGATGCCTTGACCCATGGAAGATTCCCTTTCTTGGAATTTTTCATAGAAAGCGTTTTAGCACTTTGTCTATGTATACTTTGTGACATTCAACTATCTATTAGGTCTATCTCTGTAGATTCTAATTCCAAGAATGTAGAGCTTCACCCAAGTCCTTCATGAAGGTTCGGATAACCATTCTTTGGTGATTGCATGAGAGTTTTATTGTCTCCCATTATCAATATGCCATCTACATATATAACAATGAAGACAATGCTCATTTGTGCGTTACTATAAACGCGCGGATCTTCCTTGCTTCTAACAAAGTCAAACGATTTGATTGCTTTGTCAAAACAAATGTTCCAACTCCTCGAGGCTTGCTTAAGTCCATAAATGGACTTTTGTAGTTTCATCTTGCTTTGGGTTGAGTCTTAGATGTAAAACCCTGCCGGTGTATCATATACACCTCTCAATTAGATTACCATTGAGGAAGACGGTTTTAACATCCATTTGCCAAATATGATAATCATAGTATGCGGTATAGCAAGCAAAATCCGAATGGACTTAATCTTTGCAACAAAGTAAAAGTTTCATCATAATCGACCCTGTAGTTGATTATAACCTTTAGCCACCAATCTTGCTTTATAAGTCCGTATTTTGCCATATGCATCAATCTTCTTCTTGAAGACCCATTTGCATCCTATGGGTCTAACCGCATTGGCAAGTCAACCAAGTTCCATACTTGGTTTATGTACATAGACTCCATTCGGATTTCATGGCTTCTTGCCATCTCTGTGAATCAATGTCTAACATTGCTTCGTTGTAGGTAGCAGCTCATCATCATCGTGAATATCTATCTCATTATGTGTTTCAACAAGGAGATTAAGTCTTTCAGTGCACGATGAGTCTAGTGGTCTACTGAGTTGAACATTCTGCGTTTGATGTCTGCTGTATTTTGATTTTGAGAAGATGTTTGTGTGTTGGACAATCCACCACCTTGAGAACTTTCAGAATATCATTTTGAATAGGATGATGCACAACTATTGTGTCATCTGTCATTGGTTGTGCATGAGGTCTTGCGTTTCTGCAGATCCTCACAACACTCCCATTTGGTGAAAGGCGTACTCTAAGTACCCAATCATCATCAAATACTCCAATGAATCCTTGTCTAGGTTATTTGACAAGAGGTCATTCTCTACATTATTTTGTACTTCTTGAATTTCTTCAAGTTCTATCTTGTTGCAACTCGTTCCTTGTAGACATAGTCTTCTTCAGGAAAGTTGCATTCTGAAACAATTACTTTATGTTCCTCGGAAGATAGAAGTAGTACCCTCTTGTTTCCTTAGGATACCCTACAAAATAATACTTCTCACTTTTAGATTCCAATTTGTCGTGAGCAACTTCTTTACATATGCGGGGCACCCTGTGGTCGCGTGTGTTTAAGTCTTTGGCTTCTTGCCATTCCATATCTCATATGGAGTTTTCTCAGTGACTTTGATGGAACTCTATTCAAAATGTAGATTGAGCTTTGCAATGCATATCCCCATAGGTATGTTGGTAGAGTGAGAAGCTCATCATGGATCTAACCATATCTAATAAGGTACGATTTCTCTCTCGGAACACCATTCATTTGTGGCGTTAGGAGGTGTCCATTCGAATGGACTCGTGAAGCTTCAAATAATCTAGAAATTCTTTACTTAAGTACTCACCTCCTCGATCTGATCGAAGAGTTTTAATACTTGTTTCAAGTTGCTTCTACTTCGACTTGTACTCCATGAATTTCTCAAAAGCTTGGACTTATGCTTCATAAGATACACATGCCCAAACCTCGAGAAATCGTGTAAAAGTGATGAAATAAAGAAAGCCTCCTTAGCTTGAGTTGGAAAAGGCCCACATACATCGGTATGGACTAACTCAAGCACCTCTTTGCACGCATACTCCTTTCCCGTAAAGTGATTTGGTTGTCATCTTTCCTCTTAAGCAAGATTCGCAATCACCATATGACTCTAAGTCAAATGGTTCTAAGTAATCTAATTTCCTCAATCTTGCTATCCTTGATTCATTGATGTGACCAAGTCTGCAATGCCATAAGTAGGTGGGATTTGTTTGATTACTTATTTTAGCTCTTTTATTTTGTATATTGACAATTTCATGGCTCTGATTTAGAACATACAATCCATCCATGGCGGGACATTTCCACAAATAAAACCTTTATAAGACAAAACATAGTTTCCATTGGTAATATGTGAGAAAACCCTCAATGTCTAACATAGGGATAGAAATAATATTTCTTGTCAAAGACGGACAAAATAACAATTATTAAGTTCTAAACAAAAGCACGAAGGTAAATCTAGTCTATAAGTCCCACGCGTTACTGCATCAACTCTAGCTCCATTGCAACGCGTAGATCTACTTCCCGAGTCCAACCTTTCACACGATTAGCCGCGCATTATTACAAATGTGAGCCACAAGCGGTATCCAATACCCAACGGTGAGAATTAGTTATAGACATATTTATTTCAATAACAAACATACCTTGTCCAGCGGGGCGGCACGCTTGTGCCTCGCAGAAACATGCGATTCTTCCAACGTCTCTTTCTCTTACAATTGGCGCGTGGCAGCCTATCTTGGCCTTCTTTCAACAACTCCTTTAGGTTTCATAGTTGTGGGTTTGGCGGCCGCCTTACCCTTCTTCTTCTCGCATATTCTTACCCTTAGGTTTGAACTTGCTAGATGAGCCCACATGAGCACACTTTATCTTTGGAGGTGGGCGACTCGAAGGTCTTCAACATATTATGAAGTTCGGGAGACTTGCTTCGTTCCATTCATGTTGTAATTCACAATGAAGTTCTCAAAGAAACCGAGGCGAGTTCAAGATTAGATTAACGAAACATTCACAGCGAGCCGTTCCAATCAAGCCAACCTCTCAATTAATCCAATCATCTTCAAAACATGTTGTGACAACGACCCCTTCGTTTAGCTTACACTTAAAAGATCTCTCAACGGTTCATACTCCATTTATGCGAGGCGTGAGTCATAGAGACTCTTGAGTGTTCTAGCATCGTTGGGGCCCGTATTTTCATGTTGTCTTTGTAACTCAAGTCATGTAAGATAGCATAACACATCAGTCTTTGCAACAACATCATCAAGATATTTCGATAGGTCGCTTTGTCAAACAGAGCATACTCTTCGTAATCTTCACAGGATCAGTAGGAGTGGTGTATCCAATACATACTCAATCTTTTCTAATCGCAGCATCAAACGCAGATTTCTTAACCGATCGGAAAATTGGCTCCATTCAACTTGTTCGTTTCAACCAACATTTTAAGTGATAGATTCGACATCAGAATCAAGAAAAGATAGACTTGAAATTAATACTTTAATATAATTTCTATTGAACACATTCATTAACTAACTAATTAACATGGTCTTTAGTTTAATTAGCTCCACTATTTTAACATACTCTTTGACCATTTACAAAGAATACGGACTCATATCAAATACGGTCATAATGGGCCAAGATCCAAACTCATGTTGTCTCCGTCACGAGGTGATAACTTCAACAACACGATCTGGTAGGTATCTAAACCAATCGCAAACAATTTGCAACTCTTGGTTGACCGAATGTTCTAAACAATTCGATCTGCGTCCCTACCGTCCGACATCGGCGCCAAGACAAAAGCAAGTCAACCTCATATGCGATCGCAATTATGTATCTAAGTGGGCTTAGCCTTCATCAAGCAAACACTAGGGTGTAAATACTCACGAAGGTTTATCACCTACTACAACATTTATATGCATCTATGAAAGGGTCTGAGTCCTCGTAGACTTAGAGCAAATGCTGGGGCATAAATACTCATCTCGCCGAAAAGGATTTTGCACCACAATCAATTATAACGGACGACGCGTTCATTTTAAATGAGACTTGTATTAAATTTGGGGAACATTTTAATTCAGGGTTATGACTAAGATCAACTATTATATCATACATCCTATCATGCAATTTCTAAACACATTTAGATGAGAAACCATCAAAACCAATGGCATGATATAAGATGGTTTTAATCATATACTGGCGCCGCCTACCTGTGCAATTATACGGCATCGAAAGTAAACAATTCTTGGCGCCGCCTACCTGCATAATAATCATGACTTATTCTAATTATTTAAATGACAATCAATTAAACAATTAGGAGAAACAATTAATTTGTGCACACATTATCAAATAATATGCTAAATAACAATAATTGTGGGTTAATTAATTTTGTTTCAATTTAGGAAATATTTAAATTCAAAATTTAAACTCAATTTTCAATTTTCGAATTTTCTGCTCATCCAAACAAATTCCTTAACAATTCAGAAATTAAAATTTAATTTTCAGGGTATTTCTGCAATTTTCAGAACCTTAAAATATTTACAGATTTACCAGGACCAAATAAGCTTTTTTCAAATTTACAGATTGACCAGTGGACTAATCTGCGATTTTAAAACTTTTAAAATTTCGTAAAATATCTCGTGGACTAATTTGTAATTTTAAGAACTTAAAATATTTTCAGATTTGTTAAAGGACCAATCTACAATTTAAAACCCTAATTTTAATTGCAAAGGTCCTTACACTATTTCAAATTTTCAAAATCAAATCCAACTCCAAATCAAATTTGGGATTGATTTGGCGAAATTGGCTAATTAAAACACACCAAGCGATGGCACACGTCGACGAACTCACCGGTGGTTTTCACCACCGATTTGGCCCACTGCGGTCGAAATCGGGACGCCACGTGATTCTAAAATCGTCGGTGGTGTTCCTTTTCCCATTATCGTTGTTACGTAACACTACCACCATTAGATTCCTCTCGCCGAGACGAACACGGTGGTATTATTACTTCGATTGCGCGTGGTGGCGGAAACCGCCCCGCCTACGGCGGTTCCGCGACCAAAAATTTTTTTTTTATCGTTTCACGCCGTGAACGAATCATGCCATCGTTCGCCATGAAGCGCTTGCCATCGCTCATCGCCCCAATTTTTTTTTTTTTAAATCGCTTCACGCCGTAATAAAGAATCGCGACATCAGCCACGCCGAACGATGGCGACTGCTCGATTTTTTTTTTTTTAAAAATTCAAAATCAATTCTAAATCAAAACAATTAATTTCCACATATTGTTATTAAAGATTATCGTATAATCATTAAACCAACCAGCTCGATACCATCGTAGGATTTGTTGGATGTAAACACACAAGTAAGGCACAATGGAAGTTTAAAATTTTGTTTACTTACTTGCTCCAACAAAGATCGTGCGGTATGATTATGCGATAATTCAAATCGCAGAAACATGAAAACTTACGCTTTATGCTTTTAATGCGCTTCTACTAAAAGTGCGTGCGCACGCGATTGTCAATCCGTGCAAGCCTTGCTTCAAGATATTCTTTTGCCCAAGAAAGCTAGGAAATCTTGCAGAGGTTTGAGAGAATTTATTTCCAACTCTAAGTTCGTAAAGTGGAAAAAATGAGTTCTCTTGAAATTATGGGTTAAGTGCCAAATATATAGTGTGAAACTCCTAAACCTAATCGATTTGGATCGCCAAAACCGACCCAAATCCAAATCTGATGGGCGATCGAACTGGGCCCATGTTATCTGATTCCTTTATTTATTTTCAGACGTTTGATTCTAATTAAATCCAAGACTTAATTTTAACTTAATTAATTAATTTTCATCAAATGAAAATTATCCCATAATTTATTATAAAATAAAATATCTTGATTCAAAATCCGATATTTTACATTCTCTCAATATACCCTTAGACCGAAAAGACAATCGACTTAGTGTGACCCTTTAGGCCTTCACACATCGGCACTTGATCAAATCAAGGTTCATACGGAACTCCTAGACGGCCACGGACGGACCCAATATGTGAAGTACGTTTACAAGACTCAAGTAAACAAACCTCTATGTGAGATGATAAATTCCTTTCATTCGCGATACACTCGATCAAACTTAAGATTTGCCAAGTGTCTATCCAAATGGCTTGATCACTTTATCTCATCTATATTAGTCGACAACTAGACCATATCCTAGATATGTCTCTTGCATCGCCAATGACTCGTCGACCTAACATCTCCGGTGAGTGTTCTCTCAAATTCCAATCGAGGAATGAATCCTATTCTCGCTCAACTACCACCTTCAATCTACTTCAGAATGCACTCAATACAAGCCGCCTCAACCTATAAGGCATTTGAGCTTAGACAGATCAAAGTGCATTGCTCGTAAACAAGGCGATATTGACCTCAAGTCTAAGGACCTCTATCTCCCACGTCGATAATACTCTAGACATGTATAACAAATAGTTTATCGCCAGGTATGCCAATACTCCTCTAAGAGTATCCATGTGTCCATCACTAGCAACTATTGCTTGCAGTAAGTGAGATATACTACATTCTCTAAGAATGTGATGCATAACACATGTCGACTTATAACATATCATTGATATCCCATTCTCAATGATCATTAGTCTAGGCTATTTTAAGAACTACACTCTATCATTAATATCTCACACTATTAATGACAATGTAAGTTCAAGGGATGCACATTAATGAATAATATAAACAATCAAATAATAATTCAATAATTGCAAATGCCAAGTATATATTAATCTTATTAATAATATGAATGTGTTCAAGTACATGTGCTCCTAAAATGATTGTTTCTAGGACATATATACTTTCACTTATGACTTATGTTAATGTTGAGTTTTATGTTATGATATTTTACCTAACATAACGTTTTTAGAACTAAGTTAAAGTCAGAAAATGTTGGAACAAATGTCATGACATTCAGACCAACATTCTGATAGCAGTTTTGTCATTCTTCACGGACGACTAGTTAGATTTTTCAGGCTAAGTCATCTGCGACTTAAACCTTTTTATTCCTTTGTATTATTTTGTAATCTTGTAAGAGAAGGAATATATTCAACTATTTATACATATATAAAATACTTTTGGTCATTGACCATCATATGTTATATTAATATATAACCTATGTAAATTTAAATTTTTGTGTCTTTACTATTTCCGCTGCAATTTACTCTTCAAAGATTTTTCAGTTTTTATCTAAGTGTCGTCTGTTCTGTCACACGACACTGTTAACGACATTTGCAAACTGTTACAAAGTACAAACAATTTTACTTACTATTTATTTTTTATTATTCCATAGTATAACCCGGGAGTCAACAACTTACAAAAAAAAATCTCTTCTCTCTTCCAATCCGATACAAAACTCGCTCAAAGTGTAACATGTATTTCTTTTTCGGAAGTTTGCCACCAGAACATTAGAAGCCTGCCAGCCCTTCTCTTCAACACACTCACCGTCGTGGACATCACATATTTGACTCCAATATCCCAAAGATACTGTGAAGGAAAAAAAAAAGAAGAGGAAAGAACCTACTTTATCAGTGACTTGCTACTGAAAAATGTTCGAACCAGCATTCTTCGAAAATAAAGTAGGTTTTGATTTTAACTTGGATTTTATAACATCATTTTAATTTTTTTGATTTGGTATTTTTTCAATTTTTTTTTATTAAACACCTATCCTCATTATTCAATACAATTATATATAATTATATCGAAATCTATAATTTTATAAAAAGAAGAACTCAATCATTTCAGTTAGGTTGGTTCATAAATTTTCAAAGTCATTGACACCCCTACTCTGAAGGGTCGCCGGCTAAATTTTGTAGAATGAAATATGGAGTGAGTAGTAATTAAGCGACTAAGCTTATGTATGAGGGTGAGCGTGCAGGCGTTGGTGCTCTGGAAAAGCTCATTAAGTTTTACTAAAGTTTGGGAAAAGATTATAAATTATGAAATTTTACATTTACTTAGGTCGGTTCATGGGTCGGTTTGGATCGATTTTTAATTAAAATCAAAATCAAACCAACTTAGTTGATTTTTTAATTATTAAAATCAAATCATACATATAATATATAATCATTGGTTTATTTGTTGTCGGTTTGATTCGATTTGTTTCGGTTTAAGAAGCCTAATGCTATTTCTCTATTTCATTTTTTTTCTATGATTAGGATTTCCATCATTCTTAGATTATATAGAAAATGTCATAAGATCGGCAAACATTAATCAAGTGAATAAAATTTATAAGGAAGTACACTCTTTTTAAAGGTAAATTTCATAGTATTTCTTCAAATAAATGAGTTTTTGATTCATGAATTTCTCTTAAGAAATGAGCTTAAGGTTAAAGTTCATTAAATAGATAAAGAAAATTTTGATGAAAGTATAAACAATATTTAAAATTATTTAAAAAAATTATATATATATATATACATATATATATATATATATAAGTTTTATATATATATATATAAGTTATGTGTATTATTTAGTCGGTTTGGTTAGTTTTTCTCGTTGGTTTATTTTTAATAAATTCAAACCAAACTAAATATTATCGATTTTTAAAAATTTAAAATCAAATCAAATCAAACTCAAACAACTATCGTTTTATTTAATCCGTATGATTCGATTTGTAGTCGGATCGATTTTTAACCAAATCATGAACACCCCTACATTTACTAGTTAAATAGCGCAACTTTTTGGGGTTATCAATATAACATTAAGCAATATGGGGTGGTTTGGTTGTTGCTTAGGAAGTAAATCATGTATTAAAATTAGCATAATTACTAATTAGTATCATGTTTGGTAGCATTTTAATTGTTATGTATAAAATTTAACACATCAAGTATGATTTTGATTACCAATTTACAATTCTGTATAAATAATACACATATTAACTATATTTTGCATTATTAATCTGTATTACTAATTAATACCTACATAACATTTATGGGTCGTTTAACTGTTGATTAGAGTTATACAAGCGTTAGTAGGGTAAGAATCAGTTATGAGAAATTTGGAATTTGAAATTTGAGTATTAAGAAAGAAAGACAAGGGAGGAATTTGTGTGAAATTTATTTTTTTAGTCTTTCGAGATACAAAGTTATTTAATTTTTTTATAATTCATTTTTATGCTAATAAATTTGGATTTTTTTTTTCTTTTCAATTACTCGTAGAAATAAAGAATGGACAAAAATATATTAATGGTAAAAATGGGGCTCCATAAGTCAGTAAATCATCTTATGGTAAAAAAATGTCATTCCTTTTAGTGCTAACCACTAAAAATTTGTCTTTAAATTAAAAGTATTCAAAACAAAAAAAAAACTAACGCATAGTAAATACTATATTAATATAACTAAAAGTGAGACTCGTAATTATGAAGCCTAAAACGTATGTCTGAGTGATCTTATCGAAAAAGAGGATTGACACGAGTGGGAGCAGGGGCAGAAGATAGAAAATAAATCCGACAAAGGCAGAAATGTACTGCCAAAAGGCGATTTGTTGATGAGCTCGAGATGACCATGAATTTTGGAGCAAAAAGCGAAATTCCTCGCCTATAGGGTCCCCACCCTTCCGACCCGACAGAGATTGATGGAGGAAGATAAATTACAGACTCGTGCCCATCAGGGAGGCACAGTTGTCGATACCCATAAGGAGTCATCCCTCACAAAGGAGAAGTGAACTCCACACTGAGGCTGCCAGGACTCGAATCTGCCTTCTTGAGAGCAATCTGTCACCCTAGAATCAACTGAGCTACACCCATGCGGGTGACCATGAATTTTTAGATGATAGAATGGAAATATTGATGGAACTCTAGTTACTCTACTGCTGTTTCTGAAACTCACACAGCTTCTGACAACAACATGAATCAATCACGATGTCTGCATAGGCAGTTCAACTGGTTCTCAAGGAAATAATTAGAAAAATAGCCAAGATCGAATCCCGTCAGCGGCAGAGTGGGGGTTACTTCTTAAAATAAAGGAGGACCCCTTGTACGCAGCGTGGTAGTGGTCTAACCTTTGAAATCAGTTGAGTTACCATGATTAACTCCTTTACAATCCTATTGGACCGGGGTTTAGAGGCTCCTGGAGTGGGAGATCCACCGGAAAAATGAATCAACCACGACTACTATTTGTGTACTACTGCTAGTGACGATCCATTTGAGGTAAACGTTAAGCCAATGTTATCTTACCATATTTATCTCTTAATTATATCAATGTACCTCAATTTGTGTTCTTAAAGTTAAATATATACTCCATCCGTCTCAATTTAAATATTCATTTTATCTTAAAAGATTATCCTAGTTTTTTTATTAGAGTGTGTTTGGATTAGCGGTTGACAGAATTGATTTATGTTTGGATGCAATAATGTAAAAGTGGTTTTTATAATTATTTATGTTTGAATAATTTGATCAAAATTGCATTTGAATGTAGAATTACCAAAATGGACATACATATAAATAAAATTATACATATAAATAGATGGAAGTACGTAAATAAAAATTACAAATAGATAATAGAATTTAAAGTGCAATATAATACTTAAATATTAGTAGAATATTATTACAATACTAATTTAAAGTGCAAATAGTATTTAATTACAATACTAATTTTGCATGTACTCTATAATGTATTATTAATATAATACATTATAGAAAAAAGGAATAATATTATACTTAATAGTTATTTTAAAAAGTAATTTGAAATCAGTTTTCAATTAAAATTGTAGAGCACATTTTACCGCATTTTTCGGGACTATCTTCATTTAAAATTCTTGGACTAGTTTCATTTATATTATTAATACATTATAGAAAAAGGAATAATATTATACTTAATAGTTAGTTTAAAAAGTACATTGGAATCAGTTTTTAGTTAAAATTGTAGAGCACATTTTACCGCATTTAAAATATTAATAATATTCAGAGTATTTGAAAGAAGACAATAGAAAAAGGAGTAGGATAATCCAAATGAGTTGCACTATTCTCATTCCTAAGTACGCGAAACGTCCTAAAATTAACAATAGCATACTCAAAACAGAACATGGGTAATATATTTAATTTTTTTAGTAATTTTTTTAGATATTTAAATAGGGTAATGCAAGTTGTATATTTGAATGTTTTTTAGTAATTATTTCTAGATATTTAAAGAGGATAATGAAAGTTGTATATTTGAATTTTTATTATTAATTATTTTTAGATATTTAAAGAGAGTAATGAAAGTTGATAGAGTTGTTGATGAAAATTAAAGAGGCTAATAAAAGAAAGTGTAAAATTTAAATTTAAATTAATGGCAAGATTGATTTGTAGCTTCTGCCAATCAGAATTGATTTTGATCAGCCAAACATATTAATTTTCTGATTTTCACAAAAGTAGGTGCCCAGAATTGATTTTGATCAGCCAAACATATTAATTTTCTGATTTTCACAAAAGTAGGTGCCCAGAATTGATTTTGATCAGCCAAACATATTAATTTTCTGATTTTCACAAAAGTAGGTGCCCAGAATTGATTTTGGGTACCCAAAAGCTAATCCAAACATGCACTTAGTTTATCTAAAAAAGATTGGCATTTTTTCACATTTAGAAATAATTTAATTTTATGAGATGATTTATAACCACACAAATATATAAGGTTTGTTTTGGACAACACATTTTAAAAATACTCTTTTGTTTCTTATATTTCGTGTCAATTCAAACTATGACAATTTTTTGTGGGACGGAGGAGTATCTTACTTCTTTTTTGGCTTGTTCATTGTCTCTTTTTATAATTAGTGACTTGACAATTTAAATATTTTACATGACAAGTCTAAAACCACAAGAATTAAAGATTTTTTAATACATTACACAAATATTTAATTTAGGATCATAAATTATAAAAATCTACTTTTATTTCTTAAACTTTGTGGCCGATCAAACTAAGACACTTAAATTGAGACTAAAAGAATAGTACGTAAATGATTTGGCACAATACTATGGTATGTCCATTTATTGTATAAAGAATTTTTACTCTCTCCGTCCACTTTTACTTGTTTATTATACTAAAAATAGATATCCACTAATACTTGTTCAATTTGAAAACCAAGAGATAATTTACCATTTATACCTATTATACCATTGTTACTAATGCTTTACGTATTTTCAATTCATTTTCACGACTTATAGTAATAATTATGGGTGATATAGCAAAAAAAATTATTTTATTTATTGTTTTTTAAGGGATGTGTTAAGTCAAGCATGGACAAATAAACATAGATGAAGGGAGTATTACAAGGAAGAAAATATACTATCCCTGATTTTGTGGTCAAATCTATGTGACACACCTCTTCAACACGAACGATCCTTTACACAACACAATTTTTAAAAATGTATAGAATAAAGTCATAAACACAACTTTCGTGCCAAATTAATGTGCATTGTCGTGGTTGTGATGAAAAGTTTAGTCTATGCAAATTAAAGTGGCATGTTGAATAGTTTAAGGTTAGGGATACTCGATTCATTTCAATTATGTTAGAACAATCATGTATGTGTGAAAACTGAAAAGAAAGAAAGGTGGGATAGGAGAACATCCAACCTAAAAGAAACAAAGATTCAGTCAGTTCCCCCTGATTTATGCTGAAACATACAAAGCAGGGAACATCAAAATTTTGGTGGTGGCCACACTCAAATAGTCACCGTCTCATTATCGTCTCTGTCTTTACAAATCCAATCCCCTCTGAGCAATTTTCAACTGCTCTTTTAATTTGCTTCTTTTCCACGTCTAACTGTTGAGTATATATATATGTGGTTAGTTGGATATTAGTTTGTTATAAGCTAATTAGATATTTTGATTAATCTAGATTAGATATTTTGTATTGGTGGATATTATAAATATACCCCACATATCTTGTAATTAGTTTAGAGAGTTATAATTGAAAATACTGAAGCTCATTTGAGCCCAAACACTCTCTCTCTCATTCTCTGTTTTCCCTATCTACTTTCTCTTCCGTAAACAACTTCTTCTTTCATTCTTCTTCTGGTTTCCTTCTCAATCTTCAGCGCCGATTATCTCACTGTTCTTGCAAATTCTAACATGGTATCGAAACCTACTGATTCGTAGGGTCTGCAATTGAAATCGAAATAATAATTAAAAAAAACGAAGAAAGAATCACGATTTCCAGAAATTCGAAATCACGATTTTCGACTAAAAATCAGAAAATTTAAATCGAAGAAACTGCAAATGTTGTGAATCGATTGAGATTAAGCGATCGATTCAAATCGAAGGAAAAGATTGGAATCGAAGGAGTTCCTTATGTAAATCAAAATCGCTATCGAAAGGTGAGAAATCGAAAGCAGAGGAGAAATCAGAGTCGCGATTTACCGAAAATCAGAATCGCGACGCAACCGAGATCGAAGGATCCAAAGGAGTCGATCTCACATGAGAAAAAATCGATCGTGAAAATCGAATCGCAGAATTCGAAAATCAGAAATCGCGACTTCTGGAAAATTAGTTGCGAAAAGGAATCGAGGTATTGAAATCAAAGATCGATTCGCGATGGAGATGTTTCTATTTTCTGCGGACACACTCCGCCTTTGGCTATAGTTGCGACGTCGAAGATTGCCGCGAATGTGTGCACGTCTGAGGTATGTTAGCCGAAGTTTGATCAGAAATTCGCCATTTTCGTGTTGGTTCTGTGTTGGTAAATCATGTTGTTATTGTGTTGATCAAAATTGAATTCGTGCTGGTGAATTGATAAATTGGAGAAAGGAGAAAAGGTGTCGAGTTCGTTCGTCGTTGTTGTTTTCTGTTTCAGATTCTAGTTGTTGTTAGTGAGAATGCAGGAGCACTGCTCATTGTGGCGAGTCGTGTTAGTTTCTATTTTGTTGTCATTCTTTGGTGAGAATGCAGTGCCACCGATGTTATGAAATGTACTGTTGCTGTTGTGGAAAAATTATCGCATCGCCATCGCTGGTGTTCTACGCCATCGTGCCTGGAATGTAGAGTTGGATTGGGATTGTAGGATGTTAAGAGTAGGAAATTTCTATCGATTGAAGGATCGAGGAGTTCTTAGCGACAAATAGACTGAGAACTGAGGGATACTTCGTCGAAGACGATATGAATTGAGTTGAAAATCAATTCAAGGATTCAAAGAGTTATTCACAATCGATCAAGTGTTAGATTGACTGTTTTTACATGTGTAAGCTTTGGATAGGAGAATCGAGAAATTTCTAGCCGGAATTGGACTAGAAATTGAGGGAGACTCCAAGGCATGTCCGAGCTTATTATAGAGCTTGCTATAAGAGAATCGAGGGATTCTCTAGTCCGAGTGAGACTAGAGAACGAGGGGTTCTTCATAGCATTGATATAGGGAGAATCGAGGGATTCTCTAGTCCGAGCGAGACTAGGGAACGAGGGGTTCTTCGTGGCTTGCGGCATAATGTCGCACCTATTGATGTTGCTGCTAAGAATGCAAATGATGCACTAGAAATTTCAGGAATGTGGCCAAAGAAAAACAGTATTGGTAAGGAAGATGTTGCAAAACTTGCTGATGTGGTTTCGGCAACTTTGCAGAAATGAATACTTTGCAGAAATGAATTATGACACTGAAGCTGCTGCTACTATTTTTTAGTTGTGTTGCTGATCACTGCTTGATATTATTGCTGATGTTTGGAGCTGCTGTTGTTAAAACTGGTGTTGTTCTGCTGCTGCTGGTGTTTGCATCTGTTGTGCTCTGCTATTTGCAGAGGACAAGTTCGACCACCGCCGTAAAGTTGTTGTTGTGTATTGCAGAATGTTGTGACTTTATTAATCAGTCCTTGGCCATAGAGTTCTTTCAAAATGGATGAGTAGCTAACGGCGGAGCAGATCACTGAGTTCAAGGAAGCTTTTAGCCTCTTTGACAAGACACTGATTATTAGTGATGCTTCTGCTAAATCGATTTTGCGATCAAGAGCAATGAAGGTAACTGGAAGGCTGATGGCAGGGGAGAATGCTTTCGTGTTAATCAATGAATCTGGTTGTAGAAATCAGAATGTGGATGTGAATGTGAATGTAGAAATCTAATTTCTGCCATTGATAGAAAATTTCGATTTGTTAGAAAGTCAAAATGCAGATGAATGTGAATGTGCTCTTGAAGCATTGGAACAAATTGGATTGTCCAGCAAAGGGGCAACATCGCCTCTCTCACAAGGCTGCTCTTTCACCAGGCCTTCAGCAGAGGGCTTCATATTCAACGTATTCCTGCTGGTGTGGTTGTTTCATTGCTGCTGGCAGCTGTTTTAGTTGTTACCGCTGTTGTCTCTACAATCGTTAATGTAGCTAAATCTGAGTCTTGCTGCTGTTATAGCCACTGATAATGGAGATGTTGTAGTTGTTAGTGGTCTTGCTAGTATGGACATTATTGCAGGGTTGAAATCTGAGTTACCTAAGTTGTTGTGCTTTGCTGCTTGCTGCTCCACATATTGTCGTTGCTGTGCTTTGCTGCTTGCTCCACATATTGCCGTTGCTGGACATGAAGCTACGATCACGAGTTTTCGAATAAGGACATTGCTTTGCTGTGATCAAACCGATGTTTTCAGTGCCTAGCTTGAGGGGGGTGTTGAGATAAACCACATATATACATACAATGTATATATGTGGTTAGTTGGATATACCACATATATACATACAATGTATATATGTGGTTAGTTGGATATTAGTTTGTTATAAGCTAATTAGATATTTTGATTAATCTAGATTAGATATTTTGTATTGGTGGATATTATAAATATACCCCACATATCTTGTAATTAGTTTAGAGAGTTATAATTGAAAATACTGAAGCTCATTTGAGCCCAAACACACTCTCTCTCATTCTCTATTTTCCCTATCTACTTTCTCTTCCGTAAACAACTTCTTCTTTAATTCTTCTTCTGGTTTCCTTCTCAATTTTCAGCGCCGATTATCTCACTGTTCTTGCAAATTCTAACACTAACTTTTAAGGTCTCAACAGAAACTAAGATTTTTCTGCTAAAAATTAACAGTATGTTTACTATTGGATTTTGCTTTTCAAATAATGCTCGCTTTCCTTAGGTGTTTTTTTTTATATTCAGGTTCCCGAATTGTGCTAGACTAGTCCTTGAGGTAGTAATATCGGTCCCTCAACACTACTACGAGTAAATCGCGGGATGTGCTTCAATAACCAGAGTTTGAGAACGGACAACTGATAGCACCTACAAGGATCAACCCTAGAAGAGAGCAGAATGTTCCCACTGGGAATCGATCCCACGCTGCAAGTGTCCAGAGCGCCTTAAGTCCCCCTCCTTTGCCATTTGATTGTGCCTCGGGGCCACTTTCCTTTGTGTTTTGTACACTGTTAGTAGTGTTTTCTAGGGCCGTCTCAAACATTTTCGGGGCCTGTTCTAATTCGTAAAAATGGGTCTGTAATTGAGCTAAGACCTGCGAATTATGGGTATTTACAGTAAATTCTGGCTAATACTACTTAATAAAAAATGCAAAGGGGTCCTAAAAATTTTTGTTTTCCGGGGGCCCTGTGCAGTAGCACACCTCGCATGAGTTCAAAGACGACACTGGTGTTTCCTTCATTGATGTTTCAAATTTTCTACTCGTTGTGTTTAATTTATATGTCATACTTTTTATTTTAATTTCCCATGAGAATGTCATATTTTTTTATTTAAAAATAAAATAACTTGTTTTAAGTCCTAAGTTTCAAAAACAAATCTTAGATGTATCTAGGATCTGTTTGGCCAAGCTTCTGGAAATGTGTTTCTGTTTCTCAGAAGTAGTTCTGCAGAAACTGTTTCTGGAGAATCAGTTAGGGTGTTTGGCCTATAATTATAGAAGTGCTTCTGAGAAACAGAAACAGTTTCCTGTTTGGCCAACATTTATGCAAATTTACTAGAATATTATTTTTAATAGATTTAAAACTATTTAAAATATTCTTTTCTATCATTGTTTCTAAAAATTAGTATATCTTCACAATGTAATAATTTGTTTTAAATTATTTAATTGCAACATTTAATAAAAAAATAATATTATATTGTACATAAGAAATGTAACGACAATATGATAGTCAATGACTCAAATATGTCCAAACCTACCCCGGCCTACCCACACCCCATCCTCAAATTTCTATGTCATATTTTTTTTACTTTTATAAAAAATATGAATTTTTTCTTCCCCTTAACCCCCTACCCCCCAACCTCATTACCCTACTCCATCCTCTAATTTTTATTTCATATTTTTTTTTACTTTTATAAAAAATGATTGAAAATATAAAAAAAATTCTTACCCCCGCCCTACCCCTACCCCATTGCCATACCCTATCCTCAAATTTCTATTTCATATATTTTATTAATTTTTATAAAAAAATTTATTAAAAAATATGAATTTTTTTCTTACCCCTTACACCCACCTCCACCCTATTGCCCTACCCATCCTCAAATTTCTATTTAATATTTTTTGTTACTTTTATAAAAAAAAAATTAAAAAATATGATTTTTTTTATCCCCGCCCTACCCCTACCCCCACCACACCCATCCCATTGCCCTACTCATTCTCAAATTTCTATTTCATATTTTTTGTTACTTTTATTAAAAAAAATATTAAAAAATATGAATTCTTTTTTACCCCCGCCCTACCCCTACCCCCACCACACCCATCCCATTGCCCTACCCATCCTCAAATTTCTATTTCATATTTTTTGTTACTTTTATTTAAAAAAAAGATTTTTTTTCTTACACCCCGCCCTACCCCTATTCCTACCCCCACCCCATTGCCCTATCTATCCTCAAATTTCTATTTCATATTTTTTGTTACTTTTATAAAAAAAAATGAATTTTTTTCTTACCCCGCCCTACCCCCACCCTATCCCTATTCTCAAATTTCTATTTTATATGGAGATATTATATGAGATTAAAAGGAATTTTGTGAAAAGAAAATAGTAATGGGTCTAAAAAAATCAATGAATAAGCAGAAAGAGCTTCTCCAGAAGCATCAAATTGGTGTTTCTGCTTCTCTTCCCATTTAAAAACATTTTTTGGCTTCTGGAAAAAATGTTTCTACTTCTGAAAGGAGGGTGTTTGGTCAAAGAAGTGTTTCTGAGAAACAGAAATACTTTCAGAAGCTACTTTCAGAAGCTTGGTCAAACACCACCCTAGTCAAATGACGTAATATAAATTAATACGGACATAGTAATACTAAAAATTCTTTTTCATTTGTCCACTTTTGAGGAGTGGGGAGGACCCCTACTGATCCGCCAAACAGTACAAACATCAATTTGAGAGATCAAAGCAAGCTGCACACAAGGGGATTGTAATTCTTTGCTGAATTAACAGTTAATCTATTATTTTATTATTAAATTCTTATCATCTGATTGATCTAGGTGTACTTTTGTCCGTGCGTTTCAAGAATAATGGTTTACTTTTCTTTTTAATTCGTCTGGAAAAAAAAATTGATAATAATTTAACTTTAAATTTTTTCTTTTACGTAGAGATGATCTATAACCAGGGGCGAAGCCAGAATTCCGGGCTAGGGAAAACCTATTTTGATCTAGAGGGAGCGAAAAATTGAGGACTTTTAGTCTAGGGGAAGCGAAAATTGAGGACTTTTGATCTAGGGTGAGCAAAAAATTGAAGACTATATTGTAATATCATGAATATTACTAGTAGTATATAGAAAAAATTTAAATTTGAGGGGAAATCCGGGCCCCCATACCTCTTAGGTGGCTCCGCCCCTGTCTATAACAACACAAGTATCTTTGACTTATTTTAGACCATAAAATTCAAAAAAATATTCTTGCAAAAATGTGAGGTAAGACTGTATACAATAGACACTTGTGGTCTGGTCCTCCTCGGACCCAGTTTAGTGCACCAGACTGCATTTTTTTCTTTATTTTTTAAAATATACATATAAAATAAAAATATATCACATAAATTGAGACGAAGATAATGACGTGCGCTACTGATATTCATAACTTAAATTTTCAGAAAATATAGTGTGTACTCAGTTTGTTGTGTATCATGCCTTGTGCAGTGCGCTTTTTTACAATCAATACTTACTCAAAAAGGAACGGAAATTATTTAGTACATCTTTATTTTAAAAAATCATATCTTTGGCTGAATAATAAAGTTGTCATAAAGAAGAGGCGAATTTTCTTTAGATAGCGTAATATTCTTTGTGAAGATCACCCTAGTGGCTGCCATCATGATATCCAAAAGAGACTCTTTAGGTATAAATAAAGTTCATTATCGTATTGGGTGGTCGAAAGATCTATCTTTTATACTAAGTGAACAATCTAAGGAATCAAATCACTGGTTGTTAGCCACATAATAATTTGTTTAGCATCTCATGCATGTGATATGTTCAAAATAATTGGTCTTGCTAAGCTTTTAAACCATGGAAACAGCTTCATGCAGAAATGCAGGATAAGACTGCGTACATTAGACTCCTGTGAATTGGCCCTTCTCCGAACCGCGCTTATAACAAGAGCTTAGTGCACATGCTGTTTAGTTTGTTGTTTGTCCCACTAGCTCACCAATATCAGTTAATTGATTTTAAATGTGTTTTATACAAAATTGTATTATTTCCATGTAGGGAAGTCTTTATGTTTGCTTTTCGTTCATGATTTTGCTAATTTTCCTTAGATGTGCACACAGAGAACCGAGGCAAATATGATCAAAAGATAATGCATGTAAGTTGTACTACTATGTTACAATGATATTATGTTGTAAAAATTGTCTTACCAGGTGATCATGAATTATTTCATGTCAGATAATCTGTTGTATAATTATTTAAACACAAGCTACGAAGAAGGAAAGCCTTAAGTTTGTATACACCAACATAACATTTAGGGGTCGTTTGGCAGAGTGTATAAGAATAATGGTGAATAAGGTGTATTAGTAATGCTGACATTAGTTATGCAAAGATTATTTTTATTCACTGATTGGTTTGGTGTATTAGAAATAACATGCATTGCATAATTTTTAAAAATAATTAGTTGTTTACAAAAATACCCTCCATACTATACTATCTGAGGGACTTCATGGACAGTTGTGTCTTTAACAATGCTAATGCATGCATTAAAATCAATTGCATTGCTAATATCATGGTTTGCTAGATATTAGTTATGCATAACATAATACCAAATATGGTGTAATTAGTTATACATAAGATGAAAAAATGTACCAAACAATGTATTACTAATAATACATGCATTATTTTTTCTAATACACTCTACAAAACGATCCCTTAGTGATCAGGAAGCCTTTTTTTTTCGTTGCCACCTTTTCAACATTCAGACACCTTAAAGTTGGATTCAAATGCTCTACTCAAGGGAGTTGTAAACATTGAGACAAGAAGTAAGATTATAGCTTAATTATGCAGCAAGTTGTTAAAAAGAAGAAGGTTGAGTCAACATCTGAAATTAGTCCACTTTCAGAAACATCAGCAATAGTTCATTTCTTTTAGGAATGTCAAAGCCCACAGTTTTCCATTTCAACATAGTAACACAAAAAAACTAGTACATTAATTCCCTAGTAGGCCGGCCTAATAATTCAGTAGCTTTTGGTCATGGAACATGGCTAGTTAGCTACAAGTACACTGGACTTCGAAGTTGTGACTTCGAGAAAGAGAGAGAACAACTACACACCAAAGGAGAACAAATGCTAAATCCATCTATACTTATTTCAAGCTCACAACACTTCTATGATCAGTGATGAACATGTAGGAGTAGGGGCTACAACTACATTACTTGCTTTTAGGCCTACTGCTTAAAACAAAAATAAGGAAATCCACAATCAAACGAGAATTCATTTTGATAACTGCGAGGTCACCTCAACAAATTTCACAGGTAGAAGATACCTCCTAAAAGGGTTGAAAAGAGAGAGGCTCGTGAAAGTATATGTATGTCCTAGAGACAATCTGTATAGGACACAATGTACTTTATACACATTTGTATTTATATTAATGATAATTAATACTATGACAATTTGCATTTGTTGAATTATTAATTGATTGTTTATAATGTTCTATAAATGCATCCCTAGAAGTTACGTGTTCATTAATGATGTGAGAATTAATGTTATAACGTAACTCTTAAATTACCTCGACTAATGATCATCGAAGTTAGAATATCGATGATATGCAATACGTCGACATGTGGTCTGCATCATATCCTTAGGGGATGTAGTATGTCTTATTTGCTACGAGTTATGGCAACTCGTGATTGACACATGGATACTTGTTGAAGTATTGGTATACTCTGCTGATGCACTATTTGTTATATGTCTATAATGTCATCGGCATGTGGGAGATAGAAGTCCTTAGACTTGAGGTCAATGTCATCTTGTTTACGGAGTAATGTACTTTGATCCTGTCCTAAGCTCAAATGTCTTATAGGTTGAGACGCGGCTTGTTTTGGGTGCATTACGAAGTAGATTAAAGGTGGTATGTGAGCCAAGAAAGGATTATATTCGAGTGAACACTCAGGTACTCATATGGTATTCGGTTGACTAAGTCATTGGCCAACGCAATGGACATGTCTGTGATATGGTCTTGTTGTCAACTAATATAGATGAGTTATAATAATCAAGCCATTTGGATAGACACTTGACAGATCCTAAGCTTGATTGAGTGTGTCGTGAATAGAAGGATTTTATCTTCCCACATAGAGGTTCAGTTCACATATTTTGTGTAGCTAAACTTTACTTATTGGGTTCGTCTTCCGGCGCAGTCTAGGAGTTCCGTGAAGATCCTAATGTAATTAGTGACTATATGTAAAGGCCTGAAGGGTAACACTAAGTCAAATGTTCCGTAGATTGAAGGATGTAATTAGAAGGAGACTATACATATATGTTCAGTTGATGACCGGGACATTGAAAATGGGAAAAGTGGCGTAAAATAGATGTAATCATGGTGCCTTGTTTAGATCATGCCTCGTAACAGAGCAAAGACCGCGGTGCCTCTTTAGTGGAACCGCGGTGCTCAAGGTGTTCGGCGATCAATTCCAACACCGGATTTTGTTGCACCCAAATTTCACGTAAACCCTAAAGCCTCTGTTTGCAATTATAAATAGAGGACTTACCTCCCATTCCAACTACACTAAACCTAAGAGAGGTCAATCTCTTCTAAAGCTCTGTCAGAATCCCTAGCATTCCTGACATAGCACTTTACATCATAGTTCTATAACTTACAAATCGAGGGACGTTTGCGTGTGCACCATCGGACTACACAGAACACAAAGATTCAACTGCTTGACTGATTGCTACAAAGATGTAAGTCTTCTGTCGAAGTTTTACATTACTACTTTGTGTTTGTATTTTTCATTACTTATTTATCACACTGCAGTTCGACCGTCGTCAGGTTTGAAACATAAATTTTCAAATTCCGCTGCGTGTACGAACCCGACGTAAACTCCTACAGCTCGTGTATTTTTCTATGTGTATTATGGAGACAAAATCCCTATTAAATACAAGTGATACAGCTCTGAGATAGGTATCAGAAGAGACTGAAATTAAATCTAACTACACTACATAAGAGTCCTACCCATTTCCTCTTCTAGTTGGCAATCCTACAGATACATGAATTTGAGATTTAGTAGGATTAGTGTCTTTATCCTTAACATCCCCCCGCAAGTGCAGCTGTGGCCTGTGGTGTAGTAGCAACAACAAGCTTGTATCGGAAGAGGCTGAACCTTCTTGTTGACAAACTCTTCGTATGAATGTCAGCGAGTTGATCAATAGAGCTAACAAACCGCACGTCCAAGTCTTTAGAAGCAACCATCTCCCCGACGAAGTGAAAATCTAGCTCAATATGCTTGGTACGAGCATGGAAAATAGGATTCACAGTTATGAGGGTGAAGTTGATACAATCCATGCTTAAGAGTGCCCACCACTAGTACCTTTTTCGTTGCCAGATCCTTCAAGGAAAAAACGAGGGTGAAATTAAAAAAACACATTATTATCAGCAGTGAATTGAGCCACACTTGAACAAATTCTTAGTAATTTCAGGCACGTGAAGAATATTGCGCAAAAATAGATGGTGCGAGGGAGATAAAAATATTGACTCACCAATATGAGAGATCACCAAACCTGCACCATTTCCAACGTGAATGCGTTCATTGCCAGTGTATTAACCATGTATATTAAGATTGGCTAGGTCATTAGTAATATGATTTGTGGCTCCTGAGTCGGGAAACCAAGATGGATCAAGGACACTCGAGGGCTGGGAAACCATGGCTGCCAACTGTTGTTTATTTGCTGCCTGGTAAGCGTGATCAAATCGATGATAACAATCGATTGCAGAGTGTCCAAACTTTGAGCAAACCTGACATTGAGTGATGCCGTTTTCGGAATTGGGCTGATTATTAGAGTAGTGGCATGATTGAGTTTGATTTTTTTGTGGATATTTGCCACGACCTCTGCCACCTCGTCCACGATTGAACTGTCCTGAGTTTTGGTTCCTTCTGAAGTAGGTATCTCCATTTGTGTTGGTGGTACTTTTTGTAGATAAATTTGCCTGAGCAGGTCCATGATCCAGTAAATTTGCTTGTTCAAGCCTAAGCTCATGACTAAGTAGTAGTCCATGGAGATCTGTGATATTAGTAGGTTCCACTCTAGAAGTCACCGATACCACAAGGGCATCATACTCTGGTCCAAGACCTCCTAAGATGTAAAGAATTAGGTCATCAATCGAAACTGGCTGAGATGCCGCCGCCAAGGTGTCGACAAAGATTTTCATCTTCTGCAAATAGTCAGCCATGGTCATGATTCCTTTCTTCGTGTTCTGTAGATGCAATCGTAATTGCATAATCCTTGCTCTGGATTGAGACGCAAACATCTGCTCTAGGGCCTGCCAGACTGATCTCGAGGTTACACAACCTACAACTTGTGCCAGCACTCCCTTCAGTGAGCGACGATAATAACCAACCAAGCAAAAGTTGGTCCTGTTTCTTCCAGCTTAGGTATGCAGGATTGACTTTAATCGAGGATCCTTCGATAGTGCTACACGTTACAAACTTTGATGGGCATTCTTGTGAACCATCAATGTAACCTTCCAAGTCGTGTCCTCGCAGCATTGGAAGGACTTGTGACTTACACAAAATATAGTTGTTCCTGTCCAATTTGATAAGATGAGGATGAGACATGTTAGGAACAAAGGAACCGCCACTGTTAGCAGTTAAAGTCGTGAGGGTGGTGCTGGTAAGGGACGGGGAAGAAGTCATTGACGTGAGTCGTTAGGGCTCTGATACCATAAAAGGATTGAAAACAGAGAAAGAGGCTCGTGTATTTTTCTGTGTATTATGGAGACAAAGTCCCTATTAAATACAAGTGATACAACTCTGAGATAATCATCAGAAGAGATTGGAATTAAATCTAACTACACTACATAAGAGTCCTACCCATTTCCTCTTCTAGTTGGCAATCCTACATATACATGAATTGAAGATTTAGTAGGACTAGTGTCTTTATCCTTAACACCTCCTACCAGCATAGATACATGGTAACTCTGTCCTCCAAGGCTAAGACAAATGAGAAGAAATCACTTACTATTTTCGTCTCCGCTGAAATTTGAATATGAAGCCTCATGGTTCTCAATCCACTTTATTGACTACTAGGTCATGCTCTTGAGGCCAATCAAACAAGAATTTACCTCCCTGATTATTAATCTGTGCAAAAATCAATGACTTGCTGGTAGACAGACAGCCCCCACTTCCTATTAGTAGCTGCCTGTAGAATATAGCAGCAACTTGCTACTCTTAAGTCCTACCATCACCCAAACTGTTTCTACAACTCAAAGGGCAAAAAGAAGAGGAAAAGGACAATATAAGATCTACATCCCAAGGTTGCATTTTCTTTTGAAATTCAACAGCCTAACCTATCTAGAGTATGATTTTGCCTAACTTACTTGTAAGTCACAAAGTGAAAGCAATAAATAACATGGTCTAAGAATTAGCCTCGCTGATCATTTTATCTACTCCTTAACTCAGTCTTAGTAACATGCCTGCATATTTCTCTAACTTCCTCCATTTTATCTACTCCTTAACTCAGTCTTAGTAACATGCCTGCATATTTCTCTAACTTCCTCCTTTTCTTACACTTTCAGAACCTCAAGGTCAAAGTTGCTTTCAAGTATACTACTCTATATAGGAGTTCAAGACTCTAGGCACTACTGAAAAAAGGGGCAGCCCGGTGCACTAAGCTCCCGCTATGCGCGGGGTCCGGGGAAGGGACGGACCACAAGGGTCTGTTGTACGCAGTCTTACCTTAGTTGTTTCCACGGCTTGAACTCATGACCTCCTAGTCTCTAGCACTACTGAATCCTAGAGAAAAAGGAATATTTCTATTCTCAACAATCATGCAAGCCTTTACACATTATTTTGGTTCATCATTCAATTTTGTAACAAAGTATAAAATTTAAAAAAAAAAACTTCCAGAAAAGGATAAAACATTGAAGAAAATCCACAAATGACAGTGTTCCGATTTCAGCCTAACCATTTGATAGAAGCACACTATTCCTATTTTGCCTCAGAAAGTAAAAGTAAACACATCGAACTATATCAACAGCCTCAAAAGCACATGCAAGAAAACTGCTACTTATGATGTTTATGACTTCACTATACCACAACCACATTGACAAATTATTGCATGTATATACAACTCCATGCTTCGAACTGCTTGTCCTTATCTTACTTTTCTTATGCTTTCTCTTGAGCAGAGGGTCCTTCGGAAACCTCTCTACCTTCCAAGGTAGAGGTAAGGTCTGCGTACACTCTACCCTCCCCAGACCCCACACTGTGGGATTTCACTGGGTATGTTGTTGACAGCTCCATCAGAGTAATAAATATTCAGTAACTGAAATCAAATGTGTGTGTGTGTGTCCGCATGCAAGTGCAAGTCTATAAAGAACATAATGAATGTTATAGAGAAGCACAACCTAAATGCAAATCCATTGCAAAAATGAATACGGTAGAACATGATGGAGAAAGCATTGATGATTTGGTTAATTAGGTACTTGATGAAGGAAATAATTCTTCCAATTATTGACATATAAGGATCACTTTAAGGAAATGTCATTTACAAGAATGGAAGTATAATAGATAATTCCCTCATCCAGAAAAGAACAACTACTTCTGCAGAAATTGACACAAAAAGAAAGCGGGTAAAAAGAGAACTTGATAAGTACAACCATTTAGTTAAGCTGTTACAAAAGTGAAAAGGGAAAAGAAATAAATCCTTACCACACTTCAAGATTTATTTATTAAATGCTAAACGTATGCATCTTGATAATTCTTATAAATTGTTCTTGCTGACAGTCATCAGAGCACCCCGCCCCGTCATTAGGAATGTTCTTTCCACAGTGCATGAGTATTGCCTTCAAGGGTTCAAGGAAGAGCTGTTGCAAGGATCTCATTGTTAATCTTATCACATGCAGCATAGTTTTCCAGCTCTGTAGAAGGATAAGTAGAATATCAAACATTAACTTTGGCTTTGATGCTTTGAGTTGCCATAATGTTTTCTGTTTTTGCTTATAAATAATTTTAGGTCCTTGAGAAGCAACAAAATTAACGCACAAAAATAACAACTGAACAAACAGAAGCCATCAGCTGTCTTGCTTTATGGAAGAGAGCTGTTTCGAACCTGTGATGCCTTTCACTTGAAGTAGCGAATTTGGCAGAACTGAATTTGTGATCCAGGATCTCTTCAAGCCTTCAACAAGCAAGGCCCTCCCACAAAACGAAAGAATGGTATCTGCGGAAACTGCTTTAATATCAGCTTATGAGCCTTTAACACATTTAAAAGAGTGCATTTTAGAAGAGTTCTAAAACCTCAACGCAAATATTTGTTTAGCAACACTTAGATAGTAATTAGTAAGAACACTAAAATTGCATCTAGGGGTAGGGATTCCAAAACTGAGCAACCGTCGTCTAAGAAAATGACAGCCTGCTTTAACTATATCAAATAGTTTACACCTATATCATGTATTAACACAGTCTCCTTTAGCAATTATAGCAATTTGAAGAAAAAAGCATGTCGAATACTTGCATCTTAAATTTTCCAAAGTTCAATTAATATAAATGAAGTTTAGCAAGATATAACACACTACCATGGAAAAGACAAGAGAATGTCCAGCAAAGATATAAACAATAGCAATTGACAATGGGATGGCATACACTCACACTAAAAGACTTCCAAACTATTATACATGCATATATTGCTCAATTATTATGGCAATAAAACCTGGTAGGAGCAACTAGATTGAGATTAAACTAAAGTTGACTGATAAGATTGATAGAATCTAATAGGAATCAAGGTGCATGATTAGAAAACAGTTGGTTAAGAAAAAAGGTCTTGTTCATATACTAAATGCACTGATGGCGAGAACCGGTCCTAAATATGACTTCTGACATTTCTATTCCTAATTATTCCACTTTCCGGCTCTCTAAGTTAGTGTCACTCCTTATACACGCCTTCTGTAATGTTTGGCATCATAGAAATTTCAGCTTATACCACAATTTATCATATCACATTTACAAAGAAAACTTTGCTTGTCCTTCAGAGTCTTTGAAGCTTGCAAACACAGCTCTGCTACATCTAATAGGGGACTATGAAACACACGATGCCTGCACCCTGAAGAACCGCAGCCTGCAGACAATGTACTACTTGCCCCATATTCGAGACATTTTCCAATGACTTCTGTTTTTCTTTCTTTTTCTTTTTGGTGACTTATGTTAATGATCTAAAAGATATCAATATCGACAGAAGCGCACATTCTTGTTCAAAATATGAAAACCTATAGCAATTCTTAAGATGTCTTAATAGAGTCATCTCATGGCACGTAACACATGCAGCGCGATTAGCAAGATGATTATTCTTCCAAACATATGCTAAGCAAATCCGTTAAAAGGAATAACATCCTTCATACTATGCAACAGCTAAGATTTAATGTACACTCCAAATGAATAAGATTTAGTGAGACATTACAACAACTTGTACGAGTTACCTATTAAATCAGAAGCACAGGGTTGTGATTTCTTTCTTCCTTTTTTTCTCAGTACAAAGTTGTGAATTCCAAGTATCCTTGAGAAAACCTTAAGCAACAGCACAAACATTTTTGCAAACAATTGAAGAGCGGGAAAAGTTTAATTGTCAGTTGAGTATTGATGGATGGAATATGTTCCCTTAATTTTATTGATGAATGATTTACCATATATATAAGGTTACAAAATATTTACTTTGATACAAACTAGGTAACTAATTAACCTAATTACAAAAGGATTATAATTCTACCTAAAATAGGAGATATACAATTAATGAAAGAATATTGAGAAATATTCTATTACACCCCCGCAGTCGAAGCGGGAGGTTCTCGAACACTGAGACTGGCTTGAAAATCATCAAATAGTATGCACCGGAAGTCCTTTGGTGAAGATGTCGACAATTTGATATCAGGAAGGAACATGAAGGACACGAACTTGACCACAAGCCACTTAGTGCGCTCATCCGCCGCTTGTTGCGCAACGGCTTTCGCGCTAGTGCGCTCATTCCCCAAGCCGATGGAAGAAGAGAGCTGAGAAGGGTGAGAAAAGAATTTATCTACTAGGAGTTTCTCTTTACCGTCTTTAAGTGGTCGTACACCACATCACAGAAAGAAATGCTCTAGAAATGGGTCTAGAAGGGGGAGTTCTACGAGTTCGACCCGCCCTGCTAAAGAAGATCGATGCAAAGGTTAGATTTCACCACCTCTAATGTTTATCTCGTAATCATTCGATTCCGCCCCTAAAGCTAGCTCCTACTCTTCCAACAAGCAGCGGATGGCGCCTTAAGCGGCAGATTGCGGCGTTAATGTTAACGCCGCGTCCGCTTTCTTCTTTGCGATCGTTTATGGCTCACGCGCATCCGTTTTCTTGCACGTGTTTAGTGCGTTGATGTTGGACAAATTTCCGGAAAGATATACCGCACTAATATTATCGCAGTAGACCAGTGTTGCCTTTTGAATCGGGTAGTGAAGCTCAAGTAGAAGGTTACAGATCCAACAAGACTTAGAGACGACGTTGGCAACACCTCTGTATTCTGCTTCTGCACTGGATCGGGATAGTGTAGGTTGCCTTTTGGAAGACCAAGATAATAGGTTATCTCCGAGAAAAACGCAATAACCAGACGTGGAGCGTCGGGTGTCAGGAGATCCACCTGCAGCATCAGAATAGACAGTGAAACCAGTGAGCGAAGACATGTATAGATGTAATCCGAAGTGAAGTGTACCTTGAACGTATCGTAAAATACGTTTGAGGGCATGCATGTGTGCTTCCGTCGGACTGTGCATGTGCAAGCAGATTTGTTGCACGACATAGGATATGTCTGGGCTCGTGAATGTGAGGTACTGCAGGACCCAACCAGGCTACGATAATGAGTCAGGTCTGAATATGAAGGATCGGAAGAGCTTGGAATTAGTGTCTATAGGCGTGTGGGATGATTTGCAAGATGTCATGTCTGCATGGTCAAAAATGGACCGGCGGAGAGAATCAGATGATGTGGTAAGGATGATGTCATCAACATATAATAATAGGTAAACCATGTATGTACCCTTGTTGTAGATGAACAAGAAATTATCGGATCTGATGTGTGAAAAAATGATAGAGGAAACATAATCGGTGAACCGCTGGTACTATGCTCGAGGAGCCTGTTTCAGTCCATAGAGTAATTTCCGCAACAGACACATAATCCAGATGAATAGGATCCCTAAAACCCACAGGCTGATGCATATATACCGTTTCATGAAAATCCCCATGTAAGAACGCATTCTTAACATCAAGTTGATGAATGGGCCAAGACTTGGATATGGAAAAATATTGAGGATTGTCTGGATGGTTGCGGGCTTTACGACCGGGCTACACGTTTCATCACAGTCCACTCCCACCTGTTGAGACCTACCATCACCTACAAGACGAGCCTTGTACCACTCAAAAGAACCATCAGATTTCTTTTTATGTCAAAATCCACATAGAACGAATAATGTTAGCATCAGGTGGACAGGGTACTAGGTCTCATGTATTATTATTAATAAGAGCATTATATTCGTTAATCATTGCGGCTTTCCAATTAGGGTCGGACAAGGCATCCTTAGGGTTACGAGGGACAGGAGAAAGGACAACTGAAACGAAAAGGTTAAACAGTCGTTTAGGTTTATGAATTTCGTGGATGGCACGGGTTTCCATGGTCCGAGAGTGTCTCGGGACGTGGGACGGGAGGGGTTTTTCTGCGGGACTGTCGGGAAGAGGAGGAAAGCGGGGTGGCGATGCCGGTGAGTCGAACCTCGGTTTCTTAGAGAGGTGGCTGGAATCACCACGAGGCCGTGTTCGGCAACCCGTCAGCGAGCAGGGTGGGAAGCTAGTCCCGCACTGGCCGAGGTGGTGGCAGGTGTCGGGGTCGGGAACGGCGGACTATGTAAATGGTGAATTAGAAGAGGGTTTAGGCCATTATCTGGGAAGTCGTAGGAATGTCGAGGTGGCGAGTGTAGAGAGGCAAAGGGGAATTGAGACTCATCAAATAAGACATGACGTGAAATAATAATTTTACGGCTCGCCAAAATATAGCACGAGTAACCACGATGATCGGCAGAGTAACCCAGAAACACACACGGGGAAGATCGGGTTGGAGTTTGTGAGTGGTCGGATGGACAGTGTAACAAAGACATTCAAAAATACGCAAGTGTTGGTATGAGAGGTTCCTACGAAATAGAACTTGGGTGGACGACTGTTGAGCTAGAGACTTGTTTGAGATTATGTTTAATGCCAGAATTGAGGCGTGAGCAAGTAGGGCACGAATGAGGTTGTTTATGGTTCAGATTTTTCCGTTCGGCTTTACCATTTAGGGAGGATGTGTGATGGTAGGAAAAACGAAAGGTAAGACCGTTTTTGAAGCAAAACTGTTTGAACTGGTTATTATCGAATTCTCTGCCATTGAAAATATTTAATGCTCTTTTCAAATTGTGTTTTTATAAAAGCACTAAATGAAGAAAAAATGGGGTAGACCTGAGATTTATTCCAATTGGAAAAGTCCATAGAAAGTTGAAATAATCGTCCAAAAACAACACATAATATCGATGGTCATCCGTACTCAAAATAGGGGATGTCCACAAATAACTATGTATGATATTGAAAGGCATTAAAGTACAATTTGTCGATGTAGAAAATGATAATTTGACATATTTCCCAAAAACGCAAGATTCACATATAGGAGTCCTAGAAATACGGTTGCAACTAATAAAATTATTTTTTCTAAGGGAGCGTAAAACAGAGTCTCTCAGATGTCCTAATCTAGAATGTCATAAGGAAGACGAAAGAGCACCAAAGGTTGAGGGAACTGAAGCTAGATTGTTGACGACGTTTGAAATAGGGTAGAGATTGTTCAAGGGAAACCCAATTGTCAGTTGTAAAACGTCGCACAGAGATTAGATTCTTAATGAGTTTAGGGGCATAGAGTACATTTTTTAAGATTAGTGGTGGATATGGTGGGGATAGGGAGGAATGACCATAACCACAAATGGGAAAGTATTGTCCACTACCAACAATAATATTCTGATTTAAATTACTCAAATTGGAATAAGACGAGAGAGTACCTTGTGATGCCGTCATGTGAGATGTGGCGCTTGTGTCCATATACCAATTTTCGTCTGGAGTGTTGAGTGACATTGTGCTCATAGCTACCTCAATGTCAATCGGTGTATAAGTCGATGGCGGGGCATGTATTGTGTAGGCCTGTTGTGGACGTGGGCCAAGTATGTCAGGTTGGGCCTGTCGGTTATGAGGTGGAGTCCACGAGGATGTCGTATATGGGAAAGAAGGGGAGACCCATGACAGTGGGACCCAAGCGGCCCACAGCGATATGTAGCCCACGACAGAGGTTCTTTGCCATCGCGATCGGCCGAGTTGTTTCGGGCGGCGGGGCCCGCTTCACGCCGCGTTGTTGCGAAATTTCTTAATCGCGACCGCCTTGTTGCTGCTCGGCGGTTGTACGGGAGAAGTGGGCTATTCGTGTCCTTCCGACGGTTCTGGTTGACGGACCGGGAGGCCCTGCCGTCGGCAGAGGGCCCAACGATGGTGGTGAGGGCGGCGTCGTAAATGCGGTCCCGAGTGGTGATGCGCTTGATTTTTCGGGTTTCCTCAAGGATGAGCTTCGATTCTATTTTCAGGCAACCCCACCAATACTTAAGTTTTTACCACGCGATAGGTCAGCGAAGCCTGAGCGGGCGCGGAGAAGGAAAGGCCAAACACTTCGGCCTAACGGGAATGAGCAACGACGAAATGAGAAGATGAGGTGCCTCAACTTCGAACGAACCTCATAAAACGAAGGTAACGGCGTGCATTGCTGAAGGATAGTGGCAACACCGTCATAGGATTCATCAAACCTGCAATGAGTTGCATGACCAATCGCTGATTAGTGACTGGTGCGCCGTCGTTGGAGAGTTGGTCGGCAAGCATCTTGAGTTCTTGACAATAGGCAGACACGTTTGGGAAATCGTCCAGATGAAAGTCCTTGAACTGTCAATAATGGTGTGCAACAGATCATTAGATATCGTGTCGTATATCCACCGGAGGACAATCCAAACGAGACCAGAGTGCATCATCAGAAGTCGAAGATGATGGTACGTCTGTGGACTTCGGCGTGGGAGGTATGATGTGGCCGATAACTTCGTAAATACGACAATGGATCTTAAAAAGCTCCGCCCACGAGGAGTATTGACCCTTTTCCATCTCAAAAGTCACAGGGATGAAGTTTTTGATGTTGTTTAAAGCAAGTGTCGGATGAAATTTGATTTTGTCAGCCATGGATAATGAAATTTAGGAGGAAGAGGGAAGGAGAATGGCCAGAAAAACTAGAATTCCGTCATGGGAAAAGAGGGGAGGGAGCGGCCGAGAGAGGTCGGCGGCTAGGGTTCCGACGTGGGCGAGGTGCCGACGTGGAAAAAAAGGTAGCGGCCGAGAAGGTATATCGGCGGCTAGGGTAGGGTTTGTACTGATACCATGAAGGAATATGTTCTCTTGATTTTATTGATGAATGATTTACAATATATATAAGGTTACAAGAATATTTACTTTGATACAAACTAGGTAACTAATTAACTTAATTACAAAAAGATTATAATTCTACCTAAAATAGGAAATATACAATTAATGAAAGAATATTGAAAAATATTCAATTAAACATGTCATTACAAACTAATGGTGAAACAAGGTTAGTAATAGACGTTGATTCCACAAATTTTCTAATTGAAGGGTAAAGACTCACAAACAAGCCAGTGGTCTCAAAGACACAAAGACCCCAAATGCATAATCTTGTAAATGCTTCACAACACAAGTTCCGCCAATAGACAAAGCAAGAAAATGAAGCACGCTTTTCAAAACAGCCAACAAACAGCAGTAACTCCCTAGTTATATATCTCTCTCTCTCCCCTAGATTAATGGAGAAGTCCCTGAAATCTGAATGTAGGGAGAGAGAGATAGAGAGAGGGAGGTTGCAACACTCTCAAAAGGAAGAAAAAAAAAGAGGAAGAATTCTGGTTTCCTCTATTTACCTAACATTCCGTGGCTGCATTCTACCCATTAGACAAAGGCTCTGTGACCATGAAGACAATTACAAGGATTGGAATTTTTTTGTCAAACTTACATGATGAAATGATTACCATTCTTGAGAGTCAAAGTGGCCACCAGTTTGAAATATGCAGATTGGACTTTCGTACAGAACAGAGACCTAAAGGGAAAAAAGGTCTTCATCATCCATTTACTAAAGGCAGATACATAACTGATCAACAAAGTGCAGAACAACAAGATCATAAGCCGCTTCTTGTATGTTTTGGCTTTACATTAGTTTCAGCTATCATACCTTAACCATCTGTTGACATCACGTCTTTAACATGATAACTACAGATTGTAATCATGGATTATTCATGGTAAAACTTTTTGTGGAAGAAGACACAGAGGTGAGAAGACAAACCTTCCATAACTTGTTAGAATCATTAAAGTTGAGTGAAGAATGGGTCAAACTCATCTTCTTTCTCCATTTGTTATGGAATTACATGATAAAAATTCAGCTCATGACAAGGAATTAGATTAATCCCACCTCCTCTCACAGCTTCTGATCCTAGATTCAACAAAGTGAACTCGTGAAAGATGTCGCAGAAGATATCTCAAGAATTCCTTTCAAAAGAATGCTTTTTTACTAGTAATCCAGCTTTTTCCAGGAAGTTTCAACTTTGTCGATCCAGAATCAACTCTCAACTCATTTACCAAATCCCACCTCCCATCACTAGCATACATATTTGAAAGCATAACTCTGTAACTACTATTCTCTAGCTTCTTACCATAAAGACGATAAGCTACAATATCTGCTAACTCATAATTTCTATGAGCATCACAGCATGACAATAGTGCCCCCCAAATGCCATAGTCAATTGGTTCTTGCAGAGTCTGGACAAGTTCATAAGCTTCTCCCAGTTGTCCTTCCATTCCAAGAAGCTTTACCATGTAAACATAATGCTCGGTGTTAGCTGAGATGCCAAATTGATCTTTCATTTTTCTGAAATATTCTCGACCATCATTGACAAGACCAGCATGGCAACATGCACAAAGGAGTGCAGAAAAAGTAGCTTCATCTGGTTTGTGCCCTTCCTCAAGTGCCTTCTCGAATATCTGAAAGGCCTGAGATGCAAGTCCATATAAACCAAGACTTGAAATAATTGAATTATATGAAACAATATTCTTGAAAGTCATAGTCTTATAAACTTGATATCCCAATTCCAAGAATCCACATTTCGAGTACATGTCAACTAGAGCAGAGGAGACCATAACCTCCAAGTGATAACCTTGTCGAAAAGCATAACCATGTATCTCACCACCTGGCTGCACAGCTGTCAATTGAGTACAAGCAGTCAGTACAGTGGCTATCAACGATACATCCGCCTTCCCACCTTTCGTATTCATTTCTCTGAAGATATCCAAGGCCTTGACACTATTGCCACACAGCAAAACACCACTTATTAAAGCAGACCATGTAATTAAATCAGGTTCTACAATGCCATCAAAGACTCTAAACGCCGAACCCATACATTTAACTCTACAATACATACTAACTAGTAGACTGCTTACATGAGAGTTTAACTCTATACCAAGTTTTAAACAATACCCATGGATTGCTTCACCTATTTTCAGCACATTAGAATCATATATAGCTATAACCAGGCCTACCATTGTGTACTCATCAGGCCTCACACCCATTTTCTGCATTCTACTAAACAATTCTAGCCCCTTTATTAACTCTCCAATACACCCGTAACCCGATATCATTGAATTCCATAGGACCAAATCTGGTTCAGTTATTCCATCAAATACCTTGGTTGCATCAGCGATACATCCTAATTTTGAATAAGCACTTACCAGTTGGCTACTGCAAATGAAGTCCCACTGCAACCCAGAGAGAAGAACCGCTCCATGTAAAACTCTCAAACTATGCACGTCAAAATTCTCAGAGCTGGCTCGAAGAAGGCATGCAAAAGTGAAGTTATCAGGCTTAATTTCAGAGTTAATCATGTCCTTAAACAGCGAAAATGCATGTCTAAATTTGTGGGCTCTAGCATAAGCTCGAATTAAGGAGTTCCAGAGGTAAATGGTTCTCTGTGGAGTTTTATCGAACACGTTGCGAGCAGAGATGATGTCGTCGTTTAGAGCATAGAACCTAAGAATTCTAGTAGCGTAAAATGGGTCGACTAATAGATGAGTTTTGATTATGAAAGCGTGAAGTTCTTTGGTTCTTGAGATTGTAAGCTTCGACTTTGAGAGTTGAGAAACAAGGGAATGGAAGGGGATCAACATCACCTCATTTCCAACAAAATTCTCACTTCAATCGTCACATTGCCTATTTGCTTGGTTGTGATTTTTATTTTATTTTTTTATTAAATTAAATACTAGATAAACATTAACACACGAGTCCTTTTTTTAAAACACTTGGAAACAAGACATGTAGTTTGTGAGTAATGTGTTCGATTAGATAGATAATTTCGTTGGACTAGAATAAATGTGCATTGTCTGTTTACTAGTACTGTATGTCATATATATCAAGGTTCATTTTGTTCAAGAATAAATGTGCATTGTCATTTTGTTTGAGATATGGGATATATTCTAATTATGATAGGATGTCTAATTATACACGTTTACACAAACAATCACCAGGTATAGAAAAACTCTCCCACACGTATTTCTGACTTCACTGATTCTACAAGATGAGTAAAGGATCAATTGACTTTGTAGGCCTGTACAAATTTGTTCGTAGTTTTATGTACAAGAGATACATATCCGAAAATAACACACGAGATACAATTTTTACCTCATCATTTTCTTCCATTCAAATTACAAAAGAGAATCACTTATATTCAGCAACTTGTAGCATGCTCATGTGATGCACAAATCTCTATTCACCATATACATGAATTTATAATCTACTATATTTAAGACTACTAAAAACAACCTCTTATTATGAGCTGATGAGTCAATTCTACATGCTCAAACTTCAAACTTTTTTCAATGAATTATGTATCATTTCCCATCCTAGCTAATAGAAGTGAGAGGAAGGTTCAGCACTTCAGTCTTTTTCTATTATAGACAATATGTACAAGAGCTTTGGATTAGAGGCCTCCATCAAAACATGTCCTCATCTTTCACTTTGTAATTGAACTATTGAAGTAACTGCATCACAAAACGCAGGAAAAATCAGTATCAAACAAAACTACATAGGAAAATAGCATCGGGATATTATTACAAAATATACATTCAATAAACACATCATATAAACCTCCAATTTGCTTCAAGTTCAAACCTGATTCAGTTCAATAATCTAGCTTAATCTGTTCACTTTCAAAAAAAAATTGCTAAATCTTTTTTTCCCCTAGAAAATTTTATGGAGGATTTTTTTGGAATCAACAACAAACCTGAGACAAAATCTAAGGTAGGTACTAGGCTCAAGAGATTAAAGTTTTGGACTGTTGGACTCGGAATGGCAAGTTCTTGGACAATAATACAGAGGGAAAGATCTATGTCAACTCACATAGTCATTTGAAAATAAAGAAACTGAAATGAAAAACACTTTACCCGGTGAAACGCCTACTAATACAAAAATCAAACAAGCTTATGGATGATTTAAACGATCTACAAATAATCTGATCCCAAGACGCAGAGAAATGCACAAACAAGATTTTAGAAAACAGTGGATGTCTCATGGCAGCATGGGATGGATGTTTCAAGTGTATAGAACACAACTCGATGGCCTACCTCATGTCAGTTCTCGCAGTTGGAGTAATACTAGTATTTGAAAATCGTGGTCTAGGCTTCTCCTCTTCATCAGTATCAGACTCATACTCCTCTTTCATCCATATCCGAGGTTTAGGCCTTCGATCCATGTCTTCCTCTCTCTGCATACATAAATTGTTAAACGGGGATCAGGTCGAATAATATACATAGAAATCAAATGATCTTGAAGATAAACTAGAGCTGACCTCTTCTCGAACTTCTGTTATGAAAGGTGCCATTTGAAACGGAACACTAGGTGCATGGGGTAAATGCGAGAGTTGCTCCAGCAACATGTTCCTGCACCCACCAACAATTCATGTTAAATAACATCATCTCAAATTCTAGCCAAGGAAAAAAGTATTTACATTATACTATACAGCTTTGAACATATATTAGAAGGTATTTTCTGACAGTTTACTAAAAGCAACCCCTAAAAGAATGATGTTCAGATTACCTGATCTTCTCCAGATTCCGGGGCGAATTCTTATTCTCCATGGGTATTGGTTCAACATTAAGAGTATATTCTGGGGCAAAATACTCGTAATACTCATTGTCAGGCAATTTATTCTCGGGCTCTATTCCAACTGCAATTGCTGTCTGCAAACATTGAAGAAGTTCAACCTTAGCACAACTTGCAAGAGGAGTAAAAAGTAATAGATGAAAATCCAAAGGCAGGAAAAAGCACCAAAATGGAGAGAAATAGACACACACCTCATAGCACCAGCACCGAGCAACATTTTTAATTGTATAACCTCCACCACCCAATATCATTAAGGGGATATTGAAAGACCTGAGGAATCGAAGGCAATCTGCATGGCCATGGACTGACAAGTTAAAACAGCCCAACCTGTCTCCGGCTAGTGAATCAGCACCACATTGAAGCACAAGAGCATCAGGTTGATAGACCTCCATCACTTTTTGGATTACGGGACGGAATAGACGACGAAAACTTTCATCATCAATCCCGTCATTCAATGGGGCATTTAAGGCATAGTACTTCCCGGTACCTATACCAATGTCTTCGATATCCCCTGTGCCAGGAAAGAAGTCCCCAAACTTATGAAAAGACACTGTCATGACCCGATCTGTGGTGTAAAAAGCCTCCTCAACTCCATCTCCGTGGTGAACATCAATATCTATATACAGTACACGCTGCACAACAACACTGAGCATGTTATTAAAGGAACAATAGTTACTAAGTTCCAATTCTAAAAATATCGAATAAGTATTTTGGACTCCGAATTACTTGGTCCATCAAACTATGTAATGACCAATAAAGACCCCTGATCTTTACTGGTAATCAACAAATATTAGAAAAGAATACAGTAATACATCATTACAGACAACAATACAAAACAATCTCTTTAATCCTTTTCCACATCCTCAAGACTATTATTAACATATTGCTTACAAACTCAAAACATAGAAGCACATTCAAAATTTCCTTTATTAATATACATCAAAGCCAATCCTAAGTCAGCCTCAACAACAATATGAACAAGTAAAGGACCCACACCTAAGAGCAAACTACCTTAATTTAGTGTCTAGAGTACTGCCTAGCCTCCGATACATGACAACCAATTTAGGTTATAAAATGAAAATATCCATGCATTGTACTATCATTAATACTGCCCCAATTTGTCATGCTTATGTGCGTTAGGCATACCGCGCACCTTTAATGTACTCTCTTTTTGCTGCTCAAAAAGGTTAATAGAATGTATACAAAACGCGAGGAATATGCTATACCAAGTATCTAGTATGCAGTCAATATACGACATAAACATGGGTGTCACATTTAATTCATAAATATAAATTAGGAAAAAGTATTTGCCCTTTTATGTACAATATCTAACATGAAAGATATGAAATTATTACAAACTACTATGACACACTTGATGCCTGTTCTTTTCAAGTAAAAATATTAACAGACAGTAACTTCTTTCACAAATTCAAAGTAGGAAATAAATCCAACTTTGAAATACTAGAATTACATAATCAAAGGAACTTTGTCCACGATTAAGTAATCAACAGCTTTCAATAACTCACACATTGAAAACAGCTTGACTTTCCGGGGAAGGGGGGGGGGATAGCATCTGTTACAATTTAGATTACCCAGTTTTAGTTATTTAAAGAATCAGTGCAATTAGATATAAACTCCAAAAAAATCCAATATCAGAATAACATGAATACGCATGAAACATCTACAGTAACAGTAGCGGCCACAAGATGTCACACACATAGGAATGATAAAATTAGCCCAAATCCAAATGACCCGCCCAAGGTTTCATGGGCAGAGCCGTCCCTGGGGAGGTCGAGGCGCCCCCGGCCGGCGGGGCCTCCTTCCCAGAATTTTTATTTTTCTTTTATTGATTCAAATATTAAGATATGTATTAAAAATATCTACAATCTAATTAGTGAGAGTTATAGCCTAGCGGTTTAGTCTCCCTTCAGCATTTCCTTGGTTAGAGGTCGCGTGTTCAAATCCAATGAGCAGCTAAAGACTTTTTTTAAACATAAAATCAGATTTGACCCAAGTCTCAACCAGTCGGCCAAGTCCCAAACAGTCGCCCTCCTCTTTAAACAAAAAACAAACTTTTTTTTTTCTTTTTTTAATTTAAACACAACAAATTAATTTGGCCCCAAATCCCAACCAGTAGGTTCCCAAGTCCCAAACAAGTTTCTGTTTTTTTTTATTTTTCATGTGAATAAAAAATGACCTCTTTTTGTTTCTTGCAACGGACCCAAAGTATAGGAACGGCCCTGTAATCATGGGTTTGGCCAAGAGTGATTTTGATGATGGGTTGGTTTGGGCTAGCCCAAGTTGACCCATCATAAATCAACAGCCCAAATGAACTTGTGATGATGCTCAAACTTGACCCACGAAAATGATCAATTTTAACGATTAGAGCTCCAATCTAGATTAATATTTTTATTTATAAATAATTATTTTAAAAATTCTTTATTCAAACAAATTGGGTTATGAACCGTTCATCTTAGCCACGTAAATTTTGGGCGGATCGGGCATTGACACATCTATTGATTCACCCATCTTAACCCGCTCAATTTCAGCCCAAACGGCTCATCCCCTACAAACACATAACCAGTATTCACTGAAACTGAGTAAATCAGCGATACCAAAATAATACCCAAGTATAAAAAAAACACCATATATACACAAAGATATATGCTAGCAATGTGAACGAGACAATAAAAAATATTGCTTTTTGCGCGTAAAGGAATAAAATACAACAAGGGAAAATTGAGTATTTACCTTGTGAACTTTGAGAAGTTCAAGAATTCCAAGAACAATATCATTAACATAGCAAAATCCAGAGGCCGCGCTTTTCTTTGCATGGTGCAATCCACCAGCCCAATTAATAGCTATATCAGCATCTTGCCGATTAAGCTTAACGGCGGCGCCGAGGGACCCACCGGCAGAAGCTTGACAAAAATCAAAAATCCCATAAAAAACAGGGCATTCCGACCCGACGTTGAACCGTTTAAGGTGGCGTGCATCATAAGTTTGGTCATAAAGAGTCTCGGGCGAAACGGAAGAGAGAAAGTCGACGTAGTCCGGCGAGTGGAACCAGCCAATATCCTCCGCAGTCGCCGGTAATGGGCGAGTGATATCCATTTTCTTGTGAAGGTAATAATGGCAAACGAGATTGTGTGCAATGCGAATACGGTGAGGCTTCATTGGATGGCCTTGGCCGTAGTAATAGTCACCGATGTAAGGGTCGAAGAAATAAGAAACAAGGCGCTTTGTTGCGTCGGTTCCCGTCGAACGAAGCGACGCGCCGCCCTCCACTGTGGAAGTGTCCATTGCCACTGCTGTAACGTAATGTCTGTTCACTTTCAGAAATTTTCTTAAATCTCAATAAGTAGAAAAAAAATCAGTTACTAGCACAATATGGGAGTAACTATTTATAAGGGAAAGCTCCCAATCCTTTGTATAGTTGGAAAACATAAACTTGAAGTCTCTTTTCCGTCAAAATACAATTTTAATTAAGTATTTTGAGAGGCTAGCGGTTGATAATTGGTCAATACATTTAACAAACACTTTTGTTCGTATTAGTACAATAATAATTTATGTTTGATATATATTTTTTCAAAATGTGCATTTAGAGTCAAGTTATAAAAAATGACATAAATATTCACTTTACAATAAGTATTCTTGGAAATAGATAAGTAATTTTATTTTTTATGAAATAATCTAAATTTGATTGAATTATAAATAGTACATTAATTAAAATCGTTAAAAGATGTGTAATTAATAAGGTTGGACTTCAAATACGATATTTATATATGTAAAGACGTCATTAAATATATTAAGGATGGATAGTTTCAATATCAAAAAAAAAATCTACTTTCCCACTGAATTTATCATTGAATAATATTCGGTGACTATTTTCCACTGAATGTCAATGGATAAAACTTAAATAATAGCATTTTTACACAGAAAAATTAAAAAAATTCACAACATTTCAGTTCCACTATGCGTTTTTCTAGTGAGTTGATTCGGTGAGAATAATGTAAAAAAATTATGTTTTATATAGCACAATTTTCCTCTTGTGTAGGTAAAAAATCTTTATTTCTAGTAGTATATTTATACACCTTATACAAAAATTGTAATAGTTGAGAGACGTGTAAAAAAATTAGACTTTGCGGCGATTAAAAGTCGCCACAAAAGATTAAAAAAAGGTCACTAAAGGTTCACTACAAAAGATCTGACTTTTGTGACAACTTGAAAAATTCATATTAAGCCTTTAAAAAATATCCCACACAATGTATAATATGTATACAATTAGTAAGTATAAGTTGATTGAGCCTTCAAGAAATATCCTAAAATATGTATAATATGTATATAATTAGTAAGTATATGTTGTATTAAATAGAAATTATACAATAATGATATATTTTTAAACATATACTATAGGAATCCATATTTTATATAACAACGATACATTTTCTATACATATGATAGATTTTATATACAACAATGATACAATTTCTATACATATGCTGAAATTAGTTAAAAAAAAAAGCAAAAAAAAGTTATTTCAAAAAGACTAGCTAATGAATTTTAAACATCTTGGGTCATCCGGCTGTCATTAGTTTGGCCGGATGACCACTTTTGTCCTTTTTCCTTTTGTGTTTGCAGAACAATTTCCCTAATGGGCCTAATGTTAATTCGGACTTGGTCTAGAAAAAACGAAATTGTAAAGCCTGGCTTGTTAGGCTCAACTAATTAACCCCACCCGGCCCGTATATTTCTTTTCGAATCTTCGAGTCTATTTTTTTTCTTTTTGCAGTTTTAAGTTTTGTACATTGATAGTGCATTAAAATTTTAAATTATGTTATGTTACCTGCAATCAAAAGTAACAAATTCTAAGAAAAACACAATTTAACAACTTGACAATATATTAAATATTATACTGATAATATAAAAATTATTTTCACGTTTGTTCAGTGCATATAACTTACACCTTTTGGTTCCCAAATGATGGCCAGTCATGATTGGTAAAACAGAGGTTATAATCTAAATAGGCTTGCTAATGACCTTTTTGATGTCACTGTTTTATTTAAGTTGCATTTCTGTTAAAGATTTTGAATGAATTTTTCTTTTTGTATACAAGTTGAGATTCAGGTGGATAAGGATTTATCCAATTAATCAAAGTATATGATTATTTATTTTTGTTAATTGAAGAGCAAGAAAGGGGGACAGTGAGAATTAGAACCTCACATGTATATATATATATCTTTTACGTGGGAGATTCCTACCGAAGCTTTTCTTGGAATTAAAAAATGAGAATCGTCCCCTACAATTCGAAGTAGTAACAACAAATTAGGTGATTTTTTCTCATTTGCTTGCGTATTGATGAACATAGTTATTTGATATTGTTAGGCGTATTTTGTATACGTTTTTTTAGTCATTTTTAGTTAGTATTTTCTCCATTTCCGTTTAAATAAGTGTAATGTTAGGATCGTTTTCCTTTCTTTTGAGTCACAGCGGTTCAAAAAGACAAAATTTAGCAGCAGGACCGCGGTGCCAGAAGATCAGAGAATCCGCAGAACTTTCGGCACCACGGTACCATTCTGCAGAACCGCGATGCCGAAGCGGAAAATTCAGAATCCGAAGTAAATTTGGCCAAGGCAGAAGGGTCCACGAAATTTGCAACATACTTAAGCCCTAAAGATTATTATATTGAAGGGGGTTGGACATTCTATCACACATCACAACCGTGGAGGCTACAATTGGAGACCTAGTTCTGAGTGTTTTTTCTTTCTTTAGTTTTCAATTCAGTTTATGTTGGTATTTGTATTAGTTCTTAGCGTGACTATGGCTAGGAGCTAAACACTTTATTAGGGATTTCCTATTGAATCGCTTGAACCTCTATTTCATGAATTAATGCATAAGTTTGATTCTTCTTCACTTGATTAAGATTTATTCAATATTGGTATGAATGTTTGATAGTTAACTGACCATTAATGTCACGCCCCGAACCCCGGGCCCGTGACTGGTGCCCTACGTGGGCACCCTTCTACCTTAACAACTAAGTAAACTGCGAAAATTAGATAACACCTTTTTTTTTTTTAAAACCAACGTACGTGCAAGGGCAAAGCCGACAAGGCTGCCATAATATACATAATCAAAAGACACTACACTGTACATGAGTCCAATCCCACATATGAATACAGACTTCTAAGAGTTTTATCGAATCGTGGATGACAAGGCCCCGCCGTACCATAATCGTACAAAGCACATCTTGAAAGAACTTATACCAAAAAGGTAAAATCCGAATGAAGGAGCTATCCAAAACTCGGCGGTCCTACACTGCCGATCACCAAACAGTACCTAAACTGCGGCGTGAACGCACCCGAAGGAGGTCGACGAAGAATGTACCAAGTATGTGAAACGATGAAATCTTGTAATGAAATCATAACTCTAAACAAAGCAGAGACATGTATGATAGCCAACCTATAGTACACAATACATAAGCGATCATAGAAGTCGGGGACGCGTGCCTCAAAGTCATTACTAAAATATAACCATGGGTCTCACGCCCATAATATCAATCATGCCGTGGGATCCTTCCTCACCGCCATTCATGATATAATAATCCAATTACGATAATCGTGCCTTACTAACAATGAGAGTAAATAGTGGTATACTTACAATATAAAATAGGAAGCTCACGATCAAAGCAGACCACCCGCCCGCAGATCATTAAGCAATCCTACACTGGACTATTTCACCGCGTAGTCGCGTGGACCCGCATGAGGTATTCCTCGCATGGGACTATTTCACCCGCATAAGCCCTTACGGACTCGTATGAGGTATTCCTCGCATGGGACTATTTCACCCGCATAAGCCCTTACGGACTCGCATGAGGTATTCCTCGCATAGGCTGTATCCGCCCGCATGAGACTATTTCACCCGCATAAGCCCTTGCGGACTCGCATGAGGTATTCCTCGCATCGTGGGTAGCAAATCCACGGGATATGCAAATGCCACAAACACGGGGAATGACCCCGTAATGAATGATATACCACTAGCACAAAACCGGTTATTACCAGCACACATAGGCAATTCTCAATTAAACAAGTCAAAGTACTTATCAAGGCACACATAGAATAATTCTCAATTAAACAAGCCAAAGTACTTATCAAGGCACTCATAGAATAATTCTCAATTAAACAAGCCAAAGTACTACGTACGTACATTCTTTTCAAAAGACTCCTTTCTATGTAAAACCCCAAGATACTAACACCCGTAGTATCAAGGTGTGTCTATTTTTCAAAGTAAGTTACTACACTTTTAGAAACTCATTTCAAAGCTTGAAACCAAGTAACTTCAAATTTTCACAATCTAGGCAACTTATGCCCATTAGTCAAAATAGACAACTTTCTAAACCTTCCATAAAGCCGTTATAACCAACTTCCCATAAAGTCGTTATAACCCTTTATGGTTTTTTAGACAATTTCATTCCTTTTTATAACCAAGAGACTTATACTTAAAATCAAGTATCACATACTTACAAATCAAGTTTCTTAACTTTCAAAATACTTCAAGTCTCTTAATATTTAGAAAACAAGTTTCTTCTACTTTTAAACCTCAAGTAACTCACACCTTTAAAACAAGTTACTTCTCTTAAATCATGTCATTTCTCCTCTTTTAAAACAATTAAGTAAATCACTCCTTTGACTCCCCTAAAGTCATTATAATGACCTTTAGGTTTTGGAACTAAGGCACTAGCCAAAAGGTTTGGAAACCACTTCCTTTTCAAGACTCTATGTACTTTAAGTAAAATACTTCCACTCTTAAGAATCCAAACTTCACTAAGGCAATGGATTAAACAACTTACAATTTAAACATCAAAGTACAATCAAGGAAGTACATAGAACAAATTCTATTTTAGGCAATCCAAATACAACCAAGGAATGGATCATTTAAGGAGTAGGACATACTTTATTTATCTTAAGGAATCATGCTAGAAGAGGAGATAGTTCACATACCTCTTCGGCTAAATCCACAAGCTAAGCCGAATACACCGTACGTAGAATTGTCAACCTATAATGGTCACAACATGACTATCAATTTCTAGTTTCTAACGTAGAATAATACTAAGTATACGGTCTCTTATTCTACGAAAAATCGGGCAGCACCTCTTTTGTTTCTACTTACTTTTCCACATTTTTCAAGGCCGAATACAATAACCAACACTCCACATTTAAGGCTCAAAACAACAACCAAACAAAGGGGATTACACGCCTTACAATACGTGTAAAATTCCGCCCCACAATTCATACCAAGTAGTTTAAAATCCAAGCCATTCTCGGCCAACTACATAACCAACAATACAAAGTCTTTTCCAATCCTTTTCCAATTCCAAGTTCTAAGGTCTAACATGTTATATAGTCATAAACAACTTCAACAACTACAATTTCCTTCTTTATACAACATGCGACGACTTAAACTAATAATCGACTTGAATTGTAATCTTAAGGCTAAACATGCTAGTTTTCGGATTAGGGTTCCAATAGCCAATAAACTTATCAAACCTTATACTAAATACCTCATGCTTGCTAATATCCATAGCTACAACAATAAGTAAAACTTAATTACTAAAATGACAAGATTTATACCTTTATAAGCCCTTAAAAATTTCCAAGATTCAAAGTCGCGCCTTAGCAATTCTTATCTCCTTTCCTTATGTTCCAATCCGCTCCAAGCACTCCTTAGAAGCCTATGAAGAACCCTTCTTCAAGTTCCAACTTCAAAGTTGAAGAACTCCTTAAGTTTCCGCCTTGCGACTAATACGAAAACGTCATTTTTCCGAAATCTTTCTATTGAGATATCCTTACAATACCCTTAGGGACCTTGGGTTTAAGTCTTGTGAATAAAGGATCAAAACTACAAAAATTTTTGTGTGGGAGGAGAGTGAACCCGAGAGCTCTAATGCTAGCACAAGCTTTCTCTAAATTTTTCTAAGTGTTAAGACTAGTCTTGCACTAGTAGTATGCTTATATAACACATTGGAGGGCCAAGAAACAAATGGGTGGCTAAGATGAGTTTCACTAGGATCAAGCACAAGTGGCAAGTTGACTTGGTCAACAATATCAAGCTTTGAAGACTTATCTTCTACCATGGTCAATGACCATTTTACTCTTACAAAATTTCGACCAAGACCAAGTGTGGGGGTGCCACGTGTCGCCCTCTCATTCGTCCATAAAATTTCGTAACCCTCGTGGGCCACACAAAAATGTAAAATTCCTCCGGTGGGCCCCACGTGACCAAATCCGTAAAAAAATAAATTTCCATAATGTTAATAAGTTTCATACTCTTCAAATAATGCATTTTGAGAATCCAATTCTCAACAACGAACATTTTTCCTTTTCGACGTCCGGAAGATTTTCCGTCGGAAAAACAATTCTTCCTTTCGTACCAATTTCCAAGTCTTGATTTCTTACGTACATTCTCTTTTACATGTCCTGGAATTACGGGGTGTAACAATTAATTATCATAATCTATATGATTTCGAATCAAGAATCGAGAGGAGAGAGATTTGGATATGTTGTAATTGAATAGACATAGATTAAAACCGCGGACGAAATTACCTCGATACTTGTGTAGCATTATAGGTTATTGTTGTTGACACCCAATTTTGACCCTCCCGTCCAGTCACTAACTATAAAATTACACTAATTTTTCAAAATAATTTTTAATAATTTTATAATAAAAAAATGCGACAGTAAAACATTAATGCAGACACAAATAAGCAATTTAATAATGGCACCACAGTTTACGAAGAATATTAAACACTTTGAGTCGCGCCCGCATTTATCAATATTAAGTCTTATTCTATTTTCATTAATTCTTAATAACTTTAATGATAAATACGCATAATAAATAAGTTTTAATAACGACATCGCATTATAAAATATTAAGCACTAATTAAATAGCACACCAGCATTTATTATGGTAATAATAAAAATCCAAGCTAAAACTAATAAAACACCTATGGTTAATTTAAATAATTTAATTCACCACTAATTAAATAATACACCTAAAATTAAAACACCTAAAAAAACTAATACCTAATTAAATAGAATCTACCATTTATGTCGCCAAATTTCAACAACGACGCCGCCAAATTCAACCGAAGCCCACACCCGCGGGCCCAATCCCCTTTATTATTCCCTTCTCTTCCACAACACAGAAGACAAAGACCAACAAAACCCTAAACCTAAAGCTTACCAGAACCCGTCACACCTCCCTTACCCTCGCACCCCATCGCCGCCAAGACCCCAGCCGAGATTCTCGCCTGAGAATCCGGCGAATCACCTACCAAATCGTCTTAAAACCGCGACACAAATCTACCCCAAATGGAAACCATAATAAAAGCTTACCAGACCTTACCAAGAATCAAGCACAAATCTCGTCCAAAATCAGCCAAAATCGCACCTTAAATACTTACCAACATTAGAACCCAAATCATGGCCATATAAATGAACCCATTTTACACATGCAAGGGCAGAACTGGACGGGGGAAAGATCCCAGAGTTTGGACACAGAGGAATCCCCTTCAAAATCAGAAAAAATGAACCTCGAGGAAGCATCCGAAATTAGCAGAAAACAGGGGAGAATTCAGAGCAATCCACAGTCTCTAGAAATCATTTCGGCATAAGTTCTGTTTGCAAAGCAGAAACTTGACCCCTCAGATCGCATCGCAACTCTGAGTGTATCGACGACTTGATACGCTGCCTCGGTTCGCTGCCCGGAGAAGGTAAACTAGAATCCCTCTCAGTTTGTTTTACTTTCCCCGTTTCGCGTGTTTTATCATCGATTTAGTTCGACTGTTTATAAATGTCTAAGTATGATGTTTGGTCAATCTGTCTGTAATTGATTCAGTTTACTAAATTGTTGTTAGATTTATATCTAATATTGTATGTCAAAATGATGTTAATAACTTGTTGCAAGGAAACTGTGATAATGTTTAGGTTGATCGCCTTGGGATATTTGCTGTTTAGTAGGCTGAGTATGCTAAATATGCAGTTAAGTCATTGTCTATGTTTCTATTCCAGTGTAACCTATAGTTCTATTTCATATAGTAAGCATATATATGGCATAATCTGATATCGAATAAATGCTACACAGAGGCTATTACTTCATAGCAGTTGCGTGAGTTGCCATACGCAGCCATCGGTGGTATCGCACTTGAGATTGCTGCTTTTTCTCGCAGCCGACACTCAATGATAATTGTTTTCTTGTCGTTTTGAAAGGATTGTCACAGATATCGATCGGTATTTTATATACACCTGAGTCGATCTAGTTAGTCTTTTGTCCCGCTTTGTACATACAAAGTGTCGTATTAGGATAGATTTTCTTTCTTTTGAGTCAAAGTGGCTAAAGTGGCCAAATGGCGGAAAAGGAGCGAAAGGGAAAAAGAGGAGTACTAGAGCCGAAACGAGAAAGTGGCAAACGAGGTGAAATCCGGACCAGCGCCTCGCCCCGATCGAAGCGAGGCCGCGCTATTATTCGTGAGAAGTCGCAGAAGATTCAGCGCGCCTCGAGACGAGAAATAGGCCGCGCGCTAAACATCCGAAGCCACAGAGTTGCAGCCGCGCTCGCATGCCAGATATCGGCCGCGCGCCAAAACACCAAGTATTCAGAACTTTAGCCGCGCCGATGACAGCCGCGCGGCCGACGCGGAAAAATTAGGTCTTTTGACGGATTTTTGGGCCAGCACGGAAGGAAAAGAAGGAGACGTTTTAAACCTATAAAAGAGAACCCTAGCGTTTTCAAGGTTCCCTTTCGCCAAACACAAGGTTTTCTTGCCTAGAGATTGGAGACCCAAACATTAGTAATTTCTTTTCTTTTTCTTTTCTTTAATTCAGTTTTTGCATGATGAACTTTGAATTAGTTCTTGTCATATTCATGGCTAGAACTAATTCTCTTATAGGCTTTCTATGTTGAATTCTTGAACCTTATGTTATAAAGTAATGCATGCTTATGGTTATTATTCTTATTGAGAGATCTATCCAATAATTGAGTTGAATTCTTGGTAGCTAATTGACAACTAGTTATCACTATATGATTTCTAATCAGATTCTGAAAAGGAGGGATTGTGAATATGCTGTAAGTTGGGTAGACGGTCTTGAATTGGGGATGAAAATACCTCAATTAGATTTGTAGCGTTGATGAGGCTTAACAACCCTAATTTTGCGCATTGCGTGACGGTCAACTAGGTTTTGTGCTTAATCCTCCTATAGAGTTACCCTTATCGTGAAAGTTAGGTAAGGAACAATACTGGGTTGAGTGTTTATATAACCTAACGGAGTATAAAACGATTTCAGAAACCCGCTTTCTCCAAAGAAGAACACCATAAGTAATGCATTAGTAAGTAACATAAGCGGATAGTAAGGATACATAGAAGCCCTATTCTCATCACATCTGAATTAAATCTTTATAATTAATTAGCTTTTATAAATCTTAGTCATAAACAACCAATCACTCATTAATTCACCAAATAGATACTAGAAAATAGACAATTGGTACTTGAACCCTAATCCCGGAGGGCGATATTCGGTCTTATCTAAGACTATACTACTTGATACGATAACGCACTTGCGTTTAAAAGTGTGTGCATCTAATCGCGCATCAAGTTTTTGGCGCCACGGGGATTAGCAATAGTTCAATATCAAATTATCTATTTTTAATTTCTAATTTGGATTTAATTTTCATTTTTTTATTTATTTTCGTTTCTACGAAAAATCGTGGTGCCGTGATTCTTTGTTTGTTTTGATCTTTCTCGTGATATCGGTTTATGCGAAGGAGAAGAGGAGCTGACACTCTTGTTCCCTTCAATCCTGAAATTGAGAAAGCCTGAAAACAGAACAGAAAGAATCAGCGAATTGCAACGTTGATAGTAATGCACGGTGCTCCCAACAATTACAGGATGAGAGAAGGGTTAGGTGAAAATCAACTTAACCTGGAGATCCTCGGCAAGTGCGATAGATATGGAGGACAGGGTTCGAATCCAGCCAGAAAGAAGTCTGGGAGATTATGTGCTACCAAGAGTGAATGGAGCACAGACTTGCATTAGGCTCCCTACAATAGGAGCCAACAATTTCGAAATAAAACCAGCGATTACGAGCATGGTGCGCAAAGACATGCGATTCGGAGGATCGCCATCGGAGGATCCACATATGCACATAGCAAATTTCTTGGAGCTATGTGCCACTTTCAGATATAACGGCGTTACTGATGATGCCGTCAGATTGAGGCTCTTTCCCTTCTCACTCAGGGATAGAGCAAAAGTATGGTTGAATTCCCTGCCAGCTGATTCGATATTTACATGGCACGAGCTGGCACAGAAATTCCTAGCCAAATTCTTTCCACCGTAGCAAAGAAAATTAAGAGGAGTTGAACAACTTCTATCAAGTGATGGAGAGTCCTTATATGAGCATGGGAGAGATTCGAGGATCTACAGAGGAAGTGTCCACACCATTGCATTGAGTTGTGGAACTTGGTTCACATTTTCTACAACGGCCGAGCAAGACAACCGTAACCATCATAGATGCAAATGCAGCGGGCATTCATGAGGAAATGCCCACGACGCCCACGAGTTATTAGAAGATATGGCCACTAACAACCATGTCATCAAGAGAGGCAACCATGGGAGAAGAATCTGGGGTCCATGAAGTAGATGCTATTCTTTGCTTTGAACGCAAGTGGCTCTTTCTAGCGAAACAATTGCAAAGAACATACCGTGTCGGTGAATCTTGCCGCAAATCTTAAAATCGTGAGATATGCGCGCCCACATACATTTGATAGGTGTCCTTCAATGGATACCAACAACATCCCAATGAGCGGCAGAGTGTCAAGCGAGAGGTAACTACCAGAGGCAACAGAACAACCCCTACTCAAACACTTATAATCCGGTGGAGGAATCACCCAAACTTCTCACGAGAGGAGATCGGGCGGCAAGAAATCGCACTGTGGCCAAGAAACCAATATCGTGGCGGCAGAATCGGTATAGGGCGATGCGAACCAAGATGCACGAATCAAATTTCTTCACTCAAGCCCCCAGCAATTTCAGCCAATGCACTGTGTCAAGAAGAAAACCGGATGAGCTTAAAGCGGCATGACAAAGACTTGCAACGCCTGCACGCAGCTTTATAACAGAATCTAGATCCTCGTTCAGAAACTTGGAAACACAGTAGGGCGGTAGCAAAGCAGCAAACATCAAAGCCAGGGGACATTGCCAAGCAATACCGAGGTAAATCCAGGAGCAATGTAAGGCGGTCGATTGAGAAGTGGAAAACAATTGAGCAACAAATTACCCAATAGTTGAGAGGAAGCGAGTTAGAAAAAGATAAGGTGACTGAACCTAGCCCAGTGATAGAAAACTCCGGAGAAGGAGTATACAGAAAAGATTCCTTTCCCCCAGAGATTACAAAGGAAGGCGGTCGATAAACAATTTTCCAAATTCTTGGAGGTATTCAGGAAGTTGCACATCAACATACCGTTTATAGAGGCTTTGGAGCAGATGCCATCTTACTTCAAGTTCATGAAAGAAATCTTGGGGAAAAAGAGGAAACTGGCCGAATATGAGATAGTAGCACTAACAGAAGAGTGTAGTGCTATCTTACAAAAGAAATTGCCACCAAAGCTAAAGGACCCTGGAAGCTTTACACTACCATGCACAGTGGGCAGGGTGACTTGCAACAGAGCCTTGTGTGATCTAGGGGCGAGTATAAATTTGATGCCCCTATCAGTTTTCAAAAGATTGGAGTTAGGAGAAGCCAAACCCACCACTGTGAGTCTGCAACTAGCCGACAGGACAGTGGTTCATCCACGAGGGAAGATCGAGGATGTGATTGTGAAGGTAGGAAAATTTTTCTTTCCTGCAGACTTCCTCATTCTGGATATGGAAGAAGATGCAGAAATCCCGATCATATTGGGGAGGCCATTCCTAGCAACGGGTAGAGCCTTGATTGACGTTGAAAGAGGAGAGCTAACGCTAAGAGTAGAGAACGAAGAGATGGTGTTTAAAGTCTTTAAACACGTCATTGAGCCAAGAACTGTAAGTGGGTGTTTTGCAATCAACACCACCAAACCCCCATGCGAGCCATTGCAATGCAACCAAAGAATGATGAGCCCAAGAAAGCAAGCATGGTTTCTTTGAGATGACACTAAATGAGGTAATTGTTCTAACTCCCTACTACCGATAATGCTAAAAGAAAAGGAGAAAAAGGAAACGCCAAATGTGGCGGAAATGGATTGGTTGGGGACTTAATCCACCCCAGGGCTAGTAAGTCTAAGGAACTTGCGTCCGGCTAAAAGACGTTAAAGACAGCGCTTGTTGGGAGGCAACCCAACGGTTTTTTTTAATTATGTTATTTTAATTTCTGTCGTTATTTTATTTTAGTTTGTCTAAGAACAGTCTCACGGTATTGGATCTTGTTGTTTGTATGATTGGCAGTACAAGAAATTAAACCGGGGGACGAAATAAACTGAAGAAAAGCAAGGATTTCCAAAAAGCGGGTAGCCATACGCTTCAGAGCGAGGTGGCGCCAAAATATCTCAAGAGTGTTGAAGTTTTGCGTGCCACGCGCCTGTGAGCAGGCATGGCGCAGAAAGTCCCGGGCGAGCGCAGATGTTTCAGCCGCGCGCTAAAAGCATGGCCACTGCGGGAATCCGTAAATTTAAAACGCCTAAAATCAGATTTTCCCAATTCCAACTTCCAAAACCTAACCTTCCCTCTCCAAAAACCCACGAAATTCCAGAAATTTGCCCACAAAACCTCCACAAATCCAACCCAACCACAACCTAAACTCTTAAATTCCCAAAAACCCTCAACTATCTCAAACAACAAAGCTCCATTCCATAGCCTCAACCCACCAATTGAAACAAGAACAAGCTTCAGTCTTCATCAAAAGGTAATCCCTATCCTTGTTCTTGAATCCTTTTACTAAAAGTCATAGGAGGTAGTAGTTTGGAGAAGTATTGTAGTTGGAGTAGTTCGGAGGCTGAAAAGTGATTGTGAAGTTGGAGAAAGGAGTAGAAAAGAAGGTTGTGGGTATTGAGTAGAAAGATTGAAGTTTGGGGTGTTGTTTTTCACGCTAGTTGTTGAGTGTGTAGGAGACGTTGTGCCACTAAGTTAAAAGCTCCAAACTGCTTTAACCATGGCCACCGGAAGAGAAGAGGCTCACATCCACCCCAACACCCCAATACGATGAAAATAGGTTCGTGAGTTACCGTGCCTACCAAAGATACAAAAGACTGATACTAGACCCGTAATTCCGAAAGGGAATGGATTACCAAAGGGGATCCTATGGGGATGAAGACGTTTATGAGCCCATCCGGCGATGATTGAGCTAAGGGTGGAAGAGATTTGTCAATCCGGAGAAGATAACACCGATGAATACAACAATGGTGCGGAATTTTATGCAAACTTTCCTGAGAAGACGAAGCGGGTGCTTGTAAGGGAAATTATATGCACGTGGATCGCAGCAATAAATACAACGCTAAAAACGATTGATGTTGAAGAAAGTAGCGATTGGAACCATTTTAGAACATGGTCTAGAGCGAGAACAACATTGATCGAATAATATTGCATACGATGAGCTACCCCGGCCGCTTTTGAGATCGGAAGGAATGGATCTAGAGCACCGAGCAAAGCCAACAAGCGCACAAGGCTTGGTATTTCGTCGATTCGCATGATTCCATCTACGACTTCACCAGAGTGCCGAAGACGAGATTAAGTTGATTTATGGAATTATGAGGCGATAATTGATGTGGGAAAAGAGATAGTGCAGAGCATCAAGAAATCAGCAGTTGGTGACAACAGTGGATTGGGACACGGTTCACTTATTACCGTCTATGCCACATGAGTGCGATCCCACAACTACCCACGATACTCATGAAAGAAACCAACTGCCGGTGTCCTATGGGATAGTGCACTCTTTTCCAGACCCTAGCCCCCCAGCAGCCAGACGAAGAGTACAACCCGCAGCAGCAGCAACAACAGCAGCAGAGGCAACCATGGATGAAGATGAGCCTGAAATAGGGGCTCAATATGAGGCAGGACCGAGCCACCGGCCAACCACAAGAGCGTAACCTTCGTGAGCCCACAATAGGGCAATTGTACCAACACCGTAAGGAGATGATGCAGACCTTTGCAAACGAAGAGTACAAGGACAGCAAGAAACAAGGCAACAAATCGACGAGTGAGTGCCTTGTTCAACCAACGGTCGATCATTATCCACCGCCACCACCACCATTTTAGCCAAAGTTTGTAAGTGTCGTTTCTTTTCGTCTTTGAGTCTACACACATTGGGGACAATGTGTAATTTAAGTTTGGGGGTGTGTTTTGTGTTTTAGTTTTATTTGTGTGTCAGGTTATGTTTTATTTAAGTCTTTTTATTTGTTTCATGTTTATTTTGAGTCACCAAATTTTTTCTTTTTGAGTCATAATTGCTCACAAAGATCATGTATCTTTGTAGTTGCTAGAAACACCTAGTGAAGTAAGGTGGAATAATGTAAAGGAATGGAAGCACTATCTAAACACTTAGGTTAGAGATGCCAAAAACTCACAGAACTGCCTATTTGGAGTCTCTTGCTTGAGTTATGTATGCTAAATGATAAATGCTTATGTGTTATGATCGCTTGCTATTTGAGGCGAAATAGTTAGGATATGCATGTTAGGAGATGACTCGCATTTCTTTGATAGCCAATTCTTACCATTCTTTTCTATCCCGCACTTTAAAAATATCACTAGTTAGCCCATTGAGCCTAAAATTTGAAACTTCTTCTTTGACACCCTATATTCCCACAAAGTGTACCATAAGTGAAATTATGAAACAGAGGAGTACATTGTGTTAAAAGAAAACAAAAAGAATGAATAAAGTCATTGCACCCCAATACAAAAGTAATAAGAAATAGGCAAAAGCCTAAGTTCGGGTGCTTGTCATTATTATATACTTCATTCTCCCAAAACAAAAGAGGAAGGATAGAATTGAAGTGAAGTAAAGAATCAAAAGAAAAAGGGAAAAATTGAAAAGCCAAAGAGCTTATGGTACGTAAAAATGAGCCTAAATGCCTATCTTTACCAACCCCTACCTAAGCCTACATTACAACCCCAAAGTCCTCAAGATCTCTTCTATGTATATCCGTAATTAGTGGAGAATAGCAAGTAAGCATGCCATAGGAATTTTTGAATTTATATGCATACTTGAGTACACCGACTTCCATTTAAGCATGATAAGTATGAGTTTGCGAAATATCTAGCTCAATGTGTTGAAATTCCATGCTATATGTTCCTCGTATTATTCTCGCTAACCTTCATGTTTTTCTAGTTAACATTCATGCAAAGAAAAGTGATCAATGGCAGAGTCTGCTTATTTTCTTTGTTGATTTTCTTATTTATTGAGTCCGTCATTTTATTGTATTTCTTTCTATCTTTGCTCGAGCGAGCAAAGGTTAAGTTTGGGGTATTTGATCGGTGTATTTTATATACACCTTTGAGTCGATCTAGTTAGTCTTTTGTCCCGCTTTGTACATACAAAGTGTCGTATTAGGATAGATTTTCTTTCTTTTGAGTCAAAGTGGCTAAAGTGGCCAAATGGCGAAAAGGAGCGAAAAGGGGAAAAAGAGGAGGTACTAGAGTGAAAACGAGAAAGTGGCAAACGAGGCCGAATCAGCACCGGGCAAGGCCTCCCGCAATCGAAGCGCGGCGCTATTATTCGAAGAAGTCTGCAGAAGATTCAGTGGCCGCGCCTCTCAGAGACTGAAATAGCCGCGCGCCTAAACATCCGAGAAGCCACAGAGTTGCAGTGGCCGCGCGCCTCGCATGCCAGATATCGGCCGCGCGCCAAAACACCCGGTATTGCAGAACTTTAGCCGCGCGCCCGATACAGGGCCGCGCCGACGCTGAAAAATTAGGTCTTTGACGGATTTTTGGGCCAGCCCGGAAGGAAAAGAAGGAGACGTTTTAAACCTATCCAAGGAGAACCCTAGGCAGTTTTCAAGGGGTCCCTTTCTTGCCACACACAAGGTTTTCTTGCCTAGGAGATGGGAGACCCAAACCTTAGTAATTTCTTTTCTTTTTCTTTTCTTTAATTCAGTTTGGGCATGATGAACTTTGAATTAGTTCTTGTCATATTCATGGCTAGGAACTAATTCTCTTATAGGGCTTTCTATGTTGAATTCTTGAACCTTATGTTATAAAGTAATGCATGCTTATGGTTATTATTCTTATTGAGAGATCTATCCAATAATTGAGTTGAATTCTTGGTAGCTAATTGACAACTAGTTATCACTATATGATTTCTAATCAGTTACGAAAGGAGGATTGTGAATATCTTTGTAAGTTGGGTGAAGACGTCTTGAATTGGGGATGAAAATACCTCAATTAGATTTGTAGCGTTGATGAGAGGCTTAACAACCCTAATTTTGCGCATTGCGTGACGGCCAACTAGGTTTTTGTGCTTAATCCTCCTATAGAGTTACCCTTATCGTGAAAGTTAGGTAAGGAACAATACTGGGGTTGAGTGTTTATATAACCCTAACGGGAGTATAAAACGATTTCGTAAACCTGCTTTCTCCAAAAGAAGAACACCATAAGTAATGCATTAGTAAGTAACATAAGCGGATAGTAAGGATACATAGAAGCCCTATTCTCATCACATCTGAATTAAATCTTTATAATTAATTAGCTTTTATAAATCTTAGTCATAAACAACCAATCACTCATTAATTCACCAAATAGATACTAGAAAATAGACAATTGGTACTTGAACCCTAATCCCAGAGGACGATATTCGGTCTTATCTAAGACTATACTACTTGATACGATAACGTGCACTTGCGTTTAAAAGTGTGTGCATCTAATCGCGCATCATATACCTTTAGAGGATGTCCGATATATTTATGTGTCCCTTTAATTTGTGGCCATGCCTGATACTGGATTGTTATGGTTCATTGTTGCAAGTTTGAGGTTTAGTTACTGAGTCACTGTCTTGCTATGTCTTGGTTTAAATTCGGGTACCTTTCTGTTTGTCAACATGTTTCTGATTTTGTTTATATGACTGCCTGAAAACCAAGTACCAACAGCAGACTGTTATAGGTAGATCAGTTTATGTCTCTTAATAAATAGTCTTAAGTTGGATAGGGATCATCGATAATAATTCTGCTTAGCCTAATTCATCAGAGTCCTAATAGCTTAACTTAGGATCATGAATAGAGTAGGAAATCTGGAAACATTGCCAACGCTCGATCAGGAGTAATCCATGAGCATGAATAGATGTCGCAAGCGTTGTGTTGTTTGAGATTTTGCCTGATTAACTGATCTATTGTGTTCCTGAATGCATCAAGTTATTATCATAAATACTTAGAAGCCATTGTAGTACATTTCCTATCATATCTCGTCATTATATATATTGAGCTTATTCATTCAAAGACTAATACATGTTTAGGAAAGAATACGAAGGGGACTTAATTCTCTATGCATAATCCTAGATGTTAACTTAGTTGCATTGGTAAATGAAACTCAAATCCAGTAGGTTGAACTACTGTACGTGTCCATGCCCTGCCCTTCCTTCTGCTGCTTCTATTCTTATTACTATTTTTGGGATTAAAGCCCATATAACGTGTACCCTGAATACAACTGGAATCTGCTTTGCGTCATTTTGATCACTTGCTGCTTCAATAATATCTATGTGCTTAGTTGCAAATCATGTGTTTAAGCCAAATGCTTACTCTTTACTTTTGACAAATTTGGGTGTGTACTAATCCTTATTTTTTTATTTTTTTTACATGCAATGCCTTGGAGCAAAAGGAAGAGTCTCAATATGAGACTCGTCGCAACTCACGAAGACCCGCATTTATGTGCTTCATCCTCTCCGCATCAAAAATTCCAAACCATGGGTGAAATGACATCGCCATTCCTCGAGTCGTCTTATTATTTCCCACCCCGCCCCCCATTAATTTATTGTAAATTAATTGGCTAACGCAAACATTACATTAGTAGGACATTTAGTATATTTAAGCTTTTTTTTTTTTTTTTTTTGTGACGGCGAACTCGCACCGCTACTTTTCGAAAAGACAGTGGTAAACCCTGACCGACGCAGAGTTCGCAAACCACGTCAGCCATGTAAACCACACTTGGCAAGCCATGTGTGACAGGCTCAACCAAGAAGGTTTATGCAGGGGATCGAACTCGTGACCTTGCGGTCCCGCGCTCTACTGCTACACCAACTTGGCTACCCTTGCGGGTTAGTATATTTAAGCTTGAAGTCGCTATTAAGAGGTAGTTGTGACATTAATTTTTTTTTCCTTTTAAGTTAATTATTTAAAACTAGTCATATATAGTTTAAGTTATACTAAACCACTTAATAATCCTCACTTGCATAACTAGTCATATAGCTAGGGCATTAGTCATCAAAACATTCCTAACCCATCTTTTCATAAACTCTTTTTAACATTCATATAAAAATATGTATATTTTTATCATACTTTATTACCCCTTGCATAATAGACGTTTTTTTCTTACATTTTTTACTTTATACTGTTATAGGTACTTATTTTGCCATAAGAATTTTTGCACTATTATTTCTATATTCCGTTAAGCAATATATACACATTGTAAAATAATTTCATATGTTCTCCAATTACTTTAAGAGGTATGTTTTTAAACCAAAGCTAACTTTATATATTTTAAATCTTGCATTCTCACATTGGTCAAAAATACGTTTTATACTTACAAATATCTTTGCTTAAAGTACTTTCCAAAAAAATGTATTTTTTCTTAGCATAAATAATTAACCCTAGGTTTGAACGGACAACCGCAAGTTAGCGGATCCTTTAGGGTGTCTGACCCCTTCCCTTTAGGATAATAAAGAACCCTTACCCAGAATCTCACACTAGTTTTGCAGACCATAAAAAATGGAGTTAATGTTGACTTCAACCTAGTTGACATTCAGGTGTCCTAATTCACCCATAATAATTAGGTGACGACTCCGCGAACCCTTTAGCACTTAGCAACCACTTTAGCATTTAGTCCCCTTTAGCATTTCTAGCACCCTTTTTAGCATTCCTTTAACCTTTTAGCACTTTTAGCATTTAGCACTCTTTTAGCATTTTATATTATTTTCTAACATTTTATTTAAGCAAGGTTTGCTAATAATAATGTCGCGGTCGAAAAAGGGCGTGACAGAAATTGCGACTCTGCTGGGGATTTAAGGTTCTTAACCACAACAGACCTAGGGTTATTATTTGGCATTATTTTTGCATTTAATTTATATGTACTGTATTTTATTTTATTTGTTTTAATTGTTATTTGTTTTACTGCTTTCCTTAAACTGACATTCCGCTCATATTTCTTCCACTCTGGAAAATTCACACTATCACACACTACACGCGAGGTGCTGTTGGTGCATCAGCAAAATTCTTTCTTCAAAACCCAAATTTAGGAGAGTTGGTAATATACGTGGAGTGTCCGGTCTAACCGGTGGCCGCGTAGCCTTCTCACTCGAGTTGTCCGCTCGGGAACCTGCGTCCAGTAAAGCCAAATCTTAGAAACTCAGGATAGAGCTATACCACCTTTTATTTTAAGGCATGCATGCATTTACCTTAGGTGGGTCGGTCCTTGGTATCGACACCACAATTAGGAAAACACCAAACTTGTCGACGGGTTTCTCAACCCAACGACCAACCAGCATATTATGTGTAGCGTGACGATGAAAGACAAATCCAAACCTAATCAGGACGTGCCGAAATTGGAGAAAGTGCACCGTCATTTGGTCGTCATTTCCAACAAAAGCATTACAGTTTGACGGCTTGGACAAATCTATCATAGCCTCGCATATGTGACGTTTAGGCTTACCTCTAGCATAAAGGGGTCCTCATGCATGTTAGGACTCGCTTGTAATGTGGCAACTTATGTGCAACACATACTTGCTAAATGTTATTTACACCTTTGCAAAATCATGTGCTTTACACTAACGCAGTTTGCTACATTTTGTTTAAAAGGATTTATCATCTTCCCCAAAGGTCGATTTGTATTTGACTAAGCAATGACAGAACATCGATATTTCACAAGATCAAAGGCACGATCCAGCGACATGACTGATTCAAGGGCATTTGAGCAGAAAGAGTCGGAACCCGTCTTGGTTCCTATAGACAAAGCAGAGGTCTCAGAAAAGAAAAGTAGTGTAGATCCGATCGAACACCTCGCCCAATTACCGCAGCAAATGACAACCCTGCAGGCCGAAATTAAAAGGCTCAGAAACCTCACTAAAGCACTCGTCACTGCAAATAACCAAAACAATCAAAATCCTCCAAATTATTACAGTACCCTCTTACTACATATCCCATTTACCACACTCAGCCAATATACAATGCACCCATATATCCTACACAAAACCAAATGCCTACCATACCCCAGTCAAACACAAACCAAGATAAAAAGCCACCACAAACCTATTTTCGTAATACATACGACAACCCCTTGCGATACCCACCCGTGTATACGCCACGGCCAAAGGCCCGTCCACTAAACATCTTCACACCCCACCTAATATACACAGAAAGGCCAGCCAAAATATACACCCATTTAGCCGAGCCTTTGTCGCAGTTGTACGAGAGGTTGAGAGTTGCAGGGATACTCCAGCCAATTCCAAAGAATGTTCCCAATCCCAAGTCCAAAGCTCATGATGAGAACAAAAGTTGTGCATACCATTCTGGAGTCATCGGACACGACATGGGAATGTGTTATACACTCAGAGACAAAGTAAGAGAGCTGATCAAAGAGGGAGTCATTCAGGTGTAGGAGGCCTCCCCCAATAGGTACAATGAACCCCAAAGGAATATAGATGTTCCCTGGCCAGAACCCGCTCCGCCTGAATCAGTCATTTATCCAAGCATGCACCACGCAAAAGTCAAAAGAATTAGATACTGATAGCAGAGCATGAAGACCCAGCCAGCCATGATGCAGAGCAAGGAGGCATATTGGTAGATTGGATTTGCACCCTTGTTCTGGTCCGCCTAGAGTCTAGATAAGAAGAGCAATTTAGTTTAGCAGAATAATTTAAGACTCATATTTAAGTTTTAATAATGTTTTGCTTAAGTTTTCATGTAATTTGGAACTACGTTCGACCTGATTCCCTCATGGGATACGTAGGCGGCCATATCGATTTCGGTCCCACCTTTAAAAAATACTAATTTCTCTTTTGCTCGTAATTGGAACTACGTTCGACCTGATTCCCTCATGGGATACGTAGGCGGCCATATCGGCTTCGGTGCTACCTTTAGAAAATCCCAATTTCTCTTTTACTCGTAATTGGAACTACGTTCGACTTGATTCCCTTGGCGGATACGTAGGCAGTCATATCGGCTTCGGTCCCACCTTTAAAATTTTTAATTTTTACCCAATTTCGCTTGTAATGAACTGCGTCATGACCTGATTCCCTCATGGGGATACGTAGGCGGCCTAAATTGGCTTCGGTCACACAATTAGGAAACTTTCCCTTTGTTTTAAAAATAACGAGAATACACATAACATACAAGCAACTCCATTGAGACCCACTTTAGGTCAAACGCCCTTTACATATTCAAACTGGGACAAGGTAGGAGACCATACAAGCATTGCAGGTCCAAACAGGTCAGGCGCGCAGATGTCAAGAAACAAGCTGCGAAGTCAAATACGAATCGACCACCCCCCCAAAACTCACAAATTTTCTTTGAGCGCAGGTTTTTCATATTAATGTAAGAAAGTGCAATACCAAGCGAAAATGCGCAAAAAGTTTCTTCGAAGAAAGAAAAGATAAGCGAGAGGATATGGCAACAATCCAAAGTTCAAAGTCCGCAGTAGAAACAGCAGAAGCAGAAAGGGGCATCGACAATCAACAATCAAAATTCAAAATTCTGCAACAAAAGTCTAGCGCATCAGCTCGGGCATAAAGTCAAAATTTTAATCCATGCGGTGCACAAACGCACGATTCACAAAAAACACATTACAGCAATATCTCAGCGGTTGCGGCATTTAGCACGTCCGCCCAAGGACGACATCTCTACCCATAGAATTGCATTTCTCATATATATTTATCATTTTTTTAAAAAAAAAAAAAACAGGTATACACTCATTTTTCTCAAACTTAGCTTGCATGAGTATTATTTCTACAAGAGCATCAGCAACACGTCCAGGCAACGACGTCATCAGCATTACGTCCAGACAACGACGTCATCAGCATCACGTCTACGCAACGACGCCATCAGCATCACGTCTACGCAATGACGCCATCAGCATTACGTCTACGCAACGACGCCAGCAGCAATACGTCTAGGCAACGACGTCAGCATCAACACGTCCAGGAAACGACGTCATCAGCATTACGTCTACGCAACGACGCCAGCAGCAATACGTCTAGGCAACGACGTCAGTATCAACACGTCCAGGCAACGATGTCATCAGCATTACATCTACGCAACGACGCCATCAGCGTTACGTCTACGCAATGACGTCATCAACATTACGTCCACGCAACGACGTCATCAACATTACATCTACGCAACGACGCCAGCAGCAACACGTCCAGGCAGCGACATCATCAGCATTACGTTCACGCAACGACGTCATCGGTATTACGTCTATGCAATGACGCCATCAGCATCACGTCTATACAACGACGCCAGCAGCAACACGACCAGGCAACGACGACATCAGCACAACACGTCTAAGCAACGACATTATCAGCACAACACGTCCAGGCAACGACGTCATCAAATCACATCTTCATCGAAATACACAGGATGACATTCATATCTACCTGACTACATTGATTATATATTTATGCTTTATTACTTTTCTTAGCAGTTATGCACTAACTTTTTTCTTAAGTTTTAGCCTACAGGGTCCTTAATTCACAGGAACAGTTCTAGCAAGACCGCGGAGAAACTACACTCGCAACATTCGGCAATCATTCGCAGATCCAAAGAAGTCCGCAGAGGCTACATCAAGATTAGCGACTCGAAGCATTCCCAACATCTAGCAAGTCTGTGCAGAGACGATATCAGCATCCGCAGCATCCCTCAAGTCCGAGCAGAGACGACATCAGCATTCGCAGCGTCCTACACATCATACATGAGCATTAATTCATAAGAATAGTAGGATCAACACAATGACGTCTTCATCAACATCGTGTCCGAAAACGATGCCAAGTCCGAAAACGACGCCAAATCCGAAAACGACGCCAAGTCCGAAAATGACGTCAGGTCCTAAAATGATGCCAAGTCCGAAAATGACGCCAAGTCCGAAAACGACGCCAAGTCCGAAAATGACGTCAAGTCCAAAAACGACGTCGAGTCAGCATATCACATCTACGCAAGAACGATTTTTCTACTCTAAGAATTGCATTTCTTATATACTCATGCCCTATTATTTCGTCTTAGCAATTACGCACTAACTTTTCTTGAGCTTTAGTCTACAGAGCTTCAATCTAAAGGAGCAGTTGCAACACGTCTATGCAAGGACAACATATCCGCATTCACAATCGCAACACGTCCGTGCAAGGGCGAAATTACATCATTTGCAGCAGGCATCACATTTTTACAGGATATCATTTTCTACTCATACAATTACATTATCAATAAATTCATGCGTTATCATTTTGACGTAACAGTTATGCACTAACCGTTTGCTTAAGTCTTAGCATGCAGGAGCAGGAGCACAACGTGGATTTTCTCTTACAGCGAACTGGGGCAATTTGTTGGGGGGTCAACCTTCCCAACGAAAGGCAGAAGCAGCCTCAAGCGTCGGTCCACTCATCCCACATCACTAATAAACCCAGCATCATCATAAGTCGATACAGGTACACCCCTAGGTTCAAGCTAGTTTATTTTTATTTTTATTTTAACATCACGTCAACCCAGCGTCGTCATAACTCGACACTGGGACAAATTTTGAGTCCGCGTTAGCCCACCTTGGTGTTTTGACCATGGTAGCCCAGTGTCGTCATAACTCGACACTGAGACAAATTTTGAGTCCGCATTAGCCCGCCTTGGTGTTTTGACCATGGTAGCCCAGTATCGTCATGACTCGACACTGGGACAAATTTTGAGTCCGCATTAGCCCGCCTCGGTGTTTTGACCATGGTAGCCCAGTATCGTCATGACTCGACACTGGGACAAATTTTGAGTCCGCGTTAGCACACCTTGGTGTTTTGACCATGGTAGCCCAGTGTCGTCATAACTCGACACTGAGACAAATTTTGAGTCCGCATTAGCCCGCCTTGGTGTTTTGACCATGATAGCCCAGTATCGTCATGACTCGACACTGAGACAAATTTTGAGTCCGCATTAGCCCGCCTTGGTGTTTTGACCATGGTAGCCCAGTGTCGTCATAACTCGACACTAGGACAAATTTTGAATTTTGCGTCAGCCTTGTCTTAATTGCCCAACATTTTTAATTCTGAGGATCGAGACAAAATTGGCTATAAGTCAACGTCTTTGTCTGAAGACTCTTCCATCATCTCCACACAAAGAGGGACAAGTTGTTGACACTCAATTTTGACCCTCCCGTCCAGTCACTAACTATAAAATTACACTAATTTTTCAAAATAATTTTATAATAATAAAATGCGACAATAAAACATTAATGCAGACACAAATAAGTAATTTAATAATGGCACCGCAGTTTACGAAGAGTATTAAACACTTTGAATCGAGCCCGCATTTATCAATATTAAGTCTTATTCTATTTCCATTAATTCTTAATAACTTTAATGATAAATACACATAATAAATAAGTTTTAATAACGGCATCGCATTATAAAATATTAAGCACTAATTAAATAGCACACCCACATTTATTATGGTAATAATAAAAATCCAAGCTAAAACTAATAAAACACCTAGGGTTAATTTAAATAATTTAATTCACCACTAATTAAATAATACACCTAAAATTAAAACACCTAAAAAAACTAATACATAATTAAATAGAATCTACCCAACTCATGTCGCCCAGCCCAACAATTCACGTCGCCCAGCCCAACCGAAGCCCACACCCGCGGGCCCAATCCCCTTTATTATTCCATTCTCTTCCACAACACAGAAGACAAAGACCAACAAAACCCTAAACCTAAAGCTTACCAGAACCCGCCGCACCTCCCTTACCCTCGCACCCCATCGCCGCCAAGACCCCAACCGAGATTCTCGCCTGAGAATCCGGAGAATCACCTACCAAATCGTCTTAAAACCGCGACACAAATCTACCCCAAATGAAAACCATAATAAAAGCTTACCAGACCTTACCAAGAATCAAGCACAAATCTCGTCCAAAATCAGCCAAAATCGCACCTTAAATACTTACCAACATTTGAACTCAAATCATGGTCATATAAATGAACTCATTTTACACATGCAATGGCAGGACTGGGCGTGGGAAAGATCCCAGAGTTTGGACACAGAGGAATCCCCTTCAAAATCAGAAAAATGAACCTCGAGGAAGCATCCGAAATTAGCAGAAAACAGGGGAGAATTCAGAGCAATCCATAGTCTCTAGTAATCATTTCGGCATAAGTTCTGTTTGCAAAGCAGAAACTTGACCCCTCAGATCGCATCGCAACTCTGAGTGTATCTACGACTTGATACGCTGCCTCGGTTCGCTGCCCGGAGAAGGTAAACTAGAATCCCTCTCAGTTTGTTTTACTTTCCCTGTTTCGCGTGTTTTATCATCGATTTAGTTCGACTGTTTATAAATGTCTAAGTATGATGTTTGGTCAATCTGTCTGTAATTGATTCAGTTTGCTAAATTGTTGTTAGATTTATATCTAATACTGTATGTCAAAATGATGTTAATAACTTGTTGCAAGAAAACTGTGATAATGTTTAGGTTGATCGCCTTGGGATATTTGCTGTTTAGTAGGCTGAGTATGCTAAATATGCAGTTAAGTCATTGTCTATGTTTCTATTCCAGTGTAACCTATAGTTCTATTTCATATAGTAAGCATATATATGGCATAATCTGATATCGAATAAATGCTACACAGAGGCTATTACTTCATAGCAGTTGCGTGAGTTGCCATACGCAGCTACTGGTTGTGGTACTGCACTTGAGATTGCTGCCTTTTTCTGTAGTGACACACTCAATGATAATTGTTTTCTTGTCGTTTTGAAAGGATTTTCCTGTATACCTTTAGAGGATGTCCGATATATTTATGTGTCCCTTTAATTTGTGGCCATGCCTGATACTGGATTGTTATGGTTCATTGTTGCAAGTTTGAGGTTTAGTTACTGAGTCACTGCCTTGCTTTGTCTTGGTTTAAATTCGGGTACCTTTCTGTTTGTCAACATGTTTCTGATTTTGTTTATATGACTGACTGCCTGAAAACCAAGTACCAACATCAGACTGTTATAGGTAGATCAATTTATGTCTCTTAATAAATAGTCTTAAGTTGGATAGGGATCATCGATAATAATTCTGCTTAGCCTAATTCATCAGAGTCCTAATAGCTTAACTTAGGATCATGAATAGAGTGGAAAATCTGGAAACATTGCCTTGCACAGGATCGATTAGGAGTAATCCATGAGCATGAATAGATGTCATGGCGTTGTCTTTGTTTGAGATTTTGCCTGATTAACTGATCTATTGTGTTCCTGAAGGCATCAAGTTATTATCATAAATACTTAGAAGCCATTGTAGTACATTTCCTATCATATCTCGGCATTATATATATTGAGCTTATTCATTCCAAGACTAATACATGTTTAGGAAAGAATACGAAGTGGACTTAATTCTCTATGCATAATCCTAGATGTTAACTTAGTTGCATTGGTAAATGAAACCCAAATTCAGTAGGTTGAACTACTGTACGTGTCCATGCCCTGCCCTTCCCTCTGCTGCTTCTATTCTTATTACTATTTTTGGGTTAAAGCCCATATAACGTGTACCCTGAATACAACTGGAATCTGCTTTCCGTCATTTTGATCACTTGCTGCCTCAATAATATCTATGTGCTAAGTTGCAAATCATGTGTTTAAGCCAAATGCTTACTCTTTACTTTTGACAAATTTGCTTGTGTACTAGTCCTTATTTTATTTTATTTACATGCAATGCCTTGGAGCAAAAGGAAGAGTCTCAATACGAGACTCGTCACAACTCACGAAGACCCGCATTTATGTGCTTCATCCTCTCCGCATCAAAAATTCCAAACCATGGGTTAAATGACATCGCCATTCCTCGAGTCGTCTTATTATTTCCCACCCCGCCCCCCATTCATTTATTGTAAATTAATTGGCTAACGCTAGCATTACATTAGTAGGACATTTAGTATATTTAAGCTTGAAGTCGCTATTAAGAGGTAGTTGTGACATTAAAATTTGTTTCCTTTTAAGTTAATTATTTAAAATTTGCCATATATAGTTTAAGCTATACTAAACCACTTAATAATCCTCACTTGCATAACTAGTTATATAGCTAGGGCATTAGTCATCAAAACATTCCTAACCCATCTTCTCATAAACTCTTATTAACATTCATATAAAAATATGTATATTTTTATCATACTTTATTACCCCTTGCATAATAGACGTTTTTTCCTTACATTTTTTACTTTATACTGTTATAGGTACTTATTTTGCCATAAGAATTTTTGCACTATTATTTCTATATTCCGTTAAGCAATATATACACATTGTAAAATAATTTCATATGTTCTCCAATTACTTTAAGAGGTATGTTTTTAAACCATAGCTAACTTTATATATTTTAAATCTTGCATTCTCACATTGGTCAAAAATACGTTTTATACTTACAAATATCTTTGCTTAAAGTACTTTCCAAAAAAATGCATTTTTTCTTAGCATAAATAATTAACCCTAGGTTTGAACGGACAACCGCAAGTTAGCGAATTCTTTAGGGTGCCTGACCCCTTCCCTTTAGGATAATATAGAACCCTTACCCAGAATCTCACACTAGTTTTGCAGATCATAAAAAATGGAGTTAATGTTGTCTTCAACCTATTTGACATTCAGGTGTCCTAATTCACCCATAATAATTAGGTGGCGACTCCGCGAACCCTTTAGCACTTAGCAACCACTTTAGCATTTAGCCCCCTTTAGTATTTCTAGCACCCTTTTTAGCATTCCTTTAACCTTTTAGCACTTTTAGCATTTAGCACTCTTTTAGCATTTTATATTATTTTCTAACATTTTATTTAAGCAGGGTTTCTAATAATAATGTCGCGGTCGAAAAAGGGTGTGACAGAAATGGCGACTCTGCTGGGGATTTAAGGTTCTTAACCACAACAGACCTAGGGTTATTATTTGACATTATTTTTGCATTTAATTTTTATGTACTGTATTTTGTTTTATTTGTTTTAATTGCTATTTGTTTTACTGCTTTCCTTAAACTGACATTCCGCTCATATTTCTTCCACTCTGGTTAAACTGGCATAACTGATTAAACCTCAATAATTTAGCTTACTTCTTGCAAATTATTCTAGCAGTTAGATAAAAACTCAAATCAATTATCGTTTGCCAAATAAATAACCTAGAATAGATTTCGGTAATTAGAAACCACTCTCTGTGGACGATAAACTCGGTCTTACAAGACTATATTACTTGTAACGATACGAACACTTGCGTGAGCACGTGGAAATCGTCTAACAAGTTTTTGGCGCCGTTGCCGGGGACTGACGTACTTCTAATATCGAACCATTTATTCTTATTTCTACTTTGGTTTTTATTTTTTTATTTTTATTTTTAGAACCATGTTGCCTTGATTTGTTTGTTGATTTTGATCGATTTCAGGACGTAGTTTATGTGAAGAAGAGGAGAAGATACACTTGTTCCTTTTAATCCTGAAATTGATAAAACCTGCAAGCAGAACAAGAGAAATAAGAAGATATCTGATTCAGTGACCATGAAAAATCAACCGAATCAGAATGGGGCGGACAATGAGGTTCCTGAGAATGTAGGGGAGCCAATACAGATCCCAGCAGAGAGAAGTTTGGGGGGTTACGTTTTTCCCACGGTTACTGGTGCACAGACATGCATCAGGCTCCCAACAATAGGGGCAAACAACTTTGAGATCAAGCCAGCCATCCTGAGCATGGTCCATAACACAATACCGTTTGGGGGATTGCCGTTTGAAGACCCCCACATGCACATTACCAATTTTCTGGAGTTGTGTATCACCTTCAAGTACAATGGCGTTACTGACGACGCCATTAGATTGAGGCTCTTCCTGTTCTTACTTAGGGACAGAGCCAAGAGTTGGTTGAACTCACTGCCTGCCAACTCCGTCACCACCTGGCAGGTTTAACCCAAAAGTTTCTTGGAAAGTTCTTCCCTCCTTCAAAGGCTGCAAAGTTAAGGGGAGAGTTGAACAATTACTATCAGGTAGATGGAAAGTCGTTGTATGATGCATGGGAGCGATTCAAGGATTTGCAGAGAAAATGCCTATATAATGGCATAGAAAAATGGATGTTGGTCCACATTTTTTATAATGGGTTGAGTGGTACTACTCGTACCATCATTGATGCTGCAGCAGGGGGAGCGTTCATGAGGAAGAGTGTCAATAAGACACATGAGTTTCTAGAAGACATGGCAGTGAATAATCACCAAGGGGCAGATGACAGATCAGTGAGTAGCAGGAAGACTATGGGCATACATGAGATAGATGCTATCACTGCATTGAATGCGCAGGTGGCCCTTTTGACAAAGCTGCTGTAGCAGAACACTATGTCTGTAAATACAGTCCAGATATCGGTGAATTGTGAGATTTGCGGGGGCCCATATTCGTTTGATAGATGCACAGCGGTGGATCCTAATAGTGTGCCCATGGAGCAGGTTCAGACAGTGGGGATATTTCAGCGCCCTTATAACTCCAACACATACAATCCGGGGTGGAAAAAATACCTCAACTTTCCGTAGAGGAATGGCCAAGCCCAGCAGGCACATAATCAGGCTACATCTTCTCAGCAGTTTAGATCACCTACCCAACAGAAAAAGCCTGATGAACTAAGAGCAGCACTACTTACACTCACCAATTCGCAGAATCAGTTCATGTCCGAAACAAGGTCCTCTCTCAGGAACTTGGAAACGCAGGTGGGGCAACTGGCAAAGATGGTAAATAACAGACCGCAGGGTACTCTCCCAAGCAACACAGAGGTTAATCCGAGAGAGCAGTGCCATGCAGTTTTGTTGAGAAGTGGAAAGCAGTTGGAGCAGGTTGCTCCCCAATCAGCAGTGGTGAATGGAAAAGAGTGTGAGAAGACAATTGGTGTAGGAAATGAGAGGGTCACTGAGGACCGCCCAACAGTGGAGAAAGCTCAACTAGCACCTTTGAGGGAATACAATGACAAAATCCCTTACCTCAAAGGCTCCAAAAGAAGGCCCTAGACAACAGTTCTCCAAGTTCTTGGAGGTATTTAAGAAGCTTCACATCAATATCCCCTTCATTGAGGTGTTTGAATAAATGCCCACATATTTCAAATTCATGAAAGAGATACTTGGGAAGAATAGGAGGTTGGCGATTTACGAGACAGTAGTGCTGACAGAGGAGTGCATCACTATCTTACAAAAGAAGTTGCCTCCTAAATTGAAAGATCCAAGAAGTTTCACCCTACCCTGCACTATTGTAAAGGTAACCTATAACAGGGCACTTTGCTACTTAGGGGCTAGCATAAATCTTATGCCTCTATCAGTGTTCAAGAGATTGAGTTTGGGGGAAGCCAAGCCAACCACAGTTAATCTGCAGCTTGCTGACCGATCCGTGGTGCACCCCCGAGGTATAGTGGAAGATGTGCTAGTCAAGGTGGGCAAGTTCTTCTTTCCAGCAGACTTCCTCATTCTTGACATGGAGGAAGATGAGGACTTGCCCATTATTTTGGGAAGACCATTCCTAGCCACGGGCAGAGCTCTCATTGATGTGGAGAAGGGAGAGTTGAGACTCAGGGTCCAAGAAGATGAGATGGTGTTCAAGGTTTTTAAATTTACTATTCAATATCAGGCCAGCAACAAATGCTTTGCAGTAGCTCATCAAGCACAAATCAAATGTGGGGGAATCATTGCGGCAGCTGTGAACCCTCAGGTTAGGTTGATTGCTGAAACAAAAATGGATGAGATGAAAGCTGACAAAAAGGTAAACTTGACTGAACCCAATCCTGCGAAAAAAAAGAATAGAGTGAGGAAAAGGAAAATGATTTTTAAATTGATAGGTTGTGGGGTTAATTTACCTCAATGATTGAATAAGGAACCTACATCCGGCTAAAAGACGTTAAAGACAACGCTACTTGGGAGACAACCAAGGTTTAAATTATGCAATTAGCTTAACTTGAACAGTATCACTCGATGGTATTTTTGGTTGTGTTGTGATGACAGGTGAGGTAATCGGAGACTAAGTACGAAGAAAAGGGTGGAAAACACGAAATCGGGTCGGCACTACAGTGCCATTCTGTAGGACCGCGGTGCCGAATGTTCAGAGAGGTCACAGTACTTTAGGCACTGCGGTGCCATTCTACAAGACCGCGGTGCCTTGACGCGATTTTAGAAAATAAAAAACCCTAAATCCCCAAATCTCTTCCCATATCAACTCAAACCATTCCCTCACTCTACAGCAACGAAAACACCTCCTCCACCACCACTATCATTTTGAACCAATGTATGTCTGTAAGTCGTCCCTTTATTATTTTTGAGTCTTTACACATTTGGGACAATGTGTCGTTTAAGTTTAGGGGGGTTCTTATTTTATGTTTGTGTGCCTGTTTTTTTAGTCTTTTTTATTATTTTATTGTGTCTATATGAGTCAATTTTTTTTTTTTGTGATCATGCATGCTGTAATACTTGAAACGCCTAGTGAATTAAGTGGGATAATGTAATGGAATTGGAAGCTAAAAATCTGTGTGCTTAAGTTAGATATGCCAAAAATTCATGAAAATCTAATTATTTGGGATATTTGTGCTTAGCCTATGTGTGTTAACTATGGAAAGAATGATTGAAAAATGTCTATGAAGTCTGCTTGCTTGTTATTTGAGGCGAAATAGTTAAGATGTACATGTTTAGCGAGATGACTCAGACATTTCTTTGTTAGTCTTTCTTACTATTCATTACCTACCCTGAAATAAATTATATCCCTAGTCAGCCCCTTGGAGCCTAAAATAAGTTATTTTTTTGACACCCTGTGATTCCCTTATGTGCCATAAGCAGTAATTGAAAAATTGGGATAAAAGAAGTGTGAAAAAGAAATACGAAAAGAGAGTGAAAAATTGATGCACCCAAAAAAATAAAAACTTAAGTTTTGGGATGCCTATGTGAATGTGTTCCATGCTCTCAAAAGAGAAGAGAGGAATGATAGGTATGAACTAAAAGAATATCAAAAAGAAGGACAAAAGAGTTGAATGAAAAAAACGCGTATGATACGTAAATTGAGCCTAAATGCCTACTTTTACATACCCCTGCCTAAGCCTACATTACAACCCTGAAAAGTCCTGAAGATCTCTAGAATGTATGTCTATGATTAGTGAAGAATAGCAAGTAAACAGACTCATAGAACTAAATGAAATTAACATGCATAGGTTAGTGTTCATGTTTCCATTGATTATGATTGAAATGAATTTGCGAAATATCTGACTTGAAATTCTAGATTGCTAAATTCATGCTATGTATGTTCCAACATATTATCTCAACTGACATTCATACTTTTCTAAGTAACCTTGTGCAGCTGCTTGATTAGAGTCTTTTGAGTCAGTTTTCTTTCTGTTTCTTTGATTTTGTTTTGATCTTTGCTCTAGGGCGAACAAAGGTTAAGTTTGGGGTATTTGTTAGGCGTATTTTGTATATGTTTTTGAGTCATTTTTAGTTAGTATTCTCCCCATTTCCGTTTAAATAAGTGTAGTGTTAGAGTCGTTTTCCTTTCTTTTGAGTCACAGCGGTTCAAAACGGCTAAATGACGAAAAGGAGCGAAAAATGGGCATAAAAGGAGGGCCAGAAGCGTGAGTTGAAAATTGGAGATTCGAGCGAAGGCGGCGCATGACGCCTAGCGAGGCCAGCGGTGCGGAAGATCGATAACGCGGGACTTCGGCACCACGGTGCCATTCTGCAGAACCGCGGTGCCGAAGCGGGAAATTCAAAATCCGAAGTAAATTTGGCCAAGGGCAGAAGGGTCCACGAAATTTGCAACATACTTAAGCCCTAGGGATTATTCTATTGAAGGGGGTTGGACATTCTATCACACATCACAACCGTGAAGGCTAAAACTGGAGACCTAGTTCTAATTACTTTTTCTTTCTTTAGTTTTCAATTCATTTTATGTTGGTATTTGTATTAGTTCTTAGTGTGACTATGGCTAGGAGCTAAACACTTTATTAGGGCTTTCCTATTGAATCGCTTGAACCTCTATTTCATGAATTAATGCATTAGTTTGATTTCTTCTTCACTTGATTAAGATTTATTCAATATTGGTATGAATGTTTGATAGTTAACTGACCATTAATTATCATAATCTATATGATTTCGAATCAAGAACCGAGAGGAGAGATTTGGATATGCTGTAATTGAATAGACATAGGTTAAAATCGCGGACGAAAGTACTCTGATACTTGTATACCATTATAGGTTATTGTTCTTAATCCTCCTATGTGGTAAATCTTGTCATAGAAATATAGAAGCGTTATGCACTGGAGTTGAGCGATTATATATCCTAAGACAGTCTAATTAACCGCTATCTAAACGTAGAAGAAGAAGTCATTCTAGTTGCATTAAGGATTGAAAATAGTGGATAGTCGAGGATATTGGAAGCCCTAATTCCTTCATAACTGATTAAACCTCAACAATTTAGCTTACTTCTTGCAAATATTCTAGCAGTTAGATAAAAACGCAAATCAATTATCGTTTGTCAAATAGATAACCTAGAATAGATTTCAGTAATTAGAAACCAGTCTCTGTGGACGATAAACTCGGTCTTACAAAACTATATTACTTGTAACGATACGTACACTTGCGTGAGCACGTGAAAATCGTCTAACAAATACTGCAATGAAAGATAGCAAATATCTAATGAAATAATTGAAAAGTACGCAATTTGACTCAAATACCATCGTCAGTTTTTAAAATACTAGTTGATCACAAATTACCACTTTATTGTAATACTTACTGTTTCTTGTATGAATATCATCATGACCGCTATTGACTACTGAAACAACAACATACCTAGTGAAATCTCAGAACGTGTGGAATCTGAAAATGATAAAGTGTACGCTGACCTTATATTTATCTTAGTAGGTACAACAGTTATTTCCGAAACACTCTCGGTGCAAGACAAAACGTAGGCACAAGCAAAGCAAGAGAAACGGTCAGATTCAGACAAAAAAATTAAATATGGTAACAAAAGCGAGTAAGTCATGATAGATATTCTGAAAAGGAAACAATAATTAACGCATGTAAATAAGATAAACAAAATATACTAGAGAACACATAGCAACAGAGGTAAAAGAAAATTAATTCTGTAATTTAAGAAATTTCAGGCACAAAAATACATCAGGAAAGGCTAATGTCATTTCTAAAAGAAGTCAATATCACGCCAACCACAAGGAGTTAAGTTAGTAGACGTAATGATGCTCCTAAGTAGAGATGAAAGTGGATTCTGGACTCGATCCGGATCCGATGTATCCAGATCCGTTTTATAAGATATGGATATTCAAATTTTGGACCCGACGAATTCGGATTGGACTCGGATCCGTTTATGATGGATCAAATCTGAATCTGGATCTTGTCTTTGAGATCCGTATTCAGTTCAGATCCGACCCGTGGATCTATTTTTTATTAAATACATTATACATTTATACATCCTTTTTCATGTATTTTTTATTGCGTTTTGTATGAATTTTTTAGGATCTATGCTACCTGTATTTGTGTGTGTCTAATATATATATATATATATATATATTAGACATTATGCACGAACAATAGTGAATAAAATTGTATATCTTGGATTCAAGTTTCCGACAATAAATAAAAAATTATAACATTTGTTGAATTTCAAAGCAGAATAAACTGGTGCAAAAGATCTCAAAATCTAACATAAGATGAGTACTTGAACTTATATATAACTGCCAAATTATTTCAGAAAGACATAAAATTCAAGTTTGAATACATCAAACTAAGTTAACATAAACTAATTGTTTCTTTTCTCGTAGGATTCAACCATTACAATTCCATACTGTCAATTGAAAACTTTGATTCAATCTGAATGCACTGAAAAATTCAAGCAATTTTTTTATATATGTCCAGATTCGATTCGTGGATTCGATGAATTTGATTTTTATGGACCCGATAGATCTGGATACATGTATGAAAAACGGATCTGAATCTGGATCTAATAGGATCCGGTCCAGATCCTATCAGTTGTCATCCCTAACTCCTAAGTTGATAAATTAGTGGCTTGTCAAATAATTACAACCTTAACTTCAAACAGGGATTAGTTTTATATTATACCATGGTCCTAAGGCCTTCACAAAATTTCTGCCACTGATGGACCCAGATGCACTCGCTTCAAGTCAAAAGTTGTAATTGTATTGCCTTAAGAAGAAAACATTTCCATCTTTGTCTAATCATCACGTTTAGTTGATAATTTCCGTATTAAGATTTTCACGTTCTTCAATTAATTCCAAATTTGATGATTTGAAGAACTTTATCGATAGATGATGGTCCATTTTTCCGTTAAACTCCATCGGGTTCATATTATTTGTTATAGTTATTAAAAATATTTGATTCAAAATACGTTCTTGTCATTTTAAAAAATCAAGATAAAATTCATTATTTTTCTCCACTATCTTTACTTAAATAACTGTGGAGGGGTTGACTGCTCATTGACTGCTCCGATCACCAGCTGGTTGGTCGGATGAACAGAGGAAGTAAAAGCAGTGAGGTGGTGATATGGGTCCCACCTATTGATGTGTCTCCCACATAGCGTCCATGTGACATTTCTGTTAAAAAGGGACAAATATAACAACTTTCATAATGGGAAGGACATATTTGACCCAAACTTTAACAGAGGGCAAATATTGTTGGAAATTTTACTAAACGTGAAATAAAGTTAATCCTATTAATTATGACTCGAACAATTGGGGGACACGCACGTCGGAAACATGGTTTTCACACACGTGCACATAAAGTGTCAAAGATCGTAATTTCCTTAATGGAAGATATATTGGTATGTATACGAATTGTTGAGATGTAAAATAATAGACGGTTATTGGCCAAATGACAATGGTTTCACGTTGGTAAATGAAAGGAAGAAAAGTACAATGTGTAAAAGATGAAACGAATCAGAAATCACCGCGGAGCCGAGAAGGGCCGCGACGCCTCCTCCTAGAGCCGCGACACCGGTGACGGTAAAAATTCGTGGGAAGTTACTGGAACTTAGGCGCCGCGGCGCTTCGATTGTTTTTCAGTCCGTTGTAGGCGAATTAAAACTGATTCTTGGGCTGACTTTGGAGCAATAACTCTCCATTATTTGGCTCTTAAGCATGATTTTTCTCAAACATTTATTTAAGTCTGAAGAAGAATCGTTGCCCATGAACAATTTCTTATCTGTGACTGGTGTATATATGGAGAAAGCATTTTTATTGAAACAAATGTGACGGGTAGCACCCGTGTCTAACCACCATTGCACCGGATTCTTAACGAGGTTAACTTCTAGCACCACCGCTGAGAATTCTTCAATCATATATTCTAAGAGCGTGTCTTCGACGATGTTAGCCTTTGCCTTGTCTTTGTCCTTCTCTCTATTCTCATGTTTGAGCTTGCGGCAGTACTTGGCCATGTGACCAACTTTACCACAGTGATGGCAAACACCCTTAAATTTTTCAGTTGTTTGGGACTTACCAACCTTCTAGAACTTTCGCTTCTTGCTTGGGTTCCCTTTGACTTCCGCCAGGTTCGCCTTAGCCTCAGCGGGTTGTTTACCATTTGGCATGACCTTCTTATTATCTTTCTGAATTTAGAGTTTGATAATAAGCTCATCTAATGTCATCTCATTTGCCTTGAGTTTCAAGTAATTCATAAACTCGGTTCACGAGGAAGACAACTTCTCGATCAATGCCCCAACCAAAAATTGCTCGTTGGGTTTCAATCCTTCCAAGTCCAGGTGATGTAGAATCATTTAGAATTCCTGGAATTGGGATGACACACTTTTGTTGTCCACCATTTGAAATTTCCCAATGACGAACTTTTTGGCACCCGCATCTTGGGTGTTGCATTTCTTTTGCAATTTGTCCCACAATTCATTGGATGTCTCAACGGTGTAATATACCGTGTACAAAGGATCGGACAAACTATTCAGAATATAGTTCCTGCACATGAAATCACTATGATTCCATGCATCTCGAACCATCTTCATGCCGTTAACGACATGGATACTTTGCCCCCTCCCGCCAGTTCATTTGGCTGAGGGTCCGTGTCTTCCCCAACTTGTAGAGGATATTCGATTAGGAAACGTGACATTCTCATAACCGTCAAGAAGAACATCATCTTTTGCTGGCATCTTTTGAAATGCACACCCATGAACTTCTTAAGACGTTCATGGTGGAATCAGGCGGGTGTTGGAGCAGTGGCGCGCTCCCTTGAGCAGTAGCAAATACGTTTGAAACGCCTTGAGCAGCGGTAGTATTGACACTTGTTGTGCCAAAACCAGTGGTGTTGAAGGCATTAGGATTGCCTTGAGGAGTGGTGGTGAAGGCAGTGGGATTGCCTTGAGCATTGGTGGAATTTCCAGCGTTCAATTGATCTTGTTCATTCATGTTGTCAGTTAGAGAGCTGCGAAATTGATCAAGCACTCGACCAGATGTGCTAAACTTCGATTCCGAGGCTACCGTGGATATGAGGATGGCTAAGATGTCTATAGTCATCAAACTGAGAATCTTATAAGTCGATTTTGAAGCATTCCACCACATCAATAAATCAAATGCTTCATTTTTGGGCTCACGAGGACTACTAAGATACCTTTCCAATTCAGATTTTGAATCCCCACCAAGTTCATCTTGGTCATCCTGGTATCAATCTTTGACAAGTGAAACTGGATCAACAAAACCAAAATTTTCACCACCATCACTGTCAATAGAACCTTGAGACTCGTCTAATGCACTAGAATCAACCATAGAAGAATGATTTCTGTCATAGAATGCAAAAAGACGTTCCAATACATTCATTACCTTACTAACCATCAATTCTATTTTACCATCATCAACACCAATTCTTCGACAACTCCAATTCAGAAATCTCAACTTATATCGAGGATCTAGTACTACAGCTATAAACACCATCATGTTTGTTCTCTCAATACTACCATAATACTTGTCAAATTTGACTCTCATTTTTCTAGCCATCGCCTTAAGATTTTCCTGATTATTTTGGCTTTCACATTCAGTTAATGTTGAAAACATGCTAATAACTTCATGAAAATAATGGTTAGTTGTCACATAGAGACTTCCTGACATTCTAATAGTAGCCTCATAAAAAAAATTCAGAAATAAAGACAACAATGGTGTATTTTCCCAATCTTCATCTTTCGGGACACCACAATCAAGCTCAGTCACAAACGACATATCATCATCTTCAAGTCGTACAAATGCTTGTTTGAACTTACTAGCACTTTCTAACATAAGATATGTAGAATTCCATCTCGTACTAATATCAAGACAAACAGAGCCCTTATAAGTTATGCCCTCTTCAGTTATACAACTTTGAAATTGTTGTGCTCTACTTGGGGAACTCTTAACATACTTAACTGCAGCTTGAATTCGACTAATTGATTCACGAACCTCACTCAACCCATCTTTCACACTCAAATTCAATATATGAGTTGTGCATCTCATATGAAAAAACTTACCCCCACACTAAGGGTATTTTTTAACTTGTCCTTCAAATAAGCAACCGCCACATCATTAGAGCTCGCATTATCAACTGTAATTGTTGATATACGATCTCGAATTCCCCACTTAATTATACATTTTCTACCATCTTACCAATATCTCTACCTTTATGGCTAGGCATAACAACAACATTTAGCAATCTGTTATGTAAATTCCAATTTTCATCAATAAAGTGAGCGGTAAGACATAAGTAGCTCAGATTTTGAATGGAAGTCCAAATGTCAGTTGTGAGAGCAATCCTAGATTTTAGAGATGACAACTTATCTTTTAAGCATGATTTTTCACAAATATAAAGTTTCATGCAATCCCTAGCAACAGTGAATCTTGAAATATGCTTAAATAAATGTTGTAATGCAGACACAAAACTCCTAAAACCTTCACGTTCAACCTTTCTAAATGGTTGCAAATCAATAATAATCATTCTAGCCAACATGTGCCTACAAAAATCTTCATCATATTTCCAAGTGCTAAGCATATGCTAATTCTCTATTTATACTATCTTTAAAATGAGCACCAAGCAATTTTTGTTTCTTGTCAATATTGTGAGGATACTTTTTGCAACTTCTCAAATGTTTCCACGTGGCTGAAGTACCATTGTTAACATTATAAGCCAAGCTTTCATTACAATAATTACAAAATATCATTACCAGTTTTCTCATTTTTTACTTTAATAAAATGCTTCCAAACCTCAAATTTTGTTGCCTATTTTTTTTTGCGATGGTGCACGAGTTGTGGATGTCGTGCTAGGCTCAGCCATCTACCAAAAAATGTATCAAAACAAAACATTGTAAGTAAATATGACATACTAATTGTCGCACCCGTTTATGACCTCAGGGTCTGAACGGTATCCGCAACATTGTTCTTTGGCGCGGTTCACTGGATGGGGCAATAATGCTGATTTTAAGGAGTCGCCACTTAATTAGTTAAGTGAATTAGGACACTTGATTTATTGCAATAAAAATACTGCAACTAATCTCCATTTAATGGTCTGCAAAATTAATGAGATTCTGGATCAGGGTTCTTTATTATCCTAAAGGGAAGGGGTTAGACATCCTTTAAGATCCGCTAACTTGCGGTTATCCGTTCAAACCTAGGTTAATTATTTATTGTCTTTTTATTCTACATATTCTAAGCAGTTTTCATAATTTACAATTACAATAGAATGTAATACAAAATAATAAAGCTAAAATCGAATAAAAAACTCCGGGACATCTTTTAGCCCTTTTTAGTCCTTCTGCACAAGATGATCTCCGGGTTCCTGCATAAACACTTAGTAAAAGTGTTAGTAATAGAATAAATAATTTTAAAGCAATGACAAAAATTAATGTAAAGCAAAAAATAAACCCGTCTTTGTACAGGGGAGGCATTGGAAATCAGACGGAGATTCCTTCATCGGCCAATCAAAGTGTAGTATCATGTTCAAACCAGTAAAATAACAACAGTGCATTATCTGTTCTTTTGGAAATAAGAAACTATTCCAATTAGTTTAAAATAAAGGGCAAGATTGTCAAACTCAGTCCAACAACAATAAAGCAGCGGAAACAAGTCTAAAAAATAGCCGAAAAACAACAAAGCAGTAGCCAACAAAATTGCCGGAAAAATCAGTCCGACGAACAGCCGGAAAACATCAGATCAGTAGCCAACGAAATCGTCGGATATCTCAGAACATCACCGGAGTTTTTCAAGAACTCCAGGCGAATGTAAAATCAACGAAATCAGTCCAACAGAGACAGTAGTCGACAAAAAATAAAGCAACAAGGTCGTCAGAGTTCTTATACTCCGGCTAGATCATAATAAAAAAAATCAGTCCATAAATACCAAATCAGTCTAACAAATCACAAGATGAAGCCAACAACACAACAAAAGAGGGAAAGGGGTCGGCGTCGCCTCGTCGGCGAAATGCCGGGGCGACGCCACCGCTGGTTTAAAGATGCGGACAGTGGTGGCGATGGCGGCGGAGACAGTTACGATGGTCGAGGTTTGGTTAGGCATGATTGTTCCGGGCGATGGAGCAGTGTGGTTCGTCGAGCTTGAGGCTCGGCGATGGTGGCGACGACGGTGTGTTCGCCGGTGAGGGTCACGGGGGAGATTGGGGAAGATGAGGGCAGCGGCTGAGCTCTTCTCTTTTAGAAGATGATCCAAAAAAAATGATAAAGGGATATATATTTAAGGTGTTGCGGCTGCTGTTGATGTTGTTGTTCAAAATGAAAAGAGGGGGAGTAGTTTTATTTATAGTGGGTATTTAGGTTTAGAGTTTGTGTTTGTTTTTTTTTTGGGGGGGGGGGGGGAGAAAGATGAAAGGTGTACTGGGCCTTATTTTTGGGCCTCAGTTTTTTGGCGGATTGGTCTGATCCAGATTGTGCCTCGGACTGGACTGGTTTGACAAAAATGCAAAACGGGTTTATCATTTAAAAGAAAAATTATTTAAAAAGGTACAAAATTATCCAAATAAAAATGCCGATGCAATAATAATAAAATGTAATATTTAAGAAATGTTTAATGCCTAATTAAAAATAAAAACGAGATGCCAATTAATTATTTAAAGAGATGCAAACATTAATAAAATAAAACGACGGTGTAATAATAATAGAAACATAATATTAACAAAAACATCATGCTTAATTTAAAATAAAAAGATGCAATGCCATTTTGTGAAGAAATAAACATAGAATATTATGTAAAAAATGATGATTAAAATGCGGTGTTCTAAAATGCTTAAAATTGCAAGAAATGACTAAAAGATGGGTCAAAAATTGGGTGTCAACACTAATTCAATCTAAACTAACAGAAATCAACCTAAACTAATTCAATTTAAACTAACAGAAATCAACCCAAACTAATTCAATCTAAACTAACAGAAATCAACCCAGACTAATTAAATCTAAACTAACAAAAATTAATCCAAACTAATTAAATCTAAACTAACAAAAATGAACCCAAACTAATTCAGACTATTCTCTATTGAATCACCAGAAAGCTGAACTATTTAACACACACAAGACCATCTATTTCATGTAGTTTTGATATTAAGCTAATACATGCAACGACAACAAGGGTGTGAGGCTACTGCTGATGGTGGTATCGATCTAATGTTCGATGAGGGTTGGGTGGGGTACGATGTTGGTGGTGGAGAAGTTCTGATAATGGGTGGGGTACGATGTTGGTGGTGGAGAAGTTCTGATAACAGGGTGCGAGGCTACTGCTGCTGGCTGCGTAGTGTGACTCCGTACTGTGCGAGTGACGAGTGTGGTTACGTACTGCAGTGCAAGTGCTTAATGAAATGATAAAATGAAGTGTGACTGCGTAGTGCGTACTGCAATGCTTAATGAAATTAGGGCGTGGAAAAGTAGTGCGTACTGGGCCTAAAAAATAGGATATGTATTGTGTATAAAATGGACTGGCCCAAAACTAAATAATTTAAATGGGGAGTGGGTGAGTTCATAGGGTCCGGGTGTCGATTTCGATTCCGGGTACCCGATCTCTATTTTTCGGAACCGGAACCGAACCCGACATTGATCGGTTCCTAATTTTACTACTCGGAACCTACCCGTTATTCTAATATATCTATCGGAACCTACCCATTAATATCGGTTCCGATCGGGTATACCCCTATTTGGCCCCCCCGCTCACATTCTCCCTTGCATCGGGTTTGTGAATTCTTATTTTCTCCATCAATATCATTATTCTATGCAAAATTTCCTTTATTTTCGATATTTCCTATTGAATTGACGGGAACCACTTTGCAGTGATTTTAAACTAGGATTGGCCAGTGGGCCGGGCCGACCAGACACCGTCCCAGTCCCGACCTGACCCCGACACGACCCCGTATTAAAAAAAAAAAAAAACGGGACCGGGGCTCGAACCGGGGCGGGACAGGGTATGGTCCCGCCCGACCCGACCCCGCCAGGCCCCGATCCCGCCCCAGTCCCACTATTTGCCAAAAATAGTCGTTGTCTAACGGTCATTTTACATTTTGGCCGTTAGACAACGGCCATTTTTGGCTTCCCCCAACCCCCCACCCCCTTTATATTTATTTTTAACCCCTAAGTTATTATATTTACACTTTAACCCAATTTTCCAACTATAAATACCTCATTTTCTCTTCTTATTATTCACAAATCTTCCTACATTTTCTCTAATTTCTATGTACAACATTGTCTACTACATATTCACTCTATTTATTAATTTGAGAATTGAGAGTGAAGTTGGCAACTAGCTTGAGGATTAATCTATCGAGCAAAGTTTCAATTTTCAACCTCTCTCGATTACACATCGACTCTACGTCGGCGTTTGGTACATTCGTTCCCTCATTAAATTATTATTTTGTTTTTATTTCATTTAGCACATTTAATTTCATTATCTTTAAGTCTTTAACTATTTAATTATTTATTATCATAATTAAAATGAAAAGAATAAAAAATCTTTTCGGCAAGGGTACTTCTTCTAGTAGGGCGGGTAACAAGGGCAAGAGTACTTCTTCTAGTATTCCTAGACAAGATGATTTTATAGATCCTGAACTGTTTCCTGAAATACCTTATGATCTTGACACAAATGTTTATCCTCAAAATGAAGAAGGTTTTAATTTAGATGACACTCTAGATGATGATACACCTACTAATGAAAATGATGATACACCCACTAGTGAAATGCCTCATGTCCCCCCTAGTATGAGACGAGGTCCTGCAAAACGACCATTAAAATCAGTTGTATGGAAATATTTTGACAGGGATGTACCGAATCAAGTAGCTATATGTAAAACTTGTAAAAATGTTTATTCTTTTAAAACTGGACAAGGTCATGGTGGGACGGGGGTTTAGGAAGACACCTATTGCAGAAACACAAAGTCTTGCATGCCCAATACATTATTGAAAAATATGGTGAGCAGACGTCCTCTCAATCGGGACAAGGTTCACATACTGTCCCGGACAAAGTACAGGGTCAAATTAACCCTATGACGGGGGGAGTTGTAGGCCCTAAATACGATAAACATAAAGATAGGGAATGACTAGCAAAATTAGTTGCTGTGGAGGGTTTGACTTTTTCATTTCCTGAATCGCCTGGTTTTATTCATTATATTAGAGATATGTATAATCCTGCTTATAAAAGTTTTTCTAGATCAACGGTTAAGAGAGACGTGTTTAAATTTGCACACGAATATCAATAATATTTGTGTTATTCATTATATCATTTAAATTGCAAAGTCGCTCTAACTTCTGATATATGTCGTAGTACTAACGGCCATGATTATTTAACGGTAACCTGTCATTGGATAGATTATAAATTGTCTATGCAAAAACGTATTTTAGCATATAGATATATAGATAGTAGGCACACTGGTGAGTTTATTTCAGAAAATATTTATTCAGTCTGCGATTATTTAATAAGCGATAAAGTTATGAGTATTACATTAGATAATGCATCTTCTAACAATGCTGCTATTTATATTTTAAAAGAAGTTTTAACTCCGTCTTTTCCAAAACATTTTCATATCAAATGTGCGTGCCATATTTATAACTTAGTTGTAAAGGATGGTCTTTCACTTTTTCAAGATATTCTTGAAAAAGTACAATTTGCTATACACTTTATTTTAAAAAATAATAGAATTCAACAGAGAAAAGAATATAAAAAAACTTGTCACGATTGTGGACTATCTTACAGAAAAATTTCCGAAGAAGTACCAACTAGGTGGAATTCTTTATATGACCAACTGGTTGTTGCTTATGACTATAGAAAATCTATCACTTTATTTTTTAACGCCCATAATCAAAATTCAAATGATATGATTGTGGATAATGATTGGGACAAAATTAAAGAACTTATTGTATTTCTAGAGAATTTTCAACGAGCAACAAAAGAATTTTCTACTTTATATTATCCTACTATTTCAACTATGTTGTTTTATATAGCTATAATATTTTTACTTCTTAAAGAATATATGGAAAACCTGCTTATAAGGCATCTATTAAAAAAATGTTTATGAAATTAAAGAAATATTTTATTCCTATTCCCCCTATTTATATTATTGATGTTGTATTAAACCCGACTATTAAAGTAGAGGGTTGTAAAAGTCTTATTGAAAATATTTATACCTGTATGGACGTACTACCACCTCCAACTCCCAAAAATTTAAATGTTGAGCCACCTATTGAACAAACGCTAGAAGAAGTGTTGAATAACGTAGAAGATGAATGCAAAAAAGTATATCGGCATTACCAGCAAGAAAGTGCTAGTAACCAACCGGCTTTCGTACCATCTTCTTCTTCAACACAGCCTAAAAAAAGACATGATGTTTCTGCGGATTCTATTGAAAGCCTCAGAAATAGAATGTGCGGTGGTAGCAGTGCTAACCAAATTAGCGAGTTCGATGTTTTTGTTTTGCAGGGTAATTTACCTTACCAAACAGTTATCAATGAAGACGGAAAGGAAGACTTGCTGAAATATTGGATGCAGAATGAGAAGACATTTCCGACACTTTCAATGATGGCCCGAGATATTTTGAACATTCAAGCGTCATCAATCGCTTCTGAAAGCGCTTTTTCTGCAAACAGATTTCAAAAAGGAGAGCACAGACACTCATTAGCCGGAGACAGCTTGGAGATGGCGGTACTATTCAGAGATTGGATACGAGCGGAGCGAAGGAGGTGCGGTTAACCAGAGATTAACGAAGAAGAAGACGAAAACTACAACGACATTTTATCTGAAGGCATGAGTAGCGACGTGGAACAATTTGACCAAGATATACCAATTCCAACCGAAGAACCACACGAAATTATAAAGAAACTAGAAAAAGTATTTTCAAATTGGTAATTTATTTCATTGCAATTTTTTAATTTTTCTATGTCTTTTGCAATTTTTTTCAACAACAGTACACTACAATGTTGTAATTCTGAATCTTGTATATTTCAATGAAATAATTAATAATATAAGAGGCACAAAAACAACTTTGAGATGTTTTTTTTACACTCTTCTTGTCTTTGTTTAATTATTTAATTTATACTTTATACTTTATAAATATATTATATATATGAGTATAATTATAATACTATAATATTATAATAGTATAATATGAGTCTATGACTATCATTATATGACTATATGTTGATGTTACTTTGTTAGTAATTTAGTATTTTTAATTTAGTGAAAAAATTAAAAAAAAAAAAAAACCGCCTGACTCGTCCCTTCCCGTCCCGAGTCGGCCCGACTTGCCAGGGGACCGGATGGGACACGATATCGTCCGCTAATCCCGGTCCCGCCTGCCCGCCCCAGCCCGACCCGCCTCCTCCACTCCCGACTGCCCCGATCCCGCCGGTCCGATCCGGTGGGCGCCACCGCCACCCTAGTTTAACCTTCATGACAATATTGCTTATTATTCGAAAATGTTAGAATATATATTAATCATTTTCTTTTCTTTGTTTTACATGAAACACATCGGGAGTAAATGAAGAGTCTCAGTATGAGACTCAATATGACTACGACGAAAAACGAAGATCCGCATCCATATCCTTGCATTCCCCGACTCTGAAATTCCAAAACCTAATGGGCCGAATAATAACGTCATCCGCCCTTGCCACTCTTTTATCATTACTCTTTAATTCCGTCATTTTTATTTTTCTTATTTAAATACGTAATCTTGCATAAATATTAAAATGTGTAGAATAGGTAGACTTAAGACTCATAGATTAAAAGGGAGGGTAGTTTAACAAACTATTTTTCATACATTTAGATTAAACCTCATACAAATTCATCAAAACATATGCATCTTTCAAATAAATATTTGCAATACTTCTCTTAACTTTATGCTTTCCAAAACATGCATATTTTAACTACAATAATTAATCTATGTTTGACCGGACAATCGCGAGTTAGCGGATCCGAAGATGCCTAATCCCTTCCCTTTAGGATAATAAAGAACCCTTACCCGGAATTTCATAATTTTCACAGACCTTAAAAAATGGAGATCATTTGTAACATTTTTTATGCTATATTTAGATGTGTCCTAATTCACTAGACTAATTAGGTGGCGACTCCTTAAAATACAATTCAGGAATCACCCATATGTCGTACACTATTTTCGATTCCGGTTAAAATGGGTGTGACAGTATGTTCATAGCTATCGTCGCCTTGCGGGATCGTGAAATACATCAAATGGATGTCAAGACAGCCTTCCTAAATGGTGATTTGGAAGAAGAAATATATATGGACCAACCCGAGAGGTATGCGATTCCAGGACAAGAGATAAAAGTGTGTCGGCTTGTCAAATCGTTGTACGGGCTGAAACATGCCCCTAAACAATGACACGAGAACTTTGATAGTACCCTACTATCAAAAGGATTCGCCATTAATGGATGTGACAAATGTGTTTACATGAAAGGAAATGTCGATTCTTTCGTCATGATATGCCTCTATGTAAACGACTTATTGATCACTGGAAGCAGTCCTGGGATAATCATAGAGACTAAGAACATGTTAAAACAATGTTTTGACATGAAAGATATGAGCATTGCAGATGTCATCTTAGGGATCAAGATCTCTAAGACATCTGACGGATTGGTCATGTCTCAATCTCACTACATCGAGGATGTACTGAAGAAATTTGGGATGTTTGACAGTTCACTGGTAACGACACCATTGGATATAAGTCAAAAGATTGACAAACATCTTGGTGTGCCCGTACGCCAGGAGCGGTATGCGCAGGTGATTGGTAGTCTGATGTATATCACAAAATGCACTCGACCTGATATCGCTCATGCAGGAAATAAATTGGCTAGGTTCACCCGGAATCCAAGTGAGGATCACAAGAAAGCATTGAACAGGGTACTACGGTTCCTGAAGTTCACGTTAAAGTTCGGGTTACACTATTCGAGATATCCAGTGGTACTAGAGGGGTACAGTGACACAAATTAGATATCTGATAGCGAAGACATCAAGTCCACCAGCGGATATATTTTTACAATCGGTGGTGGAGCTGTGTCTTGGAAATCCTCTAGGCAAACCCTTATTGCCCGATCCACGATGGAGTCAGAATTTATCGCTCTAGACAAAGCGGGAGAAGAAGCTGAGTGGCTTCATGGTTTTATAGAGGATATCCCATGTTAGGATAAACCCATGTCTTCTGTATTGATCCACTACGACAGTCAGTCGGGCTAGGAAGGACACGAATTTCTATGTACAATGACAAGTCTCGTCATATTTGACGGAGAAATGAGTCTGTTAGGCAGCTGATCACCTCAGGTGTTATTTTCATTGATTACGTAAAATCTAAGGAAAATATTGCAGATCCCTTGACGAAGGGAATACCTAAAGATCAGATGTTCTGCATGTCTAGGGGAATGGGCTTAAAACCCAATCAATAAGAACCGATATAGTGGACACCCGACCTTACAAACTGGAGATCCCAGGAATAAAGTTCAATGAGAAAACTAAACTATAAAGGTTCAGTTGAGCGCTTCGGTAGAAGCAAGATCACTTCGGATAATGATTTCTTCCTAAGAAACATAATCCAAGGTCGTTCCCTTGATAGACATAAAGTGCAACCTGTAGAGGGGTAAATGATAAGTTTTCAAACCTTTAATGATGCTCAATAGTTGAGGTTATGTTAGAAATTTTTTAATGGTTCCTAACGCTTGTGTAGCGGGGTATTGCAGGATATCTTGTAGGAGACCACCTATTTAAGTGCGAGGACATGTCTTCTCAAATGAACGCACTTAAGAATCCAAGTGTGTCCACGGCCCACGACGGACAAAAACATAAAGAAAGATAGAGTAAGGAAAGGTGTTGTGTTGTTACCATTGTCTTGGCATATACTAAACACTGACGGTTGAAGACATCACATTCACCGCACAATAAATATGTCTGATGGTATTCTACTATGAAAGGTTCAAAGCTACGACTACCTTTTCAGATGTATCATCGATCCGCCGAATAATTGCTAGAAAGGCACCATGTGCGTGCGCCAAAATCTCTTCCAAGAGGGGATTGTTGGAAATTTTACTAAACATGAAATAAAGTTAATCCTATTAATTATGACTCGAACAGTTGGGGCCCCGCACGTCGGAAACATGGTTTTCACACACGTGCACATAAAGTGTCAAGAATCGTAATTTTCTTAATGGAAGAGATATTGGTACGTATACGAATTGTTGAGACGTAAAATAATAGACGGTTATTGGCCAAATGACAATGGTTTTACGTTGGTAAATTAAAGGAAGAAGAGTACAATGTGTAAAAGATGAAACGAATCAGAAATTGCCGCGGAGCCGAGAAGGGCCGCGACGCGACCAAGTCAAGGCCGCGGCGCCAGTGACGGTAAAAATCCCTGGGAAGTTACTAGAACTTAGGCGCCGCGACGCCTTCCCGAAGGGTCGCGGGCTCCTCAGCTCCAGTGAGTTACGGGATATTTATAGCCGCGACGCTCTCCGGCGGTGCCGATCGCTTTTCATCACAGAAAGTAATTAAAACTGATTCTTGGGTTAACTTTGGAGCAATAACTCTTCATTATTTGTCTCTTGAATTCAGCCATAACTAGGCTGAATTAACCTCAAAATCAATGGTCATTACTTGACTTTGATGGTCATTTACTTGATTAATTGAGAAGACATGTTCATCAACCTATAAATTGATGCCTTTGGCATCATTGAAAAACGCACATTTTCATAATACATTCTTCTCCCCTCTTGCAATCTCCAAACATTCTAAGATCTTTCTTCATAAGCGAACACTTGAGTCTCCTTTGCTCATTTGTTTGATTGCTGTTTTATCTTGGGAGATAAGTTGTCATTACACCGTCGAAAGGAATATACGGGACAATATTATCTTAAGGATAGATTGAAAAATCAATCGATTCATCAAGCCAATTACTTTGTTCATTTCCAGATTTCTAACATATTTGTTGGTGTTACATTTCCATTTCTTTGTTATTACACTTTATTTTCATAAATATGACTCTTTTTCGAAAGTATGATGACAAATATGACCCTTTTTCCATATATGAATATGGCTCCAGGAATACCATTGACATTGCGTGAACTTATTTGATCACGAAATTAAATACAAATATTGTAAGTATGAAACAACAATTAGTCCTATATATGTATATGTGGCCATATGCCATTGCTTGATCGTAATAAATTAACTTTTTATATATATATATAAATCGTCTAGAAAAAGAAAAAAGAAACTTTTTGCCTGAAAATTGTACACAGCATTTGTCAAAGACGTTCTTTTTCATTTTCAAGAGATTTTACATATCTTGTTCACTATAAATGCTACTCCTACATCTAAAAGTTGTAAAGTAATTTTTTGATAGAGTTAATGTTGTATTCTTGTATACATCACTGGCATACTATTGCGTAAGAGTATAAGTTTTATACATTGACGAGGTAAAATATGTTTATACAAACGATGACTTAGAAGTTAATTGACGATATATCTAAATCTATTTAAATAAGTTGAGAGATCAACAAGAAAGAGAATGATAACCTCAAAACATTAAATTGTGTACTAAAAACAGATGGAATATATTCAACGCAAATGTCAAGAAAATGACATAACAATATGTTGGAAAAATAAAAACAACAAACGAGAAATAGCAAACACCTATTACAAGAACTAGTAAAAATGAAGAACAAAAGATTACAACAAAAGAAATAATCTTAACAAACAACTGAAAATTAGAATCAACACTTGATCTGAATTCTTGCTGAGTCGAGTGATGACACTCTGTCTTTAAGACAAGATTGCCCCGTATATATCCTTTTACATTGTTAGACAATAGTCTCTCAAGATAAAACGGATACTAACACATTTGAGCAAAGAAAACTCAAATATTTCTCTTGAAGAACTTTGATAATTGAAAGATGCTAGAGAGGAAGAAATTTTTAAGAATTTTCTGTTTTCTACAAGTGTCTTGACAATTGAGTCAAAAACCTCAATTTATAGTGTAAGAATTGTCTGCATTTCCAAGTCTTATTCTATTTGTCCTACTCTCTATTGATTGGTTAAACCTCAGAAGACCTTGAACTCAGAAACCAAGTGCCAAGTAATGACATTGAATCACTCATTTAATGACAATGAATTGTCCAAGTAATGACACTCATTTATCAGTCAAATAATGACTGACTAATGGTGGAATGAATGTCATTGAGGGCAACCCAAAAGTATCCAAAAATCAGATTTTCCGTTTCAGACTTTCTGCATGGTAGCGCCGCGGCTCCAGAGACTTGGCACTGAAATTAGCGCCGCGGTCCTGATGGGGTTGGCGCCGCGGTGGTGCCGCGGCCCTTCTCGGCTCTGCGGCCCTTTCCGACCCGTTCCATCTTTACATTATGCACAATTCTTCCTCCATTTACCAACGTGGAACACTCGTCATTTGGTCAATGACCGTCCATCATTATATGTCTCAAACATTTTACTTAAGTATCAATATCTGTTTCACTAATGTGTACAAGTGTATGAAAACAACGTTTTCGATATGCGGGACCCCCAATTATTCGAGTCATAAATAATGAGATAAACTTTATTCCACATTAATAAATTTCCAACACAATACTAATCGTACTCAACCTAGTTGCAACTTAATCGTGATGTTAACTCTATGCTAAGTATTGTAATCGGTAATCCTATATTTCACTATTTGCTATCAAAATTAGCATATTTTCGATCGTTGGTTATTTTCGCTATACTAAAATGAAAAAGAGACATGTAAACAAGAAGTACATACAATAATTAGTACTTAATGGAGCAGAACTGCTAATAATTTAGACTAATGAAAAACAATTCAAAAAAGAAGGATACAAATTAAAGAAGCAATGTGTGGACGTATGCTCATTAAACATGAAGTTAATTAATTAGCAGGTTCATTGATACTCCAAGACTCATTTTATGTGATTTCTTTTAGTTTATTAAAAATTATATTTTTTATATTTAGAAATGTTTTATTTAATGACATAATTTTATATATATGAAAATGTTTGCCACACATTTCATACCATAAATTTCTGAATCATTTTTCTTTCTTAAATTATGTGTTCTGTGAAAAAATACCAAAACATTAAGTGACAGGCAACAATAAACAATTGTTTTATACTCTAAATAAAACTATTTATAAATCATTCCTACTATTATTTCAAAGGCAGAAGGGCCACAACAATAATGTTAGAAACTATTATCACGTACTATTTTGATGAAACTGTTCCTTGAAAAGTACACAGTTGAACGTGAAAGCAATGTATTGTTTCAATGTTTGAAAAAATAAGTTATTGACAATTTTGGACATACTACATTAATCATGTACATTGCCACTTGTGTGTTGTCTCATAAAAATACAGAGAAATCGTTTGAAAATGACACGATTTGATTTCCTGAGGTATCTGTATCCCGAGTATTTTGAAGCTGTGATGACGAATTCCTGAAAATAATATGTCAGGGAGAATGACATGGCATGCAAAGCAATAAATTAACCTATATTATCAAATATATTTTGTAATATTTAGTGTTGTATAATTATGATAGATATAGAATTCATATTATATTAAAATTTCACATTATACATTCTATATATATTTATATTAATAAAAAAGACTCTTAAAAAAATTAATATAATCTTACACAATACGCTCGAAACACTTCCAAGTCCCAAATAAATTGCTGGCACGTAGTTTTCACTTCCTTTTTTATCCACCAAGAAATGTTTCATTTATTTAAGTTTTCTTAAAAAGCAATTTTTATGTTGGACCCCACACTTTTATGAAATCTTTGTGTCGGTCGAGCTCAAAATATTTATTTTTCAATTTTACCCAGAATATAAAAAAGCCAAAAAGTCTTCTCACAAGTCTTCAGTTTCCTTTTCTATAGGCTTGCTTTTTTTTTTTTTTTGATAATCGAGATTTTCAGGTTTGTGCATGACTACTTCTATTACCCAGACCTTCTCGAGGTAATGACACCGGTCCTTCAACATCATCACCAGGGGGCTTGCTTGTTTCTTCGAAGTACTACTTCTTTTATGGATATCTAAAAAATGGTCTTAGAAATTAGGGGTGGTTGCTCGGTTTAAGAAATTGGATTCATATTCGATTGTATATACTGAATACCAAATCATAGTTCAATTCAATTTTGAAAGTCAGACCGAAAAATTATCATTGAAGAATCAAATTAATTTGGTTCGTTATGATTTTTTGGTTTTAATTGGATACAGTAAGCAAAATATACTCCATCCGTACTAAAGTATTTGCCAAATTTCGCTTTTTGAAAATCAATTTAACTAATCTTGAAGTTAAATTAGATTAGATTATTTTAATATTTTACAATTAAAATTTAGATATGAAAAATACTACTAAATTATAATATTTCCCATATCAATTTGATAAAAAATACAACAACATATCCAGTGAAATCTCACAATGTGGGGTTTGGAGAGGGTAGAATGTACACAGACCTCACCTCCACCTTGATAGATAGAGCGGTTGTTTCCGGGAGACCCTCAGCTCAACACAAAGCATAATCAGGCAAACCAAAACAAAGTATGACAAATATTAATCATGTAATTTGCTCTCGAAAAATTAAACTTGACAAATATTTTGAAAAGGAGGAAGTTATTCTAAATTTCAAACTTATAATATTTTGACATTAACGGTAACTATTCTAATCTTTGAAAGACAATGACTAACATAGAAACCAGAAAAAAATAGTTAAATCTCTGATGACGATGGTGCTGAATTTGAGGTTACAAGATAGATATAGCTAATACAAATTAAACTCATGCTTATTAGTTAAAAAATAAATGAAGAGTCCAATTAGCTACCTATCGAATTGCAACATCTGTCGGTGATCATTTGTGAAGGAAAATGATGTATGCAAATGAATAACACTCCATAAACTCCATCATACTGTATAATTGCCATTATTAAGCTAAAATTGAATACACAACTGTATTCTTACTGTTAAGTCTTAACAACCTCTTGATATAGAAGCACGACTAGAGATCTAGTTACGAGTTCGGCAGAATTCTTAAAATCATATACGTGTATTAAAAAATTTATTGAATATGTATAAGTAATTTATTCAGAACCTAATAATTTATTTTTCTTAGAATGCAAAATTCTGAATCCTAACTCTGCCTTTATAGACTTCTTTTTATTTTATATATTTTTTTTCTTTGGTGCAAGAACCAAGAGATATCTTAACATTCAATCAAGTCCAATTGGAAAGCAGCACCAAATTTGCTTAAAAACCACTTGATTTGCCTCACCTATCTTCTTATTCTCACTCACTCTGTCTCTCCCTCTCATAGCTTGAGGTCTAAGTATGATTTTTCTCTAGACTTCTAGGATTTATTGATTATGTTTGATTGATATTTTCCTCCCCAACATTAATGTTGATGACTTTATAATCTCGCTTCCTTAAGTATATTATCTCAGCTACCTATAAAACAGCTTGGTGCAGAAATACTCATGTCAAATTAATGGGGCGCCATTCTTGTAATTTGAAGCAGAAGCTAAGGAAGGGATTGTGGTCACCTGAAGAAGATGAGAAATTGTACAGTTATATTACCAAAGTTGGTATTGGCTCCTGGAGTTCAGTCCCTAAGCTAGCTGGTAAAAAATATTTTGTAGTGTTCAATTCTCTGTTCAATTTCTCTTTTTTTTTTTTTTTTTTCTGTTCTATGTTTATTAGTACTTTTAAAGAATGAATATTGGATCTGACTCAACCCAAAGACTCTTAACACTCCCCCGTGGGACTCTTAATACTCTTCCGCACACCCAGACCTTCTTAACTGAAGCGTGGATAATATAATTTGGAGACCTAACATCGATGAACATAGAATTGGAATGAGTATGACTCTGACCATTTAAAGAATGGATCTTGGGCCTAACTCAACCCCAAAAGTTAGCTTGTAAGGTGGAGATTGTCCAAGTCCATATAAGGAGTTCATGTTCTCATTCCATATTCGATATGAGACTCTTAACAGTACTCCTTTTGTTTTTCCTAATGCTGTGAAATCATCTTACAGGCCTGCAAAGATGTGGAAAGAGTTGCAGATTAAGATGGATAAATTACTTAAGGCCTGATCTTAAAAGAGGAACGTTCTCACAAGATGAAGAAGATAGGATTATTAGTCTCCATGAAGTTCTTGGAAACAGGTCATTCAAGTTCCTCATACAAAACAGAATCTCATTATGTTTTGGTTGTTTAAATAGCAACTAATTTATTTTATTTATATGGCAGGTGGGCACAAATTTCTGCACAATTACCAGGGCGAACGGATAATGAGATAAAGAATTTCTGGAATTCGAGTTTGAAGAAGAAGCTGATGAAGCAGGGGATTGATCCAAATACTCACAAGCCACTAAGGGAGAATCAAGAAAAATGTACTAATAAGATTTCAATGTTGCAGATACCACATCTTAATGGAATGGACCAATCATTTCACATAACTAATAGAAGTTTCAACAGTGAAGCAAATGGACAATTAACAGAAACTTCTTCAGAAGACCAATTTGTGAGTAAGCAACTCTTTGATTTTCAATTTAATCCGAACGAATACAGTTCAGAATTGCTAGCTCCGTACCAGAAAATTGTGAGACCTTATGATCATCATCAGAGCGAATTCGATGAAAACCTAAGTTATGGGTCTTGCTCAGCAAAATTAGAACAAGGACAGATGATTGATCAAACTGATTTTGGTAGCAGCTCAACTTCAAGAAGCAGTTCAAATATATGTAGCAATCAAAATACTGCTAGAATTCGGATGAAAGGAATGTCGGAACACTGTGAAGGTTTATCATGGGATGTTGAGAACAAAATGGAATCTCTGTTCCAGTATCCATACATTGAGATCAAGAATGAAGAATTAAAGTCAAGTCACAGTTCAGGAGATTTCATGAGTAATTATCCATTGAGTTCCTTAACTGAAGAGTTAAGTGGGGCTAATCTAGATGACTTCCAGCAAATTTAAATTGTAAATTCGATTTGTTTATTGTCTTTTTTTTTTTGTTCTTGATTTACTATTTTCTTCTTTCCTATATACAGATAAATATACAAATGTGCTACAAACATAGGCTGGTGAGTCTTTTCTACTACATTTAATTTAATTTCTTCATAAAATTTTGTTGTCATGTGAAATACATTCTTTTTACTACGAGATATCCAACAACAAGAAGAAGGAAAATGATTGAATAGAGTGATAAGAAGCTTTCTTTTGATCCGGGTTAATCTCGTCTTCTTGAAGTTTTTGCTTTGTAGCTACGGCTCTTATCCTTCCTAAGTGGTTCGTAAGTCTTTCTTAGTTTAGACTTCTGTGTGTTTTGTCTCAAAAATTAAGATGCATAATGTTTTCTAGCACTGCTTTTTTATATATATATATATTAAGAATTAGGGTCTTGTTTTATGTGGTCAATATTACTTCAATCCTATTTTCTTTAACTAACTTCCAAACACAAAAAAAATGTCCTTATTTAGTACAACCTGTTGAAAGAAGCCCAGCGCCGCGGCCCAGTCCGTGAACAGTGTTCCGTGAATTATATATTTGATATATATTAAAATTAATCTTATACCTTAATTCGGATTATAATATTACCATAATTGTATAATTAGGATCCTTATAGAATAAGGATTTAGATGTAAAGTAGGAATAAGATTCTCCTATTGTAACTTTTATATATATATATATATATATATATATATATATATATATATATAATCAATAGGAGGCCTTTTTTTTTACAACTCAACCGTTCTATTCTATTCAGAGATCAGTTTTTCCATTAACAAACAAAACTCTCATTCTTGAGAGTCTGAAGTTACAAATTTTGTTGGAAGTTTGACAAATTGCTTGTGGAAGCAAACTTTGGATTTTTTTGTCTAAACCTCAAACATGAAGTTTGTCGTTAGGCAGTATGGGATAGCATGGGATGTCTAAGTTAAGCTTGGCAGTCCCCAACTTCATACGGGTAAGTTAAAACACATGCTAAAAAATTTAGGGTGCGTTTGGTTCGGGGTAATAAGGAATGGGAATGGAATCTCCGATTCTCTTTGAAGTTGTTTGTTTGGCCTACTTTTCCCTTCCCTTTCCCTTAGATTGATTCCCCACCCCCTAGATATTTCCATTTCCTTTCCCCAACCCGGACCACCCAGAACCAAACATGTAGGGACAATCAGGGTAATTCTTTTCCTTTTCTTTCCATTCCCTTACTGAATTCCATTCCGTTTACCCTGCGCGAACCAAACACACCCTTAGTGTTTATCATAATTCTCGGAAACAACCGCTCTACCTACCAAAGTGGAGTCTCCCCAGACCCTACATTGTGGGACTGCTGGGTATGTTGTTGTTGTTGCATAATTTGACCAGTTAAAAATAACTACTCCTGTACAAAAGAAAATTAGCAATAAACATTTTTAAGAAAGCAGGGGTTTCTACTTAAGTCATTCTGGAGCTAACAAAAAGAATGTAGATGATATTAGATATGTTAATTGGCCTTATCTCCAATAATGCCGAAAATATTTGAAGGTTACAAGAACATTCGAAAATAAGATAACAGCAGTTTAACGTAGACGTAAAAGAATTGAGCATGAATATCGACGGACTACCATTGTGGGTTTGAGTATGAAACTCTCAAGGACTGAAAATATATGAAGCTACTTAGTGTCATGTCTAATTCCGATGGGTGAATGCATTAAAATGAAGTGATATCTTCTGTAGTCTCTAGCGATCGATCGATTCAATCATCGTCATCGTCATTGAGGATTATAAAGAGAAAGAAACAACGAAAGGTAGGTTTACGACTTCTATCATTGCTACACATCAAATATTAAAAAATAAATATATATAGCTTAAATAACAAGGTGGAAACAAGTCACCTCATTAATTTTTTATCAATGTGCCTGTTAGAAAGTGAACCCATTTTCTATGCAACATGGCACTCCATGGATATTTAATGTGAGAACATTGTAGTTTAAGGAGGTAATAGGCTAGCAAACACCTCATAGTTAAGTATGAAACTTGTAAAACGTGTATTATTAAGGGGTGGGAGGTTTGATGTATTAACTCTACAATTAAATGTTATACTCGTCAGATTAAACAACAACAATTGAAATCCCACACCGTGGGGTCTGGAGAGGGTAGAGTGTACACAAACCTTACCTTCACCTTGATAGGTAGAACTACTGTTTCTTGGAGACTCTCGGCTCTACTCGTCAAATTAAACGTTGATCAATTAAAAGGATAGAGAACACTGCTCTTCACCCTTCATATGAAACAAGCCTGTTGCTGATTAATAAGTCCACCGGGCCACAAATATCTACCATATTTGGGCGGGCCTCTCAATAATTGTTGACTAATATTGATAGGGATATGGTTTATTATATTTGTAATCTTGTCTTAAAGAGTAGTAACAACAACAACAACAATATACCCAGTGTAACCCACAATTGGGGTTAGAGAGCAATAAACATATGAAACATATTAACACAATAGTTTGTTTCAGCATGCTGTTTAGACACCCTTATTCGGACATTGCACTTCTTCACAAATATGCAAATTAGCACATAGATTAGAAGCAATGCTCTCTATGCAGCCAGTGACAGAGGCAGGATTTAATCAACGGGGTTCAAAAAAAAGTAAGCACACAATAATAGTGCTAACAACTAAGCGGGTCGGATCAGATATGAGCGGGCTAAACAAAATTCAACTCCACCTCAATGCGAACAATAAACTGGATAAATTAACAAACCAACGTTTTCTATTTCTCAGCCTCCCTGAAATATCACAAAATCCAAAGCAGAAAACTGTAAGAGATATTTGGTATTTGACACCATTAATTGAACACCACTTACACCCATAATCACACTTGAAAACCCAAAAAAATGCAGAAGAATCAGATCATATCACTTTAAAATTACATAAGTATACTTATAAGCCACTAGACGAGGTCTATTGTCCAATTCTACTAAACCACAAATTGTTCTTGATCAGAAAACAAGTAAAAGCCACAATTCTGTTTCCTTTAATTTACATTTACGATAAGGAGGAAAACAACTGTCATCAGATCTGCTCCGCCCATTATTTTGGAAATACAAATACATAGAGTTCTGGAAAAAAATAGAAAAGGTGTTGAGGTTTTTATTTATATTTGACTTTTTAAAATTAGGGATTTTATCCCAATCAGGTCTGTCCCGCTTTAAAAGAATGGCGTCGTTATTTAACTTAAAAAGTAAAATATGCCTGAAGCTAAAAAGAAAAACAAGATAATGTATTCAGCCAGAATCGAACCCCCGCGCTTTAGGACCTTAACCACAGAACTGCGCTTTTGGTTTGTGTTGTGGGGGTTCAACACTTGATATCTATAACTAAAACAAAATTTTGACACTATATACACAGTGTAATTTTTCGACAGAGGAGGTTCGGATCAGCTCCATGTAGATCCGCCCCCTGCAGCCATGCAACCCCTAGGAGAAGAAATGTGAAGCAGCATATGTTCTCGTTGGTATACTTCATCGCAACCATTTGCCTTCCAAATAATGATTCAGAACAAGGTAGATGCATGAAGGGTAAATTATAAAATGGATCTAGCCGGTCTCAATATATCCCAAATTCCCAATACAAAATTAATTGTTAACCAATTTTTCATTTATGCTACAACTGTTTTCGTGTTATTGTGTTTGCGCTAAGAGTTTATCATTACCCCTACTGGATTTTCCATGGTGAACTGTGATAACCTCATAGCACTTGATAATTATCAATATCTGTATGGCACGTTCCATAATCAAATATATAACTCTTAACAATTTATCCCCCCCCCCCCCCCAGCACTACATTATTAACCATAATGTAAGGATATGCACAAAGTCAAGCAGAAGAGTTGCAGGCAAAATTAACTTCCAGACAAACAGTGTTGACTTATACATATACTAAATCAGCTGCTGAACGTTTAAACTAAACGTTGTGACCCTTACAATGTAATTGTCCATTGTTACGTCCTCTATGAATAAGACCCGGGAGAAGTTATTTCACTTCTCACATAAGAAAGCTTATGACTAAAAACCAATTAACATCGTTCTATAATTTAGTTATTATGAGTTTTGAACTTCCACCGAACCAATAAGCTCAATTTAGTTACCAGGTTCTCAACTAAATATTTATACATATCTAATGGATCTCCTAATATACAAATACAGTCTAAACAAAAACTAATCGATTCGTCCGAACCCATACCTAATATTGCACTTCCACCCCCTAAAAGCACATAAATTTCAAAGACCAAGGTTTGAAGCTGAAAATTCTGCAGGAATACGAAATATGACTTTTTCAGGACAGTGCTTCAAACCTGATTATTTGAGAAGCATGGAGTGCTAAGGACAATCTTCTTGGATAGGAACCCAAGTGACATAGCATCAAGCCTGTCTATGCATATGACCTCCGGTTTGATAAAGAGTTAGATGGTGGATCGCCATACCAAACAACTCCCTCAGATCAGGATGCTGAGCAATTACATGACGAGCAGCTCCCTCAAGGATGCTCAGTGCTCTTGCTTGCTCAAGGGCCTTACTATTACCGACGTGCAAAGCAAGGTAGCAGAGCAGTAGGAGCTTGTGCAACTGCCCACAGTCATTGCTCTTCAGCAAATGCATTAGCTTTGGTACTCCATCAAATTCAACAATTGCCTTCGAGTGCTCCACACAATTAAAATTGTCCGGACATGCGAATTTCCCCAAAGCAATACATGCTTCCACATCCACAGCAACATCAGTATTTCTATGCCCAAGTTTCGCCACTATATGCTCGACGATTCGTGTGTCCTTTGCAGGAAATGTCCTAGCCAACGACCCAATCGCCTTAATAGCCGGAATCAACAATGGAGCACCGGTTTCCTCATTTATCACCTTCAATAGCTGATCAATAATCGCCTTTCCAGCAGGTGAAGTAGGCTTGAACGCCACTCGTCTAAGTTCAGCATTAGACTCTGCTACTGCAGCCAATTCCATCACTGTCATCAGACAATTAATCTGCAATTCTCCCTTCTCCTTCTCAATAATCTTCGCCAAACAAAGCAAAGCCTTAGTCTCAGTAATCTTCCTGCTATTCAATAAACTACCTTTAGCCAATTTCCACAATGCCATTGCACAGCTTATCTTAAGCTTAGCTTTCACCTCAGGTGGCTCCAATTCCCTATCTTTCTCTTTCTTATTATTACCATAATATCCACCCTTACTACTCCCATCCATCGAATTCGAATGAAAACTAAACTGATTCTTCGCCATCTCCTTATTTATTTGAACTAAAGAATGTAAACTAGGCGTTTTAGGTGGCTGCACGTCCTTCACTTCATCAAGAAGTACATCCATTCCTAAATGGATTACCAACGGCCTCGTTATATTCTCTCTTCCAAATTCTTCCTGTGCATATGCATCCAAGTCAGCCATCCTAGAAACCAAATTTGCAACGTGAATTTGAACTCTCATAGGCGATTCAGAGAGCACCTTGACTACAATTTGAACACCAAGATCATTTGCTATTGCCCTAACTCTTTCTTCGTCATCAGCTAAGTTGTACAAACCAGTAGCCGCAGCAATTTGTGCTTCAGCTGAACTGCTTTCCTTTAATAGCTTCAGCAAAGGTGGAATTCCGTTTTCCTCCACTATCATTTTCTTGTTGCGGTCATTATCCAAAGCTAGAGTAGCTAATGCCTGAGCAGCGTCAATTCGGTACTGGAGATTACCCATTTGAATAGTAGCAATATAAGACCAAACCCAAGCCATAATCGGGTCGTTGCTAGCAATAGGAGGAAGAGAAAGTGTCGGGCCAGCTTCCGGGTCAAAGATGGATAGCAACCACGTCACATCCGCGGTTGAATTTTCTACAAGAGTCGACACCTTTCGGAAGTCTGTAGTAGAAGTGATGGAAAGAACATGGCGGAGGAGATTGGGCTTGTGACGGCACTTGCGGATAAGTGAAAGGGCCCGGTCCAGAGTTTTGGTAACTTCGGAAGTTATACGACGAATGGGCCGGTCGTATAAGGACTGGGATTGTGAACAACTTGTGAGACGAACAGTTGCTCGCAGGAATTGGCTGAGCTGAGTAGCGTGGCGACCGAGTTCGGCGCATTCTACTTTGAATGATTCGGCTTCTTGAGCAGATTTAATGACTCTATCAGCGAGTAGGATCGGAAGTGAAAGTTCTTCTTGCACTGATTTCTCTTCTTCCGCCATTAACTTGTCTTCTTAATTCTTATCTTGGTATTCGTAAAATGCCAAAGAGAATGTAGTAATGGAAATCTAGCACAAAAATTTTAATATTGGGAGACCCAGCTGAATTTAAAAGTGCTTAATTAACATAATCTTAAGGGAGTTGTTTATAATACAATTAGATTACATTTATAATTGTACATAGCCCATAGTATGTAAAATTAGATTTCTCGTCTAATTAGAATTGCTTAGTTAACTAGTTTTTAATCAAGTAAATATTTCTGTAACAATATATATATTATACATCATTAATGAATAAAGACAAGGAAGAATATTTCCTACATGATATCAGATTCTAGGAAAATATCCTAAACTCTAAAATTTTCTATCTCAAATCCATCCCCCCCCATTTTCCTTGCGTCGTCGGCTTCCCTTCTCCGTCTGACAGTCATGTCTGACTCGAAATCCAATTTTCACCTAGCCCTAGCTGTCTCCAACACCAAATCTCATAACTACGTCACTCTTGAGATGGAAAACGTCCATTATGCGACATGAACATAACTCTCTAAAATCCATTGTCACTCGAGAAGGAAATATGATTGACACTTGAAGAAACGATCCTCCAGTGAATCTACGCCACAATTTCGAGTGATTTATTACATACTATTCTTGGCCTGATTCCACGGCTATGGAAGCTTGGGAATGTTTACGTGACATATTCCAAGACAATAAGAATTCCAGGGTCGTCACACTTGAGCATGAATTTTCCATCACTGATATGACAAATTTTCTCAATGTGTCTGCATATCAAGGTTCTGTCAGACCAACTCAAGAACGTTGGGGCGCCGATAACTAACAATCGGCTTGTGTTATAAATGGTTGACGCCCTTAATGACGCATATAGTGGAGTAAGTACGTTCATCCATCAAAAATTTTAATCAATTTCACAATATTTGCAGTAAAAGTATTGTGTACAAAACAGTGGGTGAATCATAATTCCACATTAGTCAATGAGCAAAAAAATTCCTTCCTTCAAAAGGTGGAATCTCCCACTCTAGGAGCCCCCACACCTCGGTTCGACAGGTCTGTGAAGGAAGTAAATCATGGTGACTTAATTGATTTCAAAGGTTAGACCGATCATCGCGCTGTACACAAGGTCCTCCTTTATTTGAAGAAATCACACCGCTGCCACGAATTCAATCCTTGATCATTTTTCCAAATATTCTCTTAAAACCAATTGAGCTGTCCAAACAGATAAAATATTAGAATGAAAAAAAAAATGCATGTGGTAATGAAGTGATGACCAAGCATAGATAGAGGGAAGAACGAGTCAAAGAGCTTGAAGGAAGTTGAGAGCATTGGGTGATTGAGGAAACATATTCGAAAAAATCTATATTCGTATTTATACAAAATCACAAATTTATGGATTTGACAATAATGTTATGTAAGGTTAATTACTAAACACCCATATAATATCACTAAATTTCGTATATATTTTTTATATTTTAAAATTAAACACTTACATCATATATCATAGGGGCCGTTTGATACGCGGGATAAGGTCCTACCTCCCAGATGACATAAATTAATTTCAAAATTATAATTTCGAGATAATTCAGTCCGAGTAGCAAAAGATCCTAAAAATTCTATACTTACACCCCTGTGAGATATGTCCGAAACTGATAATATTAAAGTATAATTATTAAAAAAATTAATTATAATTATAAATGAAAACACCCCTATTATGTTTTGATAAACGTTACGTTTTGTAACATATTGTCTCCAACTAGAGGAGTGGTGGAAAATTGGCAATTGATAACCGAACCCGTGATACCCTGGTATAGTCGTATTCACATGACCAATAATGAACTGAAGCAACCCGCATGGGTGTAAATTTCGATTGGTTATTCTTCGAAAGCGAGTTCAGCTCTGCAGCGCATGTGAAGTCATTTCTCGCTGTGAGGATGACTCCTTGTGGGCACCAGGCACTGTGCCTCTCACCTAGTGGGCCGCTGAGTACCATGATTTACCTTCCTCCACCAATCTCTGTCGGGTAGGAGGGGTGGGGGCCCTGTGGGCGAGGAATTTCGCTTTTTGCTCCCAATAATGAACTGAAGCCGAAAAAAGAATGTAAATAGAAATCTAGCAGCAGAATTTTAATACAGTAATCGGGAGACCAGCTGACATAACTTCCTTTTACTCAGAATAAAAAAAAATGGCACTTGTTCTTTGAAGAATATTAGTCCCCGGGGCACATTCCAATGACAAAGGAGGGGGTTTAAGACGCTCTGGACACTTGCAGCGTGTGATCGATTCTCAGTGAGAACATTATGTTCTCTTCTGGGGTGATCTTTGTAGGTTATAGGTGCTATCAGTTGTCCGTTCTTTAACCCTGGTTATTGGAGCACATTCCGCGATTTACTGATAGTAGTGTTGAGGGACCGGTACTACTACTTTCAGAACTATTCTGACGTAAGTCGAAAACCTGAATATAAAAAAAAATAAAAAAAATAGTGGCACTTGTTCTTTGAAGAATATTAAACAGCTTAATTAACATATCTTAAGGAAGTTGTTTATCGATTTCATAGAAGAATTAGGTTCCGTATAAAACAGTGGGTGAATCATAACTTTACATAAGTCAATAATTTTAAAATGCTACTGCGATAAGCTTTTGGTACGGGGTATATCGCTTTAACAAATATTTATGTAGCACTGAAGTGATGACCAAATATTGATAGAAGAGTGAGTCAGACTCAGACCTGGGAGGAAGAAGGCAGCACTTAGGAAACTACCAGAAAAAACCTATCGTATTTATTAAATTGATTTAAATATCATACAGATAAATATTTTCTAACATATTGTCTGTAATTAGATGAGTGGTGGCAAATTGGGAATTGACAACCGAACCCGTGATGGCCTCGACTTCACACCAAGACTTTCCTCTCTATTTCAAAAAAGAAAAGAGCATAATATGATAAAACTTTTACTAGTACGTTACGTTTAGTTTACTTCAGAAAAACCAAACACAAACCGCGTCTAAAGTAGGACTCCCTACTATTCATAAACGCGTATTTCACTGTGAAAAAACAATTCTTGGTTAGACTGACGGTTGAAGTTATTAGTGGTGATTAGTGTATTATTTGTTAAAGGGCTTATATGTGAGTTAGTTATTAGTTGAGGGTCTTAGTGTATTTTCTCATTCTCTTTTCCTTGCATTGTATAAATAAAGACTTCCACATCATTGTGTGGTTAAGCCTTCACAATAAAAGAACACAGCACAAAAGCTCTAAATTCAGAGCCCCAAATATTGCTTCTGATCTCCATTTCTCCTCCATTGCGATCCCACAACAATTAACATGGTATCAAAGCCCTAGGAGGAAGATCAGAGACAGTCATTACAGGCGGAAATCTGCGATTCAGTTAGAAATCGTTGAAATCGAGACACTAGCACAGATCGATTCCGTCAGAAATTCAAGTTTTCGAAGTTTTCGATCTAATTGAGTTCAAGCTGAGGTGAATCTAGTTCATGCAATACAAATCTGTTACAGTTTTCTGAAATCGATGAGTTCGAGGTGACATGTGTTGTCGTTGTTGTTCGATTAAAACAGATCTGTCGTTTTGAAATCGATGAGATCGAGGTGACCTGTGTTGTTGTTGTTGTTCGATTAAAACAAATCTGTCGTAAATCGATCTATTAATGGAGAACACTTCGCAGAATGTACCAGTGATCACAAATGAAACTTCAAATGTGAGTTTAAATGTAATGGATCATAATCATCCATTATATTTGAGTTCATCAGATACGTCTGGAGCTGTACATGTTGAAATACAGCTTACAGGAATGGAGAATCATACGTTATAGAGTCGTGCGATGCAATTGAGTTTGTTAACTAAGAACAAAATTGGTTTCATTGACGGTACAGTGAGGAAGGACATGTATGAAGGAAATATGATGAAGCAATAGGATCGTTGCAATGCATTGGTGATTTCGTGGATTATGAAGAATGTGAGTAGAGATCTGTTGAGTGGAATATTGTACAGATCCACTGCTCTTGCAGTTTGGCGAGATTTAAATGAGCGATTCGATAAGATTAACTTGTCAAGGGTGTATCAATTGAAGAAGGAGCTTGCTATGCTTCAACAAGGAGTATCACATGTAGCCAACTATTATTCCAAGATGAAAGATCTGTGGGATGAGATTGATTCAATAATACTTCCGAAGCGTGTGAATCGGCGATCTAGAGCTTATATTGAACATCTGGCCAGTCAGAGGTTACTAGAGTTTTTGATGGGGCTAAATGATGGCTACATTCAAGCACGAAGTCATATTCTATTGCTAACACCTACACCTAGCGTCAATCAAGCATGGTGATGTATGGCAAGTCGACTTATTACAAACAAAGGAAGCCAAATCATACTAGTTTCTGTGACTACTGTCAAATGAAAGGGCACACTAGGGAAAATTGTCGCATGTTATTGTTGTTCTGTGAATATTGCAAGAAACAAGGGCATATTGCAGAAAAGTGCTATAGATTGATTGGATATTCTGCAGACAATAAAGAGAAGAAGAAAGTAAATATGGCAGTAACAGGAATTCATGTTGATGCAGGTATAAGTGGCGATTCTATTGGCACGATAGTACTGGTAGTGCGAGAACACGGAGGCAATTGTCCAAAGAACAACAGGATCACGCCCAGTCGACTATCTTCGTATGCGTTGGATAGGTATGAGAAGGCATTACAGTACACAGTCGCGGGAAGAAGAGGCGGCGGACAGCGATTCTTTGCGAGGTTCATATGGCAAGTAACTTTGCATTTCCTAAGCCTGCACACTGGATAGTTGACTCAGGGGCTACTGATCACATGGTCAATAGTAAGAACATGATCGAAAAAGAAGATAAAAGAAGTTTAGGCCAGGTACAACTGCCCACAGGTGGTGTTGCTGAGATCACACAAACGGGAAACTGTAGGCTTAAGAATGGTGATGTTATTGAACATGTGTTGTGTGTTCCCACTTTCAAGTTTAATCTACTGTCAGTTTCGAAGCTAACCAGGGAATTAAATTATTGTGCAAATTCTTTCCCTGATTTCTTTGTGCTGCAGGATCTATTTACTGGGAAGGTCAAGGAGACTAGTAGAGAAGTTGATGGCCTATACATATTGGAGTCTGGAAGGAATTATGGAGAGTCAGTTAGAGCACATGCTGCTGTATCAGTTGTGGTGACCAAAGATGAGTTAGAAGCATAGTTATGGCATAGAAGAATGAGCCATGTTCCTTGAGTATGCTTAGAAAGTTAGCTGTTGTTAAGAATAAATCAGATTTTTCATTAAGTCATTGTGAAGTGTGTCCTTTGGCTAGACAAACAAGAAAGGTATTCCCTGATAGTAATAGTAGTACTGATTTTGCTTTCCAACTTTTACACTTAGATGTATGGGGACCATACAAAGTGTCATCCTATAACAATATGAGATATTTTCTCACTGTGGTGGATGACTACACTAGATGGTCATGAGTTTTCTTGATGCATATTAAGTCTGATGTAATTACTGTTCTTAAGAAATTGTTTGTAATGATAAGGAATCAATTTGGCCTCACTGTTAAGGGAATTAGAATAGACAATGGAACATAATTTCTGAATTCTGCTTGTTCTGATATGTTTGATCAATTGGGAATTATACATCAGAAGTCTTGTCCATATTATCCACAACAAAATGGAGTAGTTGAAAGAAAACATAGGCATATATTGGAAATAGCCAGGGCTATTAAAATACAAAGTCAATTACCAGCTAAATTTTGGGGTGATTGTATTGAGTCTGTTGTATATGTGATAAACAGGGTACCTACTGTTATACTAAAAGGTATTTCACCATATGAGAAGTTGTTTGGGAAGATGCCATCACTGTCTCATTTAAAAGTGATAGGGTGCCTTTGCTATGCTTCAAACTCGGTGAGGAAAGACAAATTTGAACCAAGAGCTATCAAGGTTGTTCTACTTGGGTATGCAGTTCATAGAAAGGGCTACAAGTTGCTGTACTTGACCAGTGGAGTTGTGTTCATCAGCAGGGATGTGACATTTCATGAAACCATATTTCCATATAAGCAGCTTCAGGAGAGTGGGGGTTCAGTAACTTCTCAACATTGCAATTCTGACTTGTGTGTTGATGATGAGCAGTACCTCCATGTATTGTACCAGCAGGAAGAGGGCTTGCTGCAATTCCTACTGCTTCGCCGCAGCTGGCGACATTCATCACGCCCTGCTCATTCTGAAGGATCAGCAGATTCAGAAAATGATGGTGTTACGGATTCATATGCTGAGTCTCATAATGAGGACACATTGGCGATGTCTGGTGAGGATGAAAACAACTGCGATTACTCGAGAAGAAGGTGCAGAGAAGACCCCCAATATGGTTGAATGATTTTGTCCATCCAAACAACCAAGCTGGATGTGCATATCTAATGTCAGATGTGTTGAATTATAACGGGTTGTCTGCTTCATATCATTGTTTTCTGGCAAAGATTTCAGTTGATCATGAGCCAAAGTCATTCTATGAAGCAGCCAAGGACCACAGATGGGTTGAAGCTATGCAGTTAGAGATTAAAGCTCTAGAAGATAACAAAACTTGGGAGATTGTGGATCTGCCTAAGGATAAAAGACCCATTGGATGTAAATGGGTGTTCAAAATTAAATATAAAGCCACTGGGGAGGTGGAAAGGTTTAAAGCAAGGCTTGTAGCCAAAGGATACAGCCAGAAAGAAGGCATTGACTACCATGAAACCTTCTCCCCTGTGGTTAAGATGGTGACAGTTAGGAGTGTCATTTCTGTGGCAGTAGCTAAAGGATGGGCGATTCAGCAAATGGATGTGTTTAATGCATTCTTGCAAGGGGATCTTAATGAAGAGGTGTATATGAGTTTGCCGCAAGGGATTGAACATAAACAAGGAAATGTGTGTCGACTGCTCAAGTCAGTGTATGAACTTAAGCAGGCATCTCGACAGTGGAACATTAAACTGATTACTGCCCTGGTTTCTTCTGAGTTTTTTCAAAGTAAGTTCGACTACTCTTTGCTTATCAGAAGGAATGGAGACAAGATTGCCATGGTTCTGATTTATGTAGATGATCTTCTACTAACTGGGAATGATCAAGGGACTATTGATGAGACAAAGGCTATTCTACAACATCACTTCAAGATTAAAGATCTTGGCGAATTACGCTATTTTCTAGGTTTTGAGTTTGCTAGGAACAAAGAAGGGATAGTAATGCATCAAAGGAAGTATTCTTTGGAGCTCATTGAAGATATGGGTTTCGCGGTTCAAAACCTATTTCTTCACCTATGGAGGCTAATTTGAAGTTCACTTCCATTGATTATGACACACATCTTCAGAAAATGATGCCTGCAAAGGTCGAGAAGGTTGGCTCTGGGGATAAGATGCTGCAGAATCCAGGGGAATACCAGAGGTTGATTGGCAGATTGCTCTATTTGACCAATACCAGGCCAGACATTGCATTTCGGTCGGTGCGTAGTCGATTCTTGCGAGCTCCAAGCGGTCTCACTTGCAGCAGAAAGAGTAGTGCGATACATCAAACAAGCTCCAGGTACGGGAGTCTTCATTGCAGCAGAGGAGAGCAGTATACTAACTGCATATTGTGATGCAGATTGGGCTTCGTGTCCAAATACTAGAAGATCAGTCTTGGGGTATTTAGTTTACTTTGGCTCTTCCCTTATCTCTTGGAAGTCCAAGAAGCAGTGATCGGTGTATTTTATATACACTTTTCGAGTCATTTTTAGTGAGTCTTTTGTCCTTTTTTGTACAAATACGTGTCGTCTTAGGATAAATTTTCTTTCTTTTGAGTCAAATTGGTTAAAATGGCTCTTTGGCGGAAAAGGAGCAAAAAGAGGGCAAAAGTGGAGGTTTCAGAGCTTAAAATGCGAGAAAGTGGCGAACCAGCACGGGCGGTAGCCGCGCCTCGGCCAGAATCAGCGCCCGGCGCCCAACATTCAGAGGCGTGCAGAAGTTCCAACGTCGCGGCGCCTCGAGCAATGAAGTGCAGCTGGCGCTAATCATCGTAAGCTGCGAACTTCCGGCGTATGGCTGATATGCGAGCTGCGACAAGCTGGAAAAATCGAGTTTAGACGAAATTATGGGCCAGGCCTGAAGGAAAACCTTAAGGGCGGTTTGGAGGCTATAAAAAAAAACCTAGGCAGTTTTAAAGGGTTCCCTTCTTGCCAATAACACAACACTTCTTGGAGTTCAAGATTGGAGACCATTACTTAGTAATTTCTTTTCTTTCTTTTACTTTATTTCAGTTTTATGTTGGATATTGAATTAGTTCTTGTCATGTTAATGACTAGGAACTAATTCTAATATAGGGCTTTCCATGTCAATTCACTTGAACCTTATTTTATGAATTAATGTATGCTATGGTTATTCTTCTTATTGTTGAGATTTATCCAATAGATGATTTGAATGCTTGGTAATTACTTGATCATTAATTATCATTATTTATATGATTTCTAATCAAACTTCGAAAGGAGGAGGTTGTGACTATGCTGTAGTTGGGTAGACATAGGTCGATTTGGGGATAAAAATACCTCAATTACTTGTGTAGCATTAATAGGGTTTTTGCTCTTAATCCTCCTATAGAGTCATCCTTATCACCGAAAGGTAGAAAGGAGCGCTACTGGGGTTGAGTGTTTATATAGCCTTAACGGGAGTATAAAACGAATTAGTAAACCCGCTGTCTCCAAAAGGAGAAGAACTATAGTTAATTGCATTAATAAGTAATATAAGTGGATAGTTGAGGAGACTTGGAAGCCCTATTTCCATCATCACTGAAGTAAACATATAGTTAATTAGTCTTTATAATTGTTAGTTATAATCAACAACTCAAATATCGGTCACCAAATAGATAACAAAGAATAAAAGTTGGTACTTGAACACTAATCCCTGAGGACGATAACTCGGTCTTCAAAGACTATATTACTTGACTCGACAACGTGCACTTGCGTTAAAGTGTGTGCATTAAATCACGCATCAAGCAGCAAACTATTTCGCGCAGCTCAGCAGAATCTGAGTATAGAAGTCTCGCATCAGTGGTGGCTGAAATTGTTTGGATTACAGGGCTATTTTCAGAATTAGATGTGGCTGTGCAGCTGCCTGTTTCAGTTTCTTGTGACAGCAAGTCAGCGATTCAGATTGCCAACAATCCAGTTTTTCACGAGAGGACTAAACATATCGAGATTGATTGTCATTTCATTCGGGAGAAGATTCAACTAGGATTGATCTCTACTCGACATATTGCATCAGACAGCCAGCCTGCCGATGTGCTTACTAAAGCTCTCCTGCCTGGACACCATTCGCATCTCGTTTGCAAGCTAGGCTTGAAGAACTTATTCTTACCACCTAGCTTGAGGGGGGGGGGGGGGTGTTGAAGTTATTAGTGGTGATTAGTGTATTAGTGTATTATTTGTTAAAGGGCTTATATGTGAGTTAGTTATTAGTTGAGGGCCTTAGTGTATTTTCTCATTCTCGTTTCCTTGCATTGTATAAATAAAGACTTCCACATCATTGTGTGGTTAAGCCTTCACAATAAAAGAACACAACACAGAAACTCTAAATTCAGAGCCCCAAATATTGCTTCTAATCTCCATTTCTCCTCCATTGCGATCCCACAACAATTAACACTGACACTAAATTCATTTTGTTAAAAGTTTCACATCGGATATGGAATGAGAACATGAATTTCTTATATGGATTTAGACAATCTTCACCCTACAAGCTAGTTTTGAGGGTTGAGTTAGGTCCAAGATTCATTATTTACATGGTATCAGAATCAGACTCATTCCAATGTTTTGTTAACCGATGTTGGGTCCCCAAATTATATTATTCACGCTTCAGTTAACAAGGTCTGAGCGTGCGATAGAGTGTTAAGAGTCTCACATCAGATATCGAATGGAAACATAGACTTCTTATATGGACTTGGACAATCTTCACCCTACAAGTTAGATTTTGAGGTTGAGTTAGGCCAAAGATTCATTCTTTAATCATTCGATTGACTTCCATTTTATAACTAAATAAACCTCTGGAGTTAAAAGCTTGAAATTTGAAGGGTCAAAGGGAAACTTCCTTGCAAAATAAGATGTTCATATATCGAAGAAATTGTGGACATTTTGTCAAATGCGCAGACCTGCAGCTTCTGACTGCTGCGGAGCTTTTTATTATATGAACCTGCATTGAAATACTCGAGTAATATCAAGGAACTTTTGTAAGTATTACGTAACCACTTGATTCATTTTTTTTCAATTAAAACATCTCAGCCGCTTGATTTATTTTTTCAATTAAAACATCTCATCCACTTGTCTTCTTGTACCAAACTACGTTAATGGAAAGTCGAAAATATGGAGTCTTCGTCAACCCCGTTACGCAAAAGACACAAACAAAATTAGGTTATCATTGACCATAAACGAATTGATTAAACGTCATATTGCTACTAGAGTGGACTTGACCTGTTAAAATGCTCATAGCGTACTACATTAGTGAAAACAAAGACAAGATGCATCTTAAAGTTAAACTGTTATTTTTACCTTTTCCGAATAAGCGTTCACTGGGTGTGTGGGGCTTAGTGAAGTTGAATAAGGGCGCTTTAAACGGACAACTCTGAAAGTATATGTATGTCCTAGAGACAATCTGTATTAGGACACAATGTACTTTATATACATTCGTTTTTATATTAATGATAATATTATGACATTTACATTTGTTGAATTATTAGTTGATTGTTTATAATATTCTATAAATGCATTCCTAGAGTTTACATGTTTATTAATGATGTGAGAATTAATGTTATAACGTAACTCTTAAATTACCTCGACTAATGATTATCGAGATTGAGATATCGATGATATGCGATACGTCGACATGTGGTCTGCATCATATCCTTAGGGGATGTAGTATGTCTCACTTGCTACGAGTTATGACAACTCATGATGGACACATGGATACTTGTTGAAATATTGGTATACCCTGCTGATGCACTATTTGTTATATGTCTATAATGTCATCGGCATGTGGAGATAGAAGTCCTTAGACTTGAGGTCAATATCACCTTGTTTACGGAGTAATGTACTTTGATCCTGTCCTAAGCTTAAATGTCTTATAGGTTGAGACTCGACTTGTTTTGGATGCATTACGAAGTAGATTAAAGGTGGTATGTGAGCCAAGATTAGGATTCATTCCTTGAATGTATATTCAAGTGAACACTCAGATACTCATATGGTATTAGGTTGACTAAGTCATTGGCGTCTGATGGACATGTCTGTGATATGGTCCTGTTGTCAACTAATATAGATGAGTTATAATGATCAAGTCATTTGGATAGACATTTGACAGATCCTAAGCTTGATTGAGTGTGTCATGAATGAAAAGATTTTATCTTCCCACATAGAGGTTCAATTCACATGTTTTGTGTAAACTAAACTTTACATATTGGGTTCGTCTTCCGGCACAGTCTAGGAGTTCCGTGAAGATCCTAATGTAATTAGTGACGATATGTAAAGGCCTGAAGGGTAACACTAAGTCAAATGTTCCGTCGATTGAAGGATGTAATTAGAAGGAGATTAAATATATGTTCGGTTGATGACCGAGACATTAGAAATGGGAACAAGTTTGAAAATTGGGACAGGACCGCGGTGCCTTTGATTTAGGACCGCGGTGCCGAAACGCGCATGGCACCGCTGTGCCATTTATTTTGGGCTGCGGTGCCAAGGCTGTTTCGGGCAGTCCGAATTTTAGTCAGTCCAGGTTCTGTCAGGCCTGGCCCATGGAAACCCTAGAAGCCTCTATTCTCAATTATAAATAGAGGGCTTCCCCCTTTCATTTCAACACGCTAATTGCAAGAGATAAATCTCTTCTAAAGCTCTGTCGGAATCCCTAGCATTCTAGACTTAGCAATTACATCATAATTTTCCAGAACTTGCAAATCGAGGGACGTTTGCGTGTGCACCCTCGGACTACACAAAGCTTGAAGATTCAACAACTTGGATTGATTGCTTCAAAATGTAAGTCTTCGTTCGAAGTATTACATTTGTTTGTGTTTCTTTTACATTATATATTCATACTTCAGTTTGACCGCTTATGTCGGGTTTGACTTTCAAATTCCGCTGCGTGTACGAACCCGACGTAAACTCCTACAGTGGTATCAGAGTCTGGGCTGTTTCGTATGATATGTAATGAATATTAATGATGACATGAGTTAGGATTTGTTTAGATCTATATTTTATGTTGTTAAAAGCTTTAAAATCCTAAATCTTTAGTACACATGGTCTTTGTGCCAAGATCTGTTAATGCAATTATGTATTCGAACAAGTCAATCCAATAAATAATTCTTCTAAGTTAATATGCGTTATCCGGGCTTAAAGCTTGGTGCATTGAAACGAAGAACGAGAAGAAAATTAGATTTGATGGTCGATGAACATATTGTTTTAATGGTGATGGATATACAAGTGATACATTTGAAAATATGACCCTGAACTAGTTTTAGGAGTTTGGATTTACGGGTTTTGTGTTTCTGGAGGTAAAGCATCGCGGTTCCATGATGGAGCACCGCGATGTTGCTAGGGTTTTGTGGTGGCGCTGGGATTCCACGAAGGAAAACCGCGGTGCTGCCCAGATGAAGTCAAAGACACCGCGGTCCTGTTCATGGGAGCAGCGGTGTTGTTCATCCAGAAAGCTTAAAATTAATTTTTCGGTCTCACTGCCTTCGAGGCACCGCGGTGCCACCTGTTAGGACTGCGGTGCCTGTGACAGTAATTTACGGAACCGCGGTGCTAATTAATTTTACAAATTCCAGTAGCTCTGTTACATCTCGTTAATTTAAGACAATAATTAAGAACGTCATTAAGGAAACAAGATTCGAATATTGAATATAAAGTATACTTACATATGTTAATACGGATTAGTATAAAAAAGGAGGTGATTCCGGAAATGTTTTGGTTACAACGAGTGTGTCAATGGAAATTGAAAATGATAGTTATAAATATTCCCGTTATGGATTAGTAACGTATTATAAGTTACGATAACGGGAATACGAGGCCACATGAAATTTTCAAGATTTAAGAAGTGAGATATTACAGTAATTAATTATGGGAAATGGGATTAAGTTTGCAAAACAAATTTTCAGCCCACTTAAAACCTTATAACTTTTTCATTCTTAACTTCTAACTCAAACATTTTCCCACTCCTCTCCTCTTCCTCTCTCCCCCGACCGAGAACCTCCCCCCCTTTTACCTTAGCAAAAATTGAAGTGTTATTTCCTTCCTCCAAGATAAATTCTCCATCTAAATTTCTAAGCCAAGAATTGCACAAAACAGTGGGCATTCTCGCCAACTGCTGGACCAAAAAAAAAACTGCCCAGATTTTCCTGCTTTTGGACGAAATTTTGGAAGAAAAATATGTAAGGAGTGATGGATTAAAATTGTGGAATACATGCATGACATTTGGAGTTGAAGAAATGGTGAAAATGGTGCAAAATATAGAGCAATTGGACCGAGATTAAGGGATTGTTACTGTTTGAAATTAAGGTAAAAATTCTTCTTCTTATGGTATAATTGAAGTTACACGATGTTATAGATTAAGGGATGAACTTATGTTAAGAGAAACTTGGGATTTAAGACAATGCATGTAATTGTTGGGTGTTGTAGCCGATTTTGGAACTGATTTTACTAATTTTGGAGTTGTCGTGTTCGATTGCTGCGTTGTTAAGTTCGTCACTGCCTTGCATGTTGAAATTGGAAATAAATTTTGATGTTTAGAGTTATAGTTGGTTATATGATAGTATTGAAATATGAAATTGGATTTTAAGGAGTTAAGAGAAGAATTGAGAATTATGATTGTTGTTGGCCGAGACTTCCGTGAGATTGTTGGACGTGGTTGTCTCATTTTAAAGGCTATTTTGTTGAAGTAAGAATGCTGAAAATGTAAGTTATAAACATGTATATATGTTGTGGTAATTACTAATATATGACTTAAAAGAATGAAGGTGTAGAAAAATGTTATTTTACATTCTTGAACTCTCGATTTTTGCTAGAAGAATGGACTGTTGTTTTAGTGTGATTAAGAGGCTGGATTAACATGAAAAATAAGTGTATAAATCCCCTTGGTTGTTGTAGTTGTTGTCTTCCATGAACGAAAAGAAAAGAAATGTATTATGATGACGTATATGAAGTATTATGGATTGTGTTGGTTATATCTTTAAGTTGTATCGTCTTATTGGTATTGATGGCTTTGTTTGGAAGTTATGGATGTGCATATAAATAGGGGAAGTGCTGTCAGAATTTTTATAGAATAGGAAGTCGGCATTCAATATAACTTACGCTAGAAACCATAGAGTTGACGAGTATGTTGTTATTATTATAGGTCAAGGTGCTAATCGAGGCGATTATCAGTTATCGAGTTGATATAGACGACGAGGTATGTGAAACTATCTTTTCTTCCTTTTTGGCATGATTTATATAAAATGAATGTACGACGGACGTACGTGTTTCCATTGAATCCTAATTATTAATGATACGATTCGATAGTGCCTTGATTTTTCTAGTATTCAACTTATTCCATTGAGAGTCAAATGATAATTTAAGTTATATATGATTAATCATGATATTCTATTCGTGTCTAATATGATATGATTATGTTACCGAGTCCCATGACGGGTCGGGTATGTATATAGAGATGACTTCATTCACCGAGTCCCAGAATGGGCCGAGTCCGGTATGTGCACATTATATGACTTCACCGAGACCCTCACTAGGGGGTCGGGTACGATCGAGACCCTCACTAGGGGGCCGGGTATGGTATGTATATGGATATGACTTCTTTCACCGAGACCCATAATGGGTCGGGTACGGTATATGATATGGACATATAAAACTCATATTTGTATATGACATAGTTGGTTTTGGATTCTGGTTATTATACTTGTATCCTGTTATTTATTGGCCGCTTATGATCTTTTTACAGTATTACATGTTTTACATACTCAGTACATTATTTCGTACTAACCTCCTTTCCTGGATCGCGTTCGTACATGTACAGTGCTCGATTTAGTGATCCTCCAGTTTAGGATTCCGTTCAGCTGTTTGGAGAGCTCCATTGATTCGGAGTTTTGTCATTTTGGTACAGAACCTTTATTTTTGACTTATGTATATTTAGGGGCACGATGGGGCCCTGTCCCATCATATTTCATTATCCTTCTCATAGAGGTCTGTAGACAGTTGTGGGTTGTGCGTATGTGGAGTTGTAAACCTGTTTTGGTATATGTGTTGTTGTATTTCATTTTGGGATGTTCCCGTATATAGTGGAAGCCTTGTCGACTTGCGTCTCTCGTTATATTTGATTAGATGTGACTCCTCAGGAGAAACTGTTATTCGTGTGTAAAGGCAGCTTTGTCGACTTGCCTATTTTGATATGTGTTATTATTGCAGCGTTATGCTGCCGAATTTCATATGGTCCTTAGTGTCAGTCTGATTATATGTGACAGGTTGGTATAATGACGTCCAATTAGGGCGCTTAGTCGCGGTCCGTCGGGTCGGGTCGTGACAAAAGTGGTATCAATTCAGTTAGTCCTCGGAATGTCTACAGATCGTGTCTAGTAGAGTCTTGTGTATGAGTATGTTGTACACCATATTTATACGCAGGAGGCTGTCGGACATTTAGGATTGGTTTCTATTCTTTCATCTCATAAATCGTGCAATAGAGTTATGTCATTAGGATAATCCCCCCTAAGGAATTATTGTGGTTGCAGCTATGTCTCCAAAGAAAGCGACAGTGGCCCGGAAGGGCAAATCAGAGTAATTTGGACTTGACGTAGTGCATCAAGCCATAAGGGAAGTGGAAGAATTTGAATAGAAGTATGATGACCAGGTTTGGAGGTACTAGGTCAACGTTGTCACGACCCAACCCGACGGGCCGCGACTAACGTCCTAATTGGACGTCATTACTGACCTGTCACTATTAATCCATCTAATACATAGATCTATAGAAATTTCGGCAGCACAACGCTGCTTTTACAACATTTTCCTAAAATGGGCTAGCCAAGCGAGAAAAAGCGGCGATTCGCCGTGAGAAAAAGCGGGCGTTCTGCGATTGCTCTGCGCCACATCGCTTTGCCTTTGTGGTGTAAAAATTTGCTTGAACTATGGAGGAATTTTGCCTAGGAAGAAAGGAGATAAAAAAAACTTGAATCCTTGGCTAAAAATTGGGGTTGGGTTCGCTGAAATGAGAGGGATGAGAGGAGTAAATTCTTCTTCTTTCTTTCTCTTTTTTGTGTGTGGAAGAAGTGAAATAGTTTAGGGTAAATATTAAAAATTTCAGATTTCATAAAATACACTTTAGCCCCCCTCTAAGTGTTTAATTAACTAAAACAATCCCACTTCTTTTAATCTAGATTCTCATTGCCTTAATTTCTTATCATCGTATCTTATATACCTTACTAATTCATAATGGAGAAATATATATTTGTTTATACCACCATTTCTAAAGAGATTTCCGGCGCCACATTCGTCATTGTTAAAAATTAATCTGTACTAGCACGTAAAATATATGTGTAATTTTAAAAATTGGAAATCCCAATCCTTAATGACGTTCTAAACCTTTGTCTTAACTTACGAGGTGTAACAAACGTCAGGTAAGGTAACTCTTCGGAATCTTCTACGTACCGAATAAGGAATAAGTTAACGATTCATCACTTAAGGGATGGTATCGTCAGGGATTGGAACTAGGAGTAATGTCCGAGATTACGTAGGTATACTAGAATATGTTGAAATTATGAAAAGTACGACAAGTAAGGAATAAGTGAACAAATGTTAAAAGAAATGAAGTTGTTTATAATTACGAATAGTGAGAAGGAAAAAAAAGATTCCTCTCAGACCATGAATGAGGTGTCAACTTGTGAAATGTATTGCGGCATTCTCTATCTTACGAATTGGTACTCCATTATGCCACGATATCTGCTCTATAGTTACAGAGATTGAACTTTTCCTCCCAAAGGTAGGAAAAATGAAGCTTATCTACTCTTTTCTCCTCCATACCTCTAATTGTTAGAATCTATGACCGTTTTATAGTATATCATGTTGCTGGACTATGTGAAGGTAGGAAAATGCAAGAGAATATTGTTCCCCTGTAAGAATAAGAATGGGCTATTACTTCTTGAATGATAAGGTTGATATAAAAGAATGAAAACGTTTTTCTTACTTTGGACCGAGTTCTAGGAAGTATTGGACATAGTGATTATTTGAGTTTCTTTCGCAAATGACTTAGAACCTGGGAATGATGAGCATCCTATTAGTGTATAGTTGTGTCGAGCATTTAGATTATCGTAAAGAGTAGTGTTCAGCGCACAAAAATTGATTGAAAAAGCAAAGCAAGGACGTGCAGCGAACCTCTGGAATTTATATTTTCAGTTAAGAAGTTATTTGAAGGATTGGTAACCGAGGTATGCATTCGTGCACAATTTCAATGCATTGGTTCACGCAGAATGGTAAGATGGGGTTATTTGATCTCTTGAGAACCAAAGGTTAAAAGGGAAGAGGCTCATAATGTCTCTCTTAACTTGTGTAGTGGGTGATCTTTTAGTACTAATCTTACTGAGCTTCCAAATGGAAGAATATGATTATTGTGGAAGCCTCATCTCTATGAGGTAGATATTAAAAATTGTACATAATAAATGGAACACTGCGGGGTGACACATACGGGTATAAAGAAAAGTTTTCATATGACCTTGGTGTATGCGTTCAATGATGTGGCTCTTAAAAGGGAACTGTGGATAGATATTGGAAGGTTACATAGCCAGGTACAAGGACCATAGGGAATAATGAGTTATTTCAACTGTGTATTAGAGATAGATGAAAGGGTGAAATGTCCGGTTACTATGACTAAGATAAGAGATTTTAAGCTGTATATAACAGATTATGGTGAAAAATGTAGTGTGCTAAAAAGGGTGTATAGCAGTACTTACTCATCAAGAATGGGTTGATAATCTACATGTTTCTAAAGTGCCTTTCATGAAACCAGACATATATGATCATCCTCTTGGAATAATTAGGTGAGAAGGAGGCATAGAGATTTAGCACGGGTTCAGATACTTTAATAGGTGAAGGTTGGACCCTGAATTTCTATAGACAGTAATAGAAGGGTGGAAAACAGATAAGAGAGGTACATAGATATATGAACTAATGGGCAAGATGAACAAGCTCAAAGAGGTTGCTACAGCGGTGGGAGATCCTGTTATAACTAAACGAGTATATAGAAATTGTTCGGTGGTTATACATAGCCGACAGACTATTGAGGACAATACTTAGAGTCCTCCAGCGCCATAAATTTTATGCCAAACTTTCTAAGTGTGAATTCTCGTTGACTTCAGTAGCATTCTTGGGGCATATTATTGGAGTTGATGGTATTCGGGTAGATACATAGAAGATTGAGGCGGTGAAGACTTGGACAGACCTACTGACGTACGTGTTTCCATTGAATTCTAATTCTTAATGATACGATTCGATAGTGCCTTGATTTTTCTAAGTGATAGGTATTCCACTTATTCCATTGAGAGTCAAATGATAATTTAAGTTATATATGGTTACTCATGATATTCTATTCGTGCCTAATATGATATGATTATGTTACCGAGTCCCATGATGGGTCGGGTATGTATATAGAGATGACTTCATTCACCGAGTCCCAGAATGGGTCGGGTATGGTATGTGCACATTATATGACTTCACCGATACCCTCACTAGGGGGCCGGGTACGACCGATACCCTCACTAGGAGGCCGTGTACGGTATGTATATGTATATGACTTCTTTCACCGACACCCATAATGGGTCGGGTACGGTATATGATATGGACATATAAGACTCTCATTTGTATATGGCACAATTGGTTTTGGATTCTGATTATTATACTTGTCTCCTGTTATATATTGACCGCTTATGATCTTCTTACAATATTACATGTTTTACATACTTAGTACATTATTTAAATCGACCCCTTTTCTTTGGTTGCGTTAAATGCCGCAGTACATGTGCTCAGTTTGGTGATCCTCCAGTTTAGGATTCCGTTCAGCTGTTTGGAGAGCTCCATTGATTCGGAGTTTTGTCATTTTGGTACAGAACCTTTATTTTTGACTTATGTATATTTAGGGGCACGACAGGGCCCTGTTCCGTCATATTTAATTATCCTTCTCATAGAGGTTTGTAGATAGTTGTGGGTTGTACGTATGTGAAGTTGTAAACCTGTTTTGGTATATGTGTTGTTGTATTTCGTTTTGGGATGTTCCCGTATATAGTGACAGCCTTGTCGGCTTGCGTCTCTCGTTATATTTGATTAGATGTGACTCCTCAGGAGACAGGGTTATTCGTGTGTAAAGACAGCCTTGCCGGCTTACCTATTCTGACATGTGTTATTATTGCAGCGTTATGCTGCCGAATTTCATATGCTCCTTAGTGTCAGTCTGATTATACGTGACAGATTGGTATAATGACGTCCAATTAGGGCGTTTAGTCGCGGCCCGTCGGGTCGGGTCTTGACAAGCTCACTACCTCAGAGGCACCGCGATGCCATCTGTTGGGACCGTAGTGCCGACGACAGTTTAAAAAAATGAAAATCAGAAACATAACTTTGAAAGTTTCAGATTCTGAATCTGAAGTTTTAAAAGTCTAAATTTCTGAAAATAAGTTTTTGAATAGAACATATTTGGTCCTTTCGGGCAAATCTGTAATTAAAGAAAGTTTTCTGAAAATTGATTTTAGGTTCTAGAAATTGCAAACAGGTCCCAGAAACTTGAAAATATTTTCTGAAGTTTAGAATTGCATTTTCTGAATTATAGGGGTTCAGATTGAACTTTTAAATTGTTAAAGGATTAAATTGTAAATATTTAAAGTTTGTAGAATTCCTGAAAATCAGAATTTTGAAATCAGAAAATGTTTAAGGATTGTTTGACATTGACACAGATTGTAGAGTTTAGACAAATAGACTCATGATTATCATTAATAGTATATTATTGTATAATATACAAATGTGCTAAGTGATTGAATGTGATGCATTTAAATTATTAGCATAGCGTTCGCAATTATTATCTGGGTAAGCGGCGCCCAATAATTGTTTAATTTCAAATGACCGCTATAACTGTCTGGGTAGACGGCGCCTGTATGTGCTTAAAACCATCTTTTATCATGCCTATTGGGATTGATGGTTCCCCATCTAACTGTGTTTAGAAATTACATAATAGGATGTCATATGATGTATGACTTGATTGTTGATCTTGAATGAATCCCCGAAAACTGAAAATGTTCCCTAAACATTAAATACAAGTCTAATTGTAACACGTCGTCCATTATAATTGTTAGGGTGCTAAATCTTTTTAGGCGATACGAGTATTTATGCCAAAACATTTGCTCTAAGTCTAAGAGGACCGAGACCCTTTCATAGATGTGTTAAAATGAAAGTAGATAATAAACTTTTGTAGGTATTTACACCAAAGTGTTTGCTTGCAAAGACTAAATTTACTTATGCATCTAAACGCAATCGTGTAATGGGGTTGGCTTATTTAGATAAATTTTGGTGCCAAAGTGTCGGACTAGTCTAAAGACGTAAGATTAAAATTAAAGATATTTAATCAAATCAAGAGTTGTAGAGTTGTTTTACAATTGATTGAGGACCTACCAAAGTGTGCTATTGAAGTTATCAGCCAAAGCAAATGTGGATATAGCATATGTTTGGATCTTTGCCCATTATGACCTTTATATTGATTTAGGTCTGTATTCTACCTTGGGATCGTAGAAGTATGCAAAATAGTTGGAGCTAATTAAACAAAAGGTCATGTTAAATTAGAATATAATGAATGTGTATATATTAGGAGAATGAATTTTGATTGCATTTTCATGTTCTATCTAAATCTTCAGATCTTCAGAATGTCAAATTTTTCGTTGAAAATGCTTATGGAGTCCAACAGACTTACTGGACCCAACTTCATAGACTGGCTCAGGAATGTCAGAATTGTCCTGAGACAAGAACATATTGAGTATACATTGGACAAAGTATTCTCCACCGCTCCGGCGGAGGACTCTGCTGAGTATGCAACCTTCGACAAGGCTGCTTACGAGAAACATTATAAGGATGCTACCTCAACTCAATGCTTAATGTCGTCTTCAGCAGCAATGAAGCCCAAGGGATGGGCGAAGAAGAAGAAGAAGAAGAAACTGTCGGCATCAGATGTTTACATGAATTGCAACAGGAAGGGGCATTGGAGAAAGGACTGTTTGTAATGGCACCAGGTGCTTCAGCCTCTACTGGGCAAGGTATGTTTGTAATTGAAATTAATCTATCTATAAATGATTCTCACTCCTGGGTACTTGATACCGTTTGTGGCTCACACATTTGTACAAATGTGCAGGGGCTAATGTTGAGTGTATTTTATACACTCTTTTGAGTCTTTTTTAGTTAGTATTTTTCTCTTTTCTTTTGTGTTTAGTATAGTGTTAGGTGTGTTTTTCTTTCGTTTGTGTCACAACGGTCATAAAGGAGAAATATCACTTTTGAGGATGAAATGAGCTTAATTGAAATGAAAATTGCACAAGCACAGTCCAAGGAATGAAGCCTAAGAAGTGTCACGAAGAATAGAACAAATCAGTGAATCGTGCGAAAATCGGAGAGACCGCGTGCTCGCCAAGCGACAGCGGTGCCATGGAACCGCTGTCAATAGAATTAGGGTCGCGGTGTAAATTTTCCAGAAAGTCCAAATCAAACAATCGAAGGCAGCGGTGCTGGCGGCGAAACAGCGGTGCCATATTTCCAAGATGCTACGATGATTTCACGAATAAGCACCGCGGTGCCGACGCGTAAAAATCATATCCCGAGTCTATTTTTGACAAGGGTAAAAGGGTCTGAAGCCAAATTTTTCTCAGATATAAATACCCTAAACCATGTCATATCTCGGATCATACTAAGGGAAAGAAAAGAACTTGAACAATGAGATGTATCTAATCTTGTTCTAGCTTCCTTCTTTGCCTCCACAAAGTATGATTATTCGTAGTTTATCTTCTGCACTTTCTTAGTTCAAAATCCTAAAATCAAAAAACGTCAACCAAATAGATACCATAGAATAGATAACCGGTACTTGACAAACCAGTCTCTGTGGACGATAAACTCGGTCTTACAGATCTTTATTACTTGAACGATACGTACACTTGCGTAAGCACTTAGAAATATCGCAACAAGTTTTTGGCACCGTTGCCAGGGACTGGCGTACTATCAATATCGAATTATTTATTTTTATTTCTAATTTATTTTTTTAGAACATTTTTTCTTTGATATGTTTGCTTGTTTTTTATCGAATTTAGGAACTTAGTTTATGCGAAGTAGGAGAGGAGCAGACACTCCAATCCATTTTAACCCTGAAATTGAAAGATTGTGCAGACAGAACAGGAAAGACAAGAGAATTGTTGATTCTTTAGCAATGGAAGATCAGCAAAACAACAATTTGGTGAATGATGAGTTACCGCCTGTCTTAAGACAAGTCCCTGCAGAAAGGAGTTTGGGGGACTATGTGTTGTCTACAATTACAGGGGTGCAAACTTGCATCAGGCTTCCAGCTGTTGAAGCTAATAATTTTGAAATCAAACCAGCGATCTTGCACATGGTTCAAGGCTCAGTTCAGTTTGAGGGATTACCGTCTAAGATCCTCATATGCATCTAGCAAACTTCGTGGAGCTGTGTGCAACCTTTAAATATAATGGTGTTACTGACGATGTCATTCGATTGAGACTCTTCCCATTCTCACTCAGGGATAGAGCAAAGAGTTGGTTGAACTCATTGCAGGCGAACTTCATCACTACATGGCAAGACTTAGCCCAGAAGTTTCTTGTCAAATTCTTCCCACCATCCAAAGCAGCAAGGCTCAGAGGAGAGCTTAATAATTACTATCAGATGGATGGAGAGTCACTCTATGATGCATGAGAGCGGTTCAAAAATCTGCAGAGAAAGTGTCTGCATCATGAGATTGAGAAGTGAATGTTGGTCCACATATTCTACAATGGGTTATGTGGTACTACTCGTACCATTATTGATATTGCAGCAGGGGGAACATTCATGAGAAAGAGTGTCAATGAGGCACATGATTTACTAGAACACATTACCACAAACAACCATCATGAGGCCGATGAGAGAGTAATGAACATCATGAAAATGGTTGGGATTCATTAGTTGGATGCTATCACTGCATTGACTGCGCAGGTTGCCACTTTGCAAAGCAGATGCAGCAGAGTACCATATCAGTTAAAGTTGTCCAGACACCAGTGAGTTGTGAAATTTGTGGGGGTCCCCTTACTTTTGATAGGTGTACAGCAGTGGACCCAAATAATGTGCATATGGAACAGGTTCAGTCAGTTGAGAATTTTCAGAGGCCCTACAATAATGCTTTCTCCAACACATATAATCAGGGGTGGAGAAATCACCCAAAATTTTCATAGAAGAATGAACAAGGGCAGCAACCACAATTTCAGGCATCATCCTCACAGCAGTTCAGTCCACCATCACCACAAGAGAAGTCATATGACATAAAAGCAGCAATGTTGACCTTGACAAACTCTCAGACTCAATTCATGGCGGAAACCGAGTCCTCAATTTCATCCTTGTCCAATACTCAGACAAAATTTATGGCAGAGACCACTCAGTTCATGACAGCGACTAGGTCATCTATCAGAAATTTGGAAACACAGGTGGGACAGCTGGCGAACACGCTGAATAACAGAGAGCAAGGTAATCTCCCTAGCAATACAGTGATGAACCCAAGGGAGCAGTGTCAGGCGATCAACTTGAGAAGTGGGAAGCAGTTAGAGCAGAGGGCACCCCAACCAGTGGTTGAAAATGAGAAGGATGTGGGGAAGACATTTGAGATAGAAAAGGAGGGGGTTACTGATGGTTGCCCTATTTTAGAGAAGGCTCCACGTCAACCAAATAGATACCATAGGATAGATAATCGGTACTTAATAAACCAATTTTTGTGGACGATAAACTCGATTTTACAGATCTTTATTACTTGAACGATACGTACACTTGCGTAAGCATCTAGAAATATCGCAACAAGTTTTTGACACCGTTGACGGAGACTGGCGTACTGTTAATATCGAATTATCTATTCTTATTTATAATTTGGTTTTTATTTTCTATTTTTTTTATTTTAGAACATCATATCGTGATCTGTTTGTTATTTTTTATTAGTCTCAAAGCGAAGTAGGAGAGGAACTGACATTCCCATCCTTCTGAACCCTGAGATTGAAAGATTGTGCAGACAGAACAGGAAAGAAAAGAGAATTGCTAACTCATTAGCAATGAGAGATCAACAAAACCACAATTTGGTGAATGATGAGTTACCGCCTGTCTTAAGACAAGTCTCTGCAGAAAGAAGCTTGGGGGACTATGTGATGCCGACTATTACAGGGGTGCAGACTTGTTAGGTGTATTTTGTATACGTTTTTTGAGTCATTTTCAGTTAGTATTTTTCCCATTTTCGTATAAATAAGTGTCGTGTAGGGTCGTTTTTCTTTCTTTTGAGTCACATCAGTTCTAAATGGCAAAAAGAAACTAAAAGTGAGCAGAAAAGACAGAAAAGGAGCTCCCAAAGCAAAAAGGACGAAACTTGACAGATCAGGACGAAAGACTGTAGGACCGCGGTGCCATAATTACTGAGAAGTCGCGATGCTTTCTGCGGCCGTTATTCGCAGATCTGCGATGCGGTGCGTCTGAATTTTCATCAAATAGAATTGGCGAAGCGAGGTCCAAGGCACACGTTTTTGACAAGATATATAAACCCTTGAGACAGATTTTAGGGATTATATTCTATCACATATCATCTCTCAAAACAACACAACTTTGGAAGCTACAATTGGAGACCTAGTTCTAAGTAATTTTTCTTTCTTTAGTTTTCAATTCAGTTCATGTTTGGATTTGTATTAGTTCTTAGCATGTCTATGGCTAGGAGCTAAACACTTTATTAGGGCTTTCCTATTGAATCGCTTGAAACTCTCTTTCATGAATTAATACATTAGTTTGATTTCTTCTCCACTTGATTAAGATTTATTCAATATTGGTATGTCTATTGATAGTTAATTGATCACTAATTATCATAATCTATATGATTTCGAATCATGAACCGAGAGGAGAAATTTGGATATGTTGTAATTGAATAGACATAGGTTAAAATCACGGACGAAAGTACCCCGATACATGTGTAGCATTATAGGTTATTGTTTCTTAATCCTCCTATGTGGTAAAACCTATCATAGAAATATAGAAGGTTTCTGCACCGGGGTTGAGCGATTATATATCCTAACCGGAATATAAGACAGTCTAGTTAACCGCTATCTTAACGTAAAATAAGAAGTCATTCTAGTTGCATTAAGGATTGAAAAGAGTGGATAGTTGAGGATATTGAAAGCCCTATTTCCATCATAACTGATTAAACCGAAGTAATTTAGTTTAATTCTTGCAATTACTCTAGTAGTGTTAGATAAAAACTCAAATCAACCATCGTTTGCCAAATAGATAACCTAGAATAGATGTTCGGTAATTAGAAATCAGTCTCTGAGGACGATATTCGGTCTTACCAGACTATATTACTTGTAACGATACGTACACTTGCGTTAAGCAGACATAAATATCGCTGACAAGACTTGCATCAGGCTTCGAGCTGTTGAAGTCAATAATTTTAAAATCAAACCAGCCATATTACACATAGTTCAAAGCTCATTTCAGTTTGGGGGATTACCGTCTGAAGATCCCCATATGCATCTAGCAAATTTCCTGGAGTTGTGTGCAACTTTCAAGTACAATGGTGTTACTGATGACTGTCATTCGGTTGAGACTCTTCCCATTCTCACTCAGGAATATAACAAAGTGTTAGTTGAACTCATTGCATGTGAACTCCATTACCACATGGCAAGACTTGGCTCAAAAGTTTCTTGCCAAGTTCTTTCCTCCAGCCAAAGCAGCAGGACTTAGAGGTGAGCTTAATAACTTCTATCAGCTGGAGGGAGAACCATTATATGACGCATGGGAGATGTTTAAAGGCAAAGAAAGTGTCCACATCATGGGATTGAGAAGTGGATGTTAGTCCACATATTCTACAATGGGTTGTGTGGTACAACTCGTACTATTATTGATGCTGCAGCAGGGGGAACATTCATGAGAAAGAGTGCCAATGAGGCACATGATCTGCTAGAAGACATGGCCACAAACAACCATCAGGGGACCGATGAGAGAGCAATGAACAACAAAAAAGTGGTTGGGATTCATGAGTTAGATGCTATCACTGCATTGACTACGCATGTAGCCACTTTGACATAGTAGATGCAACAGAGTACCATGACAGTTAAAGCGGTTCAGACACCAGTGAAATGCGATTTTGCTTGCGATATCTGCACATTATGATTATGACATTTGGCAGATGGACGTCAAAAATGTATTCCTCAACGGTAATCTAATTGAGGAAGTGTATATGAAACAACCCGAGGCTATCAAATCTTTTGATTTCGTCAGAAGTAAAGAAGATCCTTGTGTTTATTTCAAACGCAAGGATGAGGCATTGTTTTCATTATTATATATGTTGATGACATATTGATAATGGAAGATAATAGGGCCCTTATACAGTCAGTTAAGGATTGGTTGTCCAAGACCTTCATGATGAAAAATTTAGGTGAAGTATGCTACATTCTGGAATTAGGATCTATAGAGATAGACCTAATAGATTGTTGGGGCTGTCACAATCAATCTACATAGACAAAGTGCTTAAACGCTTTTCAATGGAGAATTCCAAGAAAGGCGGTCTTCCAATGGGTCAAGGCATCAAGTTATCTAAGAAGGGTTGTCCTTCTAATGTTATAGAACTTGAGCGCATGAAGAGGATCCCGTATCTTCGGCTATAGGATCGATCATGTATGTCATGACCTGTACTAGGCCAGATGTGTCATTTGCACTTAGTATGACTTGCAAATTTCAGTAGAATCTTGATGAGGAACACTGGAAAGCAGTCAAGAGTATTCTCAAGTACCTCAGACGTACTAAAGATTACTTCTTAGTCTATGGTGGAAGTAATGAGCCGGTTGCCAGTGGTATACCGATTCTAGTTTCCACACAGATGTTGATGATTTCAAATATCAGTCTGGTTACACGTTCATTTTCAACGGAGGAGCAGTGAGCTGGAAGAGTTCCAAACAAGCTACTCTACTGCGCACTGACTCACGAGCGGAGTACATTCTTTGGATCTGAAGTCGCTAAGGAAGGCGTCGCGACTTAAGTTCTGAAGGAACTAGGGGTTATTCGAGTGCTAGTTGTCCAATAACTATTTATTGTGACAACACCGTGCAATCGCGAGCAAATGAACCAAGATCAACTACTTGACAAACAAGCGTATGCAGGAAGTACCACATCCTGAGAGAGATAGTGGAAGCTGAAGATATTAAGATAGATTATATTCCCACAGACAATAATCTAGCAGACCCGTTTACTAAACCATTAAGCTTGGTTAAGCATAATGGTCATTTTGAGAACATGGGCATTAGATATGTTGGTGATTGACTCTAGGCCAAGTGGGAGATTGAAAGTATATGTATGTCCTAGAGACAATCTGTATTAGGACACAATGTACTTTATACACATTCGTTTTTATATTAATGATGATTAATATTATGACATTTACATTTGTTGAATTATTAGTTGATTGTTTATAATATTCTATAAATGCATCCCTAGAGTTTACGTGTTTATTAATGATGTGAGAATTAATGTTATAACGTAACTCTTAAATTACCTCGACTAATGATCATCAGGATTGGAATATCGATGATATGCGATACGTCGACATGTGGTCTGCATCATATCCTTAGGGGATGTAATATGTCTCACTTGCTACGAGTTATGGCAACTCATGATGGACACATGGATACTTGTTGAAGTATTGGTATACCCTGCTGATGCACTATTTGTTATATGTCTATAATGTTATCGGCATGTGGGAGATAGAAGTCCTTAGACTTGAGGTCAATATCACCTTGTTTTCGGAGTAATGTACTTTGATCCTGTCAAAAGCTCAAATGTCTTATAGGTTGAGAATCAGCTTGTTTTGGGTGCACTACGAAGTAGATTAAATGTGGTATGTGAGCCAAGATTAGGATTAATTCCTTGAATGTATATTCAAGTGAACACTCAGATACTCATATGGTATTAGGTTGACTAAGTCATTGGCCAATACAATGAACATGTCTCTGATATGATCCTGTTGTCAACTAATATAGATGAGTTATAATGATCAAGTCATTTGGATAGACACTTGACAGATCCTAAGTTTGATTGAGTGTGTCATAAATGAAAGGATTTTGTCTTCCCACATAGATGTTCAGTTCACATGTTTTGTGTAAGCTAAACTTTACATATTGGGTTTGTCTTCCGGCGCAGTATGAGTTCCGTAAAGATCCTAATGTAATTAGTGACGATATGTAAAGGCCTGAAGGGTAACACTAAGTCAAATGTTCTGTCGTTTGAAGGATGTAATTAGAAGGACATTAAATATATGTTCGGTTGATGACCGAGACATTAGAAATGGGAACAAGACTGAAAATTGGGACAGGACCGCGGTGCCGAAACGCGCATAGTGCCAAGGCGATTTCGGGCAGTCCGAATTTTAGTCTGTCCAGGTTCTGACAGGCCTGGCCCATGGAAACCCTAGAAGCCTCTATTCTCAATTATAAATAGAGGTTTCCCCCTCCCACCTCAACACACTAATTGCAAGAGACAAATCTCTTCTTAAGCTCTGTCGGAATCCCTAGCATTCTAAACGTAGTAATTACATCATAGTTTTTCAGAACTTGCAAATCGAGGAACGTTTGCGTGTGCACCCCCGACTACACAAAACTTGAAGATTCAACAACTTGGATTGATTGCTTCAAAATGTAAGTCTTCGTTTGAAGTATTACATTTGTTTGTGTTTCTTTTACATTACATATTCATACTTCAGTTTGACCGCTTATGTCGGGTTTGAAACATAAATTTTTAAATTTCGTGTACAAACCCGACGTAAACTCCTACAAACTCTCTTGTACTGTGTCCAGCATTTCGAAAAGAACCATTTATCACTAAAACAAAGCCAAGATTTGTATGTTGGGTGTTGGACAACAGATATGAGATCCAGTATCAAAGGAGAATGTTAGGTATTTATGTCTAGGCACTATATGCCACATTGCTACTAGTAGTTCATTTTGAATCCCTCATTGTAGGACTGATAACAGTTGTGAACAAAACTCACCAGAGAAGAATGTCACCTTTTTCAATACATGCGGTCTACCTATTCTTTCACTAATAAGTGGATTTTTATTTGGGAAATCACTAGGCCTCCACAGACCGGCCCAATTCTTGGGGCTAATGCCCCGGTTGCTCAATTTAACCAGCCCTGGATTGACCCAGTTGAAGCATTGGGCACAAACCTGGCCCGGAACTGAGGATCTAATATCAAGTCCCCTAAAAAAAAATCGTGTCCTTTGCCAAGTTTGTGAAAATTATATTTCCCCTTCAGTTTCATGTAGAAAGTTGTCATCTATAGATTCTAAAAACTCACACTTTCTATATCAATAACAAAATTATTGACCGAGCAACAACCGGTACTTTTATAAAGGTAAAGTCTATTTTGTCTTTTGGATTATCAATCTCCCGTTGAGAGGAACATTTCTTTTCCAGATTTATTATTCTCAATGGGTCATTTGTTCTCGTGAATGCAATTTGACCGTATAATATTTACAAGGATTGCTTCAATATTTTTTTAATACAGTGCTACACCACTCAACTGTTATTCTTGCCACATATATTGTTAATGCCAACAGTATTATGTTTACAAGGATCGTTTTAAATATCTTTTAAGGTAAGGTTATATTACGAATGAGGAAACTCAACGCAATATAATTTATGAAGACTGTTTATTTATGTTTTCCCTGCCCCAAACTCTATTTATAAACAAAAAAACATTTATTGCATTCACAGATTGAATAAAATAAAATTACGCAGATGTCATATTTTTGGGCACTGCTTAAAACCCTTCACACGTTGCTTATTCAAACAAAGCAAAAGCTCATCTCTTATTATAAAGGTAATCTAAAATGAAATGCATCTCTAAAGTAAATCAATTTTACAAAAACTGCAACAAAATTGCACAACTTTACAAGACGCCCTACTTCACATTGCTTATTGCAACACATCTGAGAATATTCACCTAGTCTAAGTAAAGGGCAATGGAATAGGACACAACGGGACAGCGCCACAACAGATTGGACAGGATACAATGTCCACTCCAACACATTATATTCTCATTTAGTAGATACATACAGCTGAGTACACTCTACTCTCACTCCCTAGACCCCACGGTGTGAAATTTCACTGCAGTTCCTACCCACAATTGCACTTTGTTTCAAGCCTATCATTCCTATCTAGCCCTAATATCATCCTACATAGTCCATAACAAGAACAAATACCAGCACACAACAACAGGAATATCAGCAATTATTACAACACCAATTAAAGTATAATGTCCAATTCAAAATTCAAGTTTCAACCATAATTTATGACACCAGTTGCAGAGTCCTGTATAATTCAAGTATAAACCAACAAAAAATTGACTCTACACACTTTTCCCAACTGACACTTCACTAAAACAAACACCATCTTCGGAACTTTGTAATCAAACACCAAACGGCAGATAAAACTTAAGCAACAGATCAACTGAAGCATCACATATTTCATTAATTGGCTTGCCAGAGTAAGATTTACCACAAGACTTGCCAATTACAAATATTGACAACCGCCTTCAATACAAAGCTATCAATCACTTAAAGCACATCAAAGTATCCATCGTGAATAATAAGGCAAAAGACAAACACAAAATAATCGCAACTTAGCTAACAAATAAGACAATATATGTCAAAACACGCTACAATTCGAATTGAACCACATCAAAGAGCATAGTCAATATCCGAATGTATTTCAAAGCAAAAAACACAGTGATCTCAAGTTTAAACATCTCTTAATAATAAAAAACAAACGGAAGATAACTACGCCTTAATCCCAAACAAGTCCAAGATCGGCGATGTAAAATATCAAAACTACTAAGAATAATAATCAAACCTAAGCAGTGAGCACAACAGCACCACCAGCCTCCTTAATCTTCTTCTGAGCATTCTTCGAAATAAGCTTAGCCTTGACCACAACAGCCTGGTTTTCGGGCAACACACCTTTTCCCAACACCTTGAAGTAACCATACTGAGTAACATCAATCAAAGGAGCAGTTCCCTTGCTACCGGCAGCCTTGTCTTTCACCTCTTGAGGTACAAGTGACCAGAGCTTGTCGATGTTGACGGTAGGGCAATAGAACTTGTTACGGAGCTTGTGGAAATAACGCATACCGACCTTTCCGAAGTAACCAGGATGGTACTTGTCGAAAAGGATACGGTGATGGTGCATACCTCCGGCGTTACCACGACCACCTGGATGCTTCCTGTGCTTACCGATACGTCCGTGTCCGGCACTCACGTGACCTCTCTTCTTCCTGTTCTTCTTGAACCTGGTTGTCATTTCTGCCGCGGCTGAGATAGGGAATGGGAAACTAGGTGAAAAGCCCTAGATGTGGGTCGAGACATTAGGGTTTCAAACTTTTATAGATGGAATAGTTCTTTGGGCTTGGGCCTCGCGTAAGGTTTATCTTGTTTGGGCTTTAGGCAAGAGCCACATGTTATTCCATTTTTGTGAGTTTTTTAATCTCTACTATTCCGGATTAATATTTTCTATTTTTGTTGTCGAGGCTCAAATTTCAGACGAAATTGGGCACTGAATTGACTGCCTTTTGGGCACATTTGGTACGATGTATTACGCTGTAATGCACTGGACAAAAAAATAATACAGCGTTTGGTAGGCGTTTTCAACCGGACTGTATAAAATAGTACACTCCAACTGCCATTTTTTAGACTCATCTAGTATATGGGTCTCCCTTGAACTGTAATAATCTAAAAAATAAAAATAAAATACATTCCATTATATATTAATACTCTAATATCGTTCATTATATATTAATACAGTTCAATGCGACGTACCAAACGAGAGTTTTGACAGAGGAAAGAAAAAGAAACAAAGAAGTATATGGGAAAAACTAAGATTGATAATACTTATATGGTGGGGGAAAGTAAGTAATAAACCCTAGAGAGGCTATTAGGCGAAAAAACAATCTAATAGTATAGAGTAGGATCCTAATCCAATTCGTAGGACTATTAACTATAGGAGTATCTTTCTGTGGATATGTCATATCACGTCTTGCTGATGATTTTCTGGTGAACAAATTAAAAATAGTTGATTTGATATTCCGCAAAATGATTGATGCCAACCTAGCATTACATGTTCATTACCCACTAAGTAATTAACAACTTTGAACTTGAGTATAGGTAAAATTGATTTTTAAGGTGAATCACTAGTCTATAAGATATGTTAAAAGAAAAATACGACATAGCCAAGCAACACAAGTTGGGTAATTGTCGAGTCCTTCATCAAAATGCGCCAAAAGTTGGGGGAAGAAAAACCACTAAAAGCTACATTTAACACGTCACTTGTTGCTCAATGAACTTAAAAGGATATAAATGTAGCACAAGACAACATAATACTACTCTTCCTGAACAAACTATGCTAAACTCCATCTGAATATCCAAACCCCTAATACATGCTCACATAATGAACCAATTCGACCAAGACTAAAAAGGAGAGTCGTTAGTTAACTATAATCAATCCGCTAGCAAGAAAAACATTTTTCCCTCTAAGCGGCACATAATACAGAACCCCAAAATTATGTCTAGTATACATATCCTATATGTATGTAGCTTCCCCTCTTTTGGAATAGGTACACTAACTACCAAGGCCTTCTTGAACCGCCTAGAGGAATTACGTTAGATCCAGATTTCTGTCCACGGTTCTCAAATCCACCTCGGCCTCTAGATCTGAAATTGCTCCCTGCAGCAACAAAGCAAAAGTCAAATAGATCAATTTTTTATCATTATTTTCGTGTTGGCAATTTGGGATTTACATGCATACGATAATTTAAAAGTTAATGGATTGGAACACAAACCTCCAGAGCTAGGACCAGCAGACCTTGCTAATGCAGAAAGTTGAGGAGGAACAATTTGTCCTGCCTGCTGAAGGATCTTAATAAGCTCTCTGGTAAACTTGGCATTTGCACGGGTGAAAAATGTAAAGGCAGTTCCCGTTGCACCTGCACGTCCAGTTCTGCCAATCCTATGAACGTAATCCTCGAGACTTGAAGGGAAATCATAGTTGATAACACACTTTATGTCCTTAACATCTGCATAAAATGAAACAAGAACTCATAGTCACACCCAACTGGTGAAAGAGTAGATACTTGCAACCTTATCCCTGCACTACTGAGATCCAAGTGATCATATGTAAGATAACACATTCCTCACGTAAATGTGCCCACCTTAACCTGGCAGGGATAAGGAGCAGCTCCACCGGAACATCCAATATCAAATCCAGTGACACAATAATCTTGCATGAGTCTACCGGGCTGTCAGGACAACCAGCTCCATAACTGTGGATGGGCAACGTTAACCTTGACCTTACTTAGACAACAAAATGACGAGAGCCATACCCTTTAGGGAAGAAGTTAAGTTAATTCGAAAAAGCCGCCTTCCTAAGCTTAAAATTCCCAAGTATAACAAACATAAATATTCTTACAATCACATGGAGGAAGGGCCTTTCGATTGACATGAGCAGAGCTAGAATTTCAGGTGTCACATTCTATACTAGCTTCTGTTTTCCTTCTTATACCTATTCTTCACAAAGGCAATTGGCGATATGTTTTAAACCCAAAATAATTCAGCCGAAGAGCCCACATCTCCCTTTTATGCCCCCACCACCCAACTATCTAAATGTAGAAAAGAGCAATTGGTCATTCATTCAGCTTGAATGCTCAAATGCTCCACTGATTGGCGGTTCCCTAGTATCATAACCACCCAACAACTTGTTAACTGTAGAAATAAACACAAGAACTTTTTATACCTCCACCACCCAACTATCTAGATGTAGAAAAGAGCAATTGGTCATTCATTCAGCTTGAATGCTCAAATGCTCCACTGATTGGAGGTTCCCTAGTATCATAACCACCCAACAACTTTTTAACTGTAGAAATAAACACAAGAAGCTATTCAGTTGGCTTGTGTGCTCTGAGGATGGGGTGACAAGTGTAACACTAGCAAGTTCCTAAAAATCTCCACTAACTAAACTACAAAAATACATATTTCCAGTAAAGCCATAGATGTAAACGAAAAATTTTACTTATAAAGAGGTGAAGCCATGGGACTTTGTGTCATCATCGGTTCTCTACTTTTAGGATAAGATAATCAAAAGAACAAGCTACAAGTTTTTGGTGTGATGCTATCCCAACGGACATTAAACAATACTTGCAATTGTATGAAAAACTTCAAAGGCAGCATAAACAAAGTCCACTAATGAGAATAGGACTCTCTCCATGCAGCCTTTATAACCTACTCTTGATCTCAGGTTTTCTCACACTGATTGACCACTAAATAAAAACTTTAGCATTTACCAACTAATTAACTCGCTCCAATTTTCTAGTATATTCCAACTTAAAAAGTGTATTCCCACATTTCAAATTGCATGTCCAGACACTCGTTTCCTTGTCACTACTTACAATACAGGCCAAAAAAGGAAATTCATGACATGCTACTAAACTATCCAATGCAGACCAAAAAAAGGATTTATCTTGTTTAGAAGGTGTAAACATTATTACACCATCATAGTGCTCACTGTAAGAGCAGTTTCATCCTATTTAAACATCCCTTCTTCAATTATTTGAGATTACTCAAGGGCTGGTCACGTAATACGCTTCAAAGGGATTGCTATCAAATTTCTGCCGTTAATAACAAACTCATTAACTGAAACTATGTTTGGAAAATTTGAGAGATGTTCAAACAACTCGAACACCAGCTGAAACCAAAACTCTATCAAATTGCAGCTAAACTCAAAGTGTGGACCTTCTAATCGTAGATTTTGAAAGAATAAAAAGAGGACCTAAAGTGCAGTGTTCTAAAAAATGGCCTGGGCGGCCGCCTAGGCGCTAGGCGCCCCCAGACCGTCCCGCCTAGGCCCCCGCCTAGGCGCCCACTCCCCGCCCTGGTCACGCCTAGCGTTTTTTAGAACATTGCTAAAGTGTGACGTGTTTACTTCAGCTCCTGCTAAAGTTCTATTGAAATATATTTATACTTCCCATAAATCCTATATCCTTTCTTGCTCATGTGAGCAAAAACACAGTTATTGTGGTTAACGTGCCCCTAGGTATTTCCCCAAACCTATGTACCCAAACCACAGATTATTTACTCAGGAACGTTGACAGCAGCCGGAGACTCGTTACCTCTAGTGTGAAAGACCTAAATGGACAGGCTAAAAAATTCCTAATCCTTAACATGATTGGTCCTACCAAGACCACGTGCGGCAACATCAGTGGCAATCATTATGGGACTTCTGCCACTTTTGAAATCAGCCAGGACCCAATCCCTCTCATCCTGGCTTTTATCACCATGGATGGATAATGCTGGCCATCCATCCATTCTCAACTGTCTTGTGACTTGATCACATCCTTTCTTTGTTTCTACAAATATTAAGATTCTGCTTCCATCCATCACTTCTTTTAAAAGCCCAATCAACCTGGGGAATCAGAAAACCATGAGCAATCAAAATTGTAAAGGACACCCATCGAGTAACATATTCGTGGCTATTACATCATACCTGCTATACTTCTCTAAATCTGTGACTACTTCGATGACTTGCCTTATTGATTGATTTGCTTTCAACTCTGGAGATCCAATTATGACCTGACAAGTTAAGCACATTCCAGACCCTCTTATAAAAACACTGATGTTGCTTGTGACGCACTGATATGTTAACACAATATAAAGTTATGCATTATAATAGGGCTTCACTACTTACCTTATAGGGATTGCGTAGAAACTGCCTAGCCAAGGTTTCAACCTCCTTGGGCCAAGTGGCACTCCAATACAAGGTTTGTCTATCTGGTCTAATCTGCAGCATCATCACAAAATATTTTTAACCTCAGACTCTGAGCTTCTCCAAAGGAGGTTTCCAGAATGATGCAATATTTCTCACACCCATAAAGAAACAGAATACCAGCAAGATAAATCCATGGTAACACGGCATGAAAAATTTGGGACTTCCTTACATTCGAATATAAGAAAGAGAGATTAGATTTCAACCCACTTTAAACAAAAAAGCATAGACATTAGAGGATTCGAGAAGCAGCAGAACCAAGTAATTGCACATTCAAACAAAGTGGGAAGAAACAAACACATGCAGTTCCGTCTTTCACATATAGCCATAGACAATGCACAAAGCTCAGCATGTGAAGCGTGTGACATACTATATGGTTAAATCCTTTATTAAGTTACACGAGATGACGCAGAAGCCATCTGAAACCAGCCCAATCAAAGAAGACATCGTTTGCCAAAGTTTAAAGCAAACTGCCGAATACTTTCATCAAAATACCTAAACTCCAAGGCATTGATAATATATTGTTCAAACCTCTTCAATGATTTGGAAGAGAGAAGTTACATGAATGTGTTGTGTATCTCCATTACCCATTTAGTGGCAGATTTGGATGGAGTCTCGCTCATAGAGGAAGAGTACGCGCGCAAAAGTGTAGAATCTCCGTAAGCCCCTTCAAACTTTTATTCAAGGGGCAAAATCGAGCAAGCAAATTAGTCAGGAAAACTTCCTTCTCTCACATATTATTCAAGGTCCTAGCAAAATTTACAAACTGAAGTGTGATACCACGAAATTGGCAAAACATTCTGTTTGCTCTTCATATAATGGCTCAAAAGGTTAATATACCAACCCCAGGAAAAAATGCTAAACCACTGCAAACTAAGTCAAACAAAAAGATAATCATTCTGAACTGTCAGAGACAGTTCCAATCAATGCACTCATCCAACTGCAGCTCGCAAGATAAACAATGGAAGTTGAGAAATAGTAGTGGCCTGACTAGAGTAGGGCCCAAAAAGATATCCTGATTTTCCACTACAGTGAGCGAACATAACGAAGTATTAACACCGATGAGGACACAAATTGATTACTGAACGAAATTGTGGATTGTCATCCGTGGCGGTGGCAGGATTTTCACCAAGGGGGGACGAAATATGAAGAAGTAAAAACACGAAAATTAAAGGATGATAAGCGGAACGGGGTGGGGCGGGAAGTGTAATACTAACCTTAACCTGCTAATTTTAATTCGCTTGGCATGCCTTGTTTAACATTTCTCCCTGCTTTTGCACTGCTCCATCGAGTCTTCTTCTAAAAAAATCCGCTTTTTTCCCTTGCACTTTGCAGTTTTCTAACTTATTTTAAATCTTTTTTGTTTTCTTTTCGAATTAATGCCCCTTCAATCATATAATACCTTTGAAATCGGTAATATTCTTGAATGGGAATTATCTTGATGAAAAAGTCAAATTATGAGACCAAACAAGGAGAGAAATTTTGATGTTTTGCTTAAAAAGAAAAGCTCCAAGGGGAAAAATAAGTTTAGTCCTATTGTTGCAGAAGAGGGAGTTTAATCTAATTTTGGGAGAAGTTTGGGGGGGAAGGGAAAGAAAATGAAAAGGGAAGGCAAATAAAGAAAAAAGGAAAGGGAAAGAAGGAAAAAACAGATCTGTTATGCACATGAAAGTTGGAAAGGAAAATAAAAGAGAAAGCAAATTAAAGACAAAGAAAGGGGGGGGAGGGCAGTAGCAGAAATTGACAAAAGCAAGATTGAGCTGGATTCGATCCCACTACCAACAAGCAAGAAAGGGCTTCTTAATAACTTTTGAAACCAAAGCACCCACAAAACATTATTATTCTCTGTGCGCTCACGTTTTTTATTTGAGCTTCTATTACCAGTTGCATGTGCACAGATATAAATTCCTTGTCCAAGCAATGGAAAAAATTGAAAAAATGGCAATGACCCAATTCCGAACCCACGACGTTGACGAAAATTTGAACCCCCTAAACCGGTGAGCTAAGCTTCTAAACTATGTCAAGGGGGTTCAATATAAGATATATGTACATAAAACACAGTTTTGACCATATATACAACGTAATTTTCCGGTGAAGCCCTGGCTTTGCTGCTGATTGTCATGCAATTAAAACATAAAGGAAAAAAGGAAAGAAAAGATTGTGCATGCCTGGGAAATTAATTTCCTTATTTGAGGCTCAAACCCCATATCCAGCATTCGATCAGCCTCGTCCAAAATGAGATAAGTCACTCTTTTCAAGTTTGTATGTTGAGCTTCCAGCATATCTATTAACCGGCCAGGGGTTGCTATCACAATCTCAACTCCTGACATGAAGTTTCATGTATTAAAACCAGTTTGGCCAAAAGGGAATTAATACGAACAAGTTAATGAATAAAAAAAACAAATACCTCTTTTAAGATCACGGATTTGAGGTCCTTTTGGGGCACCACCATATATGCAAGTACTTCTTATGTTGGCACACGATCCAAATTTGCCAGCTTCTTCTTGAATCTGAACAGCTAATTCTCTTGTAGGTGCTAATACTAGCACGATTGGACCATCACCATGTGCTGTATTTGAGGGGGGAAAGTTCAAAATAGAGGCAGTCAGTAAAAACCAGTCAGTCTGTCTAAACAATAAAAACAAACAGGAAAAGTGATACTAACCCAACCGGGGTTGTGCACTGACGTGGACCAAAGCTGGCAATAAATATGCCAAAGTCTTCCCGGAACCGGTTTCAGCAATTCCAATTAAGTCTCTTCCCTTTAAAGCCATTGGCCATCCTTGTGATTGGATAGGTGTTGGCTCAACAAATCCTAGTCTTGAAATAACCTCGAGGCAAGAATCTAAATCACACCAATTCAATCAGACAAATTTCAAAAGATTAATCTAAAATCATCAATAATACATTTAAGTCTTCATACCAGGAAAGTTCGCCTCGTGAAACATCTGAATTGGCCTAGGGACATCATTGCCTTCAATGGTAATATCACGCCGTGCACGATAATGAACAACCTCCTGTTCCGTCATTGCCCTCACCGAGTGATGTTCAACATAAAAATTCTTCTCAAAAGGTACCAAATTTCCAAAGTCTTGCTTCGGAAGAGTAATATTGTCTAGATCATCTCGTGATCTCCCATGCCTACCTCCTCCTCCTCTCCCACCATCTGAACTAAACCTTCCACCTCCACGTCCACCACCATAGCCTCCATCAAAACCCCTACCACCTCCTCTCCCACCACTCCTACTTCCACTATAATTTCCCCCACCACCAAATCGCCCAGACCGGTCCCCCATACCACCATTACCCACTCTATCACCTCTAAAGCCCCCAGAGCGGCCCATATCCGACCCTCTTGAATACCCACCACCCATAGGCGATGTACCCCCGGTCTGAGGAGGCGGCCCACCACGACCGTAGCTAGCCGCACCTCCACCCGGCATAGGTCGTGGATACATGGAAGGCTGTGGACCCATCAGATCACTGCAATCCGAGAAATACAAGCAAATAGTAAATACCCATCACAAGAATCAAACTTTATTGCTTATGCAGAAATATGTAACGAGTGTGTATCTGGTAGTGTATGCGACAACATAATAATAATAATGTACCTGCGACGCTGGCGATAGGAACCTGCGTCACCGTATCTGGAGTCGTAATTAGGATAGCTCATAGTCGGCAAGAGAGAATTAGGGTTTTCGGATTTGAAAGATTAGTGGGAGGCAAAGATACTGGATTTTCCGCTTCAATCGTTATTCACTATTTCTTTCTCACAAATGTAATTTTGCCTGTAGAGATATTTTCTGAATTCCTCGGTAATGTTTTATTATATACTATTTATCTTTTTCTTTTTGGTTGTACTTTTAGGGCCCGTTTGGCATATGTTATTAAAAAGAGCTTTTAGAAATAGAGTTTTTAGGAGTAGAATTTTTTATCAAAAAGTGGTTAAGTGTGTGGTTCTCAATAAAAAAAGTGTTTTTGGCTTAAAAAGGGCAAAATTAACCTCTACTTCAAAAATCTCAAAATTTGAGCTTTTGGAAATAGATGTCAAAAGTGTTTTTGAAAGCTAAAAACATTTTTTAGATTTTGAACCAAGCACTTCAATTTTTGGCCAAAAGTGTTTTAGGCCTTCCAAAAGCACTTTTGGCAAATTCAAAAGCCCAATCAAACGGGCACTTATTCAAATTCCTTCTCGAGTTGTGTCGAAATTTAGTAGTACATGATGAGATAAACTACTACGAGTATGATGAGTTTTTAAGTTTAGGGATATATGACGTTGTTGAGTTATCTTTTGTTCTTCTTAAATATAAAATCATGAATGAATTTGCATATGTTTGATTAGAGAATAATTTTATTCTTTGAAAATAATAAAATATGAACAGTGTTTAATTGAAACATTTATAACGTGATTTATTGGTCCTAGCTACTCTTCGGGACGAAGTTGAAGAAGAGGAAAATCTCGAAACCGAAAAAGAATTTAATGAATTCAAAAGAATTGAACGAGAATCTGTAGGATAGATTCATCAATTCATTCCTCGTATTATCTAGGAGTGAATAGTGCTTACCGAACAACAATTGAATATCGACTTTTTTAAGCGAGTTAATTGAGGACCTCTTTTTTACTATGTATAAAAAACCTCATTTTCAAACTCTAGAAATTTCAAAACAAAAAAGTATACTCCTTACTCAAGTTCTCAGTGAAGATGAAACAATATTTCAGTTATTCCGTCTTCTATTACTCATTCTTTATTCAAATTCAATTCCGACAATGAAAACAATGAACTATCAACAAATATATTTGGATCAGGGAATACCAGATAGACCAATATGGACAGCTACAACAAATGGTGCCTTCTCAGTATCATCAGCATGGCATCAATTGAGACTGAAAAGGGAAGCCTCAATTCTAGGTGAGAAGATCCGGCAAAAAAATGGCTCCTTTCAAGAAAGTATTTGTGGCGTGGAGAGCACTTAATGATAGGTACCTACTGATTCTAAAGTCTCTAAGTATAGTAGAAACCTAGAAGCCTAATACCACTGTTGTTTACCTCCAGTCTTAGAACTTGAGACTAATGAACACTTCTTCTGCTCTGGGAACTTTGCTTAATGCATATGGAATAGGGTTGCTAGGATATTTGGAGTACAAACAAGAGGTCTACAACTCAGGCAACTGATAATGTAGTGGTGGTCTCACCGGTGCCGGTCCTGAATTTTGGCAAAAGTAAAAGTTAGACCCTATATATATTTAAACTTAGTAATGAACTCACTCTTATTTTTCAACCAAAATCTAACCTGTTCAAATTAATTAAAAATTTAACCTTCAAGCCAAATAAATTGTATTGATTCAAACCTAGAGGAGTGAAACAGATGCACAAAAGTGTTTTTCTTTTTGAGGAGTGGAAGTGGAACAGACCATCGTTGGTTTAGGATTAATAGTTATAATAATCTAATAACTGCTACAAATTATTATAGTTAGGAAAGTTAAAATTTACTTAATAAGAAGAAATTGATTTTCGATATAAAATGGATTTCTTTTTCTTTTTCCTTTGATTCCATATAATAAGTCCATTATTTTTGCAAGTAACGAGCACATAGAATGATAATCACAGTAATGCAAATAGTTAAATTTATGTTCAAGGTAAGGATAAGGATTGCGTTCATTCTACCTTCTTCAGATCAATTTTGTGAAAATTCACTGGGTAAGTTGTTGTACTCATCCACTTTTAAGCATGTTGAAACTAAATATTCAAGCATTGAGCAAAATATATAAAGAGTTTAACATCTAAATTTTCAACTTACTAAAGATTAGCTACAGCTGAAAAAGATCATACTTCAAAGGAGTTTGAATTACCTTCCTAGATATAGGGTCTCATCAAGCAATAATGAACTAGTTAGTGCCACGAAAAGAAGTATTAAAGGGTTGAAGACCGAGACAAATAGTGGGTCTCTTTTCTCATAGCACTATGTCATCAAAATCACCACAATTCCTGATCCTAAAATCCCCTGCATAAAAAAAAAATACTATATAATTAGCAACTATAGTAATTCTTTCGACCATATTACTAAAAATATTCATCCCAAATTATTTGATCACTTTCTAAAAATAAGATATAATTAATTAAGTTTTTTCTACTTTGCCCTTGACATTTATTATTTTTAAAATAACTAAATTGATTAGAGTATAATTAATTAGAGAGAGATCAGAGTAAAACTATTTTTTTTACTTGCTAAAAAATAAATTGAGCCCAGGGCAATTGCCCTGCTCAGGGCCGGCACTGGGTCTCACAAAACATGGAATATAGTGGCATCATTCAAGGTGAAGATTGTCCCAACTCTGATCATATGGGAACTCTGGAGGTCCAGGTGTGCTGCTAAGTATGGATCAGAAACCCCATCAAAATACAAGTCAGAGAGGTCAATTTTGCAGGATCTAATTTGGCTAATTGAACAAAAAATTGGCAAAGTTAAATTGCAGGCATCCTGGAAATCTCTACATACAGTGGCTAACAAATCCATGATACACAAGTCTGCAAAAATAGTTACATGGGCTAAATCACCAAATCATTGTTACAAGGTTAACATAGATAAGAGTTGTAGGGAAGGAACTGTGGAGCAGATGACATCATCAGAATAGTAAAGGAAAGTTAGTTGTGGCATTTTCAGTATACTTGGGACAAGGTACAAATAACTGTGCAGAGAATAAGGCTCTACAATATGGTCTTGATCTGACAGAAGTATAAGACTTGCAGGATATAATAACAGAAGTGAACTCAAAGATTCCGGTGACAAGTTGCTTGCTTGATTGCAAGCATATCCAGGAAATTATAGTTTATAACATGAACAAGGTATTGATAATTATTACTATGAATGTGCTAATCTCAATGAATATCTTGAAGAATTTCTTGAATCTCTTAACTTTATGATGTACATCTTTTTAACTTTAAAAAAATTGATGAGAAATTTTAGCATTTAAATATCTTATGTTGGCTGAAATAAATTTTCTATAGCCAAAGTTTAATCTGCTTCGCATTGTTTGTAAACTTATTTGTAGAGTATCTCGTGTGAATATGTTTCTCTCTAAAATTATTTATTAAATGTTACCTATATGCTGTATGTTAATATAAGATTGACCTCACTAACTAACTTTTCTAATTCTACACATCACTTAAATCGTTATTGGCGTGGAGATCGTGAACTGAATACAATGTGATTTCTTGAATCGTAGGGTGTCACTGTTATGAGCCTCTTGTCCTGTCAAATCATCTCAACTTATTATGTTTCAGGGTAGAAGGACGTACTCGGTAGCAAGCCTCATAATCTTTAGAAATCATGATCAGCAGTGGCCCGTTTTGTACGCTGGATTGTACTGAACAAAAAAATAATATAGGTGGTCGTTTTCAGCCGGATTGTACTGTACTAAGATAATATATGTGGTCCATTATATATTAATACTCTATTACCGTTCATTATATATTAATACAGTCCATTACAATACAGTATATAGTTTATACAAAATTATACTGTCAAGTGTGACGTACCAAACGAGCCCTAAGTGTGTAATGAACAGAACGTGCCCCATCTCATTGACACGTGTCTTAAATAATTAATTAATCAACATTTAAAGAATTTACTAGAAATCGATAGCCTTGAATTTCAACTTTTGGCATTATACTGTGCAATAAAGTCAATAGCGGAAGATTCAAAGTTGGGCCAAACCAAATTAATAGCGTAGACAACGCGTTCTCCTCATTTGCCGGCGCACAAATTTGGGAGGACTCTTCAATCCGTTAGCCAAGTCAGTCATCACCAAACTGGCTTGAATTCTTTAAACCGGAGATCGAGCCGAGTCATTTGCTAGCAAACCGGGTTCATCACATTTCGGCTCCAAGCATTTGAATGACGGCATTTTTACTACCGTTTTCACATTGCGTGATGTGGACCCCTCTTCGTTATCAGCTCTTACTTTTGGCGACTTCATTGATGGGCCTCTTGAAAAGAATGGTGGTGCAATTTTGAAAACCCACCGGTCTGACTTCGCTTCCCGGTCGAACCGGTTGAATGACCTTGCACCCCCGTTGCTTCCCTCTCCATTACCGGTTCTAGAGCTACCATGTCTAGGAAGCGTGACTGCACAACTCATTTCCCGGTTTAGTAGTGCCCGGTTCATTACCTCTTTCCTAACATTCTCCGGTAATCTAAGAGTGTACCGGTCCAAATTATCCCCAGGTACCACCAATGAATGGCCGGTCGAATGTGACCTAAATTTGCTGAACAACCTTGGTCTCTTCACAGAAAAAGACCTCGACGGCCGGTTCGATGAGTTGAAACTCAAATTTCGCTTAACTTCCGGTCTAACAGAGCTCTCCTCTTGCTGTACTGTCAAATTTTCATCTCTGTCTATTTGTATGGAAACTTGCTGCAAATTTTCTGTACCTTCTTGGTCCTGTCCTTCACGGTTCACCTCTGGATCTTGAACCGGCGCCGGTTCATCAGATTGAGGAGTAAGATCAGCTCGGCAAACCGGGCACGTTACATGAGACTTTAACCAAGCATCAATACATTCAGGATGGAAGACGTGATCACACTTAGGTATCAAACGCAACATTTCATGGTCTTCAAATTCATTCAAACATACTGCACACTCCAAAGCGCCTTTCCCAATATGATGATCCTTTACTTCTGCATATGTAAAGGTTGGGAGAGCTTCGATGACTGAATTTTCGAGTCCACGTGTGGCAGCAGCAGCAGCTGTACGACGTCGCATGGAGAACGTTTGACGGATGCTACCAGCGGTCGCGCCGCGGTTGCGGATGTAAATTGAGAAGAAGGCAACAAAAAAAAGGGCAGCTATAAGGACCACTATGATCATAGCCATTGCTGGACTGATAGTTGGGTACTGGAAATGATTCTCGGTTCCAGGGGAATTTGATGACTGTGCTGATGCCTGACATAATAATACGAAGAGGACGAGATTAATGGGAAGATAAAAGAACCCATTTCGAGGTTTAACCCTAAACATGGCAGAGCTTTTAGCCGGCCGGAGAAGGCGGTGTAATGAATATAAGTGTTTAGGGTATATATATATGAATCGAAACAAAGGGATGCCTTGAAAAGTCAGTTGTGTAATATATATATTTATTCGAAGGAGGAAAAAAATAGGGAAGAATTTGACTTTAGGGGGGAGTGGTTTGAAAGGCAGCTTCTTGGAGTGATCGTGTTAAAGGGACTGACTGCTCCATGTTCTACAACTTAAAAGCATTTTTTTTCTTTTTTTTTTTAGTCCGGTCATAATGGGTCGCTCCATTTTATATTGTTTAGTAGGAGTATTTGTTTTTCATTATTGGACCAATTGTAGTACTCCCTCATTTTCCGACTTTATTTGATTTGACATAAAATTTAAGAAATAAAAAAAAATTAAATTTTATAATCTTAAATTAAAATATATATAGTCTTTTAAATCTTGTAATCTTAAACTTATCAGGTAGGATGTTCGAATTAGAAAAATTTACTAGATATAGAAAGAGACATTTTTGAGATAAACTAAAAAAAAAAGTAAACACTTAAATTAAGAAGAGTAAATTTGCCTGTATTTTTTACTCCTAAGGGTATATTTGGAGTTTTAGACAAGCGAATTTTGTTCGAATATAACGAAGGTTAAATATTGAATTATTTTGGATGTAGAAGAGTAAATTTGACTTTTTTCCTTGTTGAAAATTAGATTTTAGTTGTTCCAATGCTTTCTAGTACGTTATATTATTCATGACAACAAAATAAATCTTTTAAGGAGTATTCTATTCTTTGTTGAGAAGTACCATAATGGTACGAGTTTATAAATTTGATTACCCTTAAATCCAGAGGAGTTAAAATGAATCAAATTAATTACTGAATTAGTTTATGCTCGAATTCACATTGAATATGATTAATTTAATTCATACATCGAATCAAATCACATAAATTAATGCAGAAGTAGTAATACATTTTTAGATGGATACCACGTGCTCTTACAAGTATGAAACAGCAGCAGTAGTAACAAGACATCATTTCAAAATTTATTAAATATGTATAAATATTAAATATCGTATACAGTAATTCACATGATTAGTAGGTTCATTAGCATCCGAACCCATCAAGTACAAATCTTGTCTCAGCCTCTGACGCTCGTAAACTCTTCTCTTATTTTTTCCCCACGTCTTCATGGAATTTGGGAGAAAAGCACATCCATTCAATTAAATTCCTGTTAGATTGTTTAACAATCTCGGGCTGACTCCCTTTTAGCTGCAGCACTTGCCCATTCTTCATCTTTTTGCCTTCTTCACCAACGACGTTAACCTGACAGAAACTGGGTGCATTCTTCTGAACATACTCTCCTACTCCCTGTCCCTTCCTCACTCGTCTGAACCGTAAATAATAAAAATATGGAACTCTCAGTCAGTGGCGAAGTTAAGTTTTTGCAAAAATATGGAACTCTCAGTCAGTGGTGAAGTTAAATTTTTGCTAAGATTTTTCAAGATTTGATATTTATCAACAAAAAGTAATTTGACCAATGTATGCAATATAATATAATCTTTAAGGGTGTTCAATTAATCTCTACTCTCAGTTCTTGCAAATTAATCGAATTCAGGTGTAACAGAGAACGATGTTTACATGGTGGAAAGTGATCGCTTAGTTCCAATAACGAGGCTGGTAACATTGACAACAGAGATTAGATCAAGTAATGCTTTGGCTGGTGATTTACTCTCCACAAGTACAGTATCTACTGGTACCTGCATCCCCCAGTTATAACAATGTCACAATAAGAATCAACCTCTGAATTTGGGCAACTGAGGATTTTGCAAATAATGTAGAAATGCACCTACTTTGGCATCATTGCACAGGCGGATGTACTTTTCCAAGAGATTTTTCCGCCTGTTGCTCTCTTCATTTACGTAGGCTTGCACCTGCTGTTGGGTCAATTGGCTTCTTGATAACTTCCCAACTTCCAATACAAAATTCAAATTGTTAACGAGTTGGTCAGCAGGTCCTCTTTATTTTTGGCTTTTTACCTGATTAAAATTTCCTCTTTTTGCTAAAATGTGTTCAAGAACCATGCAAACTTTAGTTAGAACACAGATGACGTAATAGACAAATACTGTCTTCACCTCAACTAGCCTTTTAATTGACAAAACACCAGATTCATTGTGACATACTGACATAACCTAAGCTTCTTGTCAAGGTAGGCAGCTTTCAGTTTTGTCGTTAGCTACTACAAGACTTTAATTTTGGGTTGGCTCACCTCGAGAGAAACTAACATATTCATCAATAACCACCAAGGATATGGTAGAATTATAAATGCTCCTTTACCATTAATAAGAAGTCTCATGTTTAAGTTCCTTTACACTGAATAAGAAGTCTCATGTTCAAACTCAGGGACTAGAATTCCTAAAAAAAACCATAGTGGGTTTTTTCGTTTTTACAAAATGAAAACGGATTAATCGGGCCAATAAATTTTAGACACTAGATGATTAAACAAAAGAAAATGTTCATCAAGAATTTGAATATTGATATTAACATCTGTGATCGGCCCACGTCTTTCCGTGAAGAGGCTGCTGCAGATAGTAGTTTATGCAAAATTTTGTCAAAAGTCTTGTTAATCTATAATTACAATTCGGCTTGTACGCAAGTTTGAGTCTAGGGTTGTAAGACTTTACTGTACTAAATCTCCAATTGAAGTTTATTTTACACTATTTTTTCAAATAGTGCCGGTCTATTGTATACACACATTGTTCCCCAGAAAAATATATTTAATTCCGCCGATGACCACTTGGTTGAAATTTCTCCGGCTCTAGCCTTCGGAAGTAAGGAATTGGAACCAGAATGTTAAATATTTTAATCATGTAATGAAAAAAACAATTCATATTCTTGAATTCCCTATTTTGCTTGATATGCTGATTATCCTAACTTGACATTGCCCTGTTTTCTTGAATACATCATGCTGTTTCCTAGCAATTTTCCTATGTCTTTGCCACTGTTTTGGATGAAGCATAAAATTCACACACTAAAATTGACAAATAACGCTTACCTGGTGAAGGGATATAGGTAATGGGAGGAAAAACATGCACGAGACAAATGCGAATTCCAGGGGAGCTAGCATGATCAAGTGCCCATTGAAGAACATGCAAGTCATTTTTTCCAACTGCTACATAAACATCATTGATCACCCCTCCATCTTTGTTGCTAATTACTTCACTCTTGCTATCTTCTCCGATTTCTTCGATTTCCCAAGACATCTCTTTCTAAATCCCAATAATGCTACTATGCAAGTAGTGAATTTTACTCCCACTCCCTCATCAGTCCAAAAAGGGAAAAAATAAATGGCTTAGTGGGGACTAGGGATAAACAATGTGGACTAGAAAAAGGAATAGATATGGAAGGAGGAAACAAATATTAAATGATTACGGAATTGGCAGAATATGAGGTAAAGCAAAGGTCGTCGCTATCGAAGACACAAAGTAAGGAAAAAAGTTTGGTTCTCTTTTTGTCAACATTTGCAGGCTTAGGACATGTCACATTATAATATTCTATGTGCCCGTTTGGTTGAGCTTATTTTAAACTCGTAAGTGGTTTTTTTAAAGTGTTTGATTGAACTTATTTTCAAATAGGAGTATGAGCTTATTTTAAAATAAACACTTATTCCAAAAGCTCAAAATTTGGACTTTTTGGAGGAAATTTTCTTTAGGCTTTAATTTTTTTGTTTTTTATACAAAAGTATTTTTTTATTGGCAACCAAACACCTAACAACTTTTTGATAAAAACTCTACTACTACAAACACTTTTTAATAAGCTGTACCAAACGAAGCCATGTGCCGCTGTGCCTTTTATGTAAAAAAAAAAAAAAAACTGTGATTTCTATTTCTCTAGTGAAACATGCTTTCCTCCTATTTTTTTCCCTTTGGACCAACCTCAGATAGCGATCTAAGAGGGAATATATTGAATCATCTAGGTTGTTTTCAATGGGAATTTAAGCTTTTTGCACGAGGTAAAGTGTTTTTGGACCATACCATGATGTTCTAAAAATGCATGCCAATTGGTAGTAACTCAAAGATGCTCTGCAAAAAATGGTGGAGTAGGATATTTTTAGATAACATGAATGATGATAAGGTTTTCATCAGAATGGTATAATAAAATAAATTTTGGATTTATTGATCATCTTCCTTTTCGTACTATTCCTTAATCAACCACAACCACTTCAGATATCTCTAGAGCAACTTTTCCCCACACAAAAATCCAATATGCCACGAAAATATTACCCATCTAAAATAGTACTACTTGGAAAAGATTGAGGCAAAAAATATCAGCAGAGGTTTGTGGAAATCCACTGTAAATCATATATCATTCATTTATTGTGATATTTTCTGTTGGTGGCTTGTTCTTTGGACAACTAGTTAGGTCACGTCTTGGAAACTTCCAATTGACAGATTAAGACTATAAACATCTTCTGATCACATCAGTAGCCCTGAGACCATTTGGGCTTTAAGCAAAATTTCATGCTTATTCATTGATGAGGGGAAAGTCCCGAAGGCGAAATTCCTCACCTGCACCAGAGGCCTCTTGATCAGGTGAGATGTAAATCGAGAAATATGCGTGAGTGGCAGCCCTGTAAGGGAGAGGACCAACGGGACACGAACCCAATAACAACCCTTGCAATATTTCAGCAAAGACTGTCACCACACGAATTCGAACCCGCGACGTCGGGTAGTTGTACTCCAATCACCTTGCCATTTACCAACTCGTAACTAGTATGAAAATCAGACAATAGAAGCTAAAACTGGAAGCTTTATCTTTACCCCTGGTTTAGAAATTCTTAGTTCATGCGGTTAGCTAATTTCCATTTGTCCGTTTCGGGGACAGGGATACATGTATGTAAGTATAATCAAGGAAACATTTGTCCGTTTCTAATACATGAGACCCCACCTTTCTTTTATTGTTCATCTAATTTGTTCCTTTTTTAACTTTGATCAGGTAAACTAGTAAATATTTCATAAAAAAATAATGTATCTTTCTCGAAGAGATGATAAATTGTAAGATGATATTAATCTCTCTTGAGGAGTCTTTCATTAATATCAAAGTATATATAGAGTACAATGTTCATCCCTTATATAATAGGAATCCTAAGCCTATACAAAGTAGGAATCCTAGTCTTACCATAATTATATTTACACAATATATGAAAATATTCTAATTATGGATAGGGAATAATATTGTCTCTATTTACACGTTTACACACCCAATCGGAGGAGGAGGAGGCCGAGGCCGGCGGATCTCAAGTCGAAATAAGCATGCAGGAAGTCCTTTGGTAAATATGTCTGCATACTATAGAATGATGGAACATGTAACACTCTGATATGACATAGCGCAACTTTCTCACGAACGAAGTGTAGGTCTATCTCAATATGCTTGGTTCGCTGATGTTGAACCGGATTATGAGAAAGATAGATGGCAGAGATGTTATCAATACAATAGATGTCGACGCGAAGGACATCAAGTTCTAATATGAAATTTACGAGCCAACAAATCTCATTACTACGTTTGGCGTCCTCTGTACTCGGCACCGACCGAGGTGAGATAGGGTAGTCGCCGACGGACAGAAATCGATTATCCCGTAAGAAACACAAAGCGGAGGTGGAGCGTCGCGTGTCCGGACACCCTGCCCAATCTGCATCCGTATATGAAAGCAACCTGTTTGGTACAGAGGGGTAGGTGAAAATCATAATCAAGAGTGTCCTTAATGTATCGAATGATACGCTTAAGAGCAGTGAAATGAGACTCCCTGGGCATGCATGAATAAGCACACCTGCTGAACAACATAAGTTATGTCTGGCCTAGTGAAGGTGAGATACTGAAGTGCACCTGCAAGGCTCCTATACAGAGTAGGATCAGAGACTGGAGCACCATCCATGTCACTGAGCTTAGATTTGGAATCAACTGGAGTAGGCACCACTTTGCAGTTCGCCATTTTAGCCCTGTACACAATCTCTCTGCATACTTACGCTGACACAAGAACATATGATTGGCAGACCTGGTCACTGATATCCCCAAAAAGTAACCCAGCTTCCCCAAATCAGTCATTGCAAATTCGGACTTAAGCAGGCAATAATCCCATTTTTCAATTCGTCGGAGGAGGTAGTAAGAACAATGGCATCCACGTAAAGTAATAAGTAAGCAGTGCTACTACCTCGATGAAAAATGAAAAGTGATGTATCACTCTTGCTGCATACAAACCCAATCTGCAAGATATACCTGGCAAAGCGATCATACCACGCACGGGGGGCCTGTTTCATGTCATATAGTGACTTACGGAGTCGGCACACATAGTAAGAAACTGCTAGATGGGTGAACCCTGGCGGCTGATGCATGTAGATTGTCTCTCTCATATCCCCTTGTAAGAATGCATTCTTCACATCAAGCTGATGGATCGGCCAGTGTTTGCCCATGGCAATGCTCAAAACTGTGCGGATGGTAGCCGGTTTGACAACCGGGCTGAAGGTCTCACCACAATCAATGCCCTCCTGTTGATTTGTGTCATTAGCCACAAGTCTTGCCTTATACCTCTCAAGATCTTCACTGTCTCTGAATTTGTGACGAAATAGCCACAGACAACGAATCACATTCACCCCCTCAGGTCTAGGTACTAGATCTCATGTGTGCTGTTTAGTTAAAGCATTGAATTCCTCAGTCATAGCCGCATTCCAATTAGGGTCTTGTTTGGCCAATATAGGATTCTTGGGAATTGGTGAAATAGTTTGGGCAGACAAGTTAAATTGGACTTTGGGTTTGAAGATTTCATGCTTTGCATGAGTTTTCATTTGGTGAGTGGGGATAGTGGGAGGTTCCAAGGCGGAGGGATTTGTTGGATATGGAGAAGGAGGGACAGACGCCGGAGTAGGCACCGCGCATGAGGAGGAATCGGCAGCGCCGTGATCGTTGTCGCGGTGTTGGAGGCCCGGCACTTCTACGATGTTTTGGCGCCGCGCGCTTAGACTGGACGCCATGTCGGCGTTGAATCGAGGACTGTTCGCAGGAGTTTTGGCGCCGCGACGACCGCGCCGACTGAAGAACTGCTATGCTCAAGTTGACTTAGGATGATGGGAGAGATGGCAGACTCGTCAAGAAAAGAGTAATCCGGTTTCTGCAGTCAGATGAGTTGAAAACGACACTATTGACATTGGCAAACTCCCAAGCACAATTCGTCACAGAGACAAGGTCATTCATGGCAGAAACTAAGTACTCAATTTCAACCTTGACCAATTCCCAAGCAATAATGACCAACTCTCAGACCCGCCTATGGCGAGACGAGATCTTCTATTAGGGGTTTGGAAACTCAAATAGGGCAGTTGACAGAGAAGTTGAGTGATAGACCTCAGGGGGCTCTCCCCAATAAGACAGTGATGAATCCAGGGGAGCAATGCCAAGCAATCAGTCTGAGAAGTGGGAAGCAATTAGAGCAGTGGGCCCCCCAACCAGGAGTGGAGAAGACAGTTGAAATAGAAAATGAGGGGGTTACTGATGACCGCCCTAATGTAGAGAAGGCTCCACCGGCAGTAAGGAGAGAATATGTAGACAGAATCCCTTATCCTCAAAGACTGCAGAAGAAGTCCTTAGACAAGGAGTTTTTCAAGTTTTTAGAGGTCTTCAAAAAACTGCTTATTAATCTCCCGTTCATTGAAGCTTTAGCGCAAATACCAGCATATGTAAAATTCATGAAGGACATCCTGTTTAAGAAGAAGAAGTTGGCGGATTATGAGACAATAGACCTGACAGATGAGTGCAGTGCAATCTTGCAGAAGAAACTGCCCCCTAAGTTGAAGGATCCAGGGAGTTTCACCCTACCTTGCACTATAGGTAAGGTGACATGTAAACGGGCTTTGTGTGACTTAGGGGCCAGTATCAACTTGATGCCTCTCTCTGAGTTTAAAAGACTCGGTTTGGGGGAAGCAAAACCGACTACAGTGAACCTGCAGCTAGCTGATCGCTCAGTCGTACATCACAGAGGTATTATTGAAAATGTGTTAGTGAAAGTGGACAAATTTATCTTCCATGCTGATTTCCTCATTCTGGATATGGAGGAGGATGAAGATATGCCCATCATTCTTGGGAGACCATTTCTAGCCACAGGAAGGACTCTTATTGATGTTGAGAAAGGGGAGTTGAAGCTTAGAGTTCAGGATGAAGAAATGGCATTCAAGGTGTTTCAGCGACCACCTGAGCCAGAGTTAACCTTCAAAGTTTTCAGACCACTCACTGAGCCCCGAGTCGATGAGAGATGTTTTGCTATTGGGGCAGTTGACAAGGTTGTGCCTGGGAAAAACCTCACTAGTATTGATGCTTGTGGGGTACCATTGAAGAAAAGTGTGGAGACTAGGAGTAAGACCAGGGCAGCAACAAATAATGAAACAATAATGAACCCTCGCAAATCAATTACGTGAAAAGAAGAGAGAAGAAAGAAGGCGATTGGTCTTTGAGATGGTTATGTGGAGGGGGAACTCTACCCCCTTAATCTAGTAAGTGAATTGCGTCCGGCTAAAAGACGTTAAATACAACGCTACTTGGGAGGCAACCCAATGTTTTAATTCTGTTATTTCAATTTTTGTTTTAGTTTGTTTTATTTTGTCTTGAACGGTCTCACGTTTGGTACTTTTGAGTTGTGTGTATGGACAAGTGAGCAAATCGGGGACATAACACGAAGAGAAGGGAAAAATGAAAAAATTGGGTTGGCACCGTGGTGCCGTCATGCAGAACCGCAGTGCCAAATCTTTAGAGGGGCCACAATACTTTAGGCACCGCGGTGCCGAGACGGAATTTTCAGAATTAAAAGCCCTAACCCCCAATTCTTTTCTCAATCCACCACAAATCACTCATTCTCTCTAAAATCTTGAAATCCTTTCCCTTACCCACGAAAGTCCCCCACAAACCTTCCTAAATTCATCCAAAAATTCCTACAAAAACACTCACATCTTGCACAATCATCATTACTCCAATTGGGTCAAGAAATTGGTGAAGAACAACTCTTCAAAAAAAAAAAAGGTAAAACTTCATCATTGTTCTTGTGATTTCAAGACTAGTAGGGATAGTAACTTGCAAGTTTGGGGGTGTAAGGAATTCGTGGGTGTATCTGGGGTATTGTTGGGCTGTCTAGTTGTGCGAATTGAGGCGTTTTGCGGTGTAATTATTGTGGGTTGTTGATGTGGTATGTGATTGTTTGGTTAATTGTTGTTGTCTTGCGGGAGAATTATTGGGAAACTACGAGAAAACAAAGAAAATGCTGTCGAAAATTTCCCAACAATTTTCAATATGGCCTCTAGGAAACGAACTTCAAGAGCTTCAACATCTTCATCCACCCCAGACTATGACGTGACTCTATTCTCCAACAAACAAGCGGAGGATCGATACAACAAGATTAGCACTAGGCCCTTGATACCAGAAAGAGGACTGGATTACCAGGCCAGGTGATGCGCGATTTATGCACACACTAAACGCAAGTGCACGTGTCGTGACAAGTAATATAGTCTAGAAGACCGAGTTATCGTCCTCATGGATTAGTGTTCAATTCTCAAATTCAATTCTACGGTATCTATTTGGTGACCGATGATTGATAGATTGTTTATAACTATAATTAAGAATGCTAACTAGACTACTTTGTTTTACTTCAGTTATGGTGGAAATAGGGCTTCCAAATCTCCTCAACTGTCCGCTCATCTTACTTGTTAATGCAATTAATTATGATTCTTCTTCTATTTTGAGATAGCAGGTTAACTGAGCCGTTTTATACTCCTGTTAAGGTAATATAAACACTCAACCCCAATATAGAACTCTTCTACCTTTCGGTGATAAGATTGACTATAAAGGAGGATTTAGAGCAATAACCTATTAATACTACACAAGTATCGGGGTACTTTCGGCCACGATTTAACCTATGTTTATTCAACTATAGCATATTCACAATCTCCCCTTTCAGCTTTCGATTAGAAATCATATTGATTATGATAATTAGTGATCAATTAATTATCAAACATTCAAGACAATTATTGAATAAATCTCAACAATGATAAGAAGAACCAAAAACATGCATTAATTCATAAGAATAAGTTTCAAGTGATTTGACATGGAAAGCCCTAGATTAAGTTAGTTCCTAGCCATAGACATGACAAGAACTAAATTAACATCCAACATAAACTATAAAGAAATAAAACAAGAAACAAGAAATTACTAAGAAGTGGTCTTCAATCTTGATCTCGAGTTGTGTGAATTGCGCGGTTTGGAACCTCTAATTCGACCTAAAGGTTGTTTTTATAGCCTCAGCGTTTTGAGTTTTCCTTGAGGCCTTCGCCCATTCCATTCGAATATGTCGCTTTTCCGCTTGGCGCGCGGCCACCAGAATCGCGCGGCCTCAAACTCACTGCGTCTCGTAAATTGGGCGCGGAACTCGACTCTGTTGGAGGCGCGCGCATGGCCGCCGCCGTGTTTCATGCCCGGTTCGCCAACTTTCTCGCTTTTCGAGCTCTGGAACCTCTGTTTCTGCTCTCTTTTTGCTCCTTTTTCCGCCAATGAGCCACTTTAAACCAATATGACTCAAAAGAAAGAAAATCTATCCTACGACGACACGTATTTGTACAAAAATGGGCAAAAGACTAACTAAAAATGACTTAAAAGGTGTATATAAAATACACCGATCACCAGGCCATTTGATGATAATGATGACTATGAGCCTATTAGGGCCAGGATCGAGGAAAATGGGTGGATAAGGTTTACCAATTCGGAGAGGATCACACTACAGAATTCTAGCCTTGTAAGGGAATTCTACGCGAATTACCATGAGCAAGAGGATGGGTGGTGTTATGATAGAGGAAAATATGTATGCTGGCCCAAACAAATGAATGCTACACTGGACTATGATGTGGAGGACCGGGGCGATAATCCTAACCATTTCAGAAATTGGTCACGAAACGTCAACCACATCATGTGGGATGAAGTTGCGCAGACATTGTGCTACCCAGGCGCTGAGTTTAGTTTTTCCCGCAACGAATCCAAGGAGACTTGCCCGCTGCCAATTTAATAGAACAGCCAAAGGATGGCTATATTTCGTAAGTGCACGCTTGATCCCGTCAACTTATTTCACAAATGTTCCTTCAGACAGGATCAAGCTCATTTATGGCATCATGAGGGGCATGACAATTGATGTGGGAAAAGAAGTAGTGCAGAGCATAAGGGAGATTAGTAGGCTGACTACTACAGGCGGATTGGGACATGGTTCACTCATCACTGCCTTATGTGAAAGGCATGGAGTCCCAACATTCGCCACTGATATCCTAGAGAAGAGTCAGTCGACTGTGACCTACAGTTTAGTGCACTCCTTCCTTGACCAAAGCCCAGCAGCCAGGGGAAGAGGCCCAGCAGCAGCAGAGCCAGCAACCATGGATGAAGAGGAGTTTGAGGCAGAGGCACACGCGATAGAAGCGGTAGCCCATCACCCTCACGGCCTTCGAGCCTCGATGTCAATGATGGAGCAGATGCTCATGAATCAACAGAGGATGATGCAGAGCCTGGACAACTTGACCCAACGTGTTGATGGTTTGAGCTCCAGGTTCGATCAATGGACCATGCATTACCCGCCACCGCCACCACCGCCATTTTGAACTGCTATTGTATGTAAGTCGTCCCATTTTAATCCTTGAGTCTTTTACACATTTGAGACAATGTGTAGTTTAAGTTTGGGGGGTTTATATTTAGGTGTTTTCAATTATTTTTGTGAGTCTTTTTCAATTATTTTTGTGTGTTTTTGTTGAGTCATAATTTTTTTATGATCATGCATGTTGTAGTTGCTGAAAATGCCTAATTAAATTAAGTGGGATAATGTAATGGAATTAGAGGCTAAAAATATGTGTGTTCAAGTTAAACATGCCAAAAATTCATGAAAATCTGATTGTTTGAGATATTTGCGCTTAGCTTATGCATGTCTATTGAAAATGTCTATGACGTCTGTTTGTTTGTTATTTGAAGCGAAATAATTATGACATATATGTTAGGGAGATGACTCAGACATTTCTTTGTTAGCCCTTCTTACCATTCACTACCTACCTTGCACTAAAATGTATCCCTAGTCAGTCCCTTTGAGCCTAAAAATAAGTTATTTTCTTTGACACCCCATGAATCCCTTGTGTGCCATAAGCTTTAATTTTAAAATTGGGATGAAAAAAAGTGAAAAAGAAATACAAAAAAAGAGTGAAAAATTGATGCACCCCAATGAAAGAAATATAAAAGCTTAAGTTTGGGGGTGCCTATGTGAATATGTTTCAGACTCTCAAAAAGAGAAAAGGAGAGTGATAGGTATGAACTGAAAAAGAATACCAAAAAGAAGGACAAGATGGTTGACTGAGAAAAACGCTTATGGTATGTAAATTGAGCCTAAATGCCCACTTTTACCTACCCCTGCCTAACCCTACATTACAACCCTGAAAAGTCCTAAAGATCTCTAGAATATATGTTCATGATTAATGGAGAATAGCAAGTAAACAGACTCATAGAACTAAATGAAATTGACATGCATGGTTTAGTATTCATATTTCCATTGATTATGATTGAACTGAATTTGCGAAATATCTGGCTTGAAATTCTAAATTGTTATATACTCATGTCAAACATGTTCCAACATGTTATCCCACTAACGTTTATGCTTTTGCAAAGTAACCTTGTGCAGCTGTGCGATTTGAATCTTTGAGTATTTTTATTTTTGTTTCTTTGTTTTGTTTTGTTCTTTGCTCGAGGGCGAGCAAAATTCAAGTTTGGGGGTTTGTTAGGCATATTTCATATACCTATTTTGAGTAATTTGTTATTTGTATTTTACCCACTTTTGTTGAGTTTAGTATAATATTAGGCTTGTTTTTCTTTCTTTTGAGTCACAGCGGTCCAAAATGGAGAAATGAAGAAAATGAACGAAATATGGGCATAAAGGGAGGTTCCAGAGGCAAAAAGGCTAAAAACTGGAAATTCGAACGAAGACAGAGCTTGCGGTGCAGAACTCTTGTGGTGCGTAACTTTCGACATGCGGTGACATCTGAGACAGCGGTGTCGTGCAGAATTTTCCAGATCCGAGGCGAAATTGGTTAGGGGCAGAAGGGTCCATAGGGCACGAAATTTTGAAGCATAATTAAGCCCTAGGGATTAATCTAAGAGAGGAATTTTTTTTGGACATTCTCACACACAACATCATCGAGGGCAGATTTGGAGGCCACTTGGGACTTTAGTTCACAGTATTTTTCTTTTCTCTGTATTTATTTCAGTTATTGTTGGATTGTATTAGTTCTTAGCATGTTCATGGCTAGGAGCTAATTACTTTAGTAGGGTTTCCATTGAATCTTCTTGAAACCCATTCATATAGTTAATGATTTCTTCTTCAGCGTATTAAGATCTATTCAATATTGTTTTGATTGTTTGATAATTAATTAACTACTAATTATCATTACCTATATGATTTCGAATCAAGAACCGAGAGGAGAGATTTGAATATGCTGTAATTGTTTAGACACAAGTTAAAATCGTGGACGAAAGTACCTCAATACTTGTGTAGTGTTTAAGGTTACTGTTCTTAATCCTCTTGTGTGGTAAAATCTATCATAGAAATATAAAACGTTTCTGCACAAGATTGAGCACAAAACCTAAACCCCCAACACTCTTCTCCCTACGGTCGAGCTGCTTCACTCCTCGAACGGACTATCAAAGCTTTCTACGCTATTTTCGGACTGGGGGAGACTAGGTGGGGGGTTATGTCCTAACCGGAATATGATGACAGACTAGTTAACCTGCTATCTTAATAAGAAAGAGAATCATTAGCATTGCATTAACACGAGAAAGAGTGGATAGTCGAGGAGATTGGAAGCTCTATTCCCTTCATAACTGTTATAAATCTTTAGTATTATAAATCTAGTCTAGTTTCCTGCACTTCACTTTAATGATAGTCCTTAGTACAAAACCAAACAATTTATCGATTGCCAAATAGAAACCAAAGTTTAGAAGTTCGGTGCTTGGTAACCAGTCTCTGTGGACGATATTCGGTCTTACAGACTATATTACTTGTGAACGATACGTGCACTTGCGTGAACATTTGTAAATCGCCTAACAGATTCTTAATTACATATGGAGTATATAGGGTATTTTGAAGTGGGAATGGATTAGGAGGTGGTTTATATGATGTACCAAAACCCTTTACTGGAATGCGGTGATCACTACCAACTGTCACAAATTGAGGATGCTTTAAACCAAACAATTTGAGAATATTACCTGCAGTCCGGGTGAGGTGAGAAGTGGCTCCGGAGTCCATGTACCAGTTGTTGTCAGGCTGTTGCATGTTGAGACTGCTGAAGGCCTGACCTAACTCAGTGGGTGTCATCTTTGGATGAGAAATGCTGGCCCGATGCGTGCGTGAGTGGGCTGCTGCGGGTTCTAGACTTCTTTGAGAAGTGGATCGGGCCCAACACACCGTGATGAGAGAACTGGTGGAAGGGTTGTTGGTGCGAAGCAGCGGTGGTGGCGCGCGGCGTTGTATGGAATCTTCTTTGGCGCCGCGGCAGGCGGTCTGCGGATCTTGTTGTTCTTTGCGCCGATTCAACTATCGCGACGGCTGCCACGCATCGCGACCTCGCCTGCGCGACCACCGCGCGTCCTGCTGCGGTTGAGGTTTCTGGCGGCGTTGGATCTTGAGGCGCGTTCGGCGCCTAACGCGCCGATTGTGCTCGTCCTACTTAGCACGTCGAGTTTCTTCGAGCAAGCTGCGGCGAGCTTTGTTAAAGCGGAAAGCGGATGCATGCATTTGAATTATGGCGGCTAACGTATCATATTCACCTTTAGGAGACCTGATCAATTGCGACACGATTTGAGTGTCAGGGCGAGCGTGTCGACATTGGAGAGTTGATCGCGGGAGTTTCAACCTCTGCGATGCTCAGTCATGTTGGAGAAATTTTCAAGACGTGTATTGTTAAACTGTTCCTCCAAATACACTGCACGAGTGTGCTTGTTATCTTGAAAGATTTCCTTCAAGCGATTCCATAACTCAAGGACTGTGGCGCCAGATTTCATGATAGTAAGAAGAAGATCCTGAGAAATAATACCATAAATCCACTGTTTGACGCCGGCGTCTAGACGACGCTAAGTAGACTCATCAACCTCCGGAGGGCGCGGAATGCGCGGAATGGTGCCATCGATGTGATCAAGCACGTTATAGAGACATGCATGATTACGAAGCGATTGACCAGGAGAATCTTGTTGTTGTCTTGATCAAGAAGAATGGGAATAGAGTTCTTGATGTTTGTAACAGTTAGTGCTGGATGAAAAGATGATGACAACGTGGTGGTGGAATTTGTGGAGGTAGAAGATTCAGAAAGTGTGGAAGATTCAAGGATAGCCATTTAGAGAAGAGATGAAAGAAGAAGAAAACCTAGAATTTGGAGGAGGGCCGCGGTGAGTTTCGAGTGGGGGGGGGGGGGTTCTCGGCGGCGGTAAGAAGAAAAAGTTCTAGGGTTTTGGGTGTTTGGCTTTGATACCATGTAAGATGATATTAATCTCCATTTGAGAGTCTTTCATTAATATCAAAGTATATATAGAGTACAATGGTCATCCCTTATACAATAGAAATCCTAAGCATATACAAAAGAGGAATCCTAGTCTTACCATAATTATATTTACACAATATATGAAAATATTCTAATTATGGTCAGGGAATAATATTGTCTCTATTTACACGATTATATATCGAACCTCCAACTTGAAAAATGGGTATTATCATAAAGCTTTGTATTGGTTAAGTTCATGAGACGGAGATCAACATATGTAAATTGTTGACATCCTCCGCATTGTTAACCACTGCCTCTCAGGTCATCTTTTTTGTTTCTTATTGAAAAAGTAATAAGAATGAGAGGTGTTAAGTATTTTTATCATTTTGGCATCAAGCTATTTTGCGCAGGACCTCTCCTATAGTATTGCCTCCGCATTAGTATAGTTATTCTACGCCTAGGACACCAGAATATCAAACTATCAAAATGCTTAAACAGTACAACAAAAGTAATCAGTAATCACCAGTGTTACTCTACTAAAACATTTACAAATGTTGTCTTTAGCAACCACCTGGGGTATACTTTATTGCTATTGCTCATCTATTTCCAAATGCTATTACTCAGATTCTGAGGTTATGCCGAAACATTTTGGGGCGCATTACAATTAAATAAAATTGTGCTCTTAATTGGGCACGCAAATTATGAGACTTCTGATAAATTACATAATACTACTTAATAAAAAAATGAAAAAATGACCCTATAAATTTTTATTTTTCGGGGCCCCTGTGCGGTAGCACACCTCGCACGGATCCAAAGACGTCTCTGCTCCGCTACAGTGTTCTGTTGAAGCACTTCTAGACACGCAGAGAGATATATTTTGGTGCAAATATCACACTGACTAATTTTTTAATGATCTGAACAAGCACGAAGTATAAGTAGTTTACGGATAACTCTAACCAACCACATTGTAGGGCCATCCATTTGCCTTTACGGAGAGCATTCAAAAGCGGATCCAAATTTTAAATTATAGGTTCAATCTTTAATATTAAACTCGTTATATTTTCAAAGTTATGAATTTGTATCTACTATTTGTGTAATTTTCATTGATTTTTACACAAAAAATTAAGTTCAGATGAACCCGATATCGATACTCCACATCCTGTCTCTAGGAGCATCACTTATAGTATATTCTCTAGCAACTGACATCACCAAAAATCTTGATGCTGGCGCAAGTCGCAACTAGAAGCAAAAATCAGTAACTCACTGTGCTGTCTTGTTAACAAGAGCTCTACTAGTTGCCTCTTGTCCATCATGAATCTGGTTTCCCTCAAAGAACAAATTATACTCAACCAGCTAGATTAGAGTATCTTGTTGGATCTCCCTGCGGACAAATCAGATAACATAAGCTGTAGCAATAGTGGGTGTGGACCGCGGACCATGTATCCACTACTATGGTTCTTATGTAATTAATGGATGTGCTGATAACAACATCCACTCAGCAAGAAAAATCAGATATATTCCCATGCTGAAAAGTGAAAGCCATCACAAATGTCATAAGTTGATGACATCATTATCCATGACCATTAATCTCACTAAATACAAGTCTAACTTGTTATTATAGAAGAATTGATTCCAAAATTGATGGATGGTGCAGAGTGCACTATAATTTCTGGGGGGCAATAGATGCATCGTGAATAGAGAGTAGTACCAATTAATAATAAGGGCAACTCGATACCCTAAGTGCTATATATATATGCGAGGTCCGGGAAAATACCGGATCACCAGGAGTACCAATTAATAATCTTTTCAAGTATTCAGCAGTACTATTTACGGTTAATTATTTTAAAAGACCTCTATAATATTGTGACTCAATTGAAGCTTTACTCTCAATATTTTAAAATAATATACTTATACCCTTAATGCAGGGGCGGAGCCACCTTGTAATCAGGGTGGGCCCGGATTCCCCTTTAAATTTAAGTTTTTCATAATATACTACAAGTAATATTCATGATATTACAATAGAGTCCTTAATTCTTTACACTTGTTCTTAAAGTGTGGACAACCGGAAGTCTCCAACAATAAAAAAAAACTTGTGGGGTTCACGAATTGACTCATTATCTCTTCATTTTTCTCACCCATACTCACAAATCCTACGGAAACCAAAACAAAACGACCCAAATAAATCTCACGATTTTAAAAAAAAAAAAACTCACACCACACGACTTTCACTTTTCCCTTTTTCTTCTTTCTTTTGTCTCTTCTCTCTCAAGTCTCAACCCTCTTCACAACTAAATAATTTATTCTACATTTATCTCAACTAAGCTCAGCAGACAGCAGTACTTACAAAAATTTCAATAGATTCACAAACGTACTTTGCGTCTCTCATTATTCCATTTAAAATCGACCACTCATCAGTCATCATCAAGGTAAATTTTATTTATATTGAACATTAGATTTGGGGATTTTAGACGGTCTTTTAGCTTTGTTTGTTTATTGATTATGTTTTCATGTTTATCATATTTAATATTATCTATGTATATTTTATATATGATGTATACATATTTGACTTTATAGGGTGGATTTTGGGTTATAGGATTTATATTTATGTAATTGTAAAATTAATTTTATTTAAGTCTCTTTATTGATTTATTTAATTTTAACAGTTATGGATAAATACCTAACCAAGAGAAAACCAACTTTGGAGTCATCATCTACTTTGGAGAAGAACAATGTTGATAGCTCTAAACAAAGTCACATTGAAATCGAGTTACCCGTTCTTCCTTCAGACCCTGGATTACGAATTCGGATCCTAGATTACGATTCTAACATTCGAGATGAAGTTCGAAGAGCATATGCTATAAAAGGGCCTTGTCAACCTCGGAACCATGAATTTCCTCAGACTAATTTTTGGGAAAAGCCACGAAGATTCAATCCTGCATGGTTTGATGAATTTTCTAATTGGTTGGAGTACAGTATAAGCAAAAATGCAGCATATTGTTTGTCTTGCTATCTTTTTAAACCTAATGTAGGAGATCAAGCAGGTGGTGACTCTTTTGTTGGCACTGGATTCACAAATTGGGCGGAAAAAAAAATTTGATAATTTATGTAGGAGGAGTTAATAGTGCTCACAGACAAGCTTGGAGTAAGCATCAAGTTTTGTTGGATAAAAAGCAACATCTTGAGGTTGTCATCTTCAAACATTCAGACCAAACTAAGATAAGTTATAAGATACGCTTGGTTGCAACAATTTATTGTATTAGATTTCTCTTGAGGCAAGGCCTTGCATTACGTGGTCATGATAAAGGTGAAGCTTCAATGAATAAAGGAAACTTCCGCGAGTTGTTGCAGTTTCTTGCCGATCACAATGAAAGCATCAAAGTTGTTACATTGGAAAATGCTCCTGAGAATTTGAAGTTAACCGCTTTGATATCCAAAAGGACATTGTTAATCTTGATCTGTGAAACTGTGAAAATCATTATTAGTGATCTTGGTGATGCATTTTTTGCGGTTCTTATTGATGAGTCTCGTGATGTTTCAAGTAAAGAGCAAATGAGTGTTGTGATACGTTATGTGAACATGAAAGGATATATAACTGAGAGGTTTTAAGGTATTGAGCATGTCCAAAGTACTACATCTCTCTCACTTAAGGTAACACTTGATGACATGTTTACAAGGTACGGTTTAAGCATCTCTAGATTGTGTGGGCAAGGTTACGACGGGGCTAGTAATATGCAGGGGGAATTGGTAGCCTCAAGACACTTATTTTGAATGAAAATAATAGTGCTTATTATGTTCATTGTTTTGCTCATCAACTTCAACTAGTTCTTGTAGCCGTGGCGGGAAAACATTTGGAAATCACTGATTTATTTTTCCTAATAAACAATGTTGTCAATGTTGCTGGAGGTTCATGCAAGCGCCGTGATATTCTTCGAGAACAACAAGCTGCCAAAATAATTGAAGCACTTGATTTAGGTAAAATATCGAGTGGTCGAGGCCTCAATCAAGAAAGTACCCTCGTCAAAGTCGGAGATACACGTTGGGGATCACATTATGGTACTTTAGTCAGTATGATTACCTTGTTTTCGCCTGTGATATATGTACTTGAGAGGATAGAGGAAGATGGAGCAACCCAGGACCAAAAATATGAAACTAAGATTTTATCTGAAGCCTTGCAGAAGTTTGATTTTGTGTTCAGTCTACACCTAATGAGAACACTATTAGGAATCACAAACGAATTATCACAGACACTACAAAGGAAATATCAAGATATTGTAAATGCAATGAACTTGGTTAGAGTTTGCAAGCTACGACTACAAGACATGAGGGTTAATAGGTGAGATTCTTTAATTGATCAAGTTTCTTCATTCTGCAAGAAGCATGATATTGATGTATGTAACATGAATGAAATGTTCGTTCGTGCTGGACGGTCGCGACGAAAAGATCCGAAGATAACAAATTTACATCACTATCGTGTTGAGATATTTTGTGCCGTCACAGATTTGCAACTTATGAAATTGGAGAGTCGTTTTAACGAGACTAGCACTGAGTTGCTTCTTTCCATGACATGTTTACATCCAAGTGACTCTTTTTCAGCTTTTGACAAGAACAAACTTATTCACTTAGCTACTTTTTATCCAAATGATTTTTCTGAGATGGACTTAGTGGTACTTGATGATCAACTTGAGACTTATATTGTCGATATGCGTACTACAACAGAATTTTCTAATTTAAAAGAGATTAGTCAGTTTGCAGAGAAAATGGTTGAAATAAGAAAAGATAAGGTGTTTTCTCTAGTTTATTTGCTTTTGAAATTAGCATTGACACTACCTGTTGCTACTGCGACGGTAGAGAGAGCTTTTTCTGCAATGAAGATTGTGAAGAATAAATTACGAAACGGAATGGAAGATCAATGGTTGAATGACGACATTGTTACCTATATTGAGAAAGACGTATTTGCTGAAGTTGATAATAAAGATATCATAGATACGTTTCAGAAAATGAAAACCCGCCGAGGTTATTATTGAATCTGTGATTGTCATTATTTTTAATACATATTAATTTCTTTAATAATATATTTTAATTATATTTAAATATAAATAAGCTCCCCTAGATCAAAAATCTTAGTTTCGCCCCTGCCTTAATGCATGGAATCCTACATAAATATAATGTTGCTATCCGTATATTCCAAAATCAAACACTTAAAGCCCTAACTAAATAAAAATTTAAAAGTTGCAAATATTTACATGTTCAAAATGCTGGAAAGTTACAAAGTGTTTATTCTCCCTTATCTCCCTAAACTGATACGGTTTATTCCGCATACATTTTCGTAGTCCTAATTATCTCCTTTGCTTGGCTATTTGAGAGCCTCGATTCCCGTGACCAATCTCACCTGACTGAGGTGAGGGCAACATGCTGCCTCTTGATTTTTTTATCCATGTGTCATTTTTTACTTTTAAATTAATTAATTTTTTGAACCATCTTTTACTGGACAAATTTAAATTTTTTTGGCTGAAACTTATTTATTTGACTACAATACTAGAGTTTCAGCCAAACTTTTTAGAGATTTAGCTAGAAAAATAAGAAATACATAAATATAACAACAACAATATATCCAGTGTAATCCTACATGTGAAATCTGGAAAGGGCAGACCCCTACCTTGGAAGATATAAAGATTGTTTCTGATCGGCCTTTGGCTCAAAGAAAAACAAATCAAAATAGTTGGAAAAATAACAAAGTAAAAAAGTAATGACAAAATATGATATAAAACACGACAAAACAGTCTTAAAAAAGAGACACTACCGTAACTACCACAAAATTATATAATAATTCAAGTACAAGAAATAATAGATAATAACAAAAATCAAAGAACAAGAAACTATTAAATAATACTACGACTATAAATATGAACGGATAAGTGTGACAAAACTCAACTGCCTACTAATTGAGTGCACAATTGGAGAATGGAAACTAAACACGTGATCTAAAACTACTCTATTTAAAAAATAACCTAAACACAGTTCAATACGTATGTTCTTTAGTTATTCTATTTTAAAACCCTTAGAAATTACAAGTCACTATACCTCATGTTTATATAAAACTAAATAATTAACACTTTAGTAAACTAGAAATATTATTCAAACTACTATTTGTGCAGGATTTCTCTTGTATAAGTGGACTAGGTGTATGATCTTAAAATCAAAAGGATGTATCTGCAATTGAATTATATCAGAAGGGTGTTCAGAATAATTTATAATACTACCTATATATATATATATAGAAACTCGTTACATTCTAATTCTATGTATAGAGTCAGCTCCTCTGAAAACATGACTAAAACTTCCTCTCTCCTCAAATTGCTACTTTTCTTGATATTTGTTGGATGGGTATCTCTTTGGCTTCTCAAGCCCACGCAACTATGGACTAAAAGTTGGAAGCTGGCAGAAAAAAAGGCATCAATCTCATTCTTAACTCAAGCTGGTGAGGTTCTGATGCCCAAACTCAAATTATTTTAGATGTATAAATTTAACTTTAAACTTACCATTTACATGTGCTAAAAGTGTTAATTAATGATCTATCTTAATCCCAACAAAAAGAGTTTATTTTTTGTTTCTTTTGAGGTCTTGCAGGTCTTAATTTTGCTGTCTACACCTTCCCTGTTATTGCTATAGCTATAGTTGGTTTTGTTTACTTGAAACTGAAACGGAAGGAACCAACCAGCAGGTATGCTGCTTTGATATAAGCACAATATAATATTGTTTAATATTGGCAGTTTCATGCAAATATTTACTGAATTTGGTTGACAGGAAGGGACATTCTTCACTATCTGTTCTCTCCAATCCACTAGTTGTGAATAAGTCCATAGGCATTCTGTCTGGTTTTGAACTCCTTGCTGTATCTCTATTCATCATCTTTCTAGCATGGACATTCTATGTTCGTATCTCCAATGACTTCAAGAAGATGGTACCAATGAAATCATTCACTTTGTCTGTGTAAGTATATTCCTATATTCAATGCAAGACATGATAGCATTATATGGAACAAAGTATCAGAGTACACTTTGGTAGTAATATTTTCCAATTCGTCCATTTCCAGATGGCAATACAAATTATTTAGAGTGGCAACTAGGTGTGGTTTATTAGCAGAAGCCTGCCTAGCTCTTCTTCTTCTTCCCGTCTTGAGGGGAATGTCGTTATTCCGATTACTTGGGATCCAATTTGAAGCTTCCGTGAGATATCACGTTTGGCTTGGGACATCAATGATATTATTTGCCACATTACATGGTGGAGGTACTTTACTTATCTGGGGTATCAAACATCACATTGGAGATGAGGTAACCTTATGTAATCATTTGACAATTACTGCCTTTCTCAATTTTGAGTTTGAACAGATGTGTCTACGCTTGCTACTAAGTCCTTTTTTTCTGGAGAAAAAAATAGATGTGGAAATGGCAAAAGACAGGGCGTATTTACCTTGCGGGAGAGATCACTCTTCTTACAGGATTGATCATCTGGATCACATCACTTCCGCAGATCAAAAGGAAACAATTCGAGATCTTCTATTACACACATCACTTGTATATAGTCTTCTTACTATTTTTCCTGTTCCATACTGGAGATCGCCACTTCTACATGGTTTTCCCTGGCGTTTTTCTGTTTTGCCTTGACAAGATACACCGGATAATTCAGTCAAGGCCAGAAACGTATATTGTTTCTGCTCGAACCTTTCCTTCCAAAGCCATAGAGTTGACTCTGACAAAAGATCCAAGTACAAAATCAGTAATCTCTCTCCAATTTAAAAGAAGCTAATGAATGCTTTCTTAATTCATAAGCGGTCGTAAATAATAAATATACTTACCAACTATTTCAGGTTTGAAGTATACACCGACAAGCGTGATTTTTCTCAAGATTCCAATGATTTCAAATTTTCAATGGCATCCTTTTAGCATAACATCTAGCTCCAAAGTTGATAAACACAGTATGTCTATTTTGATCAAAGCTGAGGGATGGTGGACAAGCACTCTCAGTAATATGCTACATGCAAAGCCTGATTCAGAAGCTGGTGAAATGAGGTTATTTCAAGTAGCGACAGAAGGCCCTTATGGACCTTCGTCGATGGACTTTCTGAGGTAGGCAATGATGTTCTTTCATATTTATTGCACGTCAATGTTCATCTTTTCCCATATATAACTATTTGTTAATGTTCTGCAGATATGATAGTTTACTTCTAGTTGCAGGTGGAATCGGAATTACACCATTTTTAAGCATTCTGCAAGAAATTGCCTCTACAAGAAGTAACAAAAATGTATTACCTGTAAAAATACAGCTTGTTTACACTATTAAAGATACCCAAGGCATCTGCTTGTTAGATCCAGTTCTACCACATGTTTTTGATGCAGAACAGCGTTATCTACAACTGAAAGTGTTTGTGACACGTGAACGCCAATCCAATAAATCCCTGCGCGAAGTGCTAAACGAGATCTCTAAAATACAGAACATTCATTTCGCCAATAAGCGTCCCGGATATGCAGTATATGGACTTGAGAACTTACAATGGATGTCTGTCCTCCTTTTGGTGGCGTCTGTTGTTTTTCTAGTGTTCCTTATCATCTCCAACAATGTTTTTATCAAGCCTGATAAAAAGTCATCTGAACAGAAAACTGCTACTTCAGTAGTAGACATTCTTTTCATATGCTCGTTTGCGTTAGCACTAATATCCAGCACCTTGATGGCTACCATATGGAGATGGAAAAGGCTAAGAGAAGAAATTCCACCATTTTCTGAAAAGGAAAGGAAATCAATGAAACCAACAGAAGCAAATAGAGGTTTCGATCAACACGAAATCCATTTCGGAGCAAGGCCAAACTTTAAAGGTATGTACCAAATACATCAATGTCCTTGCTTTAACTATTAACTTCCACACTATTGGCTTTCTAACATGTTGAATTTGAACAGATATCTTTTCCCAATTTGCTAATGAAACCAAGGGATCCAACATTGGGGTCTTCGTTTGTGGACCTGAGACGATGAAAGAATCGGTAGCTACAACTTGTCAACTACATCCTAATGGTTTCCAAAGTGGAGGACAAGATCATAAACCATTTTTCAGCTTTCACTCTTTAAATTTCACTCTTTAGTACTCTTTGAGAACATAGGTCGAACAAATTGTCTACAAAATGAACTAATTAAAAGTCCTTTGGCCTTTATGTACAGGTTTAAATCTCCAGTTACAGAATGTTCTAAAACGGACATCTTGTGTTTGAATTTAGTGAACATATATGATCAAATAAAAAAGAAATTCAAGAGAAACAAAAAAGTTGTAAAAGCAAAAACAAAAAGATATTGGAGACTGTGAGAGAAAGAGCCAAGAGACGACAAGCACCCACTAGTGGCCCAAGAAAATCTTCTACTGCGCAGAAGCCCAAGGGCCGTTAAAGCTTCAAATCGCGTTCCGGTCTTGTAGTGTCTCCTTAGAACAGATCCTGTACAGATAAGGTGCGGTAAAGGGATTTTAAAGAGTTTAGTTTTGAGTTCGACAGGCGATGTGGTACAGAGGGGCTTCATTCACTTATAACAGACAGTGTCAATAACTAGCACAATCAATGAGATCTGCTCAGATTTCCCCATTAGGTAATTGATAAACTGAATAGAAGAAGTTTACTTGTCGTTGTCTATTCTTATGGAACACAACCATTTGCTGGATATGGCGTATTAATTTAAAAAGAAATCATCCGAAAACATAAGGGCTGCAGGACATTTCTTGCATACTTTAATACTTTAATATTTATGATTTTTTAAGGAAAGCTGGATTCATATGAATTCTAAGGCACTGAGACAAAGACTGATTTAGTGCCTGATTGGTATGGCTTTTTTAAAGGCAAAGTGTTTTTGGAGAGCCAAAAGTATTTTTGGCTTTTAATTGGAGTGTTGGTTGACAAATTCAAAAGTACTTTTGAAAGAAGCTAGAAATTTGGGCGCTTATTTTGGCCTTCTACTTTTTTATTTTTTATATAAAAATATTTTTTTTATTGATAACCAAACACGTAACAACTTTTTGATAAAAAACTCTACTTGAAAAGCTCTACTCCTAAGTGCCTGTATGGTATGGCTTTTTTAAAGGCCAAAAGTGATTTTGGAGAGCCAAAAGCACTTTTGGCCTTTAATTGTTGTGATTGGTCGTGGAATCCAAAAGTACTTTTGGAAGAAGCTCAAAATTTAGGCTTCTTGAGTAGAGCTTATTTTGGCCTTCAATTTTTTTGTTTTTTATACAAAAGCATTTTTTTTATTGACAACCAAACACCTAACCATTTTTTAATAAAAAACTCTACTTTGAAAAACTCTACTCCTAAAATCTCTTTTTAATAAGCTGTACCAAACGGACCCTAAAAATTCTATTTCTAAAAGCTCTTTTTAAAAGCCTTAACAAACGGCTCTTAGTAGTAGATGACATTGTACATATACTCAAAGTTGATTCTCAATCGATGCTCACATTGTCAATAGTTACCTTGCTATTTCATTATAGTCCTAGTTGATGACCCATAAAGTACGACAAATATCATTATGAATTCCAAGCCATGGATTTATCCAGTGTTTTCAACATGCAGTGATGAAGAGAGAAGGTATGCAGATTCTCACCAGTTTGGCCCTTTCCCGTTAATCCACCCCAGTTGTATCTTAACGCATATAGACGTTTGCAAATTGCCATGGACGTTCACCCTTTTAGGTAGGGCAAATACATGGCAGTTTGATCATCTTGAGTAATGATTGTGATCGCCCTCTTAATGACTGAATATGAATTGCATATCCATAACTATTATGCTGAGTTTAGAGTTCAATAGCTTGTAAGAACAATACAAAGAACCAATCTTTAACCAATAATTTCAAGGGATGAAAAAAGATTCAACATTGAAGGAAACAAAAGTACAATATCTACACAGCCGATAGTGGATCTGATTCTTCACTTAGCCAATCGCTTCTATCTCTAATGTTGCTTTCCCTAGGTGTTAATTCAGCTAGCAATTCATTCGGGGTTGCATCCACATTCTCACCTAGCAATACAGCAACAACCTCACTCATAGTAGGTCGTCGGAGAGGATCCGGGTGACAACAAGTAAGTCCTAGTTTCAACATAGCTTCCATTTTGTCCTCCGAATACTGCCCCTTAATCCTATCATCTGCTGCCTCACATAATCTTCCTTCCCTATACTTTTGTCTAACCCAATCAATCAACACTTCCTCTTCCTCCACCACGAACCCCGTGTCAATCGGCCTTCGCCCACATGCCACCTCCAACACCACCACCCCAAAACTATAAACATCGCTAGTTGCAGTCGGGTTAGCCCTTGTCACCACTTCAGGTGCCAAGTACCCTAATGTACCTACAACCCTAGTTGTATTTGGGACACCGCCATGAGTATACAACTTTGCTAGCCCAAAATCACCCAATCTCCCTCTCATTTCACTATCTAACAAAACATTGCTAGATTTAATATCTCTATGTACAACTACTTGTTCCCAACCATGATGCAGATAGTTCAACCCCTCAGCAACATCAGCTAGGACCTTCCTCCGGTCTACCCAATTCATAACCTTCTCCGGCTTATCGAATATCCATTTATTCAAACTCCCATTAGGCATGTAATCATACACAATCATAAGTTCATTCCCTTTCCTACACCACCCCTTCATTTGTACTAAATTCTTGTGTTGAAGCCTTCCGATAGTCGATATCTCAGCCATGAATTCCCTAATCCCTTGTCTTGAATCATGGTTCACACATTTCACTGCCACTTGTGTTTTATTAGCTAGTATTCCTTTATACACTTTACCAAATCCACCAGCCCCAAGTAGCTCATCTTTACAGAACCCTTTTGTTGCTTGGCTTAGCTCTTCATGTGAAAATCTATGAGGCCAATACTCAAGTTCCCAATCTTCAATCACATCATCTTCTTCCTTCTCACTTCTCCTCTTCCACCAAAACCAATAAACTACACATAAACAACCTAACACAACCACCACAGAACCAAGAGCAATCCCAGCAATAGCACCGGGAGATAATGAAGACCGCAAATTTTCCAGCTGAAAAACGGGCAAATTCGTCGTATTAATATCCCTTGCAACACCAGAATCACTGAAACTCCAAGCTAGAAGTCTTTGTGCCTCAACCCATTGAGTCTTGGAAGCAGAGAACCCCATATACATCTTAGCAGACGTGTAATTCGCAATTATTGGATTTTTATAACTCAACAAAGTCCTAACGGGTCGGGGCATACCAGCCGGAGTTATGGTAACATTAATCTCGAATTCAGGTCCATTGAACTCAATCCAAGCATGGATATTTTGCCCAGTTCGCATATTTAAAGGCACAAAAGAATCACTATCATTATAATATCCAGCCGTTTGAGTAACAATAGATTCGATGCTGTTTAAATCTATCCCAACATGGTTTCTATCTGGGTCATTGAATTCCGGGTTACGACCCGTATCGAACTCGACGGCGAGAAGTGGGGCCACTGTGTGAACGGTGGCGTTAGAGAAAAGTCCGAGGTATTGACCGGAGAGCGCATTGGGTGGAGAAGTTGAAGCAGAGAGAACAAAAGCGAGGCCAAAGCCAGGACTAGATGAGTCATCAGGGAGTATAGAAAAGATGAATTGGGTAGAGAAAGAAGTGGACTTGATAGGAATTTGAGATGGGTAAAAAGCTCGGCCGAGGGAGAACTGGTTGGAGTCGTTTGTAAGGCGGATTACTGGTGGTTCAAGACGAGCATCTTCGATGAGGTTGAGGGGAGGGGTGGTGGTGTTGGTAGTGAAAGAGTTGAAGAGAAATTCAATGCCGGAAATGGATGGGATGATTGAAACATTGATGAGAATGAATAGTATTGCTAACATATTTTAATTAGGAAACGGGGAATAGTGGGAAGAGACGGGCTGTTGCTAACACTTATATACTAAGTATTATTTCTAAATTTAAAGCTTAACAACCCACATTATTGCTCATCATATAATAATCACTATATTATTATTTAGGATGTAAGGAATTTCTATATTACTTCTATAATTTTCCGGAAAATTATATAGTAAATCAACCCCAATAGTCTAATAACAGGAACAGTGTACAGAGTTGCTTCACGAAATAATTTAGTAGACAAGAATTTATAATTCGAATTTTAAATTGTAACTTTACGAACTCAAATTTCAATTCTTTTGTTGACGAAGGAACCCGCAGCCGCTTCTTCTTCGAAGTGCAAGCCGCAGTGCTTGGGACGCAATAGCACGCAAACCACGTCGGTAGGTTAAACCACACTTAGCACGCCAGTGTGAGCTCCAAGAGGCGGCGGGCGGGCGTTACCCTGGGGTTTCGAACTTGTGACCAAGCTCTCCCACACCACCCAATGAGAATACCCTCTGCCTTCAAGACCAACTGGTCTAGGGCTTCGGATCAAATTTCAATTCTTATCCGTTGGATCTTTTGTCCAGCCACTTACAGACATTTCCCATTTAAAATAATCATTATTCATAGTCATACATGAATGAGTGATATATATTAGAAATTTATTAATGTGAAATTAAGTTTATTTTATTATTTATAACTCAAATAATTAGGGCCTCATATGTTGGAAAAATCATTTTCACACGCGTGTACACATAGAATCATATTTCGTAAATTTCATTATTGAAAGAGATATTGGTACGTAAGTGAAGTGTTTGAGACATAGAATGATGGACGGTTATTGGTAAAATGACAAGTAATCCATGTTGGTAAATGAAGGAATAAGTGTGTGAAGTGTAAGATGAAACGAGTCGAAAACGTTGGTAAACGAAGGAAGAAGTGTGCGAAGTGTAAGATCAGTTGAACTAAGGTTCACTCGTGATTCTGAAAATGATCGATAGAAGGCATATGACGATATCTGAAATATTCGCTTATCTACGGATTATGGTACTTTGGATGTCCAGCGATTCTCGGAGAACACAGTGATGCAAACTGGACATTGGACTTGAAGAACACCAAAGCCACAAGTGGATGTGTATGGTGTGTCTTTAAAAATCCTCTAAGCAAACTTGCATGGTCGATTCATGGAGGAATCATAATTTATCGCTTTGGACAAAGCATGAAACGAAGTTGAGTAACTTCACGACTCCTTAGAGGACATCCCTTACTGGGAGAAACTCGTGCCTTCGACAGTTATACATTGTGGCTAGTCGGTCGGCTTGAGGAAAGGTACGGATGACGGCGTCTGGACATATATGTCAGATACATAAGACCGTATGACAGTTAATCATCATGGGTGTCACTTTCTTGATTACTAATCAAAGGATAAAGCGGACCTTTTAACTAAGGGACTACCCGAAGATCAAGAGTTCTGTCTGTCTAGGGGAATGAGCTTAAAACCCAAACAATACGAACCTTTGTGGTGGTTACCCAACCATACTGACTGGAGATCCCAAGAATTTAGTTTAATGGGAAAACTAAACTGCAAAAGGTTCAGTTGAGCGCTTCGGTGAAAGCAAGAGCACTTCGGGATTATGATTATGTAAAGAAACGTGAATCCAAAGTTGTTCCCGCGATAGATATTAAAGTGATACCTGCATGGTGGGTAAAGGTTAACCTTCCAAACCTTTAACGATCCTCAAACGGTTGAGGTTAAGGTTGGGGAAACTTTTAATTATTCCTAACACTTGTGAAGTGGGGTATAGCAGAATACCTCATAGGAGATCATCTATTTAAGTGTGAGGACGGACTGCCTCAAATGAACGCACTTAAAAATCCAAGAAGTGTCCACGGCCACAACAGATAAAACATTATGAAGAACAGAGTAAGAAAAGTTATTATGTTGGTATTGTTGACTTGACTAACACTAAACACTGACGGTTCAAGCCATCACGTTCACCGCGCAGTAAGTAAGTCTGATGGTATTCAACTATGGAAGGTTCAAAGCTGAAGCTATCTCTCTAGATGCAACATCGGTCCGCTAAAAGATTGCTGGAAAGGCACCTTGTGAGTGCGCCAAAATCTCTTTCAAGAGGGGATTATTGGAAATTTACTAATGTGGAATTAAATTTATCCCATTATTTATGACTCAAACAATTGCTCTGCTCGTCGGAAACATCATTTTCACACACGTGCACACGTAGTGTCAAATATCATAAATTTCATTATTGAGAGAGATATTGATACGTAAGTGAAGCATTTGAGAAATAGAATGATGGACGATTATTGGCCAAATGACAAGTATTTCACGTTGGTAAACGAAGGGAGAAGTGTGCGAAGTGTAAGATGAAACGAGTTGGAAATCGCCGCGACACAAATTGGGTGATCATGGGTAGAAGCGCGACGCTAATTCTGTAGCTGTGCACACCGAGTGTGTCTTTGTTGACACCGATTTTGACCCTCCCATCCAGTCATTAACTATAAAATTACACTAATTTTCAACAATAATTCTAATAATTTTAAAATAATAAAATGCAGTAATAAAACATTAATACAGGCATAAATAAACAATTTAATAATAAATAATAAATACATAAAATAATAATCTAACACACGCGTTTTAATAATAGCATTCATAAAAGAATTAAGAAGCCCTAATTTTTATTTAATGAGTCTTAATAATGACATCACTTTATAAACATTAAACACTAATTAAATAGCACACCCGCATTTATTATTATAATAATTTAAATCTAAACTTAGACTAATAAAGCACCTAAATAATTTAATCACAATTTATTAATCTGATTTACCCCTAATTAATTTTACCTAAACTAACAATTAAAACTAACCTAAAACTAATACACCTAATTTAATACCTAAACTCTACCCAACCCAAAACGCAGCCCAACAGCCCACGTCGCCCTGGCCCAACCCGCAGGCCCAGAAACCATCAGCCTTTATCTCCTTTCCCCCCAGTTAGCCCACACCCCAGCAGCCCTTATTTCCCCTCACTCCCTCAGCGCTTATCCCTTCCCCAGAACCCTAAAAACCTAAAGCCTCAGTAGCCGCACCTCGCACCCCCCCATCGCCGCACCTTCCCTGCCGAGATTCTCGCCTGAGAATCCGGCGACCTTCCTTACCCATGCACACGCAGCCAGCTCGCCCTTACCATAACACGAACCAGCACAAAATCTCGCCCAAATCGTGTCAAATCGATAATAAAACCTTACCAAAATCAGCACTGAAGAATCTCAATCAAATCGTCTAAAATCAGTACCAATAACTTACCAACATTAGAACCCGAAATGGAGGCTATATAAACCATTCAAATACACATGCAAGAGCGCGGTGGAGGCGAGCACAAAGACGCAGAGCTCGTGAGGCAAAGACAAAGGTCGAGCACCGCTTTCATCTTCAAGAATACCTTCTTTACAATCCGAAAATTAGAAGGCTAAGGCAAGAACATAAAATCGAACCCTTTCGTCTTCCTCGTAAGAATCCGTCACAAACCAGTAAGTATTCTCAAAGCAACAGCTTCATTCCATTTTTATCGCATCGCACAAAACTCCGAGTGGATCGACACTTGATACGCTGCCTCGGTTCGCTGTCCGGAGAAGGTAATTCACTTTCCTGTCGAATTTCAGTTCTTTATGTGAATTTATGTATTTTTCTGTTATGTATTTCTTGATTATATTTGTTAATTTTGTTATAAAAGTCTTCAATATGTTTTAGCCTATCTTGTTAGATTCTGATTATCTAAAGCTATTACTAGGTTCATATTTAATATCATAAGCCGAGTACGTTTGCCTAATATCTGATTGTGATGTTGATTGATCGAAAGTTTCTATGGTGTCAACAAGTTCAGCCGATTGTTACATCGGTATGTCGGTTTGAGATCGAGTATCTTGCTCTACCTAGCTAAAAGTGCCATGCCCGCTCAATTAGGGAAATCCTTCACGTCAATATTTTACGTCTCCTGAATTATATCGTGCTCTGGTTATTGTCTGTTAAGCTTTTGCCTTAAATTTCTTATTAGATTAGACCATACTATGTTAAGCTATATCTTTGGTTGTATTCCATGTCTTAATTTGTAATCTTGTTTCATATGTTAAATACATACAGTGGACTAAGTGGACTATCAAGACTGTTTAGGGAGGGGTTGAGTTAAGAAAATGATTTGGATGAACCCTTTTGTATGAAAACAAAATGTCTACTCCCTTTGACAGGTTGCATATATATAAATCTACATTGTCTATTTGAAATGTTGGTTCCTTGTGCCTTGGCTGCTTAATTTATCCTGTCTGACGTATACATTTTGTGTTTACCAATTATGAGTATGAGTTTGGTGGAAATGTCTTAGCAGGCTACCTTCTTTGTCCTCCTGTTCCTTTTCGTTGTTTTGTCGGGGTTTGTTAAGTATTTTCTCTTCTTGGATCATATCCTTATTCTATTGATGTTATGCAAATATGCAACTCTTCATGTTTATTTAGGAGAGAAATTTGTCCGTTTGTATGCCTAAAATATCTTCTGCAGGTGCTTAATTATTTATCTTCGACCTCGTGTTGTTGATATGACTACACACTTAGCCTTCTGGTTTAAATCCTAAAATGGGTCCTCGACAAAGATATAATCTCACTCAAGTTAACCGTGGTGCCACATTTCTGATGATGATCTTTACTATATTTGATAAAAGATATAGTTCTTGTATGCTCGATGCAGATCCAGCCTATCTTTTATGTTTAAAAATGCTATCTCTATTGGTTATTTGGTCTTCTCGGTTTCTCGTGAATCTGGCACCTATTTTAAGTGTTTATCATGCTGATTTTAAAAGGTGTTAGTTAGGTCCATGTTGTTTGATAACTGTTTGTGTATAATCGTGCCCACATATACCTAATATGCTAGGTTAAGATTTCTTTGTGTCTTGTGTGATTTTCCCGAGTAATTGTAAATGATCGTACTAATCTTGGTATGTCTGAACTGTTTTTAGCTATTAAGTTCATATGATGTTGGTTTGAGGTCTGTCTAATTGGATAAGCAGATTTAAGGCTTTTGTAGTAGTCTAAGAAACATGTCAACCCCTTTGAGACTATAATTGATCACCCCTGCCTTCTGTATCTATTATGATAGTTGACATTAGTGTGAATTAGGAAATCATTGGGTTAGGGTTAATATGTACGCATAACTGTTATGTTGGTTCTACAAAGGCAGCCTTATCCATCTTCAAGGGATTTTATGTGAGCAAATATACTTTCTTTGTTAATTGAATCATACTGTATGTATGTCAAAGATTATATATGCTTGTATATCTTTATTAATTATATTCTGGATGTGTCTATTCTTATATGCCTAAGAGGATACCAACGTGCTTCTACATTTATGAATCTATTGGTTTGGTAAATGATTCATTTCTTGAAATTTTGCCATAGTTAAATATAAATTGGATCATATACATGTCTAAGTTTATATTAGCATATTATCTATTTGCATTATTAAAATTTTGAGACACTCTAATCCTTATCTTCTTTTTTTTTACATGAAATGCATCGGAGCGAAATGAAGAGTCTCATGGCGAGACTCATTACAAGCTACAACAAATGAAGATCCGCATCTTGTGTGCTTCATCCTCTCCGCATCATAAACTCCAAACCATAGGCGGAATGACTTCGCCATTTCCTCGAGTCCTTGTTAATTCTTATCCTCACCCCATTTATTGTTGTAATTATTTGACTAACGCTACTCTAATTAGTAGGACACCTAGAATAGCTAAACCTTGAATCAATAATTAGAAGATAATTGGGTATTAGAAATTTGGCCTTCCCCTAGTTGCTTATTTAGGATTGTCATGCATATCGGAATATTTTTTTTTATCATTGCAAAGAGTAATTAAAACCTAAACTATATTTTTGCATAATTAACAAAGCAAATCCATAAATAACTATCTTTCCCTTTATTTTCCATTGCCAAAAAGAGTATTTTATAAACAACATGAAATGCATATTTTCGAACTTTATACTATGTCATGCCTATTTACCTAGATACATTTTGTCAAAGAAACTGATTCTGGCATTATTACCTTTACACTATACTATGCAATATATATTTTATCTAATATAGCAAATTTATATGTTCTTTAAGTATCTTATGAACGTATATTTTCATCCAAAAATTAATTCTACTTTATAAAATCATAAACCTTTATGTCGTCAAAGAACATATTTTCCTTACTTTATATAAAACACTTGCAACATTCTTTTACTTCAAACATTCTTTCTTAAACATGCCTTTCTTAGCATAAATAATTAACCCTAGGTTTGAACGGACAACATGAGTTAGCGGATCCTTTAAGTGCCTAACCCTTCCCTTTAGGATAATAAAGAACCACTTACCTAATCTCATTAAGTTTAGCAGACCATTAAATGGAGTTAATGTTTACTTTAAACTAGTTAACATTTAGGTGTCCTAATTCACCCAAATTAATTAGGTGGCGACTCCTCGAACCCTTTTTAACATTCAGCACTTTATTATTTATTTTCTAACATTTTTTTATTTAAGCAGGGTTCGCTAAAAAGTCGCGGTCGAAAAAGGGCGCGACAGAATGGCGACTCCACTGGAGATATTTAGGTTCTTAACCACAACAGACCTAGGGTTATTATTTGGCATTACTTTTGCATTTAATTTTGTGTGCTGTATTTTGTTTTGTTTATTTTAATTGCTACCTGCTTTACTGCTTTCCTTAAACTGGCATTCCGCTCATATTTCTTCCATTCTGGAAAATTCACACTATCACACACTCACGCGCTGGTGTGCTTCGCGCACCCGCAAATTTCTTTCAAAATATCCAAATTTTAGGAGAGTTGGCGCCTGCGCGGAGTTAGATCGGTTAAATCGATCGGTAGCGTATACCGCTCGAGTTGTCCGCTCGGGAACTCTTGCGTCTAGAAAAGCCAAATCTTAGAAACTTAAGATGAGCTATACCACCCTTTATTTAGGGGCATCGTGCATTTACCTTAGGTGGGTCAATCGCGGCATTGGCACCACAATTAGGAAGACACCAAACTTGTCGACGGGTTTCTCAACCCAACGACCAACCAAAGATACTACGTGTGGCGTGACAATGATAGACAAATCCAAGCCCAATCATGACATGTTGAAATTAGAAAAAGTGCCGTCGTTTGGTCGCCACTTCCAACAAAGGCATTACGGTTGGCGGCTCGGACAAATCCATCATAACCTCGCATATCGGCGTTTAGGCCCTACGGCATAAAGGGTCCTGCATGTTAGGAAACGTTTGAATGTGCTATGTGCGATATATCTGTTACATACCTGCAAATTATGTGCTTTATGCTAACACCGTTTGTTGCATTTTTAGAAAGATTTATCATCTCCCCCAAAGGTCGATTTGTATTTGACTAAGCAATGGCAGAACATCGATATCTCACAAGATCAAAGGCACGGTCCACGCATGATCGATTCAAGGCATCTGGCGGAGCAGTGAACTGTCTTGGTTCTATAGGCAAGCGGTCTCGAGAGAAAGCGGCGTAGATCCGATGAACACCTCGCCCAAATACGCGACAAATGGCAAACTGCGGTAGAAATCGGAAGGCTCGAAACATCATCAAGTACTAAATCGTGCAAATAACCAAAGCAGTCAAAATCCTCCAAATTACTATCGGTACCCTCTTACTACATATCCCATTCACCAATATACAATGCACCCATACATCCCACACAAAACCAAATTATGCTCGGCAAACACAAACCAAAGGCAACACAAACCTACTTTTTGCAATGCATACGACAACCGCTTACGATACCCGTCCGTCATACGCCACGACCCAAATGCCCGCTCACTAAACACCTTCAAACCCCGTAGGTGCTAAGAAAACCAACCGAACCTATACACCTTTGGCGAACCCATAACCCAAGTGTATGAGGCGAAAGCGCGAGAATACTCGGCCGATTCCGAAATATCCCGGGCCTACTTCCCGAGGCACGATAAAACCAAACATTGTGCATACCACTCCGGTGTCGAGGGCACGACATCGAAATTGCTACTCCTCGCAGCGAGAATCGGCGTTGATCAAAGAAGGGTAATTCGGTGAAGAGTGCCCCAAATCCCTTGCCAAACCACGGCACGTCGATGTGCACTGACAACCTTAGATGAGAATACACTCGCGCCATGCCCATTCCGCTGAATCAATCATTTATCCGAAACGCACGCGCGAAGCCAAAGAAGAAGATATTGATAGCGAGCATGAAGACCCGGCCGTAGCGAGCGAAGGCGTATTGGTTGGATTTGCACCGCTTCCGTCCGCCAGAGTCGGATAAGAAAGAACAATTTAGTTTAGAAGAATAATTCAAGACTCATATTTAAGCTTTAATAATGTTTTCCTTTGTTTTGCTTGTAATTGGAACTACGTGTGACCTGATTCCCTTGGCGGATCGTGGCGCCACGCGAGCAGTCCCGCTTTTAGAAAATCCCAATTTCTCTTTTGCTTGTAATTGGAACTACGTGTGACCTGATTCCCTTGGCGGATACGTAGGCGGCCACCCGCCCGGTCCCACCTTTAGAAAATCGATTTCTCTTTTGCTTGTAATTGGAACTACGTGTGACTGATTCCCTTGGCGGATACGTGGCGGCCACACCGGTCCGCGCTTTTAGAAAATCCCAATTTCTCTTTTGCTTGTAATTGGAACTACGTGTGACTGATTCCTTGGCGGATCGTGGCGGCCACACGGATTCGGTCCGCTTTTAGAAAATCCCAATTTCTCTTTTGCTTGTAATTGGAACTACGTTCGACCTGATTCCCTTGGCGGATACGTAGGAGGCCACATCGGCCTCGGTCCCACCTTTAGAATTTTACCCAATATTCGCCATAATGAACTACGTCGTGACTGATTCCTCGTGGGGATACGTGGCGCCTAAATCGGCTTTGGTCACACCATTAGGAAACTTTCCCTTCGTTCTGAAAATAACAAGAATACACATAACATACAAGCAACTCCATTGAGACCCCCTTAGGCCAAACACCCTTTTCAAAATTGGGACAATGTAGGAAACCAGACAGGGGTTGCAAGTCCCAACAGTCGGACACGCAGATATCAAGGAACAATGGCGAAGTCAAATCTGAATCGTACCCCCAAAAACTCACAAAATTTTCTTTGGCGCAGTCCTTCATATTAGCGTAAGATCTGACAAAAAGTTCTTCATATTAGCAAAAGCGAAAGAAACAACATAAGCGAGAGAGCACCGTGATCAACAATAATTCAAAAGTCATGACAAAATCTAAGCGCGTCAGCTCGGGCATAAAGCACAACAAAGGCATCGTGGCACTTCGCGGTTGCGAGAAACATCTCGGGGCGACATCTCTACCACATAATTGCCTTTCTCAAATATTTATCATTTTGTTTTAACGATTATACACTAACTTTTCTCAAGCTTAGCTTGCGGGAGCATTTATTCTACGGGAGCGGCGAACACGTCCGAGCAACGGCGTTATCGGCGTATGTCGGCGGCGACATATATCCGGCTTCGGTTCGTCGATCGAAATTGGGACAATTTTAAGGACTTCGCCACGAAAGGACACCGACAAATATGATTCCATATGCTCGAAAGATCGACGTGGCGGGACAAATTTTAAAGAGAGCTGACGCCGGTAGCACCAAGAGTCAGCGAGGAACAAGGAGGACAATAACATTCCAATACAACATCTGCATCTCGTCCATACAACGAGCATCTGCGTTCGTCCATACAACGACGAACATCTACATCTCGCCCATACAACGGCGAACATCTGCATTTCGTCCATCTGACGACGAACATCTACATCTCGTCCATACAACGACTTAACACTGCGTCTCGTCCATACAACGGCGAACACTGCATTTCGTCCATACAACGGCGAACACTGCGTTTCGTCCATACAACGGCGAACACTGCATTTCGTCCATACTGACGTTAACATCTACATCTCGTCCATCTGACGGCGAACATCTGCATTTCGTCCATCTGACGCGAACATCTGCATTTCGTCCATACAACGCATTAACATCTACATTTCGTCCATACAACGGCAACATCGTATCTCGTCCATCTGGCGACGAACATCTGCGTCTGTCCATCTGACGGCGAACATCTGCGTCTGTCCATACAACGACGAACATCTGCGTCTCGTCCATACAACGGCGAACATCTGCGTCGTCCATACTGGCGAACATCTGCGTCGTCCATCTGACGGCGAACATCTGCGTTTCGTCCATACAACAACGAACATCTGCATTTCGTCCATCTGACGAACATCTGCGTCTCTATACAAGACGGCGTATCGTCACACCGTTTCATTATATAGTATATACGATTTGACTCTGACGCGACCACAAAACTTACGTTCTTACATTATTTTGTTTTGTGATTTATGCACTAATGCTTCTATCTTAGCTTGATCTACGAGGCTGCGCAGATGGAGCCTGGCGTGGATTTTCTCTTCTGACCGGAAATTTGTTGGGGCGAACCGCCCGATGAATGGCGTAGCGGCCTCAGCGTCGGTCCACTCGTTCCACATCACCATAAGACCCGAGTACCATAAGCCGTAGCGGTGCGCGGAGTTGGCTTAGTTTTTTCTTTACCACGGCCGATTGTCGTCATAACTCGACCGGGACAATTTAGTCGCGTCGGCCTTGCCTAAATTGCCCAACATTCTATTTACGGTCGAGACAAAATTGGCTATGAGTCAACGTCTTTGTCAGAAGATTCTTCCATCTCCATACAAAGAGGAATATTTGACACCCATTTTGACCCTCCCGTCGATCATTAACTATAAAATTACACTAATTTTCAACAATAATTCTAATAATTTTAAAATAATAAAATGCAGAATAAAACATTAATACTGGCATAAATAAACAATTTAATAATAAATAATAAATACATAAAATAATAATCTAACACGCGTTTTAATAATAGCATTCATAAAAGAATTAAGAAGCCCTAATTTTTATTTAATGAGTCTTAATAATGACATCACTTTATAAACATTAAACACTAATTAAATAGCACACCCGCATTTATTATTATAATAATTTAAATCTAAACTTAGACTAATAAAGCACCTAAATAATTTAATCACAATTTATTAATCTGATTTACCCCTAATTAATTTTACCTAAACTAACAATTAAAACTAACCTAAAACTAATACACCTAATTTAATACCTAAACTCTACCCAACCCAAAACGCAGCCCAACAACCCACGTCGCCCTGGCCCAACCCGCAGGCCCAGAAACCATCAGCCTTTATCTCCTGTCCCCCCAGTTCGCCCACACCCCAAAGAACCCTTATTTCCCTCGCTCGCTTATCCCTTCCCGGAACCCTAAAACCTAAAGCCTCGATGTCGCCTCGCACTCCCCATCGCCGCACCTTTCCCCGCCGAGATTCTCGCTGAGAATCGTGACCTTCCTTACCCATGCACACGCAGCTCGCCACTACCATAACACGAACCAGCAAAATCTCGCCCAAATCGTGTCAAATCGATAATAAAACCTTACCAAAATCAGCACTGAAGAATCTCAATCAAATCGTCTAAAATCAGTACCAATAACTTACCAACATTAGAACCCGAAATTGAGGCTATATAAACCATTCAAATACACATGCAAGAGCGCGGTGGAGGGCAGAGCACAGCACGACAGAGCTCAGAGGCAAAGACAAAGGTCGAGCACCGCTTTCATCTTCAAGAATACCTTCTTTACAATCCGAAAATTAGAAGGCTAAGGCAAGAACATAAAATCGAACCCTTTCGTCTTCCTCGTAAGAATCCGTCACAAACCAGTAAGTATTCTCAAAGCAACAGCTTCATTCCATTTTTATCGCATCGCACAAAACTCCGAGTGGATCGACACTTGATACGTCTGTGCCTCGGTTATTTGTCAGGAGAAGGTAATTCAACTTTCCCGAATTTGATTCTTTATGTGAATTTATGTATTTTTATTATGTATTTCTTGATTATATTTGTTAATTTTGTTATAAAAGTCTTGATATGTTTTAGCCTATCTTGTTAGATTACGATTATCTAAAGCTATTACTAGGTTCATATTTAATATCATAAGCGAAATGCGTTTGCTAATATCCGATTGTGATGTTGATTGATCGAAAGTTTCTATGGTGTCAACAAGTTCAGATTGTTCATCCGGTATGTCGGTTTGAGATCGAGTATCTTGCTCTACCTAGCTAAAAGTGTCATGCCCGCTTAATTAGGGAAATCCTTCACGTCAATATTTTACGTCTCCTGAATTATATCGTGCTCTGGTTATTGTCTGTTAAGCTTTTGCCTTAAATTTCTTATTAGATTAGACCATACTATGTTAAGCTATATCTTTGGTTGTATTCCATGTCTTAATTTGTAATCTTGTTTCATATGTTAAATACATACAGTGGACTAAGTGGACTATCAAGACCGTTTAGGGAGGGGTTTAGTTAAGAAAATGATTTGGATGAACCCTTTTGTATGAAAACAAAATGTCTACTCCCTTTGTGAGTTGCGTATATATAAATCTACATTGTCTATTTGAAATGTTGGTTCCTTGTGCCTTGGTGCTTAATTTATCCACATGCAGCGTATACATTTTGTGTTTACCAATTATCGAGTATGAGTTTGGTGGAAATGTCTTAGCAGCTACCTTTCATCCTCCTGTTCCTTTTCAGTGTTTTGTCGGGGTTTGTTAAGTATTTTTCTCTTCTTTGGATCATATCCTTATTCTATTGATGTTATGCAAATATGCAACTCTTCATGTTTATTTAGGAGAGAAATTTGTCCCGTTTGTATGCCTAAAATATCTTCTCTGGGTGCTTAATTATTTATCTTCTGACCCTCGTGTTGTTGATATGACTACACACTTAGCCTTACCGATTTAAATCCTAAAATGGGTCCTTGACAGCATATAATCTCACTCAAGTTAACCATGGTGCCCTGTTTACAGTGATGATCTTTACTATATTTGATAAAAGATATAGTTCTTGTATGCTCGATCTGAGATCCATTTATCTTTTATGTTTAAAAATGCTATCTCTATTGGTTATTTGGTCTTCTCGGTTTCTCGTGAATCTGCTGCACCTATTTTAAGTGTTTATCATGCTGATTTTAAAGGTTGTGTTAGTTAGGTCCATGTTGTTTGATAAGCTGTTTGTGTATAATCAGCCCATATACCTAATATGCTAGGTTAAGATTTCTTGTGTCTTGTGTGATTTTCCGAGTAATTGTAAATGATCGCATGCTAATCTTGGTATGTCTGAACTTTTTTAGCTATTAAGTTCATATGATGTTGGTTTGAGGTGCCTAATTGGATAAGCGGATTTAAGGCTTTTGTAGTAGTCCCAAGAAACATGTCGACCCTTTGAGACTATAATTGATCACCCGCATACGTATCTATTATGATAGTTGACATTAGTGTGAATTAGGAAATCATTGGGTTAGGAGTTAATATATGCGCATAAGCTGTTATGTTGGTTCTACAAAGCGACCTTATCCATCTTGAGGATTTTATGTGAGCAAATATACTTTCTTTGTTAATTGAATCATCTTGTATGTTTGTCAAAGATTATATATGCTTGTATATCTTTATTAATTATATTACGGATGTGTCTATTCTTATATGCCTAAGAGGATACCAGCGTCTTCTACATTTATGAATCTATTGGTTTGGTAAATGATTCATTTCTTGAAATTTGCCATAGTTAAATATAAATTGGATCATATACATGTCTAAGTTTATATTAGCATATTATCTATTTGCATTATTAAAATTTTGAGACACTCTAATCCTTATCTTCTTTTTTTTTACATGAAATGCATCGGAGCGAAATGAAGAGTCTCATGGCGAGACTCATTACAAGCTACAACAAATGAAGATCCGCATCTTGTGTGCTTCATCCTCTCCGCATCATAAACTCCAAACCATAGGCGGAATGACTTCGCCATTTCCTCGAGTCCTTGTTAATTCTTATCCTCACCCCATTTATTGTTGTAATTATTTGACTAACGCTACTCTAATTAGTAGGACACCTAGAATAGCTAAACCTTGAATCAATAATTAGAAGATAATTGGGTATTAGAAATTTGGCCTTCCCCTAGTTGCTTATTTAGGATTGTCATGCATATCGGAATATTTTTTTTTATCATTGCAAAGAGTAATTAAAACCTAAACTATATTTTTGCATAATTAACAAAGCAAATCCATAAATAACTATCTTTCCCTTTATTTTCCATTGCCAAAAAGAGTATTTTATAAACAACATGAAATGCATATTTTCGAACTTTATACTATGTCATGCCTATTTACCTAGATACATTTTGTCAAAGAAACTGATTCTGGCATTATTACCTTTACACTATACTATGCAATATATATTTTATCTAATATAGCAAATTTATATGTTCTTTAAGTATCTTATGAACGTATATTTTCATCCAAAAATTAATTCTACTTTATAAAATCATAAACCTTTATGTCGTCAAAGAACATATTTTCCTTACTTTATATAAAACACTTGCAACATTCTTTTACTTCAAACATTCTTTCTTAAACATGCCTTTCTTAGCATAAATAATTAACCCTAGGTTTGAACGGACAACCGCAAGTTAGCGGATCCTTTAGGGTGCCTAACCCCTTCCCTTTAGGATAATAAAGAACCCTTACCCAGAATCTCATTAAGTTTAGCAGACCATTAAATGGAGTTAATGTTTACTTTAAACTAGTTAACATTTAGGTGTCCTAATTCACCCAAATTAATTAGGTGGCGACTCCTCGAACCCTTTTTAACATTCAGCACTTTATTATTTATTTTCTAACATTTTTTTATTTAAGCAGGGTTCGCTAAAAAGTCGCGGTCGAAAAAGGGCGCGACATGTGCGACGGGAAAATGGAAATTTCAGACTCTTGGGTTGATTTTAGAGCATTGAATTTCCATTACTTGGCACTTAAATTAAGCCATTATTTGGCTGATTGTAACATCTCAATAAGTGTCATTACATGACTATTGAAAGTCATTAGTTGGCTAGTTGAAATGTGATTTTTCTTACACTATAAATTGAGGTCTTTAGCTCAATTGGAAATAACATGCGACACTTAGAAATCAGAAAATTTCTGAAATACTTTTTCTTCTCTAAGCATTCTTTCTATATTCAAAGTTCTTCAAGAAAAACAATTGAGTTTTCTTTGCTCAAGTGTTAGTAGTTATTTTATCTTGAAAGACTATTGCCCGTTAACGTAAAAAGATATATACAAGGCAATCTTATCTTAAAGACAGAGTGTCATCACTCGGCTCAACACAGTTGTAACACTTTCAGATTTAGTGTCTCTTGATTTCAGGTTATCAAGATTCAAGGAGCAACCTGCAATTAGTACGAAGATTCAAGACTGAGATCAAGAACTCAAAGCTTGTTGCCACAACTATTATTACTACAAATTTATTGCTATTGCAATCTTCATTATTTATATAGTTATTTATTATTTCCGTAGATGGATCATATACACAACAATATACTTAATAGTGGATCGAGTATATTGTTAAGGACAAACTAGAAATTGATTAACTATACTGGATTAAGAAACATACACCCTAAAAGAATAAATTGAACAAAATAATTACTCTCAAGTATTAGTTTGATAATTGCATGAATCAAATGAATCTTGAGAGGTTCAACATTTCTTTCAACTCCACGAAAATGGAATTGTTCAATTCTTCTAGTGGATGCTGCAGTCTCTCAAATATCTAATTAAAGAAACACCATATTTGTCAAATATATGGACTATGCCATCAACAATTTTATTGTTTGAAAGCAGAAATAGCAAATTCTTTAAAAAGTCAACCTCGAAATGTTTGACTTTCTCAAAGTTCAAATCTTCTTTCATTTAATTGGTTTTTTTATGCTTTATATCTCAAATAATTTGTGTTATTCAAAAATAGTTATTTCAAATCATTTGATATTTTAAAAGTTAAGGTACAATTAATTATCCCCCTCTTTTATTTATTTTTAATACAATTTTGTCATTAATAGAGATGACACATAAGTAAAGTAACATTTAATGGATAATAATTATAACTTAGACATAAATAAAAGTAAAGTTAGTCAAATATCGTCTCCTAATTTATATTTCTCAATAGATGTATAAAACAAAAAAGACAAATAATTTAAAACGGATGAAGTATTTGATAACAAAGCAAACGCGACATTTAATGATGTGTAGGTCTCTTCTACAAACTATGTCCTCTTTTTTCTGTTATTTATCAACCACCACGAATCAGTAACCAAAACAGGAAATATGTCACCTACATTAATCAAGGGATGATCGGTGGTAGGCCGGACCAGCGGATCGGGGCCGCGGGATCGGCGGTCGGGTTGGAGAGGAGGGGCGGGTTGGCTGGGCGGGCAGGCGGGGCCGGGACTAGCGGGACGATCAAGTGTCCCGTCCGACGGGGCGGTCGGCAGTCGGGCGTGTTTTTTTAAAAAAAAATAATTTCCACTAAATTAAAAATACTAAATTACTAACAAAGTAACATTAACATATAGTAATATAGTGATAGTCATAGACTCATATACTCATATTATAATTATACTATTTACTATTATAATATTATAATATTATACTCATATATATAATATATTTATAAAGTATAAACTAAATAATTAAAGTATTAAACAAAGACAAGAAGAGTGTAAAAAAAACATCCCAAGGCTGTTTTTGTGTCTCTTATATTATTAATTATTTCATTAAAATATACAAGATTCAGAATTACAACATTGTAGCGTACTGTTGTTGAAAAAAATTGCAAAAGACATAGAAAAATTAAAAAATTGCAATGAAATAAATTACCAATTTGAAAATACTTTTTCTAGTTTCTTTATAATTTCGTGTGGTTCTTCGGTTGGAATTGGTATATCTTGGTCAAATTGTTCCACGTCGCTACTCATGTCTTCAGATAAAATGTCGTTGTAGTTTTCGTCTTCTTCGTTAATCTCGGTTGTGCGCCTCCTTCGCTCCACTCGTATCAATCTCTGAATAGTACCGCATCTCAGTGTCTCGGCTAATGAGTGTATCAGTGCTCCTATTTGAAATTTGTCTGCAGAAAAAGCGCTTTCAGAAGCGATTGATGACGCTTGAATGTTCAAAATATCTCGGGCCATCATTGAAAATGTCGGAAATGTCTTCTCATTCTGCATCCAATATTTCAGCAAGTCTTCCTTTCCGTCTTCATTGATAACTGCTTGGTAAGGTAAATTACCCTGCAAAACAAAAACATCGAACTCGCTAATTTGGTTAGCTTCTACCAGCGCATTCTATTTACGAGGCTTTCAATAAAATCAATACTAGCGCGAAGCGGCATGTCTTTTAGTGTGTTGAGCGAGAAGAAGATGTACGAAAGTCGGTTGGTTACTAGCACTTTCTTCTTTGGTAATGCCGATATACTTTTGCATTCATCTTCTACGCTATTCAACACTTCGTTTTCGATAGGTGGCTCAACATTTAAATTTTTGGGAGTTGGAGGTGGTAGTACGTCCATACAGTTATAAATATTTTCAATAAGACTTTTACAACCCTCTACTTTAATAGTCGGGTTTAATACAGCACCAATAATATAAATAAGGGGAATAGAAATAAAATATTTCTTTAATTCCATAAACATTTTTTTAATAGCTGCCTTATAAGCAGGTTTTTCCATATATTCTTTAAGAAGTAAAAATATTATAGCTATATAAAACAACATAGTTGAAATAGTAGGATAATATAAAGTAGAAAATTCTTTTGTTGCTCGTTGAAAATTCTCTAGAAATACAATAAGTTCTTTAATTTTGTCTCAATCATTATCCACAATTATATCATTTGAATTTTGATTATGGGCGTTAAAAAAATAAAGTGATAGGTTTTCTATAGTCATAAGCAACAACTAGTTGGTCATATAAAGAATTCCACCTAGTAGGTACTTCTTCGGGAATTTTTCTGTAAGATAGTCCACAATCGTGACAAGTTTTTTTATATTCTTTTCTCTGTTGGATTCTATTATTTTTAAAAATAAAGTGTATATCAAATTGTATTTTTTCAAGAATATCTTGAAAAGGTGAAAGATCATTCTTTACAACTAAGTTATAAATATGACACACACATTTGATATGAAAATATTTTGGAAAAGACGGAGTTAAAACTTCTTTTAAAATATAAATAGCAGCATTGTTAGAAGATGCATTATCTAATAAAATACTCATAACTTTATCAGTTATTCCGTAATAATCGCAGACTGAATAAATATTTTCTGAAATAAACTCACCAGTGTGCCTACTATCTATATATCTATATATCTATATGCTAAAATACGTTTTTGCATAGACCATTTATAATCTATCCAATGACAGGTTACCGTTAAATAATAATGTTCGTTAGTACTACGACTTATATCAGAAGTTAGAGCGACTTTGCAATTTAAATGATATAATGAATAACGCAAATATTGTTGATATTCGTGTGCAAATTTAAACACGTCTCTCTTAACCGTTGATCTAGAAAAACCTTTATAAGCAGAATTATACATATCTCTAATATAATGAATAAAACCAGGCGATTCAGGAAATGAAAAAGTCAAACCCTCCACAACAACTAATTTTGCCAGTGCTTCCCTATCTTTATGTTTATCGTATTTAGGGCCTACAACTCCCCCCGTCATAGGGTTAATTTGACCATGTACTTTATTCGGGACAGTATGTGAACCTTGTCCCGATTGAGAGGACGTCTGCTCACCATCTTTTTCAATAATGTATTGGGCATGCAAGGCTTTGTTTTTTTTGCAATAGGTGTCTTTCTAAACCCCCCGTCCCACCATGACCTTGTCCAGTTTTAAAAGAATAAACAGATTTACAAGTTTTACATATAGCTACTTGATTCGGTACGTCCCTGTCAAAATATTTCCATACAACTTATTTTAATGGTCGTTTTGCCGGACCTCGTCTCATACTAGGGGGGATAGGAGGCATTTCACTAGTGGATGTATCATCATCTTCATTAGTAGGTGTATCATCATCTAGAGTGTCATCTAAATTAAAATCTTCTTCATTTTGAGGATAAACATTTGTGTGTCAAGATCATATGGTATTTCAGAAAGCAGATTCGGGATCTATAAAATCATCTTGTCTGGAATAGTGGAATACTAGAAGAAGTACCGCCCTCTTGTTACATACTACTAGAAGTACTTGCCGAAAAGACTTTTTGTTCTTTTCATTTTAATTATGATAATAAATAGTTAAAGACTTAAAGATAATGAAATTAAATGTGCTAAATGAAATAAAAACAAAATAATAATTTAATGAGAGAACGAATGTACCAAACGCCAAGCGTAAGTCGATGTAATCGAGAGAGGTTGAAAATTGAAACTTTGCTCGATAGATTAATCCTCAAGCTAGTTGTCAACTTCACTCCCAATTCTCAAATTAATAAATAGAGTGAATATGTAGTAGACAATGTTGTATAGAATAATAGAAATTAGAGAAAATATAGGAAGATTTGTGAGAAATAAGAAGAGAAATTGATGTATTTATAGTTAAAAAATTGGGTTAAAGTGTAAATATAATAACTTAGGGGTTAAAAATAAATATAAAGGGGGTTGGGGGAGTGGGGGAAGCCAAAAATGGTCGTTGTCTAACGGCCAAAATGTAAAATGGCCGTTAGACAACGGCTATTTTTGGCAAATGGCGGGGCCAAGGCGGGATCGGGCGGGATCAAGGCGGTCGGGTCTGGCGGGACATACTGCTGTCGCGCGATTCGGCCCCGATCCGTTTTTCGCGAGGTCAGGCGGGTCGGGACCGGGACAGGGTCGGGTCGGGACCGGGACGGTGTCGGGTCGGCCCGACCCACTGGCCAGTCCTACATTAATCTGGTCAAAATAACCCGCTTATTTCTCTATGTTTCTTTTATTCGTGAGAACTGAAATGTTATGTTCTTACTAAACTTCACACGTATAACTAAAGGACTGAGTTCAATTACACTAACAACCACACACATATACATTCATATCAATTAATGTAAAACAATTGACCATCATTCAATGCCAAGTGTGAAGAAGTCTTCGGTATTTAGCAGTTAGCTCGCGTTATTCAGATGAAAAAGTCAGTTATTTCACTTTCAAACTTAAAAGTAAGGAGGATTTATGATTGTTCATTTTTGTCAAGTCTGTCACAAATATGACGCAGTTAGAGAGTTAGCACGACAAACTGATACTCCTCTGTTTCCATTAAAAGTAGTTCTTCTTAAATTGCCCTAGAAAAACTTTATCCTTGACATTAATTGCCCTAGAATTAAGAGGCACGTAAATAGGCAATGATTATAAGAAAATAATAGGGGTAGATTAGTCATGTTATTAGTCTTATTAATATATTTTTAATGGACATGTAAAACCTTATTCTGCCAACTAAATGAAAAGGAGTAATGAATAGTAGATTCCTCACGCTGTGAATAGAGAAATGATGGGCCTCTACAGCTTTCACCTTAGATTTTGAGAATCTTTACACCGATAGCCGGTTGAATACATTGTTTACTTTCTCTAATTGATACATATAGATCATACATTGATTATACATGATAATATACATATTATATATCCATCGATTATTTTTAATTTAAGCAATTAAAAGATCGGCTATTTAGATTAATTCTTCTATTTTATGTTCTTACAGATCCAGGATATCGGAAAGTTGGCCCAAGTTGGAATAAACCGTTCAATTTTCAAGTCCAAAGGAGGCTAGCCCAATGAAAGTCTGTAGGTAGTTGAATGAGGGTAAATTTCACCAACCTATCACTTTTTTTCACAAAAGTCACTTAATTTTGATCAACTAACACAAAAGTCACTAAAACTAATAACAACCGCAAGGTCACGAGTTCGATTTCCTGCATAAACCTTTTTAATTGAGTTTGTCACATTAGCATCGATGTGGTTAATCGTACATGGTTTGCGAGTTATCATACGGTTTAGTTTCTGCTGACTCAAAAGAAAGTATGCGGTTGCGGTTCCGTCACAAAAAAACTAAAACTAATAACATATTTTTCACTTTTTTTTTTATTATTATGCTTAAAATGTAAAAAAATAATTAAAAAGGTGCATTCCGACCCAACCCAAAACCTAAATAACTCATTGTTGTATCAGTTGTTTATATACTGTTTTTATGCTTTCATAATTGCCTTTTTCTAGCCAAGAGGCCATGTATGTTTATTTTATACATGTTCCTAACTTCAAAGTCCATGCATATATTTCTGTTTAAGATCTCCAACAGATAGTACAATTGGTGTAGAATGTAGCATACCAGTGTCTGTTTGCGGCCATCTTTTACCGTTTTTTTTTTTATTATTATTAAAATCTAATAAATAAAATTTTAATTAAGAAGGTTGAATCCCGACCCGACCCAAAATCCAAAACTCAAAACCCATATACGGAAATTAAAATGTTAATCGATCAAAGTCGGAACAGAACCCCAATCCGATATTCTCTGGGGGCTTCTTCTTCATCTTCAAGGGACCACCATAATCCTTTTTCTGCACTTAGTGACCACAAAAATGTTTTTGCTGCACTGAGAATGGCTCCAAACTGCACTGAGAGCGAGTAACGAAGTCTTGTTTAAGAGATTTATGGACGAACTGAAAAATGAGGACAAAGAGGCAAGAGAATGGTTCAATCATTCTGAGAGACCATTCAATACTTGGGACTAGATCATTATTTAAATGTCACACCAGATGTGACATGTTGTTGAATAATTTATGTGAGAGCTTTAACAGGTAATAAGATTTTTTATTTTCTTATCACATTCATTTTTAAATAATATACTAACACAACTAAAAAAAATCCAGATATATACTTGATGGGGACAAGGCTATAATAACTATGCTCGAAATGATCAAGAACAAGCTGAGCAATTACGTAGTATTATTTCAAACCAAACATGTTAAAATGGTATGGTTTTTGAGTTGGGTCGGGTTTGGTTGGATTGGATCTTTTTAATTAATTTTTTTATTATATTTTAATAATAATAAAAAAAAAAAGTATTATAATAAGTTATTCAAGGAAAAGTGATTTAGTGACCCGAAGGCTCAAAGTGATTTTAGTGACTTTTGTGTTATTTGCTCAAAGTTAAGTGAAGGGACGGTGTTTGAGCAACTTCTGGATAAGGATAGTAGAAGCAAATGTAATGCTCCCATCGCTTACCAATACAAACGGAATATGCTTTTAATATTAGGCTATTATATTCGTTACATAAGTAATGTGCATGAACATCAATGAGTAGATCCTAGAATTTGGCAATTCCCATACCCTGTGGACACTGTGAAAGATAAGTTCCGTCTGTTCTCGTTAGAGTAAACATCATGGCCATTTTACAGTACTAATATCATCCAACGGTGCAGGAGCCTTGGCAATTTGAAATAAGAGGACAATGGGTCACGTCAAATATTCACAATCTTTTTTCCTAAAGGAAACGGTCTAAGTGGATTGTAAGATTAACTATCCCAAGTTTTATTATACTATAAATAAAACACAATATAAATTTAATCTTGAGATATTTCATCTTATCCCGTTTCAAACGACCCAAAGAGTATTCATTTTTAACAAGTTTAAAGGACAAAAATCGCTCAAGCAACCTAAGGAGCTATTTTAAATTTACTACAAAAGATGAGAAATACTACTCTCTCCGTCCAAATTTATGGCTTAGAGAAATATTACTCTCTCTGTTTCAATTTAAATATATTATTTTTCTTTTTGATCTGTCCCAAAAAGAGTGTCTCTTTTTATATTTAGTAAATTAATAATTCAAATATCATACATGACAAATTTAAAATTATAAGATTCAAATGACATTTTAATATATTAGGCATATCTTTAATTTAGGATCATAAAATTTTTAAAAAAAAACTTTTATTTTTAATTTTTTTATGTCAAACCAAACTATGACTTCCAAGTTCCAACTAGTCACATGTGACCGACTTAGTCCAAGCGATTTGACAAGTCTAAGGTTCATTTTGCATTGTAGTTTTCCTTGCTTTATGCTACGTTAAAGTGCTGCGTCTCTATCCATAGTGAATCTATTTTAGTGCGCTCAAAAATAATAAAGATGTTTCCACACTTGCACTTTTATAAAATTTAAACTTCATTTCTCAACTTTTAGTCTCAGCCACCCCATAAATAAAGATGATTTGAATAGATAATACTAACTTTTTAAGCTTAATATACACTAATAGCGCACTTAGATATTAATTCATTAGGCTTCCTCTGATTAGTGGTCCCATAAAGAAATCTAGAGCATGCATCATATCATTTTCATTATGCTAAAAATTAATTATGCTTTCCTTCAAGAGCTGGGAAAAGAACTTGACGATAAATTCAAAGAATCAAAATCCACCATCAAACTAAAAAAGCAGAAGCGCAGAGCTTCGATATTAATTCCTTTCACTTCATTTTTTGAGTAGGGACAATGGAAACAGCATCTTAAAATAAAGCCAAATCTATACTAATTTGCTTGCATTTAGATTAGAACTTATTCAATGTATGATCGATTTTGAATTTTGTTCCTTATTCTGATATAGGAATGAAAGATTTAAAACTCTTTGAAGCAAAATCGACAATAGAACTGAAAAGATTACGCAATAGAGATCTGTTTCAAGCAAATTACCATGTAGAGATGAACTGAAATTAAATATTACTACTTATTTAGCTATTGGTACAGCAAAGACCACCGTCGCAAGCCCAACAACATTATCAATGGGAAGTCTGCCGTCCGGCATTTATACATGAAAATTAACAAATAATTTGATGACGATATTGATAGAAAAAGTTTAAGAGTCTCTTGTAGTATTTTTTTTAATTTTTTTTTTTTTAATAAAGAGTGTATCAAGTCATTGTTCACTTCAAATTAAATGGACAAGTATTATAAATGCGTGAGATTATATTCATAGTTAATGATAAATGAATTGATATTATTAGAGTATGTGAATTATAAAAAAATATAAGATTAATGAGCATTTTTTTTTGAAATATATTACATAAGCCTTTGTGAATAGAGTAATTAGATATCCCCAATAAGCTAGTAGATAGCCGAGTGAACAATCAAGATACATACAAGATGGTTCTTACAATATCGTTAACGAATTTTTTCTTATAATTTTTATTAATAAATATAAGGCCTCTTATTATGGTTTAACTTTAGGTCATCAATTTCGTTGAGCCGCCCTTGTTAACCCCAACATGAAAAAATGAATGAACATAAGCATTTACAATTTGAATAGAAGAAACAATCCTATAAAGATCTATTGTATTATTTTTATGTGTAAAAATAAAGATCCGTTATTAAAAGTACATAATATTTAAACAAATTTGTGAATGATTACAAAACTAAATGACTTCAAAACAAATGCACACACATTAAGGATGTGTTTGGTTCGGGGTAATAGAATCAGGGTAAGGGAATGGAATCCCCTGATTCCCTTTGAAGTTATTTGTTTGGCCTATTTTTTCATTTTTCTTATCCTCTTTTCTTTTTTCATTCTCTTACATTGATTCCCCACCCCCTAGGTATTTTCATTCTCTTTCCTCAATTTATTACCCGGACCCCCGATCGCGTACTCCGTTTTCATTCCGTTTCTGAAACAGATTCAAACATGTAGGGACAATTAAGGTAATTCCTTTCGTTTCCTTTTCATTCTCTTACTGAATTTTATTCCGTTTACCCTGCGCGAACCAAACACACCCTGACTAAGTTGCATAAACGAACAAAATTTGATAGAGGAATTACTACTGAAACTAACGTACACAATTTCTGGCATCTAACAATTGAAATTTAATTTGTAACAGAAAGTAGGGAAAAGGAATCCGATATCCTTCATTCTTTTGTTTAACATGAAATTCGCAGCCGCTATCCGAAGGTGCGCACTGGGTAAACCACGGACTTACGTAATAGCCTGCAAACCCCGTCAGCCAGTTAAACCACATTTGGCAAGTGTGTGAGATGCACTTCTAAGAGGCGGCGCAGCACTGTGTTACCCGTAATTTCGAACTTATACTGCCTCTCCCATTACTATCCAACGTACACATCCGCCTTCAAGCACTAACCGATGGTGACTTCGAATCGCTATCCTTCATTCCTTCTTACGTGTGTAAAAGTGCAACCCGAACAAATTATATGAAAAACACAATTCAGGGAAAAGGTGTGCCTTTATTTTGTCAAAATATTCCAAGATACCCTCTCTTATTCATATTATTTACATTACAAGTATATCAGAAGCAGTGACGGATTCAGGCAACATTTTTTGGTGGTGTAAAAATACGACGTAATATTTTTTGCGTAGCAAAAAAATCGAAGCAATGTGGGTAAAGTACAAAACGACGTCGTTTTATATATAAAAAAACTTTTAAAAATAAAAATTCTTGAAATTTTAGTGGGCAGAGTACCAAAACGATGTCGTTTTATAACTATTAACAACAAAACAACGTCGTTTTGTATTTAAAAAAATGGAAATTCTAGTGGTCCAACTGCACCATCCTGCTTACGGTGGATCCGCCACTCGAAGAGAACTAAAGCATGCGTCTAAACTAAACCAACAAATTTAAAAAAATCAAAAGGTGTACAACTATTCAAAATAGTTTAAATTTACCTTTTTTTACATTCGGGAATAATAAATCATACCTAATGCGTAAGGAACTATAAGAAAAAATATATAATATGTCATCGTTTTTTATTTGTTAAATAGAAAGTATTTTAACACTACTTATTTTCTTATGTTCCTATTATATGTCTCACACATTCACTGCCTCTCTTGCCTCCCTGCTAAAACGAAATATTAAAGAATAATTGCAAAATTGTTCAGTTTAAATAGTTCAAGGATAAAATTAACTTATTTTTTATTATTTTAAAGTAATCGTTGTGAGTACAAATGTGTAGAACGGGAAAATAACAACAACAACAACAAGTAAATAATAAATCTGAAAATTAAATATGTAAAAGGTCTTGCTGAGTCGATTGAAGTTTCAATCTTTCCTTAAGATAACATTGCTCTCGTATGTCCTTTCAACGGTTGTGTTAGCAATTTATCTTCCAAGATAAAACAACAATCAAACAAGTGATCAAAGGGACTCAAGTGTTCGCTTGATAAGAAAGATCTTTAAGTGTATTTTGATTGCTAGAGAGGAAGACAATTTTCAGAGAATTGTTTAAGTGTGAAGTGTCAAGTGTTATTCTAAATGAGTCTTGTGTCTCATTTTATAGTGTGTAGATGATGACCCTCCAAAATGGCTAAGTAATGGCCATGAATGCCATGTTAATGCCTTGAATTTGGAGTTACAATTCAGCCAAGTAATGACTGAATTCATGAGCAAAATAATGGAGAGTAAATACTCCAAAGTCAGCCCAAAAATCTGTTTTTAATTCACCTCCAACGGATTAAAACAGTCGAGGAGTCGCGGCCCTTCAGTTCCAGTAACTCACTGGAACTTGAACGTCAATTAGAGTCGCGACCCTTCAATTCCAGTAAGTTACTGGAATTTAAACGTCAATTAGAGCCGCGGCCCTTCAAGCGTCGCGACCCTTACATGGAGGAGCCGCGACCCTTCTCGGTTTCGTGGTGATTTCTGATTCACTTCATCTTTACACATTATACACTTCTTCCTTCATTTACCAACGTGAAATCATTCGTCATTTGGGCAATAACCGTCTATTATCTTACGTCTCAAACAATTCATATACGTACCAATATCTCTTCCATAAAGGAAATTTTCATCCTTGACACTACATGTGCACGTGTGTGGAAATAAGGTTTCCTATGTGCGAGCCAATTGTTTGATTCATAATTAATAGGATTTACTTTATTTCACGTTTAATAAATATTTCCAACAATCCCCTCTTGGAAGAGATTTTGGTGCACGCATATGGTGCCTTTCTAGCAATCACTTGGCGGAACGATGTCGCATCCGGAGAGGTGGCCGGAGCTTTGAACCTTCCATAGTAAAATACCATCGGACATATTTACTGCGCAGTGAACGTGATGTCTTGAACCGTCAGTGTTTAGTATATGCCAAGACAATGGTACTAACACAACACCTTTCCTACTCAATCTTTCTAGTGTTTTGTCCATCGTGGGTCGTGGACACCCTTGAATTCTTAAGTGTGTTCATTTGAGGCGGCATGTCCTCGCACTTAGATAGGTGGTCTCCTACAAGGTATTCTGTAATACCTCGCTACACAAGCGTTAGGAACCATTAAAAATTTCACCAACCTAACCTCAACTTTTGAGGATCATTAAAGGTTTGGAAACTTATCCTTTTACCCCTCTTACAGGTAACACTTTTTGTCTATCACGGGAACGGCCTTTGGATTATGTTTCTTAAGAAAGACACATTATCTGAAGTGCTCTTGCTTCCACCGAAGCACTCACGGAATCTTTACAGTTTAGTTTTCTCATTGAACCTTATTCCTGAGATCTCCAGTCTGTAAGGTTGGGTGTCCACTATATCGGTTCTTATTGTTTGGGTATTAAGCCCATTCCCGTAGACAGGCAGAACAATTGATCTTTGGGTATTCCCTTCGTCAAGAGATCTGCGATATTTTTCTTAGATTTTTATGTAATCAATGGAGATAATACCCGAGGTGATCAACTGCCTAACAGACTCATGTCTCCATCGAATATGATGAGACTTACCGTTGTATATTGAACTTCGTGCCCTTCCTAGAGCCGACTGACTGTCGCAGTGTATCATTACAGAAGACACAGGTTTATCCCAACATGGGACATCTAATGCGCGGTAAGATGCACACACTTTAAACGCAAGTGCACGTTATCGTGACAAGTAGTATAGTCTTGATAAGACCGAATATCGTCCTCAAGGATTAGGGTTCAAGTACCAACTATCTATTTTTTGGTATCTATTTGGTAAATTGATATTTTGGATTTGTAGTTTATAACTAAGAATTATAAAAGTTATTTTAACTATAAAGGTTTACTTCAGTGGTGATGAGAATAGGGCTTCCATGTATCCTCACTATCCGCTTATGCTACTTATTAATGCAATAACTTATGGTATTCTTCTTTTGGAGAAAGCAGGTTTACGAAATCGTTTTATACTCCCGTTAGGGTTATATAAACACTCAACCCCAGTATCGCACCTTACCTACCTTTCGGTGATAAGGATAACTCTATAGGAGGATTAAGAACAAAACCTAGTTAACCGTCACGCGCGATGCAAAATTAGGGTTGTTAAGCTCTCATTAACGCTACATAAATAATTGAGGTATTTTCATCCCCAATCAAGAATGTCTATCCAACTTACAACATATTCACAATCCCCTTTCTAATCGATTAGAAATCATATAGTGATAATTAGTTGTCAATTAATTACCAAGAATTCAACTCAAATATTGGATAGATCTCACAATAAGAAAAATAACCATAAGCATGCATTAATTCATAACAAAAGTTTCTAGAGATTCAACATGGAAAGCCCTATAAGAGAATTAGTTCCTAGCCATAGACATGACAAGAACTAATGCCATGTTCATCATACAAAAACTGAAATAAAGAAAAGAAAAGGAAAAGAAATTACTAGACTATGGTCTCCAATCTCTAAGCAAGAAGCCTTGTGTTGTGCAAGAAAGGGAACTCTTAAAAACTGCCTAGGGTTCTCCTTTTATAGGCTGCAAACCGCCTCCCTCTTTTCCTTCAGGCCTGGCCCAGAATTTCGTCCAAAAACCTAATTTTTCCGTCGCGCGCGGCCTGCGCGCGCCATGGCCGGAAGTTCTGCAACTCGGGTGTTTTGGCGCCGCGCCCCGATATCTGCTCTCGGTAGCGCGCGTACTGGAACTCTGTAAGCTCGGATGTTTAGCGCCGCGGCTCCTGCATCTGTTCGGTGGCGCCTTACTGGTCTTCGCACCTCTGCAATAGTGGCGTCGCGGCCCTCGCTGCGAGGAGGCGCCGCTTGTCAGGTTCTGCCACTTTCGCCACTTTCTCTGTTTTACCTCTTTTAGCTCCTTTTCCGCCATTTGGCCATTTTAACCACTTTGACTCAATAGAAAGGAAAACTATCCGAATACGACACTTATATGTGCAAAACGGGACAAAAGACTAACTAAAACTGACTCAAATGGTGTATATAAAATACACCGATCAAATACCCCCAAACTTAACCTTTGCTCGCCCTCTAGCAAAGATAGAAAGAAAGAAATAAAAGACTCAAAGAAACAAAAATTAAAAGACTCACTGCCATTGATCACTTTTGTTGCATTAGTATTAACTAGAAAAACATGAAGGTTAGCAAAATAATATGCAGGAACATATAGCATGAAATTTCAGCACACTAAACACATGAAGCTAGATATTTCGCAAACTCATATTCATCATGCTTAATGGAAGTCAATATACTAAATCATGCATATAAATTCAAGAATTTCTATGGCATGCTTACTTGCTATTCTCCACTAATTCTGGATATGCATAAAAGAGATCTTCAGGACTTTAAGGGTTGTAATGTAGGCTTAGGTATAGGTAGGTAAAAATAGGCAATTTAGGCTCATTTCGTGTACCATAAGCTCTTTAGCTTTTCAATATTTCCCTTTTTCTTTTTGTTCTTTTCTTCATTTCGATTCTATCTTTTCCCTCTTTTGTTTTGGGAGAGTGAAGTATATAATAATGACAAGCACCCCCAAACTTAGGCTTTTGCCTATTTCTTATTACTTTTGTATTGGGGTGCAACAGACTTATTCACTATTTTTGTCTCCTTTTTAACACAATGTATTCCACTATTTTATATTTTCACTTATGGTACAATTTGTGGGAATATAGGGTGTCAAAGAAGAAGTTTCAAATTTAGGCTCAATGGGGCTGACTAGGGATATTTTTAAAGTACGGGATAGAAAAGAATGGTAAGAATTGACTATCAAAGAAATGTCTGAGTCATCTCCCTAACATGCATATCCTAACTATTTCGCCTCAAATAGCAAGCAATCATAACACATAAGCATTTATCATTTAGCATGCATAATTCAAGCAAGAAACTCCAAATAGACAGATTCTGTGAGTTTTTGGCATATCTAACCTAAGTGTCTAGATAGTTGCTTCAATTCCGTTACATTATTCCACCTTACTTCACTAGGTGTTTCTAGCAACTACAGCATACATGATCTTTGACAGGCAATTATGACTCAAAAAAGAAAAAATTTTGGTGACTCAAAATAAACATAAAACAATCAAAAAGACTTAAATAAAACATAACATGACACACAAATAAAACACCCCAAACTTAAATCACACATTGTCCTCAATGTGTGTAGACTCGAAGACAGTAAAAGAAACAAGACACTTACAAACTTTGGCTAAAATGGTGGCGGTGGATAATGCATCGACCATTGGTTGAACAGGGAACTCAACTCGTCATATCACGCGCTGCCGCTTCGCCTCACTTCTTGTTGCCCTTGTCGCAACTCCTGTTGTCCCTGTCTCAACTCATTTTGTCCTTGTAACAATGTGCCGAAATGTTGCATCATCATTCTCTGGTTCTGGAGCACTTGCTCCATCATTGGCACTGGAGGTTCTGCTTATGTGGTTGGCCGGTGGCTAGGTCCTGCCTCATATTGAGCCCCTATTTCAGGCTCATCCTCGTTCATTGCGGCCTCTGCTGCTGGTGCTGCTGCTGGTTGTACTCTCCGTCTGGCTGCTGAGGGGCTTGAGTCTGAGAAAGAGTGCACTATCCCATAGGACACGGGCAGTTGGTTTCTTTCATGAGTATCCGTGGGTAGGATTGGGATCGCACTCATGTGACATAACTTTGTGATAACTGAGCCATGTCCCAATCCGCCTGTTGCTACCAACCTGCTGATTTCCTCAATGCTCTGCACTATTTCTTTCCCCACATCAATCGCCAACCCTCATAATTCCATATATCGCTTAATCCTATCCTCCGCACTCTGGTGAAGTCGTGGATGGAATCATCTGGCCGACGAAATATAGCCAACCTTTGGCTACTTTGTTGAATTGGCACCTGTTCAGTGCTCTTGACCCATTTCTTCCAATATCAAAAACAACCTCATGGTAGCTCACGGTGTTTGCGACGGTATCCCAGTTTATGTTGTCGGTGCTCCTAGACCATGTTCTAAAATGGCTCCGATCACCAATTCCTCCTTCAACATCAACTGTTTTCAATTGTATATTTATATCTTCTGCTTTCACAGGCACATAGTGTCCCCTTACAAAGCATCCCCTTTCCACCTTCTCCGGAAAGTTGGCATAAAATTCACGCACCATTATTGTGTTTACTGGTGCTATCTTCTCCGGATTCATAAATTTCCTCCACTCTCTTAACTCAATCATAGCCCGAATGGGCTCATAAACATCTTCTTCCCCATATGACTCCCTCTGGTAGTCCATTCCCCTTTCTGGTATTAGGAGTCTGGTATCAAGCTTTTTGTATCTTTGGTAGGCTTGGTAGCTCACAAACCTATTTTCATCGTATTGTGGGGTTGGGGTGGATGTGGAGCCTCTTCTTTTCCTGGTGGCCATGGTTAAAACAGTTTCTGGAGCTTTCAATTTAGTGACACAAATGTTTCCTACACAATCTACAACTAGCAGCGAACACAACACCCCCAAACTTCAACTTTTCTACCCAATACCCACACTCATTTTCTACTCTTTTCTCCAAACTTCACAATCAACTTTTTAGTACCCAACTACTTCAACTACAATACTCCTTCAAACTACTACCTTCAGTAAAGGATTCAAGAACAGAAAAGGATTACCTTTTTTATGAGAAGATTCAAGCTTGTTCTTGTTTCTAATGGTGGTTTGAGGCTATGGAATGGAGCTTTGTTGGTTGAGATGGCTAAGGGTTTTTAGAAATTTAAGAGTTTTGGTTGTGGTTGGGTTTAATTTGTGGAGGATTTGTGGGCAAATTTTTGGAATTTCGTGGGTTTTTGGAGAGGGAGAGTTAGGTTTTTGAAATTGGATTTGGGGGAAATTTGATTTTGGGCGTTTTAAGTTCTGGATTCCCGCTTGCTGTTCGCTTTTAGCGCGCTGATGTTCTGCACTACTTCGGGACTTTCTGCGTCGCGGCCACATTCAGAAGCGCGGCCTAAACTTGGCAAATTTTCTGCGATTTTTAGCGCCACGCTCTGGCGCCGCGCTTAAACTTCTGCGCTGTTCGATTCTTTTAGCGCCATGCCTAACTGCGCGTATGGCTACAGAAATTACGGCTTTTCTTGATTTTCGCCGCCCGGTTTATTTCCTCAGCACTCAATCACAAAGACAAACACAAGAACCCAAGACCGTGAGATTGTTCTAGACAAAATAAAATAAACTAAAGACAGAAATTAAAATAACATAATTAAAAACGCTGGGTTGCCTCCCAACAAGCGCTGTCTTTAACGTCTTTTAGTCGAACGCAATTAACCGGTACGAGTGCCCATTGGATACTTCTGCGAACTGCTTGCAATCCACATATTTATTGTTATAGGTCTCAATTTTCCTACGACCATTTGCTCAACCAAGAGCCTTCAACATACAATTATCCCCCAAGTACACAAGACAGACTTGTCTTTTATGCTTGTTATAACGTAGGAATCCGTGAAATTCTCTACATCTTTCAACTCTAGGGGGTACCCTTGATGGTATGGGCTTCCTAATTGGGGATCAGCCGTGATAGCTAGTGGTGGTTCTTCTGTAATAGGTGCAAGAAAAAGGATTTCTACAGAGTCCAAGAAGGTAAATAATTGGATCTCTGCAATCTTTTCCTTTTCTACACCAACTATCTCACCAGATTCCTCAATAGTTGGGTTTGGTTCAGGCTCCTCAAATTGTTGTTATTTGTCAAAAATGATTGCGAGTTCTCCTATTGCGATTCCACTTCTTTATGGCCAATCTCATTTCTTCCATGAATCGCGCTTGATACTTAGTGAGGCGAGTATGACTTCTGCAATTCCTCTCTCTCTTACATGGTTGGAGCTCGATCATATTGATGAAATCCATGTCTTGAGGATCCACGAGATGCATCAAAACCAACAACGGATCACGGCACCCTTGTTTTCACACAATAAATACATAAAACGAAAAAGAATAAAATAAAATAGAATAAATAAAAACATATAAAAATTAACAAAGAGTAAAAACCAAATTAGAAATTAAAAATAGATAAATTTGATATTGAACTATGCCTAATCCCCGGCAACGGCGCCAAAAACTTAATGCGCGGTAAGATGCACACACTTTAAACGCAAGTGCACGTTATCGTGACAAGTAGTATAGTCTTGATAAGACCGAATATCGTCCTCAAGGATTAGGGTTCAAGTACCAACTATCTATTTTTTGGTATCTATTTGGTAAATTGATATTTTGGATTTGTAGTTTATAACTAAGAATTATAAAAGCTATTTTAACTATAAAAGTTTACTTCAGTGGTGATGAGAATAGGGCTTCCATGTATCCTCACTATCCGCTTATGCTACTTATTAATGCAATAACTTATGGTATTCTTCTTTTGGAGAAAGCAGGTTTACGAAATCGTTTTATACTCCCGTTAGGGTTATATAAACACTCAACCCCAGTATCGCACCTTACCTACCTTTCGGTGATAAGGATAACTCTATAGGAGGATTAAGAACAAAAACCTAGTTAACCGTCACGCACAATGCGCAAAATTAGGGTTGTTAAGCCTCTCATTAACGCTACATAAATAATTGAGGTATTTTCATCCCAAATCCAAGAATGTCTATCCAACTTACAGCATATTCACAATCCCCCCCTTTCGGAATCTGATTAGAAATCATATAGTGATAATTAATTGTCAATTAATTACCAAGAATTCAACTCAAATATTGGATAGATCTCACAATAAGAAAAATAACCATAAGCATGCATTAATTCATAACCAAAGTTTCTAGAGATTCAACATGGAAAGCCCTATAAGAGAATTAGTTCCTAGCCATAGACATGACAAGAACTAATCTCATGTTCATCATACAAAAACTGAAATAAAGAAAAGAAAAGGAAAAGAAATTACTAGACTATGGTCTCCAATCTCTAAGCAAGAAGCCTTGTGTTGTGCAAGAAAGGGAGCCCTTAAAAAGCGCCTAGTGGTTCTCCTTTTATAGTCAAACCGCCTCCTCTTTTCCTTCGTGCCCGCCAATTTCGTCCAAAACCTAATATTTCAGCGTCGGCGCCGCGCTGCATGACAGCGCGCCGGAAGTTCTGCAATCCGTCGGGTGTTTTGGCGCCGCGCCGATAATCGCTCTTCGGTAGCCGCGCGCTGGAACTCTGTAGCTTCGGATGTTTAGCGCCGCGCCTCGTGATTCGGCGGTAGCCGCGGCCTGGTCTTCGCAGCCTCTGCAATAGTGGCGCCGCGCTGATCGCAGTGAGGGCCCGCGCGCTTGTCTGGTTTCACTCGTTCGCCACTTTCTGCTCACTGCATCTCCTCTTTTGCCCTCTTTTAGCTCTTTTTCCGCCATTTGGCCATTTTAACCACTTTGACTCAATAGAAAGGAAAACTATCCTAATACGACACTTATATGTGCAAAACGGGACAAAAGACTAACTAAAATTGACTCAAATGGTGTAGATAAAATACACCGATCAACATCCTCTAAGAAACCATGAAGTCATTCAGCTTTTTCTCCCACAATGTCCAAAGTGATAAATTCCGACTCCCTCGTGGATCGGGGAATATGGATTTTCCTAGAGGATTTCCAAGACACAGCTCCACCACCAATTGTAAGATTGTATCCACTGGTGGACTTGATGTCTTTGCTATCGGATATCCAGTTTGTACTGTTGTACCCCTCTAGTATATTTAGATATCTCATGTCGTGTATCCCGAACTTTAGCGTGAGTTTCAGAAATCAACGCTTTCCAATGATCAACAAGTTGTCTTCATAGAGGCATATCATGACGAGATTCCTTTCATGTAAACACATTTGTTACACCCGTTAATGGCGAAATTTTCCAATAGTACAATACTATCTAATTTCTAGTGCCATTGTTTAGGGCTTATTTCAGTTCGTACTATGTTTTGACAAGCTGACAATTTTTGTCTCTTATTTTGGAACCACATACCCCTTGGGTTGGTCTATGTATATTTCTACTTCCAAATCACCATTTAGGAAGGCTATCTTGACAATCATTTAATGTATTTCAAGATCCCGCAAGACGGCGATAGTTATGAACATACGTATGAATGTCTTAGATTTATACTTGTCTATAGACCTATTGGCATTGTTGGTTCTCAACCTTTGGTTTGTGGCTATCACGCCCCGAACCCCGGACCCAAGACTGGTATCCTACCTAGGCACTCATCTACCCGTACAACACATGTAACTCGCGGAAGCTAAATAACACTCTCCTTTATTTTTTGTAAAGACAAAGCCGACAAGGCTGCCATAATATATAACACCCGAATGGGACTACAACTGTACAAAAATATAAATACAACTCACGCAAGCTCTGCCCACATATGAATACAGACCTCTAAGAGTTTGACAACAACTATGATGGGACAAGGCCCCATCGTACCCTGAAATACACAACAGTCTAAATCAACTGTACCAACGGTAAGCTCCGGAACAAGGAAGCTACCTCAACAGCTGAATAAGATCCCACACACGCGGATCACCCAACAGCGAACCTAAACCTGCGGGCATGAACGCAGCCCCCCGAAGGGGGTCAGTACAACAGGTACCAAGTATGTAAACAAAAAGTGTAGTAAATCAGATCATAACTGTACAAAAGAATGACAGGGTCAAGTATGAAAATCAAATACCAGATCCTACCGTGTCATATAAAATAAAAGCCAACTGTACCTTTTTATTTTAAAAAAGAGTTATTTTAAAATAAGGTATGTCTAGTCATGAAATTCATTTACTCTATACACATCTCATGGGAATCTATCCCGCATCGTGAATACAAGTTCACAGACAATACACATCTCATGGGAATCTATCCCGCATCGTGAATACAAGTTCACGGACAATACACATCGCATGGGAACCTATCCCGCATCGTGAATACAAGTACACATACAACTTCTTGTGCTTAGAATGACTGATCTGAGTATGCCTTTGTCTAGTCGATAGTCTGGTAGTGCGCGTCTCTTTGTATCGGATGCTCCTATTTCGTCAGTCGTCTTCCTCTGAGAGTTGAGTTCGCGGAGACTGAACTTAAGGGGATAATACACATCTCATGGGAATCTATCCCGCATCGTGAATACACGTTCACGGACAGTAATATCTTATGGGAATCTATCCCGCATCGTGAATACAAGTTCACGGACAGTAACATCTCATGGGAATCTATCCCGCATCGTGAATACAAGTTCACGGACAGTAACATCTCATGAGAATCTATCCTGCATCGTGAATTCAAGTTCACGAATAGTAACATCTCATGAGAATCTATCCCGCATCGTGAATACAAGTTCACGGACAGTGATATCCATAAATAGCTATCATGAACAACCATGTGCAAATTAAAACATCTTTTTGACTTTCAATAAAATCTTTAAAACAAACTTCCATTTTAGTTATGCCAAGGTACCAACATATCATGTACCAAACACATATAAAATCTTTCATTTAGTTATGTCAAGGTACCAAAACATCATGTACCAAACATCTCGTGTACCATACGCACACCATGAACTTTCATTTTAGACAACCCTAGACATTATCACATCTTGCATTATTAGGGGAATGCACCCAAATTACTATGAAATATTAGGTGCGTGAACCCAAAAGTAATATGTACATTCGTCGTACATCTATTTATTTATAAACCCCAAGACACTAACACTCGTAGTATCAAGACATTTTCACTTTTAAAATCAAATTACTACACTTTTAAACTCAAGTCACATGTACTTCATATAATCAAATCTCATATACTTTCAAATTCAAGTATCATATACTTTCAAAACCAAGTATCATATACTTTCAAATAAATCATGTCTCATAACTTTCAAAATAAATCAAGTCTCATAACTTTCAAAATAAATCAAGTCTCTTAACTTTCAAAGCAAGTATCATATACTTTCAAATAAATCAAGTCTCATAACTTTCAAAATAAATCATGTCATAAGAAGGAAGGATAGTTCACATACCTCGTTGACGACTAACCAACACGACAAGTAGAATACGCTTCAATGTACTTCAACCTTGTCGGCTATTCCACATGTCAAGTAGAATATGTCACACGTAGTACTTCAACCTAAAATGACAATAGCACTTTTATCAACTTCAAACTTCCAAGTGTAAGACTTATACCAAAGAATGACCCTCTTATTCTACGGGAATTTGGACAGCACTTCCTTTGTTTCTACGTACTTTTCCACCTTTTTCAAGGCCCAAATTCAACAATAACCAAGCCACAATTAAGGGCACAACCAGCAGTTAACCAAAGGGGATCACACGCATACCTTGAGTGGTAGGATTGACACTAGTAGTGCCAAAACCAGTGGAGTTGAAAGCATTAGGATTGCCTTGAGTGATGTTCAAATTTCCAACATTTATTAGATCTTGTCCAGTCATGTTGTCGTTGAAATAACAAATATTATCTTAAGCTTGTGAGTACAAATTTGTAGAACGGGAAAATAACAACAACAACAATCTGGATCAGTCCAATCCGCCAAAAAACTGAGGCCCAAAAATAAGGCCCAGTACACCTTTCATCTTTTCCCTCCCCCCCAAAAACCAAACACAAACTCTAAACCTAAATACCCACTATAAATAAAACTACTCCCCCTCTTTTCATTTTGAACAACAACATCAGCAGCAGCCGCAACACCTTAAATATATATCCCTTTATCATTTTTTTGGATCATCTTCTAAAAGAGAAGAGCTCAACCACGCCTCATCTTCCCAATCTCCCAGTGACCCTCGCGTGAACACACCCGGTCCGTCGCATCGCCGGAGCTTGACTCGGCGAACCACCGTTCCATCGACGGAACCATCACGCTAACCGAACGTCGACCATCAGAACGCTGTCTCCGTCGCGCTTTCGCCTTGTCGCATCTTTAAACCAGCGGTGGTGTCGCCCCGGCATTTCGCCGACGAGGCGACGCCGACCCCTTTCCCTCTTTTGTTGTGTTGCTGGCTTCATCTTGTGATTTGTTAGACTGATTTTTTTATTGTGATCTAGCCGGAGTATAAGAACTCCCGCGACCTTGTTGCTTTATTTTTTGTCGATCTACCGTCATTTGTTGGATCGATTTATTGATTTTACATTCGCCGAGTTCTTGAAAAACTCGTGATGTTCGAGATATCCGCGATTTCGTTGGCATCGATATGATGTTTTCCACTGTTAAATCGATTTTTCCGGCAATTTTGTTGGCTACTGCTTTGTTGTTTTTCGACTATTTTTTAGACATGTTTCCGTTGTTTTACTGTTGTTGGACTGAGTTTGACAATATTGCCCTTTATTTTAAACTAATTGGAATAGTTTCTTATTTCCAAAAGAACAGATAATGCACTGTTGTTATTTTACTGGTTTGAATATGATACTACACTTTGATTGGCCGATGAAGGAATTTTCGTCTGATTTCCAAGGTCTCCCCTGTACAAAGACGTGTTTATTTTTTGCTTTACATTAATTTTTGTCATTGCTTTAAAATTATTTATTATATTACTAACATTTTTACTAAGTGTTTATGCAGGAACCCGGAGATCATCTTGTGCAGAAGGCCTAAAAAGGGATAAAAGATGTCCCGAAGTTTTTTATTCGATTTTAGCTTTATTATTCTGTATTACATTCCATTGTAATTGTAAATTATGAAAACTGCTTAGAATATGTAGAATAAAAAGACAATAAATAATTATCCTAGGTTTGAACGGATAACCGCAAGTTAGCGGATCGTAAAAGATGCCTAACCCCTTTCCTTTAGGATAATAAAGAACCCTGATCCAGAATCATTAATTTCGCAGACCATTAAATGGAGATTAGTTGCAGTATTTTTATTGCAATAAATCAAGTGTCCTAATTCACTTAACTAATTAGGTGGCGACTCCTCAAAATCAGCATTATTGCCCCATCCAGGGAACCGCACCAAAGAACAATGTTGCGGATACCGTTCAGACCCCGAGGTAAAAAACGGGCGTGACAATTAGTATGTCATAGTTACTTACAATGTTTTGTTTTGATACATTTTTTGGTAGATGGCTGAGCCTAGCACGACATCCACAACTCGTGCACCATTGCAAAAAAAAATAGGCAACAAAATTTGAGGTTTGAAAGCATTTTATTAAAGCAAAAAATGAGAAAACTGGTAATGATATTTCATCCTGTAATTATTGTAATGAAAGCTTGACTTATAATGTTAACAATGGTACTTCAGCCACGTGGAAACATTTGAGAAGTTGCAAAAAGTATCCTCACAATATTGACAAGAAACAAAAATTGCTTGGTACTCATTTTAAAGATAGTATAAATAGAGAATGAGCATATGCTTAGCACTTGGAAATATGATGAAGATTTTTGTAGGCACATGTTGGCTAGAATGATTATTATTGATTTGCAACCATTTGGAAAGGTTGAACGTGAAGGTTTTAGGAGTTTTGTGTCTGCATTACAACATTTATTTAAGCATATTTCAAGATTCACTGTTGCTAGGGATTGCATGAAACTTTATGTTTGTGAAAAATCATGCTTAAAAGATAAGTTGTCATCTCTAAAATCTAGGATTGCTCTCACAACTGACATTTGGACTTCCATTCAAAATCTGAGCTACTTATGTCTTACCGCTCACTTTATTGATGAAAATTGGAATTTACATAACAGATTGCTAAACGTTGTTGTTATGCCTAGCCATAAAGGTAGAGATATTGGTAAGATGGTAGAAAAATGTATAATTAAGAGGGGAATTCGAGATCGTATATCAACAATTACAGTTGATAATGCGAGCTCTAATGATGTGGCGGTTGCTTATTTGAAGGACAAGTTAAAAAATACCCTTGTTGTGGGGGTGAGTTTTTTCATATGAGATGCACAACTCATATATTGAATTTGAGTGTGAAAGATGGGTTGAGTGAGGTTCGTGAATCAATTAGTCGAATTCAAGTTGCAGTTAAGTATGTTAGGAGTTCCCCAAGTAGAGCACAACAATTCCAAAGTTGTATAACTGAAGAGGGCATAACTTATAAGGGCTCTGTTTGTCTTGATATTAGTACGAGATGGAATTCTACATATCTTATGTTAGAAAGTGCTAGTAAGTTCAAACAAGCATTTGTACGACTTGAAGATGATGATATGTCGTTTGTGACTGAGCTTGATTGTGGTGTCCCGAAAGATGAAGATTGGGAAAATACATCCTTGTTGTTTTTATTTCTGAAAAATTTCTATGAGGCTACTATTAGAATGTCAGGAAGTCTCTATGTGACAACTAACCATTATTTTCATGAAGTTATTAGCATGTTTTCAACATTAACTGAATGTGAAAGCCAAAATAATCAGGAAAATCTTAAGGCGATGGCTAGAAAAATGAGAGTCAAATTTGACAAGTATTATGGTAGTATTGAGAGAACAAACATGATGGTGTTTATAGTTGTAGTACTAGATCCTCGATATAAGTTGAGATTTCTGAATTGGAGTTGTCGAAGAATTGGTGTTGATGATAGTAAAATAGAATTGATGGTTAGTAAGGTAATGAATGTATTGGAACGTCTTTTTGCATTCTATGACAGAAATCATTCTTCTATGGTTGATTCTAGTGCATTAGACGAGTCTCAAGGTTCTATTGACAGTGATGGTGGTGAAAATTTTGGTTTTGTTGATCCAGCTTCACTTGTCAAAGATTGATACCAGGATGACCAAGATGAACTTGGTGGGGATTCAAAATCTGAATTGGAAAGGTACCTTAGTAGTCCTCGTGAGCCCAAAAATGAAGTATTTGATTTATTGATGTGGTGGAATGCTTCAAAATTGACTTATAAGATTCTCAGTTTGATGACTATAGACATCTTAGCCATCCTCATATTCACGGTAGCCTCGGAATCGACGTTTAGCACATCTGGTCGAGTGCTTGATCAATTTCGCAGCTCTCTAACTCCTAAATTTGTGGAAGCTTTGTTTTGTTCCCAAGATTGGTTGCGCTCATCGTCAAATCCCATTAGTGTTGAGCAATATATGAAAGATGCAGAAAAATATGAGGAAGGTAAGTCACTAAGTCTTTTTTATTTTTGTTTTATGAATTTGGGTTATTTAGAATTTTTATTTTTGTGTATTATCTTGTCTTGGAATCTCACAATAATTTCATTTTATTTTTTGTAGAGCTTAGTTGTGTCACGAAAGATATAATGACGGATTAGTATGCAAGTGGACGTGTGACATTTATGAAAGTTTATTTAATGTTTTTAGCATCTCTTGTAATATTTGGACTGTTTTATTAGCTACTGCAGCAGGTTCTGCAAATATTAGTGTTGAGCATTTATGGACTGTTTTACCATATGTTTTGTAATATTTGGACTGTTTTATTAGCTACTGCATCAGGTTCTGCAAATATTAGTGTTGAGGATTTATGGGTTGTTTATGGACTGTTTTACCATATGTTTTGGGAGTTGGAAATAGGTTCTGCAAATATTAGCTATTGCAACAGATCTTTGCTGCTGTTGTTAGCCCAATTATGACTATTATTTCTGAATGTGTTTTCTGTTACAGGATACCCGGGAACCTACTCGAAACTGCAGGGTTCGGATAGATTCCGAATAATGATTGATATTGATAGATTCCGAAATAGTAAATTTATAAATCGATCTTTTACAGAATAGAATCCAAATAGTTAAAAATGATAGAGTACCCGAATCCGATCACCCCTAACTTCAACAAACCCAAACCTGCCTTCGTTGAAGTCTCGTGGATGGGCAGTGACCCAAAACAGATCGGGCCAAATATCTAATCCACCTAGCCCTTTCTTGTTGCTCCACGAATCCTACCCGTAAGCCCAACAGCTCATCAGTTGAGCCACTCGTCCCATCTTGACTGGACCATCCATTTTTCGAAAATCCCAAGAAAATAAAACGAATATAAGAATAACCTCCTTACCCGACACCTTTGCTTTACTTCTCCGCTTTGTATTCGTAGCAATAAAAATTACTAATCCTCACGCGCCGCAAACCCTATATATACAGCTGATTCCCTAGCCTTGTGGTTCTTAAAGCTGCCCAAAATCTAAAAGCATCTGCTCTTTCTCTAGAAGCTTCTCTTCCTCTTTTCAACTCAAAATACTTTTATTCCTTACCTCGTACTCAAATTCAAAGCATGAACTGTATGAACGGTACACAGGTGATCAAATTTCTGTATAGTTACGGCGGGAGAATCTTCCCCCGTCGCTCCGACGGCAAGCTCCGTTACATCGGTGGTTTTACCAGAGTTCTCTCCGTTGAGAGATCCGTCACTTTCGCAGGTGTGTTCATTTGTTCGTTCATTCATTTCCTTGTTATTTGTTTTTCTTCGTTTAAATTAGAGGCTGATTAAGTTGACTGATGCAGAGTTGATGGTGAAGTTTGGAGATTTGTGTGGATCGTCTATGAGTTTGAAGTGTAAGTTGCCGAGCGAGGATTTGGATGTTTTGGTATCCATTACCTGTGATGAGGACTTGATGAATGTGATTCAGGAGTACGATCGAGTTTCATCGTTGACGAATCAAGAGGTGAAGATCAGAGCTGTTCTATTTCAACTCAATTCGGCGAAGATCTCTCCTCCGTCATCGCCTATGTCCTGCTTTGACTTTCCGGCATTGAAATTAAAGCCGGAAAAGGTCAGCTGCTTCTATTCGCCTCCGTCGTATACGGCGGCTGCGGTCGGTGGAAGGAAAGACGGTGGGAGGTTTTACTACCCTTGCTTTGACCGTGGAAACCCTAGGCATCTTTACTATGTTGCTCATCGGAAGTTCGGAACCATAGCCAATAGAAATTAATTTAAAGCTAATAAACAAAAAAGAGAAATTGAGTTATTTCAGGACGTATTAAGTTGAGCACATACAAAGTGAGCTCCTCACAAAAAATATCCCCAAAAAGGAAAAAATATATCAAATAAAGCTGAAATATATAAAATGACAAATGCCCACTGAATTTTGGGTTTGATGAATTGGATTGTACATTATTTGAGACTGCAGTTCAATTCAATCGTGAGGTGAATTTGAGATATCTGTTACACTCCTACTAGTGTGGATTTCCTGAGTTTGCCCATTTTTGGACTTGTTCACACGGCCGTTAGGGTTCCGTCGCTGTCATGCGTTCACAACAAGCGTGTTGCTTTAGTTTTTTTTTAATGTTCTCAGCCCAATCTTTTAGGATTTGTTTGGTCAAGATTTTTTAAAACAGTTTTTATTTTTTAGAAGTAGTTTTGCAGAAATATTTTTAGAATCAGTTAGGGGGTGACATATAATTATAGAAGTCTTTATGAGAAACAAAAATAATTTGTTGTTTGGCCCATATTTATGCAAAGAAACTAGAATATTCTTTTTAATATATTTAAATTTATTTAAAATATTTTTTTCTATCATATGTTCCTAAAAATTAGTATATCTTTATAATTTAATAATTTTTAAAAAAAATTAATTGTAATATTTAATAAAAAAATAATATTATATTATACATAAAAAATGTAACGACAATATGATAGTCAATTACTCAATATGTTCAAAAGTTGAATATATACATCATTACACATATAATAAATTAGAATATATAAATATTATTACGACGCACGACTCATTAAGGAAGTGACAATGTTGTGGCGAACATATTCTATACTAACATCATCCATTGATCCATCATGATCATCTCTCAAAGTTATTGAAGTTCCTCCAATATCTTCATCTCCATCAACTTGAGGAACATAATTAGGGTCTGCATCACATTTATTAAATTTCAAATTTTCAAGTGCATGTCTTCTAATGTAAGTTATGTATAGTCATAGTTGCCGCAATAATTTTTTTGTGCGTCTAATGAAAAATTTGACATTATTGATAATACCCTCCATCTTTTTTTTCACACATAACTGTTCGATCAATTACATTTTTGATGAGGAATGGACAGAACAAACTAATACTTAAAATATGGGGAAAATAAACTCATATAAACTACATCTATGGTGTATATATATATGTGGCAGAGAAAATCAATTTTTTAATACTGCTACAATCTGTTTTTAATAAATACACCTCAGTCCCAAACAATTTTTTTTTGAAAAAAAGAAAGAACAGAAAACATATCGAGTAGTTTCAAAACCCCATAAAGATTTAAACCAATTGAATTAAGCATTTTAAATCAGATAACATATCAACTACTTATTGAAATCCAGTGAATAATTAAACTCAGTTGAATTAAGTCTATAAACAAAATTATGGGGAAAAAGCAGATAATATATCAACTAATTATTAAAAACTCAGTAAATAATTAAACTCAATTGAATAAAAAAGAATGAATAATTAAACCCAATTGAAATAAGTCTATAAAAAATCAATATATCAACTAGTTATAAAAAATACAGTAAGTAATTAAACCCAAATTTTTTAAGGGAATAATTAAACCAAATTGAAAAAAGTCTATCAACTTTTTTTTTTTTAAAAAAAAAGAATGTTTGGCCAAACACTTTTTGGAGAAGCATCAAATTAGTGTTTCTCGTTCTATTTCATTGTAGAAACACTTTTTGACATTTTTAAAATATATTTTTACTTATTAATAAATATGTATTTGGCCAAAAAATGTTTCTCAACTTGAGAAACGCCCGTAAAAGATTGATCAAACACATACTTAGTCATCGTTGGGGCTTCAATTGATTCCGTCAGGCCCCAGTGAACTGGACCATTTGCTCGTGAACACCTGTAGACAATTTCTACTTTGGCACTTGTGTTTAGGTGGCACGAGTGACTATGAAGGCTAGGCTCCACACGCTTTAGGATTCTGTATATGTAATCTTTTCTAGGGTAATTTTGGTTGGAGGGGTCCACGTGTACGTCTCCCCTGGCGTTTTAGTTATTTTCCGTTGGTTTACCCTAATTGTGGGTTTAATTCATTCCTTTTTTAACGCTTTAACTTTTGAGATATTTCAGGGGCCCATCCATGAGCTAGCAAAGGAAGAGTGGACAACTTGCGTGATTTCATCATGGATTAATGAATCAAACGAAGGGATCATATTATATAATATTAAACCTTATAATTTCTTACTAAGAAGAAATTAATATATGAAACATATATAAATTAAACTGACAATAGATACTGATTTTAGGACTTCTAAAAGTACACTAAAATTATATTAAAGAACAGCGTTAAGTATCGTAAAGAATGAATCTTGAATCTAACTCAACCTCAAAAGCTAGCTTGTAGGGTAAGGATTGTCCAAGTCCATATTTATTCTATTTGCGATGTGGGACTCTTAACACTCCCCCGCACGCCCATATCTCGTTAACTGGAGCGTGAATGACATAATTTGGGAACCCAACATCGGTGAATATAAAATTGGAATATGTCTGACTCTGATACCATGTAAAGAATGGATCTTGGGCCTAACTCAATCTCAAAAGCTAACTTGTAGGATGAGGATTGTCCAAGTCTATATAAGGAGTTCATGTTTTCATTTCCGATAGAACTCTTAACAAGTATGTTTTATGCAAAAGTATATGCATAATCATAAAGCAAAAACAAGTGATGCAATCATGATAAGAAACTACTACAAAAAATAAGATGAAAATGAGTAGTTGGACGACTCGAGGTAAGTAAGTACATCGAAGATTATTTTATGTTTCATAAAATTACATTTAGTTGTTTGAGCCTTTTCTTTTATTTAGTCCCAAAGTTATATTTTAGTGAACCAAGATATATAGATTTTGGATCCATCAATAAGTGAAAAGAAATTTCACACAATTAATATTGCACTAAACGTGTACTTAGCAAATGATAGGTAAAGGGTTCAATTAAATATTTTAATTGGACAATTATTTCGTTTGACAATTTTAAAATGCTTTAAGGCAACCATGTTAAATTGTCGAGTTGGGCTAGGGATCAAAGTAAGTTAAAATAATTAAAGGATTGCCCTTAAAACTTCTCCAAAATTTATTTAGGTTAAGATTGATCAATTAGTCAATTTAATAATTTAATATTATTGGTCCAGCTCAAAATTAGTTTTCATTGATTTATTTATTTGGCGATTAATTTACCAAATTAATTGAACATAAAACACATTATCCTTTAAAACGAGGGCAATATTGCGAAACTAGGAATATAAGTCCAAATGTAGAGGAATATTGGTTGATTAGACCTGGAGCAACTTGGCCAACTAGAAAGTTCAAGGAAAAATGAATGTTCGGTACAATACAACGGCCTAGTTGAAGATATTGCTACGTTGAACTGAAAGTATATATGTCCTAGAAACAATCATTTTAGGAGCACATGTACTTGAACACATTCATATTATTAATAAGATTAATATATACTTGACATTTACAATTATTGAATTATTATTTGATTGTTTATATTATTCATTAATGTGCATCCCTTGAACTTACATTGTCATTAATAGTGTGAGATATTAATGATAGAGTGTAGTTCTTAAAATAGCCTAGACTAATGATCATTGAGAATGAGATATCAATGATATGTTATAAGTCGACATGTAGTGCGTCACATTCTTGAGAATCGGTATATCTCACTACTGCAGCGATAGTTGCTAGTGATGGACACGTGGATACTCTTAGAGTATTGGCATACCCTGCGATAAACTATTTGTTATACATGTCTAGAGTATTATCGGCGTGTGGGAGATAGAGGTCCTTAGACTTGAGGTCAATATCGTCTTGTTTACGAGCAATGCACTTTGATCGTATCTAGCTCAAATGCCTTATAGGTTGAGGCGCGGCTTGTATTGGGTGCATTCTGAAGTAGATTGAAGGTGGTAGTTGAGCGAGAATAAGATTCATTCCTCGATTGGAGTTTGAGAGAACACTCGACACCGAGAGATGTTAGGTCGACCAAGTCATTGGCGATCACGAGACATATCTAGAATATGGTCTAGTTGTCGACTAACATAGATGAGATAAAGTGATCAAGCCATTTGGATAGACACTTGGCAAATCTTAAGCTTGATCGAGTGTGTCGCGAATGAAAGGAATTTATCATCTCACATAGAGGTTTGTTTACTTGAGTCTTGTAAGCGTCTTTCACATATTGGGTCGTCGCGTGCCGTCTAGGAGTTCCGTGTAAACCTTAATTTGATCAAGTGCCGATGTGTGAAGGCCTAAAGGGTCACACTAAGTCGATTGTCTTTTCAGTCTAAGGTTATATTGAGAGAATGTAAAATATCGAATTTTGAATCAAGATATTTTATTTTATAATAAATTATGGGATAATTTTCATTTGATGAAAATTAATTAATTAAGTTAAAATTAAGTCTTGAATTTAATTAGAACTAAAGCGTCGCGAAAATAAATAAAGGAGTCATGTGATGGGCCCGGTTCGCCCATCGCAATTTGAATTTGGGTCGGTCTTGGCTCGATCCAAATCGATTGGGTTTAGGAGTTTCACTATATATTTGACACTTAACCCATAATTTCAAGAGAACTCATTTTCCACTTTACGAACTTAGAGTTCAGAAATAAATTCTCTCAAACCTCTGCAAGATTTCCTAGCTTTCTTGGGCAAAGGAATATACTGAAGCAAGGCTTGCACGGATTGACAATCGCGTGCGCACTTTTTAGTAAAGCGCATTAAAAGCATAAAGCGTAAGTTTTTCTTTTATGTCTTTGCGAGTTTGAATTATCGCATAATCATACGAAGCGTTTGTTGGAGCAAGTAAGTTTACTCAAAATTTTAAACTTACGATGTGTCTTACTTGTATGTTTTACACCCAACAAATCTACAGATTATCGAGCCGGTGGTTTAATGATTATACGATAATCTTTAATAACGATATGTGGGATAATTGAATTGTTTTGATTTAGAACTGATTTTCGGAATTTTTTTTTAAAAAAAAAAATTGGAACGATCTGCGTCATTCACGATGAACAATCTGTCATTTGTTAGACGTGAGCGATGTCGCGATCATCGTTCGGCGTCAACAATGGCGGATTTTTAAAAAAAAAAATGGAATAGTGAGCGATGGCAAACCTTTATTCGGCGTGAAACGATGTCGGCGATCATATTCGGCATGAAAAGTGCAGATTTTGATTTTTTTTTTTAGGTCGCCGGAAACCGCCGACGGCGGGACGTTTTCCGGCCACCACGGGCGACGAAATCAGAAAGTAATAATATCATCGTGTTCGTCTCGATGAGAGGAATTTAATGGTGGTAGTATTACACGGCAACGATGACCGGAAAAGGAGCACCACCGGTTTAGAACCACGGTGGCGTCGATTTCGCCACCGTGGGCGCAAATTGGTGGTGAAAACCACCGGTGAGTTCGTCGACGTGTGCCATCGCTTGGTGTGTTTTAATTCGTCAATTTCGCCGTCAAATCCCAAATTTGATTTGGAGTTAGAATTTGTTTTGAAAATTTGAAATAGTGTAAGGACCTTTTTTGTAAATTAAAATTAGGGTTTTAAATTGTAGATTGGTCCTTTAACAAATCTGAAAATATTTTAAGTTCTGAAAATTACAAATTAGTCCCTGAGATATTTTCTGAAATTTTAAAAGTTTTAAAATCAGCAAATTCAGTCCCTGGGTCAATCTGTAAATTTCAGAAAAGCAGATTTGGTCCCTGGGTAAATCTGTAAATATTTTAAGGTTCTGAAAATTGCAGAAATACCCCAAAAAATTAAATTTTAATTTCTGAATTGTTAAGCGACTGTTTGGATGAGCAGAAAATTCCGAAAATTGAAAATTGAGTTTAAATTTTGAATTTAAATATTTTCTAAATTGAAACAAAATTAATTAACCCACAATTATTGTTATTTAGCATATTATTTGATAATGTGTGCACAAATTAATTGTTTCTCCTAATTGTTTAATTGATTGTCATTTAAATAATTAGAATAGAGTCCGCAAATATATATGCAGGTAGGCGTCGTATTTGTTAGTCCGCAATTATTGTGCAGGTAGCGGCGCCCGAGAATTGTTTACTTTCAATGACCGCTATAATTATGCAGGTAGGCGGCGCATGATATATGATTAAAACCATCTTATATCATGCCTATTGGGTTTGATGGTTTCCCATCTAAATGTGTTTAGAAATTGCATGATAGGATGTCATACGATGTATGATATAATAGTTGATCTTGGTCATAACCCTGAATTAAAATGTTCCCCAAATTTAATACAAGTCTCATTTAAAATGAACGCGTCGTCCGTTATAATTGATTGTGGTGCAAAATCCTTTTCGGCGAGATGAGTATTTATGCCCCATCATTTGCTCTAAGTCTACGAGGACTCAGACCCTTTCATAGATGCATATAAATGTTGTAGTAGGTGATAAACCTTCGTGAGTATTTACACCCCAGTGTTTGCTTGATGAAGGCTAAGCCCACTTAGATACATAATTGCAGTCGCATAACGGGGTTGACTTGCTAGGCTGTCTTGGCGCCCCAGTGTCGGACAACCGAGGGACGCAGATCGAATTGTTTAGAACATTCGGTCAACCAAGAGTTGCAAATTGTTTGCAATTGGTTTAGAGACCTACCAGGTCGTGTTGTTGAAGTTATCAGCCTCAGCAAACGCGTAGACAACATGAGTTTGGATCTTGGCCCATTATGACCATATTTGATATGAGTCTGTATTCTTTATGGGGTAAAAGAGTATGTTAAAATAGTGGGAGCTAATTAAACTAAAGACCATGTTAGTTAGTTAATGAATGTGTTCAATAGAAATTTTATTAGAGTATTAATTTCAAGTCTATCCTTTCTTCAGTATAAAATGTCGAATCTGTTACTTAAAATATTGGCAGAAACAAATAAGTTGACTGGAGCAAACTTTCCTGACTGGTTAAAGAAATCTGCGATTAGTGTTAAAACTAGAAAGAATTGAGTATGTGTTAGACACAACATTCCCAACAGTCCCTGCTGATGATCCTGCTGAGTGCCTTGTTTGACAAGATGGCTTATCAGATCTAGACAGTGCTCCCCTGGCACAATGTATAATATTGTCTTCCATGAGTGTAGAGTTACAGAGGCAACATGAAAACATGGATCCCAACGAGATGCTAGAGCATTTGAAGAGTCTTTATGAATCACAGTCTCAGACAATGGTGTATGAACCGTTGAGAGACCTCTTTAAGTTTAAAATTTGAGCGAAGGGGTCGGTGTCGATGAATGTTCTGAAGATGATTGGGTTAATAGAGAGGTTGGCTTCGATTGGAACGAAGCTGCCTATAAATGTCTCTGTCAACCTAATCCTAAATTCATTTCATGGTCCATTTGAGAATTTCATTGTAAACTTCAACATGAATGGAACCAAGGTGAATCTTCCAGAACATCACAACATGCTGAAGGTTTATGAAGGGGATTGCAACGATCCAATAGGACACTGAGCACTAGGTGCTTACGGACTCTTTGGACAAGGTATGTTTGTCATTGAAATAAATATGTCTGTAACTAACTCTCACTGCTGGGTATTAGATACTTGATGCGCGTTTAGATGCACACACTTTAAACGCAAGTGCACGTTATCGTATCAAGTAGTATAGTCTTAGATAAGACCGAATATCGTCCTCTAGGATTAGGGTTCAAGTACCAACTATCTATTTTATAGTATCTATTTGGCGAATTAATACTTGATTGGTTGTTTATAACTAAGAATTTCAAAAGCTATTTAAATGTAAAGAATTACTTGGATGTGATGAGAATAGGGCTTATGTATCCTTACTATCCGCTTATGTTACTTGTTAATGCATTACTTATGGTGTTCTTTTGGAGAAAGCGGGTTTCTGAAATCGCTTTATACTCCCGTTAGGTTATATAAACACTCAACCCAGATTGTTCCTTACCTAACTTTCACGATAAGGGTAACTCTATGGGAGGATTAAGCACAAAACCTAGTTGGCCGTCACGCACAATGCGCAAAATTAGGGTTGTTAAGCCTCATCAACGCTTACAAATCTAATTGAGGTATTTTCATCCCCAATTCAAGACCGTCTACCCAACTTACAAGATATTCACAATCCCTCCTTTCGTAATCGATTAGAAATCATATAGTGATAACTAGTTGTCAATTAGCTACCAAGAATTCAACTCAATTATTGGATAGATCTCTCAATAAGAATAATAACCATAAGCGTCATTACTTTATAACATAAGGTTCAAGAATTCAACATAGAAAGCCTTATAAGAGAATTAGTTCCTAGCCATGAATATGACAAGAACTAATTCAAAGTTCATCATGCAAAATGAAATAAATAAAGGAAAGGAAAAGAAATTACTAAGCTAATGGTATCCAAACCCCAAGTCAAGAATCTTGAGTTGTGCAAGAAAGAAGCCTCAAAGCGCCTAGGGTTCTCCTTATATAGTTTTAAAACGCCTCCTTCTTTTCCTTCCGGGCTGGCCCAAAATCCGTCAAAAGACCTAATTTTTCCGCGTCGGCGCCGACCTGCTGTCGGCGCCGCGGCTAAAGTTCTGCAATACTTGGTGTTTTGGCGCGCGGCCGATATCTGGCATGAGGCGCGCGCGCGCACTGCAACTCTGTGGCTTCTCGGATGTTTAGCGCGCGGCTTTCGTCTCTGAGCGCGCGTACTGGATCTTCTGCGACTTCTACGAATAATAGCGCCATGCGCCTGATCGGCTGAATTCGACCTCGTTTGCCACTTTCTCCGTTTCGCTAGTACTTCTCTTTTCCATCTTTTCGCTCCTTTTCCGCCATTTGGCCACTTTAACCATTTTGACTCAAAAGAAAGAAAAACTATCCTAATACGACACTTTGTATGTACAAAGCGGGACAAAAGACTAACTAGATCGACTCAAAGGTGTATATAAAATACACCGATCAAATACCCAAACTTAACCTTTGCTCGCCTCGAGCAAAGATAGAAAAGAAAGAAAGTAAAAGACTCAAAGAATGAAAGAATAATGGACTCACCGCCATTGATCACTTTTCTTTGCATAGATGTTAACTAGAAAAACATGAAGGTTAGCGAGAATAATACGCAGGAACATATAGCATGAAATTTTCAAAGACACTAAACACACGTGAAGCTAAATATTTCGCAAACTCATATTCATCATGCTTAATGGAAGTCAATATACTAAATCATGCATATAAATTCAAGAATTCCTATGGCATGCTTACTTGCTATTCTCCACTAATTCGGATATGCATAAAGAGATCTTCAGGACTTTGAGGGTTGTAATGTAGGCTTAGGTAGGTGTTGGTAAAGATGGGCATTTAGGCTCATTTTTATGTACCATACGCTCGTTGGCTTTTCAATTTTTCCCTTTTTCTTTTGATTCTTTCCTTCACTTCAATTCTATCTTTCCCCTCTTTTGTTTTGGGAGAGTGAAGTGTATTATACTAACAGGCACCCCCAAACTTAGGCTTTTGCCTCTTTCTTATTACTTTTCCATTGGGGTGCATCAAACTTGTTCACTCTTTTTGTTTCTTCTTTTTAACACAATGTACTCCACTTTGAAACTTTTACTTATGGCACAATTTATGGGAATATAGGGTGTCAAAGAAAAGTTTCAATTTTTAACTGATAGGTGACTAGGGATATATTTTTAAAGTACAGATAGAAAAGAGGTAAGAATTGGCTATCAAAGAAATGCCTGAGTCATCTCCCTAGCATGCATATCCTAATTATTTCGCCTCAAATAGCAAACAATCGTACACATAGGTTTTCAATCATTTAGTATGCACAATTCAAGCATGAAACTCCAAATAGACAGATTTTGTGAGTTTTTGGCATATCTAACCTAGGTGTTTAAATAGTTGCTACAATTCCGTTACATTATTTTACCTTACTTCACTAGGTGTTTCTAGCAACTACAGCATACATGATCTTTGACAGGCAATTATGACTCAAAAACGAAAAAAATTTGTGGTGACTCAAAATAAACAAAAACAATCAAAAAGAAGACTCGAATAAAACATAAAAATGAAACACATAAAAAAAACACCCCCAAACTTAAATTACACATTGTCCCCAATGTGTAGACTCAAAGGAAAAACTAAAAGACAAAAAGACTTACAGTTTTTGGCTAAAATGGTGGTGGTGGCGGTGGATAGTGCTTCTAATTTCGTGAGGGGAGGAGAGCCCTTGGTGTTTGATTTGGCGGTAGGGCTTTTGGATCAAAGTATTTTCCAGAATTCTCTGCAACTGGACACCGCGGCGCTTAAACTTCCGCACCTCTTCAGATCTTTCGGCGCCGCGGCGCTTAAACTCCTGCGCTCCATCGGGATTTCATGCGCCGCGGCGCCTATCTTGGCCCATTTTTCTGGATTTCTGCTGCGTCTCGCTCTGGCGCATGGCCTACCGCTTTTTCAAATCCTCGCTTTTCTTCAGTTTATTTCCCTGTACCTGTCAATCACATCACAAAACACAAGACTCCAAGACCGTGAGACTGTTCTGAGACAAAAATAAAATAAACTTAAAGACAGAAATTAAAATAACATAATTGAAAACGTTGGGTTGCCTCCCAACAAGCGCTGTCTTTAACGTCTTTTAGCCGGACGCAAGTTCCTTATTCTTTCAGGGATTGAGAAGTCACCAAGTTCATGTATTCCATTTCATCGATTAGGTAGGGTTTTAACCTCTGTCCGTTTACTTTGAAGGCGGCTCCCTCTCTCCCTTTTATTTCAATTGCTCGTATGGAATACTCTTTACCACTGTATGGTCTGTCAACGTGATTTTAATTTGCCTGGAAACAATCTCAACCTTGAGTTGAATAGCAGCACTTGTTGTCCTTCTTGAAAATCTTTTGGTATCAAATTCTTATCGTGCCATGCTTTCGTTCGTTCCTTGTAGATCTTTGCATTCTCATAGGCATTGTGTCGGAATTCATCCAATTCGCTCAGCTGTAGTAGCCTCCTTTGTCCCGCTGCCGTGGTATCCATGTTCAACTTCTTCATTGCCCAATATTGTAACGACCCGTTCCGGGGCCCGTTACTGGTGCCTTACCCTGGGCACCCTAGTGATACATACATCAGAGAAAATCAGCGGAACATAAAACATGAGTCATTTAACAAGAGATATAATAAATAAACAGCCCAACCAAAACAGTTGCCTTGGTATATACATAAAACACGAACAGTTTAATCCTTTTACAACCACCGCCACAACTCTGAGGACACTTAAGATAAACAATGACTATGACGGGCGGGGCCCGTACCACGAATGTACAAGAACCTACAACTCAGGAACACTGCTAAAAGATAAGCCTCGGAGAAACGGAGCTTGAATGCGTTGAACTATGATCCTATGGCGAGGATCCACGATCGATGTACCTCTACTGCGGCATGAACGCGGCCCGGGAGGTCGATAACAGTACAGTATGTGAAGCATACAATCAGAAATGAAATCATACTAGTCTATATAAAGCGGGAGACATGTATGATAACCAAACTACGATTCACAACATAAAGCGATCATCACTCTAATATAACTATGGGTCTCACGCCCACCACATCAATCGAGTTCGCATTATGGCGCGTGCCCGGAATCTTGCATCGGTGTAGACATGTCCATGATGCAACAATAATACCAGGTCCCAGCCCATGCCCCGAGTGCATCGGTGTAGACATGTCCATGTGACCTCAACAAGACAAGAATCAAATGGAAGCATACGTGCGCTCGCGTCGTGTCGGTATGTCGAAGGAAAAATAAGACAACATTCCAAATGGACGATACGTGCGCTACGCATCGTGTCGGTATGTCCAAAGGAAATATAAGACAACATTCCAAATGGACGATACCCGTGCGCTCGCGTCGTGTCGGTATGTCGAAGGAAATATAAGACAACATTCCAAATGGACGATACCCGTGCGCTACGCGTCGTGTCGGTATGTCCAAGGAAACAACAAGCGGTAATCTAAATGGAAGCATACGTGCGCTACGCGTCGTGTCGGTATGTCCATAGCGATGCACAACAATAATACTATCAGCGACGCGTGCGTGGAATTTCTCGTCACTGCCGCGCGTCAAGTAAGTTCTCAACTACCAACCGACTCCATCGAGAGACGCGCGGTAACCGTAAATACAACGCTTTGCACAACAAAGGTTATCACAATAAGCATAGCCAAGCTTCACAACAACAAGCATAGGCAAGTTTCACAACAACACAAAGTACTTTCATTTTATACCAAAGTCCGGTTTTAGCCACTAAGTACTACGTCGCTAAATTTTGTAAAGAGATCCATTACTTTTATCAAAGTCACCCGATACGTAGTATTAGAATGACCAACCCATTTTTAAGTAAACGAACACTTTCCTTTTAAAATCAAGTACCAACATTCTTTTCCTAAGTTCGGTTTGCCTAGTTTCAATTACTCCAACTTCTCATTTTCAAAAGGTTTCATAGTTCCCAAACTTAATCACTTGATTCCTTTTAGAACAATTGAGTAACATATGTCATATATGTGAGTAGTTTATTCTTGTTTATAACGATCTTATTACAAAGAACCATGATCTAGAAAATGTAATATCATTTTGTCTCATCTTAGCTTATGCGGATGGAGGTTTCTCTTGGTTTTAATACAACACATCATTATTCAATACATTTTCCTTTTATTAACGCTGCGGTGGTGCTGCCGATACACATTACGATTCGAAATCGGTAAAACATTATCCCTTTAAAAACCAGTACTCATTACTCACGAATGAGGTTTCACACAAACATCCACATTAAAACAAATAAGTTAAGTCTCTTATCTTATAAGATCAAGTCTCTTAACTTCTAACATCAAGAAACCATTTTCACTTACATAAGGTCGTTATAACTAACTTCCCATAAAGCTATTATAACACCCTATGTTTTAAACCAACCAAATCACTTAGCGTATGCGTCTGCGTACTACATAGTTCACAACAATCATGCTAGAAAAGATAGGAAGAGGTTCACATACCTCGCGACGATTTATCGACAATAAGCAAAATGCTCCAAGTACTACAACGCACTAGCCCTTTCCACTCCTCGAGTAGAATACACTACTCTTGTACTTTCACCTATACGGTCACAAACGTCTATTAACCCCAAAACACAAGTTTATCTTTCTATAGAAAATTCGGGCACCTCACACACAGCGTAAATCTCCTCTCTATCGAGCGGCTACCAAGCCAACCGGGGGTTTACACGTCTAACCGGGCGTGTACAATTCTACAAGTCTCTTACTGTCTGATCCTATGTAAATACTGATTCGATTCGATTCTTTATTCTTGAGCTTAAGTCAAAAGACATTGCGAATACTAAGTATAGTTCCATATATAGTATCTTCAACTATATATCCTAACAAACATGTAATTTCCAATTACAATAGAGGACAAGATAATTACCTCGATAAGCCCAAAATTATCCAAGTTATAATGTCGATCTGAGCAAGGTTTAGCTCACTCAGTGCGCTCCAAACCACTCCAAACAACCCCAGAAGTTCTAACTAACTTCTACTCAAATACTTGACCAACTATGAAGATTTCCTTAGGGTTTCGGTTTGAGACTAAAAGGACAAAGGTAGTATTTCGGACTCTACGTAAAGAGGTATCTTTGGAATACTACAAGGTACAAGGCTAAGGTATTTTGGGCATTATAACAATACTAGGGAGTATTTCTATACCACAACAAGGGTATTATACGAAACAACTAGGCTGGTGGTACCCACTGGCAAGACACCATGAGGGGAGGAGGAGGCCTCGGCAAGACTCTCAAAGAGGGGATGAGTTGGGACGAACTCAACACTAGAGGAGGGAGGATTTTAGGCTTGGAAGGTTTCATTTGTGGATGAAGAGTTCATCAACATAAAGGGGGTATTTATAGCAAAACCAAAGGCCAACGATGGCCAAGATCAAGCCATGTGCAAGGCAAGTGTAAGGCAAGATCAAGCCAAGTGCACCCTAAACCCTACTCCAAAACACTCCACAAAACAATGCACCAAACAAGGCCAAAACAAGGCACAAAACAAGGGAGGAAGACGTCCCTCGCACCCAAACCGTCACTTGAGGGTGACAAGTGTCACCTCTCGTTGGCCCAAGATGTTAAAATCGCTCGGAAAAATCCATAAAAATACAAAGCGACATAGTCGAATTTTCCCCTCGCAGTTATGCAAAACGTTTCGCCGAAAACGACTCTGTCGGGTGTTGTGCCAAAGGTAAATTCGGCCAAGGGTGCCACGTGGGGTGACACGTGTCGCCCCGATTCGCCGAATATTCCGTCTTCCAAAATATCCAAAATACCGAAATCTCAAAAACAAAGCGGGCCCAAAATCAGTAAATTTCTCCGTGGGCCCACGTGACCATTTCAAAATAAAATCTCAAAATTCTAATATAATCTATGAAGTCCAAATACCAAATCACGGGAATCAATTCCCATTAACGAACCTTTTTCTTCACAAATAACCGAAACTTTTCCGTGAAAACTCACATCTTTCTTTCTTTTCAAAATTTACTGCGTACTCGTGCGTGCGTCCTCACATACATACCCTGCAACTACGGGGTATAACATTCTCCTCTCCAGAAACATTCGTCCGAATGTTCCTTCTCAAGTCGAATAACGATAAAGTTCCTCTAACAAGTTGCGATGCGCGGCAGCGCGAAATAACATACGTCTCTTCTTTCCTTACTCGTCGTGCCGCTTCTCGAACGCTTGAACTCTCGGACGTACCATACTTCAGTCATTACTTCGCTCGAAAATCTGCGGAGTCACTACCTCAAACTTGGTCATCTTACTAACCTCAAACTTCCTTAAGGCCATTTCCGGCCTTTACGAACCGCTTCGGTGAACGCGTCCACGAACTCATACGATGATCATACAAACTTGGGCCTAGCATCCTCGTGACCTACCACTGGCGGGACCACCTGCATTGACCCCCAAACCGGGTTCTGGTTGACCGCAAATGGTCCTCAACCCGACCCCAACGCGCAAACTCTTGTTCCCGATCCGAACAATCTTACTAATTCACATCATGAAAGCTACCACTTCCATCTCACACTACCCACGGACTTATCACACAAATAAATCCCACGTATACTACTACTCGATAAGGGTCAAAAATAAATCTTTAACTCAAGACGACCTTACCTAAGGTCTCGATCGTGACATAGTCTAAGGTTCACACTTACCATGCCCACATCGTATCCTCCCAACTAAGCATGTTTTCTAACTCATAATTAACACAACGCTATTCGTACATAGCACATAATAATGAGACCATCATAACAAGCATACCAAAACTCTAGAGGTTAAGGATATACCGGCTACCGCTCCCTCTAATCATAGGCACGCCTGCGGCGCATGGTAGAAGGTGATGAACCACCACGGATCCTGAAGGTGAGTCGTAACATCCGCGCTTCCTTGGTGACGTTCCTCGCAAAATGGCCACCTGGGTCGCATGCAAAACAAACTCCCAATCTAGCACGACACTCTCCAAAATGGAGTCTACCACAATGGTCACAACGAGGTAGGGTGGCTTGGTGGTTAACACCGCTTTGCGAAAATCTGAACCGCGGAGCCACGACTGCTCACGAAGGCGGTGGAGGACCACTGCATGCCGGTGAGGGTATATAACTAACTTTCTTCTTGGCGGTCCGCCTCGAAAGCCACCAGGACCTGCCGTCACGGCCTCTTCTGGCGATCAGTCATTCGTCGACCCTCGTGCCTCACATCTAGTGCGTGAGCTGCGTGCGGGCAATGTCCATGCGGTGAAGAAACACCGCGAGACTCACCATATAATCATCTAGCCCGTGGCGTGGCGATGCACCCTATCCTCCATATCTGCAACTAGCGCGAGGGACATATCGAGCCAAAGAATCGAACTCGACATTGTACTCCCGACGGTCGCCTCTGCCTCGAGAACAAAAATCGCCGGCGTGCCCTCGCCATCTGCGGAGGCAAGAAGTGCGTGAGAAAGCCCGAAAACTCATCCCATACTGCTGGAGGTGCATGCTCTCCCGGAAAGCTCCATGAATCAAACCGATCATTGCGGTATCACGCGGCCGATCACGAACCAAAGGTCACGCACTCGGTTTCAAGCCTTGATCACCGCGTGATCCGGTGTAGCCGGATGAACTCCTGCGGATCATCCTCGAGCCTTGACCCATAAAACTCGGCGGGCTACAACTCGTAAAGTCCGTAGCCTCAAACTATCTGCTCGGGGTGAACGGCTGGTGCTCTCGGGCCAGGCTGCTGCGTCCGGCTATCGCCATATCGGCCCGACCACACGGCCAGAATCGCCATCTCGCGTAACCCATCTCCTGCCCGGTGTGGGATGGAGGCTCGGTGCTGCGGTCTCGGCGGCCATTCTTTGCGGCTCTAACCTCTTTGAAATTTGGCGGCGTCCACAAAACCCGCCGTCAAGCACAACCTCGGTCTTATGCGGGCTGCGCCTGCGTACTCCTCAGATCTCACTAGCGGCACTCTCGGTGCCTTGCCTTCTGGGCTCTGGTTGCCTTGCGCGGAGGCATAATCGGTAAAACGAGATCGTCGGAGGGTCCAACTTACAACACGACTCTAAGGCACGATCTCGTAATGAGAAGAATGGAAACTAATCCTAAATGTCCTGCGACCTCACGATTATAGATGTGGTGCACAACACATCGATAATCAAGACTCTACTAGACACGGTGCGTAGACACTTTCCGAGGATTAATCGCTCGATACCACTTTTGTAACGACCCGTTCGGGGCGTTCTCGTGCCTTACCACAGGCACCCTGGTGATACATACATCGTGAGAAAATCAGCGGAACATAAAACACGAGTCATTTAACAAGAGATATAATAAATAAGCAGGCCAACCAAAAGCAGTTGCCTTGATATACATAAACACGAGCAGTTTAATCCTTTTACAACCACACTTGCGGTACTACGGACCTCTAAGATAAACAATGACTATGACGGGACGGGGCCCGCCATACCACAGAATGTACAAGAACCTGACTCGAGGAACACCTACAAAAGATAAGCCTCCGAGAAACGGAGCTTCAATCTGTTGGCTGTGATCCTATGGCGAGGATCCACGATCGATGTACCTCTACTGCGACATGACGCGGCCCGAAGGAGGTCGATCTGGCAGTACTAAGTATGTGAAATCTGCAATCAGAAATGAAATCATACTAGTCTATATAAAGCGAGAGACATGTATGATAACCAAACTACGATTCACAACATAAAGCGATCATCACTCCAATATAACTATGGGTCTCACGCCGCACATCAATCGAGTTCGCATTATGGCGCATGCCGGAATCTGCGACGGTGTAGACATGTCCATGATGCAACAATAATACCAGTCCAGCCACATGCCGGAATTGCATCGGTGTAGACATGTCCATGTGACCTCAACAACAAGACAAGAATCAAATGGAAGCATACGTGCGCTACGATCGTGTCGGTATGTCCAAAGGAAAAATAAGACAACATTCCAAATGGACGATACCCGTGCGCTACGCATCGTGTCGGTATGTCCAAGGAAATATAAGACAACATTCCAAATGGACGCATACGTGCGCTACGCATCGTGTCGGTATGTCGAAGGAAATATAAGACAACATTCCAAATGGACGATACCCGTGCGCTACGTCGTGTCGGTATGTCCAAAGGAAACAACAAAGCGGTAATCTAAATGGAAGCATACGTGCGCTACGCATCGTGTCGATATGTCCATAGCGATGCACAACAATAATACTATCAGCAGAACGTGCGTGGAATTTCTCCGTCGCTGTAGACGCGTCAAGTAAGTTCTCAACTACCAACCGAATCCATCGAGACGCGGTAACACGAAATACAACGCTTTGCACAACAAAGGTTATCACAATAAGCATAGCCAAGCTTCACAACAACAAGCATAGGCAAGTTTCACAACAACACAAAGTACTTTCATTTTATACCAAAGTCCGGTTTTAGCCACTAAAGTACTACGTCGTTAAATTTTGTAAAAGAGATCCATTACTTTTATCAAAGTCACCCGATACGTAGTATTAGAATGACCAACCCACATTTTTAAGTAAACGAACACTTTCCTTTTAAAATCAAGTACCAACATTCTTTTCCTAAGTTCGGTTTGCCTAGTTTCAATTACTCCAACTTCTCATTTTCAAAAGGTTTCATAGTTCCCAAACTTAATCACTTGATTCCTTTTAGAACAATTGAGTAACATATGTCATATATGTGAGTAGTTTATTCTTGTTTATAACGATCTTATTACAAAGACCATGATCTAGAAAATGTAATATCATTTTGTCTCATCTTAGCTTCTATGCGGATGGAGGTTTCTACCGGTTTTAATACAACACATCATTATTCAATACATTTTCCTTTTATTAACGCCTGCGGTGGTGCAGCCGATACATTACGATTCCGAAATCGGTAAAACATTATCCCTTTAAAAACCAAGTACTCATTACTCACGAATGAGGTTTCACACAAACATCCACATTAAAACAAATAAGTTAAGTCTCTTATCTTATAAGATCAAGTCTCTTAACTTCTAACATCAGTAAACCATTTTCATACATAAGGTCGTTATAACTAACTTCCCATAAAGCTATTATAACACCCTATGTTTTAAACCAACCAAATCACTTAGCACGTATGCGTCTACCGTACTCATAGTTCCACAACAATCATGCTAGAAAAGATAGGAAGAGGTTCACATACCTCGCGACGATTTATCGACAATAAGCAAAATGCTCCAAGTACTACAACGCACTAGCCACTTTCCACTCGAGTAGAATACGCTACTCTTAGTACTTTCACCTATAACGGTCACAAACGTCTATTAACCCCAAAACACAAGTTTCTATCTTTCTATAGAAAATTCGGCAGACTCCCATGCAGCGTAAATCTCTCCTCTATCGAGGCGGCCACCAAGCCAACCAGGGGTTTACACGCCTAACCTGACGTGTACAATTCTACACAAGTCTCATCTGATACACCCTATGTAAATACTGATTCGATTCGATTCTTTATTCTTCAGCTTAAGTCAAAAGACATTGCGAATACTAAGTATAGTTCCATATATAGTATACTTCAACTATATATCCTAACAAACATGTAATTTCCAATTACAATAGAGGACAAGATAATTACCTCGATAAGCCCAAAATTATCCAAGTTATAATGTCGATCACGAGCAAGGTTTAGCTCATTGTGCGCTCAAACCACTCCAAACAACCCTTAGAAGTTCTAACTAACTTCTACTCAAATACTTGACCAACTATGAAGATTTCCTTAGGGTTTCGGTTTGAGACTAAAAGGACAAAAGGTAGTATTTCCTGACTCTACGTAAGAGGTATCTTTGGAATACTACAAGGTACAAGGCTAAGGTATTTTGGGCATTATAACAATACTAGGGAGTATTTCTATACCACAAAGGGGTATTATCTAAAACAACTAGGCTAGTGGGTACCCGGACACCACATGAGGGGGAGGAGGCCTCGGCCAAGACTCTCAAAAGAGGGGATGAGTTGGACGAACTCAACACTAGAGGAGGGAGGATTTTAGGCTTGGAAGGTTTCATTTGTGGATGAAGAGTTCATCAACATAAGGTATTTATAGCAAACCAAAGGCCAACCAACGGCGAGATCAAGCCATGTGCAAGGCAAGTGTAAGGCCAAGATCAAGCCAAGTGCACCTAAACCCTACTCCACAAAACACTCCACAAAACAATGCACCAAACAAGGCCAAAACAAGGCACAAAACAAGGGAGGAAGACGTCCCCCGCCTACCCAAATCGTCACTGGGTGACAAGTGTCACCCTCGTTGCCCAAAGATGTTCGTCGCTCGGAAAAATCCGCAAAAATACAAAAGCGACATAGTCGAATTTTCCCCTCGCAAGTTATGCAAAACGTTTAGTCGAAAACGACTCTGTCGGTGTTGTGCAAAGGTAAATTCGGCCAAGGGTGCCACATGGGGGTGACACGTGTCGCCCCCCGATTCGCCCAGAATATTCCGTCTTCCGAAAATATTCAAAATACCGGAAATCTCAAAAACAAAGCGGGCCACAAAGCGTAAATTTCTCCCGTGGGCCCCACGTGACCAATTCCGAAAATAAAATCTCAAAATTCTAATATAATCTATGAAGTCCAAATACCAAATCTGGGAATCCAATTCCCATTAACGAACCTTTTTCTTCACAAATAACCGGAAACTTTTCCGTCGAAAACTCACATCTTTCTTTCTTTTCAAAATTTCTGCCGTACTCTCGTACGTACGTCCTCACATACATACCCTGCAACTACGGGGTATAACAAATATGCTCTGTGTTCCAACTCTACTGGCAAATGACAAGCTTTACCAAAAACTAATTTATAAGGTGACATACCAATTGGTGTTTTGAATCTTGTCAGATGCCATAATCGTCATCTAATTTGATCGACCAGTCTTTCCTCGAGCCGTTCACGCCTTTTCCAATATGCTTTTCACTTCTCTATTTGACACTTCCGCTTGCCCGTTAGCGAGGATGGTACGCCGTTGTAGTGCGATGGTAAACTCCATATCGGAAAGCAATGACTTGTCACCTATTGCGAAATGGCTCCCCATCACCGATAAGAGCTCTTGGTGTCGAACCTTGTGAAAATATTCTTACGGAGAAATTTTTGCAGTTTCTTGTCGTTTTCTTTGGTGGCCCGCTTCTACCCATTTGGACACGTAGTTCATCGCGAGAAGGATATATTGATATCAAAATATGGCGGGAATGGTCCCGTAAATCAACTCCCCACACATCGAATAGTTCTACTTCCAATATTTCGTGCGAAGGCATCTCGTTTCGTCTTGAGATGTTCCCTGTTCTTTGACAATTATCACATCTCTGCACAAAGGTGTGGGCATCCTTGAAGAGAGTTGGCGATAGAATCCGCGTTGCAATACCTTTGCCGTTCTTGATGCCCCAAAGTGTCCACCACATACTAAGGTGTGGCGGTGGGTGAGAACAGTGCATCTCTTCCTCTGGTACCACATCGCTTTGATGACTTGGTGGCCTGGTGTTTGTATAGCATTGGTTCTTCCCAATAGTAATGTTTTACCTCGAATAAAACCTCTTCATTTCTTTGTCTTGACAAGCCCTGGGGTAGAACTTTAGGCAAGAAAGTTAACAAAATCAGCGTACCAAGGTAAATTAGAATTCATACTTACTCAAAGCGGTTGTTAAATGCGGAAAGTGATCATTTATTTGCACATCCTTGGTATTACGGCTTCTGTGTTCTCCAACTGGACAAGTGGTCCGTGAATTCTCTGTTCCTTTCTTATCACGAATCTCTACGCCAAATTCTTGTAGAAGTAGGACCCATCGAATGAGACGAGGCTTTGCGATCCTTCTTTGTCATTAAGTACTTTATAGCAGAGTGGTCGGTGTATACTATCACTTTATTTCCAATCAAGTATGGCTGAATTTCTCAACGCATATACTATAGCTAGTAGTTCTTTTTCGTGGTTGCATAATTTAATTGTGCGTCATTTAGAGTTTTACTAGCATAGTAAATGGATCTAAATACCTTGTCGATTCTCTGTCCAATCTTGCTCCAATCGCATAGTCGCTGCATCGCACATGAGTTCAAATGGGAGCTCCCAATTTGGTGCGATGACTATAGGTCTTTGAGTAAGCTTCTCGAGCGTTTGAAATGCGGATAAGCATTCTTTATTGAAGTCGAAGGCTACCCGTCATTAACAATGTGGAGGGGCTTTGAGACCTTTGAAAAGTCCTTGATGAATCTTCATAGAAGCTGCGTACGAGAAACTTCGACTCCTTTTGTTGATCTGGAGGTGGTAGATTTTCGACATCAAATCTTTGCTTTGTCTACCTCAATACCTTGGTTTGATATTTTATGCCCCAAGACGATTCCTTCATTTACCGTGAAGTGACACTTCTCCCAATTTAGCACTGAGTTAGATTCTTCGCACCGCTCAACATCGCTTCTAGATGCCTTAAACATTCATCAAATGATGCTCCAAAGACCGAAAAGTCATCCATAAAGATCTCTATAGTCCTCTCTACCATATCTGAGAAAATTGCCATCATACATCTTTGAAAAGTAACAGGTGCATTGCAGAGTCCAATTGACATTCTTCTAAATGCAAATGTTCCAAAAGGGCAAGTAAATGTCGTCTTTTCACGATCTTCGGGGCTATTGCAATGCGGTGATACCACAGTATCCATCCAAAAGCTATAGTAGTTGTGCCACTGAGTGCATCGGCATTTGATCTAGGAATGGCGGGAAGTGATCTTTTCGTTGCTTTATTCAACTTGCGATAATCAATGCATATTCTCCAACCGGTGACTGTTCTCGAGGGAATGAGTTCGTTTCTTTCGTTAGCCACCACTGTTATTCCACCTTTTTTCGGCACCACTTGTACTGGACTTACCCACGTGCTATCAGATATGGGGTAAATCACTCCTGCATCGAGCCATTTTAGGATTTCTTTCCTTACTACCTCTTTCATATTTGGGTTCAGTCGCCTCTGGGCTTCGATGGATGGTCTGCTCTCCTCATCTAGGCGGATCTTATGCATTACTGTTGATGGACTTATTCCTTTTATGCGCTAATGTCCATCCAATAGCCCGCTGTGATTCTTTAGTACTCTTAGCGCTTTATCAATTTCTTCGGTGGGCGGTGGCGTGAAATGATCACCGCGGGGTTTTCTTTTCACTAGGTATTGGTATTGTAGATGATTAGGTAAGATTTTTAACTCTAACTCGGGCCTTCTCTGTGGATGGTAATGATCTTTCTGGTACCTGTCCCAGCTCCTCATATTTCTTTGTCCTTGTATCCCATTTTTCATAAGCATTCATCCAATTTGCATACTCCATCAGATCTGGATCGTTTTTACTATCATCATCCCATGTGGTCAGTACTTCTTCAAGCGTATCCTCATATTCGAACTCTTTGTTTGACATTGTCTCTTCGATAAGATCAATGGCTGAGCAGTTATCTTTGGCCTCTGGAAAACTTCTTTGTTTGAAGAACGTTAAAAGTTACCTCTTCATCTACTCGAAGCTTGATTCCCTTTTGAACATCAATGAGAGCACATCCCGTGGCTAAGAAAGTGCACGATATGATAGGTATTCCATCGTTATCTTGTATATCTAAGATAATGAAATCGGCGGGGAGGATGAACTTGTCCACTTTTACTAGTATATCCTCGATGACTCCTCTCGGATGAACAATTGAGCGGTCAGCTAGCTGCAAGGTGATGTTTGTAGGTTTGATTTCTCCCATTTCTAGTTTGCAGAAAACTAGATAGGGCATCAGATTTATGCCTGCTCCCAGGTCGCATAGTGCCTTTTGACATTCAAACTTTCCAATAGTGCATGGGATGGTAAAACTCCCCGGGTCTTGTAACTTCTGAGGTAGTTGTCTCTGTAGGATGGCACTACATTCTTGATTAGCATCACCGTTCGTAATCCTCTATCTTCCTCTTTTGCTAAGCACATCCTTCATGAACGTGACGTAGTTCGGCATTTGTTCTAGTGCTTCCGCAAACGGGATATTGAGTTGCAATTGTTTGAGAACCTCTACGAATCTGGAGAATTGCTTGTCAAGAGTGCATTTTTTAACTTCTGGGGATATGGTATCATCACCTGGGGTGCAGTTACCACTGCTGGTGCTATTTTCTCAATTTCTGGATACGGCGCGCGGCTGCGATCTTAGGCGCGCGGCTCACTCTGCTGCTTGTTTGGAGACCGTAACTTGCAGTACTATCTCCTTGCCTCGGAATCCTCGACGCGCGCCACGATCGAGGCGCGGCTGCTGCTAACTGTGAACTTTCTCTTTCTCCTGATTCGGCCTCCTTCAGGTCAATTGTCTGACATTGTGTGTCCTCATTGCTTAGCTCAGATGCAGATTGCTCTTCTTGCGGTTCGCTGTTGAATATGATCGCGAGTTCTGCTATTTCTGTTTCCAACCTCTTTATGCCCGACCTCGTTTCGTCCATGAACTGAGCTTGGCGCCTCGTGAGACTAAGTAGGGTTTCTCGTAATTCCTCCCTCTGTTCCTCTATGGTTGGCTCTCTATCATATGGACAGTAAAAATCCATATCTAAAGTGTTCCTGAACGAATCAAAACCAACAAAGAAATCACGGCACCTCGAATTTTCGTAAAAAAAAAAAAAAAATAAAATAAAATAAAAAAAAAATTAAAACCAAATTAGAATTTAAAAATAGATAAAATTGATATTGAACTATTGCCTAATCCCCGGCAACGGCGCCAAAAACTTGATGCGCGTTTAGATGCACACACTTTAAACGCAAGTGCACGTTATCGTATCAAGTAGTATAGTCTTAGATAAGACCGAATATCGTCCTCTAGGATTAGGGTTCAAGTACCAACTATCTATTTTATAGTATCTATTTGGCGAATTAATACTTGATTGGTTGTTTATAACTAAGAATTTCAAAAGCTATTTAAATGTAAAGAATTACTTCAGATGTGATGAGAATAGGGCTTCTATGTATCCTTACTATCCGCTTATGTTACTTGTTAATGCATTACTTATGGTGTTCTTCTTTTGGAGAAAGCAGGTTTCTGAAATCGCTTTATACTCCGTTAGGGTTATATAAACACTCAACCCAGTATTGTTCCTTACCTAACTTTCGATAAGGGTAACTCTATAGGAGGATTAAGCACAAAACCTAGTTGGCCGTCACGCACAATGCGCAAAATTAGGGTTGTTAAGCCTCTCATCAACGCTACAAATCTAATTGAGGTATTTTCATCCCCAATTCAAGACCGTCTACCCAACTTACAAAGATATTCATAATCCTCCTTTCGTAACTGATTAGAAATCATATAGTGATAACTAGTTGTCAATTAGCTACCAAGAATTAAACTCAATTATTGGATAGATCTCTCAATAAGAATAATAACCATAAGCATGCATTACTTTATAACATAAGGTTCAAGAATTCAACATAGAAAGCCCTATAAGAGAATTAGTTCCTAGCCATGAATATGACAAGAACTAATTCAAAGTTCATCATGCAAAAACTGAAATAAATAAAGGAAAGGAAAAAGAAATTACTAAGCTAATGGTATCCAAACCCCAAGTCAAGAATCTTGAGTTGTGCAAGAAAGGACCGCCTCAAAAACTGCCTAGGGTTCTCCTTATATAGTTTTAAAACGCCTCCCTTCTTTTCCTTCCAGGCCTGACCCAAAAATCCGTCAAAAGACCTAATTTTTCCGCGTCGGCGCCGGCCCTGTCGGCGCGGCTAAAGTTCTGCAATACTGGTGTTTTGGCGCGGCCGATATCTGGCATGCGAGGCGCGCGGCTGCAACTCTGTGGCTTCTCGGATGTTTAGCGCGCGGCCTGTTTCGTCTCACGAGCGCGTGCTGGATCTTCTGCGACTTCGAATAATGGCGCGCGCCGATGTCGGTGCGGGGCCGCCATGGCGCAGTCTGGATTTCGGCCTCGTTTGCCACTTTCTCCGTTTCACTCTAGTACTCCTCTTTTCCTCTTTTCGCTCCTTTTCCGCCATTTGGCCACTTTAACCATTTTGACTCAAAAGAAAGAAAAACTATCCTAATACGACACTTTGTATGTACAAAACGGGACAAAAGACTAACTAGACTGACTCAAAAGGTGTATATAAAATACACCGATCAATACTGTCTGTGGCTCTCACATTTATAATAATGAGAAGGGTCTAACTGACAGCAGAAAGGTTGGACCGGTGGAAGTTGATCTGCGCATTGGAAATGGAGCACGAGTGGATGCTAAATGCGTGAAAATTTATAGACTGGATTTACCCTTTGGCTTTTGTTTAGAACTTAATAATTGTTATTTTGTTACCTCGTTAACGAGGAATATTATCTCTATCCCAATGTTAGACATTGAGGGGTTTTCTTCATTCATTGCCAATGACAGTTATGTACTGTCTTTTATTGGTTTTATTTGTGGAAATGCACCGCTTGTGGATGGATTGTATGTTCTAAACTGTAGCCATGAAATTTTCAATATACAAAATAAAAGAGCTAAAATAAGTAATCAAAGAAATCCCACCTACTTATGGCATTGTAGACTTGGTCACATCAATGAATCAAGGATAGCAAGATTGAGGAAATTAGATTACTTAGAACCATTTGACTTAGAGTCATATGGTGATTGCGAATCTTGCTTAAGAGGAAAGATGACAACCAAATCACTTTCTGGGAAAGGAGTACGTGCCAAGAGGAGCTTGAGTTAGTCCATACCGATGTATGTGGGCCTTTTCCAACTCAAGCTAAGGAGGCTTTCTTTATTTCATCACTTTTCTGAGACGATTTCTCAAAGTTTGGGCATGTGTATCTTATGAAACATAAGTCCAAGCTTTTGAGAAATTCATAGTACAAGTCGGTAGAGAAGCAACTTGAAACAAGTATTAAAACTCTTCGATCGGATCGAGGAGGTGAGTACTTAAGTAAAGAATTTCTAGATTACTTGAAGCTTCACGGAGTCCATTCGGAATGGACACCTCGAACGCCACAAATGAATGGTGTTCTTTGAGAGGAGAAATCGTACCTTATTAGATATGGTTAGATCCATGATGAGCTTCTCAGCTCTACCAACATACCTATGGGGATATGCATTGCAAAGCTCAATCTACATTTTGAATAGAGTTCCATCAAAGTCAGTTGAGAAAACTCCATATGAGATATGGAATGACAAGAAGCCAGCACTTAAACACATGTGACCCTGGGGTGCCCTGCATATGTAAAGAAGTTGCTCACTGACAAATTAGAATCTAAAAGTGAGAAGTATTATTTTGTAGGGTATCCTAAGAAAACAAGAGGGTACTACTTCTATCTTCCTGAGGAACATAAAGTAATTGTTTCCAGAATTGCAACTTTCCTTGAAGAAGACTATGTCTACAAGGAACAGAGTTGCAACAAGATAGAACTTGAAGAAATTCAAGAAGTACAAAATAATGTAGAGAATGACCCCTTGTCAAATAACCTAGACAAGGATTCAGTAGGAGTATTTGATGATGATTGGGTACTTAGAGTACGCCCTTCAGCCAGTGGGAGTGTTGTGAGAGATACTGCAGAAATGCAAGACCCTCATGCACAACCAATGATAGATGACACAATAGTTGTGCATCATCCTATTCAAAATGATATTCCTGAAAGTTCTCAAGGTGGTGGATTGTCCAACACACAAACATCTTCTCAAAATCAAAATACAACAAACACTGAAACGCAGAATGTTCAACTCCGTAGGACCACTAGGACTCATCGTGCACCTGAAAGAATTAATCTCCTTGTTGAAACATATAATGAGATAGATATTCCTGATGATGATGAGCCTACTACCTACAACGAAGCAATGTTAGACATTGATTCACAGAGATGGCAAGAAGCCATGAAATCCGAAATGGAGTCTATGTACATAAACCAAGTATGGAACTTGGTTGACTTGCCAACAGGGGTTAGACCCATAGGATGCAAATGGGTCTTCAAGAAGAAGATTGATGCATATGGCAAAATACAGACTTATAAAGCAAGATTGGTGGCTAAAGGTTATAATCAACGGCCTGGGGTCGATTATGATGAAACCTTTTCGCCTGTTGCAAAGATTAAGTCCATTCAGATTTTGCTTGCTATAGCTGCATACTATGATTATCATATTTGGCAAATGGATGTTAAAACTGCCTTCCTCAATGGTAATCTAATTGAGGAGGTGTATATGATACAACCAGAGGGTTTTACATCTAAGACTCAACCCAAAGCAGTATGCAAACTACAAAAGTCCATTTATGGACTTAAGCAAGCCTCAAGGAGTTGGAACATTTGTTTTGACAAAGCAATCAAATCGTTTGACTTTGTTAGAAGCAAGGAAGATCCGTGCGTTTATAGTAAACGCACAAATGAGAGCATTGTCTTCATTGTTATATATGTAGATGACATATTGATAATGGGAGACAATAAAACTCTCATGCAATCATCAAAGAATGGTTATCCGTAACGCCGTGATGAAGGACTTGGGTGAAGCTGCTACATTCTTGGAATTAGAATCTGAGAGATAGACCTAATAGATTGTTGGGGCTGTCACAGTCCGTATACATAGACAAAGTGCTAAAACGTTTCTCTATGGAAAATTCCAAGAAAGGGAATCTTCCTATGGGTCAAGGCATCAAGTTGTCAAGGAAGGATTGTCCTTCCACAGTTGCAGAACTTGAACGCATGAAGAGAATCTCATATGCTTCAGCTATATGATCAATCATGTATGTCATGACATGTACAAGGCCAGATGTGGCCTATGCACTTAGCATGACTTGCAAATTCCAGCAGAATCCTGGGGAGGAACACTGGAAAGCAGTCAAGAGTATTCTTAAGTATCTTAGACGAACTAAAGAATACTTCTTAGTCTATGGCGGACAAGAAGAGCTAGTAGCTACTGGGTACACTGATGCTAGCTTCCAGACAGATCTTGATGACTTCAAATCTCAGTCTGGTTATGCCTTCATTTTAAATGGTAGAGTAGTTAGTTGGAAGAGTTCCAAGCAAGCTACAACTGCTGATTCGACAACAAAAGCCGAGTACATTGCTGGATCGGAAGCTAGTAAAGAAAGTTCGCCGCGATATCCGAAGTTCTTAAAGGAATTGGGGTTGTTCAGTACGGTTGTCCAATAATGATTTATTATGACAACACTGGTGCGATTGCACAAGCTAAGGAACCTCAGCAAACAGAAACAAGCATATACCAAGGAAATACCACATTCTCAGGGAGATGGTGGAGCGTAAGAAATAAAGATAGACTATATTCCCACCGAAAATAATCTAGCAGACCCATTTACTAAACCATTAAGCTTGGTCAAGCATAATGGTCATTTCAAAAATATGGGCATTAGATACATTGGTGATTGGCTCTAGGCCAAGTGGGAGATTGAAAGTATATATGTCCTAGAAACAATCATTTTAGGAGCACGTGTACTTGAACACATTCATATTATTAATAAGATTAATATATACTTGGCATTTGCAATTATTGAATTATTATTTGATTGTTTATATTATTCATTAATGTGCATTTCTTGAACTTACATTGTCATTAATAGTGTGAGATATTAATGATAGAGTGTAGTTCTTAAAATAGCCTAGACTAATGATCATTGAGAATGGGATATCAATGATATGTTATAAGTCGACATGTGGTATGCATCACATTCTTAGAGAATGTAGTATATCTCACTTACTGCAAGCAATAGTTGCTAGTGATGGACACATGGATACTCTTAGAGGAGTATTGACATACCTGTGATAAACTATTTGTTATACATGTCTAGAGTATTATCATCGTGAGAGATAGAGAGTCCTAGACTTGAGGTCAATATCGCCTTGTTTACGAGCAATGCACTTTGATCATGCCCTAAGCTCAAATGCCTTATAGGTTGAGACGGCTTGTATTGGGTGCATTACGAAGTAGATTGAAGGTAGTAGTTGAGCCAAGAATAGGATTCATTCCTCGATTGGAGTTTCGAGAGAACACTCAGCTTCTCAGAGATGTTAGGTCGACCAAGTCATTGGCCAATGCAAGAGACATATCTAGGATATGGTCTAGTTGTCGACTAACATAGATGAGATAAAGTGATCAAGCCATTTGGATAGACACTTGGCAAATCTTAAGCTTGATCGAGTGTGTCGCGAATGAAAGGAATTTATCATCTCACAGAGGTTTGTTTACTTGAGTCTTGTAAGCGTCTTCACATATTGGGTCCGGCGCCGTCTAGGAGTTCCGTGTGAACCTTGATTTGATCAAGTGCCGATGTGTGAAGGCCTAAAGGGTCACACTAAGTCGATTGTCTTTTCGGTCTAAGGGTATATTGAGAGAATGTAAAATATCAGATTTTGAATCAAGATATTTTATTTTATAATAAATTATGGGATAATTTTGATTTGATGAAAATTAATTAATTAAGTTAAAATTAAGTCTTGGATTTAATTAGAACTAAAACGTGCAGAAAATAAATAAAGGAGTCATGATGATGGGCCCGGTTCGACCGCCCATCGCAATTTGAATTTGGGTCAGGTCTTGAAGCCTGATCCAAATCTGATTGGGTTTAGGGTTTCCTCACTATATATTTGGCACTTAACCCATAATTTCAAGAGAACTCATTTTTTCACTTTCTGAACTTAGAGTTCAGGAAATAAATTCTCTCAAACCTCTGCCAAGATTTCCTAGCTTTCTTGGGCAAAGGAATATACCGAAGCAAGGCTTGCACCCGGATTGACAATCGCGTGCGCACCTTTTAGTAAAGACTGCATTAAAAGCATAAACTTTAAGTTTTTCTTTTATGTCTTTGCAGGTTTGAATTATCGCATAATCATACCAGAAACGTTTGTTGGAGCAAATAAGTTTACTCAAAATTTTAAACTTCCGCTGTGTCTTACTTGTATGTTTTACACCCAACAAATCCCTACATGAACAAGTTCTAACACCTGTTCAAGTTTAATATTGTCAACAGTTGGAATATTATTAAGGCAGAATAATTAGGGTGGTATGCTGGTGCATGTTTTGGGGATTTGGCCCTAGTCGTATTTGAAAAGTTGTGCACTTGGTACTCGTTGAAAGTCTTCTACGTGGGATTGGAATGGACCGGCAATATGATTGATTTTGGAATATGCTCATGCTAGGAATAAAACTTAATTAGTTAGACGAAACTAGGGGTGGTCGGTGGGACGGGATGGAATTTGGGGGGACGGTATGGGGGGTCGGTAATCGGGATCGAAACAAGGCGGGTCGGGATATGGGGGACGAGAAGAGGTCTCGTCCCGTCCCACATCCCGCCAGCAGAGGGAACGGGATTTGGGGGAAGAGACGGGTCGGGTCGGGTCTGTTAGGGGCATTTGGGTGTGTGAGTATTACAATGGATGTAGGGAATAGTGTACAACTATCACTAGTGTTTAGAAAGAATAATCAATTACAATTACAATATAATAAGCTTGAAGCCTAACATCAGTTGTGTCAACATCAATAAGTGTTGATAATCTTAATCTTCGGTATTTGCTCCTCCTTGAAATCTTGAGATCCTTGTTGAAAGTTGAAACTGCAGCAAGCCCCTTGAGAACAATAACAACAATATGTTTAGAATTTGGAAATATAACAAGATAATTGGCTTGCTGAGTCGACCAATATCTTGATCTATCTTAAGATAATATTGTCACGTATATCCTTTCAACGGTGTAATGACAACTTATCTCCCAAGATAAAACAACAATCAAACAAATGAGCAAAGGGAACTCAAGTGTTTGCTAGATTAGAAGGATCTTTGAGTGTGTAAGATTGCAAGAAAGGAAGAGATTTCATCAAGTCTGAAATCATCCAAGTGTAGAGAGTATTTTTCTTATGTTCATTGTGTATATATTGTATATCATGTCTCCTCTCAAATCTGAAATAAGGTCTTGTTATATAGTTTAAGGATGATGGAGGTGTTAATTGAGTGTAATGACTATTAAGAGGGTTGTTTAAGAGGCTCAATGAAGAGCCAAAACGTTCAGGAATAAGTGCCCAACGTTTCCAACCCCTTAATGACATTAAACTCTGACTTCACCGTTGCTGGGAGCTCACTAGACATTTAGCACCGCGGCGCTGGTCATGCAGGGTCGCGGCTCCGGAAGAAATTGTCTTCAAGAAACTTGAGGGACCAAACTGTAAATATAATAAAGTTTGGGGTCCAAAAAGATAATGTCTGAATAAGCCCACTGCCCACGACCCGACCCGGGCGGGTGGTGGCGCGCTTGTGGGCCTAGTCTCGAACCCAAGCACACCTAGGTCCTCCCTCCTTCAAGCACATGGGTTACCCCTTGGGGTCCCAATCCCTTATTCAGTTTAGAGACTTATAACATGAACAATTCTTCTTTTTTCTACCGATGTGGTAGATTTGTCTCACACCACCATTCCATGTCTCAAAACACCTTACTTCGCGGACCAATATCTCTTTCATTTCTCGATGGAATTTGACGATTCTTGGCCCTACGGTCATCTACTCACTTAGTAGATTAAGCACGTGTAAAGAACCAGATTCTCCAACATGTGGAACCATGATGTTTAAGTCATTGAAGATGGACTGACCCAACCTCCACCAAAGGCAAATTTCCAACAATCCCCTCTTGGAAGAGATTTTGGTGCACACACATTGTGCCTTATTTCAGCAATTTTTTTTCCGGATCAATGTTGCATCTGGAGAGGTAGCCGTAGCTTTGAACCTTCCATAGTTTAATACCATCAGACATATTTACTGCGCGGTGAACGTGATGTCTTGAACCGTCAATGTTTAGTATATGTCAAGACAATGGTATCAACACAACATCTTTCCTACTCAATCCTTCTTTATGTTTTGTCCGTCATGGGTCGTGGACACCCTTGGATTCTTAAGTGCGTTCATTTGAGGCGGCCTGTCCTCGCACTTAAATAGGCGGTCTCCTACACGGTATCCTGTAATACCCAGCTACACAAGCGTTAAGAATCATTAAAAATTTCCTCAACCCAACCTCAACTTTGGAGGATCATTAAAGGTTTTGGAAACTTATCATTTTACCCCTCATGCAGGTAACACTTTTTATCTATCACGGGAATGACCTTGGATTATGTTTCTTAAGGATAAATCATTGTCCGAAGTGCTCTTGCTTTCACCGAAGCGCTCAACTGAACCTTTACAATTTAGTTTTCCCATTGAACCTTATCCCAGGGATCTCCTGTCACGACCCGAACCCGGGCCCGTGACTGGTGCCTTACCCCGGGCACCCTAGTGATACAACATCAGAGAAAATCAGCGGAAATAAAAACATGAACATGAATTTAGAGACAAAATAAATAAACAGGTCAACCAAAACAGTTGCCTTCATCATATATACATAAATACCGACGCTTATCCTTTTTACAAACCACACTGCCAGCGATGTTCTGCACTTAAGATTTACACAACAACTATGACGGGCGGGGCCGCCATACCCACGAATGTACGGACCTGCTGCACTGAGGGTAACATACCAAAGATAAGCCTCGAAGGAACGGAGCTTCAACCGCGAAAGGTGATCTAAGCGGGGATCGGCGGCCGATGTACCTCACTGCGGCGTGAACGCGGCCGAAGGAGAGTCGATCTGCAAGTACCAAGTATGTGAAAGCGTAAAATCAGAATCGAAATCATAATAGTCTATAAAAGCGGGAGACGGTATGATAACCAAACTACGATGCATACACATAATGATTATATCAATTCGGTCTCACGCCACAACATTAATCCCGCGTGGAGTACGCCGCCACTGCCAGCGATGCATGATATGATAACGACAAGATAGAAATCCAAATGGGAGCATACGTGCGTGCGCTACGTCGTGTCGGTATGTCCAAAGAACAAATAAGACAACATTCCAAATGGAAGCATACGTGCGCTACGCGTCGTGTCGATGAGTCGAAGGAAACAATAAGACAGATTCCAAATGGAAGCATACGTGCGCTACGCGTCGTGTCGATGAGTCCAAGGAAACAATAAGACAACATTCCAAATGGAAGCATGCGTGCGCTGCGTCGTGTCGATGAGTCGAAGGAAACAATAAGACAACATTCCAAATGGAAGCATACGTGCGCTACGCGTCGTGTCGGTATGTCCAAGGAAACAATAAGACAACAAGCGGTAATCAAAGTGGAAGCATACCCGTGCGCTACGCGTCGTGTCGGTATGTCAAAGTGATTTAACAAAAGTAACACTATCAGCGAGGCGTGCGGTGGAATTTCTCCGTCGCTGACGCGTCAAGTAAGTTCTCAACAAGTCAACCGACCCTCGTGAGAGACGCGGTAGTATAGAAACACAATCTTTGCACAACAAAGGCTATCACAACAAGCATAGGCAAATTTCACAACAACAAGCATAGGCAAATTTCACAACAACAAGCATAGGCAAGTTTCACACAACTCAAAGTACTTTCATTTTATGCCAAAGTCCGGTTTTAACCTAAAGTACTACGTCGTTAAATTCCTTTTAAAGAGATCTAATCCTTTTCTAAAAGTCACCCGATACCGTAGTATAAAAATAGAGTGACTTATATCTTTTAAGTAAACCAAAACAACTTCCATACTTTCCTTTTTTAAAACCAAATTAAAGGCAACACCATACCTTCTTTTTTGACAAAACACTTTTCTTTTTAAAGTCAAGTTACCACATTAAAACCAATGATAAAACCTTTCTTTTGTTTTCATAAGGTGGTTATAACCAACTTCCCATAAAGTTGTTATACACCTTATGTTTTAAACCATTTTAAGACAACACAATGCCTTTCTTTTCCTAAAGTTCCGGTTGCCTAATTTCAAATACACAAGTCTCTTTTTGAAAAGTTCATAGTTCAATGTCTTAATCTCTTTTAAAACAATTGAGTAACATATGCCTTAGGCGAGTAGGTTATTCTTGTTCATAATCAATCTTATTAGCACCATGATCTAGAAATGTAATATCATTTTGTCTCATCTTAGCTTATGCGGATGGAGGTTTCTACTGGTTTTAATAATACTTAATTATTCAATACATTTCCCTTTATTAACGCTGCGATGGTTTGTCGATACATTACGATTTCCAAATCGGTAAAACATTATTCCTTCCAAAACCAAGTACTCATTACTCACGAATGAGGTTTCACACAAACATCCATATTAAGTCAAGTCTCTTATCTTTAAGAATAAGTCTCTTAACTTCTAAACCATTAAACCATTCTTTTTATCTCTCTTGGGTGTTACACCTAACCTCATAAAGTGGTATAACTTTTATGTTTTCAAACCAAGTATACACTTCTTTCAAAAAGGTTTCTTAATCTTTTAGAATACTTGAGGTTCTTTTACATCAAGTCGGTTATAAGTCAAATCGCTTATCTTTTAAAAACCACAAAGCATTTCTCATTTACATGAAAGTGTTATAACCAACTTCCCATAAAGCGTTATAACACTTTATGTTTAAAGACAATCAAATACATTTAACACGTATGCGTCTACCGTATTACATAGTTATACACATATCATGCTAGAACAGATAGGAAGAGGTTCACATACCTCGCGACAGTATCGACTAATAGCAAAAGCGCTCAGTACCTCAAACCGTGCTACACTCTCGGTCAGCGGATCACCCACACGTAGTACTACAACCTATAGAGGCCACTGGCGCCTATTAATATCTTTAGATCTCAATGTAGAATATTCTACAGAAAATTCGACACCTCCCACACACAGCGTAAATCTCCTCTATCGGTAGGCTGCAAGCCAACCAGGGGGTTAACACGCCTAACCGGGCGTGTGCGATTCTACTACACAAGAATGCTACACAAGTCTCATGTAATACGATCTATGTAATTACGATTCGATTCTCTTCTTAAAATTACGGCTTAAGTCGCAAGACATTGCGTAAGTATTATTCGAGCTTAAGTCAAAAGACATTGCCGCACAACTAAGTTCAGTTCTATATATAGTATACTTAACTATATACTCCTACAACATGTAATTTCCAATTACAATGTAAGGTCGTGAGTGTTTACCTCGATAAGCCCAAAATTATCCAAGTTATATGTCGATCTGAGCAAGGTTTAGCTCCTACTCCGTGCGCTCCGATCCGCTCAACCAACCCTTAGAAGTTCTAACCAACTTCTACTTATAACTTCAACTACGGGTGAAGATTTACTTAGGGTTTCGTTTTTGTAGTGAGGAAGTATAATAGTATTTTACGGGCTTTTGTATAAGTGTAACTTTGGGAATACTACAAGGTATTTGGGCAAGGTATTTGGGCATTATAACAATACTAGGAGAGTATTTCTATACCACAAAGGGGGTATTATACGAAACAACTAGGCTAGGGGTACCACGGCTAGAACACTACTGAGGGGAGCTTTGCCAAGGGCCTTTCTCAAAGGGGAGGTTTGGACGATTTTAACTCACAAAGAGGAGAGATTTCAAGACTTGGAAAATGATTTTGGATGAAGAAAGTTCATCAACTAAGGGGTATTTATAGGTCAAGCAAAGGCCAACCAACGGCGAGATCAAGCCAAGTGTTAGGCAAGTGTAGGGCTAGTATTAAGCCATGTGCACCTTATCCATCTACCACACAACTTGCACAAAATATCCTACCAACTCCCTTGACCCTTTCGTCAATCCGCCCAACGTGCTCCAATTAGAGGGTGACAAGTGTCGCCCTCTCGTTGGTCCAAAATTTTTCGTCTCTCGGAAAAATCCGCAAAAATTTTAAATGACATAGCCGGAATTTTCCCTACGAAAGCTGTGGAAACGTTTCGTCGAAAAACGACTCCTTTTGGTAGTTATGCACAAATTCGAACCTATGCCTACTTTAAGGCTCAAATTGTATACGTACGCCCTCACGTACATACTCTGGAAATACGGGGTATAACATCTCCAGTCCGTAAGGTTGGGTGTCCACTATATCGATTCTTATTGATTGAGTTTTAAGCCAATTCCCCTAGACAGGCAGACATATTGATCTGTGGGTAACCCTTTATCGTTAAAGGGTTCGTTATATCCTTCGATTTGTAATCAAGGATGTGTCACCCGATCAACTGTCATACGGTCTTATGTCTGCGACATGTATGTCCAAACACCGTCATTCGTGCTCTCGCAGTGTCAAACTAGAGCAGACACGAGTTACTCCCAAAAAGGAAAATCCTCTAAGAGGTCGTGAAGTTACCCAACTTCTTATCATGCTTTGTGCAAAGCCATGACCTCCGATTCCATCATGAATCGTCCGATGCAAGATTTACTTAGAGAATTTTCCTAAGACACACCAATGCACATTGGTGTTCTTTAGGTCTTATGTCCAGTTTGCATCATTTGTTCACCCAGAGCCACTGGACATACAGACTGTCATAATTCATTGATAAGCGAATAATTCTGATGTCGTCATCTTATTTAACGCCTTCTGTTGATCATTTTCAGAATCACGAGTGAACCTTAGTTCAACTGATCTTTTGTTATGAACTGATACTAGGTCAATTGCAGTGTGACCCGAGCATATCCCTCCTGGCATATGGGTGCACCATGATTCCAATCAATACTATGATTTAAATCCATTGATGACTTCAACGAAACTGTCATACTCCTCATAGAGGAGTTGGAATTAGACCAGTCCGTTAGATGTCTTAGGGATTCCAACTCCTAAGATGTCATATGTAGTACCCATATCTTTTCATGTTGAAACATACATTTGAGGAGATACCATTCGATAATAGAATACGATCAAATGTTTTAGTGCCAATATTTTGGGCTTGTTTTAGTTCGCATAGAGATTTGACAAGCGGACAGACTTTCTTCTCTTTCCTGGAACTTCAAACCCCTCGGGTTATTTCATATTACTTACTTCTTCCACTTTCAGACTTTTCGGTTTTCCAACCGTTGGCTTTCTAACATCAGAGTCAATGTTTCTAATTTATCTGAAACTTCCAGGACCAAAAATGCAGACATTTTCGGGACCATAAGGAATTTCTAGAATAAGCCCAACAGTCCTCAAACCCAACTCTCCGATTAGGAAGGTTGTCTTAACATCCATGTCATGTAGGACTGCGATGGTCCTGAATATTAAGCTATTCACATAGGAACACATGTCCTGGTAGTCGAGGCCTTATACTTGCCAATAGATTCATCTAAAGTCATTGAAGATGGGCGGACCCAATCTCCACTAAAGACAAATTTCCAATAGGGTGAACTTTAATTTTTTTAGATACTTAATTTTAAAAAATATATATTTAAACACTTAAATAATTGAACAAGATAGTGAAATAAAAACATCACAATGATGTGTTTTGCCTCTTATATTATTTAATAGAAATATGATTTTTTTGTGTAATACAATTTCACAATTGCAACTTTGTTTCGTAGTTGAAAAGTTGCAAATCACATAATAAAATTGCCATTAAAAAATTACATATGCAACCATACTTTTTCTAATTTCCTTACAATCTCTTGATGATCTTGTTGTTGGTAAAATTATTCGACGTCGCTTCCTGCTCCATCGGATAAGATTTCGTTGTAGTCGTCTTCGTCGTTCATTTCTGGTTGACCGCACCTTCTACGCTTCACTCTAATTCAATCTTTGAATAAAACTGCAATCTCCAATCTGTCTCCCACCAATGAGTGTCTGTGCTCTCCTATTTGAAATCTTCCAAGAGAAAAAGCATTTTCAGAAGCTGTTGATGACACTTGAATATTCAACGCATCTCGGGTCATCTTTGATAATGTCGGAAATGTCTTCTCATTCTCCATCCAGTATTTCAGCAAGTCTTCATGTCCATCTTCATTGACAATTGATTCGTACGGTACAACATCCTACAAAACATAAACATCAAACTCGCTAATTTGTGAAGAACTTGAACCACTATACCTTCTATTTCTAAGGCTTTGAATACTTGAAGCAGAAACAACATGTGTTTTTATAAGGTTGCAGTGAAATAAAAGAAGATGGTACATAAGCCGATTGATTATTTGCACTTTGTTCTTGGTAATAAATATATATATATATATATATATATATATATATATATATATATATATATATATATATATATATATATATTATTACGATGTGTATGTTAAATATAACTTCTTCTTTAGTTGGTTCATAAGTTGGTTCTTCAGTTGGGTCTGTTGGACTTGAAAGTATTTGTAAGCTTTCATAAATCGTTTCAACAAGTGTTTTACAACCGTCTATTTTAATAGTAGGATTTAATACAACACCAATAAAATAAATAGTGGAAATAAGGAAAAAAATAGTTTTTTAATTTTAAAAACATTTTTAATAGCTCGAGCGTAAGTTGTTTTGCATATATTCATTAAGTAATAAAAATATTAGAGCTATATAAAATAACATAAATGAAATAGTAGAATAATAAATACCAGAAAAATTCTTAGTAGCTAGAATTTTTTATCTAAGAATACATTAAATTCCAAAATATTTTTCCAATCATCGTCTACAAGAATATCCCTTGGATTTTGATTATGGACTTTAAATAATAAAGTTATAGGTCTGATATACTCGTGAGCAACAACTAATTGTTCATACAAAGAATTGTACATATTTGCAACTTCTTCTGGATTTTCCTATAAGGTAATCCACAATCATGACATGTTTTTATACTTTTTGCGTCTTTGTATTTTATTACCTTTAAAAATAAAGTTGATAGCAAATTGTACTTTATCAATGATGTCTTTAAAAAGTTTTAGGTCATCCCCTTTACAACTAAGTTATAAATATGACATGCACATCTAACATGAAAAATATGGAGAAAAGATGGAGTCAATTGAGTTTTTTAAAATATTTAGAGCAGATTCATTAGAAGAAGCACTATTTAATTTAATAGTCTTAATTTTATCAGCAATTCCATAATATTTACTAATTTCATGAATATTTCTTGAAATAAAAGCTCTAGTGTGCCTATAATCAATATATTTATATGATAATATACGTTTTTGCATAGACCAATTCTGATCTATCCAATGACATGTAACAGTTAAATAATCATTACCATTAGTACTACGACATATGCCTTAAGTGATAGCCACTTTGTCATTAAAATGATACAATGCATAACATAAATATTATTTATATTAATGCGCAAATTTAAAAACATATCTTCTAACAGTTGATCCAGAAAAACCGTTAAAAGCAGGATTATATGTTTTTCGAATGTAATGAATAAAACCAGGAGAGGGAGAAAATGAAAAAGACAAACCCTCCACAACAACTAATTTTGCTACTTTTCCCTATCTTTGTGTTTATCATATTTAGGACATATAACTCCCCCGTCATCGGTTTATTTGACCCTGTACTTGGTCGAGGACACTATATGAACCTTGTCTCGACTCAGAAGGCATTTACACACTCGATTTTCAGCCAAGTATTGGTTACACCTTGCTTTTTGAGAGTTTTCTACATGTCTTATTAAACCTCTCATCCACCTTGACCTTTTCTAGTTTTAAATTTATAAACTTCGCGATAAATTTTACAAATAGCTAGTTGATTAGGAATGCCCCTATCAAAAAAATCACATGCATGTGATTTTAATTTTCGTTGTTTTTGTCCTCGACTCATACTAGGGGGAATATGAGACATTTCAGTTTCATCCTGAGGCGCAGTCTAAGCCTGAGCTGGAGGTGCACTAGTGGGTGTGTTATCTAAATTATCTTCTAATTCATTTTCTAAATTAAAGTCTGGTTTAGATACAGAATATACCTCATGATCTAATGGTATATTAATATTAACATTTAAAAATCAGTTTCATCTACATGAGTGAAATCGTCGTAATTAGGATTACTAGAAGATGCACCCTTACCCCTAGTAGTTCTACCAGAAAACCGTTCTCTTCATTCCATTATAATTATGTAAATAAATAATTACAATTAATGAAATTAAGTAACAATAATAATTTAAAGAATGAACGAAGGTACCAAACGCCGACGTGTAATCGAGGTTAAAAATTGAAACTTTGTTCGATGATCCTCAAGCTAGTTGCCAACTTCACTCTCAATTTTTAAACTTTGATAGAAATGACCAAATAAAATATAATATTTAGTGTGTAATTTAGACTTGTAGAGAGAGATTAGAGAGATGTTAGGAAGATTTGTGAGAAAAATGAGGTATTTATAGCTGAGAAATAAGAGTAAAGTGTAAATATACTAACTTAGGGGTTAAAAATAAATATTAAGGGGGTGGGCAAAATGGTTGTTACTAGCCGTTGCCAACGGCTAAAATCAAAAGTGATCGTTTGTGCAATGGCAGTTTCTACGGGGGAGGGGCCGGACGGGAGCGGGATAGGTTGGGATCGGGACGGGAGGGACGAGCCCCAGTCCCGTCCCGAGTTCGAACCCCGATACAGACATTTTTCATTCCATTTTTAAAGTTGGTTCTTCAGTTGGGTCTGTTGGACTTAAAAGTATTTGTAAGCTTTCATAAATCGTTTCAACAAGTGTTTTACAACCGTCTATTTTAATAGTAGGATTTAATACAACACCAATAAAATAAATAGTGGAAATAAGAAAAAAATAGTTTTTTAATTTTAAAAACATTTTTAATAGCTCGAGCGTAAGTTGTTTTTGCATATATTCATTAAGTAATAAAAATATTAGAGCTATATAAAATAACATAGATGAAATAGTAAGATAATAAATACCAGAAAAATTCTTAGTAGCTAATTTTTTTTATCTAAGAATACATTAAATTCCAAAATATTTTGCAGTGTTGTGCAATTGAATGAAGGTCAAGAATCAACAGTGTTTGACTAATTATTGATGATATGTATACAAATCGACCAGACGTTACGTTTAGAAATTGATCATGCGTTATGTTCAGTACTTTCGAGTTTTAGATAACTCTAGATTCTACTAATCACAATCCATGATAAAGATAAAAAAATAAATGAAAGAGAAGAAAAGAGATCAAGAAGAAGGAAGCAAATTGATAATTTAAAATCGTTCAATGGCTAACGTAGGACACAGCCTCTACTAGGATAATTGATAACACATTTTCAGAATCACTAAGTTTGGATTAGTTTGTGTAGATAGAGCCTTTCCTTCCTAACATGCAAAGTGATAATATATTGAATTGCTCCCAAAAAATAAAAACTATTTTTAAGGAATATAAGGGGCCATGACATCAAGATTGGTCCCCAAAATGCATATGACCATATTCTCTATCACTAAAGTCACCTGCAGGTTAGTGCTTGAAGGCGAAGGAGTATCTCGTTAGGTGGTGTGAGAGAGGCAGTCAAGCTCAAATCTCAAGATAACGCACTGTCTTCGCCTCTTGGGAGAGTCACACTTGCCAAGTATGGTTTAAGCGGCTAACGTGGTTTGCGGTATTGCGTCGATCCAGGAGTTTCTGCTGTCTTGTATTTCGAAAGAAGCGGCCAGTGCGGGTTTCTTCGTCAAAAAAAAAAAAAAGTTGTTTGAATAGGTTAGTGATTATTTTGCTTTAGTTGCTCTCTCCTACTTTATCCGTCATAACATTTAATTTTTAGTATTTCGATTACATACATAATACATTAATGACAATTTTTATTTTCGTAAAGATTGATACAAATTACTTACTCCTTTTGTCTCAAATTATTTATTGTAGTTACTAAAAATCATGTCTCAAATTATTTGTCCGTTTAAAAATTTAAGACATAATTAATTATTTTTTCCTTAGTAGAATTTTGTCATTAATAAAAATGACTCATAAATAAATTAAACATTTAATGGAGAGAGATTTATAAGAGTAAAGTAGGTCAAACACTCATCCTAATTAATATTTTTAAGAGGTGTAAAAATAAAAAAAACCACAAAGAATTTTGAGACGGAGGAAGTAACATTAATAGGGAGATGAGCTATATTCTTTAAACTAATCAATCTTAAAGGTTCTGATAAATTAATAATCTAGTGATTTTTCTACACACAAATCTATCAATCTTCAATTGTATCACCGCTGTAGCTAATGTAAAATATACTTAATCGTCCTACGAGAGAATGAAAGATAAATTAAACAAGCAAAGTGACGTATCAGAACAAAACCTTCTGAGTCATTAGACATAAGCTGTTCATCAGGCATTGCATATCTGAGATATGTGGATGCAGTCTGTTTTCGAGCTCTTCATTTTTTATTTTGAATTGCCTTTTTGGTATCTCCTGCTGGTTAATTAATCGCTAGAACAAGTACATAACTGCATATGAATAAAATCTCTCTCTTACAAATTAATGTAGAAATTTAAATCTTAAATGGTTGTATCACCCAAAATACATAATCAAACATCAAGTTCTTCATATATGATTCTTTTGCCAGAAAGCACGAAGGATCTTCCCTTTTGCCAGAAAACATCAAGTTCTTCAGCAAACTTTAGAATTATGAACCACCAAGCAAACTGTAGATACACTGCACATACAAATATAGGAAACTAATCAAGGCATGTCAACCAGTTTCCTGCTCAAAGTCATCGCCCTCTGACTCATCGCCGTTGTCTGCATCATCATCCTCTGCTTCATTGTCGAAGTCTTCTTTATCGTTATCTATGTTAGTCTTCCCAATCACAACTAAGTTGCTGTTCATCTTTCTGATTTCATTACACTGCAAATTTACGCACATCAGAAAAGAAAAGTTAGGGACTTGGTAGTACTTGCCAGTTGAAAAATCCAAACATTGAACAGTTGGACATTGGCTAATATCCAATCAAAAGATAAAGCATCCAAAGCTAGGCATCTTAATTTCTTTGAAATGAAGCCAGATAACATGCAAAGACAATCCCTTGTCTGAGAGAAAAAAAGAGAATGTGAGGGCAAATGAAAGCAAGACTGGGAGTTACAGAAAAAGGAAAGAAGACAAACATAATGGACTTAAGAGTTGCAACAAAGCAAGTAAATAAATCCTGATTAAACCAAGCAAGTATAGGAAAAGTTGGAACCGACCCTCCAACTATTTGATGCATGTTCACTTTATCCCACTTGGTTTATCTTGGGCTACACAATAAACAAGTTTTTCTATGTTCTCCCATGTGGCACCTTTTTAAATATCAAGTCCTAATGGTATTCCAATATGGGAGAATTAGACACCAGCCAGGGAAAAGGTCACGATTCAATCTCTTTCAAGAAGCTTTTCTTTCCTTATGAGCTGGTCTTATTAGTGTAACATGGAAAAATTGAGACACCATTCAGAGAGGCGGGTCATAATTCAAGCTCTTCCAAAAAAAAAAATACAAGTTCAATTTTCACATCATTTTCTTGTTTGTTTAAGAAATTAACCAACTTAACCTATATAACAATCAGAGGGATGAACAAACTCAACATTGTCACAAATTGCTCTTTCAGAGGTTCAACTTCTGAGGGAATTGACTTCTAGGAAAACATGAATTGTCCCTTTCAGTTGGACTGTGACAGAGAATGTAACCAGTTATTACACACTAAACCTCATTCTAGCAAGGAAATACATGTATGAGGGAATGCAAAACTTGTAGTATTTTAATGATTCTTGCACAGCTAAATTATAAAGTTTCTGATCTTAGTACTTGCTCAGCAACATAAAGAATGAATCACTTGCGCGGGCACTTTCCAGTATTTGACAAATAAAGTAATATTTAAATTAAGGTGGGGCAACAGGTCCAACGAAAGAGTTAATATAAATTATATGAGGTTAATCCCTCCAAAAGGAAGTTTCTGCACAAGTTTAGAAATATTCCTAGCCCTCTGTTGGGTCCCGGGGCTACGGCTTAGTAAAAAACGTAAGATTAAAATCGCAAAATGTAGAACAACAAAAATAGTCACTGGATGTTGTCTTCAATGTTGTGTCAACATCTGAGACAACATTGTAATAAAACAGTATAAACCTATATAGAGTAAATGCAGCGGAAAAAGTAAAGAGACACAAGATTTATATTTTTAAGGGTATATATAAATATATCCCTTGATTGTCGATTACCAAAAGAATTGTATAAATTATATACAATTACAAATGAATTTCTTTTACAAATTGAGCGTTACAAACGAAAAAGAAATTGCAAACAAAAATGAAGTCACAGATGATTTCGCCTAAAGTACAAAAGTCTAAAAGACAAAATACAACATCTTCATTACAATCGCTTTGAACATTAAGTTTAATCTAGAATAAAGATAGCAATTGTAATGTGGGATTAGATGTTAAAACAACTTTAGGCTAGGTGTGTTGATCAGTTTTCTAAGGTAAAATCTGAGAGCTATCTTGGAAATTCTTCTTCTACAAATCTGGATATCAATACTATGAAGCTCCCCTCTATTTATAGTGTTGAACTTCCCTTGAAATCCTCACTGATTGATTGAGGAGGTTGAGTAAAAGAAGCCAACTGCTTGGACTGATTCTTCCTCCTGAAATATCTCAGCGTCTTGGACTTGGTCTTCACGCTGCTTCTTCTCCAAGTCTTTGACTGTTTCTTTTACCACGTTTTAAATACAGCAACATTGTAAGCTTGCCTAGGTCATTTTTTACTTACAATAACACAAGCTGTTTTGGCCGGAAGAATAAACAAAATCGTTACTGAGATGTTGTCAGAAATGCTGTCACAACATCGCAGATAACATCCTGAAGATGTTGTCCTGAGCTTTCACAGATGTTGTCACAACAAACTATCCAACATCAACAATCTCCCCCTTTTTGCCTTTCTTCACAAAACTCCATACGATGCGAAAATGACTAGGATACTGATTCCCGATGTAGCTCTTACATTCCAAGAATCAGTAGGATCAGTGTTATGCTCCCCCTTAACCTGCAGTAGAAAATCTCAAGCAGTGTTGTAGCGATGTTATAGTTATGTTACGTCCGTCGTGACTTACTTACAGCAGATGTGTAATCAGTCTACCGTCATAACAATCCACGTCAGGCAAACATATATATATATAGTTTAGAAAATAATCACAAACATATATCTGCCAGAACAGACCTAAATATCTCATCATTAAATATTATAAACCAAAAAATAATTTCATTTTATGTAAATCCAACATTCAAATAAAAATAGAGTAACAAATTGTCAGCCTTCAACAATTCATCTTTCCAATCCATCCATCGATCAACAACACCTATCAACATCTTCATCTCCACGAAACTAGTAATCAGCATCATCTCTCCCCTGCAACATAGCTTGACCTGCACTCTCGAGCTCCCACGGGCCGTCGCTCAAAGAAGATCATCATCATCATCGATCATCTCCCTTTGCGGAAGAAAGTAATCCCTCATAGTAGCTTCTGGCTCGCACTAATTCTTGAATCTGCCTGTCAAATTCGACAATGTGCTTTCGAAGTCAGTCTGGGGACACCGGGACCTTTCCATGATCAATATTGCCAGGAATGTTGGCAACATCCTTCGATGTATCACAATCTCATTCTTCTTTCTTTCAGGGCAGATCAATCACCATATCCCTGCTGTTTACAACTGCTCTATAAACTGAGTAAACCTCTAAGGCTGGACTCAACTTCTCTCCTTTCGGAGTCTTAAATCCTTGGTTGAGCAGGATTTGAAAGATTAATGAGGGGTATGGAAGGGCATAGTTGCTTTGTTTTTCTGCCAAATTGGCAACATGGTTGAAAATAATAGTTCCTAAGTCAACCTGCTGGTTCCTTCCAAGTTTATAAAGCAGTGATGCTTGATCAAGGGTTACAACTGTCTCGTTGAGAGAGGGTAGCCAATTGTATATAGACAGTTTGTGCATGGTGGCAAACAAGGCAGTGAGCTTAGAGACATGACTGCGAGGGACCCAAACAGTGATCAGATTCCCCGTAAGGTATTTGATCATTGTATTGAGTTCTTCGACAGTGGGGTTCGGTTGAGACTCTCTTTCATTAATGCTTATCCCAAATATTTAAATAATCAACAAATAAATATGATAATTTAATAAAATAATTAGAGAATAAAATGAGTGTACCAAACTTCGGGAACCAGAATTCAATTGAAACTCGAAGGCCGAAGCTCGAAGTCTTGCTACTTTGAAAATTAATAATAATAATAATAACTTGAGAATTGATAATATAGAGAATTAAGAGAGTATGGGAATTGAGAATTGAGAGAAATGTAGAAATAATTGTGTGATAAAAATGTATATTAATAGATTTTTTAAAGGATAAAAATGTAATTAACAAAAAAATAAAAATTAAAAAAACAAAAAAACAAAAATGGCCAAAATGGTCTTAAGACCGTTGCCACACCCCCAGCCCTCCCCCCAACGGTAATATTACCGTTGGGCCAACAACTTTTTTTTTAATTTTTTTTACCTTACCTTACCGGTCCGGATCGGTTAACAAGTAAGGTTACCGATTCAATCGGTCCGGGTCCTTACCGGATTTCTCTGTAATCCGTGCAGGTTGGGGTTGGGGTCAACCTAACCCCCAACCCGATAAGCCTTACCGGTCCGAATCAGATCGGATTTTGTACCGGGTCGACCGATCCGGTCCGGTTCCGGGTCAACTCGGCCCCTTAAACAGGTATATTTATACACCAATTTCTCTTGTTAATCTAACTCCTTTAACCATACTAAAACAACCCTTAAAGCAGTCCATCAATTATAACAACAACAATAAGAGTTCAAGTCTTCTAGTTTGCAACATATCACCTTACTACACTTTAATTCTTTTGGGACATACATTAGCAATTACCACATCGTGTATCTATGTTCATAACGTATATTTTAAGCATTAAAACTCTACAAAACAGCCCCTAATTCGACGCGACAATCTCCAACAATTTCAAGCAAGTTTTCGGCCAACATCCGCATTATTCAAATTCTTTCCTTAGCTCCTTAACATCCAATTCATGTTCCAATAATTCCTTATGAACAACTACAATTTAAACATCAAGATTTCCTTCATTTATATCATGCAATTAGTGACGAAATTAACAACATAATAATCGAATACAACAACTTCCGAAATCTGTAAAATCAGTCCCAACAATCGGCAATAACATATTTCAACAACCACATGCATTGTCTCACTCTCATTTCCTCTTAAACTAAATTCAAGCTCAACTCTTAATACAAGTTCAATTCTTAAATTACAACATCATTTAACTTCCAATAACTCAAATAAGAAGAGGAATCCTTACCTTAAATTGTCCAAAACAATCCCTTTATTTTTGGTCCACTTCCCAGTTTTTCTTGCCCATTTTTGTCACTTCTTCAACTCCAAAATGTCATGCATGCATTCTATAAGTTTAATCCATCATTCTTACACGTTTTGCAACTAAGTCCAATTCCCCCCAATTAATTAATCTTATGTCCCACTCCTTTTAAATCTTGAAAATCTCATAAGACATCGCATCCTCGTTGCCGTAACTTATATATTACGTTACTAATCCGTAACGGGGAATATATATAACCATCATTATAAGTTGCCAACGTCACACACGTTGTAGCCGACATTTTTCCGGAATCACATCCTCTTATATACTAATTTCTGTATAAACATATGTAAGTATACTTTATATCTAATATTCGAATCTTACCTCCTTAATGACGTTCTTAATTATCGCCTTAAAACTACGAGGTGTAACACATATGATTTTCAGCAGATTTGTTTATTCATGCATGCCCCCAAAGAGCCTTACTTTATAGCTTTTAAACGTATCATTCGATACGTTAAAAGCACTATTGATTATGGGTTGCATCTCTACCCCTCTGCACCGACCAAATTGTTATCATATACGGACACCGATTGTACATGTTGTCCGGACACACGACGCTCCACCTCCGACTACTGTGTGTTCTTAGGAGATAACCTCATTTCATGGTATGCAAAGAGGCAAGCCACCATATCCCGATCGAGTGCAGAAGCAAAATATAGAGGTGTTGCAAACGCTATTGCTGAGATCTGCTGGATTCGAAACCTTTTTTTGGAGCTTTATTGTCCTTTGCGTAGGGCGTCCTTGGTGTACTGTGATAACATATCTGATCTACTTATATCATAACCCGATTCAGTATCAGAGAACCAAGCACATTGAGATTGATATACATTTTTTTCGTGAGAAGGTTGCTATAGGTCATGTTAAGGTGTTGTATGTGTCTTCTTAATAGTTGCATATAATTATGGTAAATACAAGATGCTTACTCAATTAAAATTTTACATTATACACACTATATATATTTATATTAATGAGAAATACTCCAGGTGAAAAATTAATACAATCTTATATTAACACATGTAAAATCGAGTTAGTTATTTTTGAGGATTAACATCCGCTCAGTGATCCGTTGTACGCTCTCAAACACTAGTCACTTGAGCACATCCTGTGATTTAACTGGTAATAGTGTTGATGAACCGATGCTATCTAGTACCAATACTTGTACCAGTACTAGCGATAGGCGCAAGCCTCGAGGCCCGGGCATAAAAAAAAAGTTCCCTTAGTACTAAATAAACTATTTTAAACCGCCTCCTCTTGTTTCCCAAAAATGACATAATCTGCCTCCCCGTGTTACTTTCTAAACCAACCCACGTTTCTTCATAAGCTTCACCACGACTTCTCTCCCCTGCAATTTAACCACCCACTAAAAGAAGAAAGAAGATGCACATGCACTTCGATTCCTTTTCCATTTATACATCCCTCTTTCCCTCGCACCAAAGCAATATCAGGTCGACAAAGAAAACTGCATTTTCTTGAATAATGAGACTTTATGTGTATTTGTTGGAAGGCAAAGATTGGGCAGTGGAAGACTCATATGTGAAGTTAAAAGTTGGCAAGTTTAAGTCGAAGACGAGGGTGTTGAAGAATACTAGGAACCCTATTTGGAATGAAGAGTTTGTGTTCAGAGTTTATGATTTAGAGGAGGAACTTGTTATCTCTGTATATCAGCATCATGATGATTCTAGATTTTTTAATAATGTTTATGGGGATTTAGTTGGTAAAGTGAAAATACCTGTTTGGTTTGTTGCTGCCGAGGAAAATCAGAATTTGCCGCCCACTTGGTTTACTCTTCGAAAACCCAACAGTGCTAACTCAGTTGACAAATATTGCGGTTAGTGTGTCATTTCTCTGCTTTTAATTACTAGTAGAATGAAAGATGGAACAGTGACAAGTACAGAGGATATAATTCTTAAAAGCGTGATAATTTTTAGTCTTCGGACTTGATTTGATAACAGTTTCCACCTCAATGAGATTGAAGAACCAGTATAATCACTATAATGATTATTAGCAGATGTTTGGATGTAAATGACCATTTTTTAAAAATTTTTATCCTTGTTTACATTGTTTCGATTAGTTACCTAATGCTATACCTGCTTGGATCAATTCACCAGAGAATGACGAAGAAGCTTACCGTTGTTACTCCCTCTGTCCCATATTATTAAAATATTTTAAATTGTTAATATTGTAACAAGTAGTAGTACTTTTTACCATAGGTTTTCAAGTATATAAATTTTATTTCAAAAAGTTTGAAGATTCTATGTGCGGATTCAAGGTCAAAGTTAAAGAAATTTGACTCTTGGAATCTGAACCGTGTCTCATTAATGGGGATGGAGGAGTATTAGATTAGACAAGAAATCATTAGATTTTAGTTAGTGATAGTCTTTATCTCTAGTAGTTTAAGAGGAGTTCCACATTTTTAGGGGCATCTTAATTCTTAGATAGAACCTCAATCTTCCTGTGAAAATGGGAAGTGTATATTTGTTTGATGATATTTTATTTTTATTATTCTATTTTTTCCTTTATTTGGATCATGAGCAAATGTTTCGTCTTACTGATGCAGGGAAGATTCTTCTCACTGTTTCTTTACATGGGAAGGGCAAAGATTTATCCACGAACCATGTCTGTCATGTAAATCCAATAAATTGTAAAGAAATTGAAGTGACAAGCATGTCCTCTCAAGATTTCCATGGCTTTGCAGCTCACTCCAAGAAAATGTCGGAGGGGAAACATTTAATAAAGAACATTGCTTGCCATTTTGAGAAGCTTTTCGGCAAGCACGAAGAAGCCAAGAAAAGTGATGAGGAAGAATTGACGAAGGATGATTCTTCTGACATATCCACCATCACATCTGACTATGAAGGCTGTCCGGAGGAGTCTCCTGCGAGCCATAGTTTTGAAGAAGTGATTGAACGAATGCGGCCAACAAGTGAAGATAAAGAAATGCCAGGCGACCTACAGGGTGGAGTCCTGCTAGACCAGACATATGTTGTGCCTTCAAAAGATCTTAACACACTTCTTTTTGCTCCTGATTCACAGTTCAGGAAGGATCTGGCAGAGTTGCAGGGTACAACAGATGTTCAAGAGGGTCCATGGACATGGAAATCAGATGACATGTGTGTGACAAGAGTTGTCACCTTTATTAAAGCAGCAAGTAAACTAGTTAAGGCTGTTCAAGCCACAGAGGAGCAAACATATATTAAGGCTGATGGAAAAGAATTTTCTGTTTTTGTCACTGTAAGTACCCCTGATGTTCCATATGGGAGTACTTTCAAGACTGAGTTGCTTTACAAGATAATGCCTGGCCAACAGGAATCTTCTGGTGAAGAATCTGCACGCCTCGTTGTATCCTGGGCCATTAATTTCATCCAGAGCACTATGATGAAATCAATGATTGAAGGAGGGGCTCGGCAAGGACTGAAGGAGAGCTTTGACCAGTTTGCAGACGTATTAGCTCAAAAATTGAAAGTAACAACTTCAAAGATTGTCTTCGAGAAGGATCGAGTTTTGGCGTCTTTGCAGACTGAACAGCAGTCAGACTGGGAAATGGCAAAGGAGTACTTCTGGAATTTTCCAGTAGTATCCACTATTTTCATGGTTTTGTATGCCTTTGTGCACATTTTATTAAGTGAACCTAGCACATTACATGGACTGGAGTCTCATGGTTTTGATTTGCCGGATAGTGTTGGAGAACTTATCACCAGTGGGATATTGGTCCTTCAATTGGAGCGGGTATATTACATGGTTTCACGTTTTGTAGAAGCTAGGCTGCGAAGAGGTCTTTAAATATCTCTATCATTTCTTCTTTGACTAACTTTTTGTTTGATGCATGAAACGGTGTCTGCCGTAGTTAAGCTAAAAGATTTTGGTTTTGACAGGAAATGATCATGGAGTTAAAGCACAAGGTGATGGATGGGGACTTACTGTAGCTTTGATCGAGGGAATGAACTTGGCTTCTTTGGACCCAACAGGTTTCCCAGATCCATATGTGCTCTTTACATGCAATGGCAAAACAAGAACTAGCTCTGTCCAGCTTCAAACTCTTGACCCTCAGTGGAGTGGTGTGCATTTATTTCTCATTTTCATCCTCTTTTCTTTTTTGTTGTTAAGGTCATATGCTTAGCTGATACTATTGCAGAGATACTAGAGTTTGATGCTGCAGAAGAACCACCTTCAGTGCTAGATGTGGAAGTTTTTGATTTCGACGGTCCATTTGATCAAGCTTTATCGCTTGGACATGCAGAAATCAATTTCCTAAAACACACTTCTGAAGAATTGGCAGATATTTGGGTTCCTCTCGAGGGAAAGATTGCTCAGTCTTCACAATCGAAGTTGCACTTGAGGATTTTTTTGGACAATAACAATGGAGTTGAAACTATCCGAGACTACCTAACTAAGATGGAAAAAGAAGTTGGAAAGAAGGTAGGTTTATTTGTTCTCTTTTCTCTCCGTATTGTTTCGCACTGTTAAGCACTAGCAATAGTCTAAAACATCAAACTGATATGCTTGGCAGTTAAACGTTCAGTCGCCACACAAGAACTCAACATTTCAGAAATTTTTTGGCTTGCCTCCAGAAGAATTTCTCATCAATGACTATTCTTGCTCCCTCAAAAGAAAGATGCCATTGCAGGTCCAGTAGAGTATATGCTTACGTTATTCCATTTCATCTTCTAAGTGATTTGTTGTCTTTGATTGTTGTTTCAATGCATTATGCTGATATGAAATCTGTTAATATGAACTGTTAAATAGCTTGTTCAAAACTTAAGGGGAAGATGAGGGGGGGGGGGGGGGGGTGGAGAAAAAGAAACAGAGAAATTAAACAAACAAGAAAAATAAAGAAAGAAACTGAAAAAGCAAGTATTCTAAGCTCAATTGGAATGATGGTGTTAAATAGCGTTCACATCTGGAAGCTTCCGATTCTGATATTTCAAATTTTTGCTAAGTAGCATTCACATGTTGTCAACAGAAAGTTATACTAATAAATTAAAACTGTACCCATATACATAGACCAGATGACTTTATTTTCTACTAGTTTGGACATGTGTTGAATGTATTATTTTTTGTTCAACTCCGCATATTTTCTCCTCCTTTTTTAATATGTTGTTTTTAACACATAGTTTGCAAGTATTTGATCTTCAACTTCTAGGGTTTGAAATCTAGCATATCACTTAATTTTGTTACTGCTACTGCAGGGGCGGATCTTTCTATCTGCCAGAATAGTTGGATTTTATGCAAATTTGTTTGGTCATAAAACAAAGTTTTTCTTCCTGTGGGAGGATATCGAGGATGTTAATGTGGTTACCCCATCATGGTCAACCATGGGGAGTCCTGCACTTGTGATAATTTTGCGCAAAGGTCGAGGCGTTGATGCTAGGCACGGTGCGAAGTGTCAAGATGAAGAAGGCCGACTGCATTTCTGTTTTCATTCATTTGTCTCATTCAATGTTGCAAGCAGGTATTGTGTGGGAAAACTTTCTAGCGTCATGACAAAAAATAGAAGTTACATTTGATGTCACATTATGTTTCAACTATTGGAAGATTAGAACATTATTTCGTTGTAGCAGGACAATCATGGCGTTGTGGAGAACAAGGACACTGCCTCCGGATCAGAAAGAACAAATTGTAGAAGAGCAGCAGGAAAAGGATGAAAAGCTTGCTTTGTCTGAAGACACTGCATCCCACTTGGTTGTTGAGGATGTACAAATGTCTGAAGTCTATTCTGCAGAACTACCTGTCAATGTAAGTTTTTATTTGTTTCAAGTTTTTCCATCTTTCATTGTGGTGTTACTTTGATGCTGAGATTTAGTCTGTTTTATCTGTAAAATACTGTGGGAGCTTTGGGAGGGAAAGCTGAGAAAGTATTATCGCAGTATTTCTCAAGTTTTCTTGTTACACATAAGTGAAGCTGTAAGGGTGAGGGTTTGACATGAGTTACTGCGTGTCCTTGTGTGATGGGGATACCAGTATTCATGGACTTCTATGTTATGCTAGGTCTAAAAAGAGCACTTTAGCAGCCTGAATTGAATCGAATTCCTTGTTTTGCTTGGTCTGAAATTATCAATTTGGCCATTAAGTGATAAATAAGTGTTCTAATTATATATATCCAGGTCTTTGATACTGGCAGGTAATGGATAAACTTATCCAATAATCCTTACTTCTTTCCGTCTTCCTGGAAGAATTGACCAGTCTAGACTGGATCTCTTTTTAACTAGGAGCCTTTGGGTTTTTGCTGGAAAATCTGTAGGTTAAATCACTGATGCGGATGTTTGATGGAGGAGACTTGGAGCATAGAGTAATGAGCAAATCTGGTTGTCTCAACTACGCAACGACTTCATGGGAAACTATAGCTCCCGATGTTTCTGAGAGACAAGTATCTTACAAATTCAACCGATTCATCTCTGTCTTCGGTGGTGAAGTTACAAGCACACAACAAAAATCTCCTATTGCAAATGGTGCTGGATGGATCATTGATGAGATAATGGGCCTGCATGATGTCCCATTTGGTGATCATTTTCGAGTATGTTTCAGTTGTTCATTACTGTTGGTTGTCCTGTAAAAGCGGGAAGAATTTATTAGTTTTTCCCTTTAACTTTGCAGGTGCAATTCAGATACCAGATCGAGGGCGCTACTTCTGTACATAATTCATGCAAGTGTGATGTCAGTGTTGGTGTAATGTGGCTAAAAAACACTAAATTTGAGCAGAGGATAACTAGGAATATTATTGGGAGATTTACCACTAGAGTGAAGGATATATTAGAGTTGGTTGAAAGGGAGATATTATTGTCATGTTGATAGAGAACCAGGTAAATGTTGCCACTTTAGATACCACATGATAACTTTTGATAGAACTTTACACACTTTATGAATCAGCTTCTCAGCAATTGATTCAATCCTCCATGTCCTAGACTTATGGTGCAAGGTGTTAACTAGAGAATATGTGACAATGGACCAGAGAATTTATCCCAAGTCTTTATTCAATGTCACTCAGTGAAGAACATATGGAACATATTCTATACAGACCAGGACTTCCACTCTTTCTGACTAGATTACAAGCAATTTGCAAGAAAGAGTTCTTCTGTGACCACAATAACGTGTCAATTGAGCAGATGCATATCTTTCCCTTTTATCTCTAACCAGTGGCGGATCCAGCCACCAAATTTTGGTGGTGCAAACATACGAAGTAATATTTTTTTGCGTAGGAAAAAAAAAATCTGGAAAATTTTTCTGGGTAGAGATGGAAAAAAATGGAAATTCTGGTGGTGCAAATACACCACCGTGCTTTACATACATCCGCCACTGTCTCTAACACATGACTTAATATAAACAATGACCACTTCAATCAAAGAAATCATATCTTACCAACTTCTCAAATACTATGGGAACATTTGGTACGGTGTATTAAGCTGGACTGTACTGAACAAAAAAATAATACAACGTTTGGTGGGCGTTTTCAGCCGCATTGGACAGTCCAACTGCCATTTTTTAGACACATCTAGTAGGTGAGTCTCTCCTGGACTGTACTAAAAATAAAAAAATAAAAAAATACAGTCCATTATATATTAATACAGTCCATTACAATACAGTATTCAATGAAATTAATACAGTCCAGCGCGACGTACCAAATGAGTCATAAGGATGTGTTCGCTATGGAGGAAAATATTTTTTCGAAAAATGAGTTCTTGGAAAATAAGTAAATTGTGATTAGTGAAAAATAAGTAAATTTCTTATTTATTTTTTTGTGTTCAGTTGGTTAGTACAAAATATTTTTGAAAAAACACTCACCCAAGCCCCATTCAACCCACCACCTCACACCCCCACCCTCCACCACCCACCCCAGCCACCACCCAATCAAATCCCACCACACACCCTCGAACACACTTCTTCACCACACCCAACCCTACCCCTCACCACCGTTCCACCTAACCGGCCATCCACTCAACTCCATTTCAATTTTCTATTTCATATATTTTATTTTATTTTATAAAAAATGAGAAATTTTTCTTACCCGGCTACCACTTTCCCCCACCCCATCACAACCCACACCAAATTTAACCACACTTTTTTTTTTATAAAAATAAAATAAAATATATGAAATAGAAAATTCGGGAAGGGGTAGGGGTGCGGGACACGGGGAACGGGTTGGGAGGGGGAGGTGGATTGGTGGGTGGGTGTAGAAACAAAACAAAACTATTTTTAAAAAAAAAAAAATTTTTTGGAGGGAGGTGGAGTCAGGGGGGAGGAGGGTGTAAAGAACCAAAAAAAAATTGTTAAAAAATAAAAGTTTTCGGAGGGTGGTGGGGAGTGGGTCTGGGTGGTTCTGTAGGGGTGGGGGGGTTGTGTCGAAAATCAAAAAAAGATTTTTTTTTTTTTTTTTTAGTGAATACGATACTTGTCACCTAGTGTATCGTATGCGTTAATAGACTGATTAACAAAAGTATACAATGGTCTCACCACTGCAAATTATTACAGTAAAAACTCAGTAAGGAAGGTGCTTCCAAATTGCTAGATGTGTAACTTTAATTTTTAGAATTTGGACAAATAAATGTTCAAGACCAATTAAAAACAATATGTAGTTTATCAATATATTTAAGTGGTAAGATCAATTATTCAACATCTAAGATTAAGACTTGGACTCAACATTGGACTTGTCCTTCATTTGCAAGAGTCTTTATCTTCTTTCTTCCTCAACATGTCTAGTGTTGAATTCAAGATTTTCATTCAAAAAATAAAATCTGACATTTAAATTTAAGGTGAATTTTAAATTTTTTAAATTACTGAATCAATCTCCTCTTATGTTAGACTAGCTTCTTGTAGGATAATATAAACGAGATGCTTCAAAATGTTTAATTGGTCGCCATTAAACGCTAAACCCTTAATATCTTTATGAATTAACATGTAATAATGTCACGTTCAAATTTTAGAGCATTCCGCGAATAGTTAATTTAAGAAGTAAGCAGAAAATTATTAAACCACCAAAAGTTATGGTATATACACTTTCATTTTTAATTAGAGTTTATGGATTTAAGTCTTGAAAATGGAGTCACTTTTAGGAAGAAAAAAAATATCTTTGTTAATAGTATTTTTCGACGCGAATTTAAAGTAATTCAAAATGAGTACAATATTTTAAAAAAGAAAAGAACAAGAAGAGCATTATGAATATACTTTTTTTTTTTTTGTTGTGAAGGCCGCGGTCTTACTCTTTCGAGTGCGCATGAGTAAACCGACGTATGATAGCCGCAAAACCACGCCACCGATTAACCACACTTGACAATCCATGTGTGACAGACTCAACCAAGACGGTTTATGCAGGGGATCGAACTCGTGACCTTACGATCCCGAGCATTATGAATATACTGTATGCACGGGAAGTGAGTTGAGATTGGATAATCCACTTTTTTTGAGTTTACTACCTAAATTCTCATCAATTAGTTTGCAAAATACACTTTAACTATCAGTTGTTTACTTTTTCTACCTAAACTATCACCGACTAGTTTGCAAAACACACATTAACTATTAGTTGTTCACATTCAATGAGGAGTGTTATCTAAACTATTACCCACTAGTTTACAAAACACACTTTAATTATCAACTGTTCACTTTTACTACCTAAAATATCACCAACTAGTTTGCAAAACACACCTCAACTATTAGTTGTTCACTTTTAATGAGGAGTGTTTTGCAAACTAGTTGGTGATATTTTAGGTAATAAAAGTGAACAACCGATAATTAAAGTGTGTTTTGTAAATTAGTGGGTAATAATTTAAATATGAAAAGACCGCACCACCTGATAGTTCAGGTAGAAAATTTAAAAGTGATAGTTAGGTGTGTTTTTTAGCCTTAATCCTAATTAAGGAAAATAAACAGATTGAGAGAAAAAAAAAGGAAAAAATGAAGATGCTATAAAAATGATAGAGATATAGAGGGATACGAGGAATAAATCAAGATGAGATCTTACCGTTAAAAACGGTTATCCTTGATTACTTCGTCCGCTGGCCTCCTCAAGCTATAGCAGTGACTCTCCTCTTGTTCACAACTCAAAAACTCAAATCTCATATCCGATCAACAAATCTCGAGCAGCCATGGATCCAAACCCTACAAATTTCCCAATTCTCTCCTACGTCATGTCCAAGCTCCCAAGTATCGGCCCTAAACGCACCGCCACCACTGAATTCGACATCGAACAACCCAAATCCCCACCTCAACCTCCACCAGAACCTCACTTCGACATCACCGAGCGTATGCCTCATCTCACCGATCCTAAGGTCGTCAACGCTATGCGCTTAGCCGTTGCTGACGTGTCACAGACCCGGTCTATGCTCAAAACCCTAGGCGAGCGGCTTGATCACGAGCTTGTTGATACTGCTAGGGTGAAGTTAGCTGAGATCGAAGCTAATTTGTACAAGCGTTTCGAGGAGATTGTCCTGTCGCCACGTCCACCGGAGATGGAGAGGGACGATTGGAGATCGGACTTGGCCGTTAAAGAGGACGAATGTCAAAAGGCTGCGGAAAAGGAGAAAGAGGAGTATAAGGCGTTGATTGCTTTGGATGAGCTACACGAGGCGTATGAGAAGATGTTGAAGGATGCGGAGCAAAGGTTGGAGAAGATTTATGAGACTGCTGTTGCTGGTGGTGACGTTGAAGCAATTGAACAGGGTTCGGGTGAGAAGAGTACTGAGTTGAAAGAGGAAGTGAATGAGGAAGTGCTTGCGATTTTGCAGGAGGCGCTAGGGAAAAGTGTTGAAAGAGTTGATTTGTCTGGCAGGCAGCTGAGGGTGCTGCCTGAAGCTTTCGGGAAGATTCACTCCTTAATCGTGCTTAATTTATCTAATAACCAACTTGCGGTATGCCTTAGTTCCAAAATCCCTTGATGTTATATTTTGTGCATCTTATCGTTGATTCCCTTTGCTTGGATTTGAACTTGTGGTCTGTATTAATATGTTAACTGCATGATGTTTTTGTTGCATTTCCTGGTACTTGCTATACTGTAAATAGAACTGCTAATCATTCTTTTATCCGGATGTGTCCATACTCCGTAGCTAGATGCCCGAAATATGATGAAGCGAGAGCCATGACAATCATGCACGTCTTTTTGGGTTTTTTGATGCATTACTGTATTAATTTGTATCTAAAAGTGGGCAAAAATGCTAGATAAAATGAAATGCTAGATTTTTTTATGTACTACTGTGTTTGTAGTTTGTGGAAATAAAATGAAATACTAGATAAAGTTCATTTTGGACTTGTAATATAGATTTTTGAGTCTTCTCTAGTTTTAACTCAAATTAATAAATAAAAAGGGCAGCCCAGTGCAGTAAGATCCCGCTATGCGCTGGGTCCGGAAAGAGCCGGACCAACTCAAATAAATAAATAAAGAAAAACAAAATACTTAACTGACTTATTTTAAGCATTAGGTAATACTCCTCCCAATTTATATGATGTGGTTTAACTGGACACGAAGTTTAAGGAATAATGAAAGACTGGAAGACTTTTCAATCTTGTGGTCTAAAAAAAGCTAAAAATATTTGTGTGGTTATAGATCATCTCGTTAAGCGTAAAATGTAAAGTTTAAAGTTAAATTGTTACCGAATAAGGAAATGTGTATTCTTTGAGACTGACTAAAAAGGTAAGTGTGTCATATAAATTGGGAGAGAGAGAGTATGAATTATTATCAAAGCCTCCCCGATGCTATAGCAGTTCCTGGGGGTTTGTTTAGTGAGCTTGGAATTTGTTGCTGATCATTAAAATCTGTGTACTTTTGTAGTGGCAGAAATACATGTCAATGTGAAGCTTGAAGTATGCAAATTTATGTACCTTATTACTGATTGACAATAGATGTCCTTTCTTCTGGTTTCCACCAAGTACTAAATGCTCAGTCGTGATGGAGATTAGCATAATCTCGTCAAGATTGAAGCTGCCCATTTAATATGCCGGGAGTCTCTGAAAAGTGTAGTGGAGTATGGAAGGGAGAAGTGGAGGTAGGCCCTGTAAGAAATGAAGTAATGGAGTAAGGCTAACGATTGAAGGTTTCGGGGCTTTGCACACTTTGTAATTTTTAAAACAATGTCTTAGTGCGGTTATACCATTTATAAAATATCATTATCTTATCCAAAATAAAATAAAAATTGAGAAGGTTTAGTTTAAAAGATTCTTCAAAATCCTGTTTCATCTATACTTTGGTGTAATGAAGAAGTTCCTGGATGAAGATGATTTCATAGCACCTATTAATCTATGATCAATGATTTCCCTATATCTTTTTCCACGACAAAATAACTAAAGGGGGGAAATTTGGAACACGGCCAATATTGGTGGTCAGATTGACCAAGCATGGTTGCACCTGTGTTAAAATAGTAGAATCCCAATTCTAAATAATTAGAATTATGATTTTGTTTTATTGACTTGAATGTACAATTATCTGTTGGAAGTTCTGATCTTTAAGTTTAAAGTGCCTATTATAAGTTCTCTTCTCCTATATATTCTCTCTCTCACCTCAATAGTTGTCTTCCAGTATCCAAGTCTCTGAAAAAGTAGTACTGAACTCCCTCCATTCCAGTTTAGCTGTCTGTTTTTTTTTTTGTGCTTTCTTTGCTTTCTGCTGATCAATTTTGAACAATTTCAAAGTTAAATATGATATAGATTGATTCATATATTGAAAAATGAAAATTTAGCTATTACTACACGAAAAGTACTAGAACTGCAGTTTTCTTGGATGAAAGATCAATTTGTTTGACTACAGGGAAGCGAAAAAGGACACACATTTTTGCTGGAGGTAGTAGTGATATGATTGTCATATTGCGTCAATACTATTTGAACCTACAGAAAAGTCATTACTGTTACCTGAATTACAGAAGTTCATAGCAAGTGTAAAGCTCTAAATTTTTTGTTTGTTAATTCGTCATAGTACAGGTGTTAAATCAATCAACTGCACCATCTTACTAGTAGGGGCCGGCTATGGATCCTCATAGGTTTGAAGCAATTTTTTTGACTACCTTAAACCCCAAATTTAGAATGATGTCCACTGTGACGTGTCACCGCTAATCTATTCTATTCAGAAAACCAGTGGTTACTTGATCATGAAGTCAGTTCCATTGCTAAATGTGGTACCATATATTCTTGTCCAGTGGATACAGATGTTATTAAATTTTGCTTCTGCTTAACAATATGCATGAATCATGATGTCCCGATGCTTCTCTGCCAATTAATTGCATCATTTTCCTCCTTGTATCCAGTTCAAGTTTCTTTTCCATCTGCCAATTGCATAATAATCGCCGCTGTAACATATATTAATCAATAGCCCAACATTGTTGCTCGTGATGGTTGAATGAGAACAAAAGCAAGCTGCTGGTTGGAATTTCAAATGTTTGTACTCCTAATTGTCTGCTTCTATAATTCTGGGGGAAAACAGGTGATTCCTGATTCAATTGCGAGCTTGGAAAATCTTGAGGAGCTTCATCTTTCTTCTAATCTTTTGGAATCGCTGCCAGACTCCATTGGTCTGTTGTTTAGTTTGAAGATCTTAGATGTCTCTGGAAACAAGCTTGTCACTTTGCCGGATAGCATTTGTCATTGCAGGTAATAGTGGTTCAAAGATGAGCTATTTACCTTTTCCCCCAGCACGAGGACACTAATTTAGTCTTGTTAGTTCTCTCAGATACTCTTTGTTATGGCTGTTTGCAGGTCGTTAGTGGAGTTGGATGCAGGCTTCAACAAGATTTCTTATTTGCCAACAAATATTGGTTATGAACTGGTAAATCTGAGAAGGCTTTCACTTTCTTTTAACAAGCTCCGTTCCTTGCCCACTTCCATTGGTGAGATGAAGTCCCTGTGCCTTTTGGATCTTCACTTTAATGAACTACATGGACTTCCCCTTTCATTTGGTAACTTGACAAATCTTGAGATCATCAACCTGAGCAACAATTTTAGTGACCTAACTAAGCTTCCTGACACAATTGGTGATCTGATAAATCTAAAAGAACTTGATCTGAGCAACAACCAGATCCATGAACTACCTGATACAATAAGCCGGCTTGACAACCTGACTGTGCTTAAGTTGGACGAAAACCCTCTTGTGATACCTCCAAAGGAAGTCGTAGTTGAAGGGGTTGAAGCCGTGAAGGCTTATATGATTAAGCGACGGCTTGACATACTGTTGGCAGAAGAACCACAAATTATGCTTGGAGAGCTGGGGCAGACACCAACAGACTTAGTAACTCGAAGTACCTCTTGGTTGAGTGGTGCTGTTTCAAATGTTTTGGGAACTGTTGCAGGCTATTTGGATGGCGGAGGGAAGTCAGATGCAGACCGTTATCTCAACCAACAGTTATGATTTATAAAGCTAATGATGTCTTTCTTTAAGCTTTTTCACTCGTCTATGTTATTTTCCGTTCAAGTTTTCATGATTTTCCAATGAAGTTTGAAGGAATATGGCTGATATCGTACCAGTTACACCTTTCCCCATCCTCACCATGTCTTTTTCCAGCTTGATGTGTGAAGAGAAGTGAAGGATGCTGGTGTTTTGCAGTCTGCTTCCCGAAGATGTTTAGAAACTGTGACTTGTTAAAAAGAACATATATACGTTACAATGATACAAACAAGTGTGTTTTGCTCTTTTGACTCTAAGAATGCTTGTGTGAACATTTTTATCAGACGGAGGAAATATGGTCTCTCGCGAGTGCCTGTTTGGCAAGTTGTCGAATTGATGAAAGTTCTATATCAACTCCGTTTTCCCGCTAAAGTAACAGGATTTAGGATTTACTCAATATTCTCTTTCAAATGTATGAGTCGTTGCACTTCGAAAATGGTGTTTTTTCATATATCAATTCATGCCAACAGTAAAGCTTGAGGAGACAGCACTACCCATGAGAATATTTGACGTTCAAACTTCAAAGTGATCATCATTGGGACAAAAAGACTAATTGATGTTCAAATCGGTGGAAATTTGACTATAAAATTTTACAATTTGGTGAAAGTATAATTTCATGTACTTATGTGATTATACATTCATATTTAAATCAATTTTCATAACTTTTCATTTCTTTCTGAATTTTGTTTAATTTAATAAGTTTTCATGTTTTGCTAATCTTTTATTTACTTTTTCGAAATACTACTAAAGATAGGAAGTCTGATGCGATGAGAGATGCAATCTATTTTACACCACTTAATTACAACTTCGTCCCTACCAATTATGTAAAGTACATTTATGAGCTTACAAACGTGTCTTAGAAGTTATAACTTAAGCACATGAATCACGATACAGTAATTAATTAATGCCCATGAGCCACACTCGCTTTTAAAACTAGAGTCAACTAATGAACTGGCCTAAACATATAGTGGAACGTTATAGGGTTCAGACATATCTAGCTCGTTAACGCGTGCGGCAGATAGCGCCTGAATGCATGATACCCTTGAATAGTTAGCAGCTTAGCACCCAGAAGGGTAGTTAGTCCCATGGAAAGAATATTCAAGCATAATAAAATATTACCATGAATCAGACTCATCGTTTTTTTAAGTGAAAATTTCATAAATAACTATAGTTTAAGGTATTTTTTTCGCCTAGCTATAGTTTCACTAATTACAATGCGTAGCTAGTTTTATGTTGATATAGGGATTGTATTTTCGCTGTATTCACAAATTTGTCTCGTTGTATTCATGAGTACAACGAGTAAAATCTAGCTACGTGAATACAGAGATTTTATTCTCGTTGAAAACACATGAATTGTATTCATAATATTCTATAAGGCTGTCCAATGGGGCTGGGTATACCGAGAAGACCCGACCCCATACCGACCCCCTGCACCGTATCGGTATCGGTACTGGTACGGGGCCGAGGAAAAATCCCGACTCCGACTCACCCCGTCCCAGCCCCGAACCCACCTCGACCCTTCCCCACCCCATCCGACCCGTAACTAAACGACTTTGTACCAATTTGGCTGTTGTACAACGGCCAAAAACCCCTCCCCCCCTCCCCCAACCCCCTTACCCCCTAATATTTATTTTTAACCCTTAAAGTTATTATATTTACACTTTAACCCAATTATTTCAACTATAAATACTTCATTTTCTCTTCATTCTTTCTCACAAATCTTCCTACAATTACAATCTCTCTAATAATCTCTCAATCTACCTCTCATTCTCTTTACATTGTCTTCTAAATATTCAATTTAATTTATTCATTTGAGAATTGAGAGTAAGTTGGCAACTAGCTTGAGCATCATTCGTTGAGCAAAGTTTCAATTTTCAACATCTCTCGATTACACGTCGGCGTTTGGTACATTCGTTCCTTTATTACATTATTATTGTTTCTTTATTTTAATTAGCGCACTTAATTTAATTATCTTTAACTATTTAAGTATTTATTAGCATAAATTAAAATGAAAGGATTAATTTTGGCTATGTCTGATTCTAGTAGGGGTGACAAGGGCAAGTGTCCTTCTTCTAGTCATCCTATTCCTCCTAGACAGGATGATTTTATTGATACTGAACATTTTCCTGAAGTACCATTAGATTTAGACGATGAGCTATTTTCTGGAAATCAACAAGAGTTTAATTTAGAAGAACATCTAGATGACACACCAATTAATCTAGATGACACGCCAACTGATGCACCTCAAACTGGAACGCCTCTTATTCCCCCTAGTATGAGACGAGGCCCACCAGAACGAAAATTAAAATCACATGTATGGGCTTTTTTTGATAGAGACGTACAAAATCAAGTTGATACATGCAAAATTTGTAAAATTATTTATAAATTTAAAATAGGAAAAGGTCAGAGCGGGACGGGAGGTTTAACTACACATTTGAATACCAAACACAAAGCTAGGTGGGATGAATATGAGACTCAAGTGACGGGTGAGTCAACAATGCCCTCTCAGTCGGGACAAGCTTCACATATTGTCCCGCACCAAGTACAGGGTCAAATTGACCCTATGACGGGGGCAGTTGTAGGCCCTAAATACGATAAAATGAAAGATAGGGAAGAATTATCAAAATTAGTTGTAGTGAAGGGTTTGCCTTTTTCATTTCCTGATTCTCCTGATTTTATTCATTATATAATATCAATGTACAATCTTGCTTATAACGGTTTTCCTAGATCAACTGTTAGAAGAGATGTTTTTAAATTTGCACACGAATATCAATAATATTTACGTTATTATTTATATCATTACCCTGGAAAAGTATCTATCACATCTGATATAGGCCGTAGTACTAAAAGTCATGATTATTTAACTGTAACATGTCATTGGATAGACTATACATGATTTATGAAAAAATGTATTTTAGCATATAGATATATAGATAGTAGGCACACTGATATTTTTATTCAAGAAAATATTTCTTCTGTTTGCGATTATTATGGCATAACTGATAAAGTCATGACTATTACATTAGATAACGCTTCTTCTAATGTTTCTGCTGTTAGATTATTAAAAATTGTCTTAACTCCATCTTTTCCAGATCAGTTTCATATAAAATGTAATGTCATATTTATAACTTAGTTGTAAAGGATGGTATAAAACTTTTTGAAGACATTCTTGGAAAAATTCAATTTGCTATAAACTATATTTTTAAAAATAATAGAATACAACGACTAAAAGAATATAAAAAAACTTGTCACGATTGTGGTCTACCTTACAGAAAAGTTTCCGAAGAAGTATGCACTAGATGAAATTCGTTATACAACCAACTACGTGTTGCTTATGTGTATAGACATCCTATAACCCAATTTTTTAACGCCCGTAATCGAAATCCTAGTGATATGCTTATAGATTCCGATTGGGATACAATTTTAGAACTTAATACATTTTTAGAGAAATTTTATCTAGCTACTAAAGAATTTTCCGGTATTTATTATCCTACTATTTCATCGATGTTTTTTTTTATAGCTCTAATATTTATATTACTTAGTGAATATATGACAAAACCAGCTTATAAGGAGCTTATTAAAAAAATGTTTAAAAAATGAAAAAATATTTTATTCCTATTCCCCCAATATATTTCTACAATGAAGTCTTATCCGACGGATGTGCAAGCGACGTCGTCCAATTTGACCAAGATATACCAATTCCAACCGAAGAACCACAAGAAATTATAAAGAAACTAGAAAATGTGTTTCTTAAAATGTAATTCTTTTAATTGTAATTTTACTATGTTATTTATTTGCAACTTTCAATATCACGAAGTTGCAATTTTGAAATTGTATTACCAAAAAAAAATCATACTTCTAGTCAAATAATATAAGAGGCACAAAACAGTCTTGAGATATTTTTATTAAACTATCTTGTTGTGTGTGTTATTTATTTATTTAATTTAAAGGCAAATAAAAAAATGACCCACCCAACCCCACCCTGACCCCAACCTCGACCCTCTATGTATCGGGACGGGGCGACGTTACACCCCGCCAGCCCCCGACCCCGCCCTACCCCCAAGCCCCGCCAGACCCCGACCCCACCCCGCCCCGTTGGACAAACTTAATATTCTATCTGAATTTCATTCCATCAGAAACATAACCGAATATGAGAATCAAGTTATGTATTCATAAAAATAAACTTGAATACATTGCACAAAATGGATTGTATTCATAAGAAAGTCACCGCAGGAATATTCAACATAAAAGTATTTCTTTAGCCATGAAATATGATGAAAAATATACACTAAAACCATTACAATCTGTTCTGTAATTCAACATATAAATAACTAATTAAGTATGATTTTTTTAACTTGATCAAAATCTATCTTTAATATGACTGGCTTTGATGGTGCCTCACTATCGCTTACTGCTTCCGACTCTATTTCTGCTTAGCGTAGTCTCCCAAAAGCAGGGGCGAAGCCAGGATTCCGAACTAGGGGGAGCCTATTTATATTTAAGGGAGAGCCCGGATTAGGGAGAGCCTATTTTGGTCTAGGGGGAGCCTTTTTTGGTCCAGTTGTCCACACTTTAAAAGAAGAAGTGTAGAGAATTGAAGACTCTATTGTAATATCATGAATATTACTAGTAGCATACTAGGAAAAACTTAAATTTGAGATCCAGTTATCCACACTTTAAAAGAAGAAGTGTAATTGAGGACTCAATTGTAATATCATGAATATTACTAGTAGTATACTAAGACAAATTTAAATTTGAGGGGGAGTCCGACCCCCCTGGTTACATGCTGGCTTCGCCCATGCCCAAAAGTGCACCATATCTTGTTCAGAGTAATTCATCATTAAATTCTTCTGCTGGAATACCTTCTCCCAAACTCAAATACTCAACAAATGCAGCAACGGACATCCCACAATCACTGCACACAAGAAATTAATTGTATTTAAAAACAATGAATGTTGTGCACATATATAAACATAAAGAATATGAAACTAACCTACATGCTCTCAGGTCTTTGTTGTGACAAATTGTCAGCATACACAACGTCAAATTTATCGACTTTTTATTTGTATGTTGGGTGATGAGAATGATACATGTTTATCTATCATACTCAATGATATATTGTATGTCGAATATATTCAAATACAAATGATACATTGTACGATCAGAATTAGTTTGTGATCAGAATTCAAATCTTCAAATACAAATGATACATTGTATCATTCAAGTATCTATGTTTATCTATATACTCAATGATACAATGTATATATATTCTTAAAATAAATAGTGTATATGATAAAAAGCAGTGTATATATGCAGTAAATTATATGGTATATCTAAAATACATTGTATACACTTGTTTAAATTAATCACTGTATATCTAAAATACAATATAGTCACTGTTAAAAATATACATACATAAGATATATAAATATAACATGGTATTCATGCTATAAAAACAATATACAATATCCATGTGAAGTTGAATGATACATGGTATCAAATTGAAGACTAATTATAAAGATACATTACTAGTTTAAAGTTATATAATAATGAATACATTGGATTTATCATAGTGAATGAAATCTCAATATTAACTCTAGTTGGAGTACTTCGGTTCGCCATTAAAATGCGATTCTAAGCTTTTTCTGGTAGAAATACTAATAATGGCTATAGGTTAATAGTTTTTTTCGAAGGTATTCAAATCAATTAAGTACATAAACAACAATCTTAGTAGTACTCTCGTCAGATTGTTAGGGTTTTGCAACCGATCCTGGAATTTCGTCATTGTCTTGAGTGATACACAAATCAAATGAAGGATCATCATCGAAACTCTAGTAATTTTGGAGTTCTTCGGGCCATTAAAATGCTATTCTAAGCTTTATCGGTAGAAATCCTAACAATGGCATAAAATTGTGGTTTAAAATCAGAGAAAGTGAAGAAACTATAAACGAAATAAGTGTAAACAACTAAAAACTATCCAATAACTTACCTATTAGTGAATACGCTAAATTTAGGATGAATTGATTGTGTAAGGATCGTGCATAAGAAAAATGGAGGAAAAATAGGAGAAGATTGATAGAGAAAGTGATTTGAAAATTGATGTATGGGAGAAAGCACCATATTTCACGGCTTAGTAAGGTTTTTTTTTACCCTTTTTCTATTTTAATAGTTATTAAATGTAATTAATATATAACTTTCAGTTATGATGTAAATAAAACAAACTATAATTACTAAATATAATTATGTATTAGTAGTTAGTCATGCCACGTAATTTTTTTTTTTTATTAATAGTATATGCCCTTCGACCAAATCATTTCGTCAGGACCAAGTACATGATAACTCAAATCTTGAAACCTGATACTTACACATTCACTGTGCACATTGTGTTTTACTTAGATTGTTATCTGTTCTTCCCATAATTTTGCGGTGATACAATAAACCATGATCGGCGAGAGAAACTTGGAATTTCTTCTTGAATTTCCCTCTTCTTTCCAACATTAATGAAAAGGATCCTGAAAATGGCAACAAGGGATGGTGTGATATGCATGTATGAGAGTATTGAAGAGCTAAAGAATCAATTGGAATCAGCAGGACCTCTGATTCTTGTGGGTTTTATGCAGTACTTTTTGTTGGAACTTATAGAAGAAGAAAAGATTAAGTGATAAAAAATACGCGAGAAATTGCGCTGTGAATTGAAGGCACAGCTCCGCGGCGCTGAAACTTTCGAGAACCTCAGAAATTCCGGCGCCACGGCGCCAACGTGCAGGGCCGCGGCGCTGCGTAACGGGAAATTCCATATTTGAACTAAAAGTTGCAACTCCTCACATAGAGTCACAACCTTTAGTTAATAGCTGCTTATGGATGTTTGGTATGCTATAAATAGCATGTTGATCACTTGTTTTAACAACCATTAACAAGATTAAATCTTCTGATTTTGAGAATAAAAAACTTAAGAAGATTTCTACTTGCCTCTTCTTCTTCATCTTCAAAATCATTTCTGAAGAACACATAGTAGATTCGCCAGGAGTGGAGTTCTTGTGCTAGAACTATCACTCAGATAGTTGTATCCTCAAAGCAGACTACAGCACAAGTGAGGACGAATTTTTGTCTTAGGACACTGCGTAATTGTAGGTCTCTATCTACAAACAAGTTAGTATGTGATGTTCATACTGATGCTTTCCATTGTTGTTAATTTCAATATAGTTGAAGTATCTATATAATAGTGTTATTGAATTCAATTTCTTTGAATTATATATATTGTATTGTGGTTTAAACATTGAATGTCTAGATTGACACTAACAATCTAAGACAAAAAAAATCTCAGAAAATTTATTTTCTGACTGTGTGAAGCTTGCAAAATTTTCAGAGAATACACTTCCTGATTTGCAAAATGATGGATCAATCTGGATCATCAATGGTGAAAAATCATGTGGAAAAACCCGAGAAATTCAAGGGTGCTGATTTCAAACGCTGGCAACAAAAGATATTGTTCTACGTGACAGCTCTTCATGAGACAAATTTGTTGAATGTTGAGGCTCCTATGGCATTGCCGGAGGGAGAAAGGGAGAATGCTCCTACTGATGTAGAGAGAGTCGAAAGCCTGAAGGCTAGTGAGACTTGGGATACCCAAGAGTTTCTGTGCAGAAATTATATTCTGAATGCCTTGGATGATACTCTCTATGATGTTAACTCCACGTTCAAAACAGTACGGGAGTTGTGGCAGTCGTTGGAAAACAAGTATAACGCTGAGGTTGCTTGTTCCAAGAAGTTCGTCATTGGCAAATTTCTAACTCCAAGATGAGCGATGCAAAGCTTGTTGCCAAGCAAGTGGAGGAACTCCATGTCTTTGTTCATGAATTAAAGGTCGAAGGCTTGGGCCTTAACCCGGATTTCCTTGTTGAGGAAATGGATTTTGAGCAATTGGTTCTTGAACTTCGAGTTGAAGAGGATAACCGGAAGAATGAAAAGGATAATGCTGATTTCATTGGCGTTGTGACTGCACAAGCAAATCTGGTTACAAATTCAACGTATTGGTGGATGGATTCGGGTGCTACAATGCATGTATGTTCTGAAAGGAACATGTTTTCATCTTATCAAGCCATCAAGGATGGAGAACCACTGTTCGTGGGAAATGCCACTGCTGTCAAGGTAGAAGGGAAAGGGAAGGTGACGTTGAGGCTCACTTCCGGGAATAATCTTGTGCTCACAAATGTGTTGCACGTGCCTGAAATTTGTAAGAATCTGATTTCTGGGCCTGTTCTTAGTAACAAAGGCTTCAAAATTGTAATAGAATCTGACAAATTTGTACTCACTAACGGTGAGGTGTATGTAGGAAAGGGTTACCTCAGTGAGGGGCTCTTCAAACTTTCAGTTGTACCTACTAAGGCATTTGCTATTATTAATGAAAACGCATGCACTAGCACTGCTTATATGTACTTGGTTGATTCTCCTTCTCTATGGCATTCTCGTTTAGGCCATGTAAATTATCGTTCCTTGCAAAGAATGATAAAGATAGGCGTGTTTCCAAGATGTTCCATGAACAAAATAAACAAATGTGGTATGCATAGAATCAAAATATGCAAGTCATCCTCATAAATCTGTTGTGAAATCAAACGAAGTGCTTGATTTAATTCATAGTGATTTGTGTGATTACCAAGCAACCCCCTCTCGTGGAGGAAAGAATTATTATATATCGTTTATCGATGATTGCAGTAAATTTTGTTATGTATACTTAATACATACCAAAGATGAGGCTTTGAATATGTTTAAAACATACAAAGCAGAAGTGGAAAACCACCTTGACAAAATAATCAAAATTCTTAGGTCGGATAGAGGTGGTGAATACCAATCGAATGAGTTCAAGGAATTATGTTCCACTCATGGTATAATTCATCAAACCACTGCGCCATATACTCCACAACAAAATGGAGTTGCCGAATGAAAGAATAGAACATTGAAAAATATGATAAATTCAATGTTGATTAGTTCGGGTGCACCTCTTAGTCTATGGGGTGAGGCATTAATTACTGCAAATATGATATTGAATACAATTCCTCAAAAGAAAAGTGATCAATCTCCATACGAATTATGGAGTGGAAAATTGCCTACTTTCAAAAGGATGAAAGTGTAAGGTTGTCTAGCGAAAGTTCAAGTACTTTACCAAAGAGAACTAAACTTGGACAAAAAACGGTGGATTGCATATATATTGGTCATGCCAATAATAGTGCAGCATATAAGTTTTTGGTGTATCACTCCGATGTTGAAGGTATCCACAAGAACACACTAATGGAATCTGCTGAAGCATAATTTTTTTGAGGATATATTTCCTTATAAAGACAAGGATAAAAGTGTTCCTAATTACAAGAAGATGACACTGCCTCAAATTAAGTCATACCAAGACACTCAAAATGATGATTGATATGCGATTTATACACACGCTTAACGCAAGTGCACGTATCGTGACAAGTAATATAGTCTAGGTAAGACCGAATATCGTCCTCAGGGACTCATTTTCAAGTACCGATTATCTATGCTTTAGTTTCTATTTGGTTAACGTTAATTGAGTTGGAATTCTAAACTAATAATGCAGGAAATAAACTAATTATAAAAATACTTTGATTTAAATCAGTTATGATGGAGAATTAGGGCTTCCAAGATCATCAACTATCCACTCTATTCAATCTTTAATACAATTAAACTAACTTCTTCTTCTACGTTAAGATAGCAAGTTAACTAAGCCGTTTTATACTCCTGTTAAGGTAATATAAACACTCAACCCCAATGGAGAACCCTTCTATCTTTCGATTACAATATTGACTACAAAGGAGGATTAAGAGCAATAACCTATTAAGCTACACAAGTATCGGGGTACTTTCGTCCACAATTTAAACCTATGTTTATTCAACTATAGCATATTCACAATCTCCCCTTTCGAATTTCGATTAGAACTCGTGTAAGTGATGATAACTAGTGATCAATTAATTATCAAGCAATCAAAGCAATTATTGAATAAATCTTAAGCAAGTGAAGAAGAAATCAACTAATGTATTAATTCATGAATAAGAGTTTCAAGAGAATCATAAGGAAATCCCTAACAAAGTAATTAGCTCCTAGTCATAGTCACGCTAAGAATTAATATAATCTCCATACATGAACTGAAATAAACAAAGTAAAAGAAAGAAAAGAAAATACTTGAACTAGGTCTCAAATCTTCGCCTCCTAGAGTTGTGTTGTATGTACAATGGATGGAATGAATCCCCCTCTAGAGAATGATGTAGAGAATATATATAGCCCAAGATTCCTTTAGGTCAAGTGTTAGGGATTATGTAGGTAGGAAAAATTATCTCTTTTGGACTCTGAAAACGTGTCAAATTCGGCCCAAAACGTCAAAAATACCGCGTCGGCGCCGTGGCCCTGCAGTCGGGCGCCACGGCGCCTAAATATCAGAGAGTTTCGGACAACTTAAGTGGTCGGCGCTGCTGGCGCATGGCTGGTGGCGTTTTTGATTCTTAACCGTCGTCGATTTTCATCAAGCGTCTGATCTTTTCTATACTTCCCGGGACTTCTTAGACTTCATTTATTGGCCTCTTTAAGTGTGCAATTCCATCTCAATTAAGCTCATTTCATCTTCTTTTCGCTATTTCTCCATTTTTGATCGCTGTGACACAAAAGAAAGGAAAACGACCCTAATACTATACTAAACATAAATGAAATGAGTAAAATATTAACTAAAAATGACTCAAAAGGTGTATATAAAATACACCGATCAATGATAATCTTACTTCATCGGTTCAAGAAGGAAATTCTGAACCAAGGAGAAGTAAACGTGGTAAAATGGCCAAAGATTTTGGACCAGACTTTATGACCTTTTCCGTTGAAGGAGAACCTCAAATATATAAGGCTGCAATAGAATCACACGAAGCACCTTATTGGAAGGAGGCTATCCAAAGTGAAGTAGAATCCATTGTACAAAACAATACATGGATATTGGTTGATCTTCCTCCGGGACGATAACCAATAGGCCATAAATGGATCTTTAAATGGAAGTTAAGACCTGATGGTACTATAGAGAAATATAAAGCTCGGATAGTAGCCAAAGGATTCCGACAAAAAGAAAGTGTAGATTTCTTTGATACCTACTCACCAGTGTCTAGAGTTACGTCAATAAGGACGTTGATTGCTATAACAACGATTCACAATTTGGAAATACACCAAATTGATGTGAAGACTGCATTCTTGAATGGTGAACTAGATGAAGAAATATACATGGAACAACCCGAGGGGTTTGTTGTGAAAGGTCAAGAGAAGAAAGTCTCTAAATTGGTTATGTCATTATATGGACTTAAACAAGCGCCAAAGCAATGACATGAGAAGTTTGATAATACATTATTATCAAATGGCTTTCAAATAAACGAATGTGACAAATGTGTCTACATTAAGGAATGTAAGAATGCATGTGTCATTATATGTTTGTATGTGGATGATATGCTAAGTATGAGAATAATTAAGGATGTAATTCATCAAACTAAGAAGATGTTGCATGCCGCTTTCGATAGGAAAGATATGGGAATAGCGGATGTCATTCTTGGTATTAGAATTCAAAGGAATTCTGAGGGTTATATGTTAACTCAATCTCATTATGTTGAGAAGGTCCTTAGAAAATTTGGACACTATGATGATAGACCGGTTGTTACGTCATTTGATCTCGCTTGTCGCCTTAAGAAAAATGAAGGTGAAAGTGTGTCTCAATTTGAGTATACACAAGTTCTTGGAAGCTTGATGTACATAATGAATTATACAAGACCGAATTTGGCATATACAGTGAGTCGACTTAGTCGATACTCACATAATCCTAGAAATGATCACTGGGTAGCGCTAATGAGGGCACTACGATATCTAAAGCATACAATGAACTATGGGTTGCATTATACAAAATATCCTCCGGTGTTAGAAGGATATTGTGATGCTAATTGAATTTTCAACCATTCAGAAAGTAAGTCCACAAGTGGGTTTGTATTTACACTTGGTGGAGCGTCGGTATCATGGAAATCATCAAAGCAAATGATAAATACGAGATTAACTATGGAAGTGAAGAGGCAGAATGACTAAGAAACTTCCTAGAAGGTATTCTGTTGTGGACAAAGCCAGTGACCGCCATTTGCATACATTGTGATAGTATGGCTGCCCTGACGAGGGCAAAGAATCAAATATATAATGGCAAATCAAGGCACATAAGGCGACGTCATAATACAATACGAAACTTACTGAAGAATGGAATAATTTCCATTGATTATGTAAAATCAAAGGACAATATAGCGGATCCTTTGACAAAAGGCCTTACACGAGATCAAGTCGTATTTACATCGAGGGGAATGGGCTTAAAGCCAATACAATGAGTTGTGAACTGGTGGAAACCTTACCTATCATAATTGGAGATCTCATGGTTTAGGTTCAAAAGGCAAACTAGTTGGGGATATAGTCCGTACTATCCCACCATAATGGCTATTAATATTATTAAGAACCGAAGTTCAGCCCTATATCGTCAACGGAATAACACACTTGGTACATCATAGGAACGAGCATATGTGTGTTTTACGCTCCTTGAGTCTCATGAAGATAGGAGTTGTTCATGACCGAAAAGAACAAAACCGTAAGAATTGAAATATATCGATATGGCATGTGTGATACCTGTTGTCTCGATTTACTACAAAACGTGAATAGGCACTGCGTCCACTACTTCACAAGTAGATCTGATAGGTATTCACTACGAGCGGTTCAAGTCCAAAAGACACCGTCTCCGATGCATGTCATATCACGTTTGACAGAAATGACGATAAGTTCCTTTATCTTATTTTCTATCCACATGTGGGGTATTGTTAGATGTGTGAATAGAAAATGTGGGGTATTGTTGGAACTTGTAGAAGAAGAAAAGATTAAGTGATCAAAAATACGCGAGAATTTACGCTGTGAATTTAGGCCAGTAGCGGCGATCGAGGCGCGTGGCTGAAACTTCGAGAACCTCAGAATTCCGCCACGCGGTGCCAGCGTGCGGGGCGTACTGCATAACGGGAAATTCCAGATTTGAACTAAAAGTTGCAACTCTTCACATAGAGTCACAACCTTTAGTTAATAGCTGCTTATGGACGTGTGGTATGCTATAAATAGCATGTTGATCACTTGTTTTAACAACAATTAACAAGATTAAATCTTCTGATTTTGAGAATAAAAAACTTAAGAAGATTTCTACTTGCCTCTTTTTCTTCATCTTCAAAACCATTTCTGAAGAACACATAGTAGATTCGCCAGGAGTGGAGTTCTTGTGCTAGAACTATCACTTAGATAGTTATATCCTCAAGACAGACGTCCGTAGAACTACAACACAAGTGGGGACGAATTTTTATCTTAGGACACTGCGTAATTGCAGATCTCTATCTACAAACAAGTTAGTATGTGATGTTCATACTGATGTTTTCCATTGTTGTTAATTTCAATATAGTTGAAGTATCTATATAATAGTGTTGTTGAATTCAATTTCTTTGAATTATATATATTGTATTGTGGTTAAAACATTGAAGGTCTAGATTGGCACTAACACTTTTTGCTGCTGATATCTCATGTTCGTTGGGCATCTTGGAGAGCTTCTCTTTCAAGTGCAACTTTAGCCACTTCTTTTGCTGGTTTCCGCTTCATGATATATATATATATATATATATATATATACACACACTCAACCCTTGATAATCTAACTCATTAGGCAGAGGATTTTCCAATACCTATATAAGGAGACAACAACTCCGTCCCTTAACTAATGTTAGACACTCATTATCTACAGTACTTATAGTTTCACGGTTTAAATTACTTAATAGGATCATGTTCGTTCTTGCTTTATTCTTCTGTTTTTGTTATGTGATTCGTTACAACATATTGATCGTTTAAATTTATCCTGAATAACTGGGAATAGCAAGTGCACTGGAAAGATTATGCGGACAAGCCTATGGGGCAACACAGTACCATATGCTTGAGATACACATGCAAAAGGGTATGCGTGTAGTGGGGGTAATTTCCATCCCCATATCGATTGTCTGGGCATTCGCAGGGCGTATATTTGCTATCTGTGGACAAGACATTGAACTTTCAATCCATGCCGGAGTGGATGCTCGCTGGTTGATTCCCAGCACTCTTCCTTATGACCTCCTCCAATGCCAATTAAGGTTCCTGCAAACACAAAGTAGACTCAAACCACTGCTGATCAGTACTGGTTTCACAAGTTTAATACATGTGTTGTTGTGTTGGGCATTGGTTTCAAGGTTGGGATTGGGAAACAAAGGGGTTGTCGTCTGTAATGCCATATCTTATTGGATCAATGCGCTGATTTTGGCGCTTTATATAAGGTATGCATCAGCATGTGAGAAAATATGGACAGGGTTCTCTAAGGAGGGTGCAAGAAACCTTCCTAGTTTTCTATCATTAGCTATCCCTTCTGCTTGTATGATCTGGTTAGTTTCATTCTTGACTATCCTTCCAATTGTTTTCTTTTTATCTCTTTTATCGTGTGATCTGATATGACCTTTTTGGACTGGGACCAAAAGCTTGGAGCAATGGTCTTATGAGTTTCTGGTGCTCATGTCAGGGCTGCTTCCTAATCCGAGGCTCGAGACATCTATGATGGCCATCAGGTTAGTAGAGCAGAATGCTAAGTATGAAAAATATGAAACAACATTTTGCATTGGTATTTTGGTATCACGCTTATCAACTCTTTTCGTCTTTGCCAGCATGAGTACCAGTTCTCTGGCCTTCAGGATTCCCTCTGGATTTAGTAGTGCATTAAGGTAAGTTACCAGAAGATCATCTTTTTCTTTTCTAGTTTACTCATAAATGAAAAAATATCAATTTTACGTGTAATCACTATTTAACGAGTTAGGCATTCTGTATGCTCTTTCTCTTGAAGCCAAGTACGAGGATATCAAATGAACCGGGAGCAGGGAGACCTAAAGCAGCCAAGTTAGCAGCACGAATCATTCTGCTTATTGATGTAGTAGAGGGCCTGCTACCAAGTGGAATAGCAGTTGCAGCAAGAAATGTGTGGGGATATATGTACACTAATGAAGAGGAAGTGGTGAAATATTTCGCTGCAATCATGCCGGTACTTGCCTTGTTCAATTTCATGGATGGAATTCAACGGGCTCTTTCAGGTATGAACCCAACACTATCTAATAAAATTTGAAGCCATACACTTTGATCAGAAAGTGTTCAATCAATCCAGCACTATATATAGTTGCCTGAATACGAAATTAACTCTTTTGATGACAACATTATTAAAGGTACTGCAAGCGGATGTGGTTGGCAGAAACTTGGTGCACTCGTCAATTTAGGAGCCTACTATGTTGTTGGACTTCCTTGGTGCTGTCATTTTAACTTTTGTCTTCCACCTTGGAGCAAAGGTAACAAGTTTTTCACTTGCAAATGCTAACATCCATTAGAGAAATTATAAAATTATCCTTCTTTTACTCGATATTTAGATAGTGTGGGAGTATTTTTTAGGCTCAGAATGTTGTTGCTTTTATGCCTGTTATGTGAGCAGGGTCTTGGACAGGAATATAAGTTGAAGTAGTCTTCAAGCATTACTTTATATACTTATAACTCTGCGGATATATTGGGAGCTTCAGGTAATTTCAAGATTTTAACTTTTAGTTATCAAATATTTCTATCTGAATTTGATTGTATAGGAACCACTGCTGTTCTAACAAGAAACTGTTTTCTATTTATACTATGATCAGGCAATGAAGGGGTAAGTTCCAAAACACTGAACTTTATTTTTTCTGTTTCCTTCAATTTCCAAACAAGGGTAAGTTCCAAAACACACAGAATCAAAGTTGTTTATAGATTTAAGAAGCTTTTTTAGTAGGGTAATTAGTGGAGTGTTACGAGAAGGTGAACAAATAATTAGAGGTAAAACAGGACTGACTATCAGCTTACTGTTATTGCAGTACTACAAAAGTGATTAACAACACATCGTGTCTAACATACACTAGGCTAAAGCCCAAGGCCAAATGCTTGTACGATAGTAAGCAGTATGATTTGTAACTAACCATAACGTCAACCAGAAATAACATTAATTCACGCCTCTCTGGATTTGGTTCCCACAAATATATTTATGTCTGGTACAATGGTTGTTATCTTTGATGGTGACTTATTTTTGTTTTAACCATTCCGTATTTGAACATACTGATTCGATTAATTCAGATTTTCAAGCGTTTCATGGTTTAAATTTGAGACTTTTAATTAAAGATGAAGGAATCTCAACCATCTCACCACATTCTTTTGATGGTTCTTTTACCGTATTTAAATGCTTTATGAAGATGAACATCCAAATAATTTTTTTGTTAGGTATTTTACATTGTTACATGAAAGTAGAAATTGTTGAATAGAAAATTTTCAAAGTCATCACACTAATATTATTTGAATTATTATCACCAAACTGTCTCTTGGAAGCACTTTTTTTTTTATTGACGAAGGAACCCGCAGCCGCTGCTCTTTCGAGTGCGCACAGGGTAAACCCCGGACTGACGCAATAGCCTACAAACCACGTCAGTCAGTTAAACCACACATGACAAGCCAGATGTGACAGGCTCCCCCAAGAGGCGAAGGCAGGCCAGGCGTTACCCTGAGATTTCGAACTTGTGACCAAGCTCTCCCACACCACCCAATGAGGATACCCTCTGCCTTCAAGACCAACTGATCTAGGGCTTCGGATCTCTTGGAAGCACTTTGACGAAAGTCGAAAAGACAAGGACTCACCGTAATTCTGAGGGCCAGTGGATTGCCTAGTAACATAAGCTCCAAATTACCATCACATTTATTTCTTCAGTTATAGAAAAGTAAACAAAAATAGGAAAACTTTGAAGGGATTTGTTGGATGTAAAACACACAAGTAAGGCACAGCAGAAGTTTAAAATTTTGTTTACTTACTTGCTCCAACAAAGATCGTCTGGTATGATTATGCGATAATTCAAATCGGCAAAACATGAAAACTTACAGTTTATGTTTTTAATGCAGTCTCTACTAAAAGGTGCGCACGCGATTGTCAATCCGGGTGCAAGCCTTGCTTCAGTATATTCCTTTGCCCAAGAAAGCTAGGAAATCTTGGCAGAGGTTTGAGAGAATTTATTTCCTGAACTCTAAGTTCAGAAAGTGGAAAAATGAGTTCTGCTGAAATTATGGGTTAAGTGCCAAATATATAGTGAGGAAACCCTAAACCTAATCAGATTTGGATCGAGCTTCAAAACCCAAATCCAATTGCGATGGGCGATCACTGGGCCCATGTTATGCGATTCTTTATTTATTTTTGCGTTTTAGTTCTAATTAAATCAAGACTTAATTTTAACTTAATTAATTAATTTTCATCAAATGAAAATTATCCCATAATTCATTATAAAATAAAATATCTTGATTCAAAATCTGATATTTTACATTCTCTCAATATACCCTTAGACCGAAAAGACAATCGACTTAGTGTGACCCTTTAGGCGCCACACACGGCACTGACCAAATCAAGGTTCACACGGAACTCTAGACACGGTGACGGACCCGATATGTGAAATGCGTTTACAAGACTCAAGTAAACAAACCTCTATGTGAGATGATAAATTCCTTTCATTCGCGACACACTCGATCAAGCTTAAGATTTGTCAAGTGTCTATCCAAATGGCTTGATCACTTTATCTCATCTATATTAGTCGACAACTAGACCATATCCTAGATATGTCTCTTGCATTGGTCAATGACTTGGTCGACCTAACATCTCTGAGAAGCTGAGTGTTCTCTCGAAATTCCAATCGAGGAATGAATCCTATTCTTGGCTCAACCACCACCTTCAATCTACTTCGTAATGCACCCAATACAAGCCGCGTCTCAACCTATAAGGCATTTGAGCTTAGGACAGGATCAAAGTGCATTACTCCGTAAACAAGGTGATATTGACCTCAAGTCTAGGACCTCTATCTCCCGTCGCGATAATACTCTAGATATCTATAACAAATAGTTTATCGGCGGTATGCCAATACTCATAAGAGTATCCATGTGTCCATCACTAGCAACTATTGCTTGCGATGAAGTGAGATATACTACATTCTCTAAGAATGTGATGCAGACCACATGTCGACTTATAACATATCATTGATATCCCATTCTCAATGATCATTAGTCTAGGCTATTTTAAGAACTACACTCTATCATTAATATCTCACACACTATTAATGACAATGTAAGTTCAAGGGATGCACATTAATGAATAATATAAACAATCAAATAATAATTCAATAATTGCAAATGCCAAGTATATATTAATCTTATTAATAATATGAATGTGTTCAAGTACATATGCTCCTAAAATGATTGTTTCTAGGACATATATACTTTCAATCTCCCACTTGGCCTAGAGCCAATCACCAATGTATCTAATGCCCATATTTTCGAAATGACCATTATGCTTGACCAAGCTTAATGGTTTAGTAAATGGGTCTGCTAGATTATTTTCGGTGGGAATATAGTCTATCTTTATTTCTTCTGTCTCCACCATCTCCCTGAGAATGTGGTATTTCCTTGGTACATGCTTGTTTCTATTCGTTGATCTTGGTTCCTTAGCTTGAGCAATCGCACCAGTGTTGTCACAATAAATCGTTATTGGACAACTGGTACTTGGAACAACCCCTAATTCCTTTAAGAACTCGGATATCGCGACAGCTTCTTTACCAGCTTCCGATCCAGCTATGTACTCGGCTTCTGTTGTCGAATCGGCAGTTGTAGCTTGCTTGGAACTCTTCCAACTAACTACTCCACCATTTAAAATGAAGGCATAACCAGACTGAGATTTGAAGTCATCAAGATCTGTCTGAAAACTAGCATCAGTGTACCCAGTAGCTACTAGCTCTTCTTGTCCGCCATAGACTAAGAAGTATTCTTTAGTTCGTCTAAGATACTTAAGAATACTCTTGGCTTTTCCGATGTTCCTCCCGTGATTCTGCTGGAATTTGCAAGTTATGCTAAGTGCATAGGCCACATCTGGCCTTGTACAGGTCATGACATACATGATTGATCCTATAGCTGAAGCATATGGGATTCTCTTCATGCGCTCAAGTTACTGCAGCGTGGAAGGACAATCCTTCCGACAACGATGCCTTGACCCATAGGAAGATTCCCTTTCTTGGAATTTTCCATAGAAAGCGTTTTAGCACTTTGTCTATGTATACGATCGTGATGACCCAACAATCTATTAGGTCTATCTCTGTAGATTCTAATTCCAAGAATGTAGCGAGCTTCACCCAAGTCCTTCATCATGAAGGTTCGGATAACCATTCTTTGACTGATTGCAGAGAGTTTTATTGTCTCCATTATCAATATGTCATCTACATATATAACAATGAAGACAATGCTCTCATTTGTGCGTTTACTATAAATGCATGGATCTTCCTTGCTTCTAACAAAGTCAAACGATTTGACTGCTTTGTCAAAACAAATGTTCCAACTCCTTGAGGCTTGCTTAAGTCCATAAATGAACTTTTGTAGTTTGCATCTTTGCTTTGGGTTGAGTCTTAGATGTAAAAACCCTGCAGATCATATACACCTCCTCAATTAGATTACCATTGAGAAGACGGTTTTAACATCCATTTGCCAAATATGATAATCATAGTATGCATTTATAGCAAGCAAAATCCGAATGGACTTAATCTTTGCAACAAAGTAAAAGTTTCATCATAATCGACTCGGTAGTTGATTATAACCTTTAGCCACCAATCTTGCTTTATAAGTCTGTATTTTGCCATATGCATCAATCTTCTTCTTGAAGACCCATTTGCATCCTATGGGTCTAACCCCTGTTGGCAAGTCAACCAAGTTCCATACTTGGTTTATGTACATAGACTCCATTTCGGATTTCATGGCTTCTTGCCATCTCTGTGAATCAATGTCTAACATTGCTTCGTTGTAGGTAGTAGGCTCATCATCATCAGGAATATCTATCTCATTATGTGTTTCAACAAGGAGATTAAGTCTTTCAGGTGCACGATGAGTCCTAGTGATCTCTGAGTTGAACATTCTGCGTTTCAGTGTCTGCTGTATTTTGATTTTGAGAAGATGTTTGTGTGTTGGACAATCCACCACTTTGAGAACTTTCAGGAATATCATTTTGAATAGGATGATGCACAACTATTGTGTCATCTGTCATTGGTTGTGCATGAGGGTCTTGCATTTCTGCAGTATCCCTCACAACACTCCCACCGGTGAAGGCGTACTCTAAGTGCCAATCATCATCAAATACTCCCACCGAATCCTTGTCTAGGTTATTTGACAAGAGGTCATTCTCTACATTATTTTGTACTTCTTGAATTTCTTGAGTTCTATCTTGTTGCAACTCTGTTCCTTGTAGACATAGTCTTCTTCAGAGAAAGTTGCATTCTGAAACAATTACTTTATGTTCCTCGGAAGATAGAAGTAGTACCTCTTGTTTCCTTAGGATACCTACAAAATAATACTTCTCACTTTTAGATTCCAATTTGTCGGTGAGCAACTTCTTTACATATGCGGGGCACCCCGTGGTCGCGTGTGTTTAAGTCTTTGGCTTCTTGCCATTCCATATCTCATATGGAGTTTTCTCACCGACTTTGATGGAACTCTATTCAAAATGTAGATTGAGCTTTGCAATGCATATCCCATAGGTATGTTGGTAGAGCTGAGAAACTCATCATGGATCTAACCATATCTAATAAGGTACGATTTCTCCTCTCAGCAACACCATTCATTTGTGGCGTTCCGGGAGGTGTCCATTCTGAATGGACTCCATGAAGCTTCAAATAATCTAGAAATTCTTTACTTAAGTACTCACCTCCTCGATCTGATCGAAGAGTTTTAATACTTGTTTCAAGTTGCTTCTCTACTTCTGACTTGTACTCCATGAATTTCTCAAAAGCTTCAGACTTATGCTTCATAAGATACACATGCCCAAACCTTGAGAAATCGTCTGTAAAAGTGATGAAATAAAGAAAGCCTCCCTTAGCTTGAGTTGGAAAAGGCCCACATACATCGGTATGGACTAACTCAAGCACCTCTTTGGCACGTACTCCTTTCCCAGAAAGTGATTTGGTTGTCATCTTTCCTCTTAAGCAAGATTCGCAATCACCATATGACTCTAAGTCAAATGGTTCTAAGTAATCTAATTTCCTCAATCTTGCTATCCTTGATTCATTGATGTGACCAAGTCTGCAATGCCATAAGTAGGTGAGATTTCTTTGATTACTTATTTTAGCTCTTTTATTTTGTATATTGAAAATTTCATGGCTACAGTTTAGAACATACAATCCATCCACAAGCGGAGCATTTCCACAAATAAAACCTTTATAAGACAAAACATAGTTTCCATTGGTAATATGTGAGGAAAACCCCTCAATGTCTAACATAGGGATAGAAATAATATTTCTTGTCAAAGACGGGGCAAAATAACAATTATTAAGTTCTAAACAAAAGCCTGAAGGTAAATCTAGTCTATAAGTCCCCACGCGTTCTGCATCAACTCTAGCTCCATTGCCAACGCGTAGATCTACTTCCCAAGGTCCAACCTTTCTGCTGTCAATTAGCCCCTGCACATTATTACAAATGTGTGAGCCACAAGCGGTATCCAATACCCAACAGTGAGAATTAGTTATAGACATATTTATTTCAATAACAAACATACCTTGTCCAGCAGGGCCAGCACGCGTGCCTTGTCTCCCCGGGCACATGCGATCCTTCTTCCAATGTCCCTTTCTTCTACAATTGAGGCGCATCGACAGCTATCTTGGCCTTCTTTCGAACAACTCCTTTAGGTTTCATAGCTGTGGGTTTGGCGGCAACCGCCTTACCCTTCTTCTGCATATTCTTACCCTTAGGTTTGAACTTGCTAGATGAGCCCACCATGAGCACAGCTTTACCTTTGGAGGTGGACGACTCGAAGGTCTTCAACATATTATGAAGTTCAGGGAGACTTGCTTTCGTTCCATTCATGTTGTAATTCACAATGAAGTTCTCAAAGAAACCAGGAAGCGAGTTCAAGATTAGATTAACAGAAACATTCACAGGCAGCTTCGTTCCAATCGAAGCCAACCTCTCAATTAATCCAATCATCTTCAAAACATGTTGTGACACTTGACCCCCTTCGTTTAGCTTACACTTAAAAAGATCTCTCAACAGTTCATACTCCATTGTCTGAGACTGTGAGTCATAGAGACTCTTCAAGTGTTCTAGCATCTCGTTGGGGCCCATATTTTCATGCTGTCTTTGTAACTCTGAAGTCATAGAAGATAGCATAACACATTGTCTTTGCAAAGATCATCAAGATATTTCTGATAGGCTGCTTTGTCAAACAGAGCATACTCTTCAGAATCTTCAGCAGGGACTGTAGGGAGTGGTGTATCCAATACATACTCAATCTTTTCTAATCGCAGTACCAAACGCAGATTTCTTAACCAGTCAGGAAAATTGGCTCCATTCAACTTGTTCGTTTCAACCAACATTTTAAGTGATAGATTCGACATCAGAATCAAGAAAAGATAGACTTGAAATTAATACTTTAATATAATTTCTATTGAACACATTCATTAACTAACTAACTAACATGGTCTTTAGTTTAATTAGCTCCACTATTTTAACATACTCTTTGACCCATAAAGAATACGGACTCATATCAAATACGGTCATAATGGGCAAGATCCAAACTCATGTTGTCTCCGCGTTTGCTGAGGCTGATAACTTCAACAACACGATCTGGTAGGTCTAAACCAATTGCAAACAATTTGCAACTCTTGGTTGACCGAATGTTCTAAACAATTCGATCTGCGTTCCTTGCCTGTCCGACACTGGGCGCAAGACACTAGCAAGTCAACCCCGTTATGCGATCGCAATTATGTATCTAAGTGGGCTCACCTTCATCAAGCAAACACTGGGTGTAAATACTCACGAAGGTTTATCACCTACTACAACATTTATATGCATCTATGAAAGTGCGAGTCCTCGTAGACTTAGAGCAAATCTTTGGGGTATAAATACTCATCTCGCCGAAAAGGATTTTGCACCACAATCAATTATAACGGACGACGCGTTCATTTTAAATGAGACTTGTATTAAATTTGGGGGAACATTTTAATTCAGGGTTATGACCAAGATCAACTATTATATCATACATCATATGAAATCCTATCATGCAATTTCTAAACACATTTAGATGGGAAACCATCAAACCCAATAGGCATGATATAAGATGGTTTTAATCATATCTTTGGCGCCTACCTGCATAATTATAGCGGTCATTGAAAGTAAACAATTCTTGGCGCGCTACCTGCATAATAATTGCGGACTTATTCTAATTATTTAAATGACAATCAATTAAACAATTAGGAGAAACAATTAATTTGTGCACACATTATCAAATAATATGCTAAATAACAATAATTGTGGGTTAATTAATTTTGTTTCAATTTAGGAAATATTTAAATTCAAAATTTAAACTCAATTTTCAATTTTCTGATTTTTCTGCTCATCCAAACAGTCCTTAACAATTCAGAAATTAAAATTTAATTTTCAGGGTATTTCTGCAATTTTCAGAACCTTAAAATATTTACAGATTTACCCGGGGACCAAATAAGCTTTTCGAAATTTACAGATTGACCAGTGGATGAATCTGCTGATTTTAAAACTTTTAAAATTTCAGAAAATATCTCAGGGACTAATTTGTAATTTTAAGAACTTAAAATATTTTCAGATTTGTTAAAGGACCAATCTATAATTTAAAAACCCTAATTTTAATTGCAAAAAGGTCCTTACACTATTTCAAATTTTCAAAATCAAATCCAACTCCAAATCAAATTTGGGATTGATTTCGGCGAAATTGTGAATTAAAACACACAGCGATGGCACACGTCGGATTTAACTCACGGTGGTTTTCACCACCGATTTGGTGGCCCACGGTGGCGGACCGGGGCCGCCGTGATTCTAAACCGTCGGTGGTGTTCCATTTCCGGTCATCGTTGCCATGTAACACTACCACCATTAGATTCCTCTCGTCGAGACGAACACGGTGGTATTATTACTTTCGATTTGCCGCCGTGGTGGCGGAAAGCGAATCGTGTCGGCGGTTTCCGGCGACCAAAAACATTTTTTTTTTCTTGTTCACGTCGTGAGCGATGCCATGATCCTTTGTTCGCGTGAGCGATCTTGATTCTTGTTCATTGCCCAATTTTTTTTTTTTTTGTTTCGCGCGACGGAACGCGACGACATCGTTCACGTCGGTGATGTGATCGATTCGCGTGAATGACGATTTTTTTTTTTTTTTTTGTAAAAATTCCGAAAATCAATTCTAAATCAAAACAATTAATTTCCCACATATTGTTATTAAAGATTATCGTATAATCATTAAACCAACCTGGCTCTGATACCACTGTAGGGATTTGTTGGATGTAAAACACAAGTAAGGCACAGCGGAAGTTTAAAATTTTGTTTACTTACTTGCTCCAACAAAGATCGTCTGGTATGATTATGCGATAATTCAAATCGGCAAAACATGAAAACTTACAGTTTATGTTTTTAATGCAGTCTCTACTAAAAGGTGCGCACGCGATTGTCAATCCTGGTGCAAGCCTTGCTTCAGTATATTCCTTTGCCCAAGAAAGCTAGGAAATCTTGGCAGAGGTTTGAGAGAATTTATTTCCTGAACTCTAAGTTCAGAAAGTGGAAAAATGAGTTCTGCTGAAATTATGGGTTAAGTGCCAAATATATAGTGAGGAAACCCTAAACCTAATCAGATTTGGATCAGGCTTCAAAACCTGACCCAAATCCAAATTGCGATGGGCGATCGAACTGGGCCCATTATCTTGATTCCTTTATTTATTTTCTGCACGTTTTAGTTCTAATTAAATCCAAGACTTAATTTTAACTTAATTAATTAATTTTCATCAAATGAAAATTATCCCATAATTCATTATAAAATAAAATATCTTGATTCAAAATCCGATATTTTACATTCTCTCAATATACCCTTAGACCGAAAAGACAATCGACTTAGTGTGACCTTTGGCCTTCACACATCGGCACTGACCAAATCAAGGTTCACACGGAACTCTGACGGCGCGGTGACGGACCCAATATGTGAATGACGTTTACAAGACTCAAGTAAACAAACCTCTTTGTGAGATGATAAATTCCTTTCATTCGCGACACACCGATCAAGCTTAAGATTTGCCAAGTGTACATCCAAATGGCTTGATCACTTTATCTCATCTATATTAGTCGACAACTAGACCATATCCTAGATATGTCTCTTGCGTTGCCAATGACTTGGTCGACCTAACATCTCCGGAAGGTGAGTGTTCTCTCGAAATTCCAATCGAGGAATGAATCCTATTCTTGGCTCAACCACCACCTTCAATCTACTTCGTGCACCCAATACAAGCGCGTCTCAACCTATAAGGCATTTGAGCTTAGGACGGGATCAAAGTGCATTACTCAGTAAGGTGATATTGACCTCAAGTCTAAAGACTTATCTCCACGTCGCGATAATACTCTAGATATGTATAACAAATAGTTTATCGGCGGGGTATGCCAATACTCTCTAAGAGTATCCATGTGTCCATCACTAGCAACTATTGCTTGCGATGAAGTGAGATATACTACATTCTCTAAGAATGTGATGCAGACCACATGTCGACTTATAACATATCATTGATATCACATTCTCAATGATCATTAGTCTAGGCTATTTTAAGAACTACACTCTATCATTAATATCTCACACACTATTAATGACAATGTAAGTTCAAGGGATGCACATTAATGAATAATATAAACAATCAAATAATAATTCAATAATTGCAAATGTCAAGTATATATTAATCTTATTAATAATATGAATGTGTTCAAGTACATGTGCTCCTAAAATGATTGTTTCTAGGACATATATACTTTCAAACTTCAAAGGACAATTAAAAAAAAATTGAGAATATACCATAAGAAGTATTTATACCTTGAATAAACAAAATAATCCACTAACAATCAGGAAGATCGTTCCCTTTTAAAAAAAATTATAACGAGACAATATCATTGATAGGTAATAATATTTTGTTTCCTAACATGAAGAAAATAAAAGAAGTTAGTATAGTAAGTACTACTTCCTCTGTCTCAATTTATTTGACATTATTTTGTTGTCTGTTTAAAAAAAATGTCATATTTCTATAATTTAACTTTATAAAATAATTTACAAACCTATATTTATAAAAGACTTATTTTAGAAATCACATTTTAAAATTTTTATATCAAATCAAATGATATCACATAAATTGGACGGATGGAGTATAGTATATGCTATGTACTAAAAACCATGTATCCGCGTCTCCTAATTTGCCAACCTTACCATGTGTAGCCACATGCCTTCCAATTGCTTTCATGAATTGGTTTTCCCCAAAAAAATAAAACACTCCATTATTAGCTTTTTAATTATTAATTCAACTAACAACCATTACTTTGCATTGCTCCTTTAATTCTTCTACTTGTTCCTGACAACATCCATTCTCACATAAACAACATGAATTACTCAGAACAAAACATTTTCACTAAAACCACTACTACTACCACGACTTGTTTGTTTTTTCTCTTAATTTCTTTCTCAACTACTACTATTATCTTCTCCCCCGCCGCCTCTGTTTTCCCGTTCATCGTAGCTGCCGCGGCCTTTGTGGTTGGTGGATTTATTGTTATGGCCATTAGAACCACCATTGTGGCGTGGATCACGGTGCTGGTACTATTAGCTTTCGTCGGAAAACGCCGCCGTGTTCTTGCTAAGGACGGCGAGAAGATTACGTCGGAGGTGGTAGTGTATGTGGCTAATGAAGTGATTAAGGAAAAGGGATTTGTTGCGATTTCTGGAGTTATGATTATGGGAATAATGGCAATGGCGTTGTTATGAGCCGTATAATCATTAATTTACTGATATCTCTCACTAATTATATCACAAATTACAATTCTATATCCTTTTTTGGTATGGAGTATACAGTACATTTTTTTTAGTTCTTACGTTATGTATGAAAAACATAGCAACCTTTGTAATTTTCTCTTATTTTGGTTAAGAGTACCACATCGAAAATGTAACGGAAACACGGAAACATAGATTTCTTATATGGAGTTGGATAAAACTCACCTTACATGCTAGCTTTTAGTGTTGAGTTAGATCCAAGATTCACCTCGAAAATGGAATGTGAACAATCTTTATATGGACTTGGACAATGCTCATCATATAAGCTAGCTTTTTTTGAATTAAGTTAGACACAAGATATATTCCTTTACCATTCTCTTCTACTGCTACATTGTATGTTTACTTTTTGGATCTTGGGCTTAAATTTTGATAGAGCCAACTGCCAAGTGCGCCAAATGTATACATCTTGTTTTTACTACTAATATATTGTAGTGTTCACATTAATTGTATAATCTCGTTAGCTTACTGATTGATTCTGATTCCAAGTTACTTCATTCTTTTTTTTTTATTTAATAAAATCTGAATTTTGTCCTAAGACTTGTTTTCAATTGAGTAAAATGCCACTCAACATTCTTATCACTGCACGAACATGATATCAAATACTATATTCCCAAAAAACTAGTAAGTATGAGATGCAAAAAATTACTCATGAAGACTCCTTTTTCGATATCAAGAGTTGAGATAAATCAATCCGAAGCCCTAGACCAGTTGGTCTTGAAGCAGTGCCGTTGGGTGGTGTGGGAGAGCAGTCACAAGTTCAAATCCCGAGTAACGCCTGCGCCGTCTCTTGGGAGCTCACACAGTTTTTGCCAAGTGTGGTTTAAGCGGTAGCGTATTTTGCGCTATTGCGTGGGTTTCTGCTGCACTTGTATTTCGAAAGAATACCGCGCTCCTCGTCAACATAAAAAAAAAAAGAGTTGAGATAAATCAAATATAATATGGGTGTATACTGATTCTGCAGATGTGCAGAGTCGATTGTAACAGGTAAATATAATGTTATGGTGCCTGCAATTCAATTTCTTGCCGTTTGAAGGAAGCTTCTTCATTGGCTGCATTTGGAGCTGCGGACAATATTAACCAATCACGCGGCCACAGCGCTGGAGATTGAAAGCGCAAATGATCCAATTAGAGGGTCCGTATGGTTTGGATAAACTCTAAATCCGAATCAAAATTCAAATATTTTGGATTAATGTTGTTCATATGGAAAGGAGTCAAGATTGATGAGGAGTTGTTTAATGATTCTCGAACATGTGCCTATTTAGTTTCTTTGAAATTTTCAGATTTTGGATTGAGTTTCGAATTTAATTTTTATGATCTTTGAATTTTGAATCGAATTTGGATTTGAAACTCTGAATTTTTGAATATTCTAAAATCGAATTTTTTATACCTTATGTTTAGGCTACCTCATTATCCATTAATATATTAATGTATTTACCTATGTGTTCAATCTAATAAATCAAATATACCCTACTCATTACATATCAACTCTACATTCAAAAAAATTACTAAGTTCAATATATTTGAATTTGTTAATTTTAAAGATAACTACTTTTTAAATTTTCTTTTTTGTTTTTATTGTTAGTATATATTCATGTATGGGATGATTGTACTAAATTGGACTTGTTACATCATAGGACCAATGCTTTTGTTGACAATAATTCTACTGCTTGATGAATACTTTATTTATATGATTGTGATAGTAACGAGAAAATATATATTAAGGTAATTTGGTATAAATATTTTATTTGATTGTTTATTTTGTAAGAAGGAGAAGAAGAGGCAATTTAACTTATAAGTCGAACTGAAATTTTGAATTATCCAAACCGATTTATCTGAAATCAAACTTAAAAAATTCAATCACATTCGAACGTATTTGGGTCAGATTCGAATTACTTGTTGCGAAATTCAAAAATCGAAGTATAATTCGAAATGTGCTAAACTTGATCCAAACAGGTCGATGAACTACCCTAGATCCAACAATTGTTAGGTTCTTTTTAACAAAATTGTCAAATTTATTATGAAATAATATAAAAAAATACAAGACAACAAGAAATATAGTCAAAGAAAGAAAATATATATTAAGGTAATTTGGTATAAATATTTTATTTGGTTGTTTATTTTGTAAGAAGGAGAAGAAGAGACAATTTAACTTATAAGCCGAATTGAAATTTTGAATTATCCAAACCGATTTATCTGAAATCAAACTTAAAAAATTCAATCAAATCCGAACATATTTGGATCAGATTCTAATTACTTGTTGCGAAATCCGAAAATCAAAGTATAATTCGAAATGTGCTAAACTTGATCCAAACCGGTCGATGAAATTAATAAAAAAAAAAGATACAAGACAACAAGAAATATAGTCAAAGAAAGAAAGGTGGAGGGGGATGGGGATGGGGAAGGGGTAAGAGAGAGATAGTGTTGTTCTTCAAAATTGACCTATAAATTAATTGATTTAGCTTTTTATTCTAGAAGAAAATAAGTTGCCATGAGGATTTTCATAAATTACTTGTAAGTTATCTGCTTGAATTAATTGTAAATTGTAAGCCACTCGTAAACTGTGTAAACTTCTTTAAAAAGCTTCATAAATAGTTAATTCAAGCAGATAACTTACAAGTAATTTATAATATAATGACAACGCAGACAACATCTACAATATAATATAATGACAACGCGTTTCAATATAAATCTATAATAGGATATTTAATAAATAATATTGTGAGTACGCAACCATCTTATTGCAACTATTGCCATGTAATCAAAGTTTTACTTGAGCATCGCATGTATACAATCTTTTGTAATAAAATTATAGTCAATGAATATTTAGTACTTTTAATATCTACTATATGAATTATAATAATGCTTATTACTACTTTATATAAGAAACGAGACATTCTAATGATAGTGTGACACTTAAATGATATTTCAAAAATAAGGCATCAAAAATTAAATGTAACATATTGATATCAAAGAGAAAATAGTATACTGAAATTGTTTCAAATAATTTAAGCTTGGTCATGCACAATAAAGTAAAAAAAATATACATAGCATCTTTTTAGGACAATATCATTTTGGTCCTCAATTATTGACAAATTTTAATTTTAGTCAATTTGATATTTATCTAAGCATATTTAAATTTTAATTATTTAAAATGTGTTCTCTTGTCCTCTTTAAAAGAAATATAAGATAATAGCACTTTTGGTCCCTCAATTATAATGAGTTTTTTTTATCTTGTACTATTTGAATTTGACTAAGCACAGACACCGTTAGGGGTGTTCACCGGTCCAGAACCGAATCGGACCGGACCGGAACCGAAATCCGGAAATTTTCCGGATCGGGGACCGGACCGAAAAATTCCGGTCCGGTCCCGGTTTTGGACCGGTTGGACCATTTTTTTTTTGTTAAATGTAATTTATAAATTATAAATTTTTAACAATGTGTTCGTTTATCAATCTCATTAAATATGTTTGTTTTTTTCCTTATCCTTCAATATACTTTATTTCATTAATATGACTAACTTAAAGAAAACCACCAAATGTACTTGATTCGTATACGAACTACTGAACTACTCATTAATTAAAGTTACACACCACATTTATATTTTCTATTTTCCATTTGAAATTTGGACATTCCTGAAGCATCGACATAAATTATAGGTATGGAGAGAAGAAAGTAAAGTAGTTGTAAACTGATCAAACTTTATATGATCATAACTTTGCGCTCGGACGTCCGTTTCACCTAAAAAAAATTGATTTCTCGTATTTTTTCGATACGGGGGTGGTCAAACTGCGGCCATGCCAATTTTCTGAAAAACGTCTTTTTCCCCGCTCAATTTGAATTTCCCCCCAAATTGTTACGTTTTTTCTATTTTCAAAGCTAAATATCTCGCGATATACGATAGATTTCAACGTTAAAATTTCGTGGTAATGTGTCTGGGAATGTCAATTTCAATATTGGAAATTATTTTTTTTTAAAAAAACAATTAGCCCGACTAAAATTCCGATTTTACGGACCGACCGAAACCGAATCCACCATTTCGACGATCGAGGACCGGACCGAATCCACCGGCCCGATCGGTCCTATCCGCTTCCGACCGTCCTGCTTTGTACACCCTGACACCGCATTTTCTACGCATCACATGTGGGATCATATTGAGTATGTTGTTCTTGTTGTTGTGTACTTTCAATCTCTTTGTTCGTGAATGTTAACAAATTTATCATAATTATTAAGTATTTCACCACTTTATTACTCATATAATTATGTTAAATTTATATTATTACTCTATTTTTGATGATAATATAGTTTAAAAAACAATTGAAATATAACATACTTCATACATAAATGGACCACAAACACACATTCAAATAATTGAAGGTTACACGTGTTTTGTCATATATTATGAGGATTAAAATTAAATTTGAGGATCAATAGTGCTACTTCCCCTATACTTAGACTATCTTGAAATTGTAATTATCCTTAAATATGAAATAACAATACAAACTTAACATTATCATACATAATAAATAATTCAACATTTAGTAATTCATTAAATTTATGAAAATTCACAAAAGGATAAAAAAAAGAGAGGCATATTTCAATTAATTGAAAGTAAGTTGAGTTTAACCTGATGTCACAATGAGTAAAATCAAAATTTATCAATAATTTAAAAATTAAAAATATTATTATTTCTAATTCGTTAAAATAACCGGCTAACCAAACTATCAACACACTAATTTTCTTATCGTGATGTATGTTAAATCACATAAGTCATGATTTTATTTAATATAACCAGTTACACTATGATTATTTTGAGCCGAGGGTCTATCAAAAATAATTTATTTATCCCCGTATAGGTAGATTTAAGATATGCATGTATCCTACTCTTTCAATACTCCATTTATGAGATTACATTGGGTATGCTGTTGTTGTAATTGTAGTAATTACACTAGGACCATTGTAATATGTACCCGCGCAGCTAATTCCCGCATTTGCGGCAATTTCTTATTAATCAACGTCAATAAATCGAGGCCACGCTCTATATATCATGTTCTCGTAAATAAATTATTATCCGTTCGGATATTCGGATATGACACAAAAGACATTTTAATTTCGTTAGCCCTGTAGATTTCTTATAAAACATCATTTATTTTTATAAAAATAATTAGTACATTCATGTCAATAAGAAGGAGAAAAAAAGAGAGAGAAGGTAATTGTGTTTTTTGGCCTAAGAAAAGTGTCACATCACTCTCCTTTGCCTAACTTTATAATATATATATATATATATATATATATATATTATTTGACATGAATATAGATAGTAGTATATTTTGCTAGAATTATTTGACTTGTCAATCAAAATTATCTAAGAAATAAAGTCTATATATTTTAATTTTCATATATTAAAGAGTATAAATTTAAAAATTCTAGACTAAACTAAAAGGCATGATGACCCTTCTCAACGAGTTTGCGTCACAAACAAACTGAAAAGAAAGATTAACAATAGAAGTTCTATAACATAATAATTTAAAGGATGAAAAATTAAATAATTTAAAAAGATATTCGTATAATAAAGGTATCAAACACTCATTCACTTGCTAAAATAAATATTTTGAGTACCTTACACGAGAATAGTTTCTTCTCTATCAACATTTTCTTCATTTTTTCCTTTTGATCTCCTCCTTAGTTCTACAATTTTGTGTTTTTGATCTCCTCATCCATTCTACAAGACCTTCCATTTATTGGAATGAGAATACCATCTTGGTGTGATTTTAATTAGGTGTCATAACTTGTATATTAAATTAAAAATTATGAAATTAATTACTAATACTAATTAAGAGTAAAAGTTATGAAAATGAAAGGGTGTGAACTATGGAGATGAATTTTTTGAATTAAAATAAAATAACTAAATATGATATAAAAAGTTAAATAAAGATAAATAAGAACTTTGGCCATAGAGAGGTGCCACATAGAATTGTGGCACGAGGAGAGACATGATCAGAAATTAAGTTATATGAGACAAAGTTGGAGTGGCCTCCGTGACGGACAAGATGATGGAGGCCCGACTGAGATGATTTGGGCATGTGAAGAGGAGGTGTGGTGATGTGCCAATTAGAAAGTGTGGAGATTGGCAGTCGCATGAGTCAGGAGAGGTAGAGGTAGACCGAAAAAGAACCGGGGAGGTGATTCGACATGATATAACACAACTTTAGTTGACCGAGGACATAATCATAAATAGGAAGATGTGAAAGTCGAGGATTAGGATATAAGGTTAATGAGTAGTTGAATTTTGTCTCGAGAAGTAGGATAAAAGCCTTAATTGTAGTATTTTGGTACTATTCTTGTGTGTGTATTATTCCATTTGTCTTAGTAGTAGTATGTAGGTATTATTCGTAGATGTGTATTATTTCATTTATTCTTTATCTGGATATTTGATGTCTTATTTTCTTGTATCCTGAATTGACTATATTCTTTATGAGCCGAGGGTCTATCTGAAATAGTATCTCTGCCTTACAAAGATAGATGTAAGATATGTGTACATCCTACCCTCTCTGAACCCCATTTTGTGGGATTACATTGGATATGTTATTGTTGTTGAAGGTTAAATGTATTTTGTCATTTATTACGATGATTAAAATTAAATTTGAGGATCAAAAGTGATGTTCCTTCTCTATCTAGACTATTTTGAAATTATAATTATCCTTAAATATGGAGTAATAATAAAAATTTAACATATCACACAGAATAAATAATTTAATAATTAATAATTCATTAAAATTGTGAAAATTCACAAAAAGATATTAATTAAAAGTTAATGAGTTCAGTCTGATGTCACAAGAAGTAAAATCAAAATTTATCAATAATTTAAAAAATAAAAATATTGTTATTTCTAATCTATACTATATTAAAAGCACGAAGAACCTTACAAATGTTGATTAAATTTTTTCCCTTCATTAAAAGATCATACAATAGACAAAATTGTCATTTACTATTTTTCTTAAATTATTGTTTAATTATATTTATAATATATCACCTTTTTTTTTTTTAGAAACACCGTTATTTTTTAAATCCTTTTTTACTTTGACAAATATTTTTTGGAAAAGTGATTAAGCGTTCTTATTTAGGTAATATGTTAAAGGAAGTAGGACTATCAAAGTATCAAACTAGAATTGTACATCCTCTTGAATGTAACCCTCTTCATAGGACCACTTTTTCCAAAAAAAAAAATCAATCTATATAAGGAGCACTTCCCCAATTTAAGGCATAATTATTTTCTAATAATTAGGACTTCAAAATCAATTAAAATTTTAATTATTATCTTTCCTTATTTGAACTATGTTAGAAGTTCTAATTTGAAAGTTTAAAATAAAGTAGAATTTTACTTTATTCTTATTATTCCTTATTTAAACTATGTAACATAAAAATAATATCTTCTATATTAATTTTTCTAATATTTATTTTAAAATAAATTATATTTTTATTTATTAAATACTTCCTTAGTAGAACTATATAACAAGTTGTCTCCGTAATTTTGTGTTGTATTTGTATAAAATGATTCTTGTGCCTCTCTCTAGCAGTTGATTCAAGGAAAGTTCTTTCTAAAGCAGTAAGAGTCTATTCTGTCTTGCTTTCTGATTCAATTCCGTTGTTAGGGTGAGCTAATTCCAAAAAATCCGTCCACAATTCAGATTTCAGGCTGCAACTCGCTTACATGAAGCCTGAATCGCTAGTAATCGCCGATCAATCATAGGGCGGTGAATTTCTTTCAGGGCCTTGTACACACCGCCCCTCTCCTTTTAACTCATCGGTTGGGGTTCTTGGAAGCCAACATTTCAAAGCTAATTTTGTTTTCTGTATTAAAGAATGATGGCTTAGTCGGGAAAAAATAAAAGAGATAATAGTACCATTAGATTGAAGGCAGAATTATTGAACCATTGTTTTTGTAAGTTTGTCATGTATATTTATTTTTTTGAGTGCATTTCCCAAACAGTAATTGTGGACAAAATTTAAGTAATTAAAATTTAGTTCTTAGATCATGTTATTAAAAGTTAATATAAATCTATAGTAGATACACTTTTTGAGTCAAAAGTGCTAATATAATTTCATTCATTATCCTCTTAGCACCGTAGTGGTGATATTAATATTATGTTCTTTATTATAACTAAGTTTTATAAGCATAATAGTATTAATTACCTGCTCTTTATTTGTGTGCCTGTTTTTTTTTTGTTCAAAATTCTCTTTGCTATGTATAAGTCATTATTTTTTAAATCTCTGGTAATTGAATTGTTCAAATCATTAATTACATGATAATTTTCATATTCAGAAGTCAAAATTTTCAAATGGATTGTAAAGTTTCTTTTAAATATTGGCGTGCTTAATTGTATAAAATATCTATTTAACTTAACTGAATTGTTTGTCTTTGCAAATTCCAGGTTTAAAAATTATTCAATTATTTTTAATTTGACCACTACGTCATGCGGTAACATTTATTTTTGTCATTTTAAAAAATGTTGTATCTATTTCAATGTCAATTGCTATTTCACGTAATTTATTAATCTTGTATATAATTTTATTATTAACACGATAACCACATGCAACACACGTATACTAAAACTAGCTAACCAAACTATCAACACACCACTCTTCTTAGATCGCCTGAAGGACCATCAATGTCATTAAACGAGGCAACACTCTATATATCATGTTCTCGCAAACATATTATTATCCATTCAGATATGGCTTAGACATTTTGGTTTCGTTAGCCCTGTAGATTTCTTTGGGAGCAAAAAAATAAAGTACAACCACAATTATAATATAACGAATGAAATCACATAACGTTCTGTTTGAAAAAATAAAATTTTTAATAAAAGAAATATCGGAGCTCGCTCACAAAAGGACTATGTAAGTGGGGCCTTTTAATTATAGGTGACAAATAGGTTTTAAAATTAAGTTGGGGTAACTCTAGTTTTTTTAATTGAGTAGGGGTGATAAACTTTGGATTAGTGATTAGAGAGTTTTGACTCACCCCAAGTTATATTTTTAACACTTTGACCCCAAGCTTTATTTTTTACACTTTGCCCCCAAATTTTATTTTTAACATTTTGACCTAACCCGTATAAATCCTAGAGAGCCAAAAAAATGCACCAAATTTTCTGTTTGCCTGCGCCATTTCCACCATTTTTTGCTCTTCTTTTTTGCTCCGTTTCTTCTTCTTCTTGCTGCTTCTTCTTGCTTCTTCTTCTTATGTTGCAGCTCGTTTCTTCTTTTTCTTCTTTTTCTTCGTCTTGACTGAATTTTGCTCGAGAAAGAAAAAACAAGACCACCTGATTTTGCAATTTTTTGATTGGATTTCATTCGTGTAGCACTGAGAATTACTTCATAACTCATTCCATTGTTCTGATTTCTTCTTCTTCGTCCGCCATTGTTGATCAAGAAATAAAAAATGTGACCACCCGATTTTGCAATTTTTTGACTGGATTTTATTGGTGTAGCACTGACAATTACTTCATAAGTGTTTTCCGCTCATTTGATAAGTACAACAATGCTGTTTTATTTCAATTTTTCACCTGGGTATAAATCTACTGATTTTCCAAAAACTTACAGTAGTTGTTGTAGTTGTTGCAACATATAATGTGGTTGTTGCAACTTCTACAACAGATTACGAAGTTGTTGTAATTGTTAAATAAATAACCTGCAACAACTGAGTGAGTTGTTGCAACATGTATTCCACTTGTTGCAACAACTCAACGATCTGTTGGAGTCAGCTTCAGTTTTTGTCTGAAACAGAACCCAAAAAACTGAAGTCGCTTCCAACAGATTATTGATTTGTTGCAACAAGTTGTATAGTTGTTGCAACAGGTGTGTTGACACCCAATTTTGACCCTCCCGTCCAGTCATTAGCTATAAAATTACACTAATTTTGTAAAATAATTGTTTAGGATTTTTAATATAAAATGCAGCGATAAAACATAAATACAGGCATAAATAAACAATTCAATAATAACTTCGCATTTTTCGCGTAGAGTATTAAGCGCTTAGAGTCTCGCGCCCGCATTAATTGATTTTAAGCCCTGTCGTCATTAATAAATACATAAAATAAGTAATTTAGCAATGACGTCGTGTCAGGTAGCGTAGCCGCATTTATTAAAAATCATTTGTAATGTAAAATCAATTTTAATCTAATACATGCATTTAATAGCGTCGCATTTATAAAGCTTTAAACAATTCTTAAATATCATACTTGCATTTGACATTTAAATAATTTAATCTAAACTCAATTCAATTTTAATTTAACTTCGCAATAACGCATAATAATAAGATTTTAAATAATAGCGCCGCATTCTAAAGTATTAAGCACTAATTAAATAACACACCCGCATTTATTATAACAATTAGATTGATAAAGCACCTAAGTAATTTAATCACATTTGTTAATTTAATTTATCATTAATTAATTAATTAACTCTACTTAATTAACTAACCCAAAACTAATACCCCTAATTTAATACCTAACTCTACCCAGCCCAATACCCGCAGCCCACAAGACTTTTCATTTACCCAGCCCACGCCCTTTCCCTTTATGCAGCTGTTCAAGCCCCACTTTTCTTTCGACCTTCACCGCCTGCTCTCCTCACAAAATCATCGCCAAACCTAGAAACGAAATGTAACCCTGAACTCCTCAATCGCGCTCCATCACACATGAGCTGCTTTCCTTTCCAAGTTTACCATATCAATCTTTCACGGTGATAACCAAATCGTATCACATATGGTAAGCAAATCACATCAAATCAATACCAAATCGAGTAAATATCACCTAAAATCGAACCAAATCAAGACAAATCTCTTACGAAATATTAGCCCAATCCCAAATTCTAATTGCTTACCAACATTAGAACCCCAACTGTGGCTATATAAGCACATGCAATAGAGCTCATTGAAAAAGACAGAACAATACGGACAGGAAGACATCGAGAGTCGGGAGACAAAGCCATTCTACCTCTTAGCAATAGTTAGCAACCACCAGCTTTAGAGACAAAGAATGTGGGGTCATCGAAGAACTCGGATTAGGATACCATAGTATCGACACATTTTAGCGATCGGTGAGCATACCCATAACATCGACACCCTTAGCAGCAGTTAAGAAACAGAGTCGGGAAGTCAGCAAGCTATCCCCGCCCTCTTATTCGCATCGTAAAAACCAAACCCCCGAGCGAATCCGACGACTTGATACGCTGCCCCGGTCGTTGTCCGGAGAAGGTAAACCCATTCCCTTTCAGATTTTCTTATGTGATTTACAATTTGTAATCTGTTTGACTAATACGCTTTGTTGGCAGTATTTAGCATTTTAGTCACTGTTGTGTATGGTTGAAATTACTGGTTTAGTGTCGATACCATTTGCTTGACAGTCGACTTGTCTATTTTTACAGTTAATAATCATCCCTGTATGTTATGAAGCCTGAACCTTGAAAAGTAGAATGGGGATTGTTCTTTGATACGTTTTAAGTGTTGGAATCATGAAGCATGCTAGTTGAGTCTCGCATATGAGCATTCTTGTCTGGGTTATGTCCCATTTGATTTCAAGTCTCGATATGTTGATGGAGTCTATTTAGGTTCGACTTTGTTTTACTTGGATCACGCCAAGAAATCTGCTTTCACTGCTTATTGCAAGTTTGCTTGTTATGCATAGTTGATTAAATATTGTTTGCCTTGAATCATGTGGGATATCCATCCATCTTCCATTATATTAATTAATAACCTGCTTGTGCTGGCCTGTTTCCCTCGGATTTACTAAACTTACAATGATATGTTTCAAAGATACATAAAATGTAGGAATTTAGATATATACAAGGTGTATATCAAGGTTGTATATCTTTGCATACATCTAAGTATATCACATATACTTTAAATGTTGTGTGTATGTCATCTCGGGATGTTTGTTTCTTTACTTTCTGATCCTCATGCTTGTTAACATGACTGCATATTTAGCTCTACTGTGTTGGATCTTAAAATAGGTCCATGACAGCATATAATGTCACCTATTGTGCTATGTTAATCTGTTAATTTGGTCTACATAATACCCATGTTAGTAAGGAGCCTGAAATTGATGTAGTTGTGTTAATAAAATAGTTTAAACATGATCATATCTGTCCAAATTGGCATTCAAGGCTTTATAAATTGATCTATTTCCCAATTGATTGCTTCCACGTACTGTCTTTAATAAACTATATCGCAGCGACCTCTTCCTGCTTTTAAATATAAGTTGGCATGGTCTAAATATGTCTTCCTAATCTTGTATCCTAAATTGGGAGCCTGGAGGTATGACTGTTGGTTTATCCCTGGCTGATGCTCGAAAATGAACATCTGAGGTCATCTATGCCCATAAATCCCCACTTTTTGCCTCTGTATTGCTGTCCGCCCACGTGCATATATGGGCTAAGCCTATCGGGTCACTTCTCATTTGTTCTTGTTATCTACTAACCCATACGGCATATATGCTTAAACATAAAATTATATGTGTTACATCTCATGCTAAGTGCTTATTTATTAGTGGATAAAGTTAGGACATCTGTGATATTTAGCACTGAATTATTTATGTCTAATATTATTTGGACGGATGCTAATCCTTATCTTTCTTGTTTTTACATGGCACGACCGAGCAAAATAAAAGAGTCTCACTACGAGACTCATCGTAAGCCATTTCAAATGGCAACCCGTATCGCGTTCGCATTCCGCGTCGAAACTCCTAGAAAAACAAATAAGACGAGTCATCCGCTCCAATCCCTTCACTCTCTTAACTTTCTTATCTTGTTTTTATGCCTTTATTTATTTATTGTAATTTTATTATTTAATTTTGTAATTAATAGGAGAACTTCTAGCAATTAGGTCTTTAAACATATAAGTGGAGAAGGTAATTTAAAGTTCATCGCTTAAACTTACTTGCTTTTTAAGATTGGCATGCATGTCTAAATTCTTGCCAAAATAGCCTAACCTGCATCATAAAACCAACAATTTGTTAAATCCATAAACATTTTTCTCCTAAACTCTCAAAAAATCATCTTAAGCATTTTTTTGTACTACACGTAGGTTAAGCAAGATTAATTTAGCTAGCAGGACACATAATTAGTCTATAAAGCACCTTAGCATTTAGCACTTTCTAGCATTTTAACATTTTTTTGCATTCTTAGCCCCTCTTTAAACTTTAGTAACATTTTAGCACCTCCTAGCATTCTGTTGCACTTTAGCATATAGCACCTTTTGCCTTTTTTTAAGCACCTTTTAAACATTTTAACATTTTTAGCATTTTATTAAGCAGGAAGAGCTTTTACTTTGCATTTTTAAAACATAATAATTACCCTAGGTTTGGCAGGACAACCGCAAGTTAGCGGATCTTAGAGGGTGCCTAACCCTTCCTCTAGATTAATAAAGAACCGCGCCTAATCTCATTAAGTTAGCAGACCATTAAAATGGAGTTAATGTTTACTTTAAACTAGTTAAACATTTAGGTGTCCTAATTCACCCAAACTAATTAGGTGGCGACTCCCGCGAACCCTTTAGCATTTTTGCACTTTTAGCACCCTTTAGCTTTAAAATTAATCTTTAGCACCTTTAAGCACTTTTTAACTATTTAGCATTATTATTTATTTTCTAACATTGCATTTTAAGCAGGAGATTCGCTATTTAACAAATGCATGGCGAAAAGGCGTGGTAAATGGCGACTCCACTGGGGAATTTAGGTTCTTAACCACAACAGACCTAGGGTTATTATTTGGCAATTATTTTGCATTTAATTTTTGTGTATTGTATTTTGTTTATTTTTTGCTACCTGCTTTACTGCTTTTCTTAAACTGGCATGCCGCTCATATTTCTTCCACTCTGGAAAATTCACACAATCACACACTGCATGCGAGGTGCGCTTGGTGCATCAGCAAAATTCTTTCTTCAAAACCCAAATTTAGGAGAGTTGGTAACATACGTGGAGTGCCCGGTCTAACCGGTGGCCGCGTAGCCTTCTCACTCGAGTTATCCGCTCGGGAACCTTGCGTCTAGTAAAGACAAATCTTAGCAACTCAGGATAGAGCTATACCACCCTTATTTTAGGGCATGCATGCATTTACCTTAGGTGGGTCAATCCTTGGCATTGACACCACAATTAGGAAAACACCAAACTTGTCGACGGGTTTCTCAACCCAACGACCAACCAGCATATTATGTGTAGCGTGACAATGATAGACAAATCCAAGGCCTAATCATGACATGCTGAAATTGGGAAAAGTGCACCGTCATTTGGTCGCCATTTCCAACAAAAGCATTATAGTTGGGCGACTTGGACAAATCTATCACGACCTCGCGTATGTGACGTTTAGGCTACCTGCGGCATAAAGAGGTCCCCCTGCATGTTAGGAAACGTTTAAATGCGCTATGTGAAATATATCTGCTACATACTTGCAAATTATGTGCTTTATGCTAACGCCGTTTGTTGCATTTTTTTAGAAAGGTTTATCATCTTCCCCAAAAGGTCGGTTCGTATTTTGACTCAACAATGTCGGAGCATCCACACTTCACCAGGTCCAAGGCAAGAAATGATGATATGACCGCTCGGGGCGTCGAGCCAAATGGTTTGGGAATTATTCTGTCGGTAACAGAACCTTCGAAGGGAGGAATATCACGGTCGGGAAGAATGTATTGCATACCAAACTGCGACAAATTGTCGATATGCAGTTGAGATGGAGAGGCTACGAATCGACCAACCTATCCATTAGTTTGAATACCCATGCGGATCAAAGGGCCACTTCACAAACCATCCCGGATCGACCTCGCGCATATATCTCCCGAACTCTCCACAAAGGCCACCATCGCGAACAAACCGCCCGCCGCCCAACCCTCAACCCCACCTTCAAAATGACCCTCCTACTACCCATATACCTCATCCCCCGCCTGCTTACTTCACCATAATCAGCCCTAATCGCTAGGCCAACCAATACCCACGCACCACACCCATTACCAGCCCCAACAAACAACCCAGACAACTAATTTATGCAACAGAAGCCCAGCCTTTTACCGTCCCCGTGCTTCACCAAGAAGGGGATCATTACGAAGAAATGGAGAGGGAAGTCCGAGCCAAAATGGACGAGGACGTGGCCAAAGAAATTCATAGTCTGAAAGAAGCGGTTCGGGGCATGCGATCGGACAAAGGTCACGAAGGACTAGACTACGAGGATCTTTGCATGCGTCGGGCGATGGAACGCCTATGGGGTACAAGGTGCCGAAGTTTGAACTATTTGATGGAAAAGGGAACCCCCGTGCACACTTGAGGTCATATTGCGACAAGCTAATCGGGGTAGGGAAGAACCCAGCGGTCATTATGAAGTTGTTCATTCGGAGCTTGACCGGCGAGGCACTAGATTGGTATACCAGCCAAGATCCGCGGAAATGGCATAGCTGGAATGCATTGGCCCAAGACTTTGTGGAGCGGTTCAGGTTCAACACAGAAACCGTTGTGGACAGGTTCTACTTAATGAAGTTGGAGAAAAAGTCTACAGAAACATTCAGAGAATACACCATGAGGTGGCGTTCAGAGGCAGCGAAAGTGCAACCACCCATGGTGGAGAGTGAGATGACCACATTATTCGTACAATCTTTGAAGGAGGCAACCTATTATGAGAGAATGATAAGCGTCATCGGACGGAGTTTTGCGGAAGTTGTTAGAATGGGCGACTTCGTAGAAGAAGGTATTAGAACTGGCAGGATTACAAATATGGCAAGACGTACAGTAACTAATAAGGCGATTGATCGGGGGACACTCGAGTACTTCACGAGGAAGAAAGAGACGATTTCCCTTCCATGTTTGTACTGAACGCAAACCCAAGCATTTATAACATACCAAACCCATCATACTACCCCAACTACCACACACACCCATATATAACACTTCACAAGCACGCTTATCCCGCCCGCATAGATCCACCCATCAAGCCCGCCAATGAATAGAGCACCCAACGCACCCGAGCAAATAAGAATTTTGAAGGAAAACCACCCAAAGTTCGCACTCACTAGTGAACCCATACCTCAAATATATGAAAGGTTGCGGTGCAGCCTAATCCAACCGATTCGGGAAGGATCACGACCCTATCCCAAGATGGTATGATGAGAACAAGCGCCGCGTATCACTCCAATAGCCTAGGACATGACATCAAGGTTGCCACTCCTCGGGGACGTAATCGGCGTTAATCGCAGAAGGGTAATTGACAAAGGATCCCGCCCAAATGTGCATGATAACCCCTTGCCAAACCACGACCACGCCAATGTGCACTGATAACCTTAGATGAGGAATACACTCGCCTATGCCCATTCCGCCTCGAATCGATCATTTATCCGAGCGTGCACCACGCAGAGGCGGATGAGGGAGATAGCAGAGCATGAAGACCCAGCCATCCACGAGGCAGAGCATGAAGGCGTATTGATTGGATTTGCACCCCTGTCTTGGTCCGCCTAGAGCCTGGATAGGAAAAACGATTTATTTTAGCAGAATAATTTATAAACTCATATTTAAGCTTTAATAATGTTTTCTTTCGTTTTGCTTGTAATGAACTACGTTTGACCTGATTCCCTTAGTGGATACGTAGGCGGCCGTCTCGGCTTCGGTCCCACATCTAAAAATTTTAATTTTCCCAATATTTACTTGTAATGAACTACGTCATGACCTGATTCCCTCATGGGGATACGTAGGCGGCCTAAATCGGCTTCGGTCACACCATTAGGAAACCTTCCCTTCGCTCTGAAAATAACAAGAATACAAGCAACCCCATTGAGACCCATTTTAGGCCAGACACCCTTTTCAAAACTGGGACCATGTAGGAAACCAGACAGGGGTTGCAAGTCCAAACAGGCCAGGCACACGGATATCAAGGGACAAGCCGGCGAAGTCAAATGCGAATCGACCCCCCCCAAAACTCACAAATTTTCTTTGAGCGCAAGTCTTTTCATATTAACAGAAGCAGAGAGTGCAATAGCCGAAGCAGAAAATACGACAAAGTTTCTTCGTATTAGCAGAAGCGTGAAAGCAAAGCGGAGGATGACAACAATCCAAAATCCGCAGCAAAAGCAGCAGCAGCAGAAAGGGGCATCAACAATCGGCAATCAAAGTTCAGAGTTCCGCAACGAAACCTAGCGCATCAACTCGGGCATAAAGTCAAATTAGCAACCCACGCATCACACACCATAAAGGCATCATGGCAATTCATCATTTGCAGCGTCTAGCACGTCCGTGCAAGGACAACACCTCGCACTATCTCGCATATCAGGGACGATATCTCTACCCATAAAATTGCACTTCTCATATGTATATATCATTTTTAAACAGGTATACACTAACATTTTTCTCAAGCTTAGCTTGCAGGAGCATTTATTCTACAGGAGCAGCAGCAATACGTCCAGACAACGACGTGATCAGCAAGTCCATGCAACGCCCGGCGGAACATCGTCGGACAACGGCGTGAGCGGCAAGTCCACGCAACGACGCCCGGCGGAATACGTCCGGCAATGACGTTATCGGCCAAAGAAGTCCACGCAACGACGCCCGGCGGCAACGCGTCGGACAACGGCGTGATCGTGAGTCCACGCAACGACGCCCGGCGGAATACGTCCAGACGGCGTTATCGGCGAAGCAAGTCCACGCAGCGACACGGCGGCAATACGTCGAATAACGGCGTTATCGGCCGCAGCGTATCCCACGCAACGACGCCCGGCGGAACACGTCGAACAACGACGTGATCGCGAAGTCCACGCAACGACGCCAAAGCAATACGTCGAACGGCGTTATCGGCGAGCAAGTCCACGCAACGACACGGCGGCAATACGCCCGCATAACGGCGTTATCGGCCACGCAAGTCCACGCAACGACGCCCGGCGGCACGCGTCGCACAACGACGTGATCGGCCAGTCCACGCAACGACGCCAAAGAAGCGGCCCGCGTCGAAGCGGCGTTACCGGCCAAGCAAGTCCACGCGCAACGGCCGGCGGCACGTCGAACAACGGCGTGATCGGCAAGTCCACGCGGCGCCCGGCGGCAATACGTCGAACGATGGCGTTATCGGCCGCAGCCAGTCTACGCAGCGACGCTTAGCAAAGAAGACGTCAGCGGCGGCGCTTATCAAAGACAACAAGTCCGAAAATGACGCCATCATGACGCATCACCGCGCTTCTAAGAGGCGGTTGCGGCAAGGGCGACATATCCGCGTTATCGCGCGCGCGATCGCGACGAAATCAAGATTTGAAGCATCGCGACAAGCCAAAGGCGTCACGTTTTGCGGGATAACCTTTCCTACTCATAGTTACATTGTTTTAAAATTATGCATCATCATTTTGCCTTAATTATGCACTAACCGCTTGTTTAAGTCTTAGCGTGCGCAGGAGCGAAGCCTGGCGTGGATTTTCTCTTACAAATAACCGACAATTTGTTGGGGCTAACCTTCCCAACGATCGCGGCCTCAGCGTCGGTCCACTCGCTCGCATCACCATAGAACCCAAAGACCACAAGCCATAGCGATGACACCCGTGTTCAAGCCGATTATTTTCTTTTACTTTTTGCATAGCCCATGTCATCATAACTCGACATCGACAAATTTTGAGTCCGCGTTAGCCCGCCGGTGTTTTTACCATGGTAGCCGGTGTCGCCATAACTCGACATCGACTTTAAGTCCGCGTTAGCCCGCCTTGGTGTTTCGACCGTGGTAGTCCAGTGTCGTCATAACTCGACATTGGGACAGTTTTTGAGTCCGCGTCAGCCTTGCCTAATTGCCCAACATTCTAATTCTGAGGGTCGAGATAAAATTGGCTATGAGTCAACGTCTTTGTCCGAAGATTCTTCCATCATCTCCATACAAAGAGGGACAGCTGTTGACACCCAATTTTGACCCTCCCGTCCAGTCATTAGCTATAAAATTACACTAATTTTGTAAAATAATTGTTTAGGATTTTTAATATAAAATGCAGCGATAAAACATAAATACATGCATAAATAAACAATTCAATAATAACTTCGCATTTTTCGCGTAGAGTATTAAGCGCTTAGAGTCTCGCGCCCGCATTAATTGATTTTAAGCCCTGTCGTCATTAATAAATACATAAAATAAGTAATTTAGCAATGACGCGTCGTGTAATAGAATAAGCGTGGCATTTATTAAAAATCATTTGTAATGAAAAATCAATTTTAATCTAATACATGCATTTAATAGCGTCGCATTTATAAAGCTTTAAACAATTCTTAAATATCATACTTGCATTTGGCATTTAAATAATTTAATCTAAACTCAATTCAATTTTAATTTAACTTCGCAATAACGCATAATAATAAGATTTTAAATAATAGCGCCGCATTCTAAAGTATTAAGCACTAATTAAATAACACACCCGCATTTATTATAACAATTAGATTGATAAAGCACCTAAGTAATTTAATCACATTTGTTAATTTAATTTATCATTAATTAATTAATTAACTCTACTTAATTAACTAACCCAAAACTAATACCCCTAATTTAATACCTAACTCTACCCAGCCCAATACCCGCAGCCCACAAGACTTTTCATTTACCCAGCCCACGCCCTTTCCCTTTATGCAGCAGCCCAAGCCCCAGCTTTTCTTTCTTGACCTTCAGCCGCCCCTCGTCTCTCCCTCACAAAATCATCGCCCAAACCTAGAAACGAAACAGAACCCTAGAACTCCCTCAATCGCCGCCTCCATCACGCATAGAGCCAGCGTTTCCTTTCCAAGTTTACCATATCAATCTTTCACAGTGATAACCAAATCGTATCACATATGGTAAGCAAATCACATCAAATCAATACCGAAATCAGTAGTAAATATCACCTAAAATCGAACCAAATCAGCACAAATCTCTTACGAAATATTAGCCCAATCCCAGCCCTAATTGCTTACCAACATTAGAACCCCAACCAGGGCTATATAAGCACATGCAATAGAGCTCAGTTGAAAAAAGACAGAACAATACGGGGACAGGGGAAGACACTGAGAGTCGGGGAGACAGCAGTCATTCTACCTCTTAGCAATAGTTAGCAACCACCAGCTTTAGAGACAAAGAACGAAATGTGGTCGAAGAACTCATCGATTAGGATACCATAGTATCGACACACTTTAGCAGTCAGGGAGCATACCCATAGCATCGACACCCTTAGCAGCAGTTAAGAAACAGAGTCGGGAAGTCAGCAAGCTATCCCCGCCCTCTTATTCGCATCGCAAAAACCAAACCCCCGAGCGAATCCGACGACTTGATACGCCTTGCCGCCGTCCGAGAAGGTAAACCCATTTCCTTTCAGATTTTCTTATGTGATTTACAATTTGTAATCTGTTTGACTAATACGCTTTGTTGGCAGTATTTAGCATTTTAGTCACTGTTGTGTATGGTTGAAATTACTGGTTTAGTGTCGATACCATTTGCTTGACAGTCGACTTGTCTATTTTTACAGTTAATAATCATCCCTGTATGTTATGAAGCCTGAACCTTGAAAAGTAGAATGGGGATTGTTCTTTGATACGTTTTAAGTGTTGGAATCATGAAGCATGCTAGTTGAGTCTCGCATATGAGCATTCTTGTCTGGGTTATGTCCCATTTGATTTCAAGTCTCGATATGTTGATGGAGTCTATGTAGGTTCGACTTTGTTTTACTTGGATCACGCCAAGAAATCTGTTTCGCTACCTGTTTATTGCAAGTTTGCTTGTTATGCATAGTTGATTAAATATTGTTTGCCTTGAATCATGTGGGATATCCATCCATCTTCCATTATATTAATTAATAACCTGCTTGTGCTGGCCTGTTTCCCTCGGATTTACTAAACTTACAATGATATGTTTCAAAGATACATAAAATGTAGGAATTTAGATATATACAAGGTGTATATCAATGTTGTATATCTTTGCATACATCTAAGTATATCACATATACTTTAAATGTTGTGTGTATGTCATCTCGGGATGTTTGTTTCTTTACTTTCTGATCCTCATGCTTGTTAACATGACTGCATATTTAGCTCTACTGTGTTGGATCTTAAAATAGGTCCATGACAGCATATAATGTCTCCTATTGTGCTATGTTAATCTGTTAATTTGGTCTACATAATACCCATGTTAGTAAGGAGCCTGAAATTGATGTAGTTGTGTTAATAAAATAGTTTAAACATGATCATATCTGTCTAAATTGGCATTCAAGGCTTTATAAATTGATCTATTTCCCAATTGATTGCTTCCCTGTGCCTGTGCCGAATAAACCTATATCGCAGCAGCCCTTCCCTGTTTTAAATATAAGTTTATGTCTTCCTAATCTTGTATCCTAAATTGGGAGCCTGGAGGTATGACTGTTGGTTTATCCCTGGCTGATGCTCGAAAATGAACATCTGAGGCATGCCGTATGCCCATAAATCCCCACTTTTGCCTCTGTATTGCTGTCCATTACGTGCATATATGGGCTAAGCCTATTGGGTCACTTCTCATTTGTTCTTGTTATCTACTAACCCATACAGGCATATATGCTTAAACATAAAATTATATGTGTTACATCTCATGCTAAGTGCTTATTTATTAGTGGATAAAGTTAGGACATCTGTGATATTTAGCACTGAATTATTTATGTCTAATATTATTTGGACGGATGCTAATCCTTATCTTTCTTGTTTTTACATGGCACGCACTGGAGCAAAATAAAGAGTCTCACGGCGAGACTCATCGCAAGCCATTTAAAATGGCAACCCGTATCCGCGTTCGCATTCCCGCGTCAGAAACTCCTAGAAAAACAAATAAGACGGAGTCATCCGCTCCAATCCCTTCACTCTCTTAACTTTCTTATCTTATTTTTTATGCCTTTATTTATTTATTGTAATTTTATTATTTAATTTTGTAATTAATAGGAGAACTTCTAGCAATTAGGTCTTTAAACATATAAGTGGAGAAGGTAATTTAAAGTTCATCGCTTAAACTTACTTGCTTTTTAAGATTGTCATGCATGTCTAAATTCTTGCCAAAATAGCCTAACCTGCATCATAAAACCAACAATTTGTTAAATCCATAAACATTTTTCTCCTAAACTCTCAAAAAATCATCTTAAGCATTTTTTTGTATTACACGTAGGTTAAGCAAGATTAATTTAGCTAGCAGGACACATAATTAGTCTATAAAGCACCTTAGCATTTAGCACTTTCTAGCATTTTAACATTTTTTGCATTCTTAGCCCCTCTTTAAACTTTAGTAACATTTTAGCACCTCCTAGCATTCTGTTGCACTTTAGCATATAGCACCTTTTGCCTTTTTTTTAAGCACCTTTTAAACATTTTAACATTTTTAGCATTTTATTAAGCAGGAAGAGCTTTTACTTTGCATTTTTAAAACATAATAATTACCCTAGGTTTGGCAGGACAACCGCAAGTTAGCGGATCTTAGAGGGTGCCTAACCCCTTCCCTCTAGATTAATAAAGAACCCTTGCCCGGAATCTCATTAAGTTAGCAGACCATTAAAATGGAGTTAATGTTTACTTTAAACTAGTTAAACATTTAGGTGTCCTAATTCACCCAAACTAATTAGGTGGCGACTCCCGCGAACCCTTTAGCATTTTTGCACTTTTAGCACCCTTTAGCTTTAAAATTAATCTTTAGCACCTTTAAGCACTTTTTAACTATTTAGCATTATTATTTATTTTCTAACATTGCATTTTAAGCAGGAGATTCGCTATTTAACAAATGCCGCGGCCGAAAAAGGGCGTGACAAGGTGTTCCACTTGTTGCAACAACTCAACTATCTGTTGGAGTCGACTTCAATTTTTGTCTGAAACGTAACCCAAAAAGGCTGCTTCGGCAGATTATTGACTTTCGCAACAAGTTGTATAGTTGTTGCAACATGTGTTCCACTTGTTGCAAAAACTCAACAATCTGTTGAGTCGAACGATTTTATGCGAAATAAAACCCCAAAAAGCGTCGCTTACAAATTATTGACTTGCTGCAACAAGTGTACTACTTGTTGCAACAAGTAATACACTTGTTGCAACAAGTGTATTACTTGTTGCAACAACTCGATAATCTGTTGGACATCTTCAACAGTCTGAAATATTACCCCAAAAAAATTGAAGCTGACTCCAACAGATTAGTGACTTGTTGCAACAATTTTATTACATGTTGCAACAAGTAGTCCACTTGTTCCAACAAGTTAATAATCTGTTGGATCAACTGCTGCAGCTGTTTCATTTTGTTATAGATTAGTATGTACTCTCATGGCCAATTTTTTGTTAAACAAAATATCTCCAGGTACCTCGAACACCACTAATGGGGGACTCAATAACAATATGGGTTGATTGTCATGGTGAATGGATCGATAAGAACAATCGATATATTTGGCGATGGAAGGGTAGTGACACGTTAGAGACGATAACGATGACTATCCAAAGAGATGTTATGTTCGATGATTTTGTGAACCTAATCATCACCTATTTCGAATTAACTTGTGAACCAAAAGGTCTTGCCATCACTTACATGCACAACTTTTTTGAAAATTAGAGGGTCTTGTCATTTAAGATAACTGATCAGGTTCGTTTGCGTGTTTATTTGAATGATGTAGCTAGGCCCATTTTAAGGGTATACGTTGTTGGAACCCGGTAGAGAACCACAATTTATCTCAAGACCAACAAGATGTATTAAATGATGAATTAGATGTGGTGGATGTGGATATCTCAGATAATGGAAGTGGGGCTGACCCGATTCATATACCCGAAGTTGCGAGCAATACATTGGGCACTACACAATCAATACAGTCTAGCCATGTTCAAGATGATGAAACAGGTTTTTATAAAGGAATGTCATTCAAAAACAAGGAAGAACTAGTCACTTGGTTGAAACTTGCTTGCTTGAAGAAAGATTTTAGAATCAAGAAAGTGATTAATTCGCGTATTGTGTATTGCTTCAGATGTGTACATCCGGAGTGCAAGTGGTGGCTGAGGGCTGTGAAGCTTTTAAGTTCTGACAGATTTTGTATCATAACCTACATAAAGCATCACACATGTGGTTCTGAGCACATTACGAGTCATAATCCACACGCTACTGCGAAAGTCATTGGTGAATACTTCAAAGATAAATTTTCTTACAGTAAAGGCCCATCTACAAAAGATATGAGTCAATCAATCCGTACAGATTTGTGTTGTAAGGTAAGTTATTGGAAGGTCTGGAAGGGCATGGAGATTGCAAAGGCTTTGACAAGGGGGACACATGAGCACGGGTATGCGGTGCTTGATGCGTATCGTTATATGCTTCGTTCTACAAATCCAAGAAGTAAGACGGCATTGAAGGTTGATGAAAATAAGTTCAAGTACTTTTTTGTAGCCTATAAGGCTTGGATGTTTGGTTTTGCGCAAATAAAAAAAGTCATAGCTGTCGATGAGATATTCTTGAGGAGCAAGTACGAAGGAGTGTTGTTGTCAGCAGTTGCACAAGATGCGGAGAATCATATTTTTCCAGTGGCATTTTGTGTAGTGGACAAGGAGTGTGATGCTTACAAATATTTTTTTGAACAAATGAGAAGCTATATAGAGGATACCCCTGAGTTGTGCATAATTTCTGATAGACATCCAAGTATCAAAAATGCGTTTTCAATTGTCTTCCCTACATGTCATTATGGTTTTTGCATGAGGCACCTAGGAGAAAATCTGAGAACCACCTTTCACAATGGAGCGGTCGTATCTCAATTTTATAAAGCAGCAAAAGCGTATAATATTGATGTCTTCAATGACCATTTCAATCAAATCAGAGATTTGGTTCCTGGAGCCGCCGAACATCTTGAACGTGCTGGATTCCACAGATGGAGCAGGACATTCTGCCCCGAAAATAGATATTTTCACATTTCTGTTTCCAACAAGTAACGTATCTGCTGCAACTAATAGGTAACTTGTTGCGGCAGATATTGTACTTGTTGTTATTTTTGACACAGCTGAGCCTCAGCCATATGTTCCAACACTAATATGTTTGTTTTGTCAGGTATGATTTTATGACGACAAACGTTTCTGAGTCGGTGAACTTAATGTTCAACGTTGAAAGAGAATTTTCCATTACTGCTCTATTTGATTCCATAAATAGGAGGTTTACTGAGAAATTTCATGAGAGACATATGGAGTTCATCGACTCACCAACCATCTTTGTTCCCTTAATGGAAAAAATATCAAAATTTGTCAACTTGGGTAATAAGTTATTGGCCCATTAAATTGCCAACTACAAGTTCAGCGTCATCGGCCACGGTTCAGTTGCAACAGTCGATCTGCAAAGAAGATCTTAAACTTGTAGAGTTTTTGACCTGGACAAAATACCTTGCTCACATGCTATGACAGCGCTTCGAGTCCAATATGGTGAAGACTTTGGAAGGCGGATTTATGACTACTCATCTCCATATTACAGGGTGGAGAATTACATAATTGCATACTGTGAGGAAATGAATCTCGTGTCTTCTGAAGAATCTTGAGAAGTTTCTATGGAGATTTTAGAGAGAGAAATACCTCTTCCACATGTTGATCCGAGCAAACTGGGAAGAAGATAGACAAAGAGGAGGCGTGAAATTGGGGAATCACTTGCAAAGAGGAAAAATAAATGCTCCATATGCAAAACAGCTGGCCATAAAAAAATTACATGCCCAAATCGAATTGTTCCCTAGTTGTTAAATTTGCAATATCTTGTAATAATAATTACTATTGTTTGTGTTTGTGAAATTGAATTTTATGATATTTTTATGTCGTTTCTGTTAGTAAAATTGGTTTGAATGATATGTTGATCTTGCTCAAATCACCAATGTATGTTCTATGGTTTTGTAATTTCTGAACAGTTTTCACCAAATAAAAATTCTGTTGCAATAGCTGTGTAACTTGTTGGAATTTTGCCAACCAGTAATCGAACTTGTTGCAGCAACTAACTTAACTTGGTTTTCCAACAAGTGACATGACTTGTTACAGTAAATTTCTATAGTGTTTTGAGTTTTTTAACAAATAGAATGAGTTGTTACAGAAAGTCCTTAACTTATTTCATCCAACAAATGAAATGAGTTGTTTCATCCAACAAGTGATATGACTTGTTCAACAGTTATGTTATCTGCTGCAATAAATTATGTATTTGTTGCAACAAGTTATACAACTGTTGCAACAGATTATGCAATTGCTGCAACAGATTATGTACTTATTGCAACTTGCAACAGATCACAAGCTTATTGCAACAGATTATGCAATCGCTGCAGCAAATTATGTAATTGCTGCAACAGATCATGAAATTACTGCAACAACTAGGATATAATTCACATATGTTTAGTTATTAACAGAGGGAAACAATGATATTTAGTGTTAAACAAAGAGATTCAATGATATTTAGTGATCAATATATTTATCTACTAACATCCTTAATGGATTAGACGGTAATTTCATTGATTTGATGAGAAATTCTAAGCGTATACTTCCCAAATCGAGCGATCGTTGGTGTAATTTGATGAGAACTACTTGATTCACCCATATTTAGGTGTAAACAACGAAAACCAATGATATTTATTGTTTACTAAATGTTCCTAACCAATTTGATGGTATTCTGAGTCAGGACATATGATCAAATAAGCGTATACTTCTCAAATCGAGCGACCAAATCGAGCGATCGTTGGTATAATTTGATGAGAACTACTTGATTCACCCATATTTAGGTGTAAACAATGAAAAAACAATGATAATTATTATTTACTAAATATTTCTAACCAATTTGATGGTATTCTAAGTCAAAACATATGATCAACTAAGCGTATACTTCCCAAATCGAGCGATCGTTGGTGTAATTTGATGAGAACTACTTGATTCACCCATATTTAGGTGTAAACAATGAAAATCAATGATGTTTATTGTTTACTAAATGTGAAGCTTTTAAACGGGTTATTCATCCGTTACAACAGATAATGCACTTGTTGCAACATATTATTAACTTGTTGCAACAACTAACTCATCTGTTGCAACAAATTACAAACTTGTTGCAACAGATGGGTTAGTTGTTGCAATTTCTTCAACAATTGAAAGATTTATTGCAACAACTGACTCATCTGTTGCAACATATCACAAACTTCTTGCAACAGATTATGCAATTGCTGCAGCAGATTATGTAATTGCTGCAACAGATCATGAAATTGCTACAACAACTAGGATATAAGTCACATATGTTTAGTTATTAACAGAGGAAACCAATGATATTTAGTGTTAAACAAAGAGATTCAATGATATTTAGTGATCAATATATTTATCTACTAACATCCTTAATGGATTAGACGGTAATTTCATTGATTTGATGGAAAATTCTAAGCGTATAGTTCTCAAATCGAGCGATCGTTGGTGTAATTTGATGAGAACTAATTGATTCACCCATATTTAGGTGTAAACAACGAAAATCAATGATATTTATTGTTTACTAAATGTTACTAACCAATTTGATGGTATTATGAGTCAGGACATATGATCAACTAAGCGTATACTTCCCAAATCGAGCGACCAAATCGAGCGATCGTTGGTATAATTTGATGAGAACTACTTGATCCACCCATATTTAGGTGTAAACAATGAAAAGACAATGATATTTATTGTTTACTAAATATTTCTAACCAATTTGATGATATTCTGAGTCAGAACATATGATCAACTAAGCGTATACTTCCCAAATCGAGCGATCGTTGGTGTAATTTGATGAGAACTACTTGATTCACCCATATTTAGGTGTAAACAACGAAAACCAATGATGCTTATTGTTTACTAAATGTGAAGCTTTTAAACAGGTTACTCATCCGTTACAACAGATAATGCACTTGTTGCAACATATTATTAACTTGTTGTAACAACTAACTCATCTGTTACAACAGATTACAAACTTGTTGTAACAAATGAGTTAGTTGTTGCAATTTCTTCAACAATTGAAAGATTTGTTGTAACAACTGACTCATCTGTTGCAATAGATCACAAACTTGCAGCGATCATTTGTGTAATTTGATGAGAACTACTTGATTCTAAGCGTATACATCTCAAATTCTAAGCGTATACTCATCTGTTGCAACATATTAAAAACTTGTTGCAACAGATGGGTCAGTTGTTGCGACTTCTTCAACATCAGTTAGATTTGTCGCAACAACTGACCCATATATTGTAATAACTGAATCATCTGTTGCAACAAATTACAAACTTGTTACAACAACTTACTCATCTGTTGTAACATATTAAAAACTTGTTGCAACAGATGAGTCAGTTATTGCAACTTCTTGAACAACAGTTAGATTTATCGCAACAACTGACCCATATATTGCAACAACTAAACCATCTGTTGCAACAAATTACAAACTTGTTGCAACAACTTACTTATCCGTTACAATATATTAAAAACTTATTGCAACAGATGGGTCAGTTGTTGCCACTTCTTCAACAACAGTTAGATTTATCGCAACAACTGACCCATATATTGCAATAACTTAACTATCTGTTGCAACAAATTACAAACTTATTGCAACAACTTACTCATCTGTTGCAACATATTAAAACTTATTGCAACAAATGAGTTAGTTGTTGCAACTTCTTCAACAGTTAGATTTGTCGCAACAACTGATTCATATGTTGCAACAACTAAACCATCTGTTGCAACAAATTACAAACTTGTTGCAATAATTTACTCATCTATTGCAACATATTAAAAACTTATTGCAACATATGAGTCAGTTGTTGCAACTTCTTCAACAACTGTTAGATTTTGTGACTTGTTTAAAACTACTGAAACCACTGAACATAATGTATTGAACACAACTTAAATAATGAACATCTAATATATACTTAACAAAATGTCTTAGAAAAGTACTGAACACCTAATATATACTTAAATTATATAATGTCATAAAAAACTCCTAATATATACTTAAATTGTTCAACATGCCACATTTTGGCTCCAAAAAACGCAAATCAATGAACTGTTTTATCAACCCATCTTAGGGCTCCAACACCTTTTTAATGACACCTAATTCCCAAGTTGTCGCTGATTAGACTTTCAGGTTTTGTCATAGTTGTACCGATAAGCAAAACCTCCATAAAAGCAATTGACCACGAACCACATGCCCTACTAGTGACATTGCGGGGGAGATTCTGTAGCCTATTGAATTCCCACGATTCATTGAGTAACTTTGCAGGCAAGTGTGCGAACATTCCACTCTGTTGCAATAACTTGGGCCACAATTCCATTACCGACTCCATGAAACAAAAGAAATCAGATTTTTCGTAGACAGGAACGTTGCAGTCATACACATTTACCACTTCCTCTTCAATTATGAACTCGAGAGTGACAAAATGTGTGACATTAATATTTATCAATGTTAAAACCCTCTTTGCACCAGCCCATGAGCAGCCTCCCGGGTAGGGTCTGACACCCCTATAATAATCGACTATATCATCATCCCACTTGAATTCAGCAAGTCTAACCTTCAGAGGCACGTCATTTGGAACTGTACCCTTTTTTGTCAATTCTGCGTACCTCTTGGACATGTTGTTGTAAAAGTTGAGGTCAAAGATTATGTCAGTGGAATCATAGTACTCAGAAAAATTGATTTGCCTCATACGCATTAGAAGCAGGACTTCATCTACATACTAAAGTAAAAGTAGTAAAACAATTAGTTACTTGGTGCAACAGATTCAACAGATTATCTACTTGTTGCAACAACTAGTTAACTTGGTGCAGCAGATTCAACAAAATAAAGGAAATGTTGCAACATCTAGTTAACTTGTTGCAACAGATTATCTACTTATTACAACAACATACTGAATTAGATAGATATATACAAGTGTTGAAATTTACCCAATCCTCCCACCAAATTTCCAATGCTTGTCAGAGCCTTAAAGTCTGCTGCTCCAAATTCATGCATTGAGTACATGGTTCTCCCACTCTTTTTGGACTTGATTGCAGTCTCAACCTTTTTCTTTCTTTGGGCATGTACAGGCTTGCAAATGTCCACCTTCTTTAGCACTTTTGGCCCAACATCAAGAAGAAGAGTCTCAATTGACTTACTGGGAGTAGCAACAGATCTTCTTGATCTAACTGATGCAAGTTCCTTGGCAATTGCTTTGCCCCTCCTCCGAGCATGAACAAAAGTATAAGGTGAGGAAAGATTCTTTGATGGTTTGATACCTCTCTTGGATATCAACCTCTGCATAAAAGTGTTTGTGGCTTCTTGGGCCTGCACCAATTGCTCCACCTTTCTAATCAAATTATCCATTTTTTCCTTGCAAGTGGTGCACTCACAAGCACATTAGGGCACCTTAGAAGTATCGACACCAACATCAACAAATCTTCTACCACTCAATCCACCACCACTAAAATTACCACAAAAATTGGAAAAATCACTCAATCCGGGAACTGGAGTAAATCCACCAATATTAGCATCATCATCTCTTAATTTTTCCCTAGCAATAATTGCTGGGACATTATCACCAACACAACCACCACCACCAACAACATCAATAGGCTGAACAACACCACCAACAATCTCAGCACCACCACCAGCATCAACATCACCACCATCAACATGACCACCACTACCAGCTACAACATCATCAACCCTAGTGATGACTATCACTCCAGCCAATCCCCCTTTGAACCCAACAATCAATCTGTCAGACACAAATTCTATGGGCACAAAGATGACAAGGCATGTCATCTCCAACTCTCTTATTGTTGGGACAAGCCATGAGTTCACAACCTACAACAAAAAAGTAGATATATCATAATGGTGCTAAATCATAAAAAGCAAAAGCTATTTAAAACAAGTTATCAGATTGTTGCAAAATATTACACATCTGTTGGGCAATGTCCAACAGATAGGTAACTTGTTGCAACATGTATCTCATCTGTTGGAAAATTTCCAACAAATGGATAACTTATTGCATCAGGTTGCTCATCTGTTGGATATTGTACAACAGATTAGTAATTTATTGGAACAAATTATTGTACTTGTTATAAGAACTTACTGTAACAGATTCAGAAGTCATTAAATTAGCAAATAAAGTGATATGTTGCAACAACTGTGGTACTTGTTGGAAATTGTCCAACAAATTATCAACTTGTTGCAGCAGGTTTATCATCTGTTGGACATTTTCCAACAGATGACTAACTTGTTGCAGCAGGTTACTCATCTGTTGTAACAAACTAGTTGCATGTTATAACAGATTCATCTATTGGGTAACTTGTTGCAACATGTTAATTATTTATTGGACAATGTCCAACAGATACATAACTTGTTGCAACAAATGCATGTGTTGTTGCAGCAGATTATAAAAGCTGTTGCAACACCTAGTCATCTGTTGTGTTCTAATGCTTACAACTTCCTTAGGGGGGTTGAAAAGGTCAACACTCAATTTTGTATTGTTCCTGGCAGTGAGCCATCTAAGAATTCTTGAATAGGTAACTTCTTCGGAGTATTTCTTGACTTGATGCATGAGGTGAGGAATGACTTCAAATGCCCAAGCCTACAAAAAAAGATACCATCAAAAATCAAAATAGTGATTGAAAAAAAGGGTAAAACATTAAAGAAAATTTATCATGAAAGCCCAAGGGAAGCCATATAGGTTTTGTATCTTCCCCGTTGGCTTCAAATCCTTCATCAAATATTCAACAATCAAGCTGAAGCTTTGAAAACCCCAGGCATAGTTGTTGAAGACATCATAGTCCTCAGAAAGTTTAATCAATCCAAGCGGTATGTTGTAGTTTACGTCTCTTGCCCAAAGAACACTGTGCACAAACCAAACTAAGCGCAGTGCCTCCTTATGCTTTTTTGAGAAAGTTTTGGACTCCAAGTCTGGCAACAATTTGTTTTGAATGTAGCTCTTTCCCACTAAGTTTACCAAAAAGACATCATTTTTATCTTTGGAACCCTTTGCTTTCGCCGCCAAGGCCCTGGCCCGCTTGGTTAATACAACAGTAGGAGGAGGCTCACAATGATAACATTTCAATCCGGTAACTATGACAAACTCCTTCATGCCAAAGCAAACTGACATGCCACAATAATTGATCCAAATCTCATATTTTCTATCACAAATAATCTTACGCTTCAAAAGCTCAGAAACCACTGTCATTTGAAATCGGACACCGATATCTTCAGGCAAATCTAAATATAGCCTAAAGAAGCTAGCCCTAAAGAAATTCTCCAACCCCTACTGCCGGAGAATGCCCCTGAATGTGTCAAAGCCCTTACCCATGGTTAATCTAACCACACAATCACCGGACAAATTCTTATTTCCATTTAGCGGCATCGTTACACCGTACTTTTCAATGCTGAAACTCTTGACGACCTCCTCAATCGAAGGTCTATTGGCATCCATATTATGTTTCCTTTTTCTTCTTAACTCGGCCAATGTCTGATCTGTTGATTCTTCTTCTTCTTAATTACCATTTTCAGTTTCTGCATCTTCATCACCTCTTTCATCCCATTCAGCTCCTTCATCTCATTCTTCTTCATCTCCTTCAGCATTTTCTTCATTTTCTTCATCTTCTTCAATAGATTTTTCATCATATTTTACACTTCTTCTGTAGTTTCTTCACTTTGTTCATTTTTATCACTTTCTTCTTCATGTCCAACAGAGGTTTTGTGGGTTTCCTCTCTTTCTGAAGCCCCAGTTTCACTAACTCTTTCCTCATTTATTAACTGACAAATAACAGTCACAAGTTTATCTAATGATGTTTACACCTTAGCTCTTTTACTACTTTCTCCTTCAGTTGATTTCTCTCATTTTCTTTTAACTGGATTCATTTTATCTACACACAGGAGATAGAAAAACAATTTTAATTGGTTAGTGCAACATTCAAAGTAAAAAAGGTAAAAGGAATATGTTGCAACAAGTAATCAGTTGTTGCAACAGATTAATAATATGTTGCAACAAAATACGAAGCTGTTGCAACAACTTATTACTTATTGCAGCAGAATCTTAATCTGTTGGAAATAGAAAACGAGAGCAACTTTAGCAATCGCTTTGATTTTTTACAACAGCTTGTTAATATGCTACAACAACTGCTTCAGATGCTGCAAGAACCTCAACAATTGTTTTGATTATATCCAGCAGTTGTTGGATAAAATCAAAACTTTTCTTAAACTATAGCATGACAGCAACAACAACAACAAAAACATCTAAATTTAACTACAAAACATCTATATTTCACTACAAACACACAACCATCACAAATCTCACTCACAACTTAAGCAAAATACACCAAACCATACAACCTCAGCAGATGTTTGCAACTGTCAAACAAGTGCTGAATTTGCTGCAACAGGTAACCTCAGTTGTTGGAAAACATCAACAAAATTGCAAGCCTTTTTTCCGAAACAACAAGGAGAAGAAGAACAAAAACAGCACCAAAAACCATAATTTCACAACCACAACCACTATTTACAAACTCACAAACCCCAACAAGTGCAACAAATACACGAAACTACAACAAAACAAATAACATTCAAGAAAAACCCATGCTCTTCTTCATCTTCTCTAACCAAAATCATCATTTTCACACTCTGATTTCAAAACCTTAACTTTTGAACACCATAATTTCACAACCACAACCACTATTTACAAACTCACAAACCCCAACAAGTGCAACAAATACACGAAACTACAACAAAACAAACAACATTCAAGAAAAACTAATGCTCTTCTTCATCTTCTCTAACCAAAATCATCATTTCCACACTCTGATTTCAAAACCCTAACTTTTGAACACCATAATTTCACAACCACAACCACTATTTACAAACTCACAAACTCCAACAAGTGCAACAAATACACGAAACTACAGCAAAACAAACAACATTCAAGAAAAATTCATGCTGTTCTTCATTTTCTCTAACCAAACCATCATTTTCACACTCTGATTTCAACCCTAACTTTTGAACCAAGTGAAAAAAAAAGTTTACCTAAGAATGAATAGAGAAGCAACAGCAATGGAGAGAGAGAAATGAACAGTAGCAGCAGCAATGGAGAGAGAGGAACGAGCAGCAACAATGGTGGTCGCCGGTCGGAGTTGAAGAAGTTTTTGTAAAGAGTTGGAACGAGCAGCAGCAATTGAAAGATTGGGTTAAGTTGAGGTTTTTGTATAATATGTATGGACTTTTGTACATTTTGTAAAAGATTATAAATTTTAAAAATTATAATTCAGTTCCAATTTTAATTAATCACATTTTTAAGATAAATTTAACCTGATCAAACTTATCACCATTTCTAATTACGAACGCTTAGCTATAGTCGTGAGAAAACACACACAAGCGTTTGGGTTTAGTGAGAGAAGCGCGGCTTACGGTTACGCGTGGATTCCTTGCGTGAGATTACTCCACTCTCTCTTCTTCTGTTTCACCGTTTACTCTCGCTTAGCTATAGTCGTGAGAAAACACACACAAGTGTTTGGGTTTAGTGAGAGAAGCGCGGCTTACGGTTACGCGTGGATTCCTTGCGTGAGATTACTCCACTCTCTCTTCTTCTGTTTCACCGTTTACTCGGTTGAATTATTCATCTTCTTTGTCCTCAATTTTTAGGGTTAGGGTTTTGTTATCATCGTATATATAGTGATTTCGTAGTTACGTTGTGTTCTTTCACTAGGTATGTTATTGTTGTTGTATATAGTGATTTCGTACTTAAAAAAGGTTGTGCGGCTTACTGGAACGCTACTCTCTACTGAAATCTGACTCTACCTACCTAGCCATGGCGTCTTCTATTGTGATCAAGGTTCGATTTTCTGATTTTTTTAATTTATGTTATTTATTTCGGCTTTCATATCGTCTTTCTATTTTGAGTTGATCAGAACTTCTATCCCGTTTTTGTTTATGTTATCAATTTCTGATTTCATTTAATCTTTGTTTAACGGGTAAATTTAAGATATTTCTTCTATGAATCAAATGAGTTGTGACTTTTTTTTGTCAACAACAGTGGTTAGTCAAATTTTTATCTTTTCTGCAAGTTTTTTTTTCCTGGTATACCGTTCTCTTAAGGATTATTTGTGCTTATTTGTTTACTCATTTAGAGTCTAAAGTCCAGTTTTCACTGCTTACACATGCAATATATTTGGGGTTTCGTACGGATGTTTGAGTTAGCATTTTGGGGCTTTCTGTCTTCCCAGGTTGATTTGGGCCAGTTGTTTTTCTTTTGGGTTCAATTGAATCACATGTATAAGTTTTGTGTTTGGTTGAACCTTCAATTTTCACAAGGCCGCCCTTGTCGTGGTTTACCTTTTCCTTTTTGTGCCTTGTACTTGGTAGAGTGTTTACATTTCTTCAAGCTGCTTGGACACCTCAGTTATCCCAAAAAAAGAAGAAGAGTATTTATATTTTCTATACATCATAGTAGTTTGTTCTCCACAAAAACATCCTTAAATTCTCGGGTATATGCTTTCTTTTAAAAAAGATTGTGGTGTCCTAACTTTGCTCTGCTAGGATGAACCTAAGACCTAGGGTTGTCAACCCAACCCACCTCATCGACCACCAGGCTACACTCATGGGTGTTGTTATATGTTTTTCAACTTATGAAATAATAGTGTTGAGTTATGCCAGAGCTTCTGTGTTGGGTTTTGGGGTTACTTCTCTTTTGTGGCATACTTTAACATCTTTTATGATTTGCAGGTCAAGTATAAAGAGACACTCAGGCGATTCAATGCTTCTCTCATCAATGAGAATCTTGATCTTAACATGGGTGGATTGAGAAACAAGATTATTCAACTTTTCAATTTAGCTCCTGATGCTGAACTCACACTAACATACATTGATGAGGATGCTGATGTAGTAACACTCGTTGATGACGAGGATCTGCAGGATGTTATGAGGCAGGACCTGAATCCCTTGAGAATATCTGTGAGGTTGAATGCTGCCGAAAGAAGTGGCCGACCTTCAGCTAGATCTAGTGGAAATTCTACTCCCTTACAGTTACCTCGGGTCCAGCCTCCATTCCCAAACTTGAATTCCGGTGTTTCTGATGTTCTCAAGACCATTCCAGAACCTCTGCGTGCACCCGTGGTAAAGGTCTTATCTGACCTGACGATAAGGGCCTCATCCTCTACTCCCATCCTTGCTGAGCTTGTTGATGCTATGTCTAAGATGGGACTATCTTACAACCAAAATCAGGCTTCAGGGCCTCGGCCTGTCAAAGAAGCTGGTTCCCATAGTGGAACATCTAATGGAAATACTATGAGTGCTGATGGAGGAAAGCCAAATGTTAAAAGTGGAGATCCATCCCTGAAGAAGAAGGAGCCCCTCACAGCACTACATGATGAGAAGCAACCATTAAAGACTACAGAACCAAAACCTAAGGCCTCCAATGAAGCTGTAGATGCCACAGTCAAGCTAATATCTAAATCAAAAACTTCGGAAGGTGATCGAACCGAAGCTCAGTCATCGTCATTCAATGGTCCTAAAGCTCAGACATCGCTGGTGAAGACTATTGATGGAAAGACTATTGGCTTTGCATATGTGAGGCCCTCACCTATTCCGCCAGAAAAGCCTTCTGATGAGCAGCCCAGCAAGGGTCATCCTGTAGCTAAGCCGATTGATTTGTGCGCCTCTGCAAGTTCCAATAAATTGAAACAATGCAATTGGGATTCCCGTAATACAGATCCCAGCGGCAGTTCAACCAAGATGCCTTCTGATGGCTTCACTCTCGTACATCGTCTAGTTCCGATGAACACTGTGAATGTGAATGATTCCCGTAATGCAGGTTCCAGTGACATTTCAATGAAGATGCCCTTCAGATCTGTAAATACTATACCTCTAGTTCCACTTAACCCTGTGAATGAGTGTCCGTTTTCTGGGGTGCCAACAGTAAACAACCCTGTCCCAACTCCGAACTTCCCTTTTGAGGTACCACTTAAAAGGAGCCATAATCACAGTGATGGGACTGGGACTATTTTCCATAAAGGTGTTCACTGTGATGGTTGTGGGGTTCACCCGATAACTGGCCCTAGGTTCATATCTAAAGTGTAAGGACCCTGTAATTGTACTTATTTGTTATTTTTATCTGAGCTGACATTAAATGACATAGTCATCCTATGTTCATGCAGAAAGGAGAACTACGATCTCTGCAGCATATGTTTTGCTGAAATGGGAAATGATGCTGATTACATCAGAATGGATCGTCGTTTAGATTACCAGCACCCCTTGTCTTTCAAGGGTTTACATGATCTTCAGATTCAACAACAAAAGCGTTTACAGGATATGGTAGGAGTCACTTTCCTAAAATTCTCATTGACATCTTCTCTTTCTGTTTTACCTCTATTAACTCTTTTTTTGTGTCACCTAGCATGCCAGGTTGTGTGCCCCAACTGTCCAACAAGTCCCTCGAGGCTATGGATGGAAATCAGGTCGGCCAAAGCTGGATAGCCGCTTCATACAGGATGTCAATATCCTGGATGGAACCATCATGCCCCCTTTGACTCGATTTACCAAGATCTGGAGAATGAATAACAATGGTAATCTCGTCTGGCCTCAAGGAACTCAGCTTGTTTGGATTGGGGGAGATAGATTAAGTGATAAATTCTCTGTTGAATTGGAGGTGAGAGAAGTAGTTCTACGAGAAATTAGTTTCTTGTGCTTGTAGTTCCCTCTTGTTGACAGTTATTGAATTAATTATCCCGGAAGTTTTTATGATATGATGTCATATGCATTTGCAGATAACTACAGCTGGCTTGGCTGTTGGTCAGGAGCTTGATGTGGCAGTTGATTTTACTGTTCCTGAGCATCCTGGTAGGTACATATCCTACTGGAGGTTGGCTTCGTCTTCAGGGCAGAAATTTGGCCATCGTGTATGGGTGCTTATCCAGGTCAGTGTGGTTTGGTTGCCTCGATATGCTTTATGATGTTGATCTAATTTTGATGTGAAGAATGTCCCTTGTTCATGCAGGTCGATGTTGTTTTAAACCAGCCAAAACAGGAGTTGGTCCACGGAGCTTTTCTGGGGTTCAACTTGAATTTACCTCCTGCCAGCAGTGATGTGTCCGGACCTGATATTTTCAACGTGAATCCAGAACCTCAGAGTGTCCTTCCTGAGCTTAAGAGCTCTAGTACAATGGAGTTGGTTGATTCAGTGGCTGAAGTAAGCCAAAACAAGGAGCAGGATGCCAAGTTTCCTATTAATGATAGCTTGTTGGTTGGTCTTGGTGACAAGTTAAGTTCTCCATCTGTTCATGGTTCACCAATTTCATATCCAATTATTGATTTAACCGAGGAAGCGCCAGTGGTTTCTTCCATGGCACCATCAGCTGCTGTAGCTATGCAGGCACCACTCCAGGATGTTGGAAATAACGAAGATGAGATGTACCTCCTCAATGAGCTGGAGGAAATGGGTTTCAAGCAAGTACATCTGAACAAAGAAATCTTGAGGAAGAATGAGTATGATTTGGAGCAGTCAGTTGATGAACTCTGTGGTGTTGACGAGTGGGATCCTCTCCTTGAAGAGCTGGAGGAAATGGTAGGGTTAATTTAGAAGTCAAAGAGAAACTTAAAGTTTCTACTTTCCTTTTCCCTCCTGTTCCTTCTGCAAGAAATAATTCTAGGTTGGCTATGGCGATTTTGTGAATGCAGGTTCAGCGACAAAGAAATGAACAAGAAGCTGCTTGAGAAGAACAATGGAGGCATCAAGGGTGTTGTCATGGATCTTATTGCTGGAGAACCGTAGAGATTTACTATTTGTCCTATTGGGTGATGGATAGTTTGGTTTGAATAATTGGTAGGATGTAACATCGTGGTCTTGGGGTACACTATTTGTCTAGTATGTTTTGGTTACTGTTTGTCTAGTATGGTTTAACAAACTCTTTAAGCTATGTTATTACTTGAACTAGCTGTGTAATATATACTATGGTAGTATCGTATCTCTAAACATGTGATATGTAGTGTTTAATATGAATAATCTTTCTTCCTATATAGCCTTATCTAATATTCAAGTATCAGGTGCTCTTTTTAGTGTCATTGGCAAGCAGCTTCGATTAGATTATTGGTTAATAATTCTTCATGAAGCAGTTTTGATTAGATTATTGGTTAATAGTTTTTCATGAAGTGTCTTGTATCAACCAATTACTCTTGTGGCGTGGTCTTGCTACATTTGCCCCCGTCCCTGGGAACCCAAGAGTGTAGCTTCTATATAACTTCTATATATTGACGGGTTAGAAAGTATATATATGATCATGTCATTGAGAATTCTAATTGTGGTCAAGTGTTAACATAAGCCGGAAGAAAAGGGTGTTTTCAGTATGCCAAAATCCATTTCATTTTTGTTATTTATACTTTGGGTTGAAATTTATAGACTACTTGAACCGCAATGGCCATACAAAGTGTTCATTTTACCATCATGATAGTGTAAACGTATTTGCTCTATAAGATTATTCGTAGGTAGAAGATATGGAATAATAATTTACACTTGATGACATTCGCCGGGTGAGCTGTCCAAAAGTGCCATTTCGTTTTTTTAGTTCTGGCAAAAATCTGAGTAGTACTCTGAATGTTCCCAACTTCTTTTTTAGGTTTGGCTCGGAAGAAGTCGGCCTTTGAGTCCCTATTGAAAGGGGTCTGGATTATTGTAGCTTGAACCATAATGATTTCAATGTCTAGTTACTCTCGATTCCCACTGCCGAGGCACCTTTGGTTGATAAATATCAACTTGATATTGACATTTGATCCACCATTTCTACCTATTTTGTTCGCCACTATAGAGTACTATTACAAAGACAAAATGGAGTAGACTTTCGCTCGTATTAATGTCTAAAGATGGAAGGTCTCAACGGATAATAAGTTTTCAACATTGTTGAGTGTATAAAGCCAACGTTTTCAAATCAACGCAGAAGAAAGAAACAAATTAAACTACACTTATTATCTTAAATAGATAAGTTTCGCGGTACAATTATGAAACACGTAATGTTTTGTTTGGTTGAAAAAGTGTATGACATCATTCCTAAAAAGTTACTCTTTTGATTCTCTGCCGAAATATCAATAGAATCAGAACTGTTGGATGCTGACTAATGAGAAGGTATCGAATTCAATTTTAAATCTCAGCATCTATTACTTTGGAATATTTTAAGCGGTGTGTTTGGGCCTTTAAAATCTGTTGTTCAAGCTGCAAAATAATCTGCAGAAACAACAAACTAAGGGCTAGTTACTCAAGCAAATCAAGAAAAAAATGAGATCTATGCAGTATTGGGAATCAACGTCCGGTGATGAATACCTGGATCATCTTAGAAAAATGGAGAAAGCCCCAACCATGCACCCTGATATTCCTCACTACCCCAACGTATACTCCGTTTTCAAAAATAACGCAAGGTATGTAGGACAAGAGTCTAGCTTGAATCATCAAAAGAATCCGGACACTGAGTCACAGATGAAGGTCCACTTCGCGGAGTCTAAAGAAACTGCTGAATTGAACAAGAATGATAACGAGAAGAACATTGACTCGCAAGCTGATGGATACATCAACCAGAAGCATAAGAGTTTCGAGCTACACAAATGGAGGACCTTCAAAGTGTCATGTTAAAGAGTTTCCATTTTATTAGCACCACTCTTCTTCAATCATCTACCTAGTATGCTATGCATATATTATATGAAGACGTGTTTGTCTTACAATCAGTTTGCTTCCCAAAAGAACAAGAGAACAAGAAAATCTTTCATGTTGACCTTGTTGTACCCATAGAGCTCAGTAGATTTGTACTTTGATTTGGTCTATCTAATAGAAAATATAGTATTATGTCTCTAAGTTATCTGCTTTTCATTTCAGCAAACACTTCAATTAGCCCTTTCTGATCTAAGCCTTTTTCCTTCATAATCATCAGAATAAAGCTATGCGTAAATGTGGCCTAATATATTTCAAGAAACAGTTGTAACAATATAGTGCATGTACTTAATTAATAGAGGAAGAATACTATACATTGATCTTTAATTATTGCAGTAGTAATAACTGTTAAAGTACTACAAGCTAAGTTGATGAATGTACGAGTCTCTATGTTCATGTCAAAAAAGACGACAAGCAAGAGCAGGAAGACAAATCTATTGGTGGAAAAGTGACCAAAGATATAGAAAGATGACAGTACTAACACATAGCAGACCTGCAAAATTGCTGGTTGAGGAAAAAGAAAACTGCAAATGAAGAGTTAAATAGATTAACATCATAACAGCAGCCAAGATCATGCTATATCACCACAAGGAGAGTACTGGAACAAGAAATGAGTTAATTATGGAACAGCTATGTTTTTTTTTGTTGATTTATCCTTCTGTGCAACTCTAAGAGCGTGATTTATGTATGACAAATTCAGACAAAGGAGGAACTAAATAGCTCAGGAGACGGCAGATATGCAATGTCTTAAAAGATGATTTTAGCTTTGCTTTGTCACATAAAGTAGACTTAGCTATTGAATTTCAAACTGAAGTTCGAGAGACCATTAAACATTTGCACAACCTGTTCTGTTTCCACAAAGACATCATAGTTCCTTAGCAGCTAAAATTTCTTTCTGAGGAAATTTAGTGGAATATATTAGTATATGCTTTCCACAAGAGATTTATCGAAGGGATCCAGAACCTGAATTCTGACAACAACTCAAAACTTTGAATAGTATTGTCATCACGAGCGTTGGAAGGGAAATGTAATTCGGATACTTGCAACCAGGATAGAATCATCAGCGAATCATGTTACATTTTAGAACATCAAAAAGCTATTCTGTCCTGCCTTCAACATTATATCTCTATAGTAACTGAGTAACATTTTCACTAGCTTCCTGTTGACAAATTGGATCATTCTCGTCTTTCAATTGCCCAACCATAAAAATGTGAATCACGAATGCTCGTGTGTTGTATGTATAATATAATATAGTAGAATTATTAAGGAATCATATCAACCTGGAGCTGCTGCTTTTTAGTCAGAAATCTCTGAGCAAGGTAACATCTGTTGCTAGATATTTGCAAGTTGCAACGTTAATGCCTCCAAGTGTCAATAACATATTGTCTCATTCAAGCTAAGCTGTAGCTAACAGTGAACTATTTGACATTGAGTCAAATAGATTGGTGTCTCTTGGCTCGATAACTTAAATATATAGAGTAACTTTAGATCGACAAATGTGATCATTATCATCATGTATACGAATGTTAAGTTTTGCGGAATACAAAAAACTTAACCCATTTGATTCTCTGCCAAAATATCAATAGAATCAGTACAGTTAGATACTGACTAATGATAAGGAATCAGATTCAATTGCAAACTCGGCATCTGTTCTTTTGGAATATTTTAGGCAGTGTATTTGGTCCTTTTTAAATCTGCTGCTCAAGCTGCAATTACTCTTCACACCTGTCCATCCCCGACCCGAAAAACAATCTGACCCGTGAGCCAGACTCGAAAAAACGGGGACCCGAGCATATGTAGGGTCGGCCAGGGTCAGAAATTTTTACCCACGCCGGCCCGGCCTGGCCCGACCTCCGACCCGACCTCGACCCGCCACTGTGTAAGCTTTGGTTTGTCTTTGTGATTGGGTTCTTGCGGAAGTTATATTGTATACATATATATATATATATATATATATATATATATATATATATATATATATATATATTTGTCTTTTTAATATAATTTATATTATTTTTTCTTTTATTAATATTTATTTTTTACTTATATAGGTGAAGGGACAAACGACGAAGAATCTAGTGATGATTATGACGATGAGATGCTTATGATGATGTTGATGAATTATCGTGATGTTGAAGTTTTTTTACATGTTTTAAAAATATATGTGATTTAGACTTTATATTTTAATGTGAAGCATTGACATAGGGAGCAGAAGTAGTTGTAAATTGGTACAACTTTAAATAGTCATAACTCTGTGCTCGGATGTCCGTTTTACCCGGAAGACGATTTGGCGCCGCCAATTTTGTAGAAAACGTTCGTCTTCCCAATCAGTTTGTGTTTCCCCCCAAATCGGTTTCTAATTTTCCATTTTCTTTAGCATAAATCTCACATATACAATAGATTCCAACGTACAAATTTCGTGGTAAATGTAGGTGTGAATATCAATTTCAATGTTGGAAATTCAATTTTAGAAATAAAAAAAAGTCCGCCGGGTCCCGCGACCCGACCCGTCCAAATTCCCCCATTATTTTGTTTTTGTAGAGCGGGTCAGGGACGACCCGTGAACCGTAGGGTCTCTGAAGGGTCAGGGCCAGGTTCGGGCAATTTAAAAATAAAACAGGGTTAGGGTCAGGGTCGGGCAATTTAAAAATAAAACAGGGCCAGGGTCGGGCAAACAGAAAAAAAAGCAACCTGACCCAGCCCGACACGAGCTTTGGGCAGATTTCAGCAAGAACAAGGACTAATTACTAGGGCTGGCCAGTGGGCCGGGCTGGCCCGGTCCCGACCCGGCCCCGAATAATTAAAAAAATAATAATTAGCGGGACAGGAGCTCGAACTGGGATGGGACATGGTATGGTCACTTTGGCCCGATCCGTGATGACCAGGCGTCACTTGATCGCCGAAACCCGACCCAATTACAAAAATAGTCGTTGCAATAACAACCATTTTACATTTTGGCCGTTTCACCTCCCCCACTCCCCCAACCCCCCTACCCCCTTTATATTTATTTTTAACCCCTAAGTTATTATATTTACACTTTAACCCAATTTCTCAACTATAAATACCTCATTTTCTCTTCTTATTTCTCACAAATCTTCCTACAATCTCTAATCTCTCTAATCTCTTAATCAATCAATCTCTATACAACATTGTCTACTACATATTCAATCTATTTATTAATTTGGGAATTGGGAGTGAAGTTGACAACTAGCTTGAGAATTATCTATCGAGCAAACTTTCAATTTTCAACCTATCGATTACACGTCGACTCTACGTCGGCGTTTGGTACATTCGTTCTCTCATTAAATTATTATTTTGTCTTTATTTCATTTAGCACATTTAATTTCATTATCTTTAAGTCTTTAACTATTTATTACCATAATTAATATGAAAAGAGTAAAAAGTGTTTTCGGCAAGGGTACTTCTTCTAGTAGGGCGGGACAAAGGTAAGGGTACTTCTTCTAGTATTCCTAGCCCTACTCCTAGACAAGATGATTTTATTGATCCTGAACAGTTTCCTGAAATACCATATGATCTAGACGATCATGTATTTTCTCAAAATGAAGAAGCCTTTGATTTAGATGCCACTCTAGATGATGATACACCCACTAATGTAGATGATGATACACCCACTAATGTAGATGATGATACACCCACTAGTGAGTATGAGACGAGGTCCGACAAAACGACCATTAAAATCAGCTGTATGGAAATATTTTCACAGAGACGTACTGAATCAAGTAGCTATATGTAAAACTTGTAAAACTGTTTATACTTTTAAAACTGGACAAGATCATGGTGGGACGGGGGGTTTAGGAAGACACCTATTGCAAAAACATAAAGCCTTGCATGTCCAATACATTATTGAAAAAGATGGTGAGAAAGCGCCCTCTCAATCGGGACAAGGTTCACATACTGTCCCGGACAAAATATAAGGTCAAATTAACCCTATGACGGGGGAAGTTGTAGGCCCTAAATACGATAAACATAAAGATAGAGAATCACTAGCAAAATTAGTTGCTGTGGAGGGTTTGCCTTTTTCATTTTCTGAATCTCCTGATTTTATTCATTATATTAGAGATATGTATAATCCTGCTTATAAATGTTTTCCTAGATCAACTGTTAAGAGAGATGTATTTAAATTTGCGCATGAATATCAACAGTATTTACGTTATGCATTATATCATTTTAATGACAAAGTCACTCTAACTTCTGATATAGGTCGTAGTACTAACGACCATGATTATTTAACGGTAACCTGTCATTGGATAAATTATAAATGGTCTATGCAAAAACGTATTTTAGCATATAGATATATAGATAGTAGGCTGGTCAGTTTATTTCAGAAAATATTTATTTAGTCTGTGATTATTACGGAATAACTGATAAGTTATGAGTATTACATTAGATAATGCATCTTCTAACGTATCTGCTATTTATGTTTTAAAAGAAGTTTTAACTCCGTCTTTTCCAAAATATTTTCATATCAAATGTGCGTGCCATATTTATAACTTAGTTGTAAAGGATGGTATTTCACTTTTCAAGATATTTGTTCCCTCTTTTTTTTGTGGATAGATCACTCAACTATGCGCCTATCTTCGCTTTTCGATCAGCTGAAAAAATACAATTTGCTATAAACTTTATTTTAAAAAATAATAGAATCCAACAGAGAAAAGAATATAAAAAAACTTATCACGATTGTGGACTATCTTATAGAAAAATTTCCGAAGAAGTACCACTAGGTGGAATTCTTTATATGACAAACTAGTTGTTGCTTATGATTATAGAAAACCTTTCACTTTATTTTTTAACGCCCATAATCAAAATTCAACTGATATGATTGTGGATAATTATTTGGACAAAATTAAAGAACTTATTGTATTTCTAGAGAATTTTAATCGAGGAACAAAAGAATTTTCTACTATATATTATCCTACTATTTCAACTATGTTATTTTATATAACTATAATATTTTCACTGCTTAAAGAATATATGGAAAAATCTGCTTATAAGACAACTATTAAAAAAATGTTTATGAAATTAAAGAAATATTTTATTCCTATTCCCCCTATTTATATTATTGATGTTGTATTAAACCCGGCTATTAAAGTAGACGGCTGTAAAAGTCTTATTGAAAATATTTATAACTGTATGGACGTACTACCACTTCCAACTCCAAAAAATTTAAATGTCCCACCACCTATTGAACAAACGCTAGAAGAAATGTTGGATAGCGTAGAAGATGAATGCAAAAAAGTATATCGGCATTATCAGCAAGAAAATGCTAGCACCAACCGACTTTCGTACCATCTTCTTCTGCTTTAACACAACCTCTAAATAACATGTTGTTTATGCGGATAGTATTGAAAGCCTAAGAAATATAATGTGCGGTTGTAGCACTGCTAACCAAATTAGCGAGTTCGATGTTTTTGTTTTGCAGGGTACTTTACCTTACCAAGCAGTTGTCAATCAAGACGGAAAGGAAGACTTGCTGAAATATTGGATGTAGAATGAGAAGACATTTTCAACACTTTCAATGATGGCCCGAGATGTTTTGAACATTCAAGCGTCATCAATCGCTTCTGAAAGCGCTTTTTCTGCCGGCAGATTTCAAATAGGAGAGCACAAACATTCATTAGCCGGAGATAGCTTAGAGATGGCGGTACTATTCAGAGATTGGATACGAGCGGAGCGAAGAAGGTGTGGTCAACCAGAGATTAACAAAGAAGAAGACGAAAACTACAACGACATCTTATCTGAAGGTATGAGTAGCGACGTGGAACAATTTGACCAAGAAATACCAATTCCAACCGAAGAACCACACGAAATTATAAAGAAACTAGAAAAAATATTTTCAAATTGGTAATTATTTCATTGCAATTTAAGTATTTTTTTCTATGTTTTTTGCAATATTTTTCAACAACAGTACACTACAATGTTTTAATTCTGAATCTTGTATATTTCAATGAAATAATTAATAATATAAGAGGCACAAAAACAGTCTTGAGATGTTTTTTTTACACTCTTTTTGTCTTTGTTCAATTATTTAGTTTATAAATATATATGACTATATGTTAGTATTTTTAATTTAGTGGAATTTTTAAAAACAAAAAAACATGTCCCGACCCGATCCGACCCACTGCCCACCGGGACGGGACATGGTATCATCCCGCTCGTACCGGTCCCGCCCAGTCCGACCCCGCCCATCTCGATTCCACTGGGCCCGACCCGACACACTGGCCAGCCTTACTAATTACTTGAGCAACTCAAGAAAAGATGAGATCCAAGCAGTACTGGAAATCAACTAATTCCGATGAAGAATACCTCGATTATCTTAAAAAGATGGAGAAATCCCCAACCATGCACCATGATATTCCTCTCTACCCCAGCATTTTCTCTCTTTTCAAAAACAAATTAAGTTACGGAGGACACAAGGCTAGCTCACAGAAGAAGGTCCAGTTCGTCGAGTCTAAGGGAAGTTGTTATGGGCCAAATGGCAAGGCCAACGCCCAAGCCAACATAAAACATTACCAGCAGGCCCACACGCAGGAGACAAGGCCCAAGTTGGCTGAAGAACTTTCAAGTTTAATTGCATTCCTTTAAATTAGGCAAGCATCAAGTAGTGGTAGTAGTAGTTGCAGCATTTTCCATGTTGTTATTAGTCTTTATGTGTAGTTGGTAATTAGTGGGTAGATTATTAGATCATGGGAGTTAATTTCCCTCATTTAGAGAATAGTGGTAGTAGTGGAAAACTCTAAATTATGTATATAAATAGGTGTGTGTTATAAATGAAAAGGCTCATCTTTAATTTGGCCAAAAACATTGCGTACTTTATTGACGTAATTTTGGAGTGTTCGTTCCTCACTCGAATTTGGAACATCGATCCCAACAATTTGGTGCTTTCATCCAGAGTACCATGCCTCCCAAACAAAACAAAAATCCCACGTTGGAAGAATTCGACGCACTAAAAGAATCTGTGGCAGCCCTCACCGAGGTCATACACGACCTGCGAGCCCTGCTCGACGACCTTAACCCCGCGCGCACCGCGTTCATACGAACCCATATTATCAAGAAGGAACTTCATATTCTCGACCCCAATCACCCAACAACCCCACTTCCCGTAATTACCAGAACCAGTACTCGACCATAAAGACACCCAAATTAACTCTGCCTTACTTCGATGGAACCAACCCACTGGATTGGCTTTTTCAAGCCGAACACTATTACAATTATTACAAGGTACCTCCGGATCAACGACTAACGATGCCCTCATTCTGTATGCAAGGTGTTGCTTTAAGTTGGTATAAGTGGATGTACTCTAATCACCAACTTGGTGACTGGAACTCATTCACAAGAGCCTTAGAGGTTCGATTCGGCCCAAGTTCATATGAAAACCATCAGGCAGCCCTATTCAAGCTCAAGCAGAAAGGATCAGTAATGGAATTCCAGGAAGAGTTTGAGAAAATATGCAATTGTGTAGATGGTTTGCCCCCTGTCGCAATTCTAAATTGCTTCATTTCTGGATTGCGCGAGGAGATACAGCAAGAACTCGCGGTTTTAAAGCCACGAACAGTCACCGAAACCATAGGCCTAGCCAAATTAATCGAAGCCAAGCTGAAGGAAACCAAAACCAAGATGAATTCCTGTCACGGCAGACCGGGGCATGAGTGCCCTGCAGGGCACCCTGTCAGGTATACATCAGAGAATAGCAGCGGAACATACATAATACATAACCTGTATAAGTAAACATCGCGGGCAAGCCGATAAGGCTGCCTTCCATAAAAATATACTTAATCAAAAGTACAACGTGTTCTTACAGCCCAAACCACAAACGTGACTACAGACCTGTAGGAATAATAACTGTGGCGGGACAGGGCCCCGCCATACCCCTGAATATACAAAAGTCTACAACTTCAGGGAACCGTACCAAAAAGGTAAGCCTCCGGAGAAATGGAGCTTTCAGAAGCGACGATGATCACAGAGTGCGGATCGACAAGTATGTACCTCGACTGCGGCATGACGCGGCCCGAAGGAGTCGATAACAGTACCAAGTATGTGGCGAAAATCGTAAATGAAATCATAACAGTCTATATAAAATAGGTGACATGTGTGATAACCAAACCACATTACACGATATATATTAGCAGTTATGTCAAATCAGGGTCTCACGCCCGTAAAAATCATCACTCAAATATAACCCGGGAATTTAACCCGCCCAATGGCCGCATGCCCCGACATTTTACCTCGGTATAAGAATGGCCATGGAACCATCCTAATGGAAGCATACCCGTGGGCCACCCAACGCGTCAGTATGTCCAAACTCAATAACAAGATAGCACTTACCGCGAAGATACCCGGCCACCCAACGCGTCCAAGATGTCCAACCGAATAACAAGATCACTTATCGTGGAAGCATACCCGGGCCACCCAACGTCAAGATGTCCAACCAAATAACAAGATAACCCTTACCGTGGAAGATACCCGGCCACCCAACGCACAAGATGTCCAACCAAATAACAAGATAACACTTACCGCGAAGCATACCCGGCCACCCAACGCGTCAGTATGTCCAAGCGAATAATAACCCGGTCTACCCCGTAAGAATACATAACCTAGCACAACCGCTATCATACTTAACATAAGCGCCACTCTACTTATCATAACACAAGCAAGTTAAGAAATCCCCTAACTTCTCATTAGCATTATTAATATATCCTCTCATTTTAGTTTACTTAAGGCACTAACGTGTCATTTAAGGGAAAATCCGGGAATTCAACCCAAGTACCACGTGTTTCTAACCACTTAAGAAATGACCCCTTTTTATATAAAACTTCCAAGATACTAATAACCGTAGTATCAAGTCACGACTACTTTTAAGACAAGTCACCTTTCCTTTTAAAAAGTCCATTTCTTTTTCACAAAAGTCACATGCTACTAACACCTATGGTATCAAAATAGAGTCACTATTATTTTAAGTAAACCAAAAACAATTCTCATACTTCCTTTTCAAATAAACCAAGACAATACCATGTCTTCTTTTTCTATATCAAATCACTTCTCGAACTAGTATAAGTTTCAAAACTTCAAATTCTCAAGCCTCTTACTTTTAAACCAAATCTCCCAACGGGGAAAAGTCAAGTCTCGTATATTTTTAAAACAAATGCCAAGTTACCATTTTAAAGCCAATAATAAAACCATTTCTTCATTTTCATAAAGTCGTTATAACTAACTTCCCATAAAGCTATTATAACACTTTATGTTTAAAACCAACCAAATACAACTATAAGCATTTATGAGACCAAGAGGGCTTATTCTTTAACATCCAAGTACCCATTACTAACAAAAAAGGTTTTTACCACTTTTTGACCCAACCAAGCCCTTTTTACTTCATATCAAGTCAAGGCACAAAAAGGGAAATCAAACCACTTTAACACGCGTGCGTCTACCGCACTATATTTTTCACAATTAGTCATGCTCAAGAGAATAGGAAGAATCACATACCTCTTCGGGTCAATCCACTTGCTAAGTCCAATATATATATATATACCGCACGTAGTACGTCAACCTATAATGACCACAATACGTTTATTAACCTCTAGTTCAACGTAGTATTTTCCAAGTGCAAGATCACTAAATTCTATGGAAAATTGGGCAGCATTTCCTTTGTTTCTACATACTTTGCCACCTTTTTCAAGGCCGAATTCAACAACCAAACGCCACATTTAAGGCCCAACAAACCAAACATTTCAAAGGGGATTACACACCTCATAATGTATAACAACTAACTTAACAAGTTTAAGGTAGTGTTTAGGCTACAACATGCTTACATAACCTTCCTATCCAATTCTTTCATATCCAAACCATATTTCTTACATGCAATTTATCTAAGAGCCATAGTTTCAACTACAAGTTCTTTCTTCTTCACATGCAACACCAAAAAAACTAGCAATAAGAGAAAGAATTGTTACCTTAGAGCTTTAGCCAAATTAATCCAACAAATTTGCTAGCCTCCTTTCCAAAAACACCACCACAATAACTCATACAAGCTTGCCAACAAGTTTCCTTCTTGCCACATTTTTCAGATTTTTCTCAAGCTTGATTTTCTCTTGATTTTCTAGAGAAGGAGAGCTTTTATTTTTGAGAGAGAGAGAGAGTTGAAGAATGACCAAGTCTTCAAGACTTGGTCAATAAATAACATGCAAAATCGGATGGGGAGACACTTGTCACCCTCCCATGGCCTTTTAAAAGAAAATATCTGTTTCCTCGTTTTTCGCAAAAATTCGCTGTGCGCGCTGAAACCTCCGCAACCCCACAGATCTTCCGGCGCCGCGGCCCTGTGGTTCCTGGCCGAACTATTTTTCTGCCCGACCGCGCACTGAACTTGTAACTTCCATAACTTTCTACTCCGATGTCCTATCGACGAACGGTTGGTTGCGTTGGAAACTAGACTCAACGAACTACGTACTAGGCTTTTGAAACACCTAGGAACTCTCAATGTAACGGGTCATAACCCGCCTCAAAGTTGACTAAAAACCCGTCCGAAACAAATCCGTCAACCCATCTTCCTAACATTTTAAGTCTCAATCCCTTTCGTACGTTCCCATACGCATGGCCAGAACTACGGGGTATAACATTCTCCCCACCTTAGAAACATTCGTCCCGAATGTTCCTTCCAGACTTACTCAAATCACAGTATTGACATAGACCCTCTTAACTATTCTTCTTGCAAACTCGAACTCCTTCTAGTATACGTACCATACTCTTGTTCCCGATCCGAGACAATCTCTCTATGCAAGTCACGAAAAACCTAGTGGTTTCCTTAGTTTAGCTACCCGCTATCATTTCACACTACTCGTGGACTTATCACCCAAGTATACTCCACGTATACTATGTTCCTCGACAAAGGTCCCCTGTAGAATCTTTCACTCAAAATGGCCCTGTATCTAAGGTTCCCACGGTTATCAGAATTCTAAGGCTCACACTTTCACGTCCCCAAACTTACCCCTTCTACAAACCAGGCTTAATAAAATCACAATTTACATAAAATTACCCGCACATAACACTTAACACGTAACCATCTTATCACACCCACTAATCGTTAGAGGGTTAAGGATATACCTGTAACTACTTCTTCACTTTCCCCTTGTCGTTCTAATCATGATCCTGCCCTGCACGGCGCATAGCAAAAGAAGGCGATGAACCAGCCACTGATCCCGAAGGCTGAATCTCTTCATCCGTGTTATCTCTGGTCGGACAGTTCCTCGCAAATGGCCTCACGCCGCATGTAAAACAAACTCCCTACCAAAGACGACACACCCCATCGCGAGCCTACCACATCGGCCACAACGAGGTAGGTGACCCATCCGACTAACATCCTTTTCCTCGAAAACTCAAACTCGAGCCACGACTGCTCTCGAATCTCTGACGCCCCAAGATCGGTGGAGTACTCCGTACTGGCTGAGGCGCATAACTAGCCTGCTGCTGAGGCGGTCCGCCTCGAAAGTTACCAAAGGACCCTGTTGTCTTGGCCTCTTCCGCAGATCTTGGTTATTCCGCCGACTCTACGCCTCACACCTGCAGTCATAAGCTGCATGCGGCAATGTCCATGCCGGTGAAGAGCTACCCCGTGCAACTCTCGCTAAGTAATCATCGAGCCTCGTGACATAGCGGTGCACTCGTCCTCCATGTTCGCTACTAAAGCGGTACATACCGAGCCAACGAGTCAAACTTCTACGTTGTGCCGACCGCCCGCCCACTCGCCTCAACATCAAAAATCTATCTGCCCGAGTCCTCCTCACCTGCGAAGGCAAGAAGTGTGCAAGAAATGCCTCTGAGAACTCGTCCTAACCAACTGGAGGTGCATGCTCTCCTCGGGACAGTTCCCATGAATCAAACGATCATTGCGGATCACGCGGTATGTGAACCAAAACTACCGACTGTCTCCGAGGCCTTGATCACTCTCATGATCCGTCAGAATCGCTTCGGATAAACTCCCGAGGATCATCCTCGGTCCGACCCATAGAACTCGGTGAGCTGCGACTTAAAAAGTCCCAAGTCTCATGCTATCGATGCGGGTGAACTACGTACAACCGAACCGTTGTCTCCCGCCGTCTCTTGCCTTGCCACTATCTCGCTAATAATCGGGCCATCTCTCAGAGCCCGTATCCTCTCGCTTCCAGCCGTAATCGAGGCTCGAGTACCGCGGTCTCGATGGCCGCTTCGCCGCTCCGAACTCGGATAGGTTGGCGACGTCGTGGAACTCGCCGTCAAACATCACCGTGTAAAGATCGGGCCTGTGCCTCGTAACCTCTCAGATCCTACTTGCAGCCTCGCCGCCTTGCCCTTCTGGGCTCTGGTTGCCTTGCGTGGAGGCATAACTGGTACATAAGAAGAGGTCAGAGAGGATTCAACCTAGTAGGACAGCTCTACTACACGATCTCAGAGAGATAAGAATGGAAACCAATCCTAAATGCCTGCGACCTCACGATTATAGATGTGGTGCACAACACACCGATAATCAAGACTCTACTGAGACGCGGTGCAGACACTTTCGAGGACTAAGCGCTCGATACCACTTTTGTCACAACCCGACCGGTTGCGGTGCCCCTACCGGCACCCGTCGGTATACATCGAGAGAATAGCGTGAACATACATAATACATAACCTGTATAAGTAAACATCGCGGGCAAGCCGATAAGGCTGCCTTCCATAAAAATATACTTAATCAAAAGTACAACGTGTTCTTACAGCCCAAACCACAAACGTGACTACAGACCTGTAGGAATAATAACTGTGGCGGGACAGGGCCCCGCCATACCCCTGAATATACAAAAGTCTACAACTTCAGGGAACCGTACCAAAAAGGTAAGCCTCCGGAGAAATGGAGCTTTCCGAGAACTGACCAGTGATCCTAAGAGTGCGGATCAGCAAGCTATGTACCTCAACCTACAACATGAACGCACTTCGGCGAGGTCGATCAACAGGTACCAAGTATGTGAAACTGAAAATACTGTAAATGAAATCATAACAGTCTATATAAAATAGGTGACATGTGTGATAACCAAACCACAGTACACGATATATATTAGCAGTCATGTCAAATCAGGGTCTCACGCCCGTAAAAATCATCACTCAAATATAACCCGGGAATTTAACCCGCCCAATGGCCGCATGCCCCGGCATCTTACCTCGGTATAAGAATGGCCATGGAACCATCCTAATGGAAGCATACCCGTGGGCCACCCAACGCGTCAGTATGTCCAAACTCAATAACAATATAGCACTTAACGTGGAAGCATACCCGTGGGCCACCCAACGCGTCAGTATGTCCAACCAAATAACAAGATCACTTACTGTGGAAGCATACCCGTGGGCCACCCAACGCGTCAGTATGTCCAACCAAATAACAAGATAACCCTTACCGTGGAAGCATACCCGTGGGCCACCCAACGCGTCAGTATGTCCAACCAAATAACAAGATAACACTTATCGTGGAAGCATACCCGTGGGCCACCCAACGCGTCAGTATGTCCAAGCGAATAATAACCCGGGGTCTACCCCGTAAGAATACATAACCTAGCACAACCGACTATCATACTTAACATAAGCGCTACCGGCTTATCATAACACAAGCAAGTTAAGAAATCCCCTGACTTCTCATTAGCATTATTAATATATCCTCTCATTTTAGTTTACTTAAGGCACTAACGTGTCATTTAAGGGAAAATCCGGGAATTCAACCCAAGTACCACGTGTTTCTAACCACTTAAGAAATGACCCATTTTTATATAAAACTTCCAAGATACTAATAACCGTAGTATCAAGTCACGACTACTTTTAAGACAAGTCACCTTTCCTTTTAAAAAGTCCATTTCTTTTTCACAAAAGTCACATGCTACTAACACCCATGGTATCAAAATAGAGTCACTATTATTTTAAGTAAACCAAAAACAATTCTCATACTTCCTTTTCAAATAAACCAAGACAATACCATGCCTTCTTTTTCTATATCAAATCACTTCTCGAACTAGTATAAGTTTCAAAACTTCAAATTCTCAAGCCTCTTACTTTTAAACCAAATCTCCCAACGGGGAAAAGTCAAGTCTCGTATATTTTTAAAACAAATGCCAAGTTACCATTTTAAAGCCAATAATAAAACCATTTCTTCGTTTTCATAAAGTCGTTATAACTAACTTCCCATAAAGCTATTGTAACACTTTATGTTTAAAACCAACCAAATACAACTATAAGCATTTATGAGACCAAGAGGGCTTATTCTTTAACATCCAAGTACCCATTACTAACAAATAAGGTTTTTACCACTTTTTGACCCAACCAAGCCCTTTTTACTTCATATCAAGTCAAGGCACAAAAAGGGAAATCAAACCACTTTAACACGCGTGCGTCTACCGCACTATATTTTTCACAATTAGTCATGCTCAAGAGAATAGGAAGAATCACATACCTCTTCGGGTCAATCCACTTGCTAAGTCCAATATATATATATATACCGCACGTAGTACGTCAACCTATAATGACCACAATACGTTTATTAACCTCTAGTTCAACGTAGTATTTTCCAAGTGCAAGGTCACTAAATTCTATGGAAAATTGGGCAGCATTTCCTTTGTTTCTACATACTTTGCCACCTTTTTCAAGGCCGAATTCAACAACCAAACGCCACATTTAAGGCCCAACAAACCAAACATTTCAAAGGGGATTACACACCTCATAATGTATAACAACTAACTTAACAAGTTTAAGGTAGTGTTTAGGCTACAACATGCTTACATAACCTTCCTATCCAATTCTTTCATATCCAAACCATATTTCTTACATGCAATTTATCTAAGAGCCATAGTTTCAACTACAAGTTCTTTCTTCTTCACATGCAACACCAAAAAAACTAGCAATAAGAGAAAGAATTGTTACCTTAGAGCTTTAGCCAAATTAATCCAACAAATTTGCTAGCCTCCTTTCCAAAAACACCACCACAATAACTCATACAAGCTTGCCAACAAGTTTCCTTCTTGCCACATTTTTCAGATTTTTCTCAAGCTTGATTTTCTCTTGATTTTCTAGAGAGAAGGGAGAGCTTTTATTTTTGAGAGAGAGAGAGGAGCTTGAAGAATGACCAAGTCTTCAAGACTTGGTCAATAAGTAGAACATGCAAAATCAGATGGGGGGGGGGGGACACTTGTCACCCTCCCATGGCCTTTTTAAAAGAAAATATCTGTTTTCCTCAGTTTTTTCGCCAAAAATTCCGCCTCGGCGCCGCGGCGCTGAAACCTCCGCAACCCCACAGATCTTCCGGCGCCGCGGCCCTGTGGTTCCTGGCCGAACTATTTTTCTGCCCGACCGCGCACTGAACTTGTAACTTCCATAACTTTCTACTCCGATGTCCTATCGACGAACGGTTGGTTGCGTTGGAAACTAGACTCAACGAACTACGTACTAGGCTTTTGAAACACCTAGGAACTCTCAATGTAACGGGTCATAACCCGCCTCAAAGTTGACTAAAAACCCGTCCGAAACAAATCCGTCAACCCATCTTCCTAACATTTTAAGTCTCAATCCCTTTAAATGCGTTCCCATACGCATGGCGTAACTACGGGTATAACATTCTCCGCGCCGAAACATTCGTCGAATGTTCCTTCGAACTTACTCAAATCACGGTATTGACATAGACCTCTTAACTATTCTTGCAAACTCGAACTCCTTCTAGTATCGTACCATACTCTTGTTCCGATCCGAGACAATCTCTCTATGTAAGTCACGAAAAACCTAGTGGTTTCCTTAGTTTAGCTACCATTATCATTTCACACTACTCGTGGACTTATCACCCAAGTATACTCCACGTATACTATGTTCCTCGACAAAGGTCCCCTGTAGAATCTTTCACTCAAAATGGCCCTGTATCTAAGGTTCCCACGGTTATCAGAATTCTAAGGCTCACACTTTCACGTCCCCAAACTTACCCCTTCTACAAACCAGGCTTAATAAAATCACAATTTACATAAAATTACCGCATAACACTTAACACGTAACCATCTTATCACACCCACTGTCGTTAGAGGTTAAGGATATACCGTAACTACTTCTTCACTTTCCGCTTGTCGTTCTAATCATGATCACGCCTGCGCGCGCATAGCAAAAGAAAGCGATGAACGGCCATCGATCCGGCGTGAATCTCTTCATCCGTGTTATCTGGTCGGACGATTCCTCGCAAAATGGCCTTGGCGCATGTAAAACAAACTCCCTACCCACGACACTCCCATCGTGGAGCCTACCACATCGGCCACAACGAGGTAGGGTGACCCGTCGACTAACATCCCTTTTCCCTCGAAAACCTGAAACCTTGGAGCCACGACACATTCTGAATCTCTCGGGCGTCACGAAGGCGTGGTGGAGTACTCCGTCTTGGTGAGGCGCATAACTTTCTTCTTTGGCGGTCCGCCTCGAAAGTTACCAAAGGACCACTGTTGTCTTGGCCTCTTCTGCGGATCTTGGTTATTAGTCGACCTCTGCTCACTCACGCCCAGTCGTAAGCTGCGTGCGGGCAATGTCCGTGCCGGTGAAGAGCTACCCCGTCTGACTCTACGCTAAGTAATCATCGAGCCTGTGACATAGCGGTGCACTCTGTCCTCGTATGCGCTACTAAAGCGGGGACGTACCGAGCCAACGAGTCAAACTACGTTGTGCGGACCGTCCGCCCACTCTGCCTCAACATCAAAAATCTATCTGCCCGAGTCCTCCTCACCTGCGAAGGCAAGAAGTGTGCAAGAAATGCCTCTGAGAACTCGTCCTAACCAACTGGAGGTGCATGCTCTCCTCGGGACAGTTCCCATGAATCAAACCAGTCGACTGCAGTATCACGCAGCCGATGTGAACCCAAAACTACCGACTCTGTCTCCGAGGCCTTGATCACTCTCATGATCCGCTGTAACTGTCGGATAAACTCCTGAGGATCATCCTCAGTCCTTGACCCATAGAACTCTGGTGGGCTGCAACTTAAAAAGTCCCGAAGTCTCATGCTATCAGATCTGGGGTGAACTACGGGTACAACCGGAACCGTTGTCTCCCGCCTGTCCTCTTGCCTTGCCACTATCCTGGCTAATAACTGGGCCATCTCCTTGTAGCCCATATCCTCTGCTCCGGTGTATGCGGAGGCTCGAGTACCGCGGTCTCGATGGCGCTGCTGCTCCGAACTCGGATAGGGCTGGCGACGTCGTGGAACTCGCCGTCAAACATCACTCGGTAAAGACGGGCTGTGCCTCGTAACCTCTGCGTCTACTTGCGGCTCCGGTTGCCTTGCCGCTCGGGCTCTGGTTGCCTTGCGTGGAGGCATAACTGGTACATAAGAAGAGGTCAGAGAGGATTCAACCTAGTAGGACAGCTCTACTACACGATCTCAGAGAGATAAGAATGGAAACCAATCCTAAATGCCCTGCAGCCTCCTGATTATAGATGTGGTGCACAACACACCGATAATCAAGACTCTACTGACACGCGGTGCGTAGACACTTTACGAGGACTAATCGCTCACGATACCACTTTTGTCACAACCGGGGCGCGGCGGTGCCCTGCAGGGCACCGCATCAGTATACATCGGAGAATAGCGGAGAACATACATAATACATAACTGTATAAGTAAACATCGCGGCGGCCGATAAGGCCGCCTTCATAAAAATATACTTAATCAAAAGTACAACGTGTTCTTACACCCAAACCACAAACGTGACTACTGCACTGTAGGAATAATAATCGTGGCGGACGGGGCCCGCCATACCTGAATATACAAAAGTCTACAACTTGAGAACCGTACCAAAGGTAAGCCTCGGAGAAATGGAGTTTCAGAATGACCGGTGATCTAAGAGTGCGGATCGACAAGCTATGTACCTCAACTACGAAATGAACGCGGCCGAAGGAGGTCGCATAACAGTACCAAGTATGTGGCGAAAATCGTAAATGAAATCATAACGATCTATATAAAATAGGTGACATGTGTGATAACGAACCACGATACCGATATATATTAGCGATCGTGTCAAATCGGGGTCTCGCGCGTAAAATCATCACTCAAATATAACCCGAATTTAACCGATGGCGCGTGCCGGCATCTTACCTCGGTATAAGAATGGCCATGGAACCATCCTAATGGAAGCATACAGTGGGCGCCCAACGTCGGTATGTCAAACTCAATAACAATATAGCACTTAACGCGTGGAAGCGTACGTGGGCACCAAGCGTCGGTATGTCGACAAATAACAAGATCACTTCTGTGGAAGCATACGTGGGCGCTGACAGCGTCGGTATGTCGACCAAATAACAAGATAACCGCTACGGTGGAAGCATACGTGGGCGCTGACCCAAGCGTCGGTATGTCGACGAATAACAAGATAACACTTATCGTGGAAGCATACCCGTGGGCCACCCAACGCGTCAGTATGTCCAAGCGAATAATAACCCGGGGTCTACCCCGTAAGAATACATAACCTAGCACAACCGACTATCATACTTAACATAAGCGCTACCGGCTTATCATAACACAAGCAAGTTAAGAAATCCCCTGACTTCTCATTAGCATTATTAATATATCCTCTCATTTTAGTTTACTTAAGGCACTAACGTGTCATTTAAGGGAAAATCCGGGAATTCAACCCAAGTACCACGTGTTTCTAACCACTTAAGAAATGACCCCTTTTTATATAAAACTTCCAAGATACTAATAACCGTAGTATCAAGTCACGACTACTTTTAAGACAAGTCACCTTTCCTTTTAAAAAGTCCATTTCTTTTTCACAAAAGTCACATGCTACTAACACCCATGGTATCAAAATAGAGTCACTATTATTTTAAGTAAACCAAAAACAATTCTCATACTTCCTTTTCAAATAAACCAAGACAATACCATGTCTTCTTTTTCTATATCAAATCACTTCTCGAACTAGTATAAGTTTCAAAACTTCAAATTCTCAAGCCTCTTACTTTTAAACCAAATCTCCCAACGGGGAAAAGTCAAGTCTCGTATATTTTTAAAACAAATGCCAAGTTACCATTTTAAAGCCAATAATAAAACCATTTCTTCGTTTTCATAAAGTCGTTATAACTAACTTCCCATAAAGCTATTGTAACACTTTATGTTTAAAACCAACCAAATACAACTATAAGCATTTATGAGACCAAGAGGGCTTATTCTTTAACATCCAAGTACCCATTACTAACAAATAAGGTTTTTACCACTTTTTGACCCAACCAAGCCCTTTTTACTTCATATCAAGTCAAGGCACAAAAAGGAAATCAAACCACTTTAACACGCGTGCGTCACCGCACTATATTTTTCCACAATTAGTCATGCTCAAGAGAATAGGAAGAATCACATACCTCTTGGTCAATCCACTTGCTAAGTCGATATATATATATATACCGCACGTGATGCGTCAACCTATAATGACCACAATACGTTTATTAACCTCTAGTTCAACGTAGTATTTTCCAAGTGCAAGATCACTAAATTCTATGGAAAATTGGGCAGCATTTCCTTTGTTTCTACATACTTTGCCACCTTTTTCAAGGCCGAATTCAACAACCAAACGCCACATTTAAGGCCCAACAAACCAAACATTTCAAAGGGGATTACACACCTCATAATGTATAACAACTAACTTAACAAGTTTAAGGTAGTGTTTAGGCTACAACATGCTTACATAACCTTCCTATCCAATTCTTTCATATCCAAACCATATTTCTTACATGCAATTTATCTAAGAGCCATAGTTTCAACTACAAGTTCTTTCTTCTTCACATGCAACACCAAAAAAACTAGCAATAAGAGAAAGAATTGTTACCTTAGAGCTTTAGCCAAATTAATCCAACAAATTTGCTAGCCTCCTTTCCAAAAACACCACCACAATAACTCATACAAGCTTGCCAACAAGTTTCCTTCTTGCCACATTTTTCAGATTTTTCTCAAGCTTGATTTTCTCTTGATTTTCTAGAGAGAAGGGAGAGCTTTTATTTTTGAGAGAGAGAGAGGAGCTTGAAGAATGACCAAGTCTTCAAGACTTGGTCAATAAGTAGAACATGCAAAATCAGATGGGGGGGGGGGGGGACACTTGTCACCCTCCCATGGCCTTTTTAAAAGAAAATATCTGTTTTCCTCAGTTTTTTCGCCAAAAATTCCGCCTCGGCGCTTGTGCCTGAAACCTCCGCAACCACGGATCTTGTGCGCGGCCAGTGGTTCTGGCGAATTATTTTTACGCGACGCGCACTGCACTTGTAACTTCCATAACTTTCTACTCCGATGTCCTATCGACGAACGGTTGGTTGCGTTGGAAACTAGACTCAACGAACTACGTACTAGGCTTTTGAAACACCTAGGAACTCTCAATGTAACGGGTCATAACCCGCCTCAAAGTTGACTAAAAACCCGTCCGAAACAAATCCGTCAACCCATCTTCCTAACATTTTAAGTCTCAATCCCTTTCGTACGTTCCCATGCATGGCGAACTACTGGTATAACATTCTCCCGCGCCAGAAACATTCGTCGAATGTTCCTTCGAACTTACTCAAATCACGGTATTGACATAGACCCTCTTAACTATTCTTCTTGCAAACTCGAACTCCTTCTAGTATACGTACCATACTCTTGTTCCCGATCCGAGACAATCTCTCTATGCAAGTCACGAAAAACCTAGTGGTTTCCTTAGTTTAGCTACCCGCTATCATTTCACACTACTCGTGGACTTATCACCCAAGTATACTCCACGTATACTATGTTCCTCGACAAAGGTCCCCTGTAGAATCTTTCACTCAAAATGGCCCTGTATCTAAGGTTCCCACGGTTATCAGAATTCTAAGGCTCACACTTTCACGTCCCCAAACTTACCCCTTCTACAAACCAGGCTTAATAAAATCACAATTTACATAAAATTACCCGCACATAACACTTAACACGTAACCATCTTATCACACCCACTAATCGTTAGAGGGTTAAGGATATACCTGTAACTACTTCTTCACTTTCCGCATCGTTCTAATCATGATCACGCCTGCGCACGCATAGCAAAAGAAGGCGATGAACCAGCCACTGATCCCGAAGGCTGAATCTCTTCATCCGTGTTATCTCTGGTCGGACAGTTCCTCGCAAAATGGCCTTGCTGGCCGCATGTAAAACAAACTCCCCTACCAGCACGACACTCCCCATCGTGGAGCCTACCACATCGGCCACAACGAGGTAGGGGTGACCCCATCTGACTAACATCCCTTTTCCCTCGAAAACCTGAAACCTTGGAGCCCGACTGCTCTGAATCTCTGACGTCACGAAGGCGTGGTGGAGTACTCGCGTCTTGGTGGCGCATAACTAACTTCTTCTTGAGGCGGTCCGCCTCGAAAGTTACCAAAGGACCCTGTTGTCTTGGCCCTCTTCTGCAGATCTTGGTTATTCCGTCGACCTCTACGCTCCTCACACCCAAGTGCATAAGCCTGCATGCGGGCAATGTCCATGCCCGGCTGAAGAGCTACCCCCGTGCAACTCTCTGCTAAGTAATCATCGAGCCCTGTGACATAGCGGTGCACTCTGTCCTCCATGTCTGCTACTAAAGCGGGTACATACCGAGCCAACGAGTCAAACTCTACGTTGTACCCGGACCGTCCGCCCACTCTGCCTCAACATCAAAAATCTATCTGCCCGAGTCCTCCTCACCTGCGAAGGCAAGAAGTGTGCAAGAAATGCCTCTGAGAACTCGTCCTAACCAACTGGAGGTGCATGCTCTCCTCGGGACAGTTCCCATGAATCAAACCACGATCATTGCGAGATCACGCGGCCGATGTGAACCAAAACTACCGACTCGTCTCGAGGCCTTGATCACTCATGATCCGTATCGCTTCGGATAAACTCACGAGGATCATCCTCGGTCCTTGACCCATAGAACTCGGTGGTGCTGACTTAAAAGTCCGAAGTCTCATGCTATCGATGCGGGGTGAACTACGAATACCGGAACCGTTGTCTCCCCGCGTCCTCTTGCCTTGCCTATCACGGCTAATAATCGGGCCATCTCGCAGAGCCCGTATCCTGCTCCGGTGTATGGCGGAGGCTCGAGTACTGCGCGGTCTCGATGGCAGCTGCTGCTCCGAACTCGGATAGGGCTGGCGACGTCGTGGAACTCGCCGTCTGAAACATCACCTCAGGTAAAGGCGGGCTGTGCCCTCGTAACCTCTGCGTCCTACTTGCGGCTCCTCGATTGCCTTGCCGCCACGGGCTCTGGTTGCACTGCGTGGAGGCATAATCGGTACATAAGAAGAGGTCGAGAGGATTCAACCTAGTAGGGACGGCTCTACTACGATCTCGGAGAGATAAGAATGGAAACCAATCCTAAATGCCTGCGACCTCACGATTATAGATGTGGTGCACAACACACCGATAATCAAGACTTCACTGAACACGATGCGTAGACACTTTACGAGGACTAAGCGCTCGATACCACTTTTGTCACAACCCGACTGGCGCGGCCCGGTGCCTGCAGGGCACCGCATCGTATACATCGAGAGAATAGCGTGGAACATACATAATACATAACTTTGTATAAGTAAACATCGCATGCAAGCCGATAAAGTGCCTTATAAAATATACTTAATCAAAAGTACAACGTGTTCTTACAGCCCAAACCACAAACGTGACTACAGACCTGTAGGAATAATAACTGTGGCGGGACAGGGCCCCGCCATACCCCTGAATATACAAAAGTCTACAACTTCAGGGAACCGTACCAAAAAGGTAAGCCTCCGAGAAATGGAGTTCAGAACGACCGGTGATCCTAAGTGCGGATCGACAAGCTATGTACCTCGACCTACGACATGAACGCGGCCCGAAGGAGGTCGATAACAGTACCAAGTATGTGGCGAAAATCGTAAATGAAATCATAACGATTATATAAAATAGGTGACATGTGTGATAACCAAACCACGATTACCTGATATATATTAGCGATCGTATCAAATCGGTCTCACGCGTAAAAATCATCACTCAAATATAACCCGAATTTAACGCCTAATGGCGCGTGCCCGGCATCTTACCTCGGTATAAGAATGGCCATGGAACCGTCCTAATGGAAGCATACGTGGGCCACCCAACGTCGGTATGTCCAAACTCGATAACAATATAGCACTTAACGTGGAAGCGTACGTGGGCCACCAACGTCGGTATGTCGACGAATAACAAGATCACTTGCGTGGAAGCATACGTGGGCCACCGCGTCGGTATGTCGACCAAATAACAAGATAACCGCTACCGTGGAAGCATACGTGGGCCACCCAACGCGTCAGTATGTCCAACCAAATAACAAGATAACACTTATCGTGGAAGCATACCCGTGGGCCACCCAACGCGTCAGTATGTCCAAGCGAATAATAACCCGGGGTCTACCCCGTAAGAATACATAACCTAGCACAACCGACTATCATACTTAACATAAGCGCTACCGGCTTATCATAACACAAGCAAGTTAAGAAATCCCCTGACTTCTCATTAGCATTATTAATATATCCTCTCATTTTAGTTTACTTAAGGCACTAACGTGTCATTTAAGGGAAAATCCGGGAATTCAACCCAAGTACCACGTGTGTCTAACCATTTAAGAAATGACTCCTTTTTATATAAAACTTCCAAGATACTAATAACCGTAGTATCAAGTCACGACTACTTTTAAGACAAGTCACCTTTCCTTTTAAAAGTCCATTTCTTTTTCACAAAAGTCACATGCTACTAACACGAATGGTATCAAAATAGAGTCACTATTATTTTAAGTAAACCAAAAACAATTCTCATACTTCCTTTTCAAATAAACCAAGACAATACCATGTCTTCTTTTTCTATATCAAATCACTTCTCGAACTAGTATAAGTTTCAAAACTTCAAATTCTCAAGCCTCTTACTTTTAAACCAAATCTCCCAACGGGGAAAAGTCAAGTCTCGTATATTTTTAAAACAAATGCCAAGTTACCATTTTAAAGCCAATAATAAAACCATTTCTTCGTTTTCATAAAGTCGTTATAACTAACTTCCCATAAAGCTATTGTAACACTTTATGTTTAAAACCAACCAAATACAACTATAAGCATTTATGAGACCAAGAGGGCTTATTCTTTAACATCCAAGTACCCATTACTAACAAATAAGGTTTTTACCACTTTTGACCAACCAAGCCCTTTTACTTCATATCAAGTCAAGGCACAAAAAGGGAAATCAAACCACTTTAACACGCGCCTACCGCGACTATATTTTTCACAATTAGTCATGCTCAAGAGAATAGGAAGAATCACATACCTCTTCGGGTCAATCCACTTGCTAAGTCCAATATATATATATATACCGCACGTAGTACGTCAACCTATAATGACCACAATACGTTTATTAACCTCTAGTTCAACGTAGTATTTTCCAAGTGCAAGATCACTAAATTCTATGGAAAATTGGGCAGCATTTCCTTTGTTTCTACATACTTTGCCACCTTTTTCAAGGCCGAATTCAACAACCAAACGCCACATTTAAGGCCCAACAAACCAAACATTTCAAAGGGGATTACACACCTCATAATGTATAACAACTAACTTAACAAGTTTAAGGTAGTGTTTAGGCTACAACATGCTTACATAACCTTCCTATCCAATTCTTTCATATCCAAACCATATTTCTTACATGCAATTTATCTAAGAGCCATAGTTTCAACTACAAGTTCTTTCTTCTTCACATGCAACACCAAAAAAACTAGCAATAAGAGAAAGAATTGTTACCTTAGAGCTTTAGCCAAATTAATCCAACAAATTTGCTAGCCTCCTTTCCAAAAACACCACCACAATAACTCATACAAGCTCACAACAAGTTTCCTTCTTGCCACATTTTTCGATTTTTCTCAAGCTTGATTTTCTCTTGATTTTCTAGAGAGAAGGAGAGCTTTTATTTTGAGAGAGAGAGAGAGTTGAAGAATGACCAAGTCTTCAAGACTTGGTCAATAAGTAGAACATGCAAAATCGGATGTGGGGACACTTGTCACCTCCCATGGCCTTTTAAAAGAAAATATCTGTTTTCTCGCTTTTTCGCCAAAAATTCCGCCTCGCAGATCTTCCGCGCCGCGCCTCGTGGTTCCCGGCCGAACTATTTTTCTCGCCCGACAAGACCGAACTTGTAACTTCCATAACCTTCTACTCCGATGTCCTATCGACGAGCGGTTGGTTGCGTTGGAAACTAGACTCAACGAACTACGACTAGGCTTTTGAAACACCTAGGAACTCTCAATGTAACGGGTCATAACCCGCCTCAAAATTGACTAAAACCCCATCCGAAACAATCCGTCAACCCATCTTCGTAAAATTTTAAGTCTCAATCCCTTTCGTACGTTCCTATACGCATGGCCAGAACTACGGGGTATAACATTCTCCCCCCTTTAGAAACATTCGTCCCGAATGTTCCTTCCAAACTTACTCAAATCACAGTATTGACATAGACCCTCTTAACTATTCTTCTTGCAAACTCGAACTCCTTCTAGTATAATGCCATACTCTTGTTCCCGATCCGAGACAATCTCTATGCAAGTCACGAAAAACCTAGTGGTTTCTTAGTTTAGCTACCCGCTATCATTTCACACTACTCGTGGACTTATCACCCAAGTATACTCCACGTATACTATGTTCCTCGACAAAGGTCCTGAGAATCTTTCACTCAAATGGCCCCAGATCTAAGGTTCCCACTGTTATCGTAATTCTAAGGCTCACACTTTCACGTCCCCAAACTTACCCCTTCTACAAACCAGGCTTAATAAAATCACAATTTACATAAAATTACCCGCACATAACACTTAACACGTAACCATCTTATCACACCCACTAATCGTTAGAGGGTTAAGGATATACCTGTAACTACTTCTTCACTTTCCCCTTGTCGTTCTAATCATGATCCTGCCCTGCACGGCGCATAGCAAAAGAAGGCGATGAACCAGCCACTGATCCCGAAGGCTGAATCTCTTCATCCGTGTTATCTCTGGTCGGACAGTTCCTCGCAAAATGGCCTTGCTGGCCGCATGTAAAACAAACTCCCCTACCAGCACGACACTCCCCATCGTGGAGCCTACCACATCGGCCACAACGAGGTAGGGGTGACCCCATCTGACTAACATCCCTTTTCCCTCGAAAACTCAAACTCGAGCCCCGACTGCTCTCGAATCTCTGACGCCCCAAGATCGTGGTGGAGTACTCCGTACTGGCTGAGGCGCATAACTAGCCTGCTGCTGAGGCGGTCCGCCTCGAAAGTTACCAAAGGACCCTGTTGTCTTGGCCCTCTTCTGCAGATCTTGGTTATTCCGTCGACCTCTACGCTCCTCACACCTGCGCATAAGCTCGCATGCGCGGCAATGTCCATGCCCTACAAGAGCTACCCCTGCAACTCTCGCTAAGTAATCATCGAGCCTCGTGACATAGCGGTGCACTCGCCCTCCATGTTCGCATTAAAGCGGGTACATACCGAGCCAACGAGTCAAACTCTACGTTGTACCCGGACCGTCCGCCCACTCTGCCTCAACATCAAAAATCTATCTGCCCGAGTCCTCCTCACCTGCGAAGGCAAGAAGTGTGCAAGAAATGCCTCTGAGAACTCGTCCTAACCAACTGGAGGTGCATGCTCTCCTCGACGCCGTTCCATGAATCAAACCACGATCGCAGATCACGCACCGATGTGAACCCAAAACTACCGACTGCTCTCCGAGGCCTTGATCACTCTCATGATCCGCAGAATCGCCGGATAAACTCCCGAGGATCATCCTCGCCTTGACCCATAGAACTCGGTGCCGCAACTTAAAAGTCCCAAGTCTCATGCTATCGGATATGGGGTGAACTACGGTACAACCGAACCGCTTGTCTCCCGCCGCCCTCTTGCCTTGCCACTATCTCGGCTAATAATCGGGCCATCTCTCAGAGCCCATATCCTCTCGCCTCCAGCCGTAATGGCGAGGCTCGAGTACCGCGGTCTCAGTAGCCGCTGCTGCTGCTCCGAACTCGGATAGGGCTGGCGACGTCGTGGAACTCGCCGTCTGAAACATCACCTCAGGTAAAGACTGGGCCTGTGCCCTCGTAACCCTCTGCATCCTACTTGCAGCTCCTTTGCCCTTCTGGGCTCTGGTTGCCTTGCGTGGAGGCATAACTGGTACATAAGAAGAGGTCAGAGAGGATTCAACCTAGTAGGACAGCTCTACTACACGATCTCAGAGAGATAAGAATGGAAACCAATCCTAAATGCCCTGCAGCCTCCTGATTATAGATGTGGTGCACAACACACCGATAATCAAGACTCTACTAGACACGGTCTGTAGACACTTTCTGAGGACTAACTGCTCTGATACCACTTTTGTCACAACCCGACCCCGGGGCCGCGACTGGTGCCCTACCGGCACCGCTGTCATATACATCGAGAATAGCAATGAACATACATAATACATAACCTGTATAAGTAAACATCGCGGGCAAGCCGATAAGGCTGCCTTCCATAAAAATATACTTAATCAAAAGTACAACGTGTTCTTACAGCCCAAACCACAAACGTGACTACAGACCTGTAGGAATAATAACTGTGGCGGGACAGGGCCCCGCCATACCCCTGAATATACAAAAGTCTACAACTTCAGGGAACCGTACCAAAAAGGTAAGCCTCCGGAGAAATGGAGTTTCCGAGAACTGACCAGTGATCCTAAGAGTGCGGATCAGCAAGCTATGTACCTCAACCTACGACATGAACGCAGCCCCCCGAAGGAGGTCAGTACAACAGGTACCAAGTATGTGAAACTGAAAATACTGTAAATGAAATCATAACAGTCTATATAAAATAGGTGACATGTGTGATAACCAAACCACAGTACACGATATATATTAGCAGTCATGTCAAATCAGGGTCTCACGCCCGTAAAAATCATCACTCAAATATAACCCGGGAATTTAACCCGCCCAATGGCCGCATGCCCCGGCATCTTACCTCGGTATAAGAATGGCCATGGAACCATCCTAATGGAAGCATACCCGTGGGCCACCCAACGCGTCAGTATGTCCAAACTCAATAACAATATAGCACTTAACGTGGAAGCATACCCGTGGGCCACCCAACGCGTCAGTATGTCCAACCAAATAACAAGATCACTTACTGTGGAAGCATACCCGTGGGCCACCCAACGCACAAGATGTCCAACCAAATAACAAGATAACCCTTACCGCGGAAGATACCCGGGCCACCCAACGCCAAGATGTCCAACCAAATAACAAGATAACACTTATCTTGGAAGCATACCCGTGGGCCACCCAACGCGTCAGTATGTCCAAGCGAATAATAACCCGGGGTCTACCCCGTAAGAATACATAACCTAGCACAACCGACTATCATACTTAACATAAGCGCTACCGGCTTATCATAACACAAGCAAGTTAAGAAATCCCCTGACTTCTCATTAGCATTATTAATATATCCTCTCATTTTAGTTTACTTAAGGCACTAACGTGTCATTTAAGGAAAATCCGAATTCAACCCAAGTACCACGTGTTTCTAACCACTTAAGAAATGACCCATTTTTATATAAAACTTCCAAGATACTAATAACCGTAGTATCAAGTCACGACTACTTTTAAGACAAGTCACCTTTCCTTTTAAAAAGTCCATTTCTTTTTCACAAAAGTCACATGCTACTAACACCCATGGTATCAAAATAGAGTCACTATTATTTTAAGTAAACCAAAAACAATTCTCATACTTTTCAAATAAACCAAGACAATACCATGCCTTCTTTTTCTATATCAAATCACTTCTCGAACTAGTATAAGTTTCAAAACTTCAAATTCTCAAGCCTCTTACTTTTAAACCAAATCTCCCAACGGGGAAAAGTCAAGTCTCGTATATTTTTAAAACAAATGCCAAGTTACCATTTTAAAGCCAATAATAAAACCATTTCTTCGTTTTCATAAAGTCGTTATAACTAACTTCCCATAAAGCTATTGTAACACTTTATGTTTAAAACCAACCAAATACAACTATAAGCATTTATGAGACCAAGAGGGCTTATTCTTTAACATCCAAGTACCCATTACTAACAAATAAGGTTTTTACCACTTTTTGACCCAACCAAGCCCTTTTTACTTCATATCAAGTCAAGGCACAAAAAGGGAAATCAAACCACTTTAACACGCGCCTACCGCACTATATTTTTCACAATTAGTCATGCTCAAGAGAATAGGAAGAATCACATACCTCTTCGGGTCAATCCACTTGCTAAGTCCAATATATATATATATACCGCACGTAGTACGTCAACCTATAATGACCACAATACGTTTATTAACCTCTAGTTCAACGTAGTATTTTCCAAGTGCAAGATCACTGAATTCTATGGAAAATCAAGATTTCCTTTGTTTCTACATACTTTGCCACCTTTTTCAAGGCCGAATTCAACAACCAAACGCCACATTTAAGGCCCAACAAACCAAACATTTCAAAGGGGATTACACACCTCATAATGTATAACAACTAACTTAACAAGTTTAAGGTAGTGTTTAGGCTACAACATGCTTACATAACCTTCCTATCCAATTCTTTCATATCCAAACCATATTTCTTACATGCAATTTATCTAAGAGCCATAGTTTCAACTACAAGTTCTTTCTTCTTCACATGCAACACCAAAAAAACTAGCAATAAGAGAAAGAATTGTTACCTTAGAGCTTTAGCCAAATTAATCCAACAAATTTGCTAGCCTCCTTTCCAAAAACACCACCACAATAACTCATACAAGCTTGCCAACAAGTTTCCTTCTTGCCACATTTTTCAGATTTTTCTCAAGCTTGATTTTCTCTTGATTTTCTAGAGAGAAGGGAGAGCTTTTATTTTTGAGAGAGAGAGAGGAGCTTGAAGAATGACCAAGTCTTCAAGACTTGGTCAATAAATAGAACATGCAAAATCAGATGGGGGGGGGGGGGAGACACTTGTCACCCTCCCATGGCCTTTTTAAAAGAAAATATCTGTTTTTCTCAGTTTTTTCGCCAAAAATTCCGCCTCGGCGCCGCGGCGCTGAAACCCTCGCAACCCCACAGATCTTCCGGCGCCGCGGCCCTGTGGTTCCTGGCCGAATTATTTTTCTGCCCGACCGCGCACTGAACTTGTAGATTCCATAACTTTCTACTCCGATGTCCTATCGACGAACGGTTGGTTGCGTTGGAAACTAGACTCAACGAACTACGTACTAGGCTTTTGAAACACCTAGGAACTCTCAATGTAACGGGTCATAACCCGCCTCAAAGTTGACTAAAAACCCGTCCGAAACAAATCCGTCAACCCATCTTCCTAACATTTTAAGTCTCAATCCCTTTCGTACGTTCCCATACGCATGGCCAGAACTACGGGGTATAACATTCTCCCCACCTTAGAAACATTCGTCCCGAATGTTCCTTCCAGACTTACTCAAATCACAGTATTGACATAGACCCTCTTAACTATTCTTCTTGCAAACTCGAACTCCTTCTAGTATACGTACCATACTCTTGTTCCCGATCCGAGACAATCTCTCTATGCAAGTCACGAAAAACCTAGTGGTTTCCTTAGTTTAGCTACCCGCTATCATTTCACACTACTCGTGGACTTATCACCCAAGTATACTCCACGTATACTATGTTCCTCGACAAAGGTCCCCTGTAGAATCTTTCACTCAAAATGGCCCTGTATCTAAGGTTCCCACGGTTATCAGAATTCTAAGGCTCACACTTTCACGTCCCCAAACTTACCCCTTCTACAAACCAGGCTTAATAAAATCACAATTTACATAAAATTACCCGCACATAACACTTAACACGTAACCATCTTATCACACCCACTAATCGTTAGAGGGTTAAGGATATACCTGTAACTACTTCTTCACTTTCCCCTTGTCGTTCTAATCATGATCCTGCCCTGCACGGCGCATAGCAAAAGAAGGCGATGAACCACCATCGATCCCGGCGTGAATCTCTTCATCCGTTATCTCTCGGCCTGACAGCCTTCGCAAATGGCCTTGCTGGCCGCATGTAAAACAAACTCCCTACCAAAGACGACACTCCCATCGCGAGCCTATCACATCGCCACAACGGCGTAGGGTGACCCATCTGACTAACATCCCTTTTCCTCAAAACACGAAACTCGAGCCCCGACTGCTCGAATCTCTCGGACGCCCCAAGATCGTGGTGGAGTACTCGTCTTGCCGAGGCGCATAACTAGCTCGCCACGAGGCGGTCCGCCTCGAAAGTTACCAAAGGACCTGTTGTCTTGGCCTCTTCTCGCAGATCTTGGTTATTCCGCCGACCTCTACGCCTCACACCTGCGCATAAGCTGCATGCGGCAATGTCCATGCCCGTGAAGAGCTACCCCGTGCAACTCTCGCTAAGTAATCATCGAGCCTCGTGACATAGCGGTGCACTCGCCCTCCATGTTCGCATTAAAGCGGGTACATACCGAGCCAACGAGTCAAACTTCACGTTGTACCCGACCGCCCGCCCACTCGCCTCAACATCAAAAATCTATTCGCCCGAGTCCTCTCACCGCGAAGGCAAGAAGTGTGCAAGAAATGCCTCGAGAACTCGTCCTAACCAATCGGAGGCGCATGCTCTCCTGACGCCTCGTGAATCAAACGACCGATCGCAGATCACGCACCGATGTGAACTCAAAACTACCGACTGCTCCGAGGCCTTGATCACTCTCATGATCCGTCAGAATCGCTTCGGATAAACTCTCGAGGATCATCTCGCCCTTGACCCATAGAACTCGGTGGTCTGCAACTTAAAAGTCCCAAGTCTCATGCTATCGATTCGGTGAACTACGTACAACCGGAACCGTTGTCCCGCCGCCTCTTGCCTTGCCACTATCACGGCTAATAATCGGGCCATCTCTTGTAGCCCATATCCTCTCGCCTCCGCCGTAATCGAGGCTCGAGTACCGCGGTCTCGATGGCCGCTTCTTTGCTCCAACTCGGATAGGTGGCGACGTCGTGGAACTCGCCGTCAAACATCACCTCGTAAAGATCGGGCTGTGCCCTCGTAATCTCTCTCAGATCCTACTTGCCTCCTCGCTTGCCTTGCCTTCGGGCTCTGGTTGCCTTGCGTGGAGGCATAACTGGTACATAAGAAGAGGTCAGAGAGGATTCAACCTAGTAGGACAACTCTACTACACGATCTCAGAGAGATAAGAATGGAAACCAATCCTAAATGCCCTGCAGCCTCCTGATTATAGATGTGGTGCACAACACACCGATAATCAAGACTCTACTAGACACTGCCTCAGACACTTTCTCGAGGACTAATCGCTCGATACCACTTTTGTCACAACCGACTCGGGGCGCGATCGTGCCCTACCGGCACTGCCGTATACATCGAGAATAGCAATGAACATACATAATACATAACCTGTATAAGTAAACATCGCGGGCAAGCCGATAAGGCTGCCTTCCATAAAAATATACTTAATCAAAAGTACAACGTGTTCTTACAGCCCAAACCACAAACGTGACTACAGACCTGTAGGAATAATAACTGTGGCGGGACAGGGCCCCGCCATACCCCTGAATATACAAAAGTCTACAACTTCAGGGAACCGTACCAAAAAGGTAAGCCTCCGGAGAAATGGAGTTTCCGAGAACTGACCAGTGATCCTAAGAGTGCGGATCAGCAAGCTATGTACCTCAACCTACGACATGAACGCACTTCGGCGAGGTCAAGACAGTACCAAGTATGTGAAATCAAAATATCAGAAATGAAATCATAACAGTCTATATAAAATAGGTGACATGTGTGATAACCAAACCACAGTACACAATATATATTAGCAGTCATGTCAAATCAGGGTCTCACGCCCGTAAAAATCATCACTCAAATATAACCCGGGAATTTAACCCGCCCAATGGCCGCATGCCCCGGCATCTTACCTCGGTATAAGAATGGCCATGGAACCATCCTAATGGAAGCATACCCGTGGGCCACCCAACGCGTCAGTATGTCCAAACTCAATAACAAGATAGCACTTAACGTGGAAGCATACCCGTGGGCCACCCAACGCGTCAGTATGTCCAACCAAATAACAAGATCACTTCATCGTGGGAAGATACCCGGGCCACCCAACGCGTCAAGATGTCCAACCAAATAACAAGATAACCCTTACCGTGGAAGATACCCGGCCACCCAACGCGTCGATGTCCAACCAAATAACAAGATAACACTTACCGTGGAAGCATACCCGTGGGCCACCCAACGCGTCAGTATGTCCAAGCGAATAATAACCCGGGGTCTACCCCGTAAGAATACATAACCTAGCACAACCGACTATCATACTTAACATAAGCGCTACCGGCTTATCATAACACAAGCAAGTTAAGAAATCCCCTGACTTCTCATTAGCATTATTAATATATCCTCTCATTTTAGTTTACTTAAGGCACTAACGTGTCATTTAAGGGAAAATCCGGGAATTCAACCCAAGTACCACGTGTTTCTAACCACTTAAGAAATGACCCATTTTTATATAAAACTTCCAAGATACTAATAACCGTAGTATCAAGTCACGACTACTTTTAAGACAAGTCACCTTTCCTTTTAAAAAGTCCATTTCTTTTTCACAAAAGTCACATGCTACTAACACCCATGGTATCAAAATAGAGTCACTATTATTTTAAGTAAACCAAAAACAATTCTCATACTTCCTTTTCAAATAAACCAAGACAATACCATGTCTTCTTTTTCTATATCAAATCACTTCTCGAACTAGTATAAGTTTCAAAACTTCAAATTCTCAAGCCTCTTACTTTTAAACCAAATCTCCCAACGGGGAAAAGTCAAGTCTCGTATATTTTTAAAACAAATGCCAAGTTACCATTTTAAAGCCAATAATAAAACCATTTCTTCGTTTTCATAAAGTCGTTATAACTAACTTCCCATAAAGCTATTGTAACACTTTATGTTTAAAACCAACCAAATACAACTATAAGCATTTATGAGACCAAGAGGGCTTATTCTTTAACATCCAAGTACCCATTACTAACAAATAAGGTTTTTACCACTTTTTGACCCAACCAAGCCCTTTTTACTTCATATCAAGTCAAGGCACAAAAAGGGAAATCAAACCACTTTAACACGCGTGCGTCTACCGCACTATATTTTTCACAATTAGTCATGCTCAAGAGAATAGGAAGAATCACATACCTCTTCGGGTCAATCCACTTGCTAAGTCCAATATATATATATATACCGCACGTAGTACGTCAACCTATAATGACCACAATACGTTTATTAACCTCTAGTTCAACGTAGTATTTTCCAAGTGCAAGGTCACTAAATTCTATGGAAAATTGGGCAGCATTTCCTTTGTTTCTACATACTTTGCCACCTTTTTCAAGGCCGAATTCAACAACCAAACGCCACATTTAAGGCCCAACAAACCAAAGATTTCAAAGGGGATTACACACCTCATAATGTATAACAACTAACTTAACAAGTTTAAGGTAGTGTTTAGGCTACAACATGCTTACATAACCTTCCTATCCAATTCTTTCATATCCAAACCATATTTCTTACATGAAATTTATCTAAGAGCCATAGTTTCAACTACAAGTTCTTTCTTCTTCACATGCAACACCAAAAAAACTAGCAATAAGAGAAAAAATTGTTACCTTAGAGCTTTAGCCAAATTAATCCAACAAATTTGCTAGCCTCCTTTCCAAAAACACCACCACAATAACTCATACAAGCTTGCCAACAAGTTTCCTTCTTGCCACATTTTTCAGATTTTTCTCAAGCTTGATTTTCTCTTGATTTTCTAGAGAGAAGGGAGAGCTTTTGTTTTTGAGAGAGAGAGAGGAGCTTGAAGAATGACCAAGTCTTGAAGACTTGGTCAATAAGTAGAACATGCAAAATCAGATGGGGGGGGGGGGATACTTGTCACCCTCCCATGGCCTTTTTAAAAGAAAATATCTGTTTTCCTCAGTTTTTTCGCCAAAAATTCCGCCTCGGCGCCGCGGCCCTGTGGTTCCTGGCCGAACTAATTTTCTGCCCGACCGCGCACTGAACTTGTAACTTCCATAACTTTCTACTCCGATGTCCTATCGACGAACGGTTGGTTGCGTTGGAAACTAGACTCAACGAACTACGTACTAGGCTTTTGAAACACCTAGGAACTCTCAATGTAACGGGTCATAACCCGCCTCAAAGTTGACTAAAAACCCGTCCGAAACAATCCGTCAACCCATCTTCCTAACATTTTAAGTCTCAATCCCTTTCGTACGTTCCCATACGCATGGCCAGAACTACGGGGTATAACAATTCCACTCATCGTTACCTGTCCCATTCCCAGTACCCGATGCCAATCAGTGAAATCAGAACTAGCAAACAACCCCCATTGCTTCCTCCACTGCCTGCACCCTCAAGACTAACCCAGAATCTGCCCGTAAGAAGACTTACTCAAGTAGAAATCCAGCAACGACGAGCAAAGAGGCTATGTTTCAATTGTGAGGAGAAATGGCAACCTGGGCACGTATGCAAGAAACCACAGTTCCTCATCGTTGTGGTAAATGAGATGATCGATCATACCTTCTCAACCATGGAGACCATAGAAGAGGAAGAAAAGGAAGAAGGAGGGAATGACAGAACTGACGCAGCAGACTTCATTCAATAAAAACAACTGAGAGGGACTTTTCATCTATCCATGTCAGCCTACTTAGGAATATCGACTCCGCGGACCCTGCGAGCCCACTGTGCGATCAAAGGGAAAGAATTCACAGCCTTGGTCGATACCGGGAGCACTCACAACATCATACAACCATGGCTGGCGGAGCAACTCGGATTGTCTGTTCTAGCACTTTCAAATATCAAGGTGATGGTGGGAAATGACGAATTCTTGGACTGCACTGGACATTGCCTCAATGTGAAGGTTGTGTTAAAAGAGCAAGAATTTCATATCCCATTCCTAATTCTGCCAATTCAAGGAGCCGACGTCGTTCTCGGAGTTCAGTGGTTAAGCACCTTAGGGGATTTTACTGCCGACTTTTCTATACCCCAAATAAGCTTTAGCCACAACGGGAAGTTAGTCCAGTTGACCAATGAGCCCACACTAAGTTCGACAACCCCAACCCAACTAAACCGAATGATCACCACAGGATCTGTGTTATCTTTACATACCATTATCCACGAAACCAGCCCCCTTTCATCAACACCCGAATGTGAACCTCACAGCCTTAAACCTGAATTACAGCAACTGATAACCGAATACATCCATCTTTTTAAAAATCCCACAGAACTCCCACCCAGCCGCAAACACGACCATCAAATCCATCTACAAACCGATGCCAAACCAGTAAATGTTCGACCCTACCGTTACCCTCATTATCAAAAAGAGATCATGACGAAGCTCATTGAAGAAATGTTAGAAGAAGGGGTAATCCGACCAAGTAAAAGTCCTTATTCTTCTCCAGTATTATTAGTTCAAAAAAAAGACGGCACTTGGAGATTTTGTGTCGACTACCGAGCCTTGAATACTATCACCATCCGTGATCGATTTCCGATACCAACAGTGGATGAGATACTTGACGAGTTGAAAGGAGCTGTCGTGTTCTCAAAGATCGACTTGAGATCCGGATATCATCAAATACGGATGGACCCTCAAGATGTGCACAAAACAGCCTTTCGGACACGCGATGGACACTGTGAGTTCACGGTAATGCCATTTGGGTTGTCCAACGCTCCTTCCACCTTTCAAGCAGCAATGAATGATTTGTTTTGCGAGCAATTGAGGCGATATGTGCTGGTTTTCTTTGACGATATACTCATTTATAGTCCTGGATGGGTTGAACATTTAGAACACATCTCCAAGGTCTTCTCCCTACTCCACACTCATAAGTACTATGCCAAGTTGTCCAAGTGTGTGTTTGGAGAGGAACAAATCCAGTATCTGGGGCATATAATTTCCAGCAAAGGAGTAAGTGTGGATCAGGATAAAATTCAAGCCATAATGGAGTGGACGATACCTGCTAACGTCACTGATTTGAGGGGCTTCGGCCTCACCGCTATTATCGCTTGTCAGGCGAAATTATGCAACTCATGCCTCGCCCCTCACTGAATTATTGAAAAAGGGGGAATTTACATGGAATCTCAAGGCCACTGCATCATTCAATAAATTGAAAGAGTGTATGAGCACCCTTCCAGTCCTGGCCCTTCCTGACTTTAATAAGGACTTCGAAGTCACGACGGATGCCAGCGGAATGTCCATCGAGCGATCTTCACAATCGAGATCACCCCATGGCCTTTTCGAAGAAACTAGTGCGCGAATGCAATCACCTCGCATACACGAGGAACTTTTCGCGACATCGAGGCAGTGAAGAAATGGAGACATTATTTACTTGGGAGAAAGTTCATCATTTACACGGATCACAAAAGCATCCGACATCTACTATCGCAAGTAATCCAGACACCAGAACAACAAAAGTGGCTCACTAAACTGATCGGGTTTGAATATGAGATACGGTATAAGCCAGGAAAGGAAAATCAAGTTGCTGATGCTTTGTCGAGAAAGGAACAACCACAAGTCGCTATCATTTCCGAGGCCACTGTTTGCTGATCACATAATTGAAGGACTTTTATGCCAACTCCAAAACTGGAGTCGAGCTCCTGAACAAATTCACAATCGAAGCTCGGGTCAATGAGAAAGTTAAGGTACACGATGGCTTGGTTTTTCTCGATAAGAAATTGTATGTGCCTGATGAAACTGGATTACAGACCCAATTAATTGAAGAGTATCACTCTTCCCCCTGTGGAGGACACTCAGGAGTTAAAGCAACTCTAACTCGCATATCAGCTGCATTTGCGTGGCCAACAATGAGGAAGAAAATAGAGCAACCATGCGAATCGCCTGGTCGCCAACAAAACAAACCAAGAAACCACAAACCGTATGGCTCGCTTCCAAATTTCTTACCCATACCAAGCCAAGTGTGGGAAGACATAAGCATGGATTTCATAACTCATCTTCCCCTGTCATCCGGCAAAATCGCAGTATGGGTAATCGTCGACAGATTAACCAAGTTCGCCCTTTTTATAGCATTACCCACAAAATACACTGCCTCATATCTAGCCTCCATATTCCTTACTGACATCTATAAACTTCATGGGCTACCAAAAACCATAGTCTCGGACCGAGACCCATTGTTTCTAAGCAAGTTTTGGCAAGAACTCTTCTCACAGTTAGGAACAAAATTAGCCTACAGCAGTGCATATCATCCAGAGACGGACGGGCAAACTGAAGTCGTAAATCGCAGTCTCCAAACCTATTTGCGTTGCTATGTCAGTGACGAACCTCAAAATTGGACCAGGTACTTATCCCTCGCAGAGTACTGGTACAATACCAGCCACCACACAGCCATCAATACCACCCTTTTCCAAGTCCTGTATGGTCGACCTCAACATCCAACCCATACTTACCCGGAAACTCCCAAAATGAAGCCATCGACGCAACCCTCAACCACAGAAACTCCCTTTTAACCCAGCTTAAAGAAGCTCTCCATAAATCCCGACAACAAATGGAAACCCAGGCTAACCGAAAGCGCATGGCAAATGAATTTTCAGTAGGAGAATGGGTTTATGTTAAACTCTGCGCCTATAAGCAGGTAATTCTTCACTGCACCAACTCGAACAAGCTCTCAAAAAAATATTATGGGCCCTTCGAGTATTGCGAAGGATCGGCGCAGTGGCGTATGAACTGGGACTTCCAGAGGGAAGTCGCATCCACCCAGTTTTTCACGTCTCGCTACTCAAACCCCATTCAGGAGAAACAATAAGCGCGAGTTTACCAAACATCACTGAGGATAAACAATTATACCTCAAACCGGAAGCCGTCATTGATGAGCGCACAATTTGGAAGAAGGGTGTGAAGGAAGTGCAAGTCCTGGTTCATTGGGAGCACTCCACAGTGACCGATCGGACTTGGGAATCGAAAGAGGAACTGAAAGAGAACCATCCTCAATTATTCGACCTCAATGAGGGAATGGAGACGCGGATCAGTGCAACGTTGGTTGATAACCTTATGGGCCTTGAGGACAAGGCCCTTTGTGAAGGGGAGGGAATTGTTATGGGCCAAATGGCAAGGCCAACGCCCAAGCCAACAGAAAACATTACCAGCAGGCCCACACGCAGGAGACAAGGCCCAAGCTGGCTGAAGAACTTTCAAGTTTAATTGCATTCCTTTAAATTAGGCAAGCATCAAGTAGTGGTAGTAGTAGTTGCAGCATTTTCCATGTTGTTATTAGTCTTTATGTGTAGTTGGTAATTAGTGGGTAGATTATTAGATCATGGGAGTTAGTTTCCCTCATTTAGAGAATAGTGGTAGTAGTGGAAAGCTCTAAATTATGTATATAAATAGGTGTGTGTTATAAATGAAAAAGCTCATCTTTAATTTCGCCAAAAACATTGCGTACTTTATTGACGTAATTTTGGAGTGTTCGTTCCTCACTCGAATTTGGAACATCGATCCCAACAGAAGTGCCGAATTGAACAAGAATGATAAAGAGAAGAACGTTAACGCCCAAGCTGATGGCTACATCAACCAGAAGCCAAAGAGTTTTGAGCTTCACAAATGGAGGACCTTCAAAGTGTCATCTTAAAGAGTTTTCATCTTATTAGCATCACTCTTCTTCAGTAATATACATAGTATGCTATGCATTTATGGATACATACCTGTTTTACAATCAGTTTGCTTCCATCCAGAATCTTTCATGTTTACCTTGTTGTACCCATAACGCTCAGTAGATTTGTACGTTTGATTTCATACTATCTGATAGAAAAATATAGCATTATGTGTAATGTTATCTGGTTTCCATTTCGGCAAACACTTCCATTAGCCTTTTCTGATCAAAGACTTTTGATCTATTGCCTTCATACAGGATAAGTTAAATAAATGTGGCCTACTATATTTCAGGAAACGGTTGTAACAATAAAGTGCGAATTCTTAGATATAGTTGAGGAAGAATAAGCGAAGGGTCTATCGGAAACAACATCTCTACCTCTTAAGTTAGTGTTGGGGTCACAATAATCAACACGTCATGCGGAAGCTAATAATTGCAAACATTAAACGATGGACGACAAAGAAAATACACTAAAAAGACATAATATTATAATATGATTTGGTCAAGTGACCTACATATTGAAAAACTAATATAAAACATAACCTATTGAGAGAATAATCTCCCTAAACAAGACTCCTTAATAACTACATTGTGGATATTTTTTTATGTATTCTAGTTGTGAGAAGAAAGTTTCAATTTATAGATGTCCAAATTTTTTTCTTCAAGAAAGAGGTTATTCAAATATGGAAGATTTATATTTTTCTTTTGGAAAAAGTAAAATCGATTATGATAAACTATTTGTTCTTCCTTCAAGAAAAGGTAAAATTCAAATATGGTAAGAAAATAAGGGCAAAATCCTAACAAATCTCCCCATTTCTCCTCACATAATCTTTGTAACTGTTGCTTGTCATTGATAAAAATAAGATTAAAAATATTATGGGTTAAAAATAGCTTAAAAATATTTTATTTTTATTTTTAAGATGCAGCAACATGTATGTTGAAAATATGGTTGAAACTTCGTCTCCACATATAACACTTCAGACTAATCTTCATTATCGTGAAACTGGTTTGCAACTTGATTTGAATTTGACTTGGATCCATCTTCAACCTCGTTGAACCATTGACTCTGATACTACTTGTTGGGATTGAAATGAACTAGAAGAGAAAACCGAAGAGAGAATGAAACAAAACTCATTGGATTAATTCATTTCATTATTTCTTGCATTGAAAATAAATGACTACATCACTATTTATAGAAAACAAAATGGAATAAAATAAAAGCAAATATGTTATTTTCCTTATACATACTAAATTAAAAGGAAGCTAAATATTCTTTTATATAGCAAATATGTTATATATATATATATATATATATATATATATATATATATATATATATATATATATATATATATATAATTTAGAAGGAAACTAAGTATTCTAGAATATTTCTAGACTAAAAAAAGTAATTATTTTACTATTAAGTTAAGGTCTGCATACATTCTACCCTCTCCAGACCCGCCTATGAGATTATACTAGATATATTATTGTAGTTGAGGAAGAATAATATACATTGATCCTTAATTATTGTTGTGATACCATCTGTTATGTACAATATACGGGTCTCTCTAGTCATGTCAAAAGAGGTGACTGAAAATATACTGTGGTATACACGACATATAAAATATCTTGTGTATACCGTGTATATCACGGAAACACAAAGCTATTTTAGGTAAATTTGGATTGTGATATACCCAATATACCCAATCGTGTATATCACGATTTTAGGCCCCTATTTTTAGTATTGTATTTATAATTAATTAGCATTGTACAATTACCATAATTATATGATTCTTGTACAAATAGAATAGGGTTTTGAAAGTAGAGTAGGAATAGAATTTTCCATATTATGAAAATTGTAAATTATATATATACTCATTCATTAATGAAAATAATTAAGTGATTATTTCTTTCATACTATCAGAAGTGTACGTTTCAACCACTTCTTCCAATTCTCTTTCGCTGCCTCTCGGAATCCGTGAACTTCTTCTCGGAATCCGTACACTTCTTCTTCCTCTCTTCCCAATCCCTAATTCACCTATTCTTCTTTCATTATATCTACAACAAAGAACTTATTTCATCATGCCCTTGCTATTTCCAACATCAAGAATCACATCCCTATTGTTATTGAGATGTAAAATGTCCAATAAATGATGTGGACAAAATTGTTCAAAATTCACGAACTCTCACATCAAGTCCTCCATCACATCATTCCTCCGGAGCCTGACATAACTGGTGTACCTACCCCCTAGGAGAATCCTCAGTTATGGATAACCCTTGATGCTACCGTCCTTCAATGGATTTACTCCACTATTTCTACCGACATCATTAAACCAAAAACTAAGGCTATGGATACCTGTGATAGATTGCGTGATATATTCCAGTATAACAAATATCCCCAAGTTGTCACTCTTGAGCAAGAGTTTTCACAAGTCAGCATGATTTTTTTTTTTGAATGTTTCAACTTATTGTAAACGGCTCAAATAATTGGCGGACCAACTCCGTAACGCTGGAGCACCTGTTACCAATGATCGTCTTGTTTTACAAATGGCTGCAGGCCTATCTGAGGCCTATAATGGCGCTGGACTCTACTCTGTCAAAGTAATCCCCTTCTTTAGTTTTATCAAGCCCGTTCGATGCTCACGTTGGAAGAAGTCAGCTTAACCAAGAAGGCGGATACCGGCTTCGATTCCATGGTGATGATGACTACGTCCGATAACTCTCACGATTTTATTGACAATTCAGGCCAAAATCGCAACAACGATGACGGCAAGAAGGGTGAAAACCATAAAAATAATAGCAAAAATTACAGCGGCAACAACAATGGCGGCCAGAACAGTGAAAACAATGGTGGGAACAATAACAAAAACGGGGGTGGGCCTCGGGTTTCTGGGCCCCACCGCTGGTCACTGGGCTCGGCGATCGGCTGGACTAGTGGCCCGCTTGCCTACTTCCTCCCCTTATTTCCAAAGAAGATTGGCCTCGGTCGGCCCAAAGATAAGCCCAATCTCTTGGGTTCTTACCAGCAGCGATCCGGGTTGAGTCAGCAGTCCGATCTATTTGGACCCCGGCCCCAGCAGACTTTAATGTTGTGGGCTCGAATCTGATCCCGACACCCACCGACGTTGAGGCCGCCATGTATACACTTGGGTTAAATCTTTCAGATACAAATTGGTACATAAACACTGACGCCACTTCTCACATGACGTCCGATCAAGGTACTCTCTCGTCTTATTTCAATATGAGCAAAAATCGTGGCATTATTATTGGTAATGGAATCTCAATTCCAATTCGTGGTTACGGTAATACAACTTTGTATCCCCCTCATTCACCTCTTGTTTTAAAAAGTACCATTCATGCTCCTAACTTAATTAAATTTTTTGTGTATGTTCGCAAATTCACCACTGATAATTGAGTTTCTGTTAATTTTGATTCATTTGAGTTTTCTATAAAGGATTTCAAAACGGGGATACCTCTCATGAGATGCAACATTAGGGGTGATCTTTATCCCAGTAAAACCACCACCACTTCCTCGAGTCATGCCATGTCATCGACATTTGATGCTCTAGCTCCTTCCTTGTGTTATGCACGGTTAGGTCATTGATAGGCGTATTTTATATATACTTTTTGAGTCATTTTTAGTTAGTATTTTACTCATTTTGTTGATGTGTAGTACAATATTAGGGCCGTTTTCCTTTCTTTTGTGTCACAGCGGTCAGAAATGAAGAGATGGCGAAAAGGAGAGGAAATGAGCTTATTTGAGGTGGAATTGCACACAAAAGGGCCAATAACTGAAGTCTAAGAAATCTCGGGAAGTATAGAGGAGATCAGACGAATTTCGGACGAAAAAAAGGACGACGAAACGAAAATTCGCCAGAAAAATGCCTCAGGCGCCGCGGCGCTGAATGTTCCGAAAGTTGATTTCGCTGCAGGTTTTTCGGCACCATGGCGCCCAATCTCAGGGCCACGGCACTGACGCGGTATTTTTGACATTTTGGGCCAAATTTGACACGTTTTCAGAGTCTAAAAGGGATAACTTTTTCTACCTAAAAAACCTATATAATTCCTAAAACCCTGCTCATTATTCAATCCATCCATTGTACATACAACACAACTCTAGGAGGCGAAGATTTGAGACCTAGTTCAAGTATTTTCTTTTCTTTCTCTTTTATTTGTTTATTTCAGTTCATGTATGGAGATTGTATTAGTTCTTAGCGTGACTATGGCTAAGAACTAATTACTTTATTAGGGATTTCCTTGTGATTCACTTGAAACTCTATTCATGAATTGATATATTAGTTTGGTTTCTTCTTCACTTGTTTAACATTTATTCAATAGTTGTTTTGATTGCTTGATAATTAACTGATCACTAGTTATCATCACTTATATGAGTTCTAATCGAAATTCGAAAGGGGAGATTGTGAATATGCTATAGTTGAATAAACATAGGTTTAAATCGTGGATGAAAGTACCCCGATACTTGTGTAGCTTAATAGGTTATTGCTCTTAATCCTCCTTTGTAGTCAATCTTGTCATCGAAAGATAGAAGAGTTCTCCATTGGGGTTGAGTGTTTATATTACCTTAACAGGAATATAAAACGGCTTAGTTAACTTGCTATCTTAACGTAGAAGAAGAAGTCAGTTTAATTGTATTAAGGATTGAATAGAGTGGATAGTTGATGATCTTGGAAGCCCTAATTCTCCGTCATAACTGATTTAAATCAAAGTATTTTCTTAATTAGTTTATTTCCTGCATTATTAGTCTAAAAATCCAAACCAATTAATGTTAACCAAATAGAAACTAAAGGATAAATAATCGGTACTTGAAAATCAGTCCCTGAGGACGATATTCGGTCTTACCCAGACTATATTACTTGTACGATATGTGCACTTACGTTTAGCGTGTGTATAAATCGCACATCAGTCATCCTGAGTCGTCAATTATTTTTTCCTTACATCAAAACAATCATATTTCTTGTAAGAGTACGTGTAGTACTCCAATCTGCCATTCCCGTTCGTTAGGAAAACATGTTAGCGAAAACATCTCCAGTTTGCCATTCCCGTCCATAGCGATTTATGGACATCTCCAGTTTTAAGTTCTTTGGGCCATCGTTATTATGTTCTATTTTTGGATGATTATTATGATTTTTATGGACTTTTCCGTTAGCGAAAAAATCTCAAGTTTTTACCACATTCTTAAAATTTAGAGTTTTCATCTGTACCCAATCCGAACGAGAATAAAAATTATTCAGTGTGATAATGGTAAAAAATATGATAATGAGTTGTTTCAGGAATTATGTGATGCAAATGACATAGTTTTTCGTTTCTCTTGTCCTCATACGTCCTCCCAGAATGGAAAAGTCGAACGAAAAATTCGTACAATTAATAATATTGTCCGAACTTTATTAGCCCATGCTTCCGTCCCTCCTTCTTTTTGACATCATGCTCTACAAATGACTACTTACCTCCCTAACATACTTCCTACCAAAGGGTTTAGCATATGAATCTCCCCTTAAAATTCTCTATAATAAGAATCATTCATATTCACATCTTAGGGTCTTTGTGTGTTTATGCTATCCACTATTTCCGTCCACTACAATTAACAAACTTCAAGCCCGTTCTATCACTTGTGTGTTTTTGGGTTATCCATCTAATCACCGTGGTTACAAATATTTTAATTTATCATCTAATAAAATCATACTTAGTCGCCATTGTTGACAGTCAATTTTGACCCGTTTTTCGTATATTTGTTGCAATTTTATGTGTTCTAAGACACCGCATCTTAATCATCATTTTTTGCATTTTTTTACATAATATTCTATGTTTATTTTTCACAAAATGCATTGCATCTTTTTATTTTAAATTAAGCATTATGTCTTTGTTAATATTATGTTTCTATTATTATTACACAGTCGTTTATTTTAATAATATTTGCATATCTTTAAATAATTAATTGGCATCCCGTTTTTACTTATAATTAGACATTAAACATTTGTTAAATATTGATTTTATTATTATTGCATCGGCATTTGCATTTTAATAATCTTGCATCTTTTTAAATTTTCTTTTAAACAATTAACCCGCTTTGCATTTTGTCAAACCAGTCCAGTACGAGACCCAATCCGAATCATTCCAATCCAACACCATTTTTAATTTCATCCAAACACCCTCTTTTATTTCCCCCCCTAAATTTCAAATACCACTTTTCATTTTCCCCCCTAAAACCTAAAACCTAATCCTACCCCTATATAATAAACATTATCCCTCCTTTATTAAAAAAAGGGGGAAGCCCATAGAACATCAGCCGCACAAAAATAAGAGAGCCCAACCCTCTCATTTTTTCAGAAAACAACCATCTTCCTCACTCCTCTCCTTCCCGTCGCCGCCGCCCTTCGCCGCCGCCCTTCGTCGGAGCTCCAAGCTCCGGCGAACCCCCTTTAAACACATGCAGCCGCACCTCTACCCTCCCTCGTTCCCGTCGAACACCATCACCCCACCCCCTGTCTCGCCGGAGGTGATGACCGGCGAGAACCTTCTCGTCGGACCCCCCACTTAACCACCGACGATGAACCACACCATCAACCACTGCATCGGCCACTGACCCTGGTTCCCGTCGATTCCACCATCGCGGGATCCTCGAGTTCCGACGAACACCTTCACCCTCTGCCCGTCGTCGACAACCCCGCTGGCCACTACCACCGCGGCAAACCCGCACCATCTCTCTCCGTGGCGTCGCTTCGGTATTCTTATCGTCGAAGTGACGCCGCCCCTTTCCCTGTTCGCTCGCCTGTTGTTACACCATTACTGTTTGTTTTGCATATTTTTTGTTGTTCGTTTGCGGTATTTCACATTATTTTATGATTTTATGTCTTACCGGAGTTCTAAAAACTCCGACGACCTTGTTCTTGACTGCATTTTCGGGCATCGGTTGTTATATTGGTTAATGGGCTGATTTTATGTTTTTAGCGTCACGAGTTTTAAGACTCGCGACGCTTGAAAATTCGGTGGACAATTTCACGATCGTTTCCACCGCTCCATGACCTAGCCCATATTCTCTTATCGTTTCGGTTGGATTTTTGGTTCGAACCATCGCTCGCTTTTTGTGTTCGCCCTATTTTTGCTATTTGCGTTTTAGCGAGCCGAATTTCTCGATCTGTTGTTGTTGTTAATCTGCTCCGCTGGTTGTTGCTGCCGGAGTTTTGGCTCCGAATCATCACATCGCTTCTACTGTCTTGGCTGTTTCCGAACTGATTTTGACGATTCTGCCCTTTATTTATTTATTAAACTGATTTTTTGAACATGATACTACACTGTTCGAAGAAGGATTTATCCGTCGATCTGGAGGCCTCCATGGTAAGCGAGACGGAATATGTGGGCGAGGAGGAAAGTGAAAAGATTAGACGAGAATGCATAGTATCGTTCACCGGGAGGTGAGTCGACCGCATCCGAAGCGATATTGGCTTCTCATGTCTTAGTATCCTTGGCATAACACTAGCTGAGCCCACACTATATAATAAAAAATATCTTCTACATATATATATATATATCTATCTCTCTCTCTCTCTATATATATATACATACATTGTGTTTGCTTGGTAATTTATTTATTATTTACTAACTCTTCTACTAAGTGTATTTGCAGGTACCCGGAGGCGCACCCCAAAGTTAAAGCATTCGCATAAAATAAAATAAAAGCGAAATATCGCTAAATTCTCTTCATTCCATCTTTTTATGATTATTTGCTTTCATTACTATCTTGTTAAACCTATACCTATTTTAAATATTTGCATGCCTAGTTTAAATATCTCTTGGTTGGTTTAATAATTAGAACACCTTTAGAATTGTAGATTGCATGTTAGCACAATAATATTAAGCCTAAGTGACAACCGCAAGTTAGCGGATCCTATAGGATGCCTAACGCCTTCCCTTTAGGATAATAAAGAACTCTTACCTAGAATCTCACATAGCTTTCACAGATCTTTAAATGGAGATCATTCGTAGTATTTTATGCTACATTTTTAGTGTCCTAATTCACTATAATAATTAGGTGGCGACTCCTTAAAATAAATTTAGGAATCAACCATAAGTAGTACTCCCGTTTTCGACTCCGATTGAAATGGGGTGTTACAGCCATATTATTTTTTTATGCAATCCAATTTCCATTTGCTAAAGTGAGTAGTCATGTGCCTAGTGCGTATAATTTTTTAGATGACGAAGTCTCACCGTACATTATGCACCATTCATGGGCTGATCCAGTGACCCCGAAACGCCAACAGGCCCACTGCCTGCTGGCCCGCCACCACTGCTTCTTCCCCAGTTTATGCTAGTGGGCCGATTGCCTAGCCCACTATCGAGACAACTTTTGGCCCAGTTTCTACTCCAGTCTAGTCTACTATTTCCATTTTTGGGCCAGCAGACCCACTGCATGCTGGCCAGTCCTTCACCCATCCGACTTATTCCCAAAATCCACCCAATTCTCCCTCAACACACAGGCCTGCTACTCGTAGTCAATGGAATATTTTTAAATCAAAAAGACATTTTAATCTTAATTCTAATATTATTAAATCCCCACTACCCCGTAATTCAGTGGCTGCATTAAATGATCAAAATTGGAAATTGACTATGAACGATGAATTTAATGATCTTATTGAAAATAAGACGTGGGAGTTGGTGCCCCGTCCTTCTGGTATAAATATTATTCAGTCTATGCGAATTTTTACTCAAAAAGATAATTTTTACGATTCTTTTGCGAGACATAAGACTCGTATTGTAGGTGATGGTAAAACTCAACAGGTTGACGTGGATTGTGGTGAGACATTTAGTCTAGTGGTCAAACCGGCTACCATTCGCATTGTTCTCGATCTGGCTCTTTCTAAGGCATGGCCTAATCATCAGCTCGATGTGAAGAATGCTTTCTTACATGGTGATCTTCAGGAGACAATTTACATGCATCAACCTTTGGGTTTTAGAGACCCCAAATATCCTAATCACGTCTGTTTATTGAAAAGGTCCCTATATAGACTTAAGCAGGCCCCACAGGCTTGGTATAAGAGATTTGCAGACTATGTATCTACTATTGAGTTTTCTCACAACAGGTCTAATAATTCATTGTTCATATATCGCCGTGGTACTTCCCTGATTTATATTATCTTATATGTTGATGGTATTATCGATTGCTTCTTCTGATGTGTTACATAAGTCGATCATGACACTATTCAGTTCTGAGTTTGCTATAAAAAACTTGGGGCCCTTGAGTTATTTCTTGGGAATTGTTCACTCGTCATGCAGGTGGGTTATTCTTATCACAACGGAAGTATGCCGCTGAGACAATTGAGTAGACTGATATGTCCTCGTGTAAATCTACTTCCACTTCGGTTTATACGAAACCCAAGTGTTAGGCGATTTCCCCGTACTCAACGCAAGTGTACGTATCGTTCACAAGTAATATAGTCTGGTAAGACCGAATATCGTCCTCAGTCTAGGTTATCAAATACCGATTATCTAAGCTTTAGTTTCTATTTGGTGAACGTTAATTTATTTGTTTTTTATCTAATAACTAAGACTAAGTAATTTCAGAAAATAAACTAATTAGGATAATACTTTGGTTTAAATCAGTTATGAAGGAATTAGGGCTTCCAATATCCTCGACTATCCACTCTTTTCAATCCTTAATGCAACTAGAATGAGCGGTTAACTAGACTGTCTTATATTCTGGTTAGGATATATAATCGCTCAACCCAGTACATAACCCTTCTATATTACTATGATAGGATTTACCACATAGGAGGATTAAGAACAACAACCTACAATGCTACACAAGTATCGGGGTAGTTTCGTCCGCGATTTTAACCTATGTCTATTCAATTACAGCATATCCAAATCTCTCATCTCAGTTCTTGATTCAAAATCATATAGATTATGATAATTAATGGTCAGTTAACTATCAAACATTCATACCAAATATTGAATAAATCTTAATCAAGTGAAAAAGAAATCAAACTAATGCATTAATTCATGAAATAGAGTTTCAAGCGATTCAATAGGAAAGCCATAATTAAGTAATTAGCTCCTAAACATTGTCATGTCAAGAACTACTACAAACCAACATAAACTGAAATAAAAACAAAGAAAAGAAAAAAAACCAAAGTTATCTCCAATCCTGTGTTGTAGCCTCCTTTCTTGCCTCCCTAAAGTATGATTTAGAATTATGTACAAGATAAATAATGAGGCTAGAGTTTAGGGATTTTATAGTTGAGAAAATATGGATTTCGGACCCTAAAAACCGTGTCAAAATCGGCCCAGAACGTGATTTTTCTCGCCTCACCGCAGCTTCACAGACCGGTACCATGGTGCCAAAGTATCTTCGCTTCTCTAAATATTAGGCACCGCGGTCAGATCGTAATCGCAGCTGCCAAAGTACTGCAACAATTTTTTTTCGAAACCTTGTTCTTTTCTCGTCCGGACTTCGTCTGATTTCTTCTATACTTCCCGGAACTTCTTAGGCTTCATTCGTTGTCCCTTTTAGTGCACAATTCCATCTAAATCAAGCTCGTTTCATCCTCTTTTTGCCATTTCTCCATTTAAGACCGCTGTGACTCAAAAGAAAGAAAAATAGACCTAATACTATACTAAACATAAACGAAATGAGTAAAATACTAACTAAAAATGACTCAAAAAGTATATATAAAATATGCCGAACTAACCCAAAAACTTAAACTTTACTCGCCCTCGAGTAAAACAAAAACAAAAACGAAAACAAAACAAACGAAGACTCTATGAAATGGATCAAATAGTTATAGTAATGCTCTTTCAAAATCATGGATGAAAGATGGGATAATATGTTAGAACATATATAGCATAAATAATCGCAATCTAGAATTTCAAGTTAGATATTTCGCAAATTCACTTAGATCATGGTCAATGGAAATACAAACACCTAACATATGCATGTCAATTTCATTCCATCTTTTCCAAAATGCTATAGACCTGTTTACTTGCTATTCTCCACTAATCATAGACATACACATTAAATATCATCAGGACTTTTAAGAGTTGTAATGTAGGCTTAGACAAAGGTAGGTAAAAATAGGCATTTAGGCTCAATTACGTACCATAAACTTTTTTCATTCAACTCCTTTTCCTTCTTTTTGATTTCCTTTTTAATCTCATACCTATTTTTCCCCTCTTTTATTTTGAGAGAATGAGATACATTATAAATGACAGGCACCCCCAAACTTAGGCTTTTGCATATTCTTCATTGGGGTGCATCAAAATTTTCAATTCTCTTTTTGTTTCTTTTTCAACACTTTTCATCCAACTAACTTTCAATTATCACTTATGACACAAACAGAGAATCATAGCGTGTCAAACAAAGATCTTATTTTAGGCTCAAAGGGGCTGACTAGTGATACAATTCATGTCAGGATAGGTAATGAATGGTCAGAAGGGCTATCAAAGAAACGCTTGAATCATCTCCCTAAACATGTACATCTTAACTATTTCGCCTCAAATAACAAGCAAACAAATTTTCTAGACATTTTTTATTTTTTCTTTCCATAACTGACACACATATGCTAAGCACAAATATCCCAAAGAATTAGATGTCATGAATTTTTGGCATATCTAACTTAAGCACACAGATTGTCGCTTTTAATTCTATTACATTATCCACTTTATCCACTCAATATCTTTAGCAACTACAACATGCTTGATCCATAAAAAAATAAATTATGACTCAAAAACACATGGAACAACACAAAGACAAATAAAAAAAACTCAAAAACAGACACGCAAAACAAACTAAGATCCCCCAAACTTAAATGACACATTGTCCCTCATGTATGAAGACTAAAATAAGTGACAACTTACTGACACAACACATCGATCATAACGGAGGTTTGGGATGAGATTCTGGAAATTACACATCTTTTGGGCTCTCTGAAGTTTCAACGCTTTTGATTCTTTCCCCCTTAGGGTCAGTCCCTAGTCCACCTGCCATCAAAACATAAGACAAAACCCAAGACCGTGAGTGTGCTTAAGATAAAATAAAATAAACTAAAACAAAAATTAAACTAACATAATTAAAAACAGTGGGTTGCCTCCCAACAAGCGCCGTATTTAACGTCTTTTAACCGAATGCAGTTAACCTTTACTAGTACCCATTGGATCCTTCTGCGAACTGCTTGCAATCAGCACAGTCATTGTTGCAGGTCTCACTTTTCCTGCAACACTTTTTTCAAACAAGGGCATCATAACTAAGATTATCCCCCAATTACACAAGGCAGACTTGTCTTCTATGCTCTCTATAATGTAGGGATCAGTGAAACTCCCTACATCTCTCAATTTTTGGGGGTGCCTTTGAGGGTATGGACTTTCTAGTTGGGGGTGCCGAAAGTACTGCAGCAATTTTTTTTCGAAACCTTGTCCTTTTTTCGTCCGGACTTCGTCTGATTTCTTCTATACTTTCCGGGACTTCTTAGGCTTCATTCCTTGGCCCTTTTAGTGTGCAATTACATCTAAATCAAGTTCGTTTCATCCTCTTTTTGCCATTTCTCCATTTAGGACCGTTGTGACTCAAAAGAAAGAAAAATAGACCTAATATTATACTAAACACAAACGAAATAAGTAAAATACTAACTAAAAATGACTCAAAAACTGTATATAAAATATGCCTAACACCAAGCTGGGTGTTGTGGCTGACTCACCTTACGAGGATCCTATCCACTATCGCAGTCTTGTAGGGGCTCTTCAGTATCTTACTTTTACGAGACCGGATATTACATTTGTCGTACAACAAGTGTGTTTGTTTATGCATTATCCTAGGGTTGAGCACATGAATGCACTCAAACGCATTATACGATACATCTAGGGAACACTTCACTATGACTTACATCTATATCCATCGTCGACCTCTACACTTGTCTCGTATACAGATGCTGATTGAGGTGGTTGTCCAGATACCAGACGCTCCACGTCTGGTTATTGTATGTTTCTTGGTGAGCGGGTGTAGGTTAGCGACATTCTATGTTATCACACTCTAGTGCAGAGGTCGAGTATCGAGGGGTTGCCAATGTGATATCTGAATCACGTTGGTTACATAATCTTCTCTTAGAACTTCATTGTCTCATTAAGAAAGCTACCTTGGTTTATTGTGATAATATTAGTGCAGTCTATCTTTCTGATAATCCGGTAACATCAGCGCACTAAACATATCGAGATGAATATCCATTTTGTTCGCAAGAAGGTAGCTCGTGGACAAGTACGCGTCTGCCATGTCCTTTCTAGGTATCAAATTGCAGACATGGGTCTTCCCTCAGTTCTGTTTGAACATTATAGGGACAATATCAACGTACGAAGACCACCCGCTATGACTGTGGGGGTGTGAAAATATACCGTGGTATACACGATATATACAATGTCTTGTGTATACCGTGTATATCACGGGAACACAAAACTATTTTAGGTAAGTTTGGACCGTGATATACACGTTATATCCAGCCATATATATCACGGTTTTAGGCCCCTATTTTTAGTATTGTATTTGTAATTAATTAGCATTGTACACTTACCATAATTATATGATTTTTGTACAAATAGAATCGGGTTTTGGGAGTAGAGTAGAAATAGGATTTTCCATATTATGAAAATTATAAATTGTATATATACTCGTTCATTAATGAAAATAATCAAAGTATTATTTCTTTCGGTGATCAAGAAGACAAATCTATAGGCGGAAAAGTAACCAAAGATATAGATACAATGACAGTATTAAAACAGATCAGCCCCGCAAAATTGTTGTTTGAGGACAAAGAAAACTGCAATGGAAGAGTTTAATGGGTTAACATCGTAACAACAGCCAATATCATGCTAGTATTGGAACAAGAAACTAGTTAATGATGTCGCAGAACTGTTTTTTCTATTTCTATTCATCGTTTCGGTGCAACTTCAAGAGATTGACGTATCACGTATGTATGACAAATTCAGACAACAGATGAATTAAGTAGCTCAGGAGGCAGCAGAAATACGATGTCTTAAAAGATGATTTTAGCTCGCTTTCTCAGACAAAGTAGACTTAGCTCGTGAATTTTCAAACTGAAGTTTGAGAGATCATTAGACATTTGCACGACCTATTCTTTTTCCACAAAGATATAGTAGTTCCTTAGCAGCTAAAATTTCTCACAAGGAAAAAATGAAGGAATATCGTAAATATGTATATTATAGAAACAATTGTATTTCTACCCATAATTAGAATATTTTCATATATTATGTAAATATAATTATGATAAAACTAGGATTCCTCTTTTATATAGGTTTAAAATTCCTATTGTATAAAGGATGAACATTGTACTCTATTATATACTTTGATATAAATGAAAGACTCCCCAAGGGAGATTAATATCATCTTACATGGTATCAAGAGCCTAATACAAAATCCTAAATTTTTTCTTTGTGTGAACCGTCGCCGCCGACCAGCCCCCCCCCCCCCTCGGGCAGTTCCGCCGCGGTTCCTCCCCCTCTCCTCCCAAAATTCTTGGGTTTTCTTCTTCTTTTCTCTCTTCTCTAAATGGATACTCAGGATTACACTTCTAATTCTGACGCATCTACCTCCACAAATCCCACCACCACGTCGTCATCTTCTTTTCATCCCGCCCTCACTGTTACCAATATCAAGAATTATATTCTCATTCTTCTTGATCAAGAAAACAGTCAGTATTCTCCTTGGGTTGAACTGTTTCGTAATCATGCATGTCTCTATGACGTGCTTGACCACATCGACGACACGATTCCGCGCCCTCCAGAGGTTGATGAGTCTACTTGGCGTCGTCTAGAAGTCGGCGTCAAACGGTGGATTTATGGCAGTATCTCTCAGGATCTTCTTTTTACTATCATGAAATCTGGTGTCACAGCCCGTGATTTATGGAACCGCTTGGAGGAAATCTTTCAAGATAACAAGCACACCCGTGCGGTGTATTTGGAGGAACAATTTAACAATACATGACTGAATATTGCAGACAATTGAAACTACTGGCCGATCAACTCTCCAATATCGACACGCCTGTCTCGGACACTAAGATGGTATTGCAATTGATTGCAGGCCTTCCCAAAGGCGACTAGATACATTAGCCTCCATAATTTAACAGGCAGATCCACTTCCCAGTTTTAACAAAACTCGTTCGCAGTTGTTGCTCGAAGAGACTCGTCGTGCTAACCAGGATGAGCACACTCATAAGGCATTAGCTGTCGAAACACGCCCTCAAGATCCAACGCCGCCAGAAAACTCTCAACCGCAGCAGGGACACGATGGCAAGGGTCGCGGCAGAGGAGGTCGTGGTCGTGGTAGGGGTCGCGGACATTAGAATCAGCAGCAACAACAACAGAGCCCACATATTCAGTTCAGTGTCGCGGCGCCCCAAAAGTACCAGATAAAGACCGCAGCCGCGCAGCCCAAAGACCAAAGAACTCGTCCAGCATGACACCCACTGAGTTGGGTCAGACCTTCAGCTGTCTCAACATGAAACAGCCTGACAACAACTGGTACATGGACTCCGGAGCCACTTCTCACCTCACCCGATCTGCAGGTAATATTCTCAAACTGTTTGATTTAAATCATCCTCAATTTGTGACAGTTGGTAGTGGCCACCGCATTCTAGTAAAGGGTTATGGTATATCCTACACACCACCTCCTCATACATTCCCCCTTCAAAATACCCTATATGTCTCACATATGACTAAGAATCTAATCTCTATCCGCAAATTCACTCGTAATAACTCTGTCTCCGTTGATTTTGACCCTTATGGTTTCACTGTGAAGGATCTTCATACGGGAACACCTCTTACGAGATGCAATAGCACGGGGGATCTCTATCCATTCACTCCCACCTCCGCTGCCTGATCTAGCTCTCCCGTCTCTCTAGCGATCATTTCTTCTTCCATATGACATAATAGGCTTGGTCATCCAGGAGCCCCAATTTTTAATTTTCTTAGAGGCAATAATTTCATTACTTGTAATGGAAAGCTTCTCCAAAACTGTGTTTCTTGTTCTTTAGGCAAACATACTCGTCTTCCGTTTAAGTCATCCACTAGTGTTACTTTTGCACCATTTGATATTATATATGCCGATTTATGGACATCACTTGTTGCTAGTTCTCACGGTCATAAATACTATTTTATCCTATTAGATGACTTTTCTCACTTTGTTTGGTTGTATCCTCACAAATTTAAATCGAAAGTTTTTATCAAATTTCTTGAGTTTCAAACACAATTTGAAAAAGGTATAAAATCTTTTCAGTGCGATAATGGTCGTGAATTCAACAACTCTATGTTTCACCATTTTTGTACTAATAATGGCATGGTTTTTCGCTTCTCCTGCCCCCACACCTCCTCACAAAACGGTAAAGCTGAAAGAATAATCTGCACCATTAACAATATGATTCGCACTCTTTTGATTCATGCCTCCCTACCTCCATATTTCTGGGTCTATGCTGCTAAAATGTCAGAATACGTTCTAAATATTCTCCCAACTAGCACCCTTCACAATATGATCCCTACCGAAATTCTCTATCATATCCCCTCTTATGATCATCTCCGAATATTTGATTGGCTATGCTATCCTAACTTTTCCTCTACTGCCCCTCATAAACTACCCCCCGGTCCACTCCTTGTGTCTACCTAGGATTCCCGCCGAACCATAGGGGATATCTATGTTATGACTTGTCCACTCATCAGATTCACATCTCTCGTCACGTCACATTCGACGAGACCACATTCCCGTTTTCGAATCTTAAAAAGTTCCAAAAACCGGATTACTCTTTTCTTGACGAGTCTGTCATCTCTCCCATCATCCTAAGTCAACTAGAGCATATCAGTTCGTCTTCAGCGTCAGCACCGCGACGCCAAAACTCCTGCGAACAGGTCCCTGATTCACCGTCGGCAATGCCGCGCCGGTCTTGGCGAGCCACGCGCCAAAACATCAGAGAGGTTTGTCAGTCCTCCAACGCCGCGACACTTGATCACGGCGCCGTCGATGGTTCCTCCAGCGCCGCGGTGCCTACTTCGACGTCTGTCCCTCCTTATCCGTATCTAATAAATCCCTCCGCATTGAAACCTCCTACTATCCCCACTCACCAAATGAAAATTCGTGCAAAACATGAAATCTTCAAACCCAAAGTCCAATTTAACTTGTCTGCCCAAATCATTTCACAAATTCTCAAGAACCCTATATTGGTCAAACAAGACCCTAATTGGAATGCGGCTATGACTGAGGAATTCAATGTTTTAACTAAACAACACACATGAGATCTAGTACCTAGACCTGAGGGGGTGAATGTGATTTGTTGTCTGTGGCTATTTCATCACAAATTCATAGACAATAGAGATCTTGAGATGTATAAGGCAAGACTTGTGGCTAATGGCACAAATCAGCAGGAGGGCCTTGATTGTGGTGAGACCTTCAGCCCGATTGTCAAACCGGCTACCATCTGCACAGTTTTGAGTATTGCCATAGGCAAACACTGGCCGATCCATCAGCTTGATGTGAAGAATACATTATTACATGGGGATCTGAGAGAGAAAGTCTACATGCATCAGCCGTCAGGATTCACTCATCCAGTAGTTCCTCACTATGTGTGACGTCTCCGTAAGTCACTAAATGGCCTGAAATAGGCCCTCCGTGTGTGGTACGATCGCTTTTCCAGGTATATTGTTATACCCCGTATTTCCAGAGTATGTACGTGAGGGCGTACGTATAAAATTTAAGCCTTAAGGTTTGGCAAGGTTCGAAAATTTGGGCACAAGTGCCGAAAAGAATCGTTTTTCGACGAAACGTTTTACTAAACTTGCGAAGGGAAAATTCCGGCTATGTCATTTATAATTTTTGTGGATTTTTCCGAGAGACGAAATATTTTGGACCAACGGGAGGGTGACATGTGTCACCTCACATCGAAGGAATTGCGCGTAAAGGGACGAAATGGGGCTTATAGTTGGTAGGATATTTGTGCAAGTTGGTGTGGTAGATGGATAAGGTACACATGGTTAAATCCTAGCCCTACACTTGCCTAACACTTGGATGGATCTTGGCCATTGGTTGGCCATTGCTTGACCTATAAATACCCCCTAAGTTGATGAACTTCTTCATCCTAAAATCATTTTCCAAGTCTTGAAATCCCTTTCTCCCCCCCTCTTGTGAGCCTAATGAGAGCACCCTCCCCTTCCCTAGCCCTCACGAGAAACACCCCCTCCCCTTGCCTAGTTGTTCTCGAAATACTACCCTCCCTTGGTAGAAAAATTGTATTCTAGTATTGTTACTATGCCCAAATACTTTAGCCCAAATACCTTGTAGTATTTTCCAAAGTTACCTCTATACGTAGAGCAGGAAATACTATTATACTTCCTTCACTAAACGAAACCCTTTGGAAAAATCTCCATAATTGGTTGGAGTACTTAGTAGAAGTGTGTAGAACTTCTAAGGGTTCTTGGGGCGAATGAGCGCACGAGTAGGAGCTAAACTCGTCAGATCGACTTTTATCTCGGATAATTTTGGGCTTATCGAGGTAAATAATCTTGTCCCCTGTTGTTATTGGATATTACATGTTGTAGGAATATATAGTTGAAGTATACTATATATAGAATGAACATAGTTTTGCGGCAATGTCTTTTGACTTAAGCTGAATTTAAAGAAAGAGAATCGAATCAGAATTACATAGATCAGACATGAGACTTGTGTAGCATTATTGTGTAGTAGAATTGTACACGCCCGGTTAGGCGTATAAACCCCTCGGTTGGCTTGGTAGCCGGCCTCGATAGAGGAGGAGATTTACGCGGTTGCGGGGGGGGGGGGAGCTGCTGCCGAATTTTCTGTAGAATATTCTACGTTGAGATCTAGATGTTAATAAGCGCCTTGTGGCATTTATAGGTTGAAGTACTACGTGTGGCGTGATCTACTTGGCTTAAGGAGTAGCCGACGGTTTGAGGTACTTGGAGCGTTTTGCTATTAGTCGATAATCGTCGCGAGGTATGTGAACCTCTTCCTATCCTTTCTAGCATGATATGTTTGTAAACTATGTAGTGCGTAGACGCATACGTGCTAAATGAATTTGGTCGGTTTTAAACATAGGTGTTATAATAACTTTATGGGAAGTTAGTTATAACGACTCTATGTAGGTAAAAGAATGGTTTATTGATTGTAGAAGTTAAGAGACTTGATCTTGAAAGATAAGAGACTTAACTTAATTGACTTGATATGTATCTTGTTAAAGAGTTGTGAAACCTCATTCGTGAGTAATGAGTACTTGGTTTTAACAAATAATGTTTTACTGATTTCGGAAATGAGAATAAGGGTCGAACAAACCACTGCAGCGCTAATAAAGGAAAATGTATTGACTAATGAATTATATTAAAACCAGTAGAAACCTCCATCCGCATAGAAGCTAAGATGAGACAAAATGATATTACATTTCCTAGATCATGGTCGCTTTATAAGATTGTAATAGACAAGAACAACCTACTCACACATAAGGCATATGTTTCTCAAATTTGTTTTAAAGGAGAATTATATTCTTAAGTGATTAAAACTATGAACTACGAAACCTTTCGAAAATGAGAAACTTGAGCATTTGAAATTAGGCAAACTTGAACGTTTGGAAAATAATGTGTTACTTGATTTTACAAGGGAAGTGTTTTGGTTTACTTAAAAGATAGTCACTCTATTTTTACTACGAATATTGTGTGACTTTTGTGAAAGAAACGTATCTTTTTAAAAGAGTTAATGTATGTAATACTTTAGGGTCAGAACCGGATTTTGGCATAAAATGATAGTACCTTACGTTGTGTGTAACTTGCCTATGTTTGCGTGTGATAGCCTTGTTGTGCAAATCGTATTTTACTCGACTACCGCGTCATGGATGAACCGAATGTATTTCACTCGACTACGCGTTCACGGGATGAACCGAATGTATTCCACCCGACTACCGCGTTCGGGATGAACCGAATGTATTCCACCCGACTACCGCGTTACGAGATGAACCGAATGTACTTCACTCGACTACCGCGTTCGTGGATGAACCGAATGTATTTCACTCGACTACCGCGTTACGGGATGAACCGAATGTATTCCACCCGACTACCGCGTTCATGGGATGAACCGAATGTATTCCACCGACCACCGCGTCACGGGATGAACCGAATGTACTTCACTCGACTACCGCGTTCGTAGGATGAACCGAATGTATTTCACTGACTACCGCGTTCGTGGATGAACCGAATGTATTTCACTCGACTACCGCGTCCACGGATGGACCGAATGTATTCCATCCGACTACCGAAGTTCATAAGATGAACCGAATGTATTCCACACGCTTTCTATCCGGGTCCATGAGATGGGCCGAGACATGTTATATGTATCACATGGTTTGTACCTAGATCGCCGGCAGTGGCGGAAGGAGTTCCACGGGCATGAGGATGACTTTGAGGCGCGAGTCCCCGACTTGACATGATCGCTTTATGTTGTGGAATCGTAGTTTGGTTATCATACATGTCCCGCTTTATATAGACTATTATGATTTCATTTACGTATTTTATAGTTTCACATACTTGGTACTGTTGATCGACTCCTTCGGCCGCTCACGCCGCAGTAGAGGTACATCTACCGCCGATCCCCGCATAGGATCACATTTCAACAGATTGGGAAGCTCCGTTTCCTTCGAGGCTTATCTTTTGTATGTTACTCGAGTCCGTAAGTTCTTATACATTCGTGGTATGGCGGCCCCGCCTGGCCATAGTTGTTGTAAAAATCTTAGAGGTCTGTAGCAATTGCTGTGGCGGGGTTGTAAGGATCAGAATCGCTCAAGGTCGATATATATATATATATGCTGAAAGGCAACCGTTTTGGTTGGCCTATTTTCTTTTATCTTGATCCATATCAATTTGTATGTTTAAGTTTTTATTTTCCGCTGATTCTCTCTGATGTTGTATCACTAGGGTGCCCGGGGTAAGACACCAGTCACGGGCCCGGGTTCGGGTCGTGACAAAAGTGGTATCGGAGCAGTTAATCCTCGGAAAGTGTCTACAGACCGTGTCTAGTAGAGTCTTGATTATCGGTGTGTTGTGCACCACATCTATAATCAGGAGGCTATAGGACATTTAGGATTGGTTTCCATTCTTCTCATTCTGAGATCGTGCCTTAGAGTCGTATGATAAGTTGGACCCTCCGACGTATTCCTTTCTTTACCGCTATGCCTCCGCGTAAGGCAACCCGCCCGTGGCGGCAAGGCAGGCGGAGCCGCGAGAGCACGGAGGGTTACCGGGGCAGAGGCCCAGTCGTTACCTGAGATAGTGCTTCCGACGGTGAGTTTTGCGACGCCGCCAGCGCCGGCAGAGTTTAGAGCCGCAGCAGTGGCTGCTGAGACTACAGTACCTGAGCCTCCAGTCCCACACCGAGCGATGAGACGGGTACAAGGAGATGACTCGCCATCGCCGTGGTCGTGGCGATATGGCGAGAGGCCGGATGTAGCGAGTGGCTCCAGTAGCACCGTAGTTCACCCCGAGCGCATGCTTGAGACTACGGGACTTTCGAGTCAGAGCCCGCCGATGTTCTATGGATCGAGCCGAGGATGACCTCGTGAGTTTATCCGACAGCCTGACGGATCATGAGAGTGATCGAGTCTCGAGGCGAGTCGGTGGTATTGGGTTCGTGATCACCGCGTGATACCGCAATGATCGGGTTTGATTCGCGAGCTGTCCCGGGGAGAGCATGCACTTCCAGACGTTTGGGAAGAGTTCTCAAGGGCTTTTCTTGCACATTTCTTGCCCCCGTATGAGGAGGGCTCGGGCCGCAGATTTTTGACGCTGAGGCGGGACGCGACGGTTAGAGAGTACAATGTGGAGTTCGACTCATTAGCTCGGTATGTTCCCGCCAGAGTAGCCGATATGGAGGATGAGTACACCGCTACGCCACCGGCTAGATGATTACTTGGCGAGGCTTGTACGGTGTAGCTCTTCACCGCATGGACATTGCCCGCACGCAAGCTCACGACCAGGATGCGAGGCACGGAGAGGTCGATCGAATGACCAGATCACCGTAAGAGGCCGCAGCAGGTCCTTGGTAACTTTCGAGACGGATCGCCTTAGCAAAGCTAGTTATGTACCTCCGCCAAGATGCAGTGGTCCTTCACAATCTTCGTGACGTTCGGGTATTCGAGCCTGGTCGAGCTCCGTGGCTTCGGTTCATAGGTATACGTGAGTTCTAGCCGCCAGGATTCATGCCCTCAGTGCATGATGTGGCGGCGCCATCCCGGGAATGTCGTCTTTTATCGGTGCTTGTTTCACTCGCGCCGTCAGGCCATGTGACGAGATCGTGCTTATAGGAGGGGTACCGCAGATGACGCAGCCTACCGGATCGATGGCGTGTTCATCGCTTTCTATGCATGCGGCAGCGTGCCTATGATTAGAGTGAAACGGTAGATACAGTATATCCTTAACCTCTAGAGTTTTGTTTGCGCGATATGATGATCTTATTATCGTGTGCTATGCGGATAGCGTTGTGTTATTTGTAAGTTAGAAAACATGGTTAGTTGGAAGGATAAGTGTGGGGTATGGAAAGTGTGAACCTTAGGATATTTTACATTGAGACCTTAGATGTAAGGCCGCTGCGTCACAAGATTTTTTTTTGCGGGTGATCCTTGTCGGAAGGTATAAGTATACGTGGAGTAATTGTGGGAAAAATTTCCTTGGGTCAGTGTAAAATGGAAGTGGTAGCTTTCATGACTTGAATAGGTAAGATTGTTCCGGATCGGAACAAGAGTTTGGCGATTATGGGTCGGGTTGAGGACCATTTGCGGTCAACCCGCAGCCCGGCCAGTGGGGTCAGTTCGGGGTGGTCCCGCCAGTGGTAGGATCACGAGGATGCTAGGCCCAAGTTTAGGTAACCATCGTATGAATTCGTGGATGCGTTCGACCAGAATCGGTTCGTGAAGGCCGGGAATGGCCTTAGAGGAAAGTGAAGCTAGTTAGATGACCAAGTTTGGAGGTAGTGACTCCAAAGTTTTGGAAACAGAAGCGTTGACTGGAGTGTGGTACGTGTACTAGGAAGAATTCGAGTGTTCGAGAAGGGTACGACGAGAAAGGAAAGAAGTGAACTTGTGCTGAAAGATGGAAGTGATCATTCTTGTGAAATGAATGTGCGAAGGGAGTGTTCCTTGGACCAAGAGCGAGAGTTGGTACTGTTTTGCATCGTCGAGGTGATTCCTCGTTGGCCTGGATTTAAGTATGTTCGCGCATGTTATTTTGTGGCCAGGTGTGGCATGGTTGTTTTCGTAAGTATGGAAGTGAAGACTATACTGGCGCCTGTTTGTTTTGAGACCTAGAAGGAACATTCGTGACGAATGTTTCTAAGGGGGGAAGAATGTTATACCCCGTATTTCCAGAGTATGTACGTGAGGGCGTACGTATAAAATTTAAGCCTTAAGGTTTGGCAAGGTTCAAAAATTTGGGCACAAGTGCCGAAAAGAATCGTTTTTCGACGAAACGTTTTACTAAACTTGCGAAGGGAAAATTCCGGCTATGTCATTTATAATTTTTGCGGATTTTTCCGAGAGACGAAATATTTTGATCAACGGAGGGTGACATGTGTCACCCTCACATCAAAGGAATTGTGGGCGTAAAGGGACGAAATGGGGCTTGTAGTTGGTAGGATATTTGTGCAAGTTGGTGTGGTAGATGGATAAGGTACACATGGTTAAATCCTAGCCCTACACTTGCCTAACACTGATGGATCTTCGCCATTGGTTGGCCATTGCTTGACCTATAAATACCCCTAAGTTGATGAACTTCTTCATCCTAAAATCATTTTCCAAGTCTTGAAATCCCTTTCTCCCCTCTCCGAGCTAGCGAGAGCACCCTCCCCTTACCTAGCCTCACGAGAAACACCCCTCCCCTTGCCTAGTTGTTCTCGAAATACTACCCTCCCTTGGTAGAAAAATTGTATTCTAGTATTGTTACTATGCCCAAATACTTTAGCCCAAATACCTTGTAGTATTTTCCAAAGTTACCTCTATACGTAGAGTCTGAAATACTATTATACTTCCCTTCACTACTAAACGAAACCCTTTGGAAAAATCTCCATAATTGGTTGGAGTACTTAGTAGAAGTGTAGAACTTCTAAGGGTTCTTGGCGAATGGAGCGCACTGAGTAGAGCTAAACCTTGCTCAGATCGACTTTTATCTCGGATAATTTTGGGCTTATCGAGGTAAATAATCTTGTCCCTGTTGTTATTGGATATTACATGTAGTAGGAATATATAGTTGAAGTATACTATATATAGAATCAACATAGTTTTCATGGCAATGTCTTTTGACTTAAGCCCAATTTAAAGAAAGAGAATCAATCAGAATTACATAGATCAGACATAAAAGACTTGTGTAGCATTACCGTGTAGTAGAATTATACACGTCCCGTTAGACGTATAAACCCCCGTTGGCTTTGGCAGCCTCGATAGATGAGGAGATTTACGCGGCCATGTGTGGGGAGGTCCGAATTTTCTCAGAATATTCTACGCTGAGATCTAGATGTTAATAAGCGCGTGGCCTTTATAGTCAAGTACTACGTGTGGCGTGATCTACTTGGCTTAGGAGTAGCGACGATTTGAGGTACTTGAGCGCTTTGCTATTAGTCGATAATCGTCGCGAGGTATGTGAACCTCTTCCTATCTTTTCTAGCATGATATGTTTGTAAACTATGTAGTACGGTGAGACGATACGTGCTAAATGAATTTGTCGGTTTAAAACATGTGGTGTTATAATAACTTTATGGGAAGTTAGTTATAACGACTCTACGTAGGTAAAGAATAGTTTATTGATTGTAGGTTAAGAGACTTGATCTTGAAAGATAAGAGACTTAACTTAATTGACTTGATATGTATCTTGTTAAAGAGTGTGAAACCTCATTCGTGAGTAATGAGTACTTGGTTTTAACAAATAATGTTTTAATCGATTCGAAATGAGAATAAGGGTCGAACAAACCATCATAGCTAATAAAGGAAAATGTATTGACTAATGAATTATATTAAAACCAGTAGAAACCTCCATCCGCATGTAAGCTAAGATGAGACAAAATGATATTACATTTCCTAGATCATGGTCGCTTTTATAAGATTGTAATAGACAAGAACAACCTACTCACACATAAGGCATATGTTTCTCAATTTTGTTTTAAAGGAGAATTATATTCTTAAGTGATTAAAACTATGAACTACGAAACCTTTCGAAAATGAGAAACTTGATCATTTGAAATTAGTCAAACTTGAACGCTTGGAAAATAATGTGTTACTTGATTTTACAAGGGAAGTGTTTTGGTTTACTTAAAAGATAGTCACTCTATTTTTACTACGAATATCAGTGTGACTTTTGTAAAGAAACGTATCTTTTAAAAGAGTTAATGTATGTAATACTTTAGTGGTCGAACCGATTTTGGCATAAAATGATAGTACCTTAAGTTGTGTGTAACTTGCCTATGTTTGCGTGTGATAGCCTTGCAAGTAAATCAGTATTTTACTCGACGACCGCGTTGATGGGATGAACCGGGAATTTATTTCACTCGACTACCGCGTTCATGGGATGAACCGGGAATGTATTCCACCCGACTACCGCGTTCATGGGATGAACCGGGAATGTACTTCACTGACTACCGCTCACGGATGAACCGAATGTATTTCACTCGACTATCGCGTTTCACGGATGAACCGAATGTATTCCACCCGACTACCGCGTCACGGGATGAGCCGAATGTATTCCACCCGACTACCGCGTTCACTGGATGAACCGAATGTACTTCACTCGACTACCGCGTTCACGGGATGAACCGAATGTATTTCACTCGACCACCGCGTTCACGGGATGAACCGAATGTATTTCACTCATCATGGCCCACGGATGGATCGAATGTATTCCATCCGACTACCGAAGTTCATGAGATGAACCGAGAATGTATTCCACACGCTTTCTATCCGGGTCCATGACGGGCCGAGACATGTTATACGTATCACATGGTTTGTACCTAGATCGCCGGCAGCTGGCGAAGGAGTTCCACGGGCGTGAGGATGACTTTGAGGCGTGAGTCCCCGACTTGACATGATCGCTTTTATGTTGTGAATCGTAGTTTGGTTATCATACATGTCTCCCGCTTTATATAGACTATTATGATTTCATTTACGTATTTTACGATTCACATACTGTACTGTTGCATCGACCTCCTTCGGCCGCTCACGCCGCAGTAGAGGTACATCTACCGCCGATCCCCGCTATAGGATCACATTTCAACAGATTGGAAGCTCCGTTCCTTCCTGAGGCTTATCTTTTGCATGTTACCCGAGTCGTAAATTCTTATACATTCGTGGTATGGCGGCCCCGTCCCGTCATAGTTGTTGTAAAAATCTTATAGTGTCCGTAGTAATCGTGGGCGGGTTGTAAGGATTAGAATCGCTCAAGGTCGATATATATATATATGCTGAAAGGCAACCGTTTTGGTTGGCCTATTTTCTTTTATCTTGATCCATATCTATTTGTATGTTTAAGTTTTTATTTTCCGCTGATTCTCTCTGATGTTGTATCACTAGGGTGCCCGGGGTAAGGCACAAGTCACGGGCCCGGGTTCGGGTCGTGACATATATCTTGCAGATTAAATTTGTATGCAGCAAGAGTGATACATCACTTTTCATTTTTCATTGAGGTAGTAGCACTGCTTATTTATTACTTTACGTGGATAATATTGTTCTTACTGCCTCCTCCGACAGATTGAAAAATGAGATTATTGTCTTGTTTAAGTCCAAATTTGCAATGACTGATTTAGAGAACCTGAGTTATTTTTTGGGGGATATCAGTGACCAGGTCTGACAATCATATATTCTTGTGTCAGCGTAAGTATGCAGAAGAGATTGTGTACATGGCTAAGATAGCAAACTGCAAAGAGGTGCCCACTCCAGTTGATTCTAAATCTAAGCTCAGTGCAATGGATGGTGCTCCAGTCTCTGATCCTACTCTGTATAGGAGCCTTGAAGGTGCACTTCAGTATCTCACATTCACCAGGCCAGACATAACTTAGGTTGTTCAGCAGGTGTGCTTATTCATGCATGCCCCAGGGAGTCTCATTTCACTGCTCTTAAGCGTATTATTCGATACATTAAGAGCACTCTTAATTATGGTTTGCACCTATACCCCTCTGCTCCAAACAGGTTGCTTTCATATACAAATGCATATTGGGCAGGGTGTCCAGACACGTGACGCTCCACCTCCGGTTTTTGTGTTTTTTAGGGGATAATCTGATTTCTTGGTCTGCCAAGCGACGGGCTACCCTATCTCGCTCCAGTGTCGAGGCTGAGTACAGAGGCATTGCAAATATAGTAGATGATATTTGTTGGCTCAGAAATTTACTGTTAGAACTTCAGTGTCCTTTGCGTCAGACATCTATTGTGTACTGTGAAAACATCGCTGTCATCTATTTGTCTCATAATCCTGTTCAACATTAGCGAACCAAGCACATTGAGATAGACCTACACTTTGTTCGTGAAAAAGTTGCACTAGGTCATGTCAGAGTGTTACATGTTCCATCATCCTATCAGTATGCAGATATATTTACCAAGGACTTCCTGCATGCTTATTTCTTGACTTGATCCGCCTCAAGATCCGCCTCCCGTCCGATCGAGGGTGTGTAAACATGTATATTATAGAAACAATTGTATCCCTACCCATAATTAGAATATTTCCATATATTGTGTAAATATAATTATGATAAGACTAGGATTCCTCTTTTGTATAGGTTTAGTATTCCTCTTTTGTATAGGTTTAGAATTCCTATTGTATAAGGGATGAACATTGTACTCTATATATACTTTGATATTAATGAAAGACTCCCCAAGGGAGATTAATATCATTTTACAAATATATTAGACTCTATTCTATAGAGTTCTATCAAAGGCGTCAAGAACCTGAATTCACAAGACACCACAAACTTGGAATAGTATTGTCACCATGAAGAAGCGAAATGTAATTCGAATACTTGCAACCAGGATAGAATCATCAGTAAAACAATATCGCCAATGTTATGTTTTGAAACTATGTTGTTCGGACTCTTCCAAAATGTCACCTGATGTGTGTCGGATTTTAGTTCATCTTTGGAGGATCTGACACGCAACAACATTTTTGGAGAGTTTGAGCAACCTACTCAAAAAGTGAGGAGATGCTCTATTATTAGGAATGGGAAGAATATATGGTAACTCTACTTTTTATCTAAGTTTCATCATGAAGCTGAATAAAATCTTCCGTTTCTGATATGGCTCAAACAAGTCAAAAGTTTCAAACTTGAATGCATACAAATTACAACATGTTTATTCTTCCAAAATCACAAATTCTGCAATCTTGTTATTGGATGGATGGTGCTAATTATATTTCCCATGACCATAAAGTTCAGAAAATTATCCTTTAAGCTCTTTAGTAAGCTTATTGTTCTCTACTCGATGGAACATCCACTGTTTGACACAGACTAAAAAGGAAAGGCATCCGATTCAGGCGCAACTTCCGTGGTCATAGTTATCCTATAGGAATACCAGGACAAGTATTAAAATGCTGTACTTATTGAGGCTTTATCATATCAATCAAACAAAAAAGGAAATATGTTTTGCAGATCACGTTGCCCTTCCATCGAGCAGCCCTATTCAGACAGATCTGCTGAGGATTACACTGCTCAAATGATCATCAAAGAGGAGAGAGTCATTTGTGAAGAACAGGGCAATATGTATGGCAACCGGTATAACTACAACTTTCCTAGTGGATATCACCATGGATATCGTGCCCCTGAAGCTCCACTTTGTGGAGCCTTACCAAACAACTGAATTCCGAAGGAATGGAAAATATGAAGTCACTGAGGAAAAGGTTGATAATCAAAAGAGCAATATGTATGGCAATCGGTATAAATACAACTTTCCTAGTGGATATCACCATGGATATCCTGCCCCTGCACCTCAAAAGAAAGCCCACTTTGTGGAGAGCGAAAAACCCACTGAAATCGGTAGGAACGAGAAACATGAAGTCACAGAGGAAAAGGTTGATAGCTTCATCAAGAGGAAACACAAGAACTTTGAGCTTGCAAAGATGGACATTTTTAAGGTCTACTGAGCATACAACTAGCTCCTTGGCACGCAATATGGTTAAGAATGATCATTAGGTCATCGGTTGAATCAGTAGTATAATACAATGTCTGCCTTATAAAACATTTACTTTTTATCTGTATGCAAGTACTTGATATGTAATGAAACTTGAAGTTATTAGCTATTTGCTCATCCTTTGCAACTTGTTCATCAAATAGGACTGGCAATGGTATCATCCAAACAACTTAGCTTTTCTCTCATCTAAAATGCACCAGCATCTCCTAATCCATATGAACTTAGAAGAAGCAAGCTTCATTTTCTAATTAGTGAAATAGTCGACATACCTGCTTGTCATTGTAGATCAAATTAGCCTTATGATATAAGAAAAACTATGTATTGTACGTCCGCGAAAGTCAGACTCTTATCACTAATAGTTTGTTAATAGATTCTTATAGGATGAATTGCCTCTGTTAATGTCCAGCGCTCTTGCACAACATGCTCACAAATTACTCCTCCCCCCTCTTCTAGACTAGGAGGGAAGGTCCCTTCAAGTTCCAATCTAGCAAGAATATTACACCCCGTAATTCCAGGACATTTAATTGAGAACATGATTAAAGAAATAAGATTTGAATGTTGGAAGGAAAGTATATTTACATTTTTTATATGGAATAATTTTGGATACAACGAATGTGACGACGAAAATTATTAACTAGTAGTTAAATTCTTTCCAATGAATTTATGGACTTAGTATTGTATTATGAAGCTTGGCATTGATAATATGGGGTCCACCGGAAATTTCACAATTTTGTGGGCCCATCGAAATATTAAGAATTTTGGCTAAGTGTGGAGATATTTTTGTGAAGTGAAATATATGGCCAATAGGAGGGTGACATGTGTCCCCCCTCCACTTGTCTTGTAAAGGCTCCACTTGTATATATTGATATGTCTTGCAAGACTTTTTGGATCACAAAATATCTTCTCATCACAACTCTTTTCTCTCTTCCTTCTCCCTTGAGTTTTCGAAATCCATGAGCCAAGAAGATCAACTTATTTTCCAAGATTAAGCTTCTTAGCAAAGTTCTAAGCCAAGTTAACACTCCAAAACAGTGGGTTATGTTGTTGGCCGAAACTGCCCTAAGAACCCTAATCTTGGAGATGAACTTTTTGGAAGAAAAACAAGAAAATAAGATGATTACAAGCTTGTAGAAGATGCATGTGTGTTATTGTAACTTGAAGAAGTGGTGCAAAGGTGAAGTTGTTGGCCGAGAACTTAGGGACTGTTTTGGCTAAAACTAAGGTAAGATTTCTTCTTCCTCTTAAAGTATTTGAAATTTACATGATGTTATAGTTAAGGGATGAACTTGTGTTAAGTGAAATGGAGGATAAGAAGTGCATGTGACAGTTTTGTTTGTTGGCCGATTTTGAGGCAGTTTTTATATTATTGGATTCGTTGGTTATTGTTGTTGTTATCGTCACTAATTGCCTGTTAAAATGAAGGAAAACTTGTTATTGAAAGTTGATATGGTTTATATAAAAGTGTTGAAATTTGAAATGAATTTTAAGGAATTATGGAAAGGGCTTTGGTTTTGATTGATTGGCCGAAACTGCATGAAACTGTGGGACGTGGTTGTGCCGTTTTAGGGACTGTTTGGTGACGTTATAATGCTGGAAATTTAGTTACCATCATGCATGTTAAATGTGGTAATTGTTAATGTAAGTCCTAAAGGAATAAGAGTGTAGAAAGGTGTAGAAAGGCTTCACATTCTACCCTCGTTGTTGTTGGAATATGGACTGTTTTTGTGGACTGTTTTAATATGGAATAAGAGGCTGAATTTACATGAGAAATGGGTGTGTAAATCCCCTTTGTTGTTGTTTTGGTTGTGCCCTTAAGTGATGCTTGGTTATTGATGTTATTGGCTTTATTTGTAAGGTAGAAATGTATGTATAATTAGGAAAAGTGCTGCCCAAATTTTTATATGAAAAGAGAACCATTACTTGGTATACGACCTACACTAGTAAGCTGTAAAATCCGAAAAAAAATAATAATAATATATAGTTTTTGTTGGGTTAATAAAAATATATATATATATAAGAAAATAAAGAATAAATTGCATGGGATAGAGTTAGTGTTAAAGTTGGATAAATAGATAGATAAAATGAAAATAAAAAAATAAAAAAACAAAAGAAAAGAAAAAAAAATGAAGGCATGCAGTATTGCATTTGCACGTCCATCCCCTTCCCTTTACCCCTTCCCCCCTTTTTCATTTCCCCTCCAACTCTTGTCATTCCACCTCCCATAGGTTATAGAAAACCCTCCACTTATACATTGTATTTACACACAAACAAAGTACATAACATAAAGGTTAGAAAATCAGAAAAAAACAAGTGAAAAAAAGAGGAAAAAATATCAAGAGGGCAAGAAGAACAAGAATCAAAATACTAGAGAGTAAGGATAATTTTAGCAACCACACAACAATAATCTTCACACTTACAAGGTGAGTTTTCTCACTCAGAAATTCTTGGTAACATCCTTTATTTTTAGTTCAATACATGTTAGAATAAGAATTGAGTGTTGAAAAGAAATATTGAACTTTTGATTGTTTAGATAACTAGTTGCGTCATGAATTTTACGAACTGTTCTCACTGAGTTATAGTTGTTATAATTTGATGACATTCGGAGGAGTGGTACACCTCTCTAATATGATCATATAGAACCAAAAATGAGGTAAAATGGACATACGGTTTGAAAGTTATCATAGTTCAAAGTTCCTGCCTTAGATTTGGTCGAAATTCGGAAAGGCATAATTACAGACTGTTTTTATTGAGTTTTACTTATTAGAATTATATGAAAATTTACATGGTTGTAAATCTCTCTGTTACGGACAGATATAGATAAAGAGTTGTTAAAACGGACTTACGAGTTGAGAGTTATTGTAGTTTGAAGTTGCTGCCTCGGATTCATCGGAATCCAGAAGGGCAGGACGTTGAAACGTAAAACTGTACTAATCCGTGGGGTATATGAAAATTGTTGCTAAATGAAAGTTCTAGATATCTCTGTTGTGGACATTTTGGACCTTACGGGGGTCTATACGACTTACGGATTGAGAGTTATCGATGTTTAAAGTTTCTGCCTCGGATCTATCGAGATCCAGAAAGGGCAGCGAATAAAAGTGTAAAACTGTACCAAATGGTACAGAATATGAAAGGATGGTTCACATGGAGACGTGTAGCTCTCTGTTCTCGTCGTTTTGAGATTTTATGGGGCTTGAACGGGTTTACAGATTAGGAGTTATGATTATTCTAAGATTGGATTCTGTTTAATAAAAATTCTGCCGAAACAAATTTCATGTGACTGTTTTGAGGATAAATTTGTGTTAGTTACCCAAAGTAGTTTTAAATGAAATTTGGTACAGTGAAGGATCCCCGTATTACCTTAGTTTCTGCTTGAGAAACACCTTAGTTGGAGTTATGGTTAAAAAGTTATAATCGTTACAAGTATGAATGACAGAATGTTGGGAAATAGAATATTATTTATTCGATCTTCTGAAAAGTATGAAAAGTGAATACGTGTTCACATAAATATATGAATATAAACATAATGGACCGGGTTGCACGCCGCAACAAAACGTAAAGTGAATACGTGTTCACAAATACGTAAATATAATGGATCGGGTTGCACGCCGCAACAAAACATAAAGTGAATACGCGTTCACAAATACGTAAATATAATGGATCGGGTTGCGCGCGCAAAACGTAAAGTGAATATGCGTTCACAAATACGTAAATATAATGGATCGGGTTGCACGCCGCAACAAAACGTAAAGTGAATACGCGTTCACAAATACGTAAATATAATGGATCGGGTTGCACGCCGCAACAAAACGTAAAGTGAATATGCGTTCACAAATACGTAAATATAATGGGTCGGGTTGCACGCCGCAACAAAACGTAAAGTGAATACGTGTTCACAAATACGTAAATATAATGGATCGGGTTGCACGCCGCAACAAATATGAAAGATGAATACATGTTCACCTATATATAAATATGAAAAGTGAATACGCGTTTACAAATATATAAATGTAATAAACATGTGGAAATGCAGGGGAATGTCTTAACGTATAATACGAGATAAAATGAAGTGTTAGTTGAACCGAGAATTTCCTATGAGGAGTTGTTGCATATTTAAAAGTGTTGTAACCTGATATGTTTTTGCAATATGCTTATTACGTTATAATGTGATTGCACTTGGAATATTGTGGTGTTACTTTGAATTGCAGGGTAAGGTTCTCACCATTGGATGGTAGGGCTGACTCTTTATTTAACATGTTTCAGGAAAGCGTGATAGAGGAAAGGCTCCACGCCAAGGCTAGCGATCGTCCCGCAGCCTCTTGTCATACCAAGTCCATTGCTTCGGGCTTGGTACTCATCAGGTTCAGAATGCCAGTTCCAATGTCTCGGAAAATGCCCGTGTGGAATGGTCTCCCTTCCAACTTAGAGTAATATTTGTCACTATGTCTATGTAGAAACAATATTTGCACGAGCATAGACTCGCATTATATTTTCAATAAAGTCATAAACAAATTTCTTTATTGTTATTTTTATTAATAGCTTCGTATTTGAATATAAGTTTAAATTTCTAAATAAAGAGAATTAAATGGTGCTCCTGGTGGAAAATAATTGTCCAGGTGTCATCACGCCCTAAGTAAAGACTTAGGAGAAGTCGGGGCGTGACATAAGCATGAAGTTGATAGATGTGTTATCATTGTTATAGGTTGAAATACTACTTGAGGCGTATTCTACTTGTCGTGTTGATATAGCCGATAAGGTATGTGAATCTATTCTTTCTTTCTTTTGACATAATTTTTATAAAGTGACTGTACGGAGAACATACATAGTTTTATTGGATCTTAATCCTTAATGATACATGACATGACAGCCCCTTGGGTTTTTCTAAATGAAAGTGTAAGTGACTTGATTTTAAAAGTGTAAGTGCTTTGATGTTACAAGTGCTAGTGCCTTGATTTTACAAGTGATGGTTCATTTTATTTATTCAATTGAGAGTCAAAAGATGATTTAAATTGCACATGGTTGCTCATAATAGCTATTGGTGCAAGTGTTATTATTCCACTCCATCGAGCCCCTCACTAGAGGGTCGGCAATGTTGTATGTGTATATGATTCCATGGACAAGATCCGTGATGCGAGTATAGATACTCATGCGATTATATGATTCCATGGACTTGCAATCCATGATGCGGGTACAAGATACCCATGCGTGTATATATATATCTATATGTATTATGATTTCATGGATCGACCTCCGTGATGCGGGTACGAGATACCCATGCGTTATATATGTATTATGATTCCATGGACCGACCTCCGTGATGCGGGTACAGGATACACATGCGTGTATATATGTATTATGATTCCATGAGCCGACCTCCGTGATGCGGGTACGATATACCCATGCGAGTATATATGTATATATATTTTGATTATAGGGACATGCATGCATGATTTTGATATGACTCTCATTTTTAAAAGGCACGGTTGATTCTCATTTTTATATGATACTGGTATTTTAATTATCATACTTGTTACTGTCATCTTTTGGTTATTATATTTGTCAGTATGATTTCATTTACAGTACTTTATGTTTACATGCTTGGTACATGTTTATCGACCCTCTTCTGCGTTAAATGCCATGAATACATGTACGCTTGGTGATCCTCGAGGTTAGGATCCTTGCCCAGCCTTTTGAGATAGCTCCATTGTTCCGGAGTCTAGTCATTTTGGTACAGTTTTGCTAATACAGGGTTATGTACATTCAGGAGTACGGCGGGGCCTTGTCCCGTCATAGTTACAGTTATACTCTTAGAGGTCTGTAGTCATGTGTGGGTTGGACATATACAGTTGTAGTTCATTTCGGATTTGCGTATATAATGGCAGCCTTGTCGGGTTGCCTGTTTTATTATATGACAGTTCTGGGGACAAAATCCCTTTATTTTGAGATTATGAGTTTTCATTAGCTTTCGCTGGTCATATGTGATGTGTGGGTATAAGGGTGCCCAGGTAGGGCATCAGTCGCGGCCCGTCGGTTCGGGGCGTGACAAAAGTGGTATCAGAGCAGTTCGTCCTCGTAATGTCTACAGACCATGTCTAAGTAGAGCATTGGGTATAGGTATGTTGTGCACCATACTTATACACATGAGGCTGGTGGACATTTAGGATTGATTTCTATTCTTTCATCTCATAGGTCGTGCGATAGAGCTATGTTAATAGGATAATCCCTCTCTAACGTATTATTGTGCTAAATCTATGCCTCTGAGGAAAGTGACAGTAGCCCAGAAGGACAAATCAGTAGCAGGAGCTACTAGTCAGACTCAGAGAGTTACTAGGGCTCATGTCCAGTCTATGCCTGAGATTGTATGCCAGTCGGCGAGTTCAGTTACAACGCCATCACCGGAGGAGCTTAGAGCAGCTCCAGATGCCCCGATACTTGAGCCTCCAGTTCCTCAGCCAGGGGGAGAGGATAGGGCCATGAGAGATGAGTTCAGCTGCTGACTAGTTTAGTGGCAAGGCAGAACCGCAGGCAGGGACTAGGAGTTGACCCTAGATCTGACAGTTTGAGGGTTCGTGATTTCTTGAATTGTAACCCTGTTGGGCGATTTCCACGTGTGCTCATGCAAGTGTACATATCGTTCACAAGTAATATAGTCTGTAAGACCGAGTTTATCGTCCACATATATTGATTTCTAATTACCATTCATCTATTGTATGTTATCTATTTGGCAAACGTTATTTGAATTGGGTTTTTATTTAACTACTAGAATAATTGCAAGAATTAACTAAACTATTTAAGTTGTAATCAGTTATGAAGGAATTAGGGCTTCCAAAATCCTCGGCTATCCACTTTATTCAATCCTTAATGCAACTAGAATGACTTCTTCTTCTACGTTAAGATAACGGTTAACTAGACTGTCTTATATTCCGGTTAGGATATATAATCGCTCAACTCCAGTGCAGAACCCTTCTATATTTCTATGATAGGATTTATCACATAGGAGGATTAAGATAAACTATAATGCTACACAAGTATCGGGGTACTTTCGTCCGCGATTTTAACCTATGTCTATTCAATTACAGCATATCCAAATCTCTCCTTTCGGTTCTTGATTCGAAATAATATAGATTATGATAATTAGTGATCAATTAACTATCAAACATTCATACCAACTATTGAATAAATCTTAAACAAGTGAAGAAGAAATCAAACTACTGCATTAATTCATGAATAAAAGTTTCAAGTGATTCATAAAAAAAGCCCTAATAAAGTGTTTAGCTCCTAGCCATAGACATGCTAAGAACTAATACAATTCCAAACATAAATTGAATTAAAAAGAAAGAAAGAAAAATATTGTGAACTAAAATCTCCAATTGTAGCCTCTAATCTGCTCTGAGTTGTGTTGTGTGATAGAATGTCCCCCCTACTCAAAGAATTTGAGGAAGTGACTGGAAGGGAAGCAACCGGCTAGGCTCACGATCTTACGGAGTAGCTCGACCACTCGAAAAGAGGCATGTCGCCGAGAATAAACATGTTGTCGGTGACAAGAATCCTCAGGTCACCGAACAGTGCCGATACGCAGAAAATCCGAGCAAAGTCTGGCTCAAGAGTGAGGCTAATCCGTAACATCAACTGCAGAAGAATGAGGCTCGAGTTGATGAACAGGAGAAGGCCGCAATACATCTCCATCATCATTCTCCCCCGGGGTTGATAAATTAGGTTAAGGAAAATATGAGGCGAAGACTAATATCTAGGGCTTAAGTATGTTGCAAATTTCGTGCCCTACGGACCCTTCTGCCCTTGGCCAATTCTACTTCGAATTTGGAAAATTCCGCATCGGCACCGCGGTTCTGCATGCACCGCGGTGCCGAAAGTCCTGCAGCCTCTCAGTAAATATGGCACCGCGGTCCTGTATGAACGGCATCGCGGTGCTTCAGTCTTCAGTCCTGAATTTCCAATTTTCGTCCTTTTTGTCTCGGGACCCTCATTTTCTGCCCATTTTTCGCTCCTTTTTGCCATTCTGCCTTTTTGAACCGTTGTGACTCAAAAGAAAGAAAAATGAACCTAATACTATACTAAACACAACAAAAATAAGTAAAATACTAACTAAAAATGATTCAAAAAACGTATACAAAATACGCCTAACAAACCCCCAAACTTAAACTTTGCTCGCCCTCGAGTAAAGCAGAAAAACATAAACAAAGAACTCAAAATCAACAAAGACTCAAATCAAGCAGCTGCACAAGGTTACTTAGAAACGCATGAACATCAGTTGGGATAATATGTTGGAACATGTAGCATGAATATAGCAATCTAGAATTTCAAGCCAGATATTTCGCAAATTCATTTCAATCGCACTCAATGGTAATATGAACACTAACTTATGCATGTCAATTTCATTTAGTTCTATGGGCTTGTTTACTTGCTATTCTCCACTAATCATAAACATACATTCTACAGATCTTCAGGACTTTTCAGGGTTGTAATGTAGGCTTAGGCGAGGGTAGATAAAAGTAGGCATTTAGGCTCAAATTACGTAGCATAAGCGTTTTTCACATTCAACCATTTTGTCCTTCTTTTTGGTATTCTTTTTCAGTTCATACCTATCGTTCCCTTCTTATTTTTTTGAGAGCATGAAACACATCCACATAGGTACCCCCAAACTTAAGCTTTTATTTTTTTTGCCTTGGGGTGCATCAATTTTTTTTTCCACTCTCTTTTGATATTTCTTTTTCACACTTCTTCATCCCAATTTTTTAATTACTGCTTATGACACACAAGGGAATCATAGAGTTTCAAAGAAATAACTTATTTTAAGCACAACGGGGCTTACTAGGGATATAATTTATTGCAAGGTAAGAAAGACTAACAAAGAAATGTCTGAATCATCTCCCTAAACATGTACATCTTAACTATTTCTCCTCAAATAACAAGCAAGTAGACTTCATAGATATTTTTCAATTGACAACGCATAAGCTAAGCACAAATATCTCAAATAATCACATTTTCATGAATTTTTGGCATATCTAACTTGAGCACGAAGATTTTAGCTCTAATTCCATTACATTATCCCACTTAAATCACTATGCGTTTTCAGCAACTACAACATGCATGATCATAAAAAAAATTGACTCATATAGACACAATAAAAGACACAAAAATTCAATCAAAAAGATTCAAAAATATAAACACCCCCCCAAACTTAATTGACACATTGTCCCAAATGTGTAAGAATAAAAAATAAAGAGAAGACTTACAGACAATAGCGATTCAAAATGGTGATGGTGGCGGCGGATACTGCATTGACCACTGGTCGAACCTGGTGCTCAAATCATCGACGCGCTGACTAAGGTCCTGATGCCCTTGCATCATCTGTTGCTGATTTAAGAGCATCTGTCCATGGTTTCGCAGCATCTGTTGTTGGTTTAAGAGCAGTTGTTCCACCATTGGCATTGGAGGCACCAAGGACAGGGGAGGCTGGTGGTTGCTTTCTCCTGCTTCATGCTGTGTGGTTGCCTCAGGCTCTTCCTCATCCATGGTTGTTGCGTCTGCTGCTCCTGGGCCGCCTCTCCTTGCTTCTGGTCTCGGAGTGGGGTCAAGGAAAGAGTGCACTAAACTGGAAGTCACAGGAAGCTGGCTTTTCTTGAGAATATCCGTGGCGAATTTGAGACTCCATGCCTAGCACATAAGGCAAAAATGAGTGATCCATGTCCCAGTCCGCCAGTAATAACCAGCCTGTTAATCTCCCTTATGCTCTGCACTATCTCTCTCCCCACATCAATTGTCTTACCCGACATGATGCCATAAATGAGCTTGATTCTGTCTGTAGGCACATTGGTAAAATAGGTTGTTGGAATCAAGCGAGCACTTACGAAATATATCCATCCTCTAGCTGTTCTGTTAAATTGGCATCGGGCAAGTCTCCTGGACCCGTTACAAGAAATGTTGAATTCGGCGCCTGGGTAGCATAGGACTGCTACAAATGTGTCCCGCATGATGTGGTTGACATATCTCGACCAACTTCTGAAATCTTGCAGGTTATAACCTTGGTATTTAACATCATAGGTCCTCAGTATCGCATTCACTGCTTCAGAACTTACTGGCACATATCGCCCTCTAACAAAGCATCTTCCATCCTTTTGCTCGGGATAATTGGCATAGAATTCCCTCACAAGGCTAGTGTTCTGAAGTGGAATCCTTTCTGGATTGGTGAACCTTCTCCAACCATTCGCCTCAATCATGGCCCTAATAGGCTTGTAGTCATCATCATCATCATCAAATGACGTGGTCTGGTAGTCCATGCCTCTCTCTGGTATCAATGCTCTAGTGCTTATTTTGTTATATCGATCTTCCGCCTGTTTGTTGGTAAATCGAGTAACATCATATTCTGGAGCTGATGAAGATGGGGAAGCTCTGGCGGTTCATTTTCTAGAGGCCATTGTAAGGTTGTTGGAAAATTTTCAACAGCGTTTCCTTCGTTTCTTTGAGGTTTCCCAACAACTCTCACTCCACACAACAACAATTAACCAAGCAAAATCAGACCACCACGAATCAACTCTGCACAGCAACCCAACAACACAGCAAACAACCACGCATCACACACCCATAACTACACAACACCCTACCAACACAGTCCATACAACCCCCAAACTTGCAAGTTATTCTCCCTACTAGCCTTGAAATTGCAAGTACAATGATGAAATTACCTTTTTGAAGAGTTGTTCCTCACTAATTTCTTGACCCAAATGGAAGGAATGATGATGGTGTAAGATGAGAGGGTTTTTAATTGTGACGCCCCGAAACCCGGGCCCGTCACTGGTGCCTTACCCCGGGCACCCTAGTGATACAACATCAGAGAAAACCAGCGGAAATAAAAACTTTATACATGAAATGAGAGACATAAATAAATAAACAGGCCAACCCAACCGTTGCCTTCAGTATATATACATAAAACCCGAACAGTTATCCTTTTTACAAACCCTGCCCACAATAAAGCTGCACTTAAGATATACAACAACTATGACGGGACAGGGCCGCCATACCACGAATGTACAAGTACCTCTGATGACAGGGGTATACTAAAAGATAAGCCTCGGAGAACGGAGCTTCCTAACGCTGAATCGCGATCCTATGAGCGAGATCAACCAATGGTGTACCTCTACTGCGGCGTGAACGCAGCCGAAGGAGGTCGATAACAGTACAGTATGTGAAACGAAAATACCGTAATGAAATCACATTTCATCATTTTATAAAACCATTTCGCAATAAGTAAAGCATATGTCAAGTAAGGGGACGATATCCCCGAATAATCACTACACATAATTATGGGTCTCACGCCCATAATACCACTACGCTGCCGTGGAACTCATTCTCATCACGGCATACATGATGTAAAACAACACCCATATGTGAACTCGAACACTAGATCCTCGCTGCGTCATCAAAACCGATCGGGCGAGTAGAATAGCCAACTACCGGTCAAAAGCTAGTCATATCCCATCACGGGCAAGGTACGGAAGCCAACTACCGATCCAAAGCTAGCCACGCAACGCCGAGGCAAGTATCTTAAGCTAACGTCTGATAGCCTACCGCCTCACAAGATATGGCCGAGACAAGTATCTTAAGCTATCTACCGAGGCTACTGCATACACGAAAATGACCAAAACAAGTATCTAAAGTGTGCACGAACCACACGCACAAACCAAGCCCGTGATCGCTCGTCGCGCGGCAAGCTTCATGGATTAGCGGTCCATGGACTAACAATCAACCTCACAATGACCGCGTGCCGGCATCTTACCTCGGAAGTCATGGCCATGAAACCATCCTCGGACGCGTGCCCGTGGAACATCCATCACGCGTCGGCGTGTCCAAAGGAAATAAATCGATAGCCGCCCTCCCGAGTCACGGCATGCGAAACAACCGATCGATACTCAAAGTGGACGATACTCGTGGACCACCCAACGTCGGTATGTCGGTCAATCAATCGGATAATAGCCCTCCCAGAGTCACTGCGGACATCAACAAAACACTTGCACATCAAAGACTATCACAACAAGCATAGGCAAGTTTAACATACATTCATTTTAATCAACAATCCGGGTTTCAAACCCAAAATACTACATACTTTCCTTCTTTCAAAAAGACCTCTTTCTACGTAAAAGCCACATGATACTAATACTCGTAGTATATAAAGAAAACACGTTTTACTTTTAAAACCAAATTACTTCACCGTAAAAATCTTTACAAGGCTTTTAAAATCAAGTACTCTATACTTTATAAACCAAGTGCTTTTCTTTTAGAACAACATCAAGTATACTCTTTTTAAAACCCAATTAACTTACTCTTTTCAAAACAAGTAACCTATACTTAATCAAGTTACTTCTCCTTTTCCGAAAACAAGTCGTTATAAGTCAAGTCTCTTATCTTTCAAGATCAAGTCTCTTAACTTTCAAAATCAAGTCGTTTCTTATCAAAACCAAATCTTTCTTTTATCTTCATAAAGTCGTTATAACTAACTTCCCATAAAGCCATTATAACACTTTATGTTTTAAAACAAACAAAAATCGTTTCACACACGCACGCCTACCGTACTATATAGTTCACAACAATCATGCTCAAGAGTATAGGAAGAATCACATACCTTTAGCTTAAACCACAAGCCAAGTCAAGTATGCGCGTGAAAGATCCACCTATAACAACCACAATATATAAATCAACTTCTAGCACTCTCGTAGAATATTCTAAACACAAGATTCCTTATTCTACGTAAATTTCAAAGACCTCCCCGCTATCACATAAATCTCCTCCTAACTGTGCCCGCTACTGTGCCAACAACTCCCAGGGATTACACGCCTAACCGGACGTGTTCAAATATGCTTCACAATAATACTTACACAAGTCTCATCGTAAATGCATCGATGTAAATACAATTCAATCCTTTATAATCATCCTTCCAATATAATATACTCAAGTATAACTACTACAACATGTAATATCCAATTCTGATAGGGGACATAGATCATTACCTCGATAAACCCAAAAATTATCCAAGTTATAAGTCGATCCCGAGCAACGTTTAGCTCCAATCCTTACGCTCCAACCCGCTCGAGAGACCTTAGAAGTTTCTAAACAACTTCTCTAAATACTTCCACCAAGCTAGGAAGATTTTTCTAGGTTTCGCTTCTACTATTGGAATAAAGTAGTATTTAGGCTCTAGTATTGAAATAACTTTGGAATACTACTAGGGATACTAGGCCAAGGTATTTGGGATTATACAACAATACACCAAGTATTTTCTACACAAGAGGGAGAGGGAAATCTACACAAAGGGAGGAAAACATTTGCTTTGGAAAGCTTTCAGTGAGGATGATTTTACTCTTCAAGCGAGGGTATTTATAGAAGAACCAGGGCCAAGATCAATATAAGTGTAGGGTCAAGATTGGGCCATGTGTGTGTGGGTCCCACCACACCACATGGCCAAACGAAATGGTGCCAGTGTGAGGGCCGAATCGGCGAGGACAGTGGCTGACTGTCACCCATTTCGGCAAGTGCCACATGGGGTGACACGTGTCGCCCCAATTAAATCAAAATATTTCGTCTTAGAAAATATCCAAAATACCAAATCTCAAAAACAAAGCGGGCCCACAAAACCGTAAATTTCTCCGTGGGTCCACGTGACCATTTCGAAAATAAAACCTCAAAATTCTAATATAATCCAAGAAGTCCAAATACCAAATCGGGAATCCAATTCCCATTAACGAACCTTTTTCTTCACAAAACCTAACTTTTCCGAAAAAAATCACATCTTCCTTTCTTTCCAAAATTTCAGCGTATTCGCACGTGCGTCCTCACATACATACCACGGAACTACGGTATAACATTCTTCCCTTAGAAACATTCGTCCGAATGTTCCTTCTAAGTCTCCAAACGAACGTGTCAGATAGTCTTCACTACTATACTTACGAAACCAATCACGCCATCAACGGCCATAGTATAACATACAAATCCAAGCTAACGAGGAAATCATTTCTAATCTCACGACGGCTCTACTAGCTTCAATTTACTCTAAGGCCTATCTCCGCCTTCACGATCCGATTCGATCGAACACATCCCGAACTCATACGATGGGTACCTAAACTTGGGCCTAGCACGCCGTGACCCTACCACGTGGGACCACCTCGAATCGACCCACCTCAATCCGGCCGCGGGTTGACCCGCGACTTGCCTCAACCCGACTCCGCTATCGCGCCAATCTCTCGTTCCGATCCGAACAATCTTACTAATTCACGCCATGAAAGCTACCATTTCCATCTTACACTACCCATGGAATTATCACACCAACATAATGCTATCGAACATAATAATTAAAAATATACTTATCTTAATACAAATGCATACTAGTCTCTTAGAGGTCGAGGATATACCGATATCACAAAACAAATAGGCGATTTCAAGGACCGCTATAATCGGAACTTCCACCACGACCCACCTCGCTGCGGTATATGAACATCCCGCTGCTATCGGCGAAGAACCCATGCAGATCCGAAGGTGAGTCTCAACATCCGCGCTACCTCGTAGGACAATTTCGCAAAATGGCCCCGGCCACATGTAAAACAAGTCTCGACACTTCGAATGGGGTTTACCTGTGGTTACACTTAGGTCGGGTGGCTTCCTCCGCGGCTCCCAACTCCCGAAAACTCGAACCTCGAGCCACGACCGCTCCTCAATACTCTGGAGGCCACAAGGCGTGAGGACCACTCAGTCTTTGGCGGCGTATAACTAGTCTGTTCTTTGAGGCGGTCCGCCTTGAAAGTTACCAAAGGACCTGCCGTCTGGCCTCTTCTCGCTGATATCGTCAATCCGCTCTCTCCGCGTGCCTCACACCCAGTGCATGAGCTGCGTGCGGCGATGTCCATGCCCTACCGGTGACGATACACCAACAAGACTCGCCAAGTAGTCATCAAGCCTGCGGACGTAGCGGTGCACTCGTCCTCCATATTAGCTACTAACGCAGGACATATCGAGCCAACGAGTCGAACTCTACGTTGTACTCAACTGCGTCCTCCCGCCTCAAGATCGAAACTCGCCGCCCGTGCCTCCTCATCTGCGGCGCAAGAAATGGTGAAATGCCTCCGAGAACTCGTCCCAAACGGTGAGCGCATGCTCCCCGACAGCTCCATGAATCAAACCACGATCAGCGGTATCGCGGCCGATGCGAACCGAAATCACGGACTCGGTCTCGAAGCCTTGATCACTCGTGACGATCTCTCAGAATCGACGGATGAACTCCTGCGGATCATCCTCAGGCCTCGACCCGTAACTCTGGCGGGATACAACTCAGAAAATCCCGTAGCCTCAAACTAACCGATCTGGGATGAACTACGGGGCTACTGAATCGAATCGCCAGATCCAGCCTCTCGTGTTCGCCACGATCCCGGCGAATCGGGCCATCTCGTAACCCATCTCTCTGCTCCAGCCGGGACCGAGGCTCAGTATGCGTGGTCTCGCAGCCCACCGCCGCGCTCTAACTCTCTGGGCCGGGCGGTGTCGCAAAACTCGCCGTCTGAAGAACTATCTCAGGTAATGACCGGGCCTGCGCCCTCGTACTCCTCTGTGTCCCACTAGCAGCTCCCACTGCCTTGCCCTTCTGGGCCCGGGTTGCCTTGCGCGGAGGCATAATCGCGTAAAAGAACACGCCGGAAGGAGTCCAACTTACAACATCGCTCTAAGGCACGATCTCGAGTGAGAAGAATAGAAACTAATCCTAAATGTCTGCGCAGCCTCCTCGATTATAGATGTGGTGCGCACAACACACCGATAATCAAGACTCTACTGACACGGTTCAGACACTTTCCGAGGATTAATCGCTCGATACCACTTGTGACGCCCCAAACTCGGGCATCGTGCCTTACCCCGGGCACCCTAGTGATACAACATCAGAGAAAACCAGCGGAAATAAAAACTTTACACATGAAATGAGAGACATAAATAAATAAACAGGCCAACCCAACCGTTGCCTTCAGTATATATACATAAAACCCGAACAGTTATCCTTTTTACAAACCCTGCCCACAACAGTGCTACAGACCTCTAAGATATACAACAACTATGACGGTACAGGGCCGCCATACCACGAATGTACAAGTACCTACAATGACAGGACTATACCAAAAGATAAGCCTCGGAGAACGGAGCTTCCAACGCCGAATCGCGATCCTATGAGCGAGATCAACCAATGGTGTACTTACCGCGGCATGAACGCAGCCCGGGCGAGGTCGATAACAAGTACCAAGTATGTGGAAATCAAAATACCGTAATGAAATCACATTTCATCATTTTATAAAACCATTTCGCAATAAGTAAACATGTCAAGTAAGGGCGCGATATCCCCGAATAATCACTCACACATAATTATGGGTCTCACGCCCATAATACCACTCATGCCGTGGAACTCATTCCTCATCACGCGCGATACATGATGTAAAACAACACCCATATGTGAACTCAACACTAGATCCCGCGTCGCTATCAAAACCGACGGGCAAGTAGAATAGCCAACTACCACCCAAAAGCTAGTCATATCCCATCACTGCAAGGTACGGCCAACTACTACCCAAAAGCTAGCCACGCAATCGCCGAGGCAAGTATCTTAAGCTAACGTCTAATAGCCTACCGCCTCACAAGATATGACCGAGGCAAGTATCTTAAGCTATCTACCGGAGGCTACCGGTGCGAGAAAATGACCGTAACAAGTATCTAAAGTGCTCAACCACACGCATAAACCAAGCCCGTGATCGCCGTCACCGCGGCAAGCTTCATGGATTAGCGGCCCATGGACTAACAAATCAACCTCACAATGACCGCATGCCCCGATCTTACCTCGGAAGTCATGGCCATGAAACCATCCCATCGGACGCACGCCCGTGGAACATCCATCACGCCAAGATGTCCAAAGGAAATAAATCGGATAGCCGCCTCCCAGAGTCACGACATGCATTAAACAACCACCGATACTCAAAGTGGGACGATACTCGTGGACCACCCAACGCCGTGATGTCCATAATCAATCGATAAGCCACCTCCTGAGAGTCACTGGACATCAACAAAACACTTGCACATCAAAGACTATCACAACAAGCATAGGCAAGTTTAACATATATTCATTTTAATCAACAATCCGGGTTTCAAACCCAAAATACTACATACTTTCCTTCTTTCAAAAGACCTCTTTCTACGTAAAGCCACACGATACTAATACTGTAGTATATAAAGAAAACACGCTTTACTTTTAAAACCAAATTACTTCACCTTCAGAAAATCTTTACAAGGCTTTTAAAATCAAGTACTCTATACTTTATAAACCAAGTGCTTTTCTTTTAGAACAACATCAAGTATACTCTTTTTAAAACCCAATTAACTTACTCTTTTCAAAACAAGTAACCTATACTTAATCAAGTTACTTCTCCTTTTCCAAAACAAGTCGTTATAAGTCAAGTCTCTTATCTTTCAAGATCAAGTCTCTTAACTTTCAAAATCAAGTCGCTTCTTTATCAAAACCAAATCTTTCTTTTATCTTCATAAAGTCGTTATAACTAACTTCCCATAAAGCCATTATAACACTTTATGTTTTAAAACAAACAAAAATCGTTTCACACACGTCGCTACCGTACTATATAGTTCACAACAATCATGCTCAAGAGTATAGGAAGAATCACATACCTTTAGCTTAAACCACAAGCCAAGTCAAGTATGCCGCGTAGAAAGATCCACCTATAACAACCACAATATATAAATCAACTTCTAGCACTCTCCGTAGAATATTCTAAACACAAGATTCCTTATTCTACGTAAATTTCGCAGACCTCCCCGCTATCACATAAATCTCCTCCTAACCGTGCCCGCTACTGTGCCAACAACTCAGTGGATTACACGCCTAACCTGACGTGTTCAAATATGCTTCACAATAATACTTACACAAGTCTACGTAAGTACGGTCAATGTAAATACGATTCAATCCTTTATAATCATCCTTCCAATATAATATACTCAAGTATAACTACTACAACATGTAATATCCAATTCTGATAGGGGGACATAGATCATTACCTCGATAAGCCCAAAATTATCCAAGTTATAAGTCGATCCCGAGCAACGCTTAGCTCCAATCCTTACGCCCAACCCGCTCCAGAGACCCTTAGAAGTTTCTAAACAACTTCTAAATACTTCCACCAAGCTAGGAAGATTTTTCTAGGTTTCGCTTACTATTCGAATAAAGTAGTATTTCCTGCCCTAGTATTGAAATAACTTTGGAATACTACTAGGATACTAGGCCAAGGTATTTGGGATTATACAACAATACACCAAGTATTTTCTACACAAGAGGAGAGGGACGAAATCTACACAAAGGGAGGGAAAACATTTGCTTTGGAAAGCTTTCTGTGAGGATGATTTTACTCTTCGCCGAGGGTATTTATACAAAAACCAAGGTCAAAGATCAATATAAGTTTAGTGACAATATTGGGCCATGTGTGTGTGGGTCCCACCACACCACATGGCCAAACGAAAATGGTGCCAAGTGTGAGGGCCAAATCGGCCAATCCACCCATTTCGGCCAAGTGCCACATGGGGGTGACACGTGTCGCCCCCCAATTCGTCCAAAATATTTCGTCTTCCGAAAATATCCAAAATACCGGAAATCTCAAAAACAAAGCGGGCCCCACAAAACCGTAAATTTCTCCCGTGGGTCCCACGTGACCATTTCTGAAAATAAAACCTCAAAATTCTAATATAATCCAAGAAGTCCAAATACCAAATCTGGGAATCCAATTCCCATTAACGAACCTTTTTCTTCACAAAAACCGGAACTTTTCCGTCGAAAAAAATCACATCTTCCTTTCTTTCCAAAATTTCTGTCGTATTCTCGTACGTACGTCCTCACATACATACCCTGGAACTACGGGGTATAACATTAATAGGGTGGTGTGTAGGGATTGTTGGAAGAATTTGGGGAAGTTTGTGGATATTTTTGTATGAGGGGGAGAGGATTTTTATAATTTTTAGAGAGATGAAGGATTTGTGTTTGTGTGGGAAAGAATTTAGGGGTTTAGGGCTTTTTAATTCTGAAATTCCGTCCCGGCACCGCGATCCTGCATGAGGGCACCGCGGTGCCTAAAGTACTGTGGCCTCTCTGATCATTCGGCACCGCGGTCCTGACCCGATTCTATATTTTCCACCATTTTCTTCCTGCTCATTATCCGATCCCCGCACCTGTCATCACATCACAACCAAAAAATACCAAAAGTGAGACTGTTCTATCAAAACTAAATTGCATAATTTAAACATTGGGTTGCCTTCCAAGTAGTGATGTCTTTAACGTCTTTTAGCCGGACGCAGGTTCCTTATCAAATTATTGGGGTATATTAGCCCCACAACCTATCCACTTGAAGATTATTTTCCTCTTCCTCACTCTATTTTTCTTTTTTTTTCATTGGGTTCATGAGACTTACCAGGTTATCAGCTTTCATGTCATGAACTTTTGTTGCAGCTTCCAAACTAGCATGTGGGTTCACAGTTGTAGGAATGATCTCCCTAGTTTTGTTCTGTGATTAACTGTTATGTCAGTTGTGCTTACTGCGAAGCACTTGTTGCTGGCCAGAGACTCAATGGTGGGTTTGAACACCTTGAATACCATCTCTTCTTCCTAAACCATGAGTTTCAACTCTCCCTGCTCCACATTGATTAGGGCTCTACCCGTTGCAAGGAATGGTCTCTATAAAATGATGGGTATTTCATCATCTTCCTCCATGTCAAGAATGAGGAAGTCTGTTGGAAAGAAGAACTTTCCCACCTTGACAAACACATCTTCCACTATGCCTCTAGGGTGCACCACGGTTCGGTCAGCCAGCTGCAGATTTACTGTGGTTGGTTTGCATTCTCCCAAACCCAATCTCTTGAACACAGACAGAGGCATGAGATTGATACTAGCTCCTAAGTCACAAAGTGCCCTGTTATATGTTACTTTGCCAATAGTGCAGGGCAGGGTGAAGCTTCCTAGATCTTTCAACTTATGAGGCAGTTTCTTTTGTAAGATGGTGTTGCACTCCTCTGTCAATGCTACTGTCTCATAATCAGCCAACCTTCTCTTCTTCCTAAGTATCTCCTTCATGAATTTGAAGTATGCGGGCATCTGTTCTAACGCCTCAATGAAGGGAATATTGATGTGAAGCTTCTTAAATACCTCCAAGAACTTGGAGAACTTCTTGTCTATGGTCTTCTTTTGGAGCATCTGAGGGTAAGGGATTCTATCAGTGTAATTCCTCAAAGTTGCTTGTAGAGCTTTCTCAATTGTAGGGTGGTCCTCAGTGACCCCCTCTTTTCCTTCCTCAATTGCTTTCTCACTCTCTTTCTCATGAACCACTGCGGGTTGGGGAGCAACCTGCTCCAACTGTTTTCCACTCCTTAACAACACTACCTGACACTGCTCTCTTGGATTGACCTCTGTATTGCTTGGGAGAGTACCCGACGGCATATTGGTTACCATCTTCGCCAGTTTCCCAACCTGCGTTTCCAGGTTCCTGAGAGATTACCTTGTTTCAGACATGAACTGATTCTGCGAATTGGTAAGTGTAAGTAATGCAGCCCTCAGCTCATCAGGCTTCTCATGTTGTGTAGGTGGTCTAAACTGGTGGGATGAGGTAGCCTGATTCTGTACTTGTTGGTTCTGGTAATTACCCTGATATGGTTGATGCTGGGTCTGGTCGTTCCTCCATGAAAAGTTAGGGTGATTTCTCCACCCTGGATTGTATGTGTTGGAATTATAAGGCCGCTGAAAGTTCCCAACTGCCTGAACCTGCTCCATTGGCACATTATTAGGGTCCACCGTTGTGCATCTGTCAAAGGAATGCGGTCCACCACAAATCTCACAATTTACCGACATCTGGACTGCATTCACAGACATAGTGTTCTGCTGCAGTTGCTTCGTCAGAAGAGCCACCTGTGCATTCAGGGCAGTGATAGCATCTAATTCATGTATGCCCATAGCCTTCCTACTATTCACTGACCTGTCATCTTCCCTTTGATGATTGTTGGCAGCCATGTCTTCCAGTAACTCATGTGCCTTATTGGCACTCTTTCTCATAAAGGCTCCCCCTGCTGCAGCATCAATGATGGTACGAGTAGTACCACTCAACCCATTATAAAAAATGTGGACTAACATCCACTTCTCTATGCCATGATGTGGTCATTTCCTTTGCAGATCCTTAAATCGCTCTCATGCATCATAGAGTGACTCACCATCCACCTGGTAATAATTGTTTAACTCTCCCCTTAACTTTGCCGCTTTTGAAGGAGGGAAGAACTTTGTAAGAAACTTTTAAGCTAGGTCATGCCAGGTGGTGACGGAGTTGGCAGGTAGTGAGTTCAACCAACTCTTGGCTCTGTCCCTAAGTGAGAACGGGAAGAGCCTCAATCTAATGGTGTCGTCAGTAACGCCATTGTATTTGAAAGTGACACACAACTCCAGAAAGTTGGCAATATGCATGTGGGGGTCTTCAGATGGCAATCCCCCGAACGGTACTGTGTTCTAGACCATGATCAGGATAGTTGGCTTGATCTCAAAGTTGTTTGCCCCTATTGCTGGGAGCCTGATGCATGTCTGTGCCACAGTGACCGTGGGCAAGACCTAATCTCCCAAACTTCTTTCTGCTAGGACCGGTATTGGCTCCTCTACATGTTCAGGACCCTCGTTGTTTGCCCCATTCTGATTCAGTGGTTGGTTTTCCATGGTCACTGAATCAGCTATCCTTTTATTTCGCCTGTTTTGCTTGCACGTTTTCTCAATTTTAGGGTTGAAGGGAACAAGTGTATCTGCTACTCTCCTGCTTTGCATGCACTAAATCTCTGAAAAGGACCAAAATCAACAAACAAATCAAGGCAACAGGGTTCTAATAGTAAAAATAAAAATAAAAATAAAGTCAAAGTAGAAATAAAAATAGATGGTTCGATATTAGAAGTACGCCAGTCCCCGACAACGGCGCCAAAAACTTGTTGGGCGATTTCCACGTGCTCACGCAAGTGTATGTATCGTTCACAAGTAATATAGTCTGTAAGACCGAGTTTATCGTTCACAGAGATTGGTTTCTAATTACAATTCATCTATTTTATGTTATCTATTTGGCAAACGTTATTTGAATTGGGTTTTTGTTTAACTACTAGAATAATTGCAAGAATTAACTAAACTATTTAAGTTGTAATCAATTATGAAGGAATTAGGGCTTCCAAAATCCCCGACTATCCACTTTATTCAATCCTTAATGCAACTAGAATGACTTCTTCTACGTTAAGATATCGGTTAACTAGACTGTCTTATATTCCGGTTAGGATATATAATCGCTCAACTCCAGTGCAGAACCCTTCTATATTTCTATGATAGGATTTATCACATAGGAGGATTAAGATAACCTATAATGCTACACAAGTATCGGGGTACTTTCGTCCGCAATTTTAACCTATGTCTATTCAATTACAACATATCTAAATCTCTCATTTAGGTTCTTGATTCGAAATCATATAGATTATGATAATTAGTGATCAATTAACTATCAAACATTCATACCAACTATTGAATAAATCTTAAACAAGTGAAGAAGAAATCAAACTACTACATTAATTCATGAATAAGAGTTTCAAGTGATTCATAAGGAAAACCCTAATAAAGTGTTTAGCTCCTAACCATAGACATGCTAAGAATTGATACAACTCCAAACATAAACTGAATTAAAAAGAAAGAAAGAAAAATACTATGAACTAAAGTCTCCAATTGTAGCCTCCAATCTGCCCTGAGTTGTGTTGTGTGATAGAATGTCCCCCCTCCTCAACTAGACTAATCCCTAGGGCTTAAGTATGTTGCAAATTTCGTGCCCTACGGACCCTTCTGCCCTTGGCCAATTATACTTCAGATTTGGAAAATTCCGCATCGGCACCGCGGTTCTGCATGACTGGTTATTTTATCGTTGTACACTCCCTTCCACAATCCTTTGAAGGAGGTAATACGAGAACCAAGTCTTTGAAAAGACTCAAGATAGGCACGAGAAGAGTATGAAAGAAGTGAAACTTTAGGATGTTATTCCGTTTACTTATTACTAAGGTGGCGCGCAGCGGGACGATCGCTAGCCTTGGCGTGGAGCCTTTCCTCTATCACGCTTTCCTGAAACATGTTAAATAAAGAGTCAGCCCTACCATCTGGGGCTGAGTGAGAACCTTACCCTGCAATTCAAAGTAACACCACAATATTCCAAGTGCAATCACATTATAACGTAATAAGCATATTGCAAAAACATATCAGGTTACAACATTTTTAAATATGCAACAACTCCTCATAGGAAATTCTCGATTTAATTAACACTTCATTTTATCTCGTATTATACGTTGAGACATTCCCCTGCATTTCCACATGTTTATTACATTTATATATTTGTGAACGCGTATTCACTTTTCATATTTATATATAGGTGAACATGTATTCATCTTTCATATTTGTTGTGGCGTGCAACCCGATCCATTATATTTACGTATTTGTGAACACGTATTCACTTTACGTTTTGTTGCGGCGTGCAACCCGATCAATTATGTTTACGTATTTGTGAACGCGTATTCACTTTACGTTTTGTTGCGGCGTGCAACCCGATCCATTATATTTACGTATTTGTGAACGCATATTCACTTTACGTTTTGTTGTGGCGTGCAACCCGATCCATTATATTTACGTATTTGTGAACACGTATTCACTTTACGTTTTGTTGCGGCGTGCAACCCGATCCATTATATTTACGTATTTGTGAACACGTATTCACTTTTACATTTTGTTGCGGCGTGCAACCCGATCCATTATGTTTATATTTATATATTTATGTGAACACGTATTCACTTTTCATATTTTTCAGAAGATTGAATAAATAATATTCTTTTTCCCAACATTTTGTCATTCATACTTGTAACGATTATAACTTTTTAACCATAACTCCAACTAAGGTGTTTCTCAAGCGGAAACTAAGGTAAGACCGGGATCTTTCACTGTACCAAATTTCATTTAAAACTACTTTGGGTAACTAACACAAATTTATCCTCGAAACAGCCACATGAAATTTGTTTCGGCAGACTTTTTATTAAACAGAACACAATCTTAGAATAGTCATAACTCCTAATCTGTAAACCCGTTCAAGCCCCATAAAATCTCAAAACGACGAGAACAGAGAGCTACACGTCTCCATGTGAACCATCCTTTCATATTCTGTACCATTTGGTACAGTTTTACACTTTTATTCGCTGCCCTTCCTGGATCTCGATAGATCCAAGGCAGAAACTTTAAACAGCGATAACTCTCAATCTGTAAGTCGTATAGACCCCCGTAAGGTCTCACAATGTCCACAACAAATAGATATAGAACTTTCATTTAGCAACAATTTTCATATTCCCCACAGATTAGTACAGTTTTACGTTTCAACGTCCTGCCCTTCTGGGTTCCGACGAATCCGAGGCAGAAACTTTAAACAGCGATAACTCTCAATACGTAAGTCGGATAGACCCCCGTAAGGTCTCAAAATGTCCAAAACAAATAGATATAGAACTTTAATTTAGCAACAATTTTCATATTCCCCACATATTATTACAGTTTTACGTTTCAACGTCCTGCCCTTATGGATTCCGACGAATCCGAGGCAGCAACTTCAAACTACAATAACTCTCAACTCGTAAGTCCGTTTTAATAAATCTTTATCTATATATGTCCGTAACAGATATATTTACAACCATGTAAATTTTTATATAATTCTAATAAGTAAAACTCAATAAAAACAGTCTGTAATTATGCCTTTCCGAATTTCGACCAAATCTAAGACAGGAACGTTGAACTATGATAACTTTCAAACCGTATGTCCATTTTACCTCATTTTTGGTTCTATATGATCATATTAGAGAGGTTTACCACTCTTCCAAATTTCATCAAATTCTAACAATTATAACTCAGTGAGAACAGTTCGTAAAGTTCATGACGCAACTAGTTGTCTAAACAACCAAAAGTTCAATATTTCTTTTCAACACCCAATTCTTATTCTAAGATGTATTGAACTAAAAATAAAGGATGTTACCAAGAATTTCTGAGTGAGAAAACTCACCTTGTAAGTGTGAAGATTATTGTTGTGTGGTTGCTAAAATTATCCTTACTCTCTAGTATTTTGCTTCTTGTTATTCTTGCCCTCTTGGTATTTTTTCCTCTTCTTTTCACTTGTTTTTTTCTGATTTTCTAACCTTTATGTTATGTACTTTGTTTGTGTGTAAATACAATGTATAAGTGGAGAGTTTTCTATAACCTATGGGAGGTGGAATGACAAGAGTTGGAGGGGAAATGAAAAGGGGGGAAGGGGTAAAGGGTGATACGTGCATGGTGCACTTTCTCTTCTTTTTTTTTTTTGTTTTTTTTTTTTTGTTTTTTTTGTTTTTCTTTTATTTTTTTTTTGTTTTTCTTATTTTCATTTCATCTATCTATTTATCCAACTTTAACACTAACTCTATCCCAAACAATTTATTCTTTGTTTGCTTATATATATATATATATTTTTATTAACCCAACCACAACTATATATTATTATTTATTTATTTTCGGATTTTACATTCTCTCCTCCTTAAGCAACATTCGTCCTCGAATGTGAATAAGGTCGTAACATAATTACATGGACACAATAATAACATAATCACATAGACACAATAATGTTTATTGTTATTGTCACAAATTTGGGGCTTCACATTCTCCCTTCCTTAAGAAGCATTCGTCCTCGAATGAGAATAAGGTTGTAACACATGCATATAGACACGCAAATGACACACATATGATGTACTATGTAACGCATTTTTTTTTACCTTAGTCAAATAGGAATGGATATTTGACTTTCATCGCCTCTTCGGCTTCCCAGGTGGCTTCCTCGGTGGAGTGGTTCCTCCATAGGACCTTCACGGAAGCAATATCTTTAGTGCGACGGCGAGGGACCTGTCGATCAAGTATTTCTCCCGGAGCCTCTTCATATGGAAGCTCTTTCTTAAGAACTATCTCCTGGGGAAGGATGACGTGACTTGGATCGTGCAAGTATTTTCGTAACATCGACACGTGAAATCTGGGATAAAGCGCTTCCGCCTCTTGTGGAAGTGCTAATTCGTAAGCCACATTCCCAACTCTTCGCAAGATCTCATATGGCCCAATAAACCTTGGGCTCAATTTCCCTTTCTTACCAAAACGCATCACTCCCTTCATTGGGGACACTTTTAAAAATACTTTCTCCCCCTCTTGGAATTCAAGATCTCTTTTCCGATGATCCGCATAAGACTTATGACGGCTATGAGCTGTTTTGATCCGCTCCCGAATCATCTCAGACCTTATCATTTGTTTCTTGAATGACTTCAGTCCGTCTGATTCGTCTCACCCACCTCGAACCATCCAAGTGGAGACCTACATTTTCGTCCATATAATGCTTCAAACGGGGCCATTTGTATGCTAGAGTGAAAACTATTGTTGTAGGCGAACTCAATTAGACATAGATGGTCCAACCAGCTTCCCTGAAAATCTAACACACAAGATCGCAACATGTCCTCAAATGTTTGAATTATTCGCTCAGCCTGCCCATCTGTTTGCGGGTGGAAAGCCGTGCTTAACTTAACTTTTGTCCCGAGACCCTGCTGAAAACTATGCCAAAAGTGTGAGGTGAACTGGGAACCCCTATCTGAAATAATTTGTAAAGGAATCTCGTGTAACCGCACAATCTCCTTCAAATAAATATGTGCGTACTGTGGTGCGCGATACGTAATCTTGACCGGTAAGAAATGGGTTGACTTTGTAAGTCGATCAACAATCACCCAAATAGAATCATACCCTTCTCGAGTTTTCGGTAGACCAGTTACGAAATCCATATGAATCGCCTCCCATTTCCACATGGGGACTCCAATGTCCTGAAGTAATCCGCCAGGTTTTTGATGTTCAGCTTTCACCTGCTGACATATAAGACACCTCCCGACAAACTCCACAATGTCTTTCTTCATCCCGTCCCACCAGTAATTTGCGTTGAGGTCCTGATACATTTTTGTTGATCCTGGATGAATGGAATATCTTGTGTTGTGACCCTCATCTAAGATCTTCCTCCTTAGATCCTTTACCTTAGGAACACATAACCTACCCTTATACCGGGCGGTTCCGCATTATATCCCAATGTAAATCGTGAAGGTTTTCCCTGCTGATCCTCTCCCGAAATACAACAAACTTCGTATCCTCAAATGACTTTCTTTTATTTTCAAGCTAAAGGCGATCGAGGTATCATGTACCACCACCCTACCTTCACCGATCTCGATTAAGCTAACCTGCAGGTTTCCCAATCTTTGTACCTCACGAACAATACCCTCTTTTGTATTGCCAAACGGGCTGCTGCCCATCGATCTCCCATCGAGCGTCAGCCACCACGTTGGCTTTCCCAGGATGGTAAAGAATACTAAGGTCATAATCCTTAAGAAACTCTAACCATCTTCTTTGTCGGAGATTCAAATCCTTCTGCGTGGTTATGTACTGCAGACTCTTATGATCTGTAAATATGTCCACATGCACACCATACAAATAATGTCTCCATATTCGTAAGGCAAACACCACCGCAGCTAATTCCAAGTCATGAGTTGGGTAATTCTTCTCATGTATCTTCAATCGTCTAGATGCATACGCATAACCTTTCCAAATCGCATCAAGACACATCCTAACCCAACTCTAGAGGCATCGCAATGATAGGTGAACCCTTCTTGTCCCGATGGTAAGGTTAGGGGATCGCAGAGTCAACAATTCTTTTAGTTTCAAAACTTGCTCCACATGCTTCGACCACTGGTACTTAACCGCTTTTGAGTCAACCGGTCAAAGGAGCGTGAAGACTAGAAAAACCTTTTACGAATCTTCTATAATACCCAGCCAAACCCAAGAAACTTCTAACCTCTGTCGGAGTGGTCGGTTTTGGCCAGTTCTTTACTGTTTCTATCTTCTGGAGGTCTACCATAATTCCATCCCTTGACACAACATGGCCCAAAAAGGCTACCTTTTCCAATCAAAATTCACACTTTGAAAATTTAGCATATAGTTTCTCCTGTTTCAAGACTTGAAGCACTACCCTCGAATGCTCTTCATGTTCTTCAACACTCTTCAGAAATTAGGATATCATCTATGAACACGATCACGAACAAATCTAGGAATGGTTTGAAGATTCTGTTCATTAAATCCATAAAAGCTGCTGGGGCATTGGTTAACCCAAAAGACATGACCAAGAACTCATAATGGTCAGACGGGTTCTAAAGGCTGTTTTGGATATATCATCTGGATTTATTTTCAGCTGGTGATATCCCGAACGGAGATCAATCTTGGAAAAATAGCTAGCTCCCTGAAGTTGGTCAAAAAGATCATCGATTCTTGGTAATGAGTATCGGTTCTTGATCGTGACCTTATTGAGCTGTCGATAATCGATGCACATTCGGAGCGATCCGTCTTTCTTTTTCACAAACAGATCGTGCACTTTGAGGAAACACTAGGCCTTATAAAGCCTTTATCCAGAAGATCCTTCAATTGTTCTTTTAACTCCCTCAATTCAGCTGGGGCCATTCGATATGGAGGGATAGCGATGGGTCTTGTACCCGGAATTAACTCTATAGCAAACTCCACTTCTCGATCCGGAGGAAGACCTGGAAGATCTTCAGGAAAAACCTCCGGAAAATTTCGAACAATAGGGACATCATTCACTGCTGGGGATTCTTTTGGGTATCCACTATATTAGCCAGATATGCGTACTCCACTCTGTGACTTCTCAATAACTTTTGAGCCCCAAGGTAGGAAATAAACTGACCTGAGGATATTCCAACCCTACCCCTTATAACAACTTCTGGTTCTCCGGGAAAAATTAATCTCACTATCTTTTGCCGACAATCTAACATGGCATAACATGCCGACAACCAATCCATACCTAAAATGACGTCATAGTCTACCATATCAAGTAGTACAAGATTCACCATTGTTCCCCTGCCACTCACTTCTAATGGAAAATTATTTACCACCCGAGAGGCCCAAATTGAGGCCCCTACTGGTGTCATAAACTCAAAAGGTTCACTTAAATAAGAAGGTTCTACGTGTAAATTCTTAGCAAAGCCCATTGACACATATGAAAATGTAGAGCCGGGATCGTATAATACAAATGCAGGAATACTCGAGACTAGCAAAATACATGTGACCACCGCATTAGATGCTTCTGCCTCATTCCTCAGGGCAAAGCGTGGCCGATTAAATTGTTGGGTTGTTGACCTCCACGACTCTGGCGGGGTTGGTTTCCGATTTCCAGAGGCGTTGTGGTTGCTTCTGACCTCCCCTGAATAGATTGTATTTGAGTCCTCTTTTTGCAATCCCTGACATAGTGGCCTGATTCTCCACAGTTATAACATGACTTCGTTAAGAGCCGACATTCTCCAGCGTATTTCCTTTGACAAATCTTACAAACCGGTTTGTCCCCTCCTGTGTTAGGATTGGTGGCCTTGTCCTTGCTCACTTGGTGATTAAACTAACTGTTCCCCTTAGGCTTGAAATAAGACTGGCCCATAGATTGGTTCGGTCTTGAAGATCCCTTACTAAACTCCTGCTTCTGATTTTGACTCTGACTAAATGATCCTGACGTCCGAAACCTTTTCTGCGAATACTTATTTTTTTCCTTTAGCAAAACCTTCTATCCTCATTGTCATACCGACGATCTGAAGGTATGCCCGATAATGGGCTAATGCCACTACCTTCTTTTCCAAGTTTGGGTTTAAACCCTTAACAACTCTTTTGACCTTCTCCCTTTCTGTAGGAATAATATATGCGTTGTATGCTGACAATCGGATGAATTAGGTATTGTATTCTATCACATTGCGGTCTCCTTGTTTCAACAGTTCAAACTCACGTCTGAGCGCATCTTTTCGGGAGTTAGGCATGTACTTTTCACTGAATGCGGCTCTGAACTCCCCCCACGTCATCGGTGGTGACATCGGAAAATGATTTCTTCTAAAATTTCTCCACCACACCCGTGTGTCGTCCACTAACCGTGCGATTACCAAATTGACGTCATGCGTCTCTACACATCCTCGTAAATGTGAGGTTTTCTACCTCATCGAGAAATACTATTGGGTTAGACTTGTAGTCCTTCCCTGTATAGATATGTTCCCTTCTTCTCACAAAATTTGCCCCATAGTCTATCTGGTACCTCTCTTACCTTTTCGGTCGGTGGTGCAGTCACATCTGGTTATTTTATCGTTGTACACTCCCTTCCACAATCCTTTGAAGGAGGTAATACGAGAACCAAATCTTTGAAAAGACTCAAGATAGGCACGAGAAGAGTATGAAAGAAGTGAAACTTTAGGATGTTATTCCGTTTACTTATTACTAAGGTGGCGCGCAGCGGGACGATCGCTAGCCTTGGCATGGAGCCTTTCCTCTATCACGCTTTTCTGAAACATGTTAAATAAAGAGTCAGCCCTACCATCTGGGGCTGAGTGAGAACCTTACCCTGCAATTTAAAGTAACACCACAATATTCCAAGTGCAATCACATTATAACGTAATAAGCATATTGCAAAAACATATCAGGTTACAACATTTTTAAATATGCAACAACTCCTCATAGGAAATTCTCGATTTAATTAACACTTCATTTTATCTCGTATTATACGTTGAGACATTCCCCTGCATTTCCACATGTTTATTACATTTATATATTTGTGAACGCGTATTCACTTTTTATATTTATATATAGGTGAACATGTATTCATCTTTCATATTTGTTGTGGCGTGCAACCCGATCCATTATATTTACGTATTTGTGAGCACGTATTCACTTTACGTTTTGTTGCGGCGTGCAACCCGATCCATTATGTTTACGTATTTGTGAACGCGTATTCACTTTACGTTTTATTGCGGCGTGCAACCCGATCCATTATATTTACGTATTTGTGAACGCATATTCACTTTACGTTTTGTTGCGGCGTGCAACCCGATCCATTATATTTACGTATTTGTGAACACGTATTCACTTTACATTTTGTTGCGGCGTGCAACCCGATCCATTATATTTACGTATTTGTGAACACGTATTCACTTTTACGTTTTGTTGCGGCGTGCAACCCGATCCATTATGTTTATATTTATATATTTATGTGAACACGTATTCACTTTTCATATTTTTCAGAAGATTGAATAAATAATATTCTCTTTCCCAACATTTTGTCATTCATACTTGTAACGATTATAACTTTTTAACCATAACTCCAACTAAGGTGTTTCTCAAGCGGAAACTAAGGTAAGACGGGGATCTTTCACTGTACCAAATTTCATTTAAAACTACTTTGGGTAACTAACACAAATTTATCCTCGAAACAGCCACATGAAATTTGTTTCGGCAGAATTTTTATTAAACAGAACACAATCTTAGAATAGTCATAACTCCGAATCTGTAAACCCGTTCAAGCCCCATAAAATCTAAAAACGACGAGAACAGAGAGCTACACGTCTCCATGTGAACCATCCTTTCATATTCTGTACCATTTGGTACAGTTTTACACTTTTATTCGCTGCCCTTCCTGGATCTCGATAGATCCAAGGCAGAAACTTTAAACAGCGATAACTCTCAATTCGTAAGTGGTATAGACCCCCGTAAGGTCTCACAATGTCCACAACAAAGAGATCTAGAACTTTCATTTAGCAACAATTTTCATATTCCCCACATATTAGTACAGTTTTACGTTTCAACGTCCTGCCCTTCTGGGTTCCGACGAATCCGAGGCAGAAACTTTAAACAGCGATAACTCTCAATACGTAAGTCGGATATACCCCCGTAAGGTCTCAAAATGTCCACAACAAATATATCTAGAACTTTAATTTAGCAATAATTTTCATATTCCCCACATATTATTACAGTTTTACGTTTCAACGTCCTGCCCTTCTGGATTCCGACGAATCCGAGGCAGCAACTTCAAACTACAATAACTCTCAACTCGTAAGTCCGTTTTAATAACTCTTTATCTATATCTGTCCGTAACAGAGAGATTTACAACCATGTAAATTTTTATATAATTCTAATAAGTAAAACTCAATAAAAACAGTCCGTAATTATGCCTTTCCGAATTTCGACCAAATCTAAGGCAGGAACTTTGAACTATGATAACTTTCAAACCGTATGTCCATTTTACCTCATTTTTGGTTCTATATGATCATATTAGAGATTTGTACCACTATTCCGAATTTCATCAAATTCTAACAATTATAACTCAGTGAGAACAGTTCGTAAAGTTCATGACGCAACTAGTTGTCTAAACAATCAAAAGTTCAATATTTCTTTTCAACACCCAATTCTTATTCTAAGATGTATTGAACTAAAAATAAAGGATGTTACCAAGAATTTCTGAGTGAGAAAACTCACCTTGTAAGTGTGAAGATTATTGTTGTGTGGTTGCTAAAATTATCCTTACTCTCTAGTATTTTGCTTTTTGTTCTTCTTGCCCTCTTGGTATTTTTTTCTCTTCTTTTCACTTGTTTTTTTCTGATTTTCTAACCTTTATGTTATGTACTTTGTTTGTGTGTAAATACAATGTATAAGTGGAGAGTTTTCTATAACCTATGGGAGGTGGAATGACAAGAGTTGGAGGGAAAATGAAAAGGGGAGAAGGGGTAAAGGGTGATACGTGCATGCTGCACTTTCTCTTCTTTTTTTGTTTTGTTTTTGTTTTTTTTGTTTTTTTTGTTTTTCTTTTGTTTTTTTTTTTTGTTTTTCTTATTTTCATTTCATCTATCTATTTATCCAACTTTAACACTAACTCTATCCCAAACAATTTATTCTTTGTTTGCTTATATATATATATATTTTTATTAACCCAACCACAACTATATATTATTATTTATTTATTTTCGGATTTTACAGTATAGTCGTCATACCATAGCAGATTTGATAGAGCTAGACATGACTGCCTTTGATGTGATTATGGGTATGGATTGGTTAAGCTTTAGCAATTGCTTAGAAGGTATGCAACAGTTTAATGAATCCACATGAAGGCATTATATATGTGCTAATTTAGAATATTTAGGAGGATGAGCTGTCAGAGATTGTGATGAATCTTAAAAGGATCAGATTTAATTGACTTAATGGCATACCATGTTGTTAGATGAAGCTATGTTGTATGCTTAAGTAATATGTGGGAATAATAATTGTATGGAGTAAATATGTTTGTTATGGTTAAGGCAACATGATTTTGAAATTATGAGAAGTTCTCTTACCAGTATGCGGGGAGAGATAATGTAAGCTTGGGACATGAAATATTTGAGGATCTTAGAATATTAGATAATCGTTGAGACCTTAGATATACAAGGCCCTCTTGAGAAATATTTTTATGTTTGATCTTGGTTAAAGGACATGGTATATATGAAGTATATTAGTTGTGATGATTCCTTGGTTTGAGTATAAATCACTTGTGTTGTTAAAGTTGGAGATAATATTGAAACTGGAAATAAGATCTTTGAAGGAACTTATGTTGGAGGATTGCAAAATTCACATTTGAAGTTGAACTTAAGGTCCATATTGATGCTATAAAGAAGCTGGGAAGAGATTGTTTAGATGATCCCATGTATTACTACATTGATAGATGGTGTAAAAAAGGTACATCAAAGAGCACAACAAGTGTGATTCAGTGGAACGACATGGCCGAGAGTTTTAATAATTGGGCATTGACTGCAAGATATAGAATAAATATCACAATGCTTGAAGAGATTAGAGAAAAGATGATGAAAAGAATTGATTAATTGAGAGAATATTCGAACACATGGATCACTGATATTTCTCCCATGTCTTTCAAAATTTTACAAGAAAACAATGACAAATCAGCGAAGTGTAGCTTGTATTGGAACGGTGAAAGGGAGATAAGCCATCTTTCTCGCGTAAAGGGCGATATTACGTATTATTAAGAATTACATGTATCAAGGTTAGTAAGATAAGGTATGCTATATATATTAGACTGGTAAGGTCCTCGGCTTCGGCTACGTTGTGCAACCTATTACAGTACTACATAACCTTGGGATAACAATAGTGTGTTGGGGGTAATTGAGGACGGGAACTATGGAACAATCAAAGAATGGATATAAGAAATATGAAAACAATGGGTAAGTAGGAATGGAATGGTATGATCAAGTATCAAGGCAGAAATGTTTTTTTTCTCTCGTTAATGACAAGTAGAAGGATGGATTACGACAAGAATGATAAAGGTGAATGAAATTATAGTTATACAGGTTTTACAAGGGTGTGATTACTCCAGAACAGTGTAAGGACCAATGGTAGCGCAAGGACGATAAGAACACTTCGGCCATAAGTGACGAACCTCTGATGTTCGGGAAGATAGTATGAGAAATACTTGAGATAAGAGACCCCCAAGGCAATTTGAAATGGAAATGTAAAGGTAAGACGAATGGGCACTCGGTCGATGAGAGACCTAATAATGATAAGACAAGAAAGCTTGACAAGCCATTGGATCATGTAACACCGTGAATTGGATCCAAACATATGAAGCATCGGTTCCACAACATACGCAGTCATATCTTTCAGGAAAGTGTGTAAACGGAAGTAACAATGAGTAAAGCTCAATATTAACACCTAAACAGTTGAAAAGAGGCCAATGGTGCCTATGGATATAAGTATAAGGTAGACATTAAAGATATATGTCAAGAGATTAAGTGATCAAAATGCGAGCTGTGAATTTCAGGCACAGCGCCGAGGCGCTAAAAATTCAGAGAAGCTGCAGGAGTTACGGCACCACGGTCTTGGCGTGCACGCAGCGGTTGAAACTTGAGGAAGGCGGTAATTGAGGGCCTTACACACTAAGTATAGGTTGATAGGTATAGTTAAAGGAGACTATGCCGAAATTTGTATAGCTTGAGACCTATTATGAACATTCGGGGACGAATGTTTCTAAGGGGGGAAGAATGTTACACCCCGTAATTCCAGGGCATTTAATTGAGAACATGATTATGAAAATGAGATTTGAATGTTGGAAGGAAAGTATATTTACATTTTCTATATGGAATAATTTTGGATACAACGAATGTGACGACGAAAATTATTAACTAGTAGTTAAATTCTTTCCAATGGATTTATGGACTTAGTATTGTATTATGAAGCTTGGCATTGATAATATGGGGTCCACCGAAAATTTCACAATTTTGTGAGCCCATCGAAATATTAAGAATTTTGGCTAAGTGTGGAGATATTTTTGTGAAGTGAAATATATGGCCAATAGGAGGGTGACACGTGTCCCCCCTCCACTTGTCTTGTAAAGGCTCCACTTGTATATATTGATATGTCTTGCAAGACTTTTTGGATCACAAAATATCTTCTCCTCACAACTCTTTTCTCTCTTCCTTCTCCCTTGAGTTTTCGAAATCCATGAGCCAAGAAGATCAAGATCAACTTATTTTCCAAGATTAAGCTTCTTAGCAAAGTTTTAAGTCAAGTTAACACTCCAAAACAGTGGGTTATGTTGTTGGCCGAAACTGCCCTAAAACCCCTAAGCTTGGAGATGAACCTTTTGGAAGAAAAACAAGAAAATAAGATGGTTACAAGTTTGTAGAGGATGCATGTGTGTTATTGTAACTTGAATAAGTGGTGCAAAGGTGAAGTTGTTGGCCGAGAACTTAGGGACTGTTTTGGCTAAAACTAAGGTAAGATTTCTTCTTCCTCTTAAAGTATTTGGAAGTTACATGATGTTATAGTTAAGGGATGAACTTGTGTTAAGTGAAATGGAGGATAAGAAGTGCATGTGACAGTTTTGGTTGTTGGCCGATTTTGAGGCAGTTTTTATATTATTGAATTCGTTGGTTATTGTTGTTGTTATCATCACTAACTGCATGTTAAAATGAAGAAAAGCTTGTTATTGAAAGTTGATATGGTTTATATAAAAGTGTTGAAATATGAAATGAATTTTAAGGAATTATGGAAAGGGCTTTGGTTTAGATTGATTGGCCAAAACTGCATGAAACTGTGGGACGTGGTTATGCTGTTTTAGGGACTGTTTTGTGACGTTATAATGCTGGAAATTTAGTTACCATCAGGCATGTTAAATGTGGTAATTTCTAATGTAAGTCCTAAAGGAATAAGGGTGTAGAAAGGTGTAGAAATGCTTCACATTCTACCCTCGTTGTTGTTGGAATATGGACTATTTTTATGGAATGTTTTAATATGGAATAAGAGGCTGAATTTACATGAGAAGTGGGTGTGTAAATCCCCTTTGTTGTTGTTTTGGTTGTGCCCTTAAGTGGTGCTTGGTTATTGATGTTATTGACCTTATTTGTAAGGTGGAAATATATGTATAATTAGGGGAAGTGATGCCCAAATTTTTATATGAAAAGAGAACCATTACTTGGTATACGACCTACACTAGTAAGCATGAAGTTGATAGAAGTGTTATCGTTGTTATATGTTGAAGTACTACTTAAGGCGTATTCTACTTGTCGTGTTGGTATAGCCGATAAGGTATGTGAAACTATCATTTCTTTCTTTTGGCATAATTTTTATAAAGTGAGTGTACGGAGGACGTACATAGTTTTATTGGATCTTAACCTTAATGATACATGTCCCTTAGGTTTTTCTAAATGAAAGTGTAAGTGGCTTGATTTTAAAAGTGTAAGTGACTTGATTTTAGAAGTGTAAGTGTCTTGATTTTATAAGTGAAAGTGTCTTGATGTTACAAGTGCTAGTGCCTTGATTTTACAAGTGATGGTTCATTTTATTTATTCAATTGAGAGTTAAAAGATGATTTAAATTGCACATGGTTGCTCATAATAGCTATTGGTGCAAGTGTTATTATTCCACTCCACCGAGCCCCTCACTAGAGGGTCGGCAATGTTGTATGTGTATATGATTCCATGGACAAGATCTGTGATGCGAGTATAGATACTCATGCGATTATATGATTCCATGGACTTGCAATCCATGATGCGGGTACAAGATACCCATGTGTGTATATATATCTATATGTATTATGATTTCATGGACCGACCTCCGTGATGCGGGTACGAGATACCCATGCGTTATATATGTATTATTATTCCATGGACCGATCACCGTGATGCGGGTACAGGATACCCATGCGTGTATATATGTATTATGATTCCATATACCGACCTCCGTGATGCGGGTACGAGATACCCATGCGAGTATATATGTATATATATTTTGATTATAGGGACAGGCATGCATGATTTTGATATGACTCTCATTTTTAAAAGGCACGGTTGATTCTCATTTTTATATGGTACAGTGGTACTGGTATTTTGATTATCATACTTGTTACTGTCATCTTTTGGTTATTATATTTGTCAGTATGATTCCATTTACAGTACTTTATGTTTACATGCTTGGTACATGTTTGTACTGACCCCCTTCTCCGGGGGGCTGCGTTCATGCCCGCAGATACATGTACATAGTTTGGTGATCCTCGAGTTTAGGATCCTTGCCCAACTTTTTGAGATAGCTCCATTGTTCCGGAGTCTAGTCATTTTGTTACAGTTTTGCTATTACAGGGTTATGTACATTCGAAGTGCAGCGGGCCTTGTCGTCATAATTCTGATTATACTCTTAAGTGCAGAAGTCATGTGTGGGTTGGACATGTACAGTTGTAGTTCATTTCGGATTTGCGTATATAATGGCAGCCTTGTCGGCTTACCTATTTTATTATATGACAGTTATGGGGACAGGATCTCTTTGTTTTGAGATTATGAGTTTTCTCATTAGCTTCCGCTGATCATATGTGATGTGTGGTTATAAGGGTGCCTAGAGCACCAGTTGCGGCCCGTCGGTTCGGGGCGTGACATCTTCCAAAACAAGGTACAATAATTGAATTATGGAAAGAAAAAAAACATATCTCTAAGGCATATGATTCCCTTTCTATATATTGCAGTTCAATCAATCTTGTGAAGACTTCAATTTGTGGGACGAGAATAAAAATATTAAAACATCCCCACCCGTGGCTAAACGCTAGCCACCCATTGTTTTTCAATTATTCACCCAACTGGGGAGTGTAGCTGCAGGCTTCAGAACAATGCATATTGTGCTGCCTTTAGCTAAGTGATGGCATGGATAGGAAAATGTCGTAATAAAGAACAACCAGCATATGTGAAAACGAAAAAATTGAGAAAAAGAGCCCTCTTGGCTTCTTTTAGAAAACGAAACCAAATTTTACATATTAGATTAGCTATAATAATGGAAAGATTCCACTAAAAAATTAACCATCCTTATCTGGTTCATTATATCTTCTTGAAGAGACACTATTGAGCATGTTTCTTAAGCTATTCTTACTTTCTTTCCGCTTCTGTCCAATTCTAATTGGCTCATCTAATGGATGGTCTAGCATTAACCCAGCTTCTAACTTTTTGGACACATTGATAATCTCATATGAATCCCAAAGAGATTGGCTGAAATCCCAGCTACCTGTACCACCATACTCTCTAGCAGTTGTCTTGTTTATGGCTTCAAGCTTGAATCTTGATGGTTATTCTTGAAATTGTGGCGGTGGGCATCGAATTCGGCAGTGGTTCTACGGCTGCTGGAGTAGCCATGCCAGGCTTGTGCCACTGCCTTGAGGATTTCAATGTCATGGTGTTGATTTTGATGAGGTTCTTGCTTTTTCTTCATAGTATGTTTAGAGTGGACTAGTCTTAAGTGAGGGATTTTGTACGGGCCACGTTATCTTGAGACAAGAAGAACCTCGTGTTGGGTGATTTTTTTTGGCAATGGAAACTTGTGATCGTAACTCTATTAGTGGCCTTATGTTTGGAAGACAGATAATAAATTTGGCACACCAGAAAATTTATAGTACGTTATTTTTGTTGTCTTCTGAACATACTTATTTGGCACCTATTTCATCACATATTCAAGGATAACATTTTATAGAACCCTCTATCCTTGTGACAAATACTTCTCTGACGTAATGAAATATAAATATTGAATTATCGAGTTAATACTAAATTGATATAATCAAATTAAAAAGTTTATATTATTATTAAAAAAACAAGGGGTTTGCGTTCTTGAAAATGTAATTCATGACCAATAAATTACAATTCAAACTGCATTACATAACTTCCGAGTTCAGATCTTCAATAAAAGAGCATTTGAAAAAGCAATTCTCACACTTGAAAAGTGGTTAGAGGCCGAGGATCTATCAGAAAAAACATTTCTACTTTACAAGATATGGGTAAAGTCTGCGTACACTTTATCCTCCCCAGACCCCACATGGTGGGATTATACCGGGTGTGTTGTTGAAAAGTGGTTTAGAGGTTCTTTTGGTGTGAATATGTTGAAGGTTGAGACTAAAGACATCATATATTCACATTTTCATTGTATTACTTGAAAATGAAAAATATTGGCACATCTCCAACTCGATTCTCCTCCACTGCAAAAGGCCCTTGCCCTTGATCATCGTGCAAACTTATTCTATAGTTGAATGTGGCAGCCCAAATAGTTATGAAAGATCAAAGAGTTTGATCAAAAGCTGAAAGAAACCAAATTTAGACCTCCTGGTGAGTAGCAAATACACCTCAATGGTCAATGAATGAGTTAAAAAAACATTCCAGAGAGGCTACAAGAACAGTTAAACAAGTGACTATGACGCAGCATAAGAACTTTAACCCTATCAGTCAGTGACAACTGACAACAAGAAACTACAAAAAATCTAATACAATAAATGGACTCTGTTCTTTGTGTAAAATTTAGAATTTGTTCACAGTGATAAACGGTAAACAAAGCTAAATTTCTTGGCTCCATGTTGCCGGTGACCTCTCAAACTGAAGTAGCTTCTTAGCTTCACTCTCCAAATCGACTATTCAGAGTCTGAAAATGCAGAAGAAGAAAATTTGTAGCCAGGCAGTTTTTAGTTCCCCTCGAACCAACAGAATATAAATGATTGCTAGTTTCAGAAATTCCATCAGTCTCTTCAATTATCAGGCTGGCAGCAGAAGCAGAAAGAAACCAAGGCACTTCTGCAGTCGAATCTGTTGCAATTTTTTTTTTGAAGTTCATCATTTGAATAATCTTACAGCATTTAAATGAGACACTACCATGGCACAACTTTCAGAAATGAAGTGTATCTACTATGGTCATTCAATACATAAGTGGCAAGTGGCAACAATGGAGTTATTCACATTCCAAGTTCATGATGGACATTAGTTGCAAAATTCATCAAGCAGATGAAAGATCAAGAGTGAAAAAATTGTCATTTCAGCATCCTTTTTTTCATTATAATGTCATTTCAGCATCCATTTTTTCCATTATAACAAATTATAACACCAGAAAAACCATATATTTCCTTTATATCTCTTCAATGGCTATAGATGAAAGATCAAGAGTGGAAAAACTTCAAACCTAAACCTAGGTGTACATTTACAGTGCAAGATTAAGAGGAGAAAGGAGATAGAGTATCAGCAAAACTCAGCTAGAAGAGGCAATTAAACTACACATATCTCCATGGATCAAAGCAAGCTATCTTTGCTCAGCAAGAAATTTATACATTTTGCATTCATACTTTCAAATGCACTTTTACTAGTTGCCAAATATAAGCTTTATTAGTGGCAACATGATGAATTCTTGACAATATCTTTGATATTTATCCAACACAAACTAGAGCTAATTTTGCATTAGAATTAGGCATTAGCGTGTAAAAGATTTCTCATGAAGCTTAGCTGTAATCGTTGATAGTTCTACTATTCTAGCTAACTTTGCAGTAGAATTAGGGTGTAAAAGATTTCGCACAAAGCTTAGTTATAAAACTATCAGCTTCGATTGACCAACTAAAATATCAGCCGAGGTGCTCAGAACAGAATCTACAATTTTGTCAAAACTACAGCAATGGGAACTAAACCTGCCGAACGGTCATTGCATTTAAATACCTGGTATAGGCACCGAAACATGTTGCCATCAACCAATTTGTGCAAAAGCCTATAATATCCTGTCTTACATTCTATTAGATACTTTGGTTACTCTAATTTACCTTTTTGATGACTTTTGATATTACTTTCTTTTTATAATTTTTTTCTGGTGTCTGGCCAGCTTGCACGCACCTCACGCACCTCGACTAATTCCACGAGGTACCTGCTACCTCCCGCCAGCAAAGGTCCAGGCCATCTTGTTGACTTTGACTCTTTTGCTCAACAGTTTTCACTGGATGACTATTCATCATGGTTTCAGCTAATGGCTTATAGTCTTACATTTCCAATCATAAGTTGGAAAGCAATTGCCCGCAAGGTGGCTCAGTTGGTTGAGCATGGGACTTCCACACGGTTTCAGTTTCGAAACCCCCTGCCTACAACAGTAGTGGATTTTTGCCATCTGGGTCGAGCTCGTCACATGGGGTTGCCTAGTGTCGGTTAGCTCTTTTGTGTAGGTTGCACGCTATTGCACATGAGTCGGGTTTACCCTGTGCACCCAAAGGGTAGCGGCAGCGGGTCCCCTCTTCATAAAAAAAAGTTGTGAATCAATTCTTGACAATCCAAGAAATGGTAGAGGAAGAAAACGCTCTGGCATTAGTCTAGATTGGTGAGAGTTACAAACTGAAAATTTCAAGTGTACAAATTATTATTGAATTGGCTAATATCTAGGACGATAATGCAATTAATCTCTATAAACGTGGAATATATGTAGGATGGTGATCACCTACTTCTCCCAGGTTTCAGTGGTTTGAGACAGAATAGCACTAAATAATGAGTCTCAAGGCTCATTGCATCTTGGTAAAGAACTGCATGAAGCAGCAGAAGCATGTGAAGTAATCATTTTGCCACTTTTAACCAAGTAAATATAAGAGCATATAATTGTGAAAAAAACACAACGTATACAAAGGAAATAACCCTTCTTCAGGTTCTGAGAGGAAGATCTTTCAGAAAGATGTGAACCTGGCAAGATTTTTGCATGCATTGATTGAAACAGCTAATTGAGAGACATCCGGAGCTATCTAATTAACTTGTATATTTGTCTTCTCAAGTTGAAGATCCTGGCAAGGTTAGCATCGGGAGGTTTTTTTCAGATACTAACCTTCATCCTCCTCCCAGATTTCACTAATTGCACCTTGTGCCTAAGCAGAACTCAAGCTCCCCCGGGGAACCTTTTCACTTTTCCACTGTTAGAATTTGAAGAACCAAATAGGCCACAAATTGCTGGGTGTTGGCGAATATGATGTGGGCACTTGTAAAGCAGATCTTTTGCCTCAGAATGTCTACCTTCTGCAAAGAAGGACTGGAAAACATGCTGGTAGGCTGAAACAGATGGATAGTCCTTGACGCTCAACGCCTTAAAAAAATCCACTGCATCTTCCACTGTTCCCGACTTTGAAATATACTGAAGAAAGGGTTCTGGAAAAGGTGGATAATTGTGTTTCTTCATCCGACGGAGGAGATCTAGCGCTTCTTCGAGTTTCCTTTCCCCTAAGAGCTTTTGAATGATAAGTTTGTACGTTGCTTGCCATGGGCGCATTTGAAATTTATTCACCAACTCGGTCAATAACTGATATGCACCAAAAACTCTTCTTTGACTTAGAAAACCATTAAGTAGTACATCCAACAGATCAGCATCTGTATCAACATTTCTCTCCATCATGTTAGCAAAACAAAACAGCGCCTTATCAACTTCACCAGCAAAACAATGGCCTTGTATCAGAACAGTCCAAGTCTTGATATCTGGAACGCATCCACATTCTTCCATCACATCTATCACCTTCGAGGCCTCCTCCAGCCTCCTCAATTTGCAAAGTCCGTAGATTAATTGGCTGTATGTAATATTGTCAGGTTCAAATCCTGCATCTCTCATAGCTTCTGTTATCTTCTCTGCTTCCTCAAATCGCCCCAAGTTAGTCAAACACCTATGAATGACATCATAAATAATCTTTGAGCGTGAATTTCCTGCTGCCTCAAATTTTTCCACAACTCTAAATAGCAAATCAAGATCCGAGGGACGTGACTGTGCAATGGATCTTAAAAGAATATTGCACTCACCAAGTGATGGTTTAAACTGACCATCCATCATCAGCTCATATAGCTCTACTGCATCTTTCAACATCTTAATCTTCTGAAAATGCCTTGAGACCTTTATATATGTATCCAGATCTATTTCAAAACCCAGGCTCTTCATCTCTTTTACCACACTCCAAAATTCTTCAATCGACTCTTCTCGGCAAAGAACCCTAAGAATCCCATTATAAGTAACAGTGTTGTGCTGAAAACTTAAATCCCTCGCAACCCATTTGAAAAAACTGTAAGCTTTTAGCGGATATCCTATTTCTCTAAGTTCCTTCAACACCCTAAGCACAAAATTATCCGACACCAAGAGTTTCATCTCCCCTAGTTCTCTCTCCACCTCAATTCCCCATTCTTGTTTCTTAATCAATTCAGACACATCTTTCGCCAAATCACCCATAGCATTTTCTTTAATCATCCTCCCATAGAAATGCTTCAAAGCAGTAGCATCAGTTTCCATTTTCAAATTCCGAAAAATAGAGTAAATCGATTTATATGTTTCCTCATCGATATAAAACCCATTCTCTTTCATTTCCTTAATAGTAGTCCAAAATTCCTTCATTGAATCCCTATTAGCATAAATTCTAAGCATCAAACTGTACATAGAAGAACTAGGTTCAAACCCCTTTTGCTTAACAACCCATTTCAAGAAATCCCCAGCCTTTTTCGGGTCTTTATCAAGTTTCTTCAATAGATACATAACAGCTTCATGGGTCACTGGAAAATCAAGATTTCCTAACCCCTTTTCTAACTGTTTCGACCAGTCGTTGGTTAGTATAATGTCTACAAAAGATTCAGGTTTCGACGAAAAGAACACATTTTGACGGGCATCTATAATAGTAGAAAGGTAAAAGTAGTGAGTAACCTGATTGTTGGGCGATGGAGCTCGTGAAAGCTGGGTAAAAAACAAAGAATTCCTTAATCGTAATGAACTTAGGATTCTCTTGCAGCGATTCATGGCTGACATGGTCCCTAAGTATGCAAAACCCTAAGCATGCACAAAACAATTTTGTGCTAATAGTGGTGGCACAGATACAAGGAAAGATGCAAAACCCTATGGCACAGAAATTTTGTTAGTACACGTTTTAGGAGAAAATGAGAAAAAGGTTCAAAATAGTCCCTTACGTATGCACATAACAATTTTGGTTCTTTTAAGTTTGCCAAAAATTGTACTCCCTAGGTCTAACGATCACTCATTTTTCTTTTTAGTTCATCTAAAAAATAATATATTTATTTATTTGATAATAATTTAATTTTAAACTTTATATTTTACGCAAAATGAAATGATCTATAACCATACAAATATCTTTGACTTATTTTAGACAATAAGATTCAAAAGTCTTCTTTATTTCTTAAAATCCGTGCCAAATAAAAGTACATCATATAAATTAGAAGGAAGGGATTAACACTTTAGTCTCTGTAAAATATTTATCGAATTCTGTTAATTAGATTTGATGAAAATAATAGAAAAGGAGATTTAACTATAAACACAAAATAAAGTCTCATCAATTATTAAAATATGCAACACAACACTAGACATTAAAAATATATATATATATATATATATATTTTAAAGTAACATAAATTGCACCTAAAAAAATTACGTCAGACTCTATAAATAAATTATAAATAGCAGAAATTACAAAATTATACATCTAAATGAGAATTTCAGTTATTTTTTTCATTCCTCTAAAAATATTACTAACTTTTAGCAAACTTAAAGGACTAAACATGTTAAGTGCATGTAAACGGGCTATTTTGAACCTACCTCAAATATAAGGGACATGTTTATCATTTTTTTCATGTTTCGGGGTAAAATGGTGAGCGTCCAAAAAAATCTCTTATCTTTGGCTTTTATACTTAAAGACATCCTCTTCTTTTGAATGGATCACTAATGTCATGTTTAAAATATTAGGGATCGTTTGGTAGATTGTATAACAATAGTGTTAAATAGGGTGTACTAATAATGATGATATCAATAATACTTGAATTAGTAGCTTTTATACTTAAAGCCATCTTCTTCTTTTGAATGGATCACTAATGACATGTTTAAAATACTAGGGATCGTTTGGTAGAGTGTATAACAATAGTGTTAAATAGGGTGTACTAATAATGATGATATCAATAATACTTGAATTAGTAATGCGGTGATTATTTTTTATCCACCGTTTGTTTTGATGTATTAAAAATAATATGCATTATGTATTTGTTTAAAATAATTGGTTATTTATAAAAATACCCTTCATACTATAATGTGTAAGGTACTTCAGGGACAATTATGCATTTAATCATGCTTATGCATAATATCCTGATTTGCTAGGTATTAGTTATGCATAGGATAATACCAAATGGCATGCGCTTCAGTATTATTTTATTTTTTGCACTAAATTATAATATAATAATTTTAATCAACTCATTTTTTAATTATAATTTTTTAATTTTTTTGGGATCTTTTTTATAATAACTTATCCTTTTCCTTTTAATATAAAGAATTTCATTTGCAAAAAATAGAAATATATAATTGCAAAAACTGATCTCCTACCATAAAATCAATTGCCTACAAAGATATACTACATGTTATTAATTACAGTGCTCTGTCATGTTTTCACCCTTCAAATATCATAAGAATTGAACATACATTTCTAAACTTTTTCGTTGTCTTTTCATAATTTATATTTTTTTTTATTCTTAAACATTTTTTTTCTGGCAATAAAAAAATGTCATTACCAATGAAAGAATTTACATAATAAAAAGAAAAATTGAATTTGGACAGCATCATAAACTTCAGTGTACTCTCTAGTCTTCTATGATTCATCCACAACTATCCTACACTACATCCATGGATAAAAATTAAGTTGCTAGATAAAAGGGCGTCTTTGGGGTTGTGCTACCGGCCTACCGCACAGGTCCCGGAAAAGTGACAAAATTTAGATGTTTTTTTTTCTATTTTTTATTAAATAATATTAGTTAGAATTTAATGTAAAGACTCATAATTCACAGGTCTTAGCTCAATTAAAGTAGGGGGATTAACTTGAAGTTGTATTGAGTTGTTATTTACAATTTAAAATAATTTCTAATTATTGAAATCGTATATTTACTTATATTAAGGGTCCACTTTTACGAATTAAAACAGGACCTCCAAAATATTTGAGATGGCCTGCTAGATAATACTTGCTAATCTGGGCTGTGTTTATCCTCAAAAAATAAATCTTGCCCCAATTGTCTTACAATCACATCCAGGGGCGGACCCAGGGGGGCTTCAAGGTATTGAGAAAGATGTATTTAGTACAATTGCTGATCGAGATATTATCAGTCGGTTTCAAGGAATGGGAGTCAGAAGAATGCAAATATATTTGAAGTTATTTGAGTGACTTATAATTTGATTATGTAATACGCATCTTTTAATAGACGTTTATGTTAAACAGCACAATACACGTCCAAAGTGTATTGTGGGGCCCTTGCCCTTTCCTTGTATATTTGGTAAATATTAGACTTAGAATTGTACCTTAATTAGTAGTGTAATATTATCATAATTGTAAAGTTAGTATTCTTATAAAATAGGGATTCCTATGTAGAATAGGAAGAGGATCTTCCTTGTAACTTGAATATATATATGTCTTTCATTAATAAGAATAATCAATGGATTAATTCTTTCATGGTATCAAGAGTCTAGATTCTCTTTACCTCGCTTCCGCTTCTCAAAATTTCTTCCTTTTTTCCGAATTTTTGGATCCCCAAATTCTCGATTTTTGTGTTCTTCCTTTTTAACAAAACCGAGTATCTTCTCTTCCAAAATCCTCTCTCCCAAATTTCCTTCTCCGAATCTTGTTGTTTTATTCCCTGTGGCTGATAAGAACAATTTTCATCCTGCCCTCTCAGTTTCTAACATCAAGAGTGTCATCCCTGTTGTTCTTGATCTTGAAAACGTCCAATATAAGACGTGGGCGGAGTTATTCAAAATTAATGTTAAAGCACATAAAGTTCTTCACCACATCATCCATCCACCTCCTTCAAAGGAGGGTGATAAGGCGACTACATCTACTGTGCTCACTAAAGAAACATACCCAGAATTATGGGACATGCTTGATTTCAAGGTTCTTCAGTGGATTTATGTCACTATTTCCTTGGACCTTTTGCATAAGATTATGGAACCCAACTCCACAGCTATGACGACGTGGGATCGATTGCGAGATACATTCCAAGATAACAGTCATTCTCGGATTGTTATCCTTGAGCAGGAATTTTCACATGTGGCTATGGTGAATTTTCAAAACTTTTCTTCTTATTGCAAACGTCTCAAGGACTTGGCAGACCAACTCAGTAACGCGGGTTCTCCTATTTCTAATAGTCGTCTAGTTCTTCAGATGGTTGCAGGCTTGTCAGAAGCCTATAGCGGTTGTTGACACCCAATTTTGACCCTCTCGTCTAGTCATTAACTATAAAATTACACTAATTTTTTCAAAAATAATTTTAACAATTTTATAATAATAAAATGCAACAATAAAATATTAATACATGCATAAATAAACAATTTAATAATGACACCGCATTTTACGTGCACATCTTGAGTCTCACATCTGCATTCGGCTTTTTAAATAACAACAATTTCATGAATATTATTCATAAGCCCATTTCCCATTAATTAAAACTCAAACAATTCTTAATGATAATTAATAATAATAAATACGTAAATAAATAAATAATTTAGAAATGACGTCGTGTCAAACGGCATAGTCGCATTTATTAATACGCAAAGTAATTTCATAATTATTGTAGCACCTAAAGTCGTATTAAGATAATTTAATTTTAGCTTAAATAATGATAAATACGCATAATAAATAAGATTTTAACGGCATCGCATTATAAAATATTAATCACTAATTAAATAGCACGTCCGTCTTTATTTTTTATAATAATTTAAACGCAAACTTAGACTAATAAAGCACCTAGATAATTTAATCACAATTTAAATTTTTAATTTACCACTAATTAAATAATACACCTAAAACTAATAACACACTACCCAAATTAAAACTAATACCTAATAACTACCAGCCCAACCTTTAGCCCACACCTTCAAACCCGTAAGGCCCAAACGTGCAGCCCACACCCGCAGCCCAAATTCCCCTCAGCCTTAAAGACTTTCATCATCCCTCTCCCTTAAACCTAAAGAACCAACCCTAAAAAAATGAACCCCCCTCCGACCTAAACATAAGAAATTCCACAAAGACTCACACCCCATCGTCCTAGCCGAGATTCTCGCCGGAGAATCCGGCGTTTCCTTAACCAAATCGCGCAGAACTATACCAAGATCTTGCCTTGTAGAACCGAATCAAAATGGTAACAAATCATTGACAATCTTTACCAATAAACACCAAACGGTAACAGAATCTTACAAAACCAGCTACCCAAATCGTATTAAAACTTACCCAAAATTAGAACCCAGAAGGAAGCTATAAAAGGAATCAATCTATATATGCAATGGCATCAGCGGGGAGCAGGGAAGGAAATCACAACAGCAATCAAAATAAGGGGATATACGGGAAACCAGTAAACAACATCAAAGAACCCAGCGAGAATTAATATTCGAAAACCCCTTTCTTCCTGAGAAGGCAATTCAAGAATCGACAAGCAATATCACCAAAGTTTTACCTCCTTTAAATCGCATAGCAACCCGACTCCCGAATGGATCGACGACTTGATACGCTGCCTCGGTCCGCTGTCCAGAGAAGGTAAACTCATTCCCCTTTCGAATCTCGTTCCCTTTATGCTAATTTATGTGTTCTGTCATATGTGTACTGGTTATGATTGTTAGTCTCACTATATGGATCTGAAACAGTTTCACTTGCCTCGATTCATATTTGGATTGATCACCCGATAATCTGGGATTGATATGATTGTCTGGGAATACTCAAGTTAAATGCTTAATGTGTGCATGTCTTACTATTGAATGTTAAACTGCATCATGTTTATCTTAAACTGGCCAGTAAACAAATATGCATGTCTAAGTGTTTAAATGTCACAATGTCGGCTCGAGAAGCCTTGGTAGCTATTTTGAATCTTGTCATTAAGTCGCTAAATGATGCTGACATTAGCATATTGCATTATGTTGACCAATCTATGTCATGTCGTATTATATCCCCCTGTTTGCATTTTGCCTTCAGTTTGTAACTCTATCTCATGTAGTGAGCATATTAAGGATGTAATCCGACCCTATGAGGTATTAAACGAGTAAAACTGGCCTTGTATATGATCCTCCATGTCTTGAACTCATGTGGAACTGATAATGCTAGGAATCTAATCTAATCTATATGTTGTAGGCTAATATCCCTCATGCTAGAATCAGTTTGCTGATAGGATAACCTTGTCCTCCCTACTGCGTATATTCAGCATATGATTCTTGTTTTTTTTTGTTTTTTTTGTAAGCATGCAGAATACGAGGCCAGAATAGCTGAAATTTGCCTGTAATTTTTTTTTTTTTAAAAAGACTTGATAAGTGGGCTAATGCCTTAACGAAGTACCTCTGTTCCATGATAGTATTTATCTTGCCTAGTGTGCTTGTTAAACTGTGTGCATTGGTCTTTACTTCATAAAACAGTTTCCTATGATCAGTTGATCACACATGTTAGGAGATCATTGGTATTTGGGCACTGTGTAAGTGAAAGCTAGCTCCAGCCTATTTGTATTTCTCTTAGCGTGTTCTTGCACTTCATATGGTTTGAAAATGAGGGAAAATATACTAATCTGAATATACATAATGTCCTCTCGGTTATCTTCCTTACGTTAGCATTATGTGGGGCTGATTATGTTAACCATCGAATCTCATCTACTTGCATTTGGTCTGTTAAACTGAGTTTCTCTTGTAAGTATACGTATATACATGTTTGAAATGTCACGCCTGCTTAAGGATTGCCAGTTTGAAATAAACTGAACTAACTGATAAGTTGATAATCATTGTTTTGGGCTCCCTCGCACATATGGGCTGTTTTGCTTCCTTTAAAATTCCTATAATTGTCATGCTTGGGCCTACTGCATACATGGATTAATTAAGCTCTTTTGGCAAATGTAACATTTTATTTTTGAGCCTGCTTTGGATTTCTTCCTGCCTAATTGATTGTACTGAGGCTAAGTTGTATCATGACTTACTATTTGGGTTCATTATTCGTTTTTGTTTACTAATATAATAACAATTAAAATAGGTGCATATCTGAATGCGTGAATATTTGCTTATTTGTTTATTGACAAGGTCGGGATATATACTAATCCTTATATTTTCTTATTTTTCACATGAAATACATCGGAGCAAACAAAGAGTCTCATGGCGAGACTCATCACAAGCTACAGCAAATGAAGACCCGCACCTATGTGCATTTCTCTATCCGCATCAGAAATTCCAAATCATAGGCGGAATAGCGTCACTCCTCGAGTCTTTCTTTTTAATCGTATACCCTGCCCCATTCACTTGTTGTAATTAACTATCCAACATTACATTAGTAGGATACTTAATGCCTTTAAGCTTTGACTCGCCCTTAAGGAATAGCCTTGACATTAGAAATCTATTCCCTTTAAGTTAATTATCTTAGGCTTGTCGTACTTGGTTATATTTAATAATCTTCATTTGCATAACAATTCATATAGCTAGAATATTATTTATTATTTAACACGAGGAAATCATTTTTCTTATAAAATCTACTACTTGCATTCATTATTTTAAAATCATACGTTTACCCTAGACCTATTTTATAAATGTATCACAACTGGCTTTGGGAGTATCCTACTACATAACATGTATACTTCATTTAAAAAGAATAATTCCACAAGGATGCATTTCTTTCATCTAAGCCTAGCTTTATCTTTTATAAATAAATTTTACAATTTCTCTTACAAATACTTTAATGCTTTTCAACATGCATTTCTTAGCAATAATAATTGTCTTAGGTTTGGCAGAAGAATCGAAAGCTAGCGGATCTTAGAGGGTGTCTAACCCCTTCCCTCTAGATTAATAAAGAATCATTACCCAGAATCTCACACTATTTTAGCAGACCATAAAAATGGAGTTAGTGTTGACTTTAACCATAGTTGACATTTAGGTGTCCTAATTCACCAAACTAATTAGACGGCGACTCCGCGAACCCTTTAGCATTATTTCTAGCCCACTTTAGCACATTTTAGTCTACAGAGCTTCAATGTAAAGGGGCAGTTACAGCAATGACAACATATCCGCATTCACAATCACAACGCATCCGTGCAAGGACGAAAATCACAGCATTTGCAGCATCACATCAACACAATCGGCATCACATTTTACAGGATAACATTCCTATTCACACAGTTATATTGCCTACAAATTCATGCGTTATCGTTTTGCCGTAACAGTTATGCACTAACCATTTGCTTAAGTCTTAGCATGCAGGAGCATGAGCACAACGTGGATTTTCTCTTACAGCGAACCGGGATAATTTGTTGGGGGGCCAACCTACCCAACGAATGGCAGAAGCGGCCTCGAGCGTCGGCTCACTCATCCCACATCACCAATAAACCCAACATCATCATAAGTCGATACCGGTACACCCCTAGGTTCAAGCTAGTTTATTTTTATTTTTATTTTTATTTTAACATCACGTCGACCCAGCGTCGTCATAACTCGACATTGGGACAAATTTGGAGTTCGCGTTAGTCCGCCTTGGTGTTTCGACCATGGTAGCCCAGCGTCGTCATAACTCGATACTGGAACAAATTTTGAGTCCGCGTTAGCCCGCCTTGGTGTTTCGACCATGGTAGCCCAGTGTCGTCATGACTCGACACTGGAGCAAATTTTGAGTCCGCGTCAGCCCGCCTTGGTGTTTGACCATGGTAGCCCAGTGTCATCATAACTCAACACTGGGACAGATTTTGAGTCCGCGTCAGCCTTATCCTAATTGCCCAGCATTTTTAAATTCTGAGGATCGAGACAAAATTGGCTATAAGTCAACGTCTTTGTCCGAAGAATCTCCCATCGTCTCCACACAAAGAGGTACAAGTTGTTGACAACCAATTTTGACCCTCCCGTCCAGTCATTAACTATAAAATTACACTAATTTTTTCAAAAATAATTTTAACAATTTTATAATAATAAAATGCAACAATAAAATATTAATACATGCTTAAATAAACAATTTAATAATGGCACTGCATTTTACGTGCACACCTTGAGTCTCACATCCGCATTCGTCTTTTTAAATAACAACAATTTCATGAATATTATTCATAAGCCCATTTCCCATTAATTAAAACCCAAACAATTCTTAATGATAATTAATAAATAAAAAACGTAAATAAATAAATAATTTAGCAATGACATCGTGTCAAACGACATAGTCGCATTTATTAATACGCAAAGCAATTTCAATATTATTGTAGCACCTAAAGTCGTATTAAGATAATTTAATTTTAGCTTAAATAATAATAAATACGCATAATAAATAAGATTTTAACGGCATCGCATTATAAAATATTAAGCACTAATTAAATAGCACGCCCGTCTTTATTTTTTATAATAATTTAAACTCAAACTTAGACTAATAAAGCACCTAGATAATTTAATCACAATTTGAATTTTTTAATTTACCACAAATTAAATAATACACCTAAAACTAATAACACACTACCCAAATTAAAACTAATACATAATAACTACCAGCCCAACCTTTAGCCCACACCTTCAAACCCGTAAGGCCCAAACGTGCAGCCCACACCCGCAGCCCAAATTTCCCTTAGCCTTAAAGACTTCCATCGTGCCTCTCCCTTAAACTTAAAGAACCAACCCTAAAAAAACGAAACCCCCCCGACCTAAACCTAAGAAATTCCGCCGCCAGCACCTCGCACCCCATCGTTCTAGCCGAGATTCTCGCCGGAGAATCCGGCGTTTCCTTAACCAAATCGCGCAGAACTATACAAAGATCTTGCCTTGTAGAACCGAATCAAAATGGTAACAAATCATTGCCAATCTTTACCAATAAACACCAAACGGTAACATAATCTTACAAAACCAACTACCCAAATCGTATTAAAGCTTACCCAAAATTAGAACCCAGAAGGAAGCTATAAAAGGAACCAATTTATACATGCAATGGCATCAACGGGGAGCAGGGAAGGAAATCACAACAGCAATCAAAATAAGGGGATATACGGGAAACCAGTAAACAACATCAAAGAACCCAGCGAGAATTAATATTCGAAAACCCCTTTCTTCCTGAGAAGGCAATTCAAGAATCGACAATCAATATCACCAAAGTTTTACCTCCTTTAAATCACATAGCAACCCGGCTCCCAAGTGGATCGACGACTTGATACGCTGCATCGGTCCGCTGTCCAGAGAAGGTAAACTCATTCCCCTTTCGAATCTCGTTCCTTTTATGCTAATTTATGTGCTCTGTCATATGTGTACTGGTTATGATTGTTAGTGTCACTATATGGATCTTAAACAGTTTCACTTGCCTCGATTCATATTTAGATTGATCACCCGATAATCTGGGATTGATATGCTTGTCTGGGAATACTCAAGTTAAATGCTTAATGTGTGCCTGTCTTGCTATTGAATGTTAAACTGCATCATGTTTATCTTAAACTGGCCAGTAAACAAATATGCATGTCTAAGTGTTTAAATGTCACAATGTCGGCTCGAGAAGCCCTGGTAGCTATTTTGAATCTTGTCATTAAGTCGCTAAATGATGCTGGCATTAGCATATTGCATTATGTTGACCAATCTATGTCATGTCGTATTATATCCCCATGTTTGCATTTTGCCTTCAGTTTGTAACTCTATCTCATGTAGTGAGCATATTAAGGATGTAATCCGACCCTATGAGGTATTAAACGAGTAAAACTGGCCTTGTATATGATCCTCCATGTCTTGAACTCATGGGCCCGATAATGCTAGGAATCTAATCTAATCTATATGTTGTAGGCTAATATCCCTCATGCTAGAATCAGTTTGCTGATAGGATAACCATGTCCTCCCTACTGCGTATATTCAGCATATGATTTTTTTTTTCTGTAAGCATGCAGAATACGAGGCCAGAATAGCTGAAATTTGCCTATAATTTTTTTTTTTAAAAAAAAAGACTTGATAAGGGGGCTAATGCCTTAACGAAGTACCTCTGTTCCATGATAGTATTTATCTTGCCTAGTGTGCTTGTTAAACTGTGTGCATTGGTCTTTACTTCATAAAACAGTTTCCTATGATCAGTTGATCACACATGTTAGGAGATCATTGGTATTTGGGCAATGTGTAAGTGAAAGCTGGCTCCAGCCTATTTGTATTTCTCTTAGCATGTTCTTGCACTTCATATGGTTTGAAAATGAGGGAAAATATACTAATCTGAATATACATAATGTCCTCTCGGTTATCTTCCTTACGTTAGCATTATGTGGGGCTGATTATGTTAACCACCGGATTTCATCTATTTGCATTTGGTCTGTTAAACTGAGTTTCTCTTGTAAGTATACATATATACATGTTTGAAATGTCACGCCTGCTTAAGAATTGCCAGTTTGAAATAAACTGAACTAACTGATAAGTTGATAATCATTGTTTTGGGCTCCCTCGCACATATGGGCTGGTTTGCTCCCTTTAAAATTCCTATAATTGTCATGCTTGGGCCTACTGCATACATGAGTTAATTAAGCTCTTTTGGCAAATGTAACATTTTATTTTTGAGCCTGTTTTGGACTTCTTCCTGCCTAATTGGTTGTACTGAGACTAAGATGTATCATGACTTACTATTTGGGTTCATTATTCTTTTTTTTACTAATATAATAACAATTAAAATAGGTGCATATCTGAATGCGTGAATATTTGCTTATTTGTTTATTGACAAGGTCGGGATATATACTAATCCTTATATTTTCTTATTTTTCACATGAAATACATCGGAGCAAACAAAGAGTCTCATGGCGAGACTCATCACAAGCTACAGCAAATGAAGACCCGCACCTATGTGCATTTCTCTATCCGCATCAGAAATTCCAAACCATAGGCGGAATAGCGTCACTCCTCGAGTCTTTCTTTTTAATCGTATACCTCGCCTCATTCACTTGTTGTAATTAACTATCCAACATTACATTAGTAGGATACTTAATGCCTTTAAGCTTTGACTCGCCCTTAAGGAATAGCCTTGACATTAGAAATCTATTCCCTTTAAGTTAATTATCTTAGGCTTGTCGTACTTGGTTATATTTAATAATCTTCATTTGCATAACAATTCATATAGCTAGAATATTATTTATTATTTAACACGAGGAAATCATTTTTCTTATAAAATCTACTACTTGCATTCATTATTTTAAAATCATACTTTTACCCTAGACCTATTTTATAAATGTATCACAACTGGCTTTGGGAGTATCCTACTACATAACATGTATACTTCATTTAAAAAGAATAATTCCACAAGGATGCCTTTCTTTCATCTAAGCCCATCTATATCTTTTATAAATAAATTTTACAATTTCTCTTATAAATACTTTAATGCTTTTCAACATGCATTTCTTAGCAATAATAATTGCCTTAGGTTTGGCAGGAGAACCGAAAGCTAGCGGATCTTAGAGGGTGTCTAACCTCTTCCCTCTAGATTAATAAAGAACCCTTACCCAGAATCTCACACTATTTTAGCAGACCATAAAAATGGAGTTAGTGTTGACTTTAACCATAATTGACATTTAGGTGTCCTAATTCACCCAAACTAATTAGGTGGCGACTCCGCGAAACCTTTAGCATTATTTCTAGCCCACTTTAGCACCTTTTACCTGTCACGACCCGACCCGGCGCGGCAGTACCTACCGGTACCTGTCGGTATACATCGAGAGAATAGCAATGAACATACATAACACATAACTTATAAAAAGGGTAAACATCACTGGCCAGCCGATAAGGCTGCCTTCCATAAAACATACTTAATCAAAAGTATAGCAGTACAACTTGCTCTTACAGCCCAAAACACATACGTGACCACAGACCTCTAAGGATAACAACTGTGGCGGGACAGGGCCCCGCCATACCCCTGATTATACACAATGCCTATAACATCAGGGAAAAACCGTACCAACAAAACAAGCTTAGGAGAATGGAGCTTCGACACCGAATGGTGATCCTAAGAACGAGGATCCACCACCGCTTACCCTACCTGCGGCATGAGCGGCCCGGGAAGGGTCGATTACACAATATGTATCAAGTATGCAAAACTGGAAAATACTGTAATGATGATATCATAAGTCTAAAAGTAAGCTGGAGTCATGGAAGAAAAATCAAAATACAGTACAATGTGCCTTACTAACAATGAGAGTAACAAGTATATACTTTACTGCATAAAAATAGGAGGCTTGTGATCAAAACAGGGTACCTCGCCTGTAGTATCAATAAGCAATCCTACTCCTGGGACTATTTCACCCGCATAGGTCCTGTGGACTCGAGGTATTCCTCGCATAGGTGTACTACCGCACGGGACTATTTCACCGCGTGAGCCCATGGGACTCGCGTGAGGTATTCCTCGCATCGTAGGTAGAAAATCCACTAACATGTGGTATAACGATCTTGGGGATTTACCCTCATTTATACTCTTACCACAGGCGGTGGTATGACGATCTTGGGGCTTGCCCCTCATTCATACTCTTACCCTGGAGAAAACAGGTGGTATAACGATCTTGGGGATTTACCCCTCATTTATACTCTTACCCTGAAGCAGGTGGTATGACGATCTTGGGGCTTGCCCCTCATTCATACTCTTACCTTGGAGAAGATGGTATGACGATCTTGGGGCTTGCCCCTCATTCATACTCTTACCCTAGCTCAATCGGTCATCATATCATAATAATATATATATATATATATATATATATATATAAGTTACGAAAGCTCATACTTCTTATTAGTCTTGTTCATATACCCTCTCATTTTAGTTTACTCAAGGCACTAACATATTTAATAAAAGAAAATCCGGGAATTTAACCCAAAGTACCACATACTCATATCCTTTAAAAATGACTCTTTTTCATATAAAACATTTGGGCAATTGATGTCTTAAAATCAATTTGCCTTTCATAAATCAAGTCACTTGTCCTTACTTATCTTACTTAAAGTAAATCTCTTCTTATTATCCTTTCATAAAGCTAACAAACCAACTTCCCATAAAGTTGTTATATTGACCCTATACTTTAGTAAAAATTATACTTTTCCCATAACCAAGGGACTTATACTTTTTAAAACGAAACAAGTATTATATACTTAAGACAAGTAAGAATATCAAATCTTGTACGTCTACCGTACTACATAGATACAACTACTCATGCTCAAGAGATAGGAAAGCTCTACATACCTCTTCGGTCAATCCACTTGCTAAGCCCAAACTACCGCAAGTAATATGTCAACCTAAAATAACCATGATACGTTTATTAACCTCTAATTTCAATGTAGAATAATCCAAGTTCAAAGTTACTAATTTCTATGGAAAATTGGGCAGCATTTCCTTTGTTTCTACATACTTTGCCACATTTTTCAAGGCCGAATTCAACATCCAAACGCCACATCTTAGGCCCAACAATCCAAACATTTCAAAGGGGATTACACACCTAAACTTGGGTGTGTAAAATTCTGCCCCATAAGGTACAACAATTTACTTAACAAGTTTAAGGTAGTTTGTAGGCTACAACATGCTCATAATATCTTCTTAACCAATCTTTTCATATCCAAACCATAGTTCTTACATGCAATGAATCTAAGAGCATTATTTACTACTACAAGTTCCTTCTTCTTCACATGCAACATCAATAACTAGCTACAAGAGAAGAAATGTTACCTTTAGAGCTTTAGCCAAAATTATTCCAACAATTTTGCTAGCCTCTTTTCCAAGAACACCACCACAACAACTCCTACAAGCTAGCCACAAGCTTCCTTCTTGTCCTAACTTTTCAGATTTTCCTTAGGCTTTGAATTCCTCTTGGAATTCTAGAGAGAAGTGAGAGCTTTAGTTTAGAGAGAGAGAGGGATTTGAAAGATGACCAAGTCTTCAAGACTTGGTCAATATAAGACATGCAAGAAATCAGATGGGGGGGGGAACACTTGTCACCCTCCCATGGCCTTTTTAGAAGAAGAAATCTGATTTTCCTAAGTTTTTCCGCCAGAAATCCCGCCTCGGCGCCGCGGCCCTGCAGCCGGCGCCGCGGCGCTGAAACTTCCGTCACCTCACGATTTGAGCGCCATGCGCCTGCTCCCCGGCCAAGGCTGCAACTTCAGCGACCACTCGAATATCCGCGTGCCGCAGCTCACTCTGTCCAAACACATTCGTCCGATTGCGCTCACGAACTTGTAACTCCCATAACTTTCTACTCCGATGTCCTATCGACGAACGGTTGGTTGCGTTGGAAACTAGACTCTACGAGCTACGCACTAGGCCTTTGAAATACTTAGGAACTCTCAATGTAGCGGGTCATAACCCGCCTCAAAGTTGACCAAAACCCGTCCGAAACAATCCGTCAACTTATCTTTCGAAAAAAATTTAAGTCTTACTCCTTTCACACGCTCTCATACGCATGGCCAGAACTACGGGCTATAAAATTACCTTTTAGCAACCTTTTAGCATTTTAGCACCCTTTCTAAGCATTTTTAACATTTTATTTTCTAACATTTTTATTTAAGCTGGATTCGCTAGAATAATGTCGCGGTCGAGAAAAGGTCGAACGTAGTTTCAATTACAAGCAAAAGAGAAATTGGGATTTTCTAAAGGTGGGACCGAAGCCGATATGGCCGCCTACGTATCCGTCAAGGGAATCAGGTCGAACGTAGTTCCAATTACAAGCAAAAGAGAAATTGGGATTTTCTAAAGGTGGGACCGAAGCCGATATGGCCGCCTACGTATCCGTCAAGGGAATCAGGTCGAACGTAGTTCCAAATACATGAAAACTTAAGCAAAACATTATTAAAACTTAAATATTATTCTGCTAAATTAAATTGTTCTTCTTATCTAGACTCTAGGCGGACCAGAACAAGGGTGCAAATCCAATCTACCAATATGCCTCCTTGCTCTGCATCATGGCTGGTTGGGTCTTCATGCTCTGCTATCAGTATCTCCTTCTTTTGACTTGACCGATTCAGGCAGAGCGGGTTTTGGCCAGGGAACACCTCTCTTCCTTTGGGGTTCATTGTACTCATTGGGGGAGGCCTCCTCCACCTGAATGATTCCCTCTTTGATCAGCTCCCTTACTTTGTCTCTGAGTGTATAACACCTTCCCATGTCGTGTCTGATGGCTCCAGAATGGTATGCACAACTTTTGTTCTTATCATGAGCTTTGGACTTGGGATTGGGAACAGTCTTTGGAATTGGCTGGAGTATCCCTGCAACTCTCAACCTCACGTACAACTGCGACAAAGGCTCGGTTAAATGGGTGTATATTTTGGCTGGCCTTTCTGTGGTATTTAGGTGGGGTGTGAAGATGTTTAGTGGATGGGCTTTTGGCCGTGGCGTATACACGGGTGGGTATCGCAAGGGGTTGTCGTATGTATTGCGAAAATAGGTTTGTGGTGGCCTTTTATCTTGGTTTGTGTTTGGCTGGGGTAAGGTAGGCATTTGGTTTTGTGTGGGATATATGGGTGCATTGTATATTGGCTGAGTGTGGTAAATGGGATATGTAGTAAGAGGGTACTGGTAAAAATTTGGAGGATTTTGACTGTTTTGGTTATTTGCAGTGACGAGTGCTTTAGTGAGGTTTCTGAGCCTTTTAATTTCGGCTGCAGGGTTGCCACTTGCTGCGGTAATTGGGTGAGGTGTTCAATCGGATCTACACTGCTTTTTTTTCCTGAGACCTCTGCTTTGTCTATAGGAACCATGACGGGTTCCGGCTCGTTCTGCTCAAATGCCCTTGAATCAGTCATGTCATTGGATCGTGCCTTTGATCTTGTGAAATATCGATGTTCTGTCATTGCTTAGTCAAATACAAATCGACCTTTGGGGAAGATGATAAATCCTTTTAGACAAAATGTAGCAAACTGCGTTAGTGTAAAACACGTGATTTTGCAAAAGTGTAAATAACATTTAGCAAGTATATGTTGCACATAAATTGTCACGTTGCAAGCGAGTCTTAACATGCTGGTTGGTCGTTGGGTTGAGAAACCCGTCGACAAGTTTGGTGTTTTTTTTTCTAATTATGGTGTCGATACCAAGGACCGACCCACCTAAGGTAAATGCATGCATGCCTTAAAATAAAGGGCGGTATAGCTCTATCCTGAGTTTCTAAGATTTGGCTTTACTAGACGCAACGTTCCCGAGCGGACAACTCGAGTGAGAAGGCTACGCGGACACCGGTTAGACCGGGCACTCCACGTATATTACCAACTCTCCTAAATTTGGATTTTGAAGAAACAATTTTGCTGATGCACCAAGCGCACCTCGCGTGTAGTGTGTGAGAGTGTGAATTTTCCAGAGTGGAAGAAATATGAGCGAGTTTAAGGAAAGCAGTAAAACAAATAGCAATTAAAACAAAATACAGTACATAAAAATTAAATGCAAAAATAATGTCAAATAATAACCCTAGGTCTGTTGTGGTTAAGAACCTTAAATCCCCAGTGGAGTCGTCATTTCTGTCACGCCCTTTTCCGACCGCGACATTATTTTAGTGAATCCTGCTATTTTAAAATGTTAGAAAATAAAATGCTAAAAGGTGCCAAAGATGATGCTAAAGTGCTAAAAAGATGCTAAAAGTGTTAAGTAGGGTGCTAAGGTGCTAAAATGCTGCTAAAGTGCTAAAGGGTTCGCGGAGTCGCCACCTAATTAGTTTGGGTGAATTAGGACACCTAAATGTTAACTATGTTAAAGTCAACATTAACTCCATTTTTTTTGTCTGCAAAAACTAGTGTGAGATTTTGGGTAAGGGTTCTTTATTAATCTAGAGGGAAGGGGTTAGGCACCCTCTAAGATCCGCTAACTTGCGGTTATCCTGCTAAACCTTGGTTGATTATTATGTTTAAAAAGATGCTGCAAGTGTTTATAAAAGAATGCATTTTTTATAAAGATTTATAAGACTAATGTTACAAAAATATATACGTAAAGTTAAAAGCATGCATATAAAAATGACGCGAAATTGATGTATTTACTAAAGGTATGCATTTCATTTACAAAATCAATTTTTGATTAACATATGCAAGGTATGATATAAAAAATGCATTTTACAATGGATAATAAGAAAATAATTATTTATGAAATGAATTATAATGTCATTAAGTGAGAAAATCAATTTTTCTTTGTTATGCATTAACTTTGTGATTAAATATGCAATTTTAATTGTGAGGCAAGAAATTAGACATGTCAGACAAGCCTAAGATAGATAAATTAGAAGTGTATTTCCAGTTTTAAAACTAACCACCCAATTTCATATATTCAGGGATTAATTGTTCTAGACAACCTATTAATTACAAAGTTAAATAATTAGATAACAACTAAATAAATAAGATAAAAGGTGGATATGATCGTTGAAGCATTCAAGATGTGGCGACATCATCTTATCCTATTTTTTGTCTCGGGAATGCTGAGGCGGGGATGCGGATGTGGATACACATTGATGCGGACCTTCATTTGACAAAGTCGCGATGAGTCTCACGATGAAACTCTTCATTCGGCTCCGGTGTGTTTCATGTAAAATAGAGAGAGATAAAGATTAGTATATATCCAATCTTATTAATAAACAGATAATAACGTATCCAAATACTTATGTTTATATTAGCCCAAAATAGCAAGATTAATCCAAACAGATTAAACTATTATCAATCCAGTCCAATGCATCGAGCAAGAATTCAAAACTACTACTTACGTGTATACAACCTTTATCCAATTTTATCAACAAAAGCTCATTTCTCTGATGTTTATTAACTTCAAGGTCATCCAAATACGGATTATGCAAACATAAATCTAAATCCTTAATAGGACTGAACACTTGTATCACTATTCCGTGTTTGACATCAAATATGAAAGATTTCAACCTAGACCTTAAACAATTCAATTCGTGATCCTAGAAGCCAAATATATACCAAACCAATCACATTTACCATAATCTTCACTAGAATAGCGCACACACAAAAATCAGAGGATTGTCACACTATTATAGAGCAGTACTTTAACTTAATAATCAGCAGGGTATGATCGATAAACGTGTATGTCTAAGAATACAAAATGCCAAAAATAAACCCGATACAGCCAGCAAAATCGTATTCAGACATCAACTAACACAATAATCCATACAGACTAAGCCAGCACACATTTAACACACGAAGAACACAACAATATAAAAAATGAATGGCGAGGAATTTGGATTTTACCTTCTCCGGGCAGCGAACCGAGGCAGCGTATCAAGTCATCGATCCACTCGGAGTTGCGATGCGGTTTGAAGGACGAAGTTTCTATTTTTGGATCCTGATTATTGCTCCTAGAACGCCAATTTTCGAACATTGATTGATTATTTTGGTGAGGTTTTCCTCTGTGGAAATCGGTTCCTCCCCCGATTTTTGGATGCTAATTTCCTTTGATATTTAATGGGGTTCTTCTACTGTGGAAAATTCCCTCCTTTTGCATGTGTAGGTTGTTGGTTTATATAGTTGGTTTCGGTATTAACACGATTTTCATACTGATTTGAGTAAGATTTTAGGTATTCGTTTAAGGTAAGCTTCGATTCTTGGTGAGATTTTTGGACGAAGATCTGTGACCATTTTGGGGACTGATTTCAGGGTTTATGGTAAGAATTAGGGGTGTGATATGGTAGTTGATTCGTGAGGTGATTCGCCGGATTCTCCAGCGAGAATCCCGGCATGGGCGATGGGAGCGAGGTGGCATCAATTGCTTTTGGAATTAGGTTTAGGTGTGATATGTATTGAGGGGGATGAAGTAAAAAAGGGATGCTGGGCGTGTGGGCTAAAGGAATTGGGCTGGGGAATAATAAAAGGGATTTGGGCCTCAGTTTGTTTTTTTAGACGAAAAATGGTTGGGCTTAGGAAGTTATTAAGAGGCTTGTGGGCTGGTAGTTATTTTGTGTATTAGTTTTAGGAGTTAGTTTTAGGTAAAAATTAATTAACAGAAAATAAATGGGGGTTTAAATTATTATTAAATTACTTAAATGCTAAATGCGGATATGATATTTAAAGATTGCTTAATGCTTTTATAAATGCGACGCGTGTATTAGATTAAAATTAGTTTAATAGGAGTTTAAATTATTACAAAAATAAAGACGGACGTGCTATTTAATTAGTGCTTAATATTTTATAATGTGATGCCGTTATTAAAATCTTATTTATTATGCGTATTTTGCGATGTTAAATTAAATTAATAGGGGGTTTCAATTGCTTATTAAATTGTTTTGGGTATATATAAAAAAATGTGGATATAATTTGAAAATGCTTGATGTGACGCCATTATTAAATTCTTTATTCATTTACGTATTTATTGTTATTAAAATTATTAAGAATTGATAGAAATAGAATATGGCTTGAATTATGAATGTAAATAACGAATGTGGACGTGAGACTCGAAAATACTTAGTAATCTATGTAAAATGCGGTGCCATTATTAAAGCGCTTATTCATGCATGTATTAATGTTTTATTGTTGCATTTTAATATTATAAAAATTGTAAAAAAATATTTTGAAAAATTAGTGTAATTTTATAGTTAATGACTGGACGGGAGGGTCAAAATTGGGTGTCAACAGCGGTGTTGCTTCAGTTATTCGTCAGAGTAACCCCCTGTCAAGATTTTATCAAGCCCGTTCTATGCTCACTTTGGAAGAAGACGGTTTGGCTAAGAAAGTAGCAATTGGAGCCAGTCCTATCGGCATGATGATTGCTTCTAATTTTTCTTCTTTCAATCCAGCCAATATGACCCAAAATCACAACAACGGGGGTGGTAAGAAAGGCCAAAATCGAAAGAACAATGGCAATAATCGTGGCGGCAATGTTATACCCCGTATTTCCAGAGTATGTACGTAAGGGAATACGTACAAAAAGTCTAGCCTTAAAGTTTAGGCAAAACGTTTTTTTTTTGGCACAACTCACAAAACGAATAGTTTTCCGACGAAACGTTTCCACAGCTTTCGTAGGGTAAATTCCGGCTATGCCATTTCTAATTTTTGCGGATTTTTCCGAGAGACGAGACATTTTGGACCAACGGGAGGGCGACACTTGTCACCCTCCAATTGATGGACTTGAAATCGTCCATTTGGACGATTTGGACAATGGTGAGCACGTTTTTTGTGCCTTGTGCACAAGTCAAGGAGTTGGTAGGATATTTGTGTATAGTTAATCCTCACCCTACACTTGCCTTGCACTTGTCTTAATCTTGGCCATTGGTTGGCCACTTCGACCTATAAATACTCCCAGGGATGAAGAGTTCTTCATCCACAAATCTTTCCAAGTCTTGAAAATCCTCTCCTCTCCTTTGTAGCCTTTTCGCCCAACACCTCCCCTCCTCGCGAAGGCCCTTGGCCGAATACCCCACTCTAGCCTAGTAGTTTGGCCGAGGCCCCACTAGCCTAGCCAAAAATCTACCCCTCCCTTGGTAGAAAAGTTGTCTTCTAGTATTGTTATAATGCCCAAAATACCCTAGCCCAAATCCCTTAGTACTTAGTAGAAGTTGTGAAGAACTTCTAAGGTTTCTTTAGACTCTGGAGCGTACAACTTAGGAGATAAACCTTGCTCAGCGACTTTATCTAGGATATTATTGGGAACTGCGAGGTAACAAATCCTAACCCTCTTTTGAATTAGAGAATACTTACTGTTGTAGTATTAGAATAAGTATTAAATACTTGAAGAATATCACGAATAGAATTGAACTGTTACCACAGTAGAAGGGTTTAAAGAAGAATAATCAAATCAGACTTACATAGATTGTTTTCTGATGAGACTTATATAGCTCAGGGTAGGAAGTACGCTTGACTTTCCATAGAATTGTGAACCCTCTGCTTAGAATGACCTTGAGTAGTCTTTGATAGATGTCGTGACTATTATAGGTGACTCTGCGCGACATATTGACTTGGCGGTGGTTTTTTTGAGAAGGTATGTGATTCTTCCTAAAGCATGATATTTTACAATATATATAGTACGGTAGACGTCGTGTGTTAATCGAAATATAACTACGGCAATGTCTTTGACTTAAGCTGAATAATACTTACAGCGATGCCTCGCTTAAGCCCGAATAACACTTACGGCATGCCTCACCGCTTAAGCTGAATAATAAAGATCCAAAGCATTTCAAAAGAATCTTGAATCATTTTTAATGAAGAGAACTAATTGGTTTTAAGCGAAGCTTAAGAGTTATACTAGCTTTATGGGAAGTTAAGTATAACCACTTAAGATTGATAAAAGAAAGCAGTTTGCCTATGTGTTTATAATGCACTTATATTGAATTGTGAAAAGAATAATAAGATGGTTTGATAAGTAGACATGATATGATGCTATGTGTGTTAGTGTCTTGTAACGCTTGTGTAAAGAGTATTCTTGTTGTGTTTATGTTGTTAACGATAAGTCGTTAGGTTAGTGTAACATCACTCACCTCTTGACATATTACAGGGTTGTCGCCTCCGTGCGGGGTAGACTCGGCGGTGCAGGACCATGATTCGAGAATACCTCATGCGGGTCCAAGGGACCTATGTGGAGCTACGGAGTTCCGTGTTAGTGTGCGGGGTTATACCTCACGCGATGCATGTGGCCGTGCGGACGACGAGTCGGGGCGATGCGAGAGTAGCTACCCTCGATGCGGGGTTATATACCCTACGCGGGCTATGTGATTGGCCTATGCGACTACGGAGTCGTGATTAGGCTTGCATGGTGATACTACGCAGGCGGTGGCCTGCCGATCATTCGCGGCCTAGAAAAGACCATTCTGATTTACCTATTCACGCTCTTGTTTGTGATGTGCACTATGCGGTTTCCTTCGTTGTTTCATACATACTTGCAAACCATTTTTAAAATGATATGTTTCATTTAAGTATTTTTCTGATTTCATATACTTAGTACTGTTGTCTTGACCTCGCCCGGGTGCGTTCATGCGGTAAGAGCGGCAGTGCTAGATCCACTTTCCTAGGATCTACGTTGGTGTCGGGAGCTCCATCTTTTCCGAGGCTCTACTTTTGGGTATGATCTCCCGTTGTAGATAGTTTTGTCTGATCGAGGTATGGCGGCCCGTCCGCCATAGTTGTATATTTCCTTAGAGGTGCGTAGTCATTTGTACAATGTCGGATGTATCGCTAAACCATGTTTATATATATATCTTAGAAAGACGATGTTTTCTCACATAAGCGTGTCTTATTTTATAAACTGTTTCATGTCTTGCTTTATATTTCCGCGATTACTCGATGTATGACGACTTGGGTGCCGGTAAGACACGATCCACGGGCCGGGCGGTCGTGACAAAGTGGTATCCGAGCGATTAATCCTCGGAAAGTGTCTACTGCATCGTATCTAGTAAGTTCGATTATCGGTGTGTTGTGCACTACACCAATAATCGTGAGGCTATAGGATATTTAGGATTGGTTTCCATTCTTCTCATTACGAGATCGTGCTTTAGAAGTGTTATAGGTTGGACCCTCTAACGTATTCCTTTCTATGCGATTATGCCTCACGTAAGGCAACCCGGGCGGAAGGCAAAGGCGTGGAGGCGCTAGCGAGACACCTGCAGTCACGAGGGCTCGTGCCCGGTCTATACGAGACGGCGAGTTCTATGACGCCGCCCGGCCCAGAGACCACAGTACCACACCCTCGCATCCCACGGCTGGGCGGAGAGTTAGGGCTGAGAGATGCCCAACTATTGGCTAAAGTGTGGCCCGACACGAGAGAGGCGATCTGGCGATTCAGTTCAGCTCGGCTCGATCGCGCCGTGGTACACCGAGGCGAATAGTTTGAGACTACGAGATTTCTTGAGTTGTAGCCCGCGAGTTTTACTGGTCGAGGCCGGAGGATGATCCGCAGGAGTTCATCCGTCATTCTGAGAGAATCATGAGGGTGATCAAGGCCTCGGAGACAGTCTGTGACCTTTGGTTCGCGTCGGTGCGTGATACCGCGATCGATTGGTTTGATTCATGGGAGTTATCCGGGAGAGCACGTCCCGGTACTTGGGATGAGTTCTCGAGGCTTTCCTCACTCACTTGCCTCCACAGATGAGGAGGCGCGGTGATAGATTTTTACTCGAGGCAGAGAGGGCGCTGTCGAGTACAATGTCGAGTTTGATTCATTGGCTCGATATGTCCCAAAGTTGGTAGCGAGATATGGAGGATAGGGTGCACCGCTATGTCACCGGCTGAAGCGACTATATGGCGAGTCATGTATGCAGTGTTTCTCTCCACCGTATGGACATTACCGCACGCAGCTCATGCTCTTGGATGTGAGGCGTAGAGACGCCGGGTTGTGACAGCGAAGAAGGCGGGGCGGCAGGATCTTTTGATGGCTATCGTGGTGGCGGCCTCAGCAGCTTCAGATTTGCACCACGGCCGGCCCAGAGCACTCTGCGCGTCCTCGCCGCGGCCGGGATATTGAGGCGGGCGAGGGCCCAGGACTTGAGCGTCGAGGCGGCGGAAATGCGGCGATCGGGACCACCCGCCGGTGTGGCCGTCGGTAGATCCCACCGGGAGTTGTGATGCACGAGTTTGTTTGATTGTGGCGGCCAGGTCACTATCGACGGCCCGTCAGGCGAGCGATCTTGATGGTAGGGTCACCCTGTGTTCTTTCGCGGGTCTTCTTCATCTCCTGATTACTCGCCGAGGCGTGGTACTCATGGGTCAGCAGTGCGGCGCAGGTCGTGGCTCGGGTCGATTCTAGCGGTCCTCGAGCGCGTTTATGCTTTGTCCAGCGGGATCGTGAGGCCTCACCGATGTCGTCGCAGTACTTTATCGGTTCTGGGTTTGATGTGTATGCTTTGATAGATCCGGTTCTACTCTGCCCTATATATCTCCCTTGTTGCTAGTAGGATAGGGATAGAGCACGAGTCCATGACCCTTTCGAGGTAGCTACGTCGATGGGTGATTCGGTGGTAGCTCGGCGGGTATATAGAGCTTGTCTGTGACCGTTGCGATCGTCGGACCCTGGCCGACTTGATAGAGTTGGAGATGATTGACTTGACGTGATCATGGGGATGGATTGGCTAGCTTCTTCTACGCCAATGTAGACCGAGAGAGAGAGTAGTGCAGTTCCGGTTTCTGAGGCCGGTTGTTGAGTGGGAGAGACGCGGTATCGGAGGTAGGTTTATTTCCTACCTCGAGGCTAGGAAGATGGTGCGAAGGGTATATCTACCATCTCGTTCGTGTTTGATACTTGTTATACCCGTATTTCCGGTATATGCGTGGGGCGTCGTAGAAAATTTGAACTTGAGAATTAGGCTTGGCGAAATTTATTTGTTCACAACACGATTAAGTCGTTTTTAAACGTTTTCCACGACTTTCGTAGGAAAATTCCGGCTATGTCATTTTTATTTTTGCGGATTTTTCCGAGAGGCGGAACATTTTGGACCAAGAGGCGCCACTTGGCACCCTCTCATCAGTGTGGTAGAGTGGACGAAATGGTGACTATTTTGTCAAGTAGTTGGTAGGATATTTTGTGTGTAGTTGGTTAAGGTGCACTTGGCAAGATCTTGGCCCTACACTTGCCTTGCACTTGGCAAGATCTTGGCCATTGGTTGGCCTTTGCTCGACCTATAAATACCCCTTTGAAGACTAATTCATCCACAAATTGCCTAAGTCTTGAAAGCTTCTTCCTCCCCCAGTGTAGTGTCTTGGCGAGAGCCCTCTCCCCAGCCGAGAGTTTCCCCACAGTGGGGTAGGCGAGGGTAGCCACCCCCCCCCCCCGTGGGGTGCTAGCCGTGGGGTACCACTAGCCTAGTTGTTTTCAGATAATACCCTCTTGGTAGAAATACTCTCAAAGTATTGTTATTATGCCCAAATTACCTTAGCCAGTATACCTTGTAGTATTCTAAGGTTATACCTATCTAAAAGCCCGTAAATACTATTATACTTCCCGTCTGTCACAAAACCGAAACCCTAGGAAAATCTCCATAGTCCGTTGGAGTATTGTGTATAAGTTGGTTAGAACTTCTAAGGGTGGTTTAGAGCGGGTTGGAGCGCTCGGAGTTGGAGCTAAACGATTGCCCAGGATCGACTTTATACTTGGATAATTATGGGCTTATCGAGGAAAATATCTTGTCCCTCTATCGTAATTGGAAATTTCATGATTGTTAGACTATATAGTTGAAGTATACTATATATGTAATCAACGTTGTTGTCGCAATGTCTTAGGACTAAATCCTGAATAATTAGAAACCTTTTCGGAAGAGTCTCGAATCGTTTTTACATGTGATCAGACATGCACTTGTGTAGCTTTTCTGAGGTAGAATTGTGCACGTCCGTTAGATGTATGAACCCCGTTGGCTTGATAGCTACCCGATAGAGAGGAGATTTACGCTGCCATGTGGAGAATCTTCTTGAATTTTCTGTAGAATGTTCTACGAAGGGATCTAAATGTTAATAAGCGCCTTGTGGCCTTATAGGTTGAAGTACTACGTGGCGCGATCTACTGGCTAAGGAGTAGCCGACGGTTTGAAGTACTTGAGTGTTTTGCTATTAGTCGATACTGCCGCGAGGTATGTGAACCTCTTCCTATCTCTTCTAGCATGATATGTGTATAACTATGTAGTACGGTGACGCGTACGTGTTAAAAGTATTTGATTGGTTTAAAAATATAAAGTGTTATAACGGCTTTATGGGAAGTTGGTTATAACAAATTTTTACGTAGGTAAGAAAATACTTTGTGGTTTTTAAAAGGTAACTGATTTGAACTATAATCGGCTTGTTATGTGATAATAAAGAACTTGAAGTATTTCAAAAGATTTTTGAAAGCTTAAGAGTTATACTAGCTTTATGGGAAGTTAGGTATAACGGCTTAAGAATGTTTTACTGATTTCGGAAATCAGGATGTGTATCGACAAACCACTGCAGCGTTAATAAAAGGAAATGTTTTGACTAATTAAGTATTATTAAAAACAGTAGAAACTTCCATCTGCATAGAAGCTAAGATAAGACAAAATGATATTACATTTCCTAGATCATGGCTGCTTTAATAAGATTGATTATGGACAAGAATAACCTACTCACATATAAGGCCTATGTTTCTCAGATTGTTTTAAAAGAGAATTATATTATTAAGTAGTTAATAATATGAATTACGAAACCTTTCGAAAATGAGAAACTTGAACGTTTGAAATTAGGCAAACTTGAACGTTTGGAAAATAATGTTGTTACTCGACTTTACAAAGTAAGTGTTTTGGTTTACTTTAAAAGATAGTCACTCTATTTTATACTACGTATCAGGTGACTTCTGTGAACGAAACGGATCTTTTAAAAGAGTTAACGTATGAAGTACTTTGGGGATAAAAACCCGATCTTGTTAATCATATAGTAGAAAGTGCCTTGTGTGTATAACTTGATTATGTTGGGTTGTGATAGCCTTGTAATACTGTCTTGTTGATTTGTTAAGTAAGCATGCTAGGATTCTACGTGTGTTAGTATCTTATGTTTTGTGTAAAGGGGTGTTCCTTCGCCACGCTTAAAGTTGTTTAACTATCACCGATGTATTGGTATTGTACCACTCACCTTGACTTGTTTCCGAGGTTGCCGCCTCCACGCGGGTAGACTCAGCGGTCGATGGACCTATGATTCGAGAATACCTCACGCAGTCCTGGGCCTACGCGAGCTACGAGAGTTCCGTGTTAGCGTCCCTTTACGGGCACGCGTCCACGCGCCACGCGGATCGCGAAGTCGGGGCGACGCCGGAGTAGCTACCGATGCGGGAATACCTCATGCGGCCGATGAGATTGGCCTACGCGAGTCGCGGGAAGTTCGTGGCTTGACGCGCGACATTAGATATCGCGCAAGTGGCCGCTTTGATCATGTGACGGCCAGACAGATCTTATGATACGATTCACGACCTTGTTGCACTGCGCAGGTGTTAGTAGTCGGCTATGCCTTCAGACTTACCCCGACGGTGTTATTATGGCACAGGGGGACCCGTGTTCATGTGTGTTTCTTGGTGCTTTTATATCATAAATCGCCGGCTGGCGAAGGTATTCCACGCATGATTGATGTTGTGGGCGTGAGACCCATTATTATATTTGAGTAATGACTTTGAGGCGTGAGTCCTCGACTTGATATGATCGCTTGTTTATCAGGAATCGTAGTTTTGTTATCATACATGTCTCCCGCTTTATATAGACTACTATGATTCCATTTACGATTTTCGGGCCACATACTTGGTACTGTTAGATCGACCTCTTGAAGGCCGTTCATGCCGCAGTTGAGGTACACGATCGTTGATCCTAGCTTTCGTGGTCACCATTCAGATGGAAGCCCTGTTTCTCCGAGGCTTATCGAGTATATTCTCGCCGTAATAGGTGTTTACATTCGTGGTTTGGCGGGCCCTCCCGCCATCATGTCATATCATTTCTTAAGTGTCCGTAAGATCGCTGTGTGGTTTGTAAAAGGATTTAACTGCTCATTTGTAAAAGTTGTTATTTATATATACGCCGAAAGGCAAGTTTTCCTCGACATCGTTTGTACTTCATTTGTTTCATGTATATGTTTTATGTTCCACGATTACTGATGTTGTATCACTAGGTGCCCGGTAAGGCACCAACACGCCCAGTTCGGTCGTGACAATATCAAGCCGCGTACCAGATTTTCGGCCGATGAGTCGAAGTTCCCGCACGTGTTTCCGATGACCTCCGTATCCTCCCGAGAGGAGATTGAGTTTTGTATTGACATATTGCGGACACTCGGCTATTTCCATTCCGCCATACGTAATGGCACCGCCGAGTTGAGAGAGTGAAGGATCGCCTTAGAGATTTCTTTGGAGAAGCGGCTTCATCAGCCTAGTGTTTCTCCCGGGAGCGCCAGATTGTTCGCGAAGAAGGACGACGCCGCGCATGTGTGTGGATTACAGCAGTGAACAAGGTGACCATTAAGAATGATACCCTTTCCGGGATTGATGATTTGTTCGACCCGGTTCGAAGTGCGAGATGCTTCTCAAGATTGATCTACGGGCTATCATCAGTGCGAGTCGAGAGGTGGATGTCCTAGATCGCATTCGTGACCCGCACGGCATTATGAAGTTCGTGGTCATGTCTTTTGTTGACCAATGCTCGGCGGATTCATGGATTTGATGAACCGAGTGTTCAAACCATTTTGGACACGCTTGTGATAGTGTTCATTGATGATATCTTGGTTTATTCTCGCCAGAGCAGAGCACGCGAGCACTTGGCGATCAGATTGACAGCTTCTCCAGACCAGCGAATAGACGCCAAGTTTTCCAAATGTGAGTTTTGGTTGACTTCGATGCGTTTCTTGGGCATATTGTCGGGCCGATGGCATTCGAGTGGATACGCCAAGATCGGCGATCAGACTTGCCTAGACCTACTACTCCGGCGAGAGGTTCGCAGCTCGGGCCTTGCAGGATATTATCGGCGGTTCGTAGAGAAGTTTGCTTCTATCTCTCGCACCATTGACTAGGCCGACTCGTAAGACACCAAGTTTCGCCGATCGATGCTTGTGGCGTGGTTTCGATTCTTGAAAGAGAGATCGACGACCGCCCCGCTTCTTACTCTTCCGAGGTCGGATGGTTATGTCGTGTATTGTGATGCGCCGTGCATCGGGTTGGGATGTGTGTTGATGCAGATGGCAGGTTATAGCATATACATCCCGACACCAAGAAACACGAGAGAACTACCCCACCCATGATTTGGAGTTGGCGGTGTGATTCACGCCAAGATCTGGAGGCACTATTTGTATGGGGTTCACGTGGATATTTTTACGCACCACAAGAGCCTCCAGATATCTTCACCAGAGGAGTGAACTTACGAGACGGTGGTTAGAGTTGCTTAAGGATTACGATGTTGATATCCCGTACCACCCTAAGGCCAATGTTGTGGCGATGCTCTAGTCGTAGGTCGATGGGAGCCTATCGATGTGCGGCAGAGAGAGGACATGGTTCGTGATTTGCATCGATTAGCGAGCCTCGTGTCCGCTTGATTGATTCCGATAGCGGTGGGTTGAGCACGCGAGGTTGCCGAGTCTTCCATCGCCGGCGAGGTGAAGAGGCAACAGCTCGAGGATCCACTTTGATTCGATATCGTGATACGACTCTTCGTGAGGCAAGCGGTCCTGAGGTAGACCACGGGTGCTAAGGTTTGAGGCGGTGTGTGTTCCGGATGTTTCGTGACTTCGCGGCAGTTCTTCGGGAAGCACATCGCAAGCGTTACTCTATCCATCCGGGTCGACCAAGATGTACCACGACCTTAGATCCGTGTATTGGTGGGATGGCTTGAAGAGGACGTTGCGAGTTCGTAGCTCAACGCCCGTGTTGTCGCAGTGAAGGTAGAGCACCGCAGGCACGGTGGTTTGTTCTGACGATTGAGATCCCGACCTGGAAGTGGGAGGTGATCAACATGGACTTTATCACAGGATTACCTCGCACTCAGAGGAGACATGATTCTATATGGGTTATCGTCGACAGGCTGACAAAATCAGCCCACTTTTTTCCCGTCAGGACGACTTTTTCGGCTGAGGATTATGCCAGACTTTACATCCGAGAGATCGTCAGACTGCATGGAGTTCCTATTTCGATCATATCGCATGTGGAGCCCGCCACGCTAACTTCCTGAGGTCCTTCCGAGGGTTTAGGGACGCAGTGAGCACGAGTCATCGCATTTCATCCACGCATGCACGGACAGCAGAGCGCACTATCCGCACTTCGAGGATATGTCATGAGCCCGTGTTATTGACTTCATGGTAGTTGGGAGGATCATTTGCCTCTAGTTGAGTTCGCGATAATAATAGCTACCACCCAAAGATTCGATGGCGCCTTATGAGGCCTTGTACGAGGAAGTGCAGATCGCCTATAGGTTGGTTCGATGTGGCGAGGTGCGGCTAGTGGGACCAGATTTGGTACAGCAGTGATGGATAAGTGAAGCTTATCCGAGGCGCTATCGACACCGTAGTCGATGTGTCGACGCAGATCATCGTCGTCGGCATCTTGAGTTCGAGGTTCATGATTGGGTTTTCCTAGCGTGTCACCCATGGCGGTGTGATGAGATTCGGAAGAAGGGGAAACTCATTCAGTACATCGGGCCGCTTCGATTGTCCGCAGGTAGGCAAGGTTGCTATGAGTTGGACCGCCGTCCGATCTGGAGGCAAAGCATCCGTTTTTCACGATCTATGCCGGCGAGATGTATCGGGGATCCATCTAGGTACACCCGATTAACGATGTCCAGTGACCGGGGGTTATCGTGTGAGAGATTCCCATAGCGATAGTCGATCGTCGGAGTTAGGCGTCTGACCGGACGGGCGTGGCCACAAAGTCTTGGCGGAACGAGCTCGGGAGGAGATGACGTGGGAAGCCGGCGAGGACATGAGGCGAAGTATCTCACCTATTCCCACACCTCCGGGTAATTCACTTTCCTACTTGTAAATTTTCGTTATCGTTTACGCCAAGTGTGTTTCGTGGCGTGTGTGGCATTTTCAAATGTTTAAGTTATTAAGAATCTTATCGTTAACTGTCTTGGGAAGGAACATTCGGGACGAATGTTTCTAAGGAGGGGAGAATGTTATACCCCGTATTTCCAGAGTATGTACGTAAGGGAATACGTATAAAAGTCTAGCCTTAAAGTTTAGGCAAAACGTTTTTTTTGGGCACAACTCACAAAACGAATAGTTTTCCGACGAAACGTTTCCACAGCTTTCGTAGGTAAATTCCGCTATGCCATTTCTAATTTTTGCAGATTTTTCCGAGAGACGAGACATTTTGGGACAACGGAGGGCTTACACTTGTCACCCTCCAATTGATGGACTTGAAATCGCCCATTTGGACGATTTGGACAATGTGAGCACGTTTTTGTGCCTTGTGCACAAGTCGAGAGTTGGTAGGATATTTGTGTATAGTTAATCCTCACCCTACACTTGCCTTGCACTTGTCTTAATCTTGGCCATTGGTTGGCCACTTCGACCTATAAATACCCCTTAGGGATGAAGAGTTCTTCATCCACAAATCTTTCCAAGTCTTGAAAATCCTCTCCTCTCCTTTGTAGCCTTTTCGCCCAACACCTCCCCTCCTCGCAAGGCCCGGCCGAATACCCCCTCTAGCCTAGTAGTTTGGCCGAGGCCCCCTGCCTAGCCAAAAATCTACCCTCCCTGGTAGAAAAGTTGTCTTCTAGTATCGTTATAATGCCCAAAATACACTATCCCAAATCCCATAGTAATTATTAGAAGGTGTGAAGAACTTCTAAGGTTTCTTGGAGCTACCTGAGCGTACAACTTAGGAGCTAAACCTTGCTCAGGAGCGACTTTATCTAGGATATTAATGGGCTTACCGAGGTAACAAATCCTAACCTCTTTTGAATTAGAGAATACTTACCGTTGTAGTATTAGAATAAGTATTAAATACTTAGAAGAATATCACGAATAAATTGAATCTACCACGCAGGCGGTTTAAAAGAAGAATAATCAAATCAGATTTACATAGGATTGTTTTCACATGAACTTATATAGCTCACCGTAGGAAGCATCGCCCAACTTTCCATAGAATTGTGAACCTCTGCTTAGAATGACCTTGAGTAGTCTTTGATAGATGTCCGTGACTATTATAGTCGACTCTGCGCGACATATTCAACTCGCGTGGTTTTCACGGAAGGTATGTGATTCTTCCTAAAGCATGATATTTTACAATATATATAGTACGGTAGACGCGTACGTGTTAATCGAAATATAACTACGGCAATGTCTTTGACTTAAGCTGAATAATACTTACGTGATGCCTCACGCTTAAGCTCGAATAACACTTACTAAGAATGCCTCACCGCTTAAGCCCAATAATAAAGATCCAAAGCATTTCAAAAGAATCTTGAATCATTTTTAATGTAAGAGAACTAATTGGTTTTTAAATGTGCTTAAGAGTTATACTAGCTTTATGGGAAGTTAAGTATAACCACTTAAGATTGATAAAAGAAACAGTTTGCCTATGTGTTTATAATGCACTTATATTGAATTGTGAAAAGAATAATAAGATGGTTTGATAAGTAGACATGATATGATGCTATGTGTGTTAGTGTCTTGTAACGTTTGTGTAAAAGAGTATTCTTGTTGGCTTATGTTGTTAACGATAAGTCGTTAGGTTAGTGTAACATCACTCACCTCTTGACATATTACCGGGGTTAAGCCGCCTCCACGCGGTAGACTCGGCGATGCAGGACCATGATTCGAGAATACCTCATGCGGGTCCAAGGACCTATGCGAGCTACGGAGTTTCGTGTTAGTGCGGTTATACCTCACGCGGTCTATGTGGCCGTGCGGACGACGAGTCCAGCGATGCCGAGGAGTAGCTACCGACGCGGGGTTATATACCCTACGGGCCTATGTGATTGGCCTATGCGACTACGGAGTCCGAGATTAGGCTTGCATGGTGATACTACGCAATGGCCTGCTGATCATTCGCAGCCTAGAAAAGACTCATTACGCTTTACCTATCACGCTTCGTTTGTGATGCGCACTATGCGGTTTCTGGTTGTTTCATACATACTTGCAAAACTGTTTTTAAAATGATATGTTTCATTTAAGTATTTTTACAGTTTCATATACTTAGTACTGTTGCATCGACTCCTTCGGGCTGCGTTCATGCCGCAGTAAGTGGCAGTGCTAGATCCACTTTCCTAGGATCTCTACGTTGGTGGGAGCTCCATCTTTTCCGAGGCTCTACTTTTGGGTATGATCTCCCCGTTGTAGATAGTTTTGTACTGATCAGGTATGGCGGCCCTGTCCCGCCATAGTTGTATATTTCCTTAGAGGTATGTAGTCATGTTATGCGATTTGGATGAATCGCTAAACCATGTTTATATATATATGCCGAAGGCGATGTTTTCTCACATAAACTATGTCTTATTTTATAAAGCGTTTCATGTCTTGCTTTATATTTCCGCGACATTCGATGTATGACGACTTGGTGCCTAGTGCACTGGCCACGCCCCGAACGGGTCGTGACAGGCAACAACGGGGCAACTGGCCAAGAAGCAGAAGAAGCAATCCCGAACCCACAGGTCCCCAGTCGGGCGATGGGTCCCAAAGACTCGTAGCCGCGATCACCTTACAGCCGCGGTGCCTCTCAAGATCGGCAGATACGCGACGCGGCCTTCACCCCTGACCCGAGTCTGGGTTCATACCAACATACGGCGCCCCAAAGATCAAAGATACTGGACTCGCCCCATCAGGCCCACCACGCAGTGGGGCACACTCAGACCGACATTGAAGCAGCGATGCACACGCTTGGCTTGACGCAACCGGACCCTAATTGGTACATGGACACCGGCGCCACTACCCACATGACATTCGATCGAGGTACTCTCTCGTCTTATTCCAATTTGAGCACTAATCGTGGTATAACTGTTGGTAATGACAACTCTATTCCAATTAAGGGTTATGAACATAAAACTTTGTCCCCTCCTCATCCACCACTTGTCCTGAAAAATACCCTTCATGCCCCAAAATTAATTAAAAATTTGGTATATGTCCGAAAATTCACAACTGATAACTGGATTTCTATTAATTTTGATCCATTTAGATTTTCTGTGAAGAATTTCAAGACGAGGAGTCATCTCATGAGGTGTAACAGTGGGGGGGATCTCTATCCAGTCACAACAAGTCCCAGCATCTCGCGTCAAGCTGTGTCATCCACTTTTGCAGCTCTTGCTCCTTCCTTGTGGCATGCTCGTCTAGGTCATCCGAGGTCGTCTATTTTATCTTCTTTATATAGACATAAGTTTATTTCGTGTAAGGGTACGCGTAGTACTCCACTTTGTCAATCCTGTGCTTTGGAAAAGATTATTAAATTACCATTTGTAGCTTCAAATTCTAATACTTCTATGTCATTTGAAATTATTCATAGTGATTTATGGACATCTCCGGTTCTCAATTCTATGGGTCATCGTTATTATGTTTTATTCTTAGATGACTATACTAAATATTTATGGATGTTTCCAATTGCGAAAAAATCTCAAGTTTTTTCCATCTTCATAAAATTTAGAGCCTTCATAAGAACACAATTCGAACGGAAAATCAAAAACATTCAATGTGATAATGGCAAAGAGTATGATAATTGGGAATTTAGGGAGTTTTGTGCTCAAATTGGGATAAATTTTCGTTTTTCTTGTCTTTGTACGTCTTCACAAAATGAGAAAGCTGAGTGAAAAATTTGTACCATTAATAATATTGTCCGCACTTTATTAGTTTATTTTCTGTTTCTCCATTATTTTGGCATCATGCACTACAAATGGTTACCGATCTCCTAATTATTCTTCCCTCTAAAGGTTTGACATATTCCTCCCCTCTCAAAGTGTTATACAATAAGACTTCATCCTACACTCATCTTAGGGTCTTCAGATGCTTATGTTATCCACTATTTCCATCCACTACAATCAACAAACTTCAGGCACGTTCTACTCCTTGTGTATTTTTGGGTTTTCCGTCAAATTACCGTGGTTATAAATGTTTTTATTTGTCCTATAAATGAATCATCATTAGTCGTCATGTTCTCTTTGATGAAACTCAATTTCCCTTTTCTAAAGTAGAAAAACCCGTACCTAGTTCTTATGATTTTTTGGATGATGTTATCTCCCTATATGTTCTCCGATAGTTTTTAGGTTTGCCGGAAAATACGTTAAACTCGTCCTCGCCGCGCCTGCGTTGAGAGCCACACGCAAAATTCTCATGAGGCGCCACGACCATGCAGTAGCGCCACACGCCAAATTTCCAGAGCCAAGCGGTTCTCAGCGCCACTGGCCGACGAGAATTTCCGACATTTCACAAACTTCCCAAAATTCACTCAATCCAGCCTAGAGTCTTGGTCCAGTCACTCGTAGTCAACGAGATATTTTTAAGCCAAAAACACATTTCAATTTGAATTATAATGTTCTTAAATTCCCCTTACTCCGTAATCATGTGTCTGCCTTAAATGTTTCTAATTGAAAAATTGCCATGACCGAGGAATATAATACTCTTATTGACAATAATACGTGGGAGTTGGTACCCCATATATCTGGTGTTAATATTATTCAATCTATGTGAATTTTTGTTTATAAGGAAAATTCTGATGGTTAATTTGCAAGACATAAGGCTAGACTTGTAGGTGATGGTAATAATCAGAAGGTTGGTGTGGATTATGGTGAGACATTTAGCTCGGTGGTCAAGTCGGCTACCATTCGCACTGTGCTCAGCTTGGCTCTTTCGAAATCTTGGCTCATTCATCAGCTAGATGTGAAGAATGTTTTTCTACATGGTGATCTTCAGGAGACGGTATATATGCATCAACCTTTGGGGTTTAGGGATACTAGATATCCTAATCATGTATATCTATTGAAGAAGTCCTTGTATGGGCTTAAGCAGTCTCCACGGGCTTGGTATAAGAGGTTTGCTGACTTTGTTACGACTATGGGTTTTTCACAACAGATATGATAATTCATTATTCATATATCGTCGGGGTTCTTCCATGACTTATATATTGTTATATGTTGAGGATATTATCTTGATTGCCTCTTCTGATGCTTTGCGAAGGTCTTTTATGACAATGCTCAGTTCTGAGTTTGCCAAGAAAGACTTGGGCCCATTGAGTTATTTTTTAGGGATTGCAGTCACTCGTCATGTAGGCGGATTGTTCTTATCACAGAGGAAGTATGAAACATAGACCATTGAGAGGGCTGAGATGTCATCATGTAAGTCCACTTCTACTCCAGTTGATACTAAACCCAAGTTGGGTGCTGCAGTTGGCTCTCCCTATGAGGATCCGACCAGCTATCGTAGTCTTGCAGGCGCCCTTCAGTATCTGAAGTTTACGCGACCGACATTACATATGTCGTACAACAGGTGTGTTTGTTTATGCATGATCCCAGAGTTGAACATATGAATGCACTCAAACGCATTCTTAGGTACATTCAGGGAACACTTGAGTATGGTTTGCATTTGTATCCTTCGTCGACGTCTACATCGGGTCTCCTATACGATCCGATTGGGGTGGTTGTTCGACACCGCATTTGCCCACGCCCGGATATTGTATGTTTTTGGGTAACAATTTGATCTCATGGTCTGCCAAATGTCAATCTACGCTTTCACATTCAATTGCAGAGGCTGAGTATCGAGGGGTAGCTAATGTGGTCTCCGAATCATGTTGGTTACAAAATATTCTTTTAGAGCTTCATTGTCCTATTGAGAAAGCTACCTTGGTATATTGTGATAATATAAGTGTCATCTACCTTTCTGGTAATCCTGTTCAGCACCAGATGAATATTCACTTCGTTCGAGAGAAGGTAGCAAAAGGACAAGTACGCGTCTGTCACGTCCCTTCCAGATATCTGATTGCAGACATCTTTACTAAGGGTCTTCCCTCAGTTCTTTTTGAAGATTTTAGAGAGAGTCTCAACAGACGAAGACGCCTCGCTATGATCATGGAGTGTTAAACAACACAATACACGTCCAAAGTGTATTGTGGGGCCCTTGCCCTTTCCTTATATATTTGGTAAATATTAGACTTAGAATTGTACCTTAATTAGTAGTGTAATATTACCATAATTATAAAGTTAGTATTCTTATAGAATAGGGATTCCTAGGTAGAATAGGAAGAGGATCTTCCTTGTAACTTGTATATATATGTCTTTTATTAATAAGAATAATCAAGGAATTAATTCTTTCAGTTTATCATTATTGTTAGTATTAAACATTTTTTTTAATATAGTAATATTAATATTGAATGGACCTATTTTTGAATCCTGGGTCCGCTACTGATCACATCAGTAGGCATTTGCTTGCTTTGAAACACCCTTCAATTCCTCTCTTGCCATATAAATTATATAGTGGCACTAAGTACCATTCTGAATACTTCAGCAAATGCACATCTTCCTCTGTAGTGAGATATTGTCCATTGCATAGATTGTCTCTGAATCCCTTGCCAGTTCAGCATCCTGTGCCATATCTCAGCTGAAGTTTCACACTGAAGGAATAAATGGTTGACACTCTCCTGTTCCACATTGCACAAATGACATATAGTGCTAACAATCATACCCCATTTGGTCAGTATGTCCTTTGTGTGGATCTTCTTGTGAGTTGTCAGTCTTAGCATGAATATCCATTTAGGAGCACCAAAATTGGTGCATACTAATCTCTTTCATAGCACCTTCTCAAACTGCCCTCTTAGATTGTGGTACATCTTGTTGATTGAGAATTTCTCCATGACCAGCAAATCAGACATCTGCATCCCAGCTTGTTGCACATACTTCACTGCTTTGACAATTTTCTAGACTAACCATGATGTTTGCTTTCATTCTACTTCCCATATCTCTCTTGTACCTCCATAATTGCATTCTTAAACATATTTAATATTAAAATGACAATTTTGATCTCTCTTTATGTCATAAACAAATACATGAAAAAGTTATCTTTTTTTTTTAATCTTCAAAATAGACCAAGAAATAGCAACTAAACCACAAACTTTTTATTGTGATGGTAGGTACCCATACTACAAAGATATGTTCAAGGTTTATAAAAAATTTAAAGTCTTCTATTTTAATATATACTAAATAACGAAAGTTATTCTAGTTATCACACGAAAAGTACGTAACAATGATAAAAATATAAAGTTACTAACACGTAAATTTGTGAATTGAAACGACACCGTGTCATGTACTTTCTTTGGCCATTTACATCTATTTCTTTCTCTCAACTTTTCAATTTCTTTCCTCGATTTTATTTTTAAAACCCCAAGAGTCATCCTCAAATGACACTTTCTTTGGAAGCAAAAGACACCTTTTCGGATGAGTTTTTGTTGTGAAGGCGAACCCGCAGACGCTTCTTCGAAGTCAAGACAGATAAACCTCTGATCGACGCAATACCGCAAACCACGTCACCAGCTTAAACCACACTGGCAAGCCATGTGCGATGTGCTCCCAAGAGGCGGCGTCGAGCGTTACTGCTGGTTTCGAACTTGTACTGCCTTCTCCCACACTACCCAATGAGGATACCCTCTGCCTTCAAGACCAACTGATCTAGGGCTTCGGATACCTTTTCGGATGAGTTATTTTTTAAATATATATATATTTATGAATAAGGTAATTAGTTTTTTTAAAAGAATATTTTCGTAATTTAATTTTTAAAAGAAATTTCATGCTTTTAATATAATATAGATATTTTATGTTAAAAATATCAAAGGAAAGGCAGAGATAAGGTCTGCGTACACTCTATCCTCCCCGATCTCACGTTGTGAAATTTCACTGGATATATTATTGTTAAAAATTAAATAACAAAGGAAAACTTTCACATCCAACTTTCTTCTTAGGATTTAATAATGGTTTTTTCGCAATTAAACTATATAATCTACAATTGTAGATGCCGCTGTCTAAATATATACCATAATGTGGACGTTATTTTTTTCCCTTCTATTTCTAACCCGGTGCCCAACATTTTAATGAAGCTCCACTAATCTGAATTTGTATAGTTATAACTTATAAGGCTCATCGAGAAGAAAAATGATTCCCTACTAGATTTTACTTTTGTATCCTCAAGATTCAAAATCGTAACCACTAATCAATGCAAGGGTGAAGCAAGGGTCCCCTTTGACGGAGAATTATATATTCAAAATTAAAATTATTTTTATATATATAGTAAATATTTGATTTCCTTGACTTTTTTTTGTGTTTATTTCTTTAAATTTTGAAATCATAACCACTAATCAATGCATGGGCGCCAGAGCCAAGTGGGAGCAAGAGGGTTCATATGACTCCCATTTGGCAGAAAATTACATTATATGTTCATCGTTAAAATTATTTTATATATATATATATATATATATATATATATATATATATATATATATATATTGATTAAATTAACTTCTTTTTGTATTTATTTTTTTATATTTTAAAATTCCTTAAATAAAAATTCTAGCTCCCACTAAAGAATCAATATATATAGTTAAGTGTAAAAAAAGTTAAATCTTGAGAGAGAGAAAGGTGGGGAGCGACCACTAAAACTAATTGGGGCCAAGAATGAAAAAGTTGTAGTCCGCTTGGTCAGCTCAATTGGTTTTAAGAAGATATTTGAAATAATGATCGAGGATCGAATTCCGTCAGCGGTAATGTAGGAATTTCTTCTTGAAATAAAGGAGGGTCCTTGTGCGCAGCGTGATACTGGTCTAACTTTTGAAATCAATTGAGTCACCATGATTTACTTCCTTCACAGACCTGTCGGACCGGAGTGTGGAGACTCTTGGGGTGGGAGATTCCACCTTTTGGAGCAAGAGCTGTAGATGTTACCAATTCCTTTTCCAACCACCAACCGAAAAAAGGAAACATAGAAGAGCCAGAATTCAAACATCGTTAAAGAAATTCTCTTTTTTATCACACTTTAAAAAAAAGCCCCCTAACTTTAGGGCACATATACAATTCCATGCGCCTCAAGAAAAAAGCTTCCACTTTCCATCCTTTTCAATTTGTCTGCCCCCCTTCCCCACTGCTACACTAGAGAAACAATACTTGCATGCGTATTTTAGGATCCACCTTCAAGATTAGGATATATAACCTAACATATGTAAGCAAGTACTATGGATGTGTGTATATTTTTTTCCCAACCCTAGCGCCCTATTTATGCACATATATATCCTAATTGAAGGACTTTATCTTTATCCATCACCATGGTTGCTCAATTTATCAACTCTACCTTGTGCTTCCGAGATGATCAGGAGATTAGGGCTAAAAATTTTGGTATACATATTGTGTCGGGTGATAGAAATCCTCTGAGGTCAGCTGAACAAGCTGAGAATAATAAGCAGAAAAAGTTTGACCGTTTGGATGATTTTGGAAGCTCCTAATGTGAGAGATCCAAAGGTTTTTCATGTTAAAATCTTGAGAAAAGAGTGACTATGGTCGTTCATGCAAGGGAATTAAACACTCCTGGTCCGATAACCTGTTACGTTCTTTATTCGCTGTTGTAATTGTTTTTTTTTTAAACTATACGAGTGAGAGTAGTTTTATCTAGTGCATGGATCTTGATGAGGCTTATATATTAGCCTGTTTACCTATTTTTATATTTTTATATTTCTAGGTGTTGATTCTAAATTTCTAATACATAGTGGATTTACATTTGCTGTTTTGGCTTTAGTTGTTGTACTGTGCAAATAAACTTGGAGAAATAATTAGGAGGTATCAGATTAGTCTTCATTCATTATTCCTTCTACGTTAATTTCTTTACAATTTCCAAATATTTTTTTCCCTCGAAATTTCTTCTTCTTTTTGTAAGTATTTGATAGGAAAATAAAGAAACGAAGCCAAAATGAAACCTGAGGTGTTTACATTTGCAGTAATGTTTTTTGGCTTTGAGAAGTTTAGAAGAAATTTATTTGTGTCTCCTAAAGAATATGTTAGAAATATAGTAAGGAATACTTAGTATACAGGAGATATGCAGTTAGTATACATAAGTGAGATATACGGTTAGTATAAGTTTTCTTTCTTTCATTTTGTATAAGAAGGCACCTCTTGTGTGCATTTGCAATTTAATAAAAAACGTGAATAAACTTTTCCCTCTCACCTTTCTCTCTTCCTCTCTTTCTTTCTCCTCTCCCGTTTTCTCCTCTCATCTCTTCCTCCTTCTTCATCACAATCGTCTTCTTCATTAAATGTCGTGACTGATTGGAGAAGCGATAATGTGATAGAATCAATACGGAAGGTCTGAGTGTTCATCTCTGTTTACTGCATGTGTTGATTCAACACCGAACTGTGTTGGATTTAGTTTAGTTCATGTTATGATTTGATTACGATTGATGTTAATTTTGCAACTCAACACTGAATTGTGTTGACCTAGACTGATTCGAGTTCAATTTTGTTACGGTTGTGTTGACCTAGACTGATTCGAGTTCAATTTCGTTATGGTTGATGTTAATTTTGTAACTCAACACTGAACTGTGTTGACCTAGGCTGATTCGAATTTAATTTTGTTATAAATCATTGAGATAATGGCAGATAACTCATTGATAGAGCAGACCGTCACAGATGTAGGTTCGAATTCTAATTCGAACATTGTGGATCATAATCACCCTTTGTTTTTTAGTAGTTCCGATACGCCGAATGTTGTGCAAGTGGAGACACAACTGGTAGGGATGGAAAACTATACATTGTGGTGTCGAGTCATGAAATTGAACTTGCTAACCAAAAATAAAATTGGATTTATTGATGGAACAGTGAAACGAGACACCTATGGTGAGAACTACTTAAAACAATGGGATCGATGTAACGCGATGATGATTTCGTGGATCATGAAGAATGTAAGTAAGAATTTACGTACTGGTATATTGTATAGATCGACTGCATACGCAGTTTGGAAGGATCTAAAAGAGAGGTTTGATAAAATCAACTTGTCGAGGGTATATCAGTTGAAAAAGGAACTAACTATGATGCATCAAGGTACTTCTCCAGTTTCTAGCTATTATTCCAGAATAAAGGACTAATGGGATGAGATCGACTCGATCATACCACCACCGACTTGCTACTGTGTTAATCCCAGGGAATACATAGAGCATTTAGCGAATCATATAATTTTGGAGAAATAACTAGTAAAGGAGTTGGCCTAGTCAATAAGAGGGAGTCATACTTTGGACTGTTTTTTTCAAAAGAAACTATCTGAAAACCCCTATGGTTTGCGGCTTCCAAACCTGGTTGTCAGGACTTGGAGTGAAATTTGTTCTATTTTCAGGAAACTGTTAGAGTTCTTAATGGGGTTGAATGATGATTACAATCAAGCTAGAAGTCATATTCTCTTGATGTCACTCACACCTAGTGTGAATCAAGCTTATGTTATGATTGCACAAGATGAGAGCCAAAATATGATGACTGGAAAGTATGTCACAGCCGAGTCTAATGATCCTATGGCATTGTTTGACAGATCTGGTAGTACCAAGAACCAGAATAGGCAGAGGAAATCATCTTCATAGTACATGTTCTGTGATCACTGTCAAATGAAGGGGTATAATAGAGAAATTTGCAACAAGTTGATGTATTGCGACTATTGTAACAAGCAAGGCCATGTGAGGGAGAAGTGCTACAAACTTATAGGATGTTACACCCCGTAGTTCAGGTCATGCGTATGAGAGCGTACGAAAGGGAGTAAGACTTAAAATTTTCGAAAGATAGGTTGACGGATTGTTTCGGACGGGTTTTTAGTCAACTTTGAGTTGGTGTATGTCCAGTTACCTTGAGAGTTTGTAGGTGTTTAAAAGGCCTAGTGTGTAGTTCGTTGAGTTTAGTTTCCAACGCAACCAACCGTTCGTCGATAGGACAACGGAGTAGAAAGTTATGGAAGTTACAAGTTCGGTCTTGTGATCGGGCAGAAAAATTCGGACAGAGCCACGGTCGGCGCCGGAGTCCTTGAGGGTTGCGGGGTTTCAGCGCCTGGCCGAGGCGGGTTTTCAAGGAAAACTGAGAAAATCTGATATTTTCTTTTAAAGAGGCCATGGGTGGGTGACAGTGTCCCCCCATCCGATTTTGCATGACTACTTATTAACCAAGTCTTGAAGACTTGGTCATTCTTCAAGTTCATCTCTCTCTAAGATTAGAAGCTCTCCTTCTCTAGAAAATCAAGAAGAACACAAGGCTTGAGAAAATCAAAAGTGTGGCAAGAAGGAAACTTATTTGCAAGCTTGTGGGAGTTGTTGTGGTGGTGTTTGTGGAAGAGGAGGCTAGCATTTTGTTGGATTAATTTGGCTAAAGCTCTAAGGTAAAGATTCTTCTCTTGTAACTAGTTATTGGTGTTGCATGTGAAGAGGAAGGAACTTGTAGTAGTAAATAATGCTCTTAGATACATTGCATGTAAGAAATATGGTTTGGATATGAAAGGATTGAATAAGGTTAGGAGGTGGACATGTTGTAGCCTAAATTTTACCTTAAACTTGTTAAATTAGTTGTTATGCATTGTGGGGCAGAATTTTACACACCCAAGATTAGGTGTGTAATCCCCTTTGAATTGTTTGGATTGTTGGGTCTTAAATGTGGCGTTTGGATGTTGAATTCGGCCTTGAAAAAGGTGGCAAAGTATGTAGAAACGAAGGAAATGCTGCCCAATTTTTCATAGAATTTAGTGACTTTGAACTTGGAATATTCTATGTTGTAGCTTGAGGTTATTAAACGTATTATGGTCATTATAGGTTGACGTACTACGTGTGGTGTATTGGACTTAGCAAGTGGATTAACCGGAGAGGTATGTGGAACTTTCTTATCTCTTGAACATGAGTAGTTATACTATATAGTACGGTAGACGTACGTGTTTTGAATAAAGTAAATCCTTTGGTATACTTGAAGTATTTTGAAAATTGTGTAAACTGATTTGAGGTATAAGTCTCTTGGTTAATAAAAGAACGAAATTGTTTATAAGGAGTTATAACGGCTTTATGAGAAGTTAGTTATAACGGTCTTATGAAAGGATAAGAACGTCTTAATTTCTAAAGCATAAAGTTAGTATAACGGCTTTATGGGGAGTTTGTTATAATAACTTTATGGAAGGTTAAAGAGTTGGTTTTCTTGAATAAGGTAAACAAAGATGAAAGAATCAAGATTAAGTAGGGCAATTTGATTTAAAAGGCATCAATTGCTTAGAGTGTAAAATGGGATTTTTTTTGTGAAAAAGGGATCTTTTGAAAGAGTAGAAGTACATAGTACTTCGGGTTAAATTTCTTCGGATTTGATTAAGCATTAAGAAGGTGCCTTAAGGTCAAGAATGAGATTTATTTTGTAGATTAATGAAAGTCTAAAGAGGTTATGAGTTTACTTGGACGTACCGTCAGTGATGGAGGATTCCACGGGTATGCTTCCATTGTCTTAGTATGAGTTTACTTGGACATACCGTCAGTGATGTGGGATTCCACGGGTATGCACCTTGGACATGCTTACGATGAGGGATTCCGAGGCATGCGGTATGAAGGGTAAGAGTATAAATGAGGGGTAAGTCCCCAAGATCGTTATACCACCTTCTTCAGGGTAAGAGTATAAATGAGGGGAAAATCCCCAAGACGTTATACCACCTATTCCGTGGATTTGCTACCCACGATGTGAGGAATACCCCATGCGAGTCTGTAGGGCTCATGCGGGTGAAATAGTCCCATGCGGGTGAGTACAGCCTATGCGAGGAATACCTCATGCGGGTCCACATGACCCATGCGGGTGAAATAGTCCCAGGAGTAGGAGTGCTTAATGATACTGCGGGGCGGATGACCTTGCTTTGACCATGAGCTTCCTATTTTCATGCAGTATTGTATATGTTTGATATTCTCATTGTTAGTAAGGCACATTGTTCTGTAAACTGATTAATTTACATGTCTCCAATTATTTTAGACTTATGAGGTATTTTCAGTATTTTCCCAGTTCGCATACTTGGTACCTGTTGTACTGACCTCCTTCGGGGGGCTGCGTTCATGCCGCAGGTTGAGGTACGTAGCTTGCTGATCCGCACTCTTTGGATCACTGTCAGTTCTTGGAAAGCTCCATTCCTCCGGAGGCTTTGTCTTTTGGTACGGTTCCCTGAGGTTATAAACTTTTGTACATTCAGGGGGTATGGCGGGGCCCTGTCCAGTCACAGTTGTTATTCCTAGAGGTCTGTAGTCACATTTGTGGTTTGGGCTGTAAGAACAAGTTGTACTGCTATGCTTTTGATTAGGTATACTTTTATGGAAGGCGCCTTTATCGGCCACGATGATGTTTACCTTATATAGGTTTATGTGTTATGTATGTTCCGCTGCTATTCTTTGATGTATACCTGTCGGGGTGCCCCGGTAGGGCACCAGTCGCGGCCCCGGGGTCGGGTCGTGACAGATACCCTACTGATTACAAACCAACTGATTACAAAGGAAAGAAGAAGGTGAATATGGCCATGACAGAAGAAGGAGTGAGACAGGATTACAGACATCAACTATCTCAAGAGCAGCATGACTAACTTCAGTAAATGCTGAGAGCATGTCCTCCTGACAGGTATGAGAAAATGCTGGCAGTGTAAGCAACAATTTGAGGCAAATGCAGTGGACATCAGGACACAATTTCCCCAAGCACATATGGCAGGTAATCCTGTGTTCTGTAGAGACACTGATCCCAATTATGCCAAGCTTCCAGTTCAATCTTCTTTCAGTCTCAAAGTTAACCAAGAAGTTAAATTGTAGTGCTTCCTTCTTCCATGACTTCTTTGTTCTGCAGGACCTCCTTACTAGAAAGGTGAAGGAGATTGGTAGGGTGGTTGATGGGCTCTACATGCTGAAAACAAAGGTGAAAAGGGAATTGTGTCAAGCAACTGATGACACAGGCAGCTTTGGCAACAGAAAATATTCAGGAAGAAGGAGAATTGTGGCATAAGAGATTAGGACATGTTCCAATGAGCATGTTGAGGAAAATAAGAAACTTTAAAGACAAATTCAAGTATACAATAAAACATTGTAGTGTTTGCCCTCTAGCTAGACAAACTAGAAAGTCATTTTCTACTAGTACTAGGAGGACAATGTTTGCTTTTCAATTGTTGCATATTGATGTTTGGGGACCTTATAAGGTGCCCACTTATAATGGAATGAGATATTTTTTTACTATTGTGGATGACTACACAAGGTGGACTTGGGTGTTTCTTCTACATCTTAAATCTGATGTGGCCACTATTCTTAAAAATTTCCTAATAGAAGTAAAGAATCAGTTTGACATGTCTGTCAAGAGTATTAGAACAGACAATGGGACTGAATTTTTCAATAATACATGCCATGATCTATTCACTCAACAAGGGATAATACACCAAAGCTCATGCCCATATACTTCACAACAGAATGAAGTAATGGAGAGGAGACACGGGCATATATTGGAGATTGCTAGGGGAATTAGGTTCCAGGGGCATTTACCCTCTGAATTTTGGGGTGATTGTATAGAGGCTGCAATATATGTGATAAATAGGATTCCTTCTATTGTGCTGGATAACATCTCACCTTTTGAGAAGTTGTTCAAGAAGGTGTCTTCTTTGGTTCATATGAGGGTTGTAGGGTGCCTATGTTATGCCACTAACCTAACCAAGAAGGACAAATTTGAAGCAAGAGCCATTAAAGCAGTGATGTTGGGGTATGCAAGCAGACAAAAGGGGTACAAGTTACTTGACTTGACTAACAAGTATTTGTAAGTAGGGATGCGGTTTTCCATGAAAATCACTTTCCTTTCTCACAACTTCAGGGAGGAACAAATGAAGGCAACACTGGTGGATCATCTTATGATTCTCCAATATCTGTATTACATGAACATGTTTCCTATTCTACTGACGATTATATTTTTCGTGATCAAGCTATCTTTGGAGGAGTTGATGGTAATGCTGGAAATGTAGATAATACTGGTGCAGTGGTTGGAGTTGCAGGTGATGCAGTGGGTTCTGATGCAGCAGTTGAGGAGCCTGATGCACAGATTGTTGGTGATACTTCACAACCAATTGAAGTAGGGAACCAGCCACCACTGGAGATCAGAAGATCTCCTTCCTGGATGACAGATTTCATTCAGCCTGCCACAGGAGAACACAATGTCAAGTATCCATTATCAGACAATGTTAAATATGTTGGATTGTCTACATCATATCAATGTCTCATAGCCAAACTATCAGAGGAAAGTGAACCACAGTCCTTCACAGAAGCAATGGGGAGTGAAAAATATATTGAAGCCATGAAGGCAGAAATTAAAGCCTTGTAGGACAACAAGACCTGGGAGGTTGTGGACTTTCCAAAGAACAAATCAACTATATGTTGTAAATGGGTTTACAAGATCAAATACAAAGCTACAGGTGAAGTGGAAAGGTATAAAGCAAGATTGGTAGCCAAAGGATACAACCAAAAGGAAGGGATAGATTATCAAGATACATTTTCACCTGTGGTGAAAATGGTGACAGTGAGGTCAGTGATTTCAATAGCTGCTGCTCAAGGTTGGGTTGTGCACCAAATGGATGTATTCAATGTCTTTCTACAAGGGGACCTTAATGAGGAGGTGTACATGAGTCTTCCACAAGGGTACACACACAAAGAAGGAAAGGTTTGTAGGTTGTTGAAATCATTATATGGGCTGAAGCAAGAATTAAGACAGTGGAACATTAAGTTAACCACTGCCTTGATGAATTCTGGGTTCACACAAAGTCGGTTGGATTACTCCTTATTAACCAGGAAGGATAAAGATAAGATTGTTATAGTTTTGATATATATGGATGACTTGCTTGTTACTGGTAATGATGCAGAGATGATTGAGGAGACTAAAGGGATTTTACAGCAGCACTTCAGGATCAAGGACATGGGGGAGTTGAGATACTTCTTGGGTTTGAATTTGCTCGAAGTAAGGAAGGGATAGTGATGCACCAAAGGAAGTATGCTCTAGAGCTAGTTGTAGATATGGAATTAACTGGTGCTAAACCAGTTGGTTCCCCAATGGAGTTGAATGTGAAACTCACCTCTTATTTGTATGATCAACATCTGAGAGATATTGGAGGGACAATTCCTGCAGAAGATGATCCCTTAGTGACAGATGTGGCTAGTTATCAAAGGCTTATTGGAATGTTATTGTATCTAACTAACACTAGATCAGACATTGCTTTTGCAGTGCAATTTCTGAGTCAATCATGAAGGACACTAAGAGATCACACATGCTGGCAGCAGAAATGGTGGTTCGATATGTAAAACAGGCACCAAGCTTGGGCATTTTCATGGCTGCTGGAGGAACTGGTAAACTATCTGCTTACTGTGATGTTGATTGGGCTTCGTGTCCTAACACTAGAAGGTCGAGAATGAGTTATTTGGTGTTTCTTGGGTCTTCACTTATCTCTTGAAATCGAAGAACAAACAATATCCGGAGTTCTGACGAGTATAGAAGTTTAGCTTCGCGCGGCCGAAATGGTCAGTTATCGATTATTTGTTGAACTTAATGTGACATTGCAGTTGCCCATTCCAGTTTATTGTGACAGGAAGTCAGTCATACAAATTGCTGCCAATCCGGTGTTTCACGAATGCACGAAACACAACGTCATTGATTATCATTTTATACGTGAAAAAGTTCAGCTTGAATTGGTTTCTCCTTTATATATGTCGACGGCAGAGCAGCCTGTAGATCTTCTGACCAAGAGCTTGGTGCAACATCAACATTCTCGGCTTTTGTCTAAGCTAGGTGTTAATAATTTGTTTAGGACCTAGCTTGCGGGAGGGTGCTGAAATATAGTAAGGAATACGTAGTATACATGAGATATACGGTTAGTATACATAAGTGAGATATACGATTAGTATAAGTTTCCTCTTTCGTTTTGTATAAGCAGGCATCTCTTGTGTGCATTGCAATTTAATAAAAAAATGTGAATAAACTTTTCCCTGTCTCTTTTCTCTCTTCCTCTCTTTCTTTCTCCTCTCTCGTCTTCTCCTCTCATCTCTTCCTCCTTCTTCATCACAATCGTCTTCTTCATTACTAACTAGAATTGGAACAGAATTATGCTGACACACTCGGATTCCGTATGTTAACAAAATATACCAGTAATTTTTTTATGGACAATAAATTTATTCACGCTTCAAAGCTTTGTTCAATCTTCTCCTATATTGTTCTTTTATTTTTATAACAATGTTTTGTTCAGTTACTTTAAAATTTCCAAAACATTTACCATGTTGTCGGGTGGAGCATAACAACACTACAACAAATCGGTTCAAAGAGGGCGACTACAGGGTGAAATATCGCCCCTTAGATCAAAGAGGACGATTTTTAGTCAAACCTATTATTTACTTCTTGCCACTTAATTTGTCCGATCCACTTTAATTTAGGGTTCTTAGAGCTATTTCTTGTTGCATTTTTTTTTTATCTTAGGGTGTTTCTATTCGCATAAACAATCGAGGATTGCAATTTGCAAAATCTCAAGACTACAATAATTTTTAAATGGGGGTGAGTTAATTACATCGTGCAAATGCATTTTATGATGACTGAATTCAAGAAACAGGAGGAACAAAAACATAGACGAGCTTGATAGCTAACTGCAATTAGAATAATTATCATATTATTAAATGTATCTTATGGCATTTTCTTAACTGAGTTTCAGATTATTCATTATTTGCGACGAAACGGAAGTAGAAAACAAAATGATGGCACTTTATATCTTTGGTAGAGGACAAACTGATCAGTCTTTCCTCAGTTAAAGCATTTCTTTTTCTCAGCATGCTTAAGTTGTAGGTGTGACAGTGGTCCCTCTATTTTTGGTAAAATTATTGACTAAACTGATGGTTCACCTTAATTATTCCACACAAACACAATAACAAATGTATGACATGTGTTTGCGTATAAATTTCTGCCACCTAAATATGATTAATTTATATAACTTTACATTATAAATGACTTAATCATGGTATATAAATTGATACATGTTAGTGTAAATAAATTTCCCCATTTTCAGAGGGGAAATATTGGCTATTTCTTGATGAGAACATTGAGCTTATTTGTTTAAAGAATTTTTGTATGGTCATCAATTACATAAAACTTTCTTATAGTTTTAAACTGAAAATGAAAGGAACATAATTTATTTGTAACAACTGGTAAAACTACACAGTGAATTAAGATGCATCATGTCAGCTGACCAATTCAACTACATTGACCGCAATCTTGTGCGTTTACACATTATTCAAATTGACTAGATTTAATTTCATGATTGATTTTATACTATAGTTGATATGAAATTAGTTAGCTGGAAGAAATAGTACTTTGCCTATGAAAGCTGAGACAACTAATTCATCTATTGCTATTAGGGATGACAATTGGGGCAGGATAGGGCAGAGCGGGTCAGGGCAAGCTCTTAACGGGGCAGGGTAGGGCAAGCTCTTAATGGTGTAGGGCATGACGGAGCAAAGCAAAATTAATTTTGTTAAAAATTGAAATGGGGCAGGGCAGATGGTGGATTTTAAGAAATAGTGATAAGGGTTAATCAAAATTATTAACCCTTAGTATTTCGCTTAAATTATTTTAATGGAGCAGAGATATTTTTGTGGTAAAGTGGAAAAACAGAGGGAAGTAATATATTTGTTAAACAGATTTTGTGATTTTCATTTCCGTACCTAATCACTGACTAAACGGGGCATACACCAAATCACGTGTATACTTAAAAGCTAAACGGGGATTTAAAAATCTTTTAGGAATATATTCAATGAAAATCTTTTAAAATAGTTGACGTGTTGTGATTTATACACGTGTAACGGGGATTTTGACTAAATTTTTTAAAAGATTTTGATTTTATTTTCATTTCCGTACCTAATCACTGACTGCAGAGTGCAGAGTTGTGATGCCTATATTCACGGCGACGGTGTTCATTCATTTTTATCCATTGAATGTCATTAACAGATGGATTAGGACCCAAGTCTTTCACTAAAAAAATAAAAGAAAATTTATGTAGGGCAGGGCAGTGCATTTTTTTTGGACAAAACTAAACGGGGTAGGACAGGACGGGTCAAAATCTTAATAAGTCAAAGTTTGTCCCGCCCTAACCAGCCCAATTGACATCCCTAATTGCTATTCGAAACGTCATTAGGGATGACAAATGGGGCAGAGCAGGGCAGGACGGGGTAGGACAGATCAAACATTAAACGGGGCAGGGCAGGACAATGCTTAAACGGGACAGGCAGGGCGGGACAAGTCAAAACACATTTTTAGAAAATTCTAAATAAGGCAGGTAATATGTTATAATTTTTAGAAAATTCTAACTAGTTTGGATTGTGAAATTATAATTTGTTACGATGGGTTGTACTTGTTAGAATTGGATAAAATTTTATAGAGTTGTACATCTTTCTATTACGATCATATTGAGACTTTACGGGGATTAATCCGACTTACGATTTGAATGTTATCATTGTTTAAAGTTTCTGCCTCGGATCAACCGAAATCTGGAAGGGCAGAATGTATAATGTAAAAAAAGTACAAATAGGTAAAGAATCTGAAAGTTTGTGCTGAATAAAAGTTCTATATTACTCTGTTATAGACAGTTTGATACTTTACGGGGATAAATCCGACCTACGGTTTAAAAGTTATCACTGTTTAAAGTTTCTGCCTCGGATCAACCGAAATCTGGAAGAGCAGAATGTATAATGTAAAAACTGTACAAATCGGTAAAGAATCTGAAAGTTTGTGCTGAATAAAAGTTCTAGATTACTCCGTTATCGACAGTTTGATACTTTACGGGGATAAATCCGACCTACGGTTTAAAGGTTATCACTGTTTAACGTTTCTGCCTCGGATCAACCGAAATCTGGAAGGGCAGACTGTATAACGTAAAAACTGTACAAATCGGTAGAGAATCTGAAAGTTTGTGCTGAATAAAAGTTCTAGTTTTCTCTGTTCAAGAAAGTTTGATACTTTATGGGGATTAATCCGACTTACGGATAAAAAGTTATGACTGTTTTAAATTTGTGTCTTGTTTCATAAACATAAACAGGACAGAGCGGGACAGGACTTAACGGGGCAGGGCAAATTTTTTAAAAATGTTAAACGGGAAGGGCAGGACGGGTTAACATCTTAGCAGGTCAAGACTTGCCCTGCCCTAACCCGCCCTAACCTACCCAATTGCCACCCCTAAACGTCATGCTTTCGGGAAAAAAACATAAACAATTTTTTTCTCAATACCTATTGACCACTTTCTTTTTCCTTTTCTTTTACAAAAAAAAAGAAGTAATATAATCATTTACTCAATGAAACAATCTCAAGGTCGAAGTATTGCCGTTATCACTGATTCCAACAATGGTTTGGTAGTGGGTGGTGATGGGTTTGGTTCGACGGTAGTGATTTGTGGAGACGACTGAGGGTGCTGATGGGTGGGGTCCTACTCGAGTGCAGTCATTCATAGGTGCAAGGAGATGAGAGCAGGGAAGAGAGAGAGATGTGGCTATTTGATTGAGCTTCGGCAGAGCTCCGTCGGAGAAGATGACCAGCATCGACTTCTCTACTGTAACTGTTCGCTTTTTCTCCTGTTTTTGTTGTCCCCGTCCCTCATAAAGAACCAGAATGAGGAGATGTAGTGGTCGATGGCGGCAACTGAGTTGGAGGCGACTGGCCGAGGGAGAAAAAAAAGAGAAAAGGGAGATAGAGTTGAGGGAGAAGAGAGTGGGGTGAGGGATAATAATATATTAATACAATTATCACCACCCACTACCCCCTTCACCGCGAATCACCCTTATACACTGTCGCCACCTTCTAGGTCAGAGATGTCTTCTCCTTCAAATCCCGATTTGAAATCAAGAAGTTGCGACAATTCATCACCGGGTCTGGATTTGATAGAGATGCTAGAATTCCATGGCTTATTCTCCTTATTTGTATCTCAAATCTGAGTGTGTCATCTGGCCGAAAACTTCTTCCTCCACCACTGTTTTTCACGTCGGAAAAAGGAGCCACCTCTTTCTCCTCTACTGCCTTTCATGCCGGAAAGTTATTGTATACATTACATTGTATTTTGTATTTCGCCAGAGATCTAAAATGTATTTTGTATTTTCACCGGAGATCTCACCGGATTTGATTATATCCTTCATTTTTTAAATACAGTATATTTTGTATTTTCATAAGATATTTTGGTCGAATTCGATTGTATTTTGTATTTTCATCGAAGATTTGACAAGATTTAAGTGTAAAATAGTGTATCTACTATATATGTTGATTGACTAATCTATATACATATGTATTTGATTGTATATGTTATTTGACTGATACATATACATATGTATTTGGCTGATTATGTAGTTGAATACACCGAATACATGCGAAACAAATAAAAATATAATTATATTTTGGCTGACTGTATTTTGGAATGATGTATTTAGATACACTAAAATACATGCGAAAATATACAAAAATCAGCTACTCGTACATTTTCCCAACATTATTTCATGCTCCAAGTTCTAACTTAGGCTTTTATTTGAACAGATTCACCCTTTTGTCCCAAATGTTGTCAATAAGGCCCATGACCTAATTTTACAGCTCCCTCTCTTTTTTTTCTTCTTTTGGCTGCCATACTAGGGAGATACCAATATGATAATTAGCAATAATTCATACTTCGAAGTATTTTACACGATCAAAATATGGAAACACCTCATAATTGAATCAATAGTTTCCTGATTTATTGAACTAAAAAGAAATCCTTGGTGGAAAAAAAAGGAACCAAACATTTTAATTTATATAAGTATAGATAATGATTGTAAATATTTTCACAGATACTTTATTTTTTGGGACAGAACTTGATATCGTCGTCATTAACCAACTCTCTCTTGTCACACCTAACTAATGTCCAATATATCCCACCACAAGAAGCAGAAAGAAATTAAAGGACTTATTTAATGAGTGTTTTGTGTGATTGTTTGGTCATGTGGGCACTCTACACCGTCCTTATGTTAATTATTTATGGGACAATAATCACTTAGTTGTTATCTTTGACAATAAAGTAGTTTTAGTTATTAATTACTCTTCCCTTTTTTCTTTTTTTTTGATAATCCGTGCCTCGCCACTTAAGACTTATATCACTGAGACTGCACAATCTTGCACTATGCTCCTAGAGGCGAATGGAACTCGTTCTTAGCCGTCACCGCCAGATAAATCGCGAATGGAACCTGTTCTTAGCCGCCACCGCCAGATAAATCGCGGGATGTGCGCCCCGCATTCAGTGTCTGATCGCCACCAACGGATCAATGCTACAAGGTCCGACCCCCCAACAGGATTATGCGAGGAGTATCAAACCATACGCAACATGCCCGCAGCTTAAGCTACTGGACTTTAATACGAGATACGCCTTATAACGTATCCTCCGAGACCGAACTCAGAACCCTGCCGCCACAATTTGACTAATGGCCACTGGGCCACTATCTTTGGATTACTCTTCCCATTTTTGCTACCATAACTTATTATTTTCGTCATCAACCTTTTAGGTATATGCTACATTCTTAATTCCATAATTATTTAAGCTTTTATATTTACTAGAACCAGCTGGTTTATTAATTACTGTATCTGATCACAACCTATGGAAGTTTCCTAGAATGCAAGGAATCTTTTCTTTAGAAAAAAAGAAGAGTTCGCCCTTTATTGAAAAGTTTGCCGGTGGTAAATTAAATATGCAAAATGCTAAGACATATGCTTTGCTTTTCTCACAAAGATTTAGTGTTCTCATTATTAAGTACATTTTGTTTCGAAATTACTACCATTTTAACGGCATGAAAAATGTATTAATTAACAAATCTAACTCAAATACTTATTAGATGAACCATTTTGTGACTAAAATGATCATAGGCTAATTTCAACCAGTAAGATATAAGTTTTTTTCTCAATTATATTGTTTATTGCTTCTACTATTTGTGAAGGGTACCAGCATACTCGTCGTCTTCACGCCGACATTTTGCACCCAACCACGACCTTCAATTCCAAGCCAATCGTCTGATTGACCAAATCAAAAATTCCGACGGGGTTTTGACTTTTTCCGGTCAAATCCGGCATCGACGACGACAGAGGGTGGTACCGGTGTGTTCGCCTCATCATCCTCTTCAAGTTACACCCACTCCCGAAGCTCGACCGTTTCAGTTTCCATTTTCCATTTCCGGAAAGGCGTTGGCGGCGGTTAGGGTTTTAAATGGTTGACGGGTCGAGATGGAAGAGACGATGGACAACATAGGTATGAAAATGACGGCATTGAGACGATGGACGACATAGGTATGAAAATGACGGCCTTGAGACGGCGGTCACAGTGGTGTAACCCACTGCCGTCGAATATACCTCTGTTCGTCGGAATTTATAAAAAACTGAGCAACAACCGACGATGGCAGGCGGCACTGCCGCGGGGTGATGTAGCTGCCACATGTCTAATTTGTTAAAAAAGAATAAATTTAATAAGTTTTGTTTAACGGAAGACAAATATGACTCAATATTTTGACATAGGGTATATGTGATTTTTTTTTGTAGAGTACGACAAACCTTATACTAAAGACTTGCTGCTCTCTTACTACCTTTCCTAGTTCAGTTAGCGGTGAGAATTTTGTCAGTGAAAATTTACCATGGAGATAGGGACATGTATATTAATCTAGCTTTTGTGTGTCAGAAAACCTTACAAAAAATTTGACCCCACCCCACCTTTCTCTATGTATATAAACTTTCCACTGCTAAAATACAAAATAGTTCTCATTCCGTTTTTTAGTTGGTGTTAAACAAAATTTAAGATATAAATGGACACTTTTGAAATATGTGATAAAAAACAAATTTTATATAAATATATGATTATAAATTATTTTATAAAATTAAATTATCTTTTAAATATAAAAAAATAATATTCTTCTTTAAACATACTAAAAAAGTCACATAAATAACATAAATTGAGAGTATCTACAAGTCTACAACACAACATCTCATCATCTACTAAACATTTAGAAGCTTAACTAAAGCAGCCACACTCCTTTCCTCTTATTCTTCTTAAATCTTAAATCTTGGAAACCATCTGTGTCTAAATATTTTGTTTGTTTGGATTTAGGTATCTTATTGAACAAAATCTGAAAGCCCTTTATTCTTTTCCTGGATTTGAAGAAGCTGACTTAACTACTTTGATAAATTCAAAGAAAAAGAATAGAAATTTGGAAAAATGGATGTGGACTTTTGGGCTGCAAGAATAAATTCAGCTAGGCATCTCTCTGCTGTACAAACAAACAGGCTTAGCAATTATGGTATGTATCAAATTGTTGAGTTTTGATATTGGTGAATGGGAAATGATGGGATGAAAATTAAAGGGAGTAAAATGCTCTTTTGTCCCACATCGAAAAAAGAGAAGGAAAGATATGTGTATATATTACATTCTGGTTTGCAGTTCTTAAAAGGGTTGAGAGAGGCGGGGACCAAATGCGTCGTCATTTCGGCTAGGCTTTGGCTTTGGCTTTGGATTGATTGATAATCTTTTTCGACAAACGTTTCTTTAATTAATTAATAAATTATTTAATTAAAAAATAAATCCAAACGGATCAACTCAAGACTCATGACCAGGCAGGCAGTTCGATTTAAGCCTCCTCTCTTTTTGAATTTCCCTAAAATTAGGTGACTATTGCAGATGGTTGCAAACATTCGAATTAGTACCTCGAACCTATAAATTCTTGATTGTTCAAGAATTTATTAATTCATTCAATTCAATTTCATCTTGACTCGAAAATTTTATTACGTGTGATATCTTTGGTTGAGTGGTTATTTCTTCTAGGAATTTGGAGTACTACTATTTTGGTAAGATAATCGTTCTATCTGGGAGGCGATATTAGATTAACCTCGATCTTGTGAGAATAATTTCCTTAAGGACACACTTTGAACTAAGTGGGCTCGATTATATTCTGAAATTATTTTCCAAAACAGATTCTGTCTTCGTTTATTGTTTCATGATCAATTTACTGTTAAGTAATGTTTATATCGTGTAATCTGTTTCACTAAGTGATTAACATATTGTGTTGAAACATTATTTAGCCAAATACAGATTATTATACCAACAATCTTAAGGAAATTATGTTTATTTTATTTTAATCTGTATTCTGGTTTGGAGATTAAAACCTGTGTGGTTTTCTACTCCGTATGAAATTTCATATTCTAACTTGAAGACATAAAAACTTCGTTGGAATATTAAAGTCCAGAAAAAAGTGTTTTCCAAAAGGGAAAAAAAAGTGTTTTATTGTATGTTGTTTGGAGACTAAAATCTTCGGATTTTCTACTCCGGTTGAGATTAAAGTTTTCATAACTTTCTACTCATTTGGGTACTTGATTTGAAGATATTAAAACTTCATCAAGTATACAACATACAAATCTTACAACCGTTTCAAGCAATTTTGATTCGGTTTGAAGAAATAAAATCTTCACCGTTGTGTATTATATTTGTTGCTATCAAAATTGATTCGGTTTGAAGAAATAAAATCTTCACCGTTGTGTATGATATTTGTTGCAACGATTTGAAGAACATAAAAACTTCATCGTTCTGTTTAAGGAGATTAAAACTTGTGTAGTTTTCTACTTCATATGAATATTAGTATTCTGACTCGAAGATATAAAAACTTCGTTGGAATACTAAAGTTTCATAATTATACTACGATTTGAAGAAATAAAATCTTCATCGTTTAAGTTTATAATTCGACTGCGATTTGAAGAAATAAAATCTTCATCGTTGAAGTCCGTGAATTAATTACTATTTTGGTTTTATTAATTAAAAGCGGTTTATCGATTTGTGATGACAAAGAATGACAATTGAAACTGGAACTACCTCTGCAAATACTGCACTAGCGGTTACTACTACAACGTCTGCAGATGCCAGCAATGAGAAACACGTGAAGTTCACCGGTGCAACTTTAAAGGATGGCGGCAAAGAATGTTCTTTGGCTTACCACCATTGGTTTGCAAAGTTCACGGTGAGACCTCGTGTCTGCCGCCGACAAGCCTGACAACCAGCAGTTCATGGTTACTGAGGCTTGGAAACAGGCTGATTTTTTGTGCAAATGCTACATTTTAAGTGCCTTAGAAGATGACTTGTACAATGTCTACAGGTCGATGAGACTTCCAAAGAACTATGGAGTGCACTTGAAAAGAAGTACAAGACAGAAGATGCTTGCTTGAAGAAGTTTGTGGTTGCCAAATTCCTAGATTATAAAATGGTTGATGGAAAAACCGTTGGAACCCAAGTTTAAGAGCTTCAACTTATCTTTCATGACCTTATTGTTGAAGGTATGGTAGTGAATGAAGCATTCCAAGTGGCTGCAATGAATGAGAAGTTGCCGTCTTCGTGGAAATATTTCAAGAATTATCTTAAGCACAAAAGAAAGGAAATGAAGTTGGAGGATCTTGTGATTCGTCTCAAGATCGAGGAAGATAACAAAACCGCTGAGAAGAGGTATCGTAAGAATTCACCAATTGAAGGAGCCAACATCGTTGAAGATGCTGCTCCGAAAATGAACAAGAAAAGAAAGAGGCCTTCTGGAAAAGAGAAAGGTTCTAACAAGAAAAAGTTCAAGAATCGCTTTAATTGTCGGAAATTGCCACAAAAGCCAGTTGTGCGTCTCGAAAAGAATAAGAGAAAAGGACAAGCCAATATGGTGGAAATGAATGATCAAATGAATGATCTGTGTGAAATGCTGTCAGAGTGCAAAAGAAGCATTTGCAACCTATGCTCATTGGACCAAGAAGTCTTGTTTATGGGAAATCTTTGCATGACCGAGGTTGAAGGATATGGGAAGATACTTACGAAGATGACTTAGGCAAGTCACGACTCTCAACAATGTTCTGCACGTTCCAACAATTCGGAAGAATTTAGTTTCAGCCGGACCACTCGTCAAAAACGGGTTTAAGTGCGTGTTGGTTAGTGAGAAAATTGTAATAAGTAAGAATGATATGTTCATAGGAAAGGGCTACCTCACCGAGGGCCTTTTCACACTCAATATAATGGTTGTTGACAGTATTAATGAAAATTCAGCTTCGTCTTACTTATTGGAGTCAAATGATTTGTGGCATGTTCGTTTAGGACATGTCAATTACAAAACCTTGCGGAAATTGATCAATTTAGAAGTATTGCCTAAATTCGAGTGTAACCAATCAAAATGTGAAATTTGTGTTGAATCTAAGTTTGTTAAACATCCATATAAGTCTATTGATAGGAATTCAAATCCTTTAGACTTAATTCACACAGATATATGTGATATGAAGTCAATACCATCTCGTGGTGGGAAAAAGTATTTTATAACTTTCATTGACGATTGCACTCGATATTGTTATGTGTATTTGCTTAATAGTAAGGATGAAGCAATTAATGCATTTAAGCAATACAAGAACGAAGTGGAAAATCAATTGATAAAAAGATCAAAATGATTAGAAGTGATAGGGGTGGAGAGTACGAATCTCCTTTTGCAGAGACATGTTTGGAATATGGAATTATTCATCAAACTACTGCCCCTTACACACCACAATCAAATGGAATTGCGGAAAGGAAAAACCGAACATTAAAGGAAATGATGAATGTCTTACTAATTAGTTCCGGTTTACCGCAGAGCTTGTGGGGGGAAGATATTCTTACAGCTAATCGAATACTCAACAGAGTACCCCACAGCAAAACACAATCTATTCCATATGATCTATGGAAAGGAAGAAAACTCAACTTGAAATATTTCAAAGTGTGGAGTGTTTAGCGAAGGTCCAAGTTCCTTTGCCCAAAAGGGTAAAAATCGGACCAAAAACTGTGGATTGTGTTTTTATTGGCTATGCTACAAACAGCAAAGCTTGTCGGTTTTTGGTTCACAAATCGGACAATCCCGAAATTCATGTTAATACGGTAATTGAATCAGATAATGCTGAATTCTTTGAAAACATCTATCCGTATAAAACTGAATGTGAGTCGTCAAGTGAAAGATCTAAACGACCGCGGAAAGAACCAAAGGAAAGTATACCAAACAAAGAGGATCCAAGGCGTAGCAAACGTCAAAAGACATCTACTTCCTTTGGACCAGATTTTGTAACATTCTTGCTTGAAAATGAGCCTCAAACATTTAAAGCAGCAATGTCATTTTCTGATTCAACATTTTGGAAAGAAGCAGTCAATAGTGAGATTAAATCAATTTTAAACAACCATACATGGGAATTAGTTGATCTTCCTCCTGGAAATAAACCTTTAGGATCAAAATGGATTTTTAAAAGGAAAATGAAAACTGATGGCACTATTGACAAATATAAGGCAAGACTTGTGGTCAAAGGTTATAGACAAAAAGAAGGCATTGATTACTTTGACACATACTCGCCGGTAACAAGAATAACATCTATTCGGGTGTTCGTGGCACTGACGGCCGTATATGGTCTTGAAATTCATCAAATGGATGTCAAGACATCTTTCTTAAATGGAGAATTGGAGGAAGAAATTTACATGGAACAACCTGAGGGTTTTGTGGTGCAGACTTGTTAAGTCACTTTATGGACTTAAACAAGCACCCAAACAATGGCATGCAAATTTGACCAAACAATGTTGACAAATAGATTTAAGATTAATGAGTGTGACAAATGTGTTTACATTAAAAATACTCCAAATCATGAAGTCATTGTTTGTTTGTATGTTGATGACATGTTGATAATGAGTAAATATATTGTCGATGTAAATGCTACGAAGCGTATGCTCGCTAGCAAATTTGACATGAAAGACTTAGGGGTTGCTGATTTGATCTTAGGAATTAGGATCCATAAAACTCCACAAGGTCTAGCATTATCACAGTCACATTATATTGAAAAAGTACTTGACAAGTTCAAGTATTTAAATTTTAATGTTGTAAAGACTCCAATTGATGTAAGTTTTGCACTTCAAAAGAATGAAGGTGAAAGTGACTCACAATTGGACTTTCTTGCAGTTTTGGGAAGTTTGATGTATATTATGAATTGTACACGACCAGATATAGCATGTGCTATAAGCAAACTGAGTCGATTCACGAGTAATCCCAATCAAACTCATTGGATGACAATGAAACGAGTCTTGGGATATTTACAACACACCCAAAACTATGCTTTGCATTATAATAAATATCCCGCAGTACTTGAGAGATATAGTGATGCAAATTGGATCACCGGATCGTTTGAAGTTAAATCCACGAGTGGATATCTTTTCACCGTTGGCGGAGGATCAGTGTCCTGGAAATCATCAAAACAGACATGCATCGCGCTCTACAAATGGAATCGAATTTATAGCTTTAGACAAGTAGGTGAAGAAAGTCGAATGGCTCGAATTTCTTAGAAGATATTCCATTCAGCTGAACCTTTGGCTCTATATGTATACATTGTGATGACAAAGAATAGGTAGAGGCGGGGATCGTAATGTATAACGAAAAATCTCGTCACATACGACGGAGACACAATCTGGTTAAACTCATCTCAGTGGCGTTATCACGATTGATTATGTAAAGTCAAGAGATAACGTGGCGCATCCGCTTACAAAAGGTTTATCTAGAGAGGAGTTAGTAGATCATCAACGGAATGGGGTTAAGGCCAGGACAAGTCATCATGGCGGTAACTCTGCTAGCGACGGAGATCCCAAGAGCTAGGTTGAAGGAGATCAAACAAAGTTGTGAGTGACGGTTCAACATTGTCAAATAAATCAATTCATTCTCGGATGAAGACAATGTTCAGAAATAAGGATAAGACTTTATGGCTTGTTAATGAGTTAATAAAGCATTAAGGTTTTTTAATGGTTATCTAAATCTGGCGATGTATGACCAGATAATGTGGCTATAGGACCACATGTTTAGAAATCACCTATGTGAGTGTTAAGGGTAAGCCGCTTTAAAGGGGAATGGATGAAAACCATTCTCTACGCCTTTCATGAGACCGAGGCGGTGTTAAGAAAAGAACCAGTGAGAACCATAAATGGTTGAGGTTGATTGTGTGTCTTATGTTGTCTAGGTATACAACAAAGTTCTACGGTTCAAAGATATCAAATCTGGATTGATCGAGTATATCCGATATAAGTTCACTACGGAAAGTTTAAAGGAAACCTACTTATCCGGATCTGATCAATTCTCGCCAGATATCACACTCGTCCGTAACTCCGTACATTCTTTTATCTTATAGCCATTCCCCATTCATGTGGGGGATTGTTGGGTTTTGATATTGGTGAATGAAAAATGATGGGATGAAAATTAAAGGGAGTAAAATGTTCTTTTGTCCCACATCGAAAAAAGAGAAGGAAAGAGAGGTGTATATATTACATTACACCTTCGCTAGTTGCTAAAAGGGTTGAGAGGGCAAGGACCCCTCGCGCCGTCGTCGTCGCTCGCTCGGCTTTGGATATGGATTTGGATTTGTCAAAAGATCGATTTATTGATAATCTTTTTGGACAAACGTTTCTTTAATTAATTAATTATTTAATTTAAAAATAAATCCAAACGGATCAACCCAAGACCCGCGACCGACCGGACGGGGTTTAAGCCCTCTTCCTCTCTTTTTCGAATTTCCCTCCAAAATTAGGTGACTATTCTGAATGGTTGCAAACATTCAGAATTAGTACCTCCAAACCTATAAATTCTTGATTGTTCCAAGAATTTATTAATTCATTTCAATTCTGAATTTCATCTTCAACTCGAAAATTTTATTCTGTGTGATATACTGCCGTTGAGTGGTTCGCTGCTACCGGAATTTGGAGTACTACTATTCTGGTAAGATAATCGTTCTATCCTGGGAGGCGATATTCCGTTAACCTCGAGTACTGTGAGGGGAATAATTTTCTTAAGGACACACTTTGAACTAAGTGGACTCGATTATATTCTAAAATTATTTTCCAAAACAGATTCTGTTTTCGTTTATTGTTTCATGATCAATTTACTGTTAAGTAATGTTTATATCGTGTAATCTGTTTCACTAAGTGATTAACAGATTGTTTCACTAAGTGATTAACAGATTGTGTTGAAACATTATTTAGCCAAATACAGATTATTATACCAACACAAATTGCATCACATGTTTTTGTCTTGGGAAATTTTCTTGGACTACTTGCTTCTGTTACTTTTGTTATTTAAAATTTCTGCAATGGCTTTTAAGTACAGAGTCTAATGAAATTTTGGATTAACGTATATGTTTCTTTTCTGTTGACTTGTTCAATTATTGGTAATTTACACACTTCCATTTCATCAATTGCTAGATTTAGGAGTATCATCTTTGTCTTCTACTTTTTTATGTTCTTGATTTGTCATTATGCAATTACATCTTTAACTAGAGTTGGTTTGTCAATTGGAAAAGAAATTCAATTGAAGCTTGAAGGGATTTTACGTCAGAATCATATTATCTGAAAATGATGAGTAGCTCGAAAAGAAAGCAGAAATAAACCAATTTGGAGGTTTTGACAGAGAAATTAACAATTCTAGATCATGATAGAAAGAAGCTATGTTCCAGTATGCATATACATTTGTGACACTCTTCATGTTAGTTGGAAAAACCTGTTTTGAACAAATGTGGAAACTAAGTGAGACAAAGTAATGAAGAAAACATTGCAACTTAATTATACTTTATACCCTTCTCAAGCTACCATTGCATGAAGAAGATGAGCAAAAGATAAAACAGGAAGACACATGATGTAGAAGATAAGAATATGTTTGATTCTTACATATTTGGCTTTATCAGTTCTCTTTGTTATCTTTAAGGAGGATATTGTGTGGTGAAAGAGATTTTAGGACCATAAAGATTCTTTAGAGACTTGTCGTATTTGCAGATGCTTGACTCCTTGCTTTTTTCATCTTCTCTTCCTTACTCCCTTTAGTAAGATTTCATGAATATGGGGATAATTTTAAATGTAAAAATGACTCAGACTTCCAACATCTAACCATGGGGTGGATGACTTGATATTCCACTTACTTATGCAAGAAGTATATGCTTTCAAGATTCAGTTCCTAAACTTCAGAACTTATGATGGTTTCTTTTGGAAATCAAGCAGATAGTCTCTCAAATGTGGATAATACTGAAGGAGAAGATGTAAGAGCCTGGTTCCCTTGCCCTTTCTGTTATGTAGAAATTGAAGTACAGATGCTTTGCAACCATTTGCAAGAAGAGCATTGCTTTGACTTTAAAAACGCGGTAATGTAGACATACTGATGATGGTTGCTAATATTACTTTGTAAAGAATGGATCTTGTGCCTAACTCAACCCTAAAAGCTAGCTTGTAGGGTGAGTATTGTCCAAGTACATATAAGGAGTCCATGTTCCTATTCCATATCCGATGCGAGACTAGAATTGGAATGGGTCTGTGACTCTGATACCATGTAAGAAATGGATCTTGGGCTTAACTCAACCTCAAAAGCTAGTTTGTAGGGTGAGGATTGTTCAAGTCCATATAAGGAGTTCATGTTCCCATTCCATATCCGATGTGGGACTCTTAACAACTTTTTTAAGGAACATGTGTGTTTGTGTCAAATGGGAAATGAACAATGAAACTTACTATCTGCTGTTTTTATTAAAACAGGTTTGTCCCATATGTGCTGCAACTTTAGGTAAAGATCCTCTGGGGCATTTTACGATACAGCATGCACAATCAGTAAAGGTAAGCTTAGTTCACTGACAAGTACAAAAGTTTTCGATTATTAGCATCTAGTATTAAGCAAACACCTCTTTTCCCACCTTTTGGTGCAGAGGAGGAGAAAATACCAGAAGTCAGGCTTTTGGAATAATGCTACAGCATTAAGTGCCAAGGATCCCCACGAACTACATTCGTTCTTCTGCATAAATTTAATGGTTGGTCGCTACAATATACAAGAACCTGCTACTGATACCCTTCTGCTTCCATTTCTATGTAGCACGGCTCCTTCTGATCCTAAAGATGGTCTACAAGATAAGTCTCCTGGCAGCGTTGCTGCTTCTCCTGATTTAGAAAGGTAAAATTTATTTAACATGCATGCTCACAATTTATTTTATTTATTCATTTCTCTCATCTTTCCTGCAAATTTAACACAAAACAAACTAAAATCACTAGTGCTAAACGTAGAATAATACACAAGCAAACTTGCAATTCCTACTAAAAAATGTACCTTTCTGTATTAGTTATCACTGGAATAAACAGAGAATCTATGTAGGTGGTGTTCCCTCGTTCTCAACTCAAAGCAAGCCAACTTATTGAGAAACCAATGCATGCCATCCAAAGTAGATTCAGCTTCTTTCTGGGGTGTATTTCCTTTAGTACCCCATCAGGTTGAAGTTTGGATATATCGTCTTTGGCATACAAGAAAACCAGAGCCTCATGGTACCACTCCTTAAGTGAGTAAAAGAGGATCGACTGTGGTGATGTTGGGCAGTGATGATCACATTAAACATGAAACAAAGGTACCATGGCTTGAAATGTCCTATGAATTCTACCCTCGGCCCTTAAACTAAATTCTGAGTGACGCCAAAATGGACCGTCCTGAGCTATCATTATTATGGCAAACTATTGCTCTGCGAATTGCTTGATTTGAACAGGGTAGATTTATCAACAATTGACATGTCCAGATTGTGGATGTAATTAGTGTAATTATATGGCTAGACAAAGAACTTTTCTTTCTCCTACATGAACCCCCTCTCCCCTCAAGAACATCCAAGAGAAAAGCGAGTGCCAAGAGGGAACTAATAGTGCAATTTAATCAAGGCTTTGACAGAAATCTATTTTCTTCTGCAGTAGCAAGCTGCCAGTAAGTGATCCAGCCCTGGAAGAACAGTATGAAGAGAAAAGGCAAAGAGCTGCATTTGTTCAAGAGCTTATTGCTTCAACTATCTTCTAAGACATGCATAACCAGATGGATGATTCAACACCGAAGAGAACAGCTTTAGAGCATATGTATGAGAAACTATGAGAATAATTCTCCACAGAAACATGTAGGTGTGATATGTATCCCGTTACTTGCTAAAGTCTCGGAATATCTAATAACATCATTTATGTCTAGAAACTATTTACCCGAAAACATATCCATTGCATATAATTTGTATCCAAACAATGTAAGTAAAAATGAAATATGTTAAGGCATAAGGCTTCCCTTTACAGCTTATTTCCTTCTCGTCCTCTAAATATTTCTGATACATAAGAGCTTCTATTTGGGGAGTTTTCAAGTGTTGTTCGTACGTTGGTTAAGTTAAAGACAGTAGGGATTAAAGAGTAGTTAATTTTCCTTTCCTAAAATGTTTGTTCTTTTTTACCAAGTATGATAAATTCTTCATTGACTGCTTAACAGAAGTGGCAACCTTGCTTAACATATAAGCATCGAGTAATCTAACATTTCTTTAATATCCATGGGTAATTAACTCCGATATCTGAATAACAAATTGAACCATTTAAAAAATAAATCTTTTGTGTGAAGGGGCAAGTATTGTAATCGGTAAGTAAAGTTCTTGATGGACAAACAATCTAAATAACATCAATAGGCTCGGATCCTTTGCATGATTTTATATGCCTTTGACGGGCATTGAATTTGGACAAATCTAAGCTTCCGCCTCATACGGCTCCTCTAGAGATGGAGGTAGGCCCAGCCCAGACTTGTGCGGTTAAGGTTGTTGTACACGAACATAGCTGGCATATCTCAAGTACTTTTCTCGCTTGCGGCTCATAAATTCTAGTTTTAGAAGGCAACATTATCTTCAACTCTATTCTCTTTGACGTAGCCGTAGCCATCGACTTGTGTAGGAAAATAAATATAAGGGGAAGGGTCAAAAATATCCCTCTACTTTCATTTATTAGTCAAATTTGTCCTCCATTATTATTTGGAGCCATTTTTACCGCTGTTGTTACGAAAGTAAAAATGGCCCCAATTTGTAACGGATAACAAATTAAACTAATAAATGAAATTAAAGGGATATTTTTTTACCCTTTTCCCAGGTATATAAGCACATTTGTTTATAGATAATAGCTCGGGTAAAAAGAGTAGCAATGAAAAAGGCGCTTGTAAGCTGTGTAGGGTCACTACCAGTTAGCAGAGAGATCATCACTTCTTAAAAGCTCTCCGATCACCAATTCAAAAAGAATCATATCATGGAGTAGCACAAGAACTTAGAGAACCCCAACAGTGTACACACTGACCATGATCATCAACTGGTAACCTAAGGTATCAATCAATCATCAAACACACCTCAATCTCACGCTACTTCCCACACACTTTCAACTCTAGTAAGATCAACAAACACGAATAGGAATATTCAGCACTAAAAACAATTCCTATAGCCATGGATACCTTAATGGTGGTAAGTAAATTTGACAAGCATCAATCACTACACAAAGATGATCCATAACAATATAACTCGTATTGGTCCTTTGCAATATATACGGCAAACTCTATTCTCATTATTTAAGATCTTTCTTCAAGCCTAGGACTTCCAGCATCACTCGCCAAATTCAATAGCAGCCCAGATTAACTAGCTCTTTGACAAACCAATGATCCTAACAGTGCAATGTACTGAGAATGATATTAGTAGGCCACGTGCATTCATCAACATCATTTTTGACCGAATACACACACAATGCTCCTTTCTTTCATCTTTCCTTGCCCAAATGGTTCCATTGCATTATAGAATGAATACCTTTCTAAGTAGGGAAATGAAAGATGACGAGCAAAGTGCAGATCCGTGAAACTTATCCAAGCAAGTTATTTGTAACATTTCATGCGCAAGGACAAAGGTCTTGCTAGTAATCCTGTTCCTCCTCTATATCATAGTTCAGCAATAATAGTTATGCTTGAGAAGGCAAAAAGAAACTGATTGCACCTCAGTGGTAATAGTTGTGCTTGGATTATAAACCCCAATTTCAATCAACCAGAGTACATGCATAATAACTAGCCAAATAAACCTTGAGAAATGGGCATAACTCATTGGTGACATACAAGTGGTGCAGCAGGGAAACGGAAGAAAAATGTGGACTTAATGAGACTTGCCATCACGCATCAAACCAAAAATATTTGAAGAAATGTTGCTCTACATTCATGGCAACAGGAGTTGTGCTTGTTTGATTTTTAAAAAAAAGACAGCAAAGCTGCAGTTGATAGGGGGGCATAGGAAAAAGTTCAGTTCAACAGCTTGACTTACACCACTTAAAACAGTAAACATCATATAACATTTACATGTTATGACGTTCATTTTCACCAGATCCTACAAACAATCAACTGCACATCAGTGGTTGAAACCAAGATCCACTATTTGTCCAGGAAGACATAACCAAAACTGTCAAATCCATAGGCATCAAACACACAAGTCACTCATTAGCTCAGCTTAGTACAGCATGATTGCTAGTTATTACAGCCAGCGGGAACATCTTTCAAGCACGATCATAGCAACAAGCATGAAAAATGACAGCTAGTACCAGCATCTTTTGACCATCATTACAGGAACACGCATGAAGGATGACATAAAGGACCACTTCATTCTGAGGCTAATAAGCAATAAGTATATGACATTTTTTATCATGTAATTTCTAAGTAGCTCATGTAATCAAATAAAGACCAAGGCAGATGAATTCTGACATAGAACCAACTGACCATTCTCAAATGTTATACTCAGGGATTATAAGCTGCATTTGAGAATAACAATTAAGCATCACCGAAACAAAAGTATCAATTCGTCAAAACAAATATCAAATGCACCTAACTTCATTGGCATGTTAAAGTCGAGTTTCAAACACAAGTATGATTTTTTCCTGAGGGAAACTAAAGGTGCACAAGAGACAAATGTTCTCATTCCTTTCAAACAAATGAAAAATAAAGCAGCAAAACTGAAGCAAACTCGCAAAGGTCCACTAGCATAGACTCATAACGATATTTCTCCAACTAAACTAAGATTCTAAAAGAAAAGAAGTAACCAAAAAGTTTCATATATGACAATGGATTAAGAATATTGCATGACAAGGGCCGGACCATTCGAAGGGAAACACACAACTGCTCATTGATCACTCAATAATTTTCTGAATAACACCAGCTCCAACAGTCTTTCCTCCTTCCCTGATAGCAAATCTCATTCCTTGCTCACAAGCCACCGGCATAATAAGCTCAACCACCAAATTAACACGATCACCAGGCATAACCATCTTAGATTCCTCTCCTTTGTCAGTCGTAATGGAAGTAACTTTCCCAGTCACATCAGTAGTCCTCATGTAAAACTGAGGCCTGTACCCCGAAAAGAACGGTGAATGCCTACCACCCTCTTCCTTTTTCAATACATACACAATAGCTTCAAACTTGGTATGAGGAGTAATACTTCCAGGTTTCGCCAACACCATTCCTCTCTGAATATCAATCTTCTGAATACCTCTCAACAACAATCCCACATTATCCCCAGCCATTGCTTCATCCAAAATCTTCTGAAACATCTCAACCCCGGTCACAGTAGTACTCCTCGTGTCCCTTAATCCTACAATATCGACCGTATCACCAATCCTAACAGTCCCTCTCTCTACCCTCCCGGTCGCCACCGTACCTCTCCCAGTTATCGAAAACACATCTTCAATAGCCATCAAGAAAGGCAACTCAGTTTGTCTTACCGGAATAGGAATATAATTATCAACATTGTCCATTAACTCATAAATCTTATCAACCCATTGATTTTCACCTCTCTTAATACTAGGATTCGCCATTAAAGCTTCTAAAGCCAAAAGGGCAGAACCCGAAATAATAGGAATATCATCACCAGGGAACTCATAACTAGACAAAAGCTCTCTTACCTCCAACTCAACAAGCTGAAGAAGCTCTTCATCATCAACCTGATCTTGTTTATTCAAGAACACCACCATATTCGGAACACCAACTTGTTTTGCAAGCAAAATGTGTTCTTTAGTCTGAGGCATTGGGCCATCAGCACCGGAACAAACAAGTATAGCTCCATCCATTTGGGCAGCACCAGTAATCATATTTTTAACATAATCAGCGTGACCGGGGCAGTCCACGTGGGCGTAATGGCGATTTTCAGTTTCGTATTCAACTGTGGCAGTGTTAATAGTGATACCACGTGCACGTTCTTCTGGGGCGGCATCAATTTCGTCGTATTTCTTGGGGGCGGAGTTACCCATAGAAGCAAGAGCCATAGTTAAAGCAGCAGTAAGGGTTGTTTTTCCATGGTCAACATGGCCAATAGTACCAATGTTGACATGGGGTTTTTTTCTTTCGAATTTGCCACGTGCAGCGCGGAGAGTGAAGCGGCGTTGGTGGTGGGTGGTGGCGGGTGAGTGGAGGAAAAGGGTGGAGGAGTTGGGGGTAAAGGAAGAGGATAAGATAATCTTGGATGGTTTAGTGGCGGAAGAAGAAGGGTTTATGAGTTTAGTGGCGGAAGAAGAAGGGTTTATGAGTTTAGTGGCGGTGGCGGTGGCAGCCGCTGCTGAAATTGAAGCCATGGATAAAAGTGAGTATACTCAAATTGAAGTTGGAAGAGAAAAGAGACAAGGATAAGAGTGACAATTTGGGATTGGAAAGAAATTGGGGGAGCAGTGAGAAGAGAAGGGGATAACACTGTGTTATATGATCTTGGCAGGAAAAATATAGGGCCTCACCCTCTCAAATCTTCCCAATTTAAGTGATTTAAAAGACTAAGCACACATGACAAATTTAACATCACAATATTTAAAAATCACAAATATTTTTAATTTAAGATCATAAAATTCAAAAGTCTCTTTATTCGATAACACACATTGAAATATAATATCTTTATGTGTTGTTCTACCATATGAAAATCTAAAGTATACCCAAATTTTCAATTATTTGGTCATTTGGTATACATTGATCATAAGAATTCTACTACTGTGTTTTAGTAAGTTTTACTATAGCAGTAGTTCATTCAGTGTTTAACAAATTAGATCTTGAAATATTTCCAGGAAAAATGTTTAGTTTTGAAATAAACAATTTAAAACTAATTCTTTTCACGGATGTGGATACTAATTGAAAAAAGTCATTTGTGATAGCTTAAACTTAATTTATTGTGATATGCGCAATAATCCACTAATAAATATATAATGTCCCATGATTGTATCTACATCAAATAAATAGGTTGTCCGCATGGGCAGCTCAGTTGGTTCTCAAGGAGATATTTGGAACAATGGCCAAAATCGAATCCCGTGAGCTGCAGTGTTGGGATTACTTCTTAAAATAAAGGAGGACTCGCATGCGCAGCGTGGTAGTGGTAACTCAAATCAATTGAGTTCTGTGATTAACCGTTCACGGCCGTCGGACCGGGATGTGGGGGCTCCTGGGGTGGGAGTTCCATCTTTTTTTTTTGGAACAATCAAATAAATAGGTTAAATGAATTAACTCGAACATATGGTTGGTATAAACGAAAATTGGATATGCTAAAACCAACAAAGGGAGTAGTACTTTTGAGCAAATGAAACACACTTAAAGTACACAAAAGTAAACGAGGATCCATTTGGTTGTCACTGACCACAATAAATTTGATGCAGTTGCTATTTGCAATTTTCATGATCGAAACGATTAGGCAACATAGTACAAATGACATAACTTTCGGCGATTTGTGCACCAGTAATGTCACGAAGGAGAGCCCCAGTTCTGTGGCTAAAACATAAGAAAATGATTGAAAGTGATCCATTAATTCGAGTTCTCTATTTGGACCACGTTTCTACTTCAGGTACTCCAGTTTGAGACTTTCCAATATTGGTGTACAAATTTTGGACAAAAGATTGCCGTTAGTTCTATGGCAATTAAATCACCCGTTTCTTTATACATTTGTCCCTTTTTTTCTTTTTTACAGTAAAATATCTTTAAACCTGTGTCTAATTGTCATTGACTCAAGGAGGCAAAGCAAATTACTTTGCTCAAAAAATTATCCTGTAAAAAAAAAAGTAAAGGCGTGATTTCAAACCAATTAACCTTTGCTAAATACAAATGTAAATATATACAAGTATACACATCACGAAAATGCAAGAACTTATTGTGGCTGCAGCTCGAGGCATCTCATACACGAATATGAGATTTTAAATCCATTTCAGCAGGTCAACAAGGTCTTCCAAAGGACTAAGGGAGCCAGCCACACTATGTCTACGCCATGGCAACATAAATTTGAATATGTCGTCCAACAATAAACTCACCAAAGGCAAATTGAAGCACCGCTAACTGACAGATCACTCTCCAGCTTCCTCTTTCAAAATTACGGCAATTCCCAATCCTGAACTGATGTTGCCCTTGACAGAGCTGAAACAGCGCCTAAATATAGGTCCATTCAAAACACTTCCAGCTACTGAATTTTGCATGTAACCATTGCCAGCAACTCCAAAGTTTTTCAGCATCCTGGAATATCTTGAAACCTTTAAGGATAAGTAACATGACCGTAGTAACAGTCAATCAAAAGTAACATGATTGGAACAATCAAAGAACAACCATAGTTATATCCACACTCCACAGTTTAATAGCAACTAATAAGACAGCAACATTTACATTTTCAAAGAGGAGCTTGGGCCTTCAGAGTTGGTACTGGAGCAGCCTCTTTCGTTTCGTACACTATGGGGAGATATTTTGTGACCACACATAGCAAGCACTCCGCTGCGTATCTCAGGAGGAAGTTTGCTTATACAATCTGAGATAGCCAAGTCATGTTTCTTTCTGAATTCATCTAGCTCCTTCCGTTGCTCATCTAACAGCTTCTCAAGTTTCTCCACAATCTCTTCAATGTCAGCCGAGCATTTGTTGATTTGATTTTTTCTTTCCCCTGACGAATGATGCTGAGTCTCAGAAGTTAAATCAGCAGATTGTTTGTTGTCACTTGAGTTTGAATCTGGAATCACACCAGCCTCTTCATCCATATCATTATCAGTTTCACTCTCTTCATGCTCAAAGGCGCCATCATCTGAGCTGCTTCCCTCTTTCTGGCTGACAGGTGATTGTTCGCTTTCTTCAGTTCTGCTACTTTCGGGAATTGGTGAATCTGCCTGTGACAGGTTTGAAGGCCCCGGTCTGAGTGGAGAGCTCGCTCTACTGGTTGTTTTTGGTGAATCAGACCAGTACACACGACCTGAAGGAAGTCTTTCCAAAACAAGACCACCAGAAAGAGTGGAGTTCATTGTTGAAGGGGAGACGTGATCACAAGCTCCAGAGGTACTGCTCTCAGAAGGAGCAAGTTCACGAGCTTCCGATGCACGGATCTCAGAAGGAGCAACTTCATCAGTGATGTTATTGCTAGAACATTGTTTTGGTGCCCAATCTGGGATATATGACCGGATTTCAGAATCAATCATTTCAGCAATAGCGGAGACGTCTTGATCTGTCAGGTCCAACTCCTCAATCATTTCACTAGCAACAGCATTTGCTGTATCAACTTCAATATCAAAGGGGAAGTGAATATTCCTAACATGACCTGAGATACAGGGCAAATGTCAAACTACTGAAGTGATTAATCTTAGTTTTGGTGGAGAAATAAGGAACATGACATAACCTGTTGAATCAGCTATTCGCAGTTTAAGAAATATTGTGTTTAGGTCCTTTCTTTGGCCCTGCACTGTGAAATCTCTGCTTCCTTCAGGCACAAGGTCCTGGGGACTTCTTCCATTTCCATTGTCAGATGGGTCATCACTCTTATCTGCAAGATCCCGGAAGTGTCAACATTTTCCAGACATATCTATAGTGGAGCTGAAATCATGTAGTTACCTGCATGTCGGGGGTGGAAACTCAAGGATCTAGAGATGCTTCCAGAATCATCATCAGACGGGAGAAAGGGGTCCATCAATAGTTCCTTAGCAGACAGCCGCTCAGGAACTTTTGCAATACATTTTTCTATAAATTCTTTAACTCCAGGATCCTTTACTTTTGCCAATGATGCAGGCCTAATTCCCTTCAAGGGCGGAAGGTACAAAATCTTAGCATTGAAATTAGAAAAACTGATCCAAGAAATCAAGTGTCAACAATACCAACTTTAAGCAACATATATATCCTTTGATCAATCCATAAATATCAAAATTACAGTCATGGAAGAATTAGTATTAACACTTGGGATGAAATCATCAATGTAGGACACCTACCAATAGCATACCAAAAACTGAAATAAAGAAGAAAAGGTGTACCAATATATTGCCTTTTTTTGTATTTTTTTAGCTGCCTAACAATGAAAATTGGTGAGTAACATTCCTGGCTTTTCTTTGAGTCATAATCACAAATTATAAAATTAATTCCCTCTATCCCTTTATTTTAAGTGGTCGTTCATTTAATGTTTAGTGTTTCCGAGAGAAAGTACTCCCATAATCAGTGATTAGTGCACCGGCCTGCCCTTTATGAAGGTAAAGAAACAATATTTCCCTTAATGAAAGTGGACAGTATTCAGAGAAAGTGAGAGCCAGATGGAGGGTGTAGGGTAACCTGAGCTAAATATTGAAAGTACCCGATCATCACAAGGAAAAGAAAAATAGGCATTCCCAAAGCCCGAGCATTCTTTATAATGTTCTTGGCTTTTTTGGTTCAGTACTAGAGAATATTTTCCTTCTTTTCAGTACCACCCTTATGGTTATGCCCAAATCTCACACTATCATTTGACTTGCTCAATCTCTAATCACTTATGGCCGGAGGCTTTTGGTTCAAAGACGAAAAAACACTAGGTGCTTCTTCCCGTTCCACCTAAACCTTGATGGACAGAGTTTTGCAGTATCTGTGCTTGTGGGAGGTAGCAGGTACCTGGTGGAAAAGCTGAGATCGGTGCAAATTGGCCCAGACACCACCGCTATAAAAATGAAAAAAATAAGATACTATTGCTTCTGGTTCCAACTACGTTGAGCACATTCAAGGTCCCCCATTTAGCCTTACTCATGATTGTACATATGTAAATCATTTCTAATTTATTACATGTCTACAAATGTAAAAACACATGTTTCTGGATAAACAAACTAAATGGTACGATGTATTTATTGAAACACTCAGCGAACTCTTGACCGAGTCCACATACTAGTTGAATTTAATATTTTGTTTATCTTGACAAGTACAAATAGCAAAATGTTTACGACACAGCAGGGCATTCAAAAAAATATAATTGAATCACATACATAATAACTGGATATTTTATCTCCTTATTAAAGAGAATAGGACGTATTCTACTATATATATATATATAGAGAGAGAGAGAGAGTGAGAGAGAGAGAGAGACTCTGATCTCAAATGGGGCTGGGTCTAAATGAAACAGTTGATGACAGCAAGTTAAGGAATTTCTTTATTCTTCAATGGTAAATAATCAATTCTACACTAAGACAGAAATACCCAAGGGAGAGGTTTCTTTTGGTGGAAATTGAGAATGGTAGACTTTTCTAGAAAGTTGAAATTCCTTGAGAATTCCCTGGTTATCACAAGAAATATGACAATTATCTTCAAGTAGTCCAATGACAATGCTTTCAGGTAGTTTTCTAGGACGGACAAAAAATTGTCTTAAACATATTAGCTATTAGAAATAGAAGTCATAGTTCCAGCATGCCTCCAGGTTCATAAAGCTTCAACAGAATGCCCTTCATTTCATCGGAAAAAGTATGTATGTGCTTGTACATGATAAACTGCAAATGCAACATTTGCCAATTCCTACATTGTCTATTGCATTTGAATAAGCAAAATTAGGACCAGAGATACATGTTCCTTCAGGAAAGTCAGATTGCGGCTACTTTGACACAAGACTAAGAGAACAATTATTAAGCCCTCCCTATCAGCACTTTCTTCTGATAATCAAGACCAATATTAGCTATTATTAAAAGGTTAACCAGATCACATGCAATTGAATCTACTCATTCACGAATATTCATTTGTGTGTGTTTGGATTTAAAACAAAGAAGCTTCTTTCTCTCTTTCTTTTTTCTTTATTATTATTCTAGTTATTTTTGCAAAAACTTCGAAAACAACCCAAAACTAGAAAATATTGTAGAACGGCATTGGGCCCACTGGCTGCAAAGTTGCCGGGCAGCTTTTTTCTATTTTCTCTTCCCACACCTTTTCAACCTCAGCAAATCGCAATTGACCCCTAATCTTTTCTTTCCTTGCCAACAAAAAGTTCTCTTTTTCCTTCTACGTTTCTTTTTTATATTCAGAAATATGTTTAAAAGCATCCAAAATGTTTAGGCAGTATCAATCTATTAAATTCACCATGTGATACCCCTCAGAAATCGCAATTGACCCCTAGTCTTTTCTTTCCTTGCCAACAAAAAGCTCTCTTTATCCTTCTGTTTCTTTTTATATTCAGAAATATGTTTACAAGTATCCAAAATGTTTAGGCTGTATCAATCTATTAAATTCACCATGTGATACCCTCAAAAATAGTTTGTGTTTCAGTGATATTTTTCCAAAAAAAAAAATCCAATCCTTCCAACACGTAAACCAAATGTCTTGGATATAAAACCAAAATGAGTTTTCCCAAAATCAATCATAAACCAAAAGTTTTTCTATTCCAAACTAAAACTTTTTTCAATCCACTTCATGTGCAAATTGAACATCCTGTTCTCATAAAGCATGGCCGTTGAAGTAGGAGTTGAATACCATGTCTTACGTAAGGACAGCATCGGGCCTAGAACATACTTTTGTTTCAAGGATCGAAGATTTAAGTTTTCAGAACTCCAGAATGGCCTTTCTATAAATTCTCTGATTTTTAATGTGCAATATCGAAGTAACTGATGAATACTAAATAGCAAACTCCTTGCTTGTAAGTAGGCATTATTTCCAAACATTGTAAAACATAAGAGGATTTGATTTGTATAAGTGAACCATTTCTTCTTCTTTCTCCTCTTAAATGGAAATATGATGGAATTGGTACACTCAGACATTCCTCGACACAAATAACAATACTACCAGTAATTCAACCTTTTCCTAGAAAAAACCCTGTAATTGCAGTGGGCTAGCCCTATTAAATGGCCTTAAGTTGAAGTATCAGGACAACAAACCTAATGCTACCACTAACCTGTAAGAAAATCTGACTCGTGTTTGTTCTGATAACTAGGTTACAGCATTAAATGTCAACAATACACCAGCATCATCTCGAAGTATGCATTTTAGATATAGACGGGTAATGGCCTCTATAGGAATGGGAAGTTTCTCTTTCTCTTTTTTCCAAGCCTTTACTCTGACCAAGTTTCCCCTTTTGATGGCTGTCTTGTATCAAAGGTTTTGACTGATGCCTTCTTCCCCTCTTAGACACTGCCTCAACCACCAACCTTTATTTCTCTCTTCTCAGCCTCGACTCAGCTCCCATGCAAATTTAGGCAGCAATGCTTGTCACCATCACCATCACCATGATGAGACATCTAACACTACCATTGAAGCATTGTCCAGATGTCTTGTGCAATGGTCCCCAAGGTCAAAGTCAAGCTATTAAATCTCTACGAGAATTCCAGTTCTTTTTTATGTCTTTACTTTTCTCTATTTCTTCTTTCTTCTCTTTTAGTTCTCTTTATATTTTCCTTTTAGATTCCAAAATTTCCTTGCAAATTTCTTTTATATGATGGTGATCTTTTGCATATCCCATTTTCCAATCATTTTTTTCTTTGGCCAATATCCGTTTTTTATGATCTCTTGTATCAAAGTCTTAGTCTGTTATCCTCTTCCCCTGCCTAGATGCCTCAACCACCGGTCTTTGGGCGCTCTCTGAGTCTCTTCTCAGTCTAGACTTAGCCACCATGTAAGCGAGGCTGCAAGGCCTTATCACCACCACCACCATAGAGAGGCATCTACCACAATCATCCATCTCTTTCTCAAGGTTCATCTTTATGTAACCGATTGGTCCCTCCTCCATTTTCATTTCTATACCTCACATGAAACCTAAAAAAAATCGCAATTTGAAGCAATATAATTCACTTCTTCTATATCTTAAGATATTATCCACTTAAATTTACCATATCTTGTGCTGAATTTATGATCTGTGATTTTAGAAAAAATATAACACAATGAAAGTAAAGGTCCATATAGGCAATATCAATTAGTTGAAATAATATCTTAATTATTGTTGTTACACTACACTAGCTCTAAGTAGGCCTCTAAATCTAGAAACTTCTTAAAGCGCCTTAAGAAAAGTTGCTTACAGTGTTGGAATGAAATGGATCTGAATAAAGGGAAGCCCGGTGCACTAAGCTCCCGCTATGCGCGGGACCGGGGAAGGGCCGGGGTCTGTTGTATGCAGCCTTATCTTGCATTTCTGCCAAAGGCTATTTCCACGAGACTTGGGATCTCAGCAGAAAATGTGAAAGTTGCAACAAGCCAGCCGGCCAAAGAGAATCAACTAAATTAGTTCTGATTCTATGGATGGAAAGACCGAAGCATGTCTCCCTATAGATTTGACCGCCAACAACTTTACCAGTTACTCCTATACCTGTCTACCGGTCCGGGTCGACCCGGTAGAAAATCCGGACCGGACCGAACCGGTAAGGGCTTATCGGGTTGCGGGTTGGGTTGGGGGCCAACCCAACCCGCACGGGTTAGAAAAAAACCCGATAAGGCCCGGACCGGTTAGACCCGGTAACGGAAACCGGTTCCATTACCGGATAACCGGTAACACAAAAAAATTAAAAAAAATTGCACAGTGACCCAAACGGTATTGTTGTCGTTGGGAGGTGTGGGAAAGTGCCATTTCGACCGTTTGGCTGCATTTTTTTCCTTTTTTTTTGTTTTGTTTATTATTATTTTTAATTACATTTTTACCTTTTAAAAAATCTATAAATTCTCTACATTTTTTTCATTTTTATCACACAACATTTCTCTCAATTCTCTTATTCTCAATTTCTCATACTCTCTTAATCATCTTTATTATCAATTTTCAAGTTATTATTATTATTAGTTTTCAAATTCAAAGTAGCAAGACGCAAGACTTCGAGTTTCAATTGAATTCTGAATCCCGAAGTTTGGTACACTCGTTTCATTCTCTAATTATTTTATTAAATTGTCATATTTATTTGTTGATTATTTAAATATTTTATAATGTCTTTACTAAGGGGAATTGCGTCGGGACTGCACCGTAAATCTAGTTCAAGGGGTAAAAAATCTATAGGTTCTTCATCTAAGATTATGATCAAATGCAAGAAGATTTTGGAATAGAAGATAATGAATATGATAACGTTCAATTAGATAATATTGTTGAACTTGAAGAAAATGAACCTCCTACACATACTAGTGTTCCTTCTGTCAATGTTGGTACTGCTAGTGGTAGTCGTAGTCGTAGACCTCCTTTACCAGAACCAGTAGCAAGAAAAAAAAGGAGTAAAGTGTGGCTCTTTTATGATAAAGTTGTGGGTACTGATAGAGTTAGATGTAATATTTGTGGGAGAACTTATAAATATAAGACAGGGGGTGGTGACGGGAGACGGGCACTATAGGTAGACATATAAAACACGATCATACGACACAATGGAATGATGTCTCTGATTTAGAACCCGGTCAACAACAACTTAATCCATTAACTGGGGGTGGCTAAGTACGATCCAAAAAAGGATCGCATTGAATTAACAAAAATGATTGTCGGAGGTTGTTTACCTTTTTCTTTTGCTTCTTCTTCATATTTAATTACATATATTCAAAGAGTATATAATCCTTTTTTAAAGGTGTTCCTCGTAGTACTACTAGAGCCGATATTTTTAGACTTCATAATGATTATGTTATTTTTTTGCAATATTTGTTTGCTAACCTTCCATGCCTAGTTAGTTTTACTTCAGACATTGGACATGCTTTAAACGGTTATGATTATTTAACAATTACTTGTCATTGGATTGATGAAAATTTTAGAATGGAAAAACGTATTATTGCTTTTGCGTATGACGAGGATCAAAGTCATACTGGAAAATATATAAGCGAAACTATTTGTTCTTATGCCCAAAAATATAATCTTTATAATAAAATACTTTGTGTATCATTCGATAATGCATCTAATAATACTGCTGTTGTAGATCTTTTAAAAGCGGAAGTACAACCACCACTTCCTCATATATTTCATGTTCGTTGTGCTTGTCATATTTATAATTTAATTATTAAAAGTGGTCTTGATTTATTTTCACCTGAAATAAAACTTGTCAAAAGAGTTGTTGGAGTTATTTAGGGTAATAATAGGAAAAATAGAATTATAGAATTTAAAGAAAAATGTAAATAATTTAATTTGAGACCTAAATTCATGCCAGAAGAGATTATTACACGGTGGAATTATACTTATTTATTTTTAAAAGAATGTTACAAGTATAAAGACCTCATAACACATGTTGCAAATGCGCATTGTAAGAACGTGATGTATATGTTAACCGACGAACATTGGAAATCAATTGGTGAACTTATAAAAAATTTACGTAAATTTTACACTGCTACTGTTGAATTTTCAGGATCTTATTACCCAACAGTTTGTAATGCTTTAGCTCATATAGCTGAAATTTCATATTTACTCTATAGTTTAAAATCAAATGTGAAATATAAAGATGTAGTTACACTTTATGTTTGAAAAATTTAAAAAAAAAAATTCCCTATTCCTGATATTTATTGTATTGGTGCAGTCTTAAATCCTTCTATTAAAAAAGTAGATTGTCATAATTTAATATGTAGTTTATATACTTATATGGAAGTAGGTGAAACAGAAATTTCATCTTCATTTGATTGCATAAGTATACTTGATACTAATTTAACTACATTATATGAATATTATGCTACATTACATGATAACAACAACTCTGCTACTAATATTCCTTCTAGTTCTGCTTCTGTGTCTACACCTTCAGGATTCAATGTTGATGACGATGAAGAAGAATCTTTAGACATATGGAGCACTTTTACAACACAAGCAAGCACAAGTCGATCTTGCGATGAGATGCAATTTTATTTGCAAAAGCCAGCGGAGCCGAAGAAAAGTTGACCATTTACAATGGTGGCAGGATAACAAAAGGCAATTCCCGGTACTTGCAGCGATGGCCCGAGATGTTCTTAATGTATCGATCTCAACAGTGGCTTCTGAAAGTGCATTTAGCCAAGCACGAGATCAAATAGGAGACACACGTCACTCATTTGGTGGAAGCACATTAGAAGTGTTAGTCTGCTTAAGGGATTAGATCAGATCAGAGAGAAGAAATCAAGGATGTGGAGACGTTAATTCTCCGGAAGATGAAGAAATAGGCAATATTTTAGAAGGCGGGAGCGAGGCGGGCGGAATTAATACTCCAGATTTAGAGGCTATGGAGCATAACCAATTCAATCAACCTATAGATTACGAAGAACTTGCAAGAAGGATGCATAATATGTAAATAAAATTATTATTACTTCATTATGTATTCTTATTAACATTATGAAAGTTCAAAAGTTTACATCTTATCATTAGTTTTAATTTTACTATCTATTTAGTTATTAATCTGTTATTACTTATTTGTTAACTTATATCTACTAATCTAATAAATTAATAAAAGTATAATTACAATATAAAGTTATAAACTATAAAGTATAACTATAACAGTACTATGAAGTAAACTATAAAATAAAGATAAAGTATAAAGTTATAAACTATAAAATAGAAAGTTAACTTTAAAGTTTCAATTTTAATATATAAAACTAAATTATATATTATATTATTATATTACATATTTAAATTGAATTTAGTTTACATTATAGAAAAAAAATTAAAAAAAAAAAAAACGGACCGGTAGGCCCGGTTCAGACCCGGACCCGCACGGGCCGACCTGAAATCCGGTAATGAACCGGACCGGTTGGCCCGGTAGTCCGGTGAACCGGACCGGTAACCGGTCCGGAACCGGTTAAACCCGGTAAGGGGCTACCGGTCCGGACCGGTTCGGCCCGTTAGACAGGTATAGTTACTCCAAGGCTCCCCCTTCTATGAAATGGATCTCAATAAAGCGAAATATAAAGAGGATGCACACTGGTGATTCCAACTAGTTTAGCATTGATCAGATTGGCTGTATTATCAAACAAATTTAATGAAAACCAAAATGAGCAAAACTGAATTGAACCTAACTGATGTATCCTTGATCGGCTTTGGTTATTCAGCCCCAGCAGTTTAAGAACCAAAATGCTGGAAACCCGAGACAGCCATTTATGCAGTTCCTATTTCTACAATATGATGCATGTCCTAGTAAAGTTTGAGGGCACAAGGAAACAGAGAACATAATAGATGGCAAGAAAGACATGAATTCTTACTGCTGTCACTTTCTTATATATCTGGGCAGCATTTGCACACTCAACATATGGATACTCAAAAGTCACCAGCTCCAGCAAGCACATGCCAAAAGCATAGATATCTACTAGCTCATTATATTCCTCCTCATAAAGCTCTGGTGCCATGAATTCTGGAGTACCTGAGATGAAATATAGAATTTTACTGTTAAATATACCATCTCAACGACACTAACAATAGCAACCTTGGAAAGATGCAAAAGTTAGCAAAGTGGACTAAAGACCTCACCAATGAAACTATGAGCTGAACGAGCCTTACAAAGAATTGCTGCGAGTCCCAAGTCACCGATTTTCACCTCCCCTTGGTTACCATTGACCAAAATGTTATCACACTTAAGATCCCGATGAATAACTGGAGGGTTGTGACCATGTAGATATGACAGTCCCTCCAATATCTGCCTAGACCAATTCTTGAGTGCTCTCAAATCAACCTTTTTATGTTTTTTACGGTATCTGCACAAGCGTGCAATGATGAGCAGCTCATAATATGACCTTTCATGGGGAGGAGGGGTTAAGCAAAGGACAGAAGAAAAGAACAAGAAAACACAAATATCACATACTGTCTTAAATTCCCAGAAGTGAAAATTTCAGTAATGATGTTGATATTCTCAGTCTTTGTGTCAACCCAATAGTGGTAAAATTTGATGATGTTCTTGTGCTTGAGGGTTTTAAGCAAATGAACTTCAGAATAAAGACGCTCCAAGTCCACAGCATTCCTCAACAGATCAGCAACTTTAACCTGGTTCCAAGCTACTTCTATTCCTTCCAATTCATCAAACGCTCGATATCTATTTCCGGATATTAAGTCAAAGAATTGACAATATAGCACTTCCACACAGACATTATAGGAAAAAAAGTAGAGTGGTAAACAAATCATATGCATGTAAAGGTGTTTGATAAAGGATACACTTTCTTAAAAGCTCCTTTTCCCAGAACCTCTTTGTACTGCATAAATAAAACAAGAGAATCAACTCCATAATTCAAAGACAATAAGAGATAAAAGTTTACCAGTAAAACCAGTAAATGTAACAACAACAAAAAAAAATGTCAGTCCGGTGCACTAAGCTCTCGCTATGCGCGGGGGTCCATGGAAGGGTCGGACCACAAGGGCCTATTTTAAGCAGTCTTACCCTGCATTTTTGTAAGAGGTTGTTTCCACGGCTTGAACCCGTGACTTCTTGGTCACATGACAACAACTTTACCTGTTACTCCAAGGCAAGGGGAGCTAGCAAACGAGGTGGGGAAGGGCCGTTGCGGGGCAAACCCGCATGAGCCCGCAAACCCGCCCTGGCCCGGATAAACCAGCCCCGCATAATTTTTAAATTTTTAAAAAAATGAGTTTAATACTAAAAATGAAATTTATAAAATAAAAATTCATGCTTATAGGAATAAGTTCATATCCCCATTTTCCACTCAAAACTCTCCGATTTTTTTCTTAAGACCAGTCGAAAACAAAAATACATATAAGAACTGGACATTTAATAATACTGTAATGTAATACTACGATTCCTTTCATAAGTAGTTTCATTGCAGGAATAAAAGATAGATAGAGGACAACAACATTAAGCTTAAAACTAAATAGCAAAAAGCACCATGGCGTATATTTCACCATTTTTCCTGATAACACAATCTCCTAAATTCTCCAGTTCTTTTCTCGTTGATCAAAGACCTTCGATGAGTAACCAAAGATCAAAGACGCAGCTTCAGTTTTGGCGTTTCAGTTGTTCATATATTTGTGCTTCAACAGAATCTTCATTTAGTGCTCGTTTGGTTGGGTTTTGGAAAGGCCAAAAGTGTTTTTGACTTTAAATGGAGTGTTTGGTTGACAAATGGATGTTTTTGGGTTCTAAAAGCACTTTTGGAAGAAGCTCAAATTTGGGCTTCTTGAATAGAGCTTATTTTGGCTTTCTACTTTTTTATTTTTTATACAAAAGCACTTTTTTTTATTGACAACCAAACCCCTAACAATTTTTTCATAAAAGTTTTACTCCTAAAAGCTACTCCTATTCGCTATTTTTAATAAGCTGTACCAAACGAGCCCTTAATGATTTAAATGGCCCCACCCGTGAAACCGACCCGCCCGCTTCATAAAAAAATCAAAACCCACCCCGCCCCGCAGCCGCACCGTTGCCGTCCCTACCTTCAAGTAAATGTAACAACATTATCACCAAATTAGTAAAAAGTAGTAGTAAAAGCAGCAAATTAATGGAAGCAGATTAGTAATGATAAATAGCCAAATTCTGTAAAATTTTAGAAAATATATAAATAAGGAGTTTGTAAAATGTGAAAACTGACCCGACCGTAGCGACCAGTAGGATCAAGCTCAACGAACTCGGGTTCAGATTCAGAATCGTCCGGTTCCTGCTCCGACGCCGAATCCTGCTGCATTTCTCTATTGAAATGACAACCCTAGCTCTTCAATTGATTCATATCAGTCAAAATTAGCAAACAATTATCCCCAATTCGACACTCAAATCCACAAATCAGTAAAATAAAAGCAACAATGTCCTTCACGTAGTATAATTATTTATATGCAAGGACTTTACGTGATTGATGAATCGTGTAAAGGAAAAAAGAGGGCAACATGTGGTTGTGATTTTCTCTGGTTCAAAAGGCAGAACAATTCTTCGTCCAAACAAGATTTTTCAAAAGTAGAATACTTTTTTCAAAAGCAAAAAAATGTTTTTAGCCGGAAAGAGAAACAGAAACATTAATTTGGTGTTTTCGGAAGTGCAAGTCTTTTTGTTAATTCATTGAATTTTTTTTTTGACTCATTTATCATTTTCTTTTCATAAAATTCCTTTTAATTTCATATAATATCCACGTATAAAATAGAAATTTGGGAACAGGGGTAGAGTGGGGTAGGGGTAGGGCTGGGTAGGCAGGGGAGGTAAGAAAAAAATTCATATTTTTTTATAAAAGTAACAAAAAATATGAAATAGAAATTTGAGGATGTGTAGGGCAATGGGATGGGATAGGACGGGGGTAAAAGTAACAAAAAATATGAAATAGAAATTTGAGAATGGGTATGGCAATGGGGTAGGGTAGGGTGGGGTGAGGTAAGGGTAAGGTGGGGGTAAGAAAAAAATTCATATTTTTTAATTTTTTTTTTTTATAAAAGTAACAAAAAATATGAAATAGAAATTTGAGGATGGTAGGGCAATGGGGTGGGGTGGGGGTACGGGGTAGGGCGAGGGGGTATGTAGTTGGAGCATCAAAAAACTTACTCCAATTTATATATTTATTAAATTATGTTATTATTATTATTATTAATTGATAAATTAAGTTAAAAATACGTATGAGTAAATCATGGTTAACAAAAGAATCTAGACAACTAAATTGTGTTAATTTCAATATTAGTTTAGTTGTGTAATGCATCAAATTATGTTAATTTGTTCTTTTGTGAAGTGTCCAATGGTATTAGACTATTAATATATGAAATGAGAAATTTGAATAAAATATTATATAACTAAAACTAATATAATGAAATTTCCAATGAACCTACACGGATTACACAAAAATAGAAAATAAACACGAACACGATTTAGACATGAAAGCGATAGATTTTTTGTTGACGAAGGAACCCGCAATCGCTACTCTTTTGAGTGCACACAGGGTAAATCATGGGCTGACGCAATAGCCTGCAAACCACGTCAGCCGATTAACCACACTTGACAAATCATGTGTCACAGGCTCAACCAAAAAGATTTATGCGTGGGATTGAACTTGGGACCTTGCGATCTCGCGCTCTACTATTACACCAATTTGGCTACCCTCGCGGGTATCAAAGCGATAGATCTGAGGTAAGTAGCATATCATCTCTGTAGAACGATATTGTACATAGCATTATCCTAGTTTTGTTTTCAAACACCCAACATTTGTAATTACTGTACCGATTTTCAATTTATATGAGGTACGTATTTAAAAAGAAAACAACCTCAAATAAATATGCTATAATTTTCGTATGTCTATAAAAAGAAAATTAGATTTCTAGACCTAAAATACCATTAATTTGTGGGACTATAAAATTTATCATTAAAAATGTGTTTTGATAAATAGTTGATGATAGTTCATGTAGAAACACAAATATCTGATAGTTTATGCAGAAAATTCGCAAAACAATTATACTTCAAATGTGCTTTTGACCATTGTCTCACAAAAATACCGTAACATTTTGAAGGATTTGTATGATAAAAATTTATATCGGCAATCGATGTTTACGTCAATCCAATAAATAAATAATACATGTCTTTACATACACTCTTATCACTAAATCATAATTAATTAATTTAGTTTCTTGATATTTTTGCTTTCTTATTTTTCTTGCAATCTTGTATTAACTATGTTTTTTTAGCCGAGTGTCTACCGGAAATAATATCTCTACCCCTACAAAGGTAGAGTTAAGGTATCCGTACATCCTAAAATTACACTGGGTATATTATTATTGTAGTTTCTTTATTTATATACTTAGAAACTCATCATCGTCCACTACCACCCAACACACAAAACACAAAAGAAAAGAAAAACAAGTCGGATATAATTTGAAAAAAACACACATTTCAATGATTTCATACTTGTATGATTTCAGATTTTCTGAAATCTCTTCCTCTCTTGCAATCTTCCACACACTCAAAGATCCTTCTTTTCTAGCGAACTGAAGACGGACTCAAGAACTACTCAAGAATGCAAATTCAAAACAGATCAAGGACCAAATTTTGTTGTGGTTGTCACAACTCTTATTAGGCTTCAAGTCTATTGTATTGTAATTCATTTTATTTATCCTTCTAAGTACTAGTAATAGTTGTACACTATTCTCGTACATTCATTGTGTAACTTACAACAATTTCTTTATTTATATAGTTAGAAACTCATCATCATCCACTACCACCCCACACACAAAACACAAAAGAAAAGAAAAACAAGTCAGATATTATTTTAAAATGTTTTGACTAAAAATAAGAAATATATAAGATCGTCTAGTTTGCCGTTAGTAAAACAAACAAATGAAAGTGCTTGAACTAAATTTGAAAAGGAATATATATTTATGATTTAATTAATAACTTCCATATTTTTCAGGTCGATTACAATGCCTTGCATAAACCTATAAATTGCAATGTATCACCCTAATAAAAACTGCTAAGAACCAAAATAACATCGATAAGTCTTCGAAGCTTGTCACTAAATGCATTTTTAAGTTGGGCCGCTTCAGCCGGTGGTTCTGAAAAAGTGTTATCACACGAAGAAGGATCACGTATAGCAGCGGAAGCATGATCATTCAAATCATAATAGTCTTTAGGCTTTAATAAGGCTGGCAATTTTTCAAGATTATTAATAACGTCATTATAATTCTCCAAACATGAAGCGTATCACGTCTTTAGTTTTGGATTTGTGCTTGTTTATGTTAGAGAATACGGGCCTCACGTCCGGCCCATATGCCACTATCTCCTTAGATCTTTTACAGACGATTATGAAACTCAACTCCACCGCTATGGCAGCGTGGGATCGATTGCGAGACATATTCCAGGATAACAGTCATTCTCGAATTGTTATCCTTGAGCAGGATTTTTCTCAAGTTTCTATGGCGAATTTTTCAAGCGTTTCTTCGTATTGCAAACACCTCAAAGACTTGGCAGACCAACTCAGCAACATGGGTTGTCCTGTGTCTAATAGTCATCTAGTTCTTCAGATGGTTGCATGCCTGTCAGAGGCCTATAGCGATGTTGCTTCAGTTATTCGACAGAGTAACCCCCTGCCAGGAAGAAGCCGGATTGGCTAAGAAAGTGGTGATAGAGGCCAACCATACTGCTTCAAATTTTGCTCCTTCAAATACAACCAACGTGACCCAAAATCCCAATAACGGAGGTGGTAAGAAGGGCCAAAATCAGAAAAATAATGGCAAAAATCGTGGCGGCAACAACGGAGGAAACCGTCGGCCAGTGATAACAGCTTCTAGAGCCGGGGCCTCCTGCGATGGTAGTGGATCCCGGCTCGCAAAGACCGCGGCTCATCCTTACAGCGGCTGATCTCGATCGTTCTGGCGTCGTGGCGCAACGCTTTTCAGTCGAATCCGTGTTTTGAGACTAGTGTATGGCGGCGCGGCGATCCGGTATCCTCGGCCTCACCTCATCAGGCCCACCACGCCGCGGGCCCCACTCAGACCGACATTGAAGCAGCGATGCACGCAGGATGACTCGGCGGACCACTTGATACATGGACACCGGCGCCACTACCCACATGATATCCGATCAAGGTAATCTCTCGTCTTATTTCAATTTAACCACTAATCGTGGTATAACTGTTGGTAATGGCAATTTTGTTCCAATTAAGGGTTATGGTCATAAAACTCTGTCCCCTTCTCATCAACCACTTGTCCTGAAACATACCCTTCATGCCCCAAAATTTATTAAAAATTTGGTGTATGTCCGAAAATTCACCACTGATAATTGGGTGTCTATTAATTTTGATCCATTTGGGTTTTTTGTGAAGGATTTCAAGACGGGGAGTCATCTCATGAGGTGTGACAGTAGAGGGGATCTTTATCCAATCACACCGCGTCTCAGCATCTCGCGTCAAGCTATGTCATCCACTTTTGCAGAACTTGCTCCTTCCTTGTGGTACGCCTGCCGTCATCCAGTCGTCATCTATTTTATCTTCTTTAGATAGACATAAGTTTATTTCTTGTAAGGGTACGCGTAGTACTCCACTTTATCAATCATATGCTTTGGGAAAGAGTATTGAATTACCATTTGTAGCTTCAAATTCTAATACTTCAATGTCATTTGAGATTATTCATAGTGATTTATGGACATCTCCAGTTCTCAGTTCTATGGGTCATCGTTATTATATTTTATTCATAGATGACTATTCTAAATATTTATGGACGTTTCCAATTACGAAAAAATCTCAAGTTTTTTTCATTTTCATAAAATTTAGAGCTTTCATAAGAACACAATTCGAACGGAAAATCAAAAACACCCAATGCGATAATGGCAAAGAGTATGAAAATGGGGAATTTAGGAAGTTTTGTGGTCAAAATGGGATAAATTTTCATTTTTTGTCCTCATACGTCTTCACAAAATGGGAAAGCTGAGCGAAAAATTCGTACCATTAATAATATTATCCGCACTTTATTGGTTCATTCTTTCGTTCCTCCAATATATTGGCATCATGCGCTACAAATGGCTACCGATCTACTAAATATTCTTCCCTCTAAAGGTTTGACATATTCATCCCCTCTCAAAGTGTTATACAATAAGTCTACGTCATATTCTCATCTTAGGGCCTTCGTATGCTTATGGTATCCATTGTTTCCGTCCACTACAATCAACAAACTTCAGGCACGTTCTACTTCTTGTGTGTTTTTGGGTTTTTCGTCAAATCATCGTGGTTATAAATGTTTTGATTTATCCTCTAAACGAATCATCATTAGTCGTCATGTTCTCTTTGATGAATCCCAATTTCTCTTTTCTAAAGTAGAAAATTATGTGTCTAGTTTTTATGATTTTTTGGATGAGGATGTTTCCCCCTATGTTCTACGTCATTTTTCAGATCTCCCCGAAAAAATGCCGTCAGTCTATGACCACCTGAGGCGCGCGACAAAATTCCTGCAGTCGTGTATGTGCCTTCGTAATTCCTGAAAATTTTGAAAATACCCAAAATTCACTCAATCCAGCCCAGAGTCATGGTCCAGTCACTCGCAGTCAACTGAGTATTTTTAAATCAAAGAGACATTTTAATTTGAATTCTAATGTTCTTAAATCTCCCTTACTCCGTAATCATGTGTCTGCTTTAAATGACCCTAATTGAAAAATTATCATGACCGAGAAATATAATGCTCTTATTGATAATAAGACGTGAGAGTTGGTACCCCATCCACCTGGTGTTAATATTATTCGATATATGTGGATTTTTATTCATAAGAAAAATTCTGATGGCTCATTTGCAAGGTATAAGGCTAGACTTATAGGTGATGGTAAGACTCAACAGGTTGGAATGGATTGTGGTGAGACATTTAGCCCGGTGGTCAAGTCGGTTACCATTCGCACAGTGCTTAGCTTGGCTCTGTCAAAATCATGGTTCATTCATCAACTAGATGTGAGGAATGTTTTCCTACATGGTGATCTTCAGGAGACAGTGTATATGCATCAGCCTTTGGGGTTCAGGGATACTAGATATCCTAATCATGTCTGTCTATTGAAGAAGTCCTTATATGGACTTAAGCAGTCTCCACGGGCTTGGTATAAGAGGTTTGCTGAGTTTGTTTCGACTATGGGGTTTTCTCACAGCAGGTCTGATAATTTATTATTCATATATCGTCGAGGATCTTCCATGGCTTATATATTGTTATATGTGGATGATATTATCTTGACGGTCTCTTCTGATGCTTTGAGAAAGTCTATTATGACAATGCTCAGTTCTGAGTTTTCCATGAAAGACTTGGGACCCTTGAGCTATTTTTTGGGAATCGATAGTCACTAAATGCAGGTGGATTGTTCTTAACACGTAGGAAGTATGCAAGAGATCATTGAGAGGATGAGATGTCATCCGTAAGTCCACTTCTACTCCTTGATACTAAACCCAAGTTGGAGTCGCGGTTGGCTCTCACGAGGATCCGACCGATATCGCAGCCTGCGCGCACGCCTTCAGTATCTTACGTTCACGCGATCAAACATTACATATGCAGTCCAGCAGGTGTGTTTGTTTATGCATGATCCCAGAGTTGAATATATGAATGCGCTCAAACGCATCCTTAGGTACATTCAGGGAACATTTGATTATGGTTTGCATTTATACCGCCGTCGCGTACACATCTCGTATACGAATCTTGATTGGGGTGGTTGTCCTGACACCAGACGATCTACGTCTGGTTATTGTATGTTTTTGGGTAATAACTTCGTCTCGTGGTCTGCCAAGCGTCAATCTACGCTTTCACGTTAAAGTGCAGAGGCCGAGTATAGAGGGGTAGCCAATGTGGTTTCCAAGTCATGTTGGTTACGAAATTTACTTTTAGAGTTTCATTGTCCTAGTGAAAAGGCTACATTGGTATATTGTGATAATATAAGTGTTATCTACCTTTCTGGTAATCCAGTTCAGCACCAGTGTACTAAACACATAGAGATGGATATTCAATTTGTTCGAGAGAATGTAGCTAAAGGACAAGGACGCGTCTGCCACGTCCCTTCCAGATATCAGATTGGAGACATCTTTACAAAGGGTCTTCCCTCAGTCCTTTTTGAAGATTTTAGAGATAGTCTCAGCGTACGAAGACCGTCCGCTATGACTGCGGGGGGGGGGGGGGTTAGAGAATATGGGCCTTACGTCCAGCCCATATTTCAATTTGCAGATTTGTTAATATTTTCCCTATTGTATATTTGGTATATTGTAGACTTAGTCTTGTACCTAAATTAGTATTGTGATATTATCATAAGTGTAGATTTAGTCTTCTTATAGAATATGAATTTAGATGTAGAGTAGGAATAAGATTCTCCTATTGTAACTTGTATATACATATATCTTTCATCAATAAGAATAATCAAGAGATTATTTCTTTCCGTTTAAGCAACATACTAACAAGATTACGCGCAGATGTTGCGTTCTTTTGTGGTAAGTCTATTGAGATTGTCATAAGGCCTTCAGGATTTGCACCTTTGTATCGAGGATCCTCCCTTAAAACAAAAAAAAAAACATACATCACTGTTTTCTGTTTTCGAGCAAATCATATGCCTTCACGCTTGTTAACGCGAAGGAGATTGATAGTAGAGAAACTATCAGAAATGTGGCAAAGTTGTATGAGTGTGCTATTTTGTATGGTCAAATATTTTTGTGTCATAACTTGTGATGTGATAATATATGCACTTTATATAGCTCTGTCTTTCAATTGATGAGCATGTTGAAATAGCTATGTAATTAAAGCATGGACTTTATGGATTTTCTCTAAGTATAATCTACTTATATTTAATTAGCAAGATTTTGCTAGCTTTTGCTTCATAGTAGATCAGTAGTAAATTAATGTTGTGATCAATAGCAGATTTCAACCATCTCCATAGTAGATATCAATAATCGATATATACATATTTGTAGAGTCGTAAATATACACTTTTCGTCAAAAACAATTGAAAAATCTTTTTAATACTTCGGTAGTCAAACAAAATCTCTCTATTGAAATATAGACATTATTATACATTAAAGCAAAAATTCCATTATGGCATCATTATAAATTTATAGCTTCTACCAAACAAAGTAAGAGTATAAATTTATGTTGGAAATTTACTAAATGTGAAATAAATTTCTATTAAATTATGACTCGAACAATTGGGATCCCGCACGTCGAAAACTTGGTTTCCACACATGTGCACATAAAGTGTCAAGGATCGTAATTTCCTTAATGGAAGACATATTGGTACGTATACGAATTGTTTTGAGACGTAAGGTAATAGACGGTTATTGGTCAAATAACGTAGGTTTCACGTTGATAAATGAAGGAAGAAGTGTACAATGTGTTAAAAGATGAAACGAGTCATGAATCGCCGCGACCCGTGGTGCTGGAGCGCCGCGACGCCTTCACGCAGGGCCGCGGCGCCAAGTCCCTGAAGTTTCGGCGCCACGGCGCCACTCTGCAGGGCTGCGGCGCTGCGCCTCTCGCGCACGCCCACGGCGCGCCGATGTCGCGATGTTGTGACCGTTTTCAGTCCGTTGGAGAAGAATAAAAACTGGCGTTTGAGTTGACTTTGGAGGATTAACTCTTCACTATTTTGCTCTTAAATTTAGCCATTACTTGGCTGAATTGTAACTCCATACTAATGGCCATTACTTGGTCATTCAAAGCCATAAATTGGCTAGTTGGAGGGTCTTCTTCTCAACACTATAGAATGAGGTCTTTGGCTCATTTGCAAAACACACTTGACATTCTACACTTAACAATTTCTGGAAAATTGTTCTTCATCTCTTGCAATCAAACACTCAAAGATCTTTCTTCCTATTGCAAACTGTTGAGTCTCCTTTGCTCATTAGTTTGATTGTTGTTTTATCTTGGGAGATAAGTTGTCATACCACCGTTGAAAGGATATACAGGGAAATATTATCTTAAAGAAAGATTGAAACCTCAATCGACTCAGCAATACCATTTACTTGTTTAATTTTCAGATTTCTAACAAATAGTCGTTGTTGTTATTTTTCCGTTTTACACATTACATCTCAAAATTTAATCTCAAACTTGGTCATGATATCCACCTTATCCCATCGAACTTGGTGTTATTTTATCCCACTTCCAGGATGACATAAATTAGTCCAAAAATTATAATCTCAGGTATAATTCCGAGATAACTTAGTCTTCGAACCAAACGATCCCAAATTTGAGATTTATAATCCTAAAAATATCATGGATTTGTGTGACTATAAAATTTTATCATTAAAGGTAATGTGAGATTATTTAAAAAAAAAAAAAATTATTTTCAAATTTTGAAAAGGTGTTATTTTTTAAACGGATTAAATGACAATTTGACATAAAAAATGAAAGTGAGGAAATATACATTTTGCTCTTGGTGCAGCTAAATTTACGGTGTTGATATGAAAAGAAGATTCAGTGATCTTCACAGTAAGGCTGTGTTTGGTTCGCGCAGGGTAAATAAAATGAAATCCAGTAAGGGAATGGAAAGGAAAGAAAAAGAATTACCCTGATTGTCCCTACATGTTTGAGTCTGTTTCAAAAATGGAATGGAAACGGAGTCTGGATAATGAACTGAGGAAAAGAAATGAAAATACCTAGGGGGTGGAAAATCAATATAAGGAAATGGAAAAAAAAAACAGGGTAAAGGGAATGAAAAAATACGTCAAACAAACAACTTCAAAGGGAATCAGAAAATTTCATTTCCTTATCCTGATTCTATTACCCTGAACCAAACGGACCCTAAATCTTTAGAAAGAAAAGAAGATTTCTTGATCGTTCACAATTTATTTTCTTTTTCGTACCCTTTGAGGGTCTTCAGAATTGTTGTACCAATTATATCCATGAATAAATAATTCTTTTTCTTTTTTCCTTTTTCAGATCGATCAACGAGTTGAAATGTCTCACATATCCCAACGTAAAATAAAATTAACTTTCCTATAGTTAGTAATGACAAAGCCTGAATTTTTAATAAGAGGATTAGAAACATAAAAATATAGTGTCTAAGTTTTGAATTTGGAACCTCATTAAATTTTAAATCCCTAAATCATTGGGTCAAACTTCCAAGTCTTGTGTTAAGGAGATTTAAAGATTATACATGTACACAAAAAATTGAATTCCCTAACGGTTGATCCAATAATTTAGGAGTTTAAAATTCATAAAAAAAATATTACCTTATATATACCCTTTCTTTTTGTCGAAGAGGTTCGGATGAATATACCCGCCTCCTAGATTTGTTAATGGCAAAACCTCGTAATCAAAGTTAGGCTCCGTTTGGTACAACTTATTAAAAAGAGCTTATATGAGTAGAACTTTTTCAAGTAGAGTTTTTATCAAAAAATTGTTAGATTTTTTGGTTGTCAATAAAAAAACACTTTTGTACAAAAAAACAAAAAAAATTAAAGTCAAAAGAAGCTCTACTTTAAAAAGCCCAAATTTTGAGCTTTTGAAATAAATAATTATTTTAAAATAAACTCCACTTCTTTCAATCAAACACCTCTCAATATTTCAATAAATACTTATTTAAAAAAAATACTTATCAGCTTAAAATAAGCTCAACCAAACGAGCACTTAGTGGTGGAGTGAACTTTTAATCAAACAACATAATCTCATTAGAATTGCGTGTCCAAGTGTTTGACCTTCAACTTGTGAAGATCACCAATTATACTATGGAGTGAACTTTGAAAAGAATATAAACAACTAAACTAATGATGAAATTGTCCACGATACATGCACTGCACAACGATTTAAAAATATTGAGCACAATTTAGACATTAAAGCAATATATTTGATATTTTATTGATAACTATAAGATGATATTAATCCTCTTCGGGAGTCTTTCTCATTAATATTAATATATATATAGTACAATATTCATTCCATAATATAAGAGGAATCTTAGTCTCATATACAAGAGAAATTCTAGTCTTACCATAATTATATTTACACAATATTCTAATTATGGGTAGGGATTTATTATACTACTATATACGTTTACACACCCCCTCAGTCGGAGCGGGAGGAGGCCGAAAGCTAAGACTTGATCTGAAGTCAAGAAATAACTGTCTGGGAAGTCCTTTGCTAAATATATCTGCATACTGATATGATGAGGGAACATGTAACACTCTACATGGTCTAGCGCAACATTCTCACGAACGAAATGTATGTCCATCTCAACGTGCTTGGTTCGCTGATGTTGAACCGGGTTGTGAGAAAGGCAGATTGCAGAGATGTTATCACATTACACAATAGATGTCTGACGCAAAGGACACTGAAGTTCTAACAGTAAATTCTGAGCCAACAAATCTCAGCTACCATATTTGCAACGCCTCTGTTCTCAGCCTCGACACTGGAACAAGATATGGTGGTTTATCGCTTGACAGACCATGAAATCAGATTATCCCCTAAAAATACACAAAAGTCGGAAGTAGAGCGTCGCGTGTCCGGACACCCTGCCCAATCTGCATTCGTATAAGAGAGCAACTTGTTTGGGGCAGAGGGGTAAAAGTGCAAACCATAATCAAGTGTGCCCTTAATGTATCGGATGATACGCTTAAGGGCAGTGAAATGAGACTCCCTGGGGGCATGCATAAATAGGCATACCTGCTAAACAACATAAGCAATGGCTGGCCTTGTAAATGTGAGATACTGAAGTGCACCTTGCAATACAGAGTATGATCGGAGACTGGAGCATTATCCATAACACTGAGCTTAGATTTTGAATCAACTGGAGTAGGCATAACTTTGCAATTCGTCATCTTAGTCCTGTACACAATCTCCTCTGCATACTTACGCGGACACAAGAACATGTGGTTGGCAGACCTGGTCACTGATATCCCCAAGAAATAACTCAGCTAGCCTAAATCAGTCATTGCAAATTCTATCTTAAACAAAGTAATAATATCATTTTTCAACCCATCGGAGGAGCCAGCAAGAACAATATCATCCACGCATAGTAATAAGTAAGCAATGTTGCTACCTCGATGAAAAATAAAAAGTGATGTATCACTTTTGATGCATACAAACTCAATCTGCAAACGATACCTGGCAAAACGATCATACCACACACGTAGGGCCTGCTTTAGGCCATACAGTGACTTACGGAGACGCACACATAGTGAGGGACTGCTGGATGGGTGAATCCAGACGGCTGATGCATGTAGATTGTGTCTCTCAGGTCCCATGTAAAAATGCATTATTCACATCAAGTTGATGTATCGGTCAGTGTTTGCACATGACTATGCTTAGAACTGTGCGAATGGTAGCCGGTTTGACAACCGAACTGAATGTCTCACCACAATCAATGCCCTCCTGCTGATTTGTGCCATTAGCCACAAGTCGTGTCTTATACCTCTCAATATCTCCACTGTCTCTGAATTTGTGACGAAACAACCACATACAACGGATCACATTCACCCCCTCCGGCCTAGGTACTAGATCTCACGTGTGCTGCTTAGTCAAAGCATTGAACTCCTCATACATTGTCACATTCCAATTAGGGTCTTGTTTGGCCAATTTGGGATTCTTGGGAAGTGAAGAGATGATTTGGGCAGACAGGTTAAATTGGACTATGGGTTTGAAGATCTCGTGTTTGGCACGAGTTTCCATATGGTGAGTAGGGACAGTGGGTGTCTTTGGTAGCTCAGTGGTGGGATCCGATACAGAAGGTAAGGTCGGATAAGAGGAGGGTGGAGGAAGTGCCTTGAAGCGCCATGTGCCAGATCTGATCATCTACAAAGTTTTGGCCTTGCGGCGCCTCGCAGGGCGCGTCGACAACGGTGAAAACTTATTTTGCTCACTGGAAGGTTGGCGGCGTGGCGTTGACGCTAATGACGGATGACTAGGCAGAGAATGTGATTTTTCAGCGGTGCTATGATCTAGTTGACTGAGAATGAGAGGAGAGATGACAGACTCGTCAAGAAAGGAGTAATCCGGCTTCTGGAATTTCTAAGGATTCGAACCGAAATGGTCTCGGCAGATGTGGCGTGGCGAAATGCGGTTGTGAGTGGACAAGTTATAACAGAGATAACCCCTATGGTTCAGCGGAAAGTCTAGGTAGACGCTTGAAGTGGACCGGGGGCTAGTTTGTGAGGGGCGATAGAGGCAAGGTTATGATAACATAGACAACCGAATATCTATAGATGATCGTAAGAGGGGACTCTATGATAGAGGATTTTGGTAGGGGTTATATTGTGAAGAGTGCTAGTTGGGAGAAATTTAGAATGTATTCTGACATCTTAGCAGAATATACCCAGAAGGACGGAGGGAGGGATGCATGAATCAATAGAGTGTGAATCATATTGTTAATGATGTGAATGATTCGTTCTGCTTTATCATTTTGTGGGGAAGTGTGAGGGCAGGAGAAACGAAAAACCATGTTATTGTTTGTACAAAAGCGGTGAAACATAGAGTTATTGAATTCATGACCATTATCGCACTGAAAAGATTTTATACCTTTTTCAAATTGTGTTTGGATAAAAGTGCGAAACTCAAGAAATTTGACAAACACTCCTGATTTGAATTTAAGAGGATAAAGCCAAATGTAGTGAGAAAAATTATCTAGCAACACAAGATAATATTTATGACCGAGGGAATTAGGGATAGGAGATGTCCATAAATCGGCATGTATAATATCAAAATGTGCAAAAGTAACACTAGTAGATGATTTAAACGGAAGACGAGTATGTTTGCCTAGAAAACAAGAAACACATTATTGGGCTAGTTTTCCATTATTACATGGAATAAAATTGTTGGCTTTAAGAAAATTAAAAATTGGGGCTCCTGGATGACCAAGCCTATTAAACCATGTCGATGGAGAAATAGCCGCTAGAGAGATGGGAGAGCAAGATCCGACAGCGGAGGTGGATGGTAATGCCCGTGCTATTGCCTCTGTAAGAGGTGTCCCTGTATAAAGATCTTTTACAGTGAAACCAAAAGGGTCAAAGTCAACAGAGACAGAGTTATTACGAGTAAATTTGCGGACAAAAATTAGGTTCTTAATGATGTGTGGGGCATATATGGTATTCTTAAGGGAGACTGGTGGATGAGGATGTTGTGTGTAGGATGTATCATAACCCTTTATCAGAATGCGGTGATCATTGCCAACTGTAATAAATTGAGGATGCTTTAAACTGAACAGTTTTGGAATATTACCTGCAGACCGGGTAAGGTGAGATGTGGCGCCGGAGTCCATGTACCAAGTGTTGTCTGGTTGCTACAAATTCAGGCTGCTGAAAGCCTGACCCGAGTCAGTAGGATCCATGCTGGGTGTGGGCTGCTGGAACTGGTCTTGCATAAAGTGGGCTTGCTGATGGTACTAGGATGGTCGGGAGCCCAGCAATCCTGGTTAGGCATATGGATTGAGCCACTGCTGCTTGTACTGTTGAGGCGCCGCGACACTCTCTTTGATGCGTGGAGCGCCGCGGCCTGCATCTGGTCGCTGATGGCGCCGCGCCAATCATCTTGAGGGGGTGGCGGTGCTCTTCTTTGGTTCATCCGCGACCGCCACTCTGCGCGCGCCCTACCGTTGTTGGGAATTTTCCGGCGGGGGAGGCGTTTCGACGACTAACGCCTTTTGATTATGTTTATCCTGTTTAGCATAACGGGTTTCTTCGAGCAACAACTGCGAGCGAGCTTTGTTAAAACTGGTTAACGGATTCGCTTATTGAATCATGGTGGCCAAAGTATCAAATTCGCCTTTCGGAAGGCCTGTAATCAATTGTAACATCATTTTAGTTTCCGAGAGAAGCGTACAGATGTTGGAGAGTTGATCCGCCATAAGTTTTAATTGTTTGCAGTAATCAGTCATGTTGGAGAAATTATCAAGGCGTGTGTTGTTAAATTGTTCCTCCAAATACACAGCGCGTGTATATTTTTTGTCTTGAAATATTTCCTCCAAACAAATCCACAAGTCGTGGGCTGTTAGGTGTATTTTGTATACGTCTTTTGAGTCATTTTTAGTTGGTATTTTACTCGTTTTTATTGTGTTTAGTATAGTAGTAGGTTTGTTATTATTTCTTTTGAGTCACAGCGGTGTAAAAAGGTAAAATGACAAAAAGGAACGAGAAATGGGCAGAAAAGGTGCTCCAGAGGCGAAAAGGACGAAAGTTGGCAACTTAGAGCGAAAGAAGCGCAATCACGGTGCCACTATCGCAGAATCGGTGCCGTATTTACCGGAGCCGCAGACTTTCAGACCGTGCCATCAGCGATCACGGTGCCATTTGTGCTGAGAAGCTGCAGGAGTTTCTGCACCGCGGTGTCGGTATGGAGAACCGCAGTGCCGACGCGGGAAATTTCAGTTCCGAAGGCAAATTAGCTAATGACAGATTGGTCCATAGGGCACGAAAATAAGAGGATATTTAAGCCCTAGGGATTAATGCTATGGAAAAAGGTTGGTCATTCTACAACACAACACAACACAGGCGGATTTGGAGCTACAATTTGAGACTTTGTTCTACATAATTTTCTTTTCTTCGTTTTTAATTCAGTTTATGTATGGATATTGTGTTAGTTCTTAGCGTGACTATGACTAGGAGCTAAACACTCTATTAGGGCTTTCTTTATGAATCGCTTGAAACTGTTATTCATGAATTAATGCAGTAGTTTGATTTCTTCTTCGTTTGATTAAGATTTAGTCAATATTTGGTATGAATGTTTGATAATTAATTGATCACTAGTTATCATAACCTATATGATTTCGAATCAAAAATCGAAAGGAGGGATTTGGATATGCTGTAATTGACTAGACATAAGTTAAAATCGCGGACGAAAGTACCCTGATACTTGTGTAGCATTATAGGTTACTATTCTTAATCCTCCTATGTGGTAAATCCTATCATAGAAATATAGAAGGGTTCTACATTGGGGTTGAATGATTATATGTCCTAACCGGAATATAAGACAGTCTAGTTAACCGCTATCTTAACGAAGAAGAAGAATAATTCTAGTCGCATTAAGGATTGAATAAAGTGGATAGTCGAGGATTTTGGAAGCCCTAATTCATTCATAACTGATTACAACTTTATTAGTTTAAATCTTGCAATTATTCTAGTAGTTAAATAAATACTCAATCAAATATCGATTGCCCAATAGATAACATAAAATAGATGAAAGGTACTTAGAAACCAGTCTCTGACTCTCTGTGGACGATATTCGGTCTTACAGATTATATTACTTGTGAACGATGCATACGCTTGCGTGAGCAGTCGAAATATCGCTAACACGGACTGAGGCGTCGGATTTCATGATAGTGAGAAGGAGATCTTTGGATATAGTGCCATATATCCATTGTTTAACCACGACATCGAGACGACGCCATGTTGTGTCATCGATCTCCGGGGGGCAAGGAACAAAATCGTTGATGTGATCAAGCACGTGATAAACACATGCATGAATTTTAAAGAGTTCGACCCACGACCAGTATTGACCATCTTCCTGATCAAGAATGAGAGGGATGAATTCTTGATGTTTGTAACGGCGAGAGCCGGATGAAAAGATGGTGATGAGTTGGTGGTGGGAGGTGTGGAAGCGGAAGCCTCAGAAAGTGTGAGAGAAGCAAGAGGATCCATTTAGAAAAGAGATGAATGGATAAAAAAAACTCAAGAAATTTGTGGTGGCTGCCGAGGGGGGTGGGGTGGCCAAGGGAATAAAATTTCTAGGTTTTTAGGTTCTTGGCTCTTGATACCATGTAAGATGATATTAATCCTAGTTTCCTTTTCTTCCTAAAAAGTTTAGGAAAAGATCAAACGATATATAAATTTAACCCAAAATTGTGAGGAGAAAAAACTTACACATGCATGGTTTTTTATACCAAAGCAATGAATACATGTAATATGTCACATACACATATTTTATCACCTAACTTTAGTTAATTAGTATACATTCTAACTGTAATTTAACTCTTAAATTATATAAATTAGTGTAATTTTAGTAAATGCAGAATTTGATTAGTTTGACAAAACAATGCTAGGCCAAAGTAGTTAGTTAGAATAGGGATCGGAAAGCAGGGCACTACAGGAAAATGTTGCCATGTGATGTGATAACCAAAAATGGTTGGGTTGTTTTGAGGTTTTCGTCACTGGCTTTTCAATGCTCCATTCCCAGTTGTTTCAACACATCATTACAATTTATATCTCTTATTCTTTATTTAATAAATAATTTGTGTACTGAGAGAAATGCTCACAACCAATTAGAGCTGTTACCACATGGCTTTTCTCATAAATGGAATTAATTCGCCGACAGCATGCATTACCAACTGCATGCTTATATATGTGAGGCAGCATCATAATTTTAAGCGAGTCAGTAGATATAAATTATTACACATTCATTGGTCTTTTTAAAAAAAATAATAATTCAAACTTGTCACAAATCTAAATTTTTAACCACAGTAATTAATAAAGCTATCACTTTTTCGCGAGTTTCATAACTTAACTATCTATTGTTCCATTTATCTATCTAAACTATCACTATATTTGAAATCAATCAACTCAGCTTCGGGGCATGTAATGAGGTAGGCCATGTAACCACTATGCCATGTTTTCTCATTATCTCCTACTGATTATTTTGCTAGACCTTAGATTATTATCCACTATCTTAACATTTACTATATGAAAAAAAAAACTACACCCATATAAAGAATGCTTTCTTGCTCGTTTTGTGTGAATGAGAAGTATTATATTGTATGTGAAAAAGAACATTGTATGGTGTCTATAACACTGAACTATTCTAATATGCAATGATATTTTTCTGTATTTAACTGAGCCGGACTTAAATAAAGGGGAGTGAAGATTTATATAACCGTGGGAAAAAAATATCATACGATCAAACTCAACTGATTTGAAATTGAGGCGTAATTTCTGTTGTATACACGCATTAGCCCTCTTCTTATCATTGTGAAACAAACTACGGTAAAGTTGCCAATGACTACTACTATATTTCTCTATTGAGAAAATCCTAAAATGGCGTATGTAATTGAACAAAAAGAGATTGAAATATATGACCAGACCATCCTTCTCAGTGAGAAATCGGCCCAAAAGTATTGGGCCAACGTTAATAATAGCGGTGATATTGGGCTTACATGGCCTTACTGATCTCATTTATGGGTGGGGAATTCGCACGATTGACCCTATTTTATTAGGTGCTCTTTAATTTTTGTCCTTTAAATTGGTGGTGCTTTTTATTTTTGTCTTAAAAAATGATTAAAAATATCCTTGAGGTTATGATTTCTGAGTCAAAAGAAAAAAATTAAGAAGACAAGATTTCATTAGAAATTATGCATATTCGACCAAAGTTGAATAATAATAATGTCTCAAGGGACATAATTTCTATGTAACTATTATTTCTTATTACACGTTCATTATTTAATTATTATTAGAAGAAACGAAAAGAGAAGTAAAACTATTTTAATACTCCCTACGGTCCGGCTTATATGTGGTTTAGAATTAATTTTCACACGCCCAATACAAAAATTATTTAATTAGTATTAATCGTAACTCGTAAGGGTGTTTGACTAAATTACTTTTAATTCTTCCTTAAATGGGAAATTAACATTTTTATGTCTTTTAGAGTACTAAGAGTGGAGTTGAAAAAGAAAATGCCTAGCTAATTGTCTAAAATGATAAAATATTTTGGACATCTTTTTCTTTCTAAAATGACGGATAAAAAAGACTGGAAGGGAGTAGAGTAATATTTTAGGCAATCCAACCAAAGTTTCACTATTAAATGTAGGCTGCACAACAGGGCCGACCGATTTTTCAGAAAATTAGGACGGAAGACCGGATCGAATTTATCGGTCCAATTCAATCTGATCTGAACAGGGTCGGTCCGATCCTTTTTTAGATCCGGATCGAATTTTGGCTGCACAACAGGGTAAAATCGGACCGAACCGACTCAGATCGAACCGAATTTATCCGTCCAATCTTAACAGGGTCGGTCCGGTCCTATTTTTCGATCCGGACCGAATTTTGTGCAGTCCTAATTAAATGCAGGAGATATATCCTACTGTTTGATAAAAGGCAACTATGACAGTTCAAAGTGGGTTAATATATTAGTATAATAATCACGTTTTATGGGGAAATATAATGATTAGATGATGTTTCCATTGCACTAATCTTTTCATTCATTTTAATTAATCCAAGTATACTGTATTAGTTGTACAAATTTTACTACTAAATCTTGGAACTTGTACTAAATTAAACTCCCCAAAAAATGTTAATTAATTCATTCCAACACATGATGAGCAGTGTATTTGTTATCTTGCTCCCATTTTCCTTTTGTCTTGAACCCAAGGAACAAATTAAAATGGAGTTGGACCAGATCTGAAAACACTTTCACCTAATTACACTGACTCATTCTGCTTTGTTTCAGTCCCCTTACCTAGATTCCTCATCTTCAAAATACTTCTTCAACTCTGAAGGATTCTAATAATACCTTAAAAATAAGAATTTAGGACAAGTGGATAGAACAATGGCTATTTAGAAGAGTTCTAGCAAACATAGAGAAGGGTAAGATATTTTAATCAATCACTCGTAAGCTCATTAATCTCACTATATCTGAACTACCTCTCACTGAGAAATTAGATAGTAACACTTCTATTTATAATAGTACACTGAAACGAATCCATCATTACGCTATCAAGTTCATTTCGACGCATAACATAAATTTATATGTAAAGATTCAATAAAATTGCAATAAATAGTATATATAAATTTATAATTTTAAAAATATAATGGGTTCATAAAAAAAAAACTAAAAGATTGAATCATAGAGTTCAAATTCTAGATCCTAAAACTAAATTTGACTAGAAATTAGAAAAACTATTCCTGTATGACCTTGACTATAAAACAAACTGAATATGAACTAAAGAAACTAACAAACATTAATTCCAACATCCTCAAATGTCAATTATACATCTCAAAAGGAAGTGTAAAAGAATGTGTAGAACCATTCATTGGGAACCCCAATTTTTAGTTTTGACTGGTCATAGTTTCACCCTCGGTGTGCATACTAACTTAAGATCTGGTGAAGAAGACTTCTCTGCTTTTTCACCATTGCATGGAAATGAGTAATATTTATCTGTTACAGAATCTGTTGAGATATACCACATATATACATTATATATATATATGTGGTTAGTTAGTTGTTAATTAGATATTTTGGATTAGTTAGATATTTTGTCATTAGAGATATTTTGTCAATTAGGGATTAGTTGTCAACAATTATAAATAGGGGTCATTTTGTAATATTCTAGTTTGAGAGGAAATAATAAGAAATATCTTAAAAGCTCATTTGAGCCCCAAAACATTCCTCTCCTATTTACATTTTTTGCTTTGCTCTTCATCGTTATTCTTTGTTTCCTTCTTCTTCCAGTAACATTATCATATCTCAGTCCATGAATTGAGCAAATCTAACATGGTATCAAAGCCACCACAGTAGAGGGAGATCGAGAATACATGGACTGAAGAAGGATTCAAATTAAATTTTGGATCGTTGGCAACAAATGAGCGAAAAAGCAGAAGAAATCGTAAAAGGAGCAAATTCAAATCGGTGAAGGATTAACGATTGAAGAGATCGATATCGAAGGATCGAATGAGTCGAAATCGAATCGTGAATCTTTGATTGAGAAATCGAAATCAGTCGAACTTCATGAAGGAATCGAAATCGACATCAAGAGGCAGAACATAGCCACAAATCTGTCAAATTCAATTTTGTGTATTCATTTTGTGTTTTAGATTTTGTTTGCTTTATCGCGATAATCACGATCGAAAAAGCGAGCGCGGCGGAAATATGTTATGAGAAAGTGCGGATCGATGGGATTGAAAATTCATCATAAGTTGATATCGAGATCGGTAAGGAGAATCGTAGTTTTGATTGATTACCGCAATACAAAGTAGGCCAGGATCGCGTTTGTCGATTCACACTATTCAATCGATTGACGTGTTGAGAAGAAGTCTTGTAGAACTAGAATTGATAATCGAAGATCATGTTCCTCGTGCACTTGTACTGTTCGCGATGAAGCGATCCGTTGTCTCCTGCGATTAGTGTACTTTCGATGGAAAATTGAATTTCGTTATCACATAATTGAGGAATTTACGCACGTAGGTGATCGAATATCACATTTGTTGATTTAGTTACATGCGTCTGTAGATAGCGATTTTGTTTCACCTAGTTCTGAGATTAGAAATTGAATTTGAATCTTTGGAAATCTTGCTTCTTTGTTATGCGACATAGAAGTGGCTTATGCAGGGGAATTACATTGTATATCCCTGTTTTTTCATTTGTTTAGCTTAGGATAGGAGAATCGAGAAATTTCTAGCCGGATTTGGACTAGAAATTGAGGGAGACTCCATTGGATATCCGAGCTTATGATAATAGCTTGCGTGATGAGAATCGAGGGATTCTCTAGTCCAAGCGAGACTAGAGAACGAGGGGTTCTTGCCGCTTATTAAAATAGTTGACGTGATGGGAATCGAGGGATTCTCTAGTCCGAATGAGACTAGAGAACGAGGGGTTCTTGCCGTCGGTTTTACATAAGGAGAATCGAGGGATTATCTAGTCCGAGTGAGACTAGAGAACGAGAGGTTCTTCATTATTGTCGTGGGACTTCTTGCCGCTGTGTTCTTCTTTGGTTTGTTAATTTGCATATTGCATTTCATGATAGTTCTTGGAACTTTGCTCATTGGTGTATTGTTTAATTCTTTGGAATTTTGGTGATTGAAAATGTTTGTTGCAGCTGCTATTGTGGAGTGTCTGCTGGCAGGAAATCGCTCCTGAATTTTGGACAGGTTGCTTCTGTGGACCAAAAATATCAAAGTGTCAGATCCCTTGGAAAAAGACTGCAAGCTTGGTCCCGTCGTTAGTTACCGTCGGTATGAGAAGAATCTTTGATATGATTTTCTTTGGCGTAGCCGCGACTTGTTGCATTCTTGAAATTGTTACATCTGCTGCTGCTGTTTTTTTTTTTTTGGTATTGGCTGCTGCAAATGCTGCTGTTTCTGGTGGCATATTGTCAACCTGCTGATCAATGTCGGTTGATCCAAAATCCTCAACAGCTGTTTCAATGGTAAAATTTGCTGTATCATCAGCTTTCCATTGAGCTTGAAGAGAAGGTAGTGTTTCTGCAAGCACTTCCGCATCTTGCATCTGCTGACAGTTAATGTAGGATTCAGTCTCAAGACCTTGTTGATCATTCAAAACACTGTTTATAACTGAATCATCTTTCATTTTGTCAAGCACATCAGACTCATGGTGGGAATCCATAATTAAGTTGACGTTAGTATTGACATTGATATCATCTACACCATTTTGTTGCTCCAATACAGATAGAGATCCACTTGGCCCAGTTTTTACACTATCTCTGCCTGAATTCTTTTCCATCAGTTGCTCATGCTCAAAGTCTGAACTTCTTAAAGGAGCCATATTATTTGTATTTTCACCAGCAGCAAGATTTTGTCAATTGCTCAACTGTTGTCAACATGATAATGTCATATCTCCTAGCTACACCACTTAGGAGCTTCTTACATGGGAAGTTGTGACAAGTCGTGGACCAGGAACAGCCATCGAGTATGTTGTTGCATTGGTTGAGGAGTTGTGTAGAAAGGAGAAGGCTAATGAAGTTTCTGGGCCACTGGTGATGCGCCCAAATCACACTGAAGAATTTGCATTTGCGGAGCTTAATTCGATAATGTCTTGGTTGATATCTTTGAAGAAGCGAAGAAGCGCTAGTGTAGCGATTTTTGAAAATCTTCTTGAGCAGAAATAATGGATGCTCACCGCGATTCTTTGTTATTGATGAACTTGACCCCAAACAATATTTGAATTTCTCGGATAAGACAGGACATAGATTCTGCATCACAAACACATTTCTTCTTTGGCCAAGCTCATTTGCGTGTGTGGTTTTGTTCTTTGCGGATCTTTGCCGATTGCTTGGTCGATGTAGCCGCTGAATTTTCGAGAATAAGGACATTGCTTTAGGACTGAAACCGTTGTTTTCAGTGCCTATCTTGAGGGGGGGTGTTGAGATATACCACATATATACATTATATATATATGTGGTTAGTTAGTTGTTAATTAGATATTTTGGATTAGTTAGATATTTTGTCAATTAGTTGTCAACAATTATAAATAGGGGTCATTTTGTAATATTCTAGTTTGAGAGGAAATAATAAGAAATATCTTAAAAGCTCATTTGAGCCCCAAAACATTCCTCTCCTATTTACATTTTTTGCACTGCCTCTTCACTGTTGCTGTTTACTTTTTCCTTCTTCTTCCAGTAACATTATCATATCTCAGTCCATGAATTGAGCAAATCTAACAGAATCAATGAGTAAATTTCCCTAATAACACTCTAAAAATTAATTTTCATAATACTACTCTTTCAATATTAATTTTCATTTTACTATCATCTTGTCAGATGAATTGACAAATGGATAATAACATATTAATTAGTATTTAATCAATATTCTACATGTCATATATTGTAGGAATATAAATTTATAAGTTTATATTGTGTTGTAAAGTTTACGGGAATGACGGAAACTGAAGAACTAAAAGGTTAGACACAAAGAAGTTTAGTGCAATATTTGTCGAGTCAATTGTTTGACAATCTCTCCTTAAGACAAAATTATCCCCGTATATAATGGCTTACGGTAGATGAATAATAGTTTTCCAAGATAAAACGACAATATTTTCTCAAGCACAAGCCCAATACTTGAGAATCATTGTACAAGAAACAAAAACAAAAGATTGCTAGAGATAGAAGAAAAGCTCTCAACAATTTTCAGATTTTTGTGTTGTCAATGGATGATGTAAATCTAAATTTTGATGCCCCTTTAATAGTTACAAAATGATCATTCACCTACCATGTGAAAGCACTAAATGGGGTGCATAGATTTCTCCAAAAGACACATTGATCATGCCAAGAGTTGGCTGATCTTTGGCTCTTCAAATCAATCCATGAATCAGAAGATTCTGGGTAAATTTCGGTTCTCTGAACCTGGAGGGCCGCGACACTGACAACTTCGAGTCGTAAAAGTTTTGGCGTCGCGGCGCTGACCCGTCGTGGATCAGCGCCGCGGCTCTTCCCCATTTTTCATATTTGGCACATTTCTTCTTTTCTTATACCGTCGTGGGAGATACATTAATTTGGCCAATTAATCGTCCATTTTTACCTAACTTAAGAACACTTTAACATGTGTACCAACATCTCTTTCACTACGTGAATTTTAGCTAGACGTTGTACGACGTATGCATGTGTATGAAAATCGTATTTCCGACATGCGGGCCCCCATGTGTTCAAATTATTAAGAACGGGATAAATTCAATCCCACTAGGTAAATTTTCCAACAATCCCCTCTTGAAAGAGGTGTTGGTGCACGCGGAGTGCCAACCATTAGCAATCTAGTAGCGAAAGTGTATTACATCGGAATAGGTAGCAAACAACTTTGAACCTTTCCTAGTCAACTACCATCGGACATATTTACTGAGCGGTAAACGTGATGTCTTGAACCGTCAGTGTTTAGTATATGCCAAGACAATGATAGAGACACAAATAACAGACCAATCTCTCATTTCTTCTTATGTTTTGTTTGTTGTGGCCGTGGACACGCTTGGATTCTTAAGTGCGTTCAATTGAGTCGGCCTATCCTTGCACTTAAATAGGTGACCTCCCACAAAGAGTCATTAAAAGTATCTTCATCTTAACCCCGACTCTCGATTATTATGTTAAGACTATAACACTTAACCTTGTACCCATAATTCATGTAGCATTTTAATGTCTATCGCGAGAAGGCTTTGGATTTGAGTTTCCATAAGGAACCAATATCCAAAGTGTTCTTGTTTTTCTATAAGCACTCAATTGGACCTTTACAACTTAGTTTTCCCATTGAACCAAATTTTTGGGATCTCCAGTCAGTATGGATGGGTTACCACCATATCAGTCCTTATTGATTGGGTTTTAAGCCCATTCCCCTAGACAGATAATACCCGTGGAAATCAATTGCCTAACGGTCTTATGACTACGACGTATGTGCCGAGATTTGCCGTTGTATATGCTACTTCATGCCCTTCCTAATGCCGACTGACTGTCGCAGTGGATCACCACCGAACGGGTTTATCCCAACACGGGATATCCTCCAAGAAGTCATGAAGCCACTCAGCTTCTTCACCTGCTTTGTCTAAAGCGATGAACTCTGACGATGCAAGTTTGTTTGGAGGACTTCCAAGACACAACCCCACCACCAATTGTAAACACATACCCACTGGTGGACTTGATATTCCGTATATCAGATATCCATTTTGCATCACTGTACCCCTCTAGTACAGCTGGATACCTCGAGTAATGCAATCCATATGACATTGAATATTTCAAATACCGGAGTATTCGATTAAGCGCTTTCCAATGGACATCTCCGGGATTGCGTGTAAACCTCGCCAACTTATTGACGGCATAAGCGATATCATGTCAGGTACAGTTTGTTACATACATCAAACTGCCTTTCTTCTCTTGTCTTGGAACTACATACCTTTCGGGTTGTTCCATGTAAATTTCTTCTTCCAAATCACCATTTAGGAAGACTGTCTTAACATCCATTTGATGGATTTCAAGGTCATGCAGTTCTGCAATGGCAATGAACACCCTTATGGAAGTCATTCTCGATACTGGGGAGTACGTGTCGAAGTAGTCAAGTCCTTCGGTTTGTCGATATCCTTTAGCTACCAACCTAGCCTTGTACTTGTCTATAGATCCATCAGTTTTGTACTTACGTTTAAGTACCCACTTACAACCTAGTGGTTTATTTCCCGGAGGAAGATCAACCAATACCCAGGTGTGATTGTGCATGATGGACTCTATCTCACTTTTCATAGCTTCTTTCCAAAGCGGTGCTTCTGGAGTTGATAATGTCTCTGTAATTGTCCGAGGTTCATTCTCAACCAAGTAAGCCAGAAATTTCGGACCAAAAGATTTCTCTTTCCTGGCCCTTTTACTTCGCCTTGGTTCTGTTTCAGGATCAGTTGGATTTTCATCCATATCTGTATCCATTTGGTCATAATCGTCAGATTCCGGAGAATCATGACTCCTTTTGCGCGAGGCGACTTCATTTTCCTTTTTAGGAAAGCTTGTCTCAAAGAACTCAGCATTCTTTGACTCTATTATTGTACTCCCATGAATATCTGGTATATTTGATTTATGTACCAGAAAGCGATAAACATTACTTAATTGTGTATCCAATGAAGATGTAATCTACAGTCTTAGGTCCTATCTTGACCTGTTTTAGCTTAGGTACCTCGACCTTGGCCAAAAAACCTCATACCCATAGGTATATGTAAGAGGGTGCCTTTCCTTTCCACAGTTCATATGGAGTTTTCTCCTTATTTCTGTGAGGGACTGATCGGTGTATTTTATATACACCTTTCGAGTCAGTTTTAGTTAGTCTTTTGTCCCATTTTGCACATATAATTGTCGTATTAGGATAGTTTTTCTTTCTTTTGAGTCAAAGTGGTTAAAATGGCCAAATGGCGGAAAAGGAGCAAAAAGAGGGCAAAGAGAGATGCGGTGAGCAGAGAAAGTGGCGAACAAGACTAAAATCCGGACTAGCGCGGCCTCCTGCGATCAGCGAGCGCGGCGCCATCATTCGAAGAAGGTGCGAAGATCCAGCGCGGCTCGCGAACGCGGCGCACTATCGAAGGGCGAAGACTTCGTCGCGCGCCTCGAAGACGAAGCGAGCGCGGCGCTAAACATCCCGAGCTACGAAGATTGGCCGCGGCGCCTCGAGCAGCGAGATAGCGAGGCGCGGCGCCAAAACACCCGACGGATTGCGAACTTCCGGCGCCATGCAGGTCGCGGCGCCGCAGCGGAAAAATTAGGTTTTGGGCGAATTTAGGCGGCCTGAAGGAAAAAAAGGGAGGCGGTTTGCAGCCTATAAAAGGAGAACCCTAGGCAGTTTTTGGGGGTTCCCCTTCTTGCACAACACAAGACTTTTTTCTTGGAGATTGGACACCATTAGTTTAGTAATTTCTTTTCATTTTCTTTACTTTATTTCAGTTTTGCATGATGAACATGGAATTAGTTCTTGTCATCTTTATGGCTAGGAACTAATTCTCTTATAGGGCTTTCTATGTTGAACTGCTTGAAACTTATGTTATAAATTAATGCATGCTTATGGTTATTGTTCTTATTGAGAGATCTATCCAATAATTGAGTTGAATTCTTGGTAATTAATTGACAACTAATTATCACTATATGATTTCTAATCAGATTCTGAAAAGGGGGGATTGTGAATATGCTTTAAGTTGGGTAGACATTCTTGGATTGGGGATGAAAATACCTCAATTATTTATGTAGCGTTGATGAGAGGCTTAACAACCCTAATTTTGCGCATTGTGCGTGACGGTCAACTAGGTTTTTGTTCTTAATCCTCCTATAAAGTTGCCCTTATCAGCGAAAGTTAGGTAAGGAACGATACTGGGGTTGAGTGTTTATATAACCCTAACGGGAGTATAAAACGATTTCGTAAACCTGCTTTCTCCAAAAGAAGAATACCATAAGTAATGCATTAGTAAGTAACATAAGCGAATAGTAAGGATACATAGAAGCCCTATTCTCATCACAACTGAAGTAAACCTTTTAGTTAAATAACTTTTATAATTCTTAGTCATAAACAACCAATCAATCATACATTCACCAAATAGATACTAGAAAATAGATAATTGGTACTTGAACCCTAATCCCAGAGGACGATATTCGGTCTTATCTAAGACTATACTCGCGATCGATAACGTACACTTGCGTTTAAGTGTGTGCGTCTTACGCGTCAAGTTTTTGGCGTTCTTGGACTAGGCATAGTTCAATATCAAAGTTGTCTATTTTTGATTTCTAATTTGGTTTTAACTTTCTTTTAATTTTTAATTTTACGTCTTTCTTTTGAAAAATTGAAGTCTGTGATTTGTTGTTTGTTTTGGTCTATTTTGAAGCGATTTATGCGAAGGAGAAGAGGAAGCGGACACTCTTGTTCCTTCAATCGAAATTGAGAAAACCTGCAAGCGAGCGAAAGAATCGGATTGCAACCTTGCTAGAGATGAGCGGCATTCGAGCAACAGCGGGATGGGAGAAGGGTTAGGAGAAAATCAACCCCATCGGGAATACCTCGACAAATGCCAATAGGCGTGGAAGAGAGAGTCAAATCCGGCCCAGAAAGAAGTTTGGGAGATTATGTCTTTGCCGAGTGAATGTAGCAGGACTTGCATTAGGCTCACTGATAAGCCAACAACTTCGAGATAAAACCAGCGATTACGAGCATGGTACGACACGATGCAATTCGAGGCTGCCGTGGAGGACCAGCGTATACCTGTGACTAATTTCTTGGAGCTATGTGCAACTTTTAGATATAACGCGTATTCTTGATGATCTTGCCGTCAGTTGAGGCTCTTTCCTTCTCACTCGGGGATAGAACAAAAGTATGGTTGAATTCCTGTCGGTATTCGATTTTCACATGACACGGTGACACGAAATTCTTAGCCAAGTTCTTTCCTCCGTGTAAGCGTGAAACTAAGAGGGAGTTGAACAACTTCTACGGTGATGGAGAGTCCTTATATGAAGCTTGGGAAGGTTCGAGGATCTACAGGAAGTGCCAGCACCTGCGTTGAGTTGTGGAACTTGGTCCACATCTTCTACAAATGGTGGCGACAACGAGAACCATCATAGATCGTGGCCGGTGGAGCATTCGCGAGAAAGCGACCACGGCCTCGTGAGTTATTAGAAGATATGGCCACTAACAACCATGTATCCAAGAGAGGCGACTAGTGGGAGAAGAACCGTGAGTCCACGAGATAGATCTTATTTACGCCTTGAATGCCCAGTGGCTCTTCTAGCGAAAGCGATTGCGTGACACACGATGTCGATAAATGCGTCTGAGATGCCTAAAAGCTGTGAGATATGTGGTGGCCTACATACATTTGATAGGTGTCCTTCAGCGGATCCAACAACATACCAATGGAGCGGCGAGTGTCAGCGGTAGGTAATTACGAGGCGGCGAACAACCCTACTCAAACACTTATAATCCGGGGTGGAGAATCACCCAAATTTCATGGAAAGGAGATCGGGGCCATGAATCAATATCGAGCGTGAGAACCGATGCGAGCGCAGAGCCAATATCGAAGCGGCGAAATCGATATGAGCAATATCGTAAGCAGCGATACGAGAATCGCGGCCTTCACTCAGGCCCACAACATCAGCGATTGATACGCGATTCGAAAAGAAAAAGCGAGCGGTAAGCGGTAGCGACGCACTTGCAATGCGACCCGATTCGTAGCGAAGCTAGATCTCATTCGAGAACACGAAACTCAGTGGGTCATTTCAAAGCAAGCAAACATCGAAGCAGAACGCTGCCAATCTGAGGTAAATCAGAAAGCGATGTCGAGCGATGCGATTGAGAAGTGAAGCGATTGGAAGCGGCGATCGCTCAACCGGTAGTTGAGAAGCAATCGAGTTAGAAAAAAGAAGGTAATTGAGCCTAGCCCGGTGATAGAAAACTCCGGAGAAGGAGTATACGAGAAAGATCCCTTTCCCAGATTACAGAGGAAGCGGTCGATAAACAATTTTCCAAATTTTTGGAAGTATTCGGAAAGTGCGTATCAACATACCTTTTATAGAGGCTTTGGGCGAGATGCCTTCCTATTTCAAGTTCATGAAAGAAATCTTGGGAAAAAGAAGAAAAGTGGCGGAATATGAAATAGTAGCACTTGAGAAGAGTGTAGTGCTATCCTGCAAAGAAGTTGCCACCCAAGCTAAAGGATCGAGGAGCTTCACACTTGCACAGATGGCGGGGTAACTTGCATGAGCGCTATGTGATTTAGGGGCAAGTATAAATCTAATGCCCTGTCGGTATTCAAGAGATTGGAGTTGGGTGAGGCGAACCAACCATAGTAAGCTGCGATTGGCCAAGCGGGGCGGTGGTGCGTCGAGAGGCAAGATCGAGGGCGTAATTGTGAAAGTAGGAAATTCTTCTTTCTGCATTTCCTCATCCTCGATATGGAAGAAGACGCGAAATCCGATCATATTGGGAGGCCATTCCTAGCAACGGGAGAGCTTTGATTGATGTTGAAAGAGGAACTAACACTAAGGGTGGAGAATGAAGAAATGGTGTTTAAAGTTTTTAAACACATCATGAAACCACCAACAATAAGTGGGTGCTTTGCAATCGAGACCATCAAACCCCATGCCGGCCATTACAAGTCAACCAACGAGCGATGAGCCCAAGAAAGCAAGCATTGTTTGCGAAATGCACTAAAGGAGGTAAGTGTTCTGAACTCCTATTACCGATAATGCCAAAAGAAAAGAAAAGAAAACGCCGGATGTGGAGGAAATGGATAGGTTGGGGCTTAATCCTCCCAAGGTTATTAAGGTTAAGGAACTTGCGTCCGGCTAAAAAGACGTTAAAGGCAGCGCTAGTTGGGAAGCAACCAACGTTTTGAATTATGTCATTTTAATTTCTGTATTTTTTTTATTTTATTTTGTCTAGAACAATCTCACGGTCTTGGGTCTTGTGTTTGTCTTTGTGATTGATAGGTGCAGGAAATAAAGCGAAGGGCGAAAGTGAGCAGCCGAGATTCCGAAAAGCGGGTAAGCCTTGGCTGAGAGGCATGCGCGAAAAGAAGCAACAGCGCAGTTTAAGCGCATGGCCAGGAAGCGGCGCGGCACAAAAATTCAGAAAATTTGCCAAATTTAGCGCGCATTTCGATGTAAAGCATGGCAGAAAGTCCCGGGCGCGGATGATTGGCCGTGGCGCCTAAAAGCGCATGGCGCGGCGGGAATCCAGAAACTTAAAACGGCCAAAAATCAGATTTTCCCCAATTCAAAAATCAAAAACCTAACTTTCCCTCTCCAAAAACCCACGAAATCCCAGAAATTGTCCACAAATCTTCCACAAATCCAACACAACCACAACCTAAACTCTTAAATCCCTCAAAACCCCCAACTATCCCAAACAACAAAGCTCCATTTCATACCCTCAAGCCAACTAATTGAAACAAGAATAACGTGAAGCTCTCATAAAAAGGTAATTCTTTTCTTTGTTCTTGAATCCTTTTACTGAAGCCATAGGAAGTAGTAGTTTGGAGGAGTATTGTAGTTGAGGTAGTTTGGAGTCTTTGAAAAGTGATTTTGAAGGTTGTGGGTAAAGAGTAGAAAAGGAGGTTGTGGGTATTGAGTAGAAAGGTTGAAGTTTGGGGGTGTTGTATTCGCTGCTAGTGTTGAGTAGGAGACATTTGTGCCACTAAATTGAAAGCTCCAGAAATTGTTTTAACCATGGCCACCAGAAAAAGAAGAGGCTCCACATCCACCCCAACCACAATATGGCGAAAGTAGGTTTGTAAGCTACGAAGCCTCTCAAAGATACAAAAGCTTGATACTGACCCTTAATACGAGAAAGGGAATGGGTACCAGGCATCATTTGGAGAAGGAGATGTTTATGAGCTCATTCGAGCGATGATTGAGTTAAGGAGTGGAAAATTTGTGAACCGGAGAAGATAACACCGAAACACAACAATGGTGAGAGAATTTTATGCCAACTTTAGGAGAAGGTGAAAAGGGGATGCTTTGTAAGGGAAGCTATGTGCCTATGGCGAGAACATATTAATATACAATTGAAAGCGATTGATGTTGAAGAAAGAAGTGATTGGAATCACTTTAGAACATAGTCTGAAGCGTTGACCACGTCGATTGGAATCTGTTGCAGTAATCTACCGAGTAATATTTTGAGATTGGAAGAAATGGATCGAAAGCGGCGGTGCCAATTCAACAAGGTAGCGAGCTTGGCTGTATTTTGTCGGTGCCGCGTGATTCCGTCCACGCACTTCACCGTGCGGAAGATAGGATTAAGTTGATTTATGGAATTATGAGGAAAGAAATAGTGCGAGCATTGGAGAAATCAGCGAGTTGGTGACAACAGTGGATTGGGACACGACTCGCTTATTACGATCTATGCCACGTAGTGCGATCCACAACTACCGGATACTCGTGAAAGAAACCAGCTGCCGGTGTCACATGGGATAGTGCACTCATTTCAGACCACTAGCCCGTGACGGGCCGAGAGTACAACCACCGCGTGGCGGCCAGCAGAGGCCGCCATGGATGAAGATAAGCACGAAATAGGGGCTCATATGGCGAGACCCGACCACATACCACGCGGGAAGCGAGAACCTTCAGAGCCCTGATGGGGCAATTGTACCAACATCGGAGGAGATGATGCATACGCGCAAACAGTAGTACAAGGGCGAAGAAACAAGGCAACAAATCGACGGTGAGTGCCTTGTTCCACCAATAGTCGACGCATTATCCACCACCACCACCGCATTTTAGCCAAAGTCCGTAAGTGTCTTTTCTTTTATTTTCTTTGAGTCTTGCACACATTGGGGACAATGTGTGATTTAAGTTTAAGTGTTTTATTTGTGTGTCATGTTATGTTTTATTTAAGTCTTTTATTTGTTTTATGTTTATTTTGAGTCACCAATTTTTTTTCTTTTGAGTCATAATTGCACATTAAAGATCATGTATCTTTGTAGTTGCTAGAAACACCTAGTGAAGTAAGGTGGAATAATGTAAAGGAATTGAAGCAACTATCTAAACACTTAGGTTAGATATGCCAAAACTCACGGTCTGTCTATTTGGAGTTTCTTGCTTGAGTTATGCATGTTAAATGATAAATGCCTATGTGTTATGATTGCTTGCTATTTGAGGCGAAATAGTTAGGATATGCATGTTAGGGAGATGACTCAGGCATTTCTTTGATAGCCAATTCTTACCATTCTTTTCTATCCTGGACTTTAAAAATATCCCTAGTCAGCCCCATTGAGCCTAAATTTGAAACTTTTTCTTTGACACCCTATATTCCCACAAATTGTACCATAAGTAAAAAAATATGAAATAGTGGAGTACATTGTGTTAAAAAGAAGAAACAAAAATAGTGAACAAGTTTGATGCACCCCAATGGAAAAATAATAAGAAAGAGGCAAAAGCCTAAGTTTGGGGGTGCCTATTAGTATAATACACTTCACTCTCCCAAAACAAAAGAGGGGAAGAATAGAATTGAAGTGAAGGAAAGAATCAAAAGAAAAAGGGAAAAATTGAAAAACCAAAAGAGCTTATGGTACAGAAAAATGAGCCTAAATGCTTATCTTTACCAACCCCTACCTAAGCCTACATTACAACCCTTAAAGTCCTGAAGATCTCTTTTATGCATATCTAGAATTAGTGGAGAATAGCAAGTAATCATGCCATAGGAATTCTTGAATTTATATGCATGATTTAGCATATTGACTTCCATTAAGCATGATGAATATGAGTTTGCGAAATACTTAGCTTCATGTGGTTAGTGTGCTGAAAAATTTCATGATATATGTTCCTGCATATTATTCTGCTAACCTTCATGTTTTTCTAGTTAACATTTATGCAGCAAAAGTGATCAATGGCAGGGAGTCCTTTTATTTTTCGTTCTTTGAGTCCTTTTTTTTATTGTATTTCTTTCTATCTTTGCTCGAGGGCGAGCAAAGGTTAAGTTTGGGGGTATTTGATCGGTGTATTTTATATACACCTTTCGAGTCAGTTTTAGTTAGTCTTTTGTCCCATTTTGCACATATAATTGTCGTATTAGGATAGTTTTTCTTTCTTTTGAGTCAAAGTGGTTAAAATGACCAAATGGCGGAAAAGGAGCAAAAAGAGGGCAAAAAAGGAGATGTCGAGTGAAAGCAGAAAGTGGCGAACAAGGCTAAAATCGGACCAGTACGCGGCCTCACTGCGATCAAAATGGCGCGCGCCATCATTCGAAGAAGGTGCGAAGATCCAGCGCGGCTAAAGCGGCCGCGCGCCACTATCGAAGGGCGAAGGCTGTTGCGCGCTCGAAGACGAGGCAGGCGCGCGCTAAACATCCGAGGCTACGAAGATTCAGCGCGCCGAACAGCGAGCGCGGGCGCGGCGCCAAAACACTCGGCGGATTGCGAACTTCCGGCGCGCATGCGCAGCCGCGCCGACGCGGAAAAATTAGGTTTTGGGCGAATTTACGGGCTGAAGGAAAAGAGGGAGGCGGTTTGCAGCCTATAAAAGGAGAACCCTAGGCAGTTTTTGGGGGTTCCCCTTCTTGCACAACACAAGACTTTTTTCTTGGAGATTGGAAACCATTAGTTTAGTAATTTCTTTTCCTTTTCTTTACTTTATTTCAGTTTTGCATGATGAACATGGAATTAGTTCTTGTCATCTTTATGGCTAGGAACTAATTCTCTTATAGGGTTTTCTATGTTGAACTGCTTGAAACTTATGTTATAAATTAATGCATGCTTATGGTTATTGTTCTTATTGAGAGATCTATCAAATAATTGAGTTTAATTCTTGGTAATTAATTGACAACTAATTATCACTATATGATTTCTAATCAGATTCTGAAAAGGGGGGATTGTGAATATGCTTTAAGTTGGGTAGACATTCTTGGATTGGGGATGAAAATACCTCAATTATTTATGTAGCGTTGATGAGAGGCTTAACAACCCTAATTTTGCGCATTGTGCGTGACGGTCAACTAGGTTTTTGTTCTTAATCCTCCTATAAAGTTGCCACTTATCGTGAAAGTTAGGTAAGGAACGATCGAGGTTGAGTGTTTATATAACCCTAACGGGAGTATAAAGCGATTTAAATAAACCTGCTTTCTCCAAAAGAAGAATACCATAAGTAATGCATTAGTAAGTAGCATAAGCGAATAGTAAGGATACATAGAAGTCCTATTCTCATCACAACTGAAGTAAACCTTTTAGTTAAATAACTTTTATAATTCTTAGTCATAAACAACCAATCAATCATACATTCACCAAATAGATACTAGAAAATAGATAATTGGTACTTGAACCCTAATCCCAGAGGACGATATTCGGTCTTATCTAAGACTATACTACTTGATACGATAACGTGCACTTGCGTTTAAGTGTGTGCATCTTAACGCGCATCAGGGACTCTATTGAGTATCATGTTAACAGTAAGAACTGCCTCTCCCCACATGTTTTGCGCAAGGCCGGAATTGATAAGCAAGGCGTTTATCATTTCCTTTAGTGTACGGTTCTTGTATTCCGTCACACCGTTTGACTGTGGAGAGTATGGTGCAGTTGTTTGATGGATTATGCCGGTTTGGGCACAGTATTCCTCAAACGGAGCTACATACTCTCTCCCTCTATCGCTACGAATCACTTTAATTCGTAGACTTAGTTGGTTTTCAACCTCGGCTTTATAGCGCTTAAAGGCATCGAACATTTCGTCCTTACTTTTGAGTAAATAAAGGTAGCAGTACCTTGTACTATCATATATGAAAGTCATAAAGTACTTATTCCCCCCTCTAGTTTGAGCGAACTTTAAATCATAGATGTCTGTGTGTATAAGTTCTAGAGGGGCGGTATCTCGTTCTACAGAACGGAAAGCCAACTTGGTAAGTTTTGCCTCTACACATACCTCACATTTGGATTGAGGGTTTATAGCGTCAGACGACAATAACTCCAGCTTTACCAATCATTTAATTGACTGATAGTTTACGTGTCCCAGTCTATGATGCCACAGACTGGGCGACTGAAGCAAGTAAGAAGATGCACTTTCATTAATGTTACGAATTACAGACATGGCGTTTAATTTGAAGAGGCCTTCACATGCGAACCCCCTTCCTACAAACACGCCATTCTTAGTAATAACAAACTTGCCGGATTCGAACACTACTCGAAATCCGGCTTGAACTAAAATATTAACAGAAATTAAATTCTTCCGGATGTACGAAACATGCATGACATTCTTCAACTTGAGGTCTTTGCCAGAAGACATCTTGAGTACTACAATGCCTTCTCCAGCACATCTGAGGTAGCATTGTTTCCCATGTATACTTACCGCCAACTTCTGCATAGGTAGAGAAAGCATTGCGGTCAGAGCATATGTGACGGGTTGCACCCGTACCCAACCACCACCGTTTGGGATTTTCAACCAGATTTGCTTCTAGCACGATGGCCGAAAAGTCTTCACAGAGATCATTAAGGATCTTGTCTTCAACCATGTTGGCTTTGGCCTTCTTCTTTCATTTGGCCTTCTCCTGCTGCACGCGCTTCAACTGGCGGCAGTCTTTGATCATGTGGCCAGCTTTGCCACAATGGTGACAGTTGCCCTTGAATTTATCAACGGTCGAAGTCTTTCCATCTTTCAGAAACTTGCGTTTCTTACTCGGGTTTCCTTTGGTCTCAACCAAGTTAGCCTTGACATCAGTTGTTGCCTTGCCTTTGATCAAGGCCTTCTTGTTGTCTTAATGGATATGAAGTTTGATGACAAGTTCTTCAAAACTCATTTCCTTGGATTTAAGTTTGAGATAACTAGTGAATTCACCCCACAAGGGAGGTAATTTTTCAATAAGAGAAGCGACCAAGAATGACTCATTGGGCTTCATACCTTCTAGATCCATATCACGGATGATTAACTGGAACTTCCGCACTTGTGACATGACTGATTTGTCATTCACCATTTGGTACTTCAGAAACTTTCCAACTATAAATTTCTTAGCACCCGCATCATGAGTGTTGTACTTCTTCTGCAACAGATCTCATAACTCCTTTGCGATATTTGTAGTGCAATATACCGTGTAGAGTGGGTCACACATGTAATTCAAGATGTAGTTCATGCACATGTAGTCGTTTTGACTCCAGGAGTCAAATTTCATCATCAGGCCACCAGTAGCCTGGGTATCCTGGCCCGTCTGAACCGTGTTGTTGGTTTGGACGTCCATATCATCTCTAACAATAGGAGGATCTTCAAACTTTTCGGGTCTTTCGGCTTGAAAGTTGGGAGGAATCATAGTATTCCCAATGGTATCAAAAGTGATACCAGCGATGTTAGCAGTGCCAGAGGATGTGGCATTGTTGGAAGCAGAGACTTGTTCCTTTCCATTCACTATCTTTAGTTCTTCGTAATAATAATTTTGTCTTAACTGTTGTAAAGTTTGTGGGAATGAACGGGAATGGAAGAACTGGAAGGTTAGACACAAAGAAGTTTAGTGCAATGTTTGTAGAGTCGATTGTTTGACAATATCTCCTTAAGACAAAATTATTCTCGTATATAATGACTTACGGTAGATGGATAATAGTCTCCCAAGATAAAACGACAATATTTTCTTAAGTACAAGTCCAATACTTGAGAATCCTTGTAGAAGAAACAAGAACAAAAGATTGCTAGAGATAGAAGAAAAACTCTCAACAATTTTCAGATTTGTGTTGTCAATGGATGATGTAAATCTAATTTTGAGGCCACTTTTATAGTTGCAAAATGATCATTAACATACCATGTGAAAGCACTAAATGGGGTGCATAGATTTCTCCAAAAGACACCTTGATCATGCCAAGAGTTGACTGATCTTTGGCTCTTCAAATCAGTCCATGAATCAGAAGATTCTGGAGAAATTTCAGTTCTCTGAACCTGGAGCGCCGCGGCCCTGCACTGGCGGCGCTCACCTGTCAGAAAATAGCTTCGAGTCACAGGAGTTTTGGCGCCGCGACCCTTGGTCAGCGGCGCTGCTCCGTCGTGGCTCGGTGCCGCGGCTCTTCCCCATTTTTCGTATTTTGCACCTTTCTTCTTTTCTTATACCGTCGTGGGAGACACATTAATTTGGCCAATTAATCGTACATTCTTACCTAACTTAAGAACACTTTAACATGTGTACCAACATCTCTTTCACTACGTGAATTTTAGCTAGACGTTGTACGACACATGCATGTGTATGAAAATTGTATTTCCGACATGCGGGGCCCCATGTGTTCAAGTTATTAAGAACAGGATAAATCAAATTCCACTAGGTAAATTTTCCAACATATTGTACATTTATTCTATTAAAAAAGTTAAAATATATGTAGTCGGTGAGAGCCCGATACAATCTTTCCGTTCCAATAGCACAATATCGTTATGTTGTCTTTAACCATCCTAATCAAAGTATAAAAAATATTAAAAGTTAATAATCTATTTCAATAAAACAGAGATGAGAATTCACCTCATAACCCACAACATCTTTATGAAAATAAAAGTATACACTAGTTAAACTAAAAATTAAAAAGTGGGAATTCAAAAGAATTTTCACTAGTTGAAAGATGATTATGTAGTACTGAGTTTGATTGAGCATTACTGATGCTCAAAATTGAAATAAAAATTTCCTTTCTTCACAACAAAAAAACTAAAAACTATAAACATGGTAAAATGAAACATATATAAAAATCTAAAAATCACATTACCTTTAAAATAAAAGTTCAATGATATTCATTAAACTAATAAGATGAATTTAGTTGGAAATCAATTCAATCTAAGGCATCAAATTAGTGTATTTGTGTGTGCATTTGAGTTACAATAATGTTTAATTGAAAAAAACTAACTCATGTTAAAACAAAATAAGAAAAGTTACCTGATACTCCGTAGAGTAGTTCTGCCGTCATCTGAGGACTTGGATTGGTGATATGAATAGGGTTGAGAAGGTAGAAGAGTTTATTTAGTTGTTGGTGTTTATGACTTAAAAAAATAAAAGAAAGACAAATAAGATTGCATATGTGGCATGACAATCTACTTGGCAATCCACGTGACAAAATGAGTAGTAAAATGAAAATTAATTTTGGAGAGTAGTATTCTGGAAATAATTTTTTCAGAAAGTACTACCATGAGTTCAAAAAAAGTTGTCTTTTTAAAAAACATTTAAAAAGGAAATGGGGTATAACCAAGAAAGCTAAATCATCTATCCTATTCATGTAACATTCTTTCCTCTTTAATCTGTCCGAAAAAGAACGCTACTAATTTTTTATAGGGAAAAAGGTTAAATTTGCCCTCCAATATGTTTTATGGAACACATTTGCCCTCCGTTAAACTTAGAGATCAAATATACCCTCACCGTTTGCAAACTTGTTAAATTAGCCCTCATTTGGACAGAAAGTTGACGTGTACGCCACATTAGATCCACGTTGGATCCACGTGGACATATATTAAACATAACCCTAACCCTACCTAACCAGCCGCCTCCCTCCCCCTCAGCCGCTACATCACCGCCGTTGTCACCGCCTTGGAACACAACCTAAAAACAATATTATGCGCGAGCTATGGATTTCTATATCCAAACAATGAGAACTTACAAGCTTCTCTTCTTATTTGTTTAACTTTCTTACATATCTCATGTTATTTTTTTCTTGCTCTTGATTTTGGCCTTAGCTTTTGGGTTCGAATTAATTTTTTTATTTTGATTCCAATTTCTTAATAACTTCCTATAGCTTAGAATCCTCTATTTTTCCGGCAAAGAATGTGGCGTGGCGGTGGTGACATATCTGAAAAAGAACGATAGTGGTAGAAGAAATATGTGGCTGAAGAAAAGAAATGAAAGGAGAAGAGTGGCGAGCAGTAGTGCGATGGTGGTGTGAAGGTCGTCGGAGCAGTAATGGGGAAGAGGGAGACGAGCGACGGGATGGTGCTTTGGTTGTTTGCCGTTGGTGGGTGTGACAGAGCTGATGGTCTGATATCGCAGTGTCGACGTTGTGGTGGTTGGCCGGTTTGACGTCGAATGCGTCGTTCGGTTGTTGGTTCATGGTAGATCTGGTATTTGTTAGTGGTTGCGAAGAAGCGATGGATGTGGGGAGTTATGATTCGCCGGAGACGATGGTAACGTAGTGGACACACTCGTGGATCTGGCCGGAGTTTGATGGGGTTCACCGGAGTGTTTGTTAGTCGATGTGATGTTGTTTGTTTTATGGTGTGGTTGTGTTGGTATAGTGGTAGTGGTGTACGCAATGAGGTGGTCAGCGTTGGTTGTTGGAGGTCGGAGTGGTGGTGCGGTTGTGGTTGTTGGAGTGTTCGTTTGTGGTTGTGATGGTACATGAGTCATTTGGTTGTTGAAGTAGTGGGGTGGCGATGTGATATGGTAACAGTGGTTTGGGTAGTGGGATGAAGGGCGGCGGCTCGTCGACGATGGCGGTGGAGCGGCGGTTGTTTGGTGTAGGTCCCATATGCCATGTGTTTGATTGTCCTCCACGTGGATCCAAGTGGCGTACACGTCAATTTCCCATAAATGAGGGCAAATTTAACAAGTTTGCAAACGGTGAGGGTATATTTGATCCCAAAGTTTAACGGAGGGCAAATGTGTTCCATAAAATATAGTTGGAGGGAAAATTTGACCAACAACAACAACATACCAGTGAAGTCTCACAACGTGGAGTCTGGGGAGGGTAACATTACCTCTACTTTGGTAGGTAGAGCGGATGTTTCCGAGAGACCCTCGGCTCAGGACAAGCAAAACAAAAAAAAAGTGAGATCCGGTAAAAAATTTAGAGCAGTAAGAAAATGTTGATAGCAAACGCGAATACGTCATGATAGCGCATCCTGAAAAGAAGCAGTAACTACGCAGATAAATGAGATAAATCAAGTACATTAAAGAGCGCATAGTAGAAGAAATAAAACTACAGAAGACTATAGAGCGATACTACGCCTATTCGTATGATATGCTAAGCATGCCTACAGTAATAACTATTGATCCTTTTTCCTTTTTTATATTTAATATTAGTATTCGACTTTAAACTTCTAACTTTACTCTTATTGAATGATTTGACATATTTTAGATGACAAATTTCAAAAGTCTTTATTTTTCTTTTAAACTCCATCTAATCAAACACCTTTACATAAATTAGGACGGAGGAAATACTATTAATAACGAAAGCCAAATAGAAAAATGATAAAAATGCCAGGAAAGATAAACATCATATAATTGAATATAAAAGGGTTGGTCTTTCACTCACTCTCATTCATCTGCCATCTATTTGCCAGTTCAGATACATATTTTTTTATTATTGTGTTTCATCAATGCTGCCAAGATCACCTCTGGCAGCATCTTTACTCCCTACATTTAATATCTAGGATTCTTTCCCTATGCCAATACTCATTTCAAAATAATTTATCCTCCTGAAAACTATACTTCTTCTTTCTTATCCTTTCTGATAGGCTCTGTGACAAAGTTAAGAAGCCAATCAAGATTCATCAGCTAAATGATTCAAGATTCAATCCCTGCTTGTTTCTCAGCAGGGGAAAAGTTAACAGATGACCATGCTGCAGTAACCAGGTCAGGCCAAAGCATTTTTATGTCCGTTTATCGGACTAAAATTGCTAATCAATGCCGGTTAATCACAGTAACTTGGTGCAAGAACTTGTTGCTCCATGGTTTATCAGTGTCAGTAGAAGGGTCATCAAGTGGAGATGGGCAGTATACTTGCAAGGTGGAACTAAAGCCATGGTACTTCTGGAGGAAACAAGGTTCAAAACACTTTCTTTTGGACAGTAAGCCAGTTGACATTTTCTGGGATCTTAAGGCTGCTAAATTTAATGGCGAAACGGAGCCAATCTCGGAGTATTATGTAGCTGTTGTTTGTGATGAAGAAGTTATTTTGCTGCTTGGTGATTTGAAGAAAGATGCTTATAGAAAAACAGGCTGCAGGCCAGCACTGATTGAACCAATTCTGGTATCAAGAAAAGAACACATTTTTGGTAAAAAGAAGTTTTCAACAAGAGTTAAGTTCCACGACAAGGGAAGAATGCATGAGATCTCTATTGAGTGCAAGAACAGAATTAATAGCAGTGGAATTTCAATTGATGGGGTTGATCCAGAAATGGAGATAAGGATAGATGGGAAATTGTTCATTCATGTGAAGCATTTGCAGTGGAAATTCAGAGGAAACGAATCGATTCATCTCAACAAAGTGAGGATAGAAGTTTACTGGGATGTTCATGATTGGATTTTCAATCCTGGTTTAAGGCATGCTTTGTTTATTTTCAAGCCAGTTCTGTTATCCACACCCCCTTCATCAGTATCCGAATTACCATCACCGCCATTCTCTTCATCAACATCAACTCCGTTATCATCCCAAACGGGTAGCTCAGGGTCAATAGAGGGGTTAATTTCAAGCAACTCCTCAGATTTCTGCCTGTTTCTTTATGCTTGGAAGGTAGAATGAGATAGTTACTTTGAGTGAATATTGGTTATTTGATTGTATCATCATTAAAAGCAGCTAAAAACATAATGTGGGAAAGAGAAAAAAAGGAGACTCGTGTCATGGCCTAATTAGGAATGAGATTGGGTTGACAGCTGAGAGAAGAAAAGAGCAAGGCACATGGGAAGAAATTGGGGGCCCAAATTAGCATATTGTGGCTGCAAGGTAGTTACAGCTGTTTGTGAAAAAGAAGTGGGCATAATTGGACAAAGACAGATTGGATAACATAACATGCCCAATTATTTTCCCAATCTAGAGGCATCTCCATGTTCGTTTTGTCCCACGGTTTTCTTCTCTTTCTCAACTCTGGTTTTTGATAAGTGAGCAATTATTTTGTGATACTTTTGTCTTCTAAATTCTATATATATACAGAAATATATTGAGTACATTTACTTCACTGTATTTCTGCATATGGCAAAAATGCTATCGCGGTGTGTATAGGCAATAACGAAGGTAAAATAAACTCTGTTGAATTCCTATTTCAAGAAAAAGACAAGGCATTTGCATACTTGAACTACTAAGATGGCAAGATCGTAGAAAAATCCTTAATGCATTTAGGAAATGACCAACATCTTAACTTATATTGCAAAAATGTAGTACACGTCTCCTGTTAGTGTCAAGCACTTGCTATTATACCAAAAGCTATAGCTGATAGCAAAGGCACAACTTTATTTCTTAAGTAAGCAATCAAGCAAGCACCATGTTCCATCATGACTTCGACTAGGGCCCCGGCACATTACCTGGGACTCGCCATAGGCAGGATATTGACATTACTCAACAACCTGACTATTAGGGATTAGAAGCCCTCTCATCATAAGACAACAAAGGCACTCTTGTTATAATATTCATATTTGTCATTGGTAGAAACTCTAGATGAGTAAAATACAGTCTTCTCTTTCTTTATAAAATTTATTGTGCAATGATTATTAATATTATCATGTTTTTTAAAAAGGGTGTGGGCTCCTTTCATAATAAGACAAAACAAATGATAAGGGATGGGGGATTTAATACTCTGGAGTTCTATCGGAAATGCATTGGCTCAGGTCAATAAAAACAATTGAACAGATGTGCTGGAGACTTTACATCATAGCTGTTCTACAGTCTGGCCACAATCCTATTTAAGGTTAGCCTATTGATAAGTTTGATTGATAACAGACTGACAAGTTTGGTCAAGAAAATTTAATAAAAGAATATTTTGACTTATGGCATTGTAGTATTATTTATGGCTGGATAGACCTTTTTGACATACAACTGCTAAAAAAGAATGAAATAAATGAACACTCAAAGTGCTAACTTCAAGTTATACAAATCTGAACAAAGATGTTGAGTTGGAAGTTGGAATTAAGGGAACTGGCTGTGATTCAAGGAAGAATATTTTCTTCAAGATCAAGGATATTCATGGAAAGAAATAGGTATCACAAAGATCCAGTTTTTTCATGGGATACAATAACTGAAACAAATCCATGTTCAGAATGGGCCATGACTACATGACATGGGATACAGATAGTATTGATGAAGTGAAATCATCTATGTAGTAAATACACAATAGCCTAGGATGTGTATGTGTTCGTCTGATTGTTGTGCGATTTTTTCCTTTTACTGGTGCATTGAGCATTTAGGAAGCGGAGAATTGAGCATAAGGAGAGTCGTTAGATTCATGAATTAATCACACTAGTCATGCAGGAATTTTAATTCAGGAATTATGTGCATAACTATGTACTGAAAGATAATATAAAGATTGTGATACAAGAAGATAGAATAAACATTACTGATAATGCATGTGGCAACAGCTCAGACACATAAATAAAAAATTAATTAAATAAGAGCAACAACCAAAACAGCTATCCAAACATTTAGAAAATTCCCTATTATTTTGTATGTTTTCAGAAAAAAATTATAATCCAAAATTCACTTTCCATCAGCTTGACAGTTCTCTGACCAAAATTTGAGATTGGATGATCGAAATTACTCATATTTTAGCAGATACTGTAACTCACTTCCCAAAGCCAAACCACTTTGCTAAGAAGAAAGCCTTGTTCTTGCCACGAGAAGCATCGGCTGGTTTTGCTGGTGATGCTGGAGGAGCATGTACAGGTGCAATTGTAGGTTTACCTAGTAGGGACAAAAAGGATTAGACTAATAAGGTGTTGTTGCGGAGTCATTAATGAATTGTACTGCATTAGACTAATATTGGTAAGAAACCGGACACATATCTTTTATGTTAAGACAAATTAATTCTTCATGAGCATGATGAAAAGTTTAATGACCAAACCCAATCAGCTCTAATCTGATCAAGGTGATGAATTGTTCCGATGTTTTCGAGATCCTCTACAAGTCTTCAGTCCAATCATAATAATCAGACAGTTTGAATTAATTCAGGAATGACAAAGGCTCGATGATAATCTTCGCGCAAGACAATTACTTCAACCAAAATTAATATGAAGTGCATATAGAAGGGCAAATGAAGTGAAGTACCTGTGTTTGGTGACACTTTATTTGTCTCCCCATTCTTCACGTCTTTAGAAATCTTATCCGAACTTGGTGTATTTACTTGAGGAATGGAATTCCTCTCTGATACGTGTTCTGCTCTATATTTATGGCTAGCTGCAATCATCACTAGTAATTTAATTTTGGGGGTTGCAGCAAGAAAGCGAGTGTTATGACAACATCATGTTAAGTGAATATAAAGCTAGACAAGTTCAATATTTTGATTACAAGCAAGATTGTTCAACATCACCACTTACTCTCAATGGGTGAATTTCTATAATTCTGCCTCAGAGCTTTAAGGGAACTGTCATCCTTTGCATCTTGTGTCACTGAAAGGAAAATTATACAATTCTCATAGCAAAAAAGTTGTGAATCTTTAATCAAAATTTTGTGCACATTACAGTGCAAAGGAAAAAACATACATTGGTCAAAAAAGGTATTTCTGTAATTAGGAGTGGAGCCAACTGAAAGAAGCTGAACTGCTTCTACATCTCTTGTCATCGATACCTTAGAAGATGCACTTAAGTTTTGTGTGTCTAAAAGTATGCCTGCGAGCTGGGAAGTAGATTGTCAAAGTTCAGACAGTGTCTCATCTGCTTATATGTTAAGTTTGAGGAATGGAGTAACTTATTTAGTACCAGAAGCTTTTTCAATATAGGCTTCTGAAGTAGGTCATAAGCATCCTCGCAGTAATTGTCTGTAAGAACAGTGCACCCTGATACTGCCTACAGGTATGATTAATGACAGGACAAAATGTTAGAAGTCTTCACAAAACTATGCTACAATCTTTTTGTTTCGCTGTTGTAACTTAAAATCTTTTGTTTTGGAGATCTACAATACACTATAAGTACCTCTCCATTAGTTTTGAGTATGTCTTCTCCAACTACAAGGATGCTTAGCTGTTTAGCCAACAGTAGTGTTTCCAAATCAACCTGTTCACAGCCAAAAGAACAAAAATCAGCATTAGCTCATCAAAGGAAACAGTCGCAATACGAGTGATATAACTTGCAAAATCTGTTGTGACATTCTAGGGAGACCAAATATTCTATGCATTACTAAATGATGTATAAATAACTTCATCTTGCTACTAGTAGTACCTCATCAGAAAAGAGCAGAGATTCGACATCAAGACCAACAAGGTGAAAAAGCCACGCCGCTTGCCGCTGCTTCAACATTTTTCTTGTCATATTCATTACAGGAACCACGACCTGTATTGTATTCGCATCTCCTCCTTGTTGATCATTAGCCCTCATCCTATTTTCCAACAACCAAGCGTAGCAAATTGCCGCCACCACTGAGCTTGTACCTACAATATTTCAACTCACTCAGTGAAATAGCCGAAACCTTAAGCAAAAACACACAATGTACCGATCTAAAATTGGAAGAATATCTGCTTGAACTCACTGTTAGAAGGTCCAGAGAGCACAATTTTAGCTTTCCCTTTTATCTGCCCACTAAAAATGTTATTGATTTTGTCTCTCTGCTCCTTCAAGAACCGATTCAATTCTTCACTCTTCGAACCATCCTCCTTGACTTCATCTCTGTCCACAGTGTTCTTTCGCAAAACTTTCTCGAAAGCGCATGTCGACGCGGAGATGGTCCTCCGATGAGCGGACTCTACCAAATTCCTCGGTGGCGAAAGGATCTGATCGTCCGGGATCGAGCATGTCGTCGACGAAATCGACCTCCGGTGAGAAGATTCTATGAGACTTTTGGGTGGAGAAAGTGGCTTGTCATCTAAAAAGTGTGATACATTGTCCGTTGAGCTGGCGGGAATTTTAAAAGTTCGTTTTGGAGAGTTGATAGACTGTGGCTGAGGTGCATTGGAGTTTGTATGGAACCGAGTACGACGACTGTTTGATTTACGGGGTGGGAGGGTGAGTGCCGGTTGTTGCTGTTGATCATTGTTGAGCTTGGGAGAAGTGGGCTCGGATGTGCCTGCGGTGGGCCCATCATTTGGAGGTTTGAAGATGTTGGAGACCCAATCTTGAACGTTTGATACAGGGGATGTGCCGGCTGAAGGAGGATTAATGAACGGCTCTGATTTGTTGCGGTTGTGTTTTGCTGTTTTTGAGAGGATTTCTTCACTGAAGCCAACCACTGATCTATGCCTGTTTTTCCAGCAAAGGAAATCTATAGTAAAATTTTGTAAACCTCAGAACTTTAAGTTTATTAGAGGTGCCAAATAGACGTATTAAATTACACGTAGACATTTGGGTATAGACTCATTACATCACAAACCTAACTGGAAAAAAACTTGGATCAAATTTGGTTTTTTTACTCCAAAGTCCAAACCACTAATAACATGATAGGTCTCTTCTGCATACACTTTCTTATCACTTTAAGTCAAACATGCCTATTACATATATAATTGTGGGTCAAAAATGATTGCCAGAGCTTTAATCAATAGTCAATACTACTAACATTTTAATCAGTAACTGTTAGAGACTACAATAATGCTTAAAAAATAGTAGTGTAGTAGTTCATAAACTTGGGCTAATTGGGACAGATCACCATAACTCTTGCTGATATCTTTCAAGCTTTTGCAGTATAAAGGTTCTAATTAGCTAAAATCAAATGTTCGGGGAACAAAATAAATAAAAGAAAATGACTCAAGATCGATTATTAGTGAATAAAATATTAATCCCTATGTTATATCTTCTTTATATTTTGGGTACGAACTTGCGAAATTTTCAAGTAATATTTGTTTTTTCGACCTTTTTGATTGTATATGTTGATCATAATTGTACAGTTCCGTTACTTTTATTTTCATTTGGTATGATAATGACATGAATTGAGCTTAAATAGAAAAGTGATGATTCATATAGCCGCACCAACTTATTTGGGATTGAAGCGTAGTTATTATTGTAAATTGTAATTGTACCCTTCCGTTGCACTCGGATGCAGCACCTTATTGATGAAAAATGCAACAATGTTTGGTTTTACAGAAAAGATGAGCTACTAGCTCCATACCTTCTAGCAGACCTATTGAGGGGATCTCTTCCCTCTGTTGGAGAATCTGCAATTCTAGCATGAGATGTTGTAAACCTGGGGGAAGCCACTAGCCTCCTTGGGGGCGACACACTTCCACGACCAGGTGATGATGCCACCATTTGCTTAGCTTCCTGCAGCCACTCCTGAGTTAGCCTGCTGCTAACACTCCTCGTACTCGAATCAAAATCATCTTCATCGTCCATCAAATTTGTGTTAATTCCCTTCAGATTATACGTTTTTTTATCAGGACTTGGTGTCCCAAAAAACATGTCGTTCATAAAATCAGTTAAGTCAGGGACATGACTAGCAGGCTTCCTGTTCTCTGCAATGACCCTCTGTAAGCTTTTTGAGGATCCTCTGCTTTCATTCGACAGGTTCCTGTTGAATCTTTTCTCCATAGCGCGATTCTACTAAGTGAAAGCAATTTCGAGTACGAATGGGAATGCAGGAAATTTCTTAGCTGAACATAGAGGGGGTGAGAAGGACAACGTTGTAGAAACATTGCTAAAATAAATGAATAGCAATTGTTGTAACATTTGGCCGGCACAAAGGTTGTCTTTTCTTGCTGTAGTCTTGTGAAAATCCGCCTCCTTGGGGTTTGCCGCGTCAAATAGGCGAATTCTAGGAAGCAGCAAAAATGAGTAAGGGTCTGTTTTGCAAGCTTTTGAAAAGGTGTTTCTTTTACCGAAGTAGTTCAGAAGTTCGAAAGCTGTTTACGAAAGAATCGATTAAGGTGTTTGACATAATTATAAGTCATACGAGAAAGCGAGTTTCTGTTTACCAACATTTATGCAAATTTACTAGAATATTCTTTTTAATAGATTTAAAACTATTTAAAATATTCTTTTCTATCATATGTTTCTAAAAATTAATATATCTTTACAATTTAATAATTTTTTTTAAAATTATTTAATTGCAACATTTAATAAAAAAAATAATATTATATTGTACATAAGAAATGTAACGATATAATGACTCAAATATGTCCAAACATACCCTCGCTACCACTTTACACCATCCTCAATTTCTAGGTCATATTTTTTTTACTTTTATAAAAAATATGAATTATTTTCTTCCCCCCCGCCCCCGCCCCCAACCCCACCCCATCCTCAAATTTCTATTTCATATTTTTTGTTACTTTTATAAAAAATGATTGAAAATATGAATTTTTTTTAACCCCGCCTCTACCCTACCCACTTTCCATTTCCCTACCCATCCTCAAATTTCTATTTCATATTTTTTGTTACTTTTATAAAAAAAATTATTAAAAAATATGAATTTTTTTCTTACCCCCGCCCCCCAAGGAGCAGAGCAAGATAAAGAGAAAGAGTGTTGTTACGAGTTTCAGTCTAGACTCTGTCCTTTAGGAGTAAGGAGAATCAGACTAGGTCCTAGCAACTCATCTTAGATGAATCATTTGCTCTACCCATCCTCAAATTTCTATTTCATTTTTTTGTTACTTTAATAAAAAAAAATGATTTTTTTTCTTACCCCCCACCCCTACCCCCACCCCACCCAATTGCCCTACCCATCCTCAAATTTTTATTTCATATTTTTTGTTACATTTATAAAAAATAAAAAATGATTTTTTTCTTAACCCCCAACCACCTAACCCACCCCACCCCATTGCCCTACCCATCCTCAAATTTTTATTTCATATTTTTTGTTACTTTTATAAAAAAAAAATGATTTTTTTTCTTACCCTCCCCCACCCTACCCCTATTCCCAAATTTCTGTTTTATATGGGGATATTATATGAGATTAAAATGAATTTTGTGGGGAAAAAATGGTAAATGAGTCCAAAAAAATTCAATGAATGAGCAAAAAGGGCTTCTCCAGAAGCACCAAATTGGTGTTTCTGCTTCTCTTCCCATCTAGAAACACTTTTTGGCTTCTGGAAAAAATGTTTCTACTTCTGGAAAGAGGGTGTTTGGCCAAAGAAGTGTTTCTGTTTCACAGAAACACTTCCAGAAGCTTGGCCAAACACCACCTAATTCCCTCCTGTCCAATTATCGAGTTAGGTTGAATTGCTTACAACAACAACGTATCAAGTGATGTCCTAAATGTGAGGTCTGGGGAGGGTAGAATGTACGCATACCTTACCTCTACCTTGTTAGGTAGAGCGACTGTTTTTGAGAGACTCTCGACTCAAAGAGGATGCGCATCCGGGGAATCGAACCCCGGTCAGTACCAGTCGAATTGCTTATGGCTGGGGAATTCTTAAATACTAGTAATACAAAATACATGCTTGCAAAATATGTACTCCCTCCGTTTTATAATTAATGGTGTTTTAGACTTTTCATTTTATTTTAAAATAAGTAGTGTTTCAAAAAGAATTCGACCTTATTCTTCCAAAATTACCCTTATTTACATAATAAAAAATCATTAAGCATCTTTTCTTTTCTATGTATTAATTAGGGGTAAGTTAGTAAATATACTCATATTTTTCTAGGAGTGAGTAATTTCTTAAAGAATGTGCATTAGCTAAAAACACCACTTATTATGAAACAGAGAGAGTACGTTGTTTTACACCATCAACGAGGAGCCATGCCAATATCGCCTTGACGCATATTGAATGTCACTTAGGCGGTTGAGCCTGCTTGGATTCCATGATCACTGAGAACAAGAGGATTATTGTTTACTCCAAAAAAGGTATAATTGAATTTGTAGCTGATTTTAAGGATACGTGTATCGACTTGCAAGATAAGATGATAAATAATTAACAATAAGTAGACAAAAGTAAACAATAAGTAAGAGAATTAGTCTGAAATGTTGTGAACTATGAATGATTCTTCTTGGTACGAGCCTTAACTGAATTGCTTCGGATACGAGCCAAATATGAGAGCTTAATGAGTGTACTCTTTATAAAATTAGGCGTACAAATGTAAGTAATGAGAATTGGATGCCCTTCCAACCTTAAGGTTGAGCTTCTTTTATAGCTATTAAATAAGATATTAATACCTGAGATTCCCTCTCAAGTTAAATACAATTAAAGCTAATAAAATCTCCTTAATGATAGAGGAGTAACAAATGACGCCATATCCGGCACAGGTATACATTGGGCGCCTCCGGTTCTTCATCTGGCGTCAACTAGCTTGGTCGCTATCCGATCTCGTCTCGACATCCGATCTATCCCGATGTTACTCATATCCAGTTTAGAATTCAACCGCCTACCTCAAACTACACACTCAAACCTTGCTATGTATCGTGTCAGTTTTCACCGTATACAATTACAGTTTAGATAACTAACCACGAGCAAATAATGTGATTATACAAGAACTTTTAAAGTTTTTAGGTAAACTAAGTTGTCTTCAAAGAAAACAAAAATTACATCAAGTTAAATATAATTCTTAGGTAAGCTTAAAGATAGGCTATGCAAATTGGTAAACAATACTATGAGTCAAATGTACATGCTAACCGACTTTAATTTTGAATGCGCACAATTGCCCCTATTTTAAGGTGGTCTTTAATTTTTGCTCTTCAAATTGGTGGTCTTTATTTTTTGCCTTCGCCTTAAAAATGATCGAAAATATCTGTAAGGTTGTAGGTTCGAATCCTAGCAGTGTTAAAAGAAAATAAAAATCACAAAGCAAGATTTCATTAGAAATTATGCCTATTCGGCCAAAATTGATTGTATAGTAACTATGTCTTAAGGGGCATAATTTCTATGTAACTATGCCTGAAAGAAACAAAGAAATCGCACGGCAAAATTTCATTATAAATTATTTCTATTCAGCCAAAGCTGTATAGAAACTGTGCCTTAAGGCAAAATTTGTATGTAATTATGCCCGAAGACAAAGTTTCTATGTAATTATGCCTAAAGGAGAAGTTACGTTGAAAATTAAGATTATGCTTTGTCCGTCTAGTTACATAGAAAATATGTTCCTTAAGGCATAATCTCTATGCAACTTTGACTGAATAGACATAATTTTTATGAAAATCTTGTTTTGTATTTTTTTTATTCTGCTTAGGTTCGAACCCAGAATCTCTAATTTTGTAAACCAGTGAATAAAGAGTATTTCACTATTTTGACCCATAAATTCTTATTAAATGTGAATTAGGGACAAAATTAAAAATTTGGTGATTTAAGAGGCAAAAATTAAAGACCAGCTCAAAGAAAGAAAATTCGCACAAAAAAAATGTAGTTATGGGCCTCTCAACAAACATTGTGATTGAGCTCGTTATGGGCTAAGCCTAGGAAACCTTAGAAGGAAATAAAGCCCAATTCACCCAGCATTTTCTTTGAGTTTCACCGCACCATTTTGCATATGGAAAAGGGTTAAATATAAGTCCCAAATCAATATAAACTACCCATTTTCTAAAGGGTGAAGGGTCCAATCTACCCTCCAAATATGGTTTATATATTAAATTTGCCATGCGTTAGAATTAATCTTACTCCCTCCGTTTTACTCTCAGAATTTGTGAGATATATTCACCTAAAGATGATTATTTGTTGGGGGAAATGGAATTTGTGTGATGATATTGGAAGGTAAGAGTTAGTATAGGAAATTGCTGCAAGTTTTTGAAGAATTGAAGAAATTTGGCCAAAGTAGAAAGAGAGAAAATTAGGGGTGACAGATGTGTCGTTTGGGCTGAAGTTGGGCGGGTCAAGATGGACTGAAGTTGTAGACGTGTCAATGTCCAATCCACCTAAAACTTACATGGGCTAAGATGAGCGGGTCAAGATGAGCTAAGATGAGCGGGTCAAGATGAGCAAAATGATGTATCATAACTCAACTTGACTCATTACTTTTACAAATTTTACCTTCTATGATGTTATTTTATTTTGTATGATATTTGATTTTTTCATATCTTTATTTTTAAAATAAAAATAATATTTTTAAGATTTTTTTCATTTTTTATAAAAAAAAAAAAATATGAAATAGAAATTTGAGGATGTGGTGGGGGTGGAAGGGTGTAGGTGTGGATAGGGGTGGGGGTAAGAAAAAAATTCATATATTTTATAAATTGTTTATAAAAAAAAAATATAAAATAGAAATTTGAGAATGAGGTGAGGATGGGGGTAGGTGGTTAGGACAGAGGAGGTAAGAAAAATTTCATATTTTTATAATTTTTTTATAAAATAAAAATTTGAGATTGGGGGGTAGGGGATGTATGAAAAAAAATCATATTTTTAATATTGTTTCTACAAAAGTAACAAAAAATATGAAATCGAAATTTGAGAATGGGGTACATGGGGTTAGGGCGGTAGGGAGGAGGTAAGAAAAAATTCCATTTTTTTTATAAAAGTAAAAAAAAATGAAATAGAAATTTGAGGATGGGTAGGGGTGGAGGAGGATAGGTGTGGGTGGGGTTGGAGGGTTAGGTGTGGGTAGGGCGTAGGTGTGGGTATGTGGGTAAGAAAAAAATCATATTTTTATAAATTTTTATAAAAGTAAAAAAATTGAAATAGAAAACTTTGGTAACAATAGAATTGTAGATAAATTACTTTGGGCTAATGTAATGAGTTGATTTGGGTTGTTCAATGTGAATGAGTTAAGTTGGGCTAGCCCAAACTTAGCCCATTTAATAGTATGTCAATGCCCAAACTCATTAAAATCTGGACGGATTGAGCGGCTCAATTGGGTTAAGTCCAATTTGACACCCCTAGCTACAACTAGGGCTGTACACCTGTCCAGAATCGGATCGAAATCCGGATATTTTCTGGATCGAGGACCGGACCGGAAAATTTCGATCCGGTCCGGTTGGACCTGTTTTTTTTTTTTTTTTTGTTAAATGCAATTTTAATTGTAAATTTTTAATAATGTGTTTGTTTATCAATCTTATTAAATATGTTTGTTTTTTTCCTTATCCTTCAAAATATTTTATTTCATTAAATATGACTAACTTAAAGAAAACCAACAAATGTACTTGGTTCGTATACGAACTACTGAATTACTCATTAATTAACACACCACATTTATATTTTCTATTTGGACAGTCCTGAAGCATCGACATAAAATATAGATAGTGAGAGAAGAAAGTAAAGTAGTTGTAAATTGATCAAACTTTATATGGTCATAACTTTGCGCTCGGATGTCCGTTTCACCAATTATTTTTTTCATTTCGCGTATTTTTTTAGACGGGTCCGGACAACGGTTTGGAGCAGCCGATTTCTCAAAAAACGTCTTTCTTGGTAATCAATTTTAATTTTCTCTCAAATTGCTACGTTTTTTTCTTTTCAAAGCTAAATATCTCGCGATATACAATAGATTTCAACGTATAAATTTCGTGATAATGTGTCCTAGAATGTCAATTTCAATATTGAAAATTTATTTTTTTTAAAATAAAATAAAATCGATCCGGACCGGAAAATTCCGATTTTTACCCTACCGTACCCGAAAAACCGGAATCCCACATTTTGAAGGATCGGGGACCGGACTGGAATCCACCGGTACGGTCCGATTTTCCTGTCCGATCCGAATTTGTACACCCCTAGCTACAACCGCCTACAAGGAAGAAGATCACTGGTTTGGTGGGTTTGAGTCAATTTAATAACATTATTATTCTAATTAATATACAGCATATTTATTCCATAAATATAAAAAATATATGCACACACGTCAACTGTAAGCATCTCAGCGGTTAATCTGGATTTTTTTAAGCAGAAAAAAAGAACAAAATCAAATCAAAAGGAGATGCACTTGTTACCCTTAATCAGGAATTGCATTTGGGAATTTGTATATTTAATTAGTGTATTAGTTAGTAAAAATCTACTTAATTAATGAAAGTCAATGAGGAAGAGATAATCTTTGTACATACATCCGTACATACATCAACATACTCCACCTTATTTTGTCATTTTGTCTGATATGCATACTTTGAGATACAGTTAAATCGAGAATTTTTATTCCCAGATTGTTGAAAATGAGTTCCAACACAAGAAAATAATCTTTAGTATCCGAACTAATTAAATTTTTCTACTTAGTTTTTCCGGTGGATGCTGTTCTATATTGAGGATAGATCAATATGACTTATGAGGTTCCTATCTGGTTTAAAAGTTGTTTATATTGATATTGTAATTAACTATTTTATGCTATCAATATAATTTAACTTGTAATATTAAGTTATTTATTTTGGTTTCAAATTATCTGATCATATTCATTTAAATTATTACATATATAATACTTTACATGTAATATAATTTGATGAGTACAAAAAGTTGCGCACAATCTGCACTACTTTATGTTGAAAATATTTATTAAACGTGAAATAAAGTTAATTCTATTAATTATGACTCGAACAATTGGAGCTCCGCACGCAGGAAATCTTGTTTCCACACACGTGCACACATAGTGTCAAATATCGTAATTTTCTTAATGGAAGAGATATTGATACGTATACAAATTGTTTTTAGACGTAAGATAATAGACGGTTATTGACCAAATGACGTTGGTTTCACGTTGGTAAATGAAGGAAGAAGTGTACAATGTGTTAAAAGATGAAACGAGTCATGAATCGCTGCGGCCCGATAGGGCCGCGGCGACAAGGACCGTGGTGCTGGAGCGCCGCGGCGCCTTCATACAGGGTCGCGGCGCCAAATCTCTAAAGTTTCGGCGCTACGGCGCCACTCTGCAGGGCCGCGGTGTTGTGCCTTTGAAGTTTTGGAGCCGCGGCGCTGTGACTGTTTTAAGTCCGTTGGAGAAGAATAAAAACTGACGTTTGAGCTGACTTTGGAGGATTAACTCCTCATTATTTTGCTCTTGAATTCAGCCATTACTTGGCTAAATTGTAACTTTATACTAATGGTCATTTCTTGGTCATTCAAAGCCATAAATTGGCTAGTTGGAGGGTTTCTTCTCAACACTATAAAATGAGGCCTTTGGCTCATTTGCAACAAAAAAAAAACACTTGACACAATACATTTCTGAAAGTAGTCTTCCTCTCTTGCAATCACAAACACTCAAAAATCTTTCTTCCAAAGCAAACACTTGAGTTCTCTTTGCTCATTTATTTGATTGTTGTTTTATCTTGGGAGATAAGTTGTCATTACAATCGTTGAAAGGATATACGGGGCAATATTATCTTAAGGATATATCAAGAATTTGGTCGACTCAGCAAACCCTCATATTTGATCATTTCCATATTTCTAACAAATAGTATTGTTATTTTTCCGTTTTTCACATCACCACTCACACTTTATAAGTTATGTCAAATATAAATCTCTTTCATTGAAGTCGTATTTAGCGCTGAGGGTAAATAATGAATCTTGAGTCTAAGTCAACCTCAAAAGTTAGTTTGTATAGTGAAAATTGTTCAAATCCATATAAGGAGCCCAAATTCTCATTCCATTTCCGATGTGAGACTCTTAACACTCTCCCGCACGCCCAGACCTCGTTAACTAGAGCGTGAATAATATAATTTGGGGGTCCAACATCGGTGAACAAAGAACTGGAATTGGTCTGGCTCTGATACCATGTAAAAAATAGATATTGGGCTTAACTCAACCCAAAAGTTAGCTCATGAGGGGAGGAATGTCCAAATCCATATAAGGAGTCTAAATACTCATTCCATTTCCGATGCGGACTCTTACCACTCTTCCGCACGTTCAGACCCCGTTAACTGGAGGTAGATAATATAATTTGAGGGTCCAACATCGATGAACAGAGAATTAGAATGAGTCTGACTCTGATATCATGTAAAGAATGAATTTTGGACTCAGACCTTATTAACTGGAGCGTGGATAATATAATTTGGGGGCGCAACTTCGGTGAACAAAAAATTGAAATTGGTCTGACTCTGATACCATGTAAAGAATGGATCTTGGACCTAATTCAACTCCAAAAGTTAGTTTGTAGGGTGAGGATTATCCAAGTCCATATAAACAGTCTATATTCCTATTCTATATCCAATGTATGACTCTTAACGGTGAGAAAAACATGACTTTCTACCATAGATAACTGTATAGTATTATATATCTCAAGATTAGATATTAATTCAAAGGGTAATGGCCACTTTTTTAATAGGACTAAACCTTTTAAGCCGGCCGAATAAGACTAAGTAGAAATTTGTATATTTAGGATAACGCTTCAATCATCTTGCTGAGGAAATTAAACTTGAACGAAAAAATAATAAGAGTATAATGCTATATACTTATAGCCATTTTTGGCCGAATTTTAATATTGATAGAATATATGCAAATATATTCTTTTGATATAATTATTGAATTTGTATATCTTTAATTATTGTATCTTTTGTATTAGTTAGGTGTATATTTGATTTTCGTAATTATAATATAAGATGACGATTGTATATCATGTATATAAGATATTTACATTAATGAAATCATCAAGGGATTATTCTCTTTCATGATATCAGAAGTCTAGGGCAAACTTTTCCTTACCCCTACCACTCTTCCGCCGCTGACCTCATCGACAATCCCTTCTGCCCTAATTTTTTCCTTCCTCAATCATGTCTAACACAAAGAATACCTTACATCTTTCTCTTACAGTCTCCAACATCAATAACAACGTCCATATCGTCCTTGAAATGGAGAACGTCCAATTTGCGACGTGGGCGTAACTTTTTAAAATTCACGCAAGTTCTCATCGAATCGTCCATCACATCGTCAAACCTAAAAAAGGCAAGGAATCTTCCACCGATGATGAAATAGAGTTATGGGCAACTCTTGATACTACAGTCCTTCAATGAATTTATTCTACCATCTCTACGGACCTCTTGCATACAATTATCGAACCCGTCACAACGATAATAGAAGCTTCGAATAGGTTGCGTGAACGTCGGAGCGCTGGTCACAAATGATCGTCTCGTTCTTCAATTGGTTGAGGGCCTCTCCGAAGCGTATAATGGGGTTGAAGCTCTTTTTCGCCAAAGCAATCCTATCACACCGTTCTACCAAGCACGTTCAATGCTCACCCTAGAAGAAGCAGGGCTGGCTAAAAATATCGCAACTGGAGCACAATACGCCATGATGGTGGCCACGTCCCGAGACCCCGATGACTCTCAATCATTCTCTAAAAATTATAGTCAAAACCATAATAACAGAGGTGGCAAGAAGGGGAAAACAAGAATAAAATGGCTGACGGCGGCGACGGCGCGGTGGTGGTGGTAGCGGTGGCGACGCGATGGCAGCGTATAGTGGCGCGCAGGGGTCGAGCCACAAAGACTGGCAAAGAACCTTGGGCCAGTGGACAGTTGTCGTGTGGCTTGCTTTGGGCCAGTGGGAAGTGACCCATACCGCCCTGCCCTTATCATACAAAAACTGGATCAGGCACAATGGCAGACAACCAACGCCGCCTGCATAACAATCGGTCGGTAGTAGTCCGCTCGCTGGGCCTCGACCACAAAGCAGCTTTCGGCCGCACCCAATCAGTATCCCCGACCCACACGGATATCAGGAAGCGATGCATACACTTGGGCTAAATCCCCCGAATACAAATTGGTACATAGATATAGGTGTTACTTCTCATATGACATCCGTGCAAGGTAATCTCTCGTTTTATTATAATTTGAGCCAAACTTATGGCATACTTATTGGTAATGATCATTTAATTCCAATTCGTGGTTATGGTCACACAAATTTATCTCCCCCAAACCCACTTTTAGCTTTGAAAAATGTCCTTCATGCTACTCCATTAATTAAAATTTGGTATCTGTTTGGAATTTACAACTGATAACTCAGTTTCTATTCAATTTGATCCATTTGGATTTTCTATGAAGAATTTCTGGACGGGAATACATTTAATGAGATGTGATAGTCAGGGAAAACTCTATCCCATCACCACAAAACAAGTCACACCATCAACGTTTGCAGCTTTAGCACCTTCCTTGTGGCATGCACATTTGAGTCATCCGGGAGCGTCTCTTTTTTACTTTCTTAAAAATTATAAATTTATTGAGTGTAATAACACTCGTAGTGCTAGTGTTTGTCCTTCGTGTCCGCTTGAAAAATATTATAAATTACCCTTTGTTGCCTCTAATTCTATTACTATGTCGTCGTTTGATATTATTCATAGTGATCTTTGGATGTCTCCCATTTTGAGCTCTTCGGACCACCGTTAATATATTTTATTATTGGATGATTACTCTAATTTTTTGTGGACATTTTCGTTATTTAAAAAGTCTCAGATTTATTCCACATTCCTATCATTTAGAGCATTCATTCGTACTCAATTTGAACGAGAGGTTAAGAACATTCAATGTGATAATGGAAGCGATTTTGATAATGGGCCATTTAGGAAAATTTTGTAAGGTTAATGGTATATCTTTTCGATTCTCATGTCTACATACATCATCACTGTTAGCGATATTTCGAATGCTCACGCAAGCGCACGCATCGTTCACAAGTAATATAATCTGTAAGACCGAATATCGTCCACAGAGACTGGTTTCTAAGTACCGTTCATCTATTTTATGTTATCTATTTGACAATCGATATTTGATTGAGATTTTTATTTAACTACTAGAATAATTGCAAGATTTAAATCAATAAAGTTGTAATCAGTTATGAATGAATTAGGGCTTCCAAAATCCTCGACTATCCACTTTATTCAATCATTAATGCGACTAGAATGATTCTTCTTCTTCGTTAAGATAATGTTAACTAGATCATCTTATATTCTGGTTAAGACATATAATCACTCAACCCCAGTGCAGAACTCTTCTATATTTCTATGATAGGATTTACCACATAGGAGGATTAAGAACAGTAACCTATAATGCTACACAAGTATCGGGGTACTTTCGTCCGCGATTTTAATCTATGTCTAGTCAATTACAGCATATTCAAATCTCTTCTTTCGGCTTTTGATTCGAAATCATATAGGTTATGATAATTAGTGATCAATTAATTATCAAACATTCATATCAAATATTGACTAAATCTTAATCAAGTGAAGAAGAAATCAAACTACTTCATTAATTCATGAATAAAAGTTTCAAGCGATTCATAAGGAAATCCCTAATAGAGTGTTTAGCTCTTATCCATAGTCACGCTAAGAACTAACACAATATCCATACATAAACTGAATTAAAAGCGAAAGAAAGAAAATTACGTAGTACAAAGTCTTCAATTGTAGTTCCAAATCCGTCTTGTGTTGTGTTGTGTTGTAGAATGACTAACCTCCTTCATAGCATTAATCCCTAGGGCTTATATATCCTCTAATTTTCGTGCCCTATGGACCAATATTCCCTTAGCAAATTTGACTTCGGAACTAAAAATTTTCGTGTCGGCACCGCAGTTCTGCATACCGACACCGCGGTGTCGAAACTCCGGCAACTTCTCAGCACAAATGGCACTGCGGTACTGCCTGATGGCAAAGCAGTGCTGAAAGTCCTGTGACTCCTCGGTAAATATGGCACTGCGGTTCTGCATAGTGGCACCGCGACGCTGCCTTCTTTCGCTCGGGAGCACCTTTTCTGCCCATTTCTCGTTCCTTTTTGCCATTTTGCCTTTTTGCACCGCTGTGACTCAAAAGAAAGAAAAACAAACCTACTACTATACTAAACACAACAAAAACGTGTAAAATACCAACTAAAAATGACTCAAAAGGTGTATACAAAATACGCCTAACAAACACCCCCAAACTTAACCTTTGCTCGCCCTTGGGCAAAGATCAAAACAAAAACAAAGACACAAAAATAAAAGACTCAAATAAAGCAGCTGCACAAAGGCCCCCAAACTTAACCTTTCCTCATCTTCCTCCATGTCCAGAATGAGGAAGTCTGCTGGGAAGAAGAATTTCCCCACCTTGACAAGCACATTTTATATTATGCCTCTGGGGTGCACTATGGTTCGGTCGGCCAACTGTAAATTGACTGTGGTTGGTTTGGCTTCACCCAAACTCAATCTCTTGAAGACAGACAGAGGCATGAGATTGATACTGGCCCCTAGATCACACATCGCCTTGTTGCATGTCACCTTACCAATAGTGCAGGTCAAGGTGAAGCTTCTTGGATCCTTCAGCTTAGGAGGCAGTTTCTTTTGCAGGATGGTACTGCACTCTTCTGTCAATGATACTGTCTCCTAATCCGCTAGCCTCCTCTTTTTCCCAAGTATCTACTTCATGAATTTGAAGTATGCGGGCATCTGTTCTAGCGCCTCAATGAAGTGGATATTTATGTGCAACTTCTTAAACACCTCCAAGAATTTGGAGAATTGTTTGTCAATTGCCTTCTTTTGTAACCTCTGAGGGTAATGGATTCTATCAATGTATTCCCTCAAAGGTGCTGATGGAGCTTTCTCAACTGTAGGGTGGTCCTCAGTGACCCCCTCCTTCTCTACCTCAACTGTTTTCTCAACCTTTTTCTCACGAATCACTGCGGGTTGGGGAGCAACCTGCTCCAACTGCTTTCCACTCCTCAACAACACTTCCTGACATTGCTTTCTAGGATTTACCTATGTATTGCTTGGGAGAGTGTCATGCGGTCTGTTGGTTGCCATCTTTGCTAGTTGTCCAACCTGCATTTCTAGGTTCCTGAGAGCGGGCCTGGTTTCAGATATGAACTGATTCTGCGAATTGGTGAGTGTAAGCAATGCAACTTTAAGTTCATCAGGCTTCTCCTGTTGTGTAGGTGGTCTATACTGATGGGATGAGATAGCCTGATTCTGGTAACCACCTTGATATGTTTACTGTTGGGGTTGGTCGTTCCTCCACGAAAAGTTAGGGTGATTTCTCCACCCTGGATTGTACGTGTTGGAATTATAAGACCTCTGAAAGTTCCCAACTTCATGCACCTGCTCCATTGGCACATTGTTGGGGTCAATTGCTGTGCATCTTTCAAAGGGGTGCGGCCCACCACAAATCTCACAATTTACCGGCATCTGAACTGCATTCACAGACATTGTGTTCTGCTGCAGTTGCTTCGTCAGAAGGGCCACATGTGCATTCAAGGCAGTAATGTCATTTATTTCATATATACCCATAGTCTTCCTGCTATTTACCGACCTGTCATCCGCCCCTTGATGATTGTTGGCAGCCATATCTTTCAGTAACTCATGTGCCTCATTGACACTCTTTCTCATGAAAACACCCCTTGCTGCAGCATCAATGATGGTACGAGTAGTATCATTCAACCCATTATAAAAAATGTGGACTAACATCCACTTCTCAATGCCATGATGTGGGCATTTCCTTTGCAAGTCCTTAAATCGTTCTCATGCATCATAAAGCGACTCTCCATCCACCTGATAAAAGTTGTTCAGCTCTCCCCTTAACTTTGCTGCTTTGGAAGAGGGGAAGAACTTTGCTAGAAACTTCTGTGCTAGGTCCTGCCAGGTAGTGACTGAGTTGGCAGGCAGTGAGTTCAACCAGCTTTTGGCTCTATCCCTCAGTGAGAACGGGAAGAGCCTCAGTCTTATGACATCGTCAGTAACGTCATTGTATTTGAAAGTGACACACATCTCCAGAAAATTTGCAATGTGCATGAGGGGATCTTCAGATGGCAGTCCCCCAAATTATACTGTGTTCTGGACCATGCTCAGGATGGCTGGCTTGATCTCAAAGTTATTGACCCATATAGCTGGGAGCCTGATGCAAGTCGGTGCACCTGTGGATCGTGGCAAAACATAATCCCCTGCACTTTTCACGTGGCGGGACTTGTCCCATGGCAGCTGGTACCTCATTATTTCCGGGCACATCTTCGGGTATTTTATGGTTGTTTTGATCACCACCCAGTCATCCGTTTAACTCGTTGTTCCTCTGGTTGTTCATTGCTAATAAGTCCGCAATTCTCTTTTCACGCCTGTTCTGTTTGCAGGTTTTCTCAATTTTATGATTGAAGGGAACAAGTGTGTCTGCCCCTCTTCTTCTTCGCATAAAATGGTTTCCTGAAATAGATCAAAATCAATAAATAAATCACGACACAGGGTTCTAACAGTAAAAAGAAATAAAGTACAAGCTAAATTAGAAATTAAAAATAGACGGTTCGATATTAGAATACGCTAGTCCCCGACAACGGCGCCAAAAACTTGTTAGCGATATTTCGAATGCTCACAAGTAATATATTCTGTAAGACCGAATATCGTCCACAGAGACTGGTTTCTAAGTATCGTTCATCTATTTTATGTTATCTATTTGGCAATCGATATTTGATTGAAGTTTTTATTTAACTACTAGAATAATTGCAATATTTAAATCAATAAAGTTGTAATCAGTTATGAATGAATTAGGGCTTTCAAAATCTTCGACTATCCACTTTATTCAATCCTTAATGCGACTAGAATGATTCTTCTTCTTCGTTAAGATAGCGGTTAACTAGACTATCTTATATTCTGGTTAGGACATATAATCACTCGACCCCAGTGCATAACTCTTCTATATTTCTATGATAGGATTTACTACATAGGAGGATTAAGAACAGTAACCTATAATGCTACACAAGTATCGGTGTACTTTCGTCCGCGATTTTAACCTATGTCTAGTCAATTACAGCATATCCAAATCTCTCCTTTTGACTTTTGATTCGAAATCATATAGGTTATGATAATTAGTGATCAATTAATTATCAAACATTCATACCAAATATTGATTAAATCTTAATCAAGTGAAAACGAAATCAAATTACTGCATTAATTCATGAATAAAAGCTTCAAGCGATTCATAAGGAAAGCCCTAATAGAGTGTTTAGCTTCTAGTCATAGTCACGCTAAGAACTAACACAATATCCATACATAAACTGAATTAAAAACGAAAGAAAGAAAATTACGTAGAACAAAGTCTCCAATTGTAGCTCCAAATTCGTCTTGTGTTGTGTTGTAGAATGACCAACCTCTTTCATAGCATTAATTTCTAGGGCTTTAATATCCTCTAATTTTCGTGCCCTATGGTCCAATATGCCCTTAGCCAATTTGCCTTCTGAACTGAAATTTTTCGTGCCAAGATGCGGTTTTCAGATACGGCATCATGCGCGTTTAAACTCCTACAACTTCAAAGACAAGTGGCATGCAAGATCGCAGTGCTGAAAGTCATGTGACTCCTCGGTAAATATGGCACCGCAGTTCTGCATAGTGACACCGCGGTGCTGCCTTCTTTCGCTCTGAGTTGCCAACTTTCGTCCTTTTCGCCTCGGGAGCACCTTTTCTGCCCATTTCTCGTTCCTTTTTGTCATTTTGTCTTTTTGCACCGCTGTGACTCAAAATAAAGAAAAACAAACCTACTACTATACTAAACACAATAAAAACGAGTAAAATACCAACTAAAAATGACTTAAAAGGCGTATACAAAATACGCTTAACAATCACCAAATGGAAAAATCGAGAGAAAAATTCGCATTATTAATAATATTGTTTGTACATTACTAGCTCATGTATAATTACCACCTTCATTTTGGCATCATGCATTACAAATAACAACTTACCTTCTCAATAAACTCTCTAGCAAAGGATTACCCTACAACTCTCCACTCAAAATTCTTTATCAAAAAACCATTTGTATTCTCATCTTAAGGTATTTTAGTGTTTTATGTTATCCTCTATTCCCCTCCACTATCATAAATAAACTTCAAGTTCGTTCTACCGCTTGTATTTTTTTGGGTTACCCATCTAATCATTGTGGTTATAAATGTTATGATTTATCCTCTAATAAGATCATCATCATTAGTTGTCATGTCATTTTTTATGAAACCAATTTCCATTTGCCAAGTTGCATAGTTTCATGTCCCACTCATATAACTTTTTGGATGATGAACTCCAACCGTATGTGGTTCACCATTTGACCCATACCACACCACAACACATAGACCAACTGGCACAGTCAGGCTCACTATCTGCAGGCCCAAATCTATCCAGTCCACGACTTCTGCCAGCAAACCCACTATTTGTTGTCCCAAATATTTCATGCCCGCAGCTTCTGCCAGCATACCCACTGCCTGCTGGCCCACATGTGTCCCGACCATAGCATATGTCAGCAGGCTCACTGCCTGCTGGCCCAACACATTTCGGTCAATACCCAGTCAACCCAGACCCTCGACTCACACTGTCTTTCCAACCCGAAACTAACATGTCGAACTTGGGCCAACCCACGACTCCCACCCATATCTATCCCACTTTGATTTCGGGATCAGAGTCTGTTACTCGTAGTCAATGAAGTATTTTTATATCAAAACGACAATTTAATCTTAATTCTAATGATATCAAATCTCCTCTACCACGTAATCCCGTGTCTGCTCTTCGTGACTCGAATTAGAAAATGGCTATGAATGATGAATATAATGCTCTTATTGAAAATAAGACGTGGGAGTTGGTGCCCCGTCCACCTAGTGTTAATGTGATTCATTTATGTGGATTTTTACTCATAAAAAATAATCTAATGGGTATTTTGAGATGCATAAGGCTTGTTTTGTAGGTGATGGTAAAACTTAACATGTTGGCATGAATTGTGGAGAGACGTTTAGTTTGGTGGTCAAACGGATAACTATTCGTACTGTTCTCAGTCTAGCTCTCTCAAAAGTGTGGCTCATTCATCAACTAGACGTGAAAATGAGTTCTTACATGGAGAACTCAAGGAAACATTATACATGCATCAACCCTTGGATTTTAGGGACTCCGCTCATCCTAATCATGTTTGCTTGCAGAAGAAATTTTTGTATGAGCTAAAACAGGCTCCTCGGGCATGTTATAACAGATTTGCATATTATGTGTCTACTCTTGGATTTTCTCACAACAAGTCTGATTATTCTCTATTCATCTACCGTCACGGTACTTATATAGCCTACATTCTGTTATATATGGATGATATTATATTGACTACTTTCTTTGATGAATTTCACAAGTATATCATATCTCTTCTCAACTCCGAATTGCTATGAAAGACTTAGGCCATTGAGTTATTTTCTGGGTATAGATGTCACTCGTCATGTATGTGGCCTATTTCTATCTCAGAGTAAGTATGCAATAGATATCATTGAATGGACTGACATGTCATCTTGTAAGTCATCTCCTACTCCGGTTGACACTAAACCGAAGTTGAGTGCTACTTCTAGCACACCATATGAGGATCCCTCCCACAATCATAGTCTTGCAAGGGCTCTTCAATATCTCACGTTTACGAGGTCCGATATTACTTATGCAGTGCAGTAAGTGTGTTTATTTATGCATGATCCGAGGAAGAACACATACACGCTATCAAATACATTGTGTGCTACATTCAGAGTACTCTTGATCATGACTTACACATATATCCTTCATCGGTATCTACTCTCATTTCGTATATAGATGTTGATTAGGTTGGATGTCTAGATACCAGGTGTTCGACATCTGGCTATTGTGTGTTTTTTGGTTATAACTTGGTCTCTTGGTCGGCTAAACGCCAGACTACATTATCGTGCTCTAGCACGGAGGCCGAATATTGAGGGGTCACCAATGTGGGTTTTGAGTTCTGTTGGTTGCGTAACCTTCTACTTGAGCTTCATTTTTTCTATTCAGAAAGCTACATTAGTCTACTGCGATAATGTTAGTGCGATATATCTCTCGGGAAATCCTGTACAACATCAGCGCACTAAACATATCGAGATGGATATCCATTTTGTTCGCGAAAAGGTTGCTCGTGGACAAGTATGTGTCTTGCATGTCCCGTCACGTTATCAGATTGCTGACATCTTTACTAAGGGTCTTCCTTTGGTTCTGTTTGAGGATTTTCGGAACAGTCTCAACGTACGCCAACCGCCCGCAACGACTGCGGGGGCGTGATAGAATATATGCAAATATATTCTTTTGATATAATTAGTAATTTTGAATATCTTTAACTATTGTAACAATCTTTTGTATTAGTTAGGTATATATTTGATTTCCGTAATTATAGCCTGAAATAACTATTGTATATCATGTATATAAGATGATTACATTAATAAAATCATCAAAGGATTATTCTCTTTCAAAATTTTATTTATTTTGAAAAATATTTTTTATCAGAACCACTTTTGAATAAGTACTTCCAGAGAGTAGTCATTTATATTTGGCTAAACAATTTGAAATATACATTTGCAATTATTGGAGCAACAATTTGTGTTTGGTCAAGGTTCCAAAATACTTCACGAGAAAAACTATTTTTTTCAACTTCAATTACTACTCGAAACACTTTTTTTTGTATCCCTAAAAACTTGATCAAACACCTCAACTTTATGAAATAAGCGTTTTGTTTAAGTAAAAAAAATTGTCTTCATAGCGAGAGGCGAAACCAGAATTAATTTAAAACTTTTGGGTTCAGAATTATAGCTCTTTTAAGTGATTAATAATTTATACATATTAAATAGATTTCTTAATTTAAATACAATATTTAGATTAAAGTTACTGAATTTGACTGAACCAAACCCTTACCTTAATCTCTGGCTCAACTGCTCTTCACAGTCAAACATACCATTAGTCTTAATTAAATATATATAGATGATGAGACCAACTAGTAGAAGCCTTAAATAATGAGACTTATAATGTAACTCAATTATGGTCTATACATACGATTAGCGATTTCTCATACCATATGCCCCACCTTCTGCATTAGATCAATCGTCCTCTAAATCAGCTGGATTGTATTGTTTTGGGTCTTGTATTGTCCAAACCATTATGGGACAAACCTCTTAAGCCAAATTCTTAACACACTTAAATATTCATACCGAATGTGTCGCAAGATTGCAGTGGATATTATTTCGAACAATTTAGAAATTCCAAAATATATTCATCTTTACCAAGGTCAACTTCTCATTAAGCCCTTGTCCAAACAAGTAGTTCCCAAAATTACAAATTTATCAGTCTGAAACTTACCCTTTGAACATGGCTTATGGCCAATTCACACATCTGATTAATAGCTATTTTATTATATAGAAAACTTAATATTAGAAAATGACAGTACTATCTTATTGTTTGCATCCCTTGTGGAGGTTTGAGAGCTAGCTGCCAATTGGGCTTGAGTTTGACTTCTTCTTTTAAAACATTTCTTTAAGAAATGGCCTCATTTTGTGGCAACTATCAAGAAGTCTATATAAAGCAACCACATCTTCCTCTAAAAAACCATCAGTGTACTACATTCTAGTTTTCTTTCTCTTACTACTTGTTTAATTTGCAAAGAAGTTAAGAGGCAGTGAGCAGATTATAATTGGAAAAATGGCAACTACTCGTGCTATTTTTGTGGCTACACTTGTGATATCTTGCTTGCTAGCTGTTTGTCATGGTGAAATATTGTTATCTACCCTCAAGAAGAGTCTTGATGTGTCTGCTTCACACAGACAAGGAGGTATTTGCTGTTACCCTACCTTTTTTTTCCTTTCTCTTTAACAAGAAATTAGGTACTATTAATGAAGGCTATAATCTAGGGAATTAGATATTAATTAGATTGGCTTTCCATTGATAACTGACTGTGTTTTTATCTTTTCTTTCATACATGACTTTTAAGATTTGTGAAATAAATTAACCTAGTCTCACGTGCAGCTGCATCTTAAATCTCTGACACTTAATTCCATAGAACTAGAATCCAATGTTTTGTTGCAAATAGAATTTGTTCATGACACCAACAAGTTACGGAATGGGTTGATTCGTTGGGCTGCGCAATAAGGTTTTCTTCCTTAAAACACTAACCCGGCCAAGACTGCCTAGGAACTGAGGAACCTTCTCGAGCACAAAATAAGTAATTGAGAAATTCCGCACCTTCAATTAATTCAAATAATTCGGTCAATAAAAAAGTCATACCACTATCGATTCGATACAATTCAACAGAACCTTTTTTCATCAAATCATTATAATCTTGTATCTTTTGAACATCTTTCTGATTTGCAGTAGCTCTTGGGTATCATATTTAAATTAGGAACATGTCAAACAAAATCTATTTCCTCCTTTTCCATTTATGTGACCACACTAATTTTTAAATTTGAAAAAAATTAACTTTACACTTTCAAATTTATTCTTAATGAAAAGTCTTTAATAATCACACAAATGTTATGCAATATTTAAGATCACAAGTTTTTAAAAATATACATTTTTTTAAAATTTTGTACTAATTTAAATTATATTACATAAATTAAAATAAAAGGCACATTATTGTAGGTCCGATTAGTCTATCACACTTATAGACACATTATTGCTTTTATAATTCACTGTCGTTTGATTTCTGTTGTTGTGTTCTTTAGTGTATTTTATGTATTTTATTTAGCTTATTTAGTTGTGTTAACTACTGCTCCTTTTTGTTCGAATGCATTGTATACTGCTTTAATTTCTTATATGAGTCTGACATTTTCTCTTGCTTTACTCTTTACTAGTAGTGGTCGGTCGGCCGGGCCCATCGATCGGGATAGCGGAGCTTGGGGAGTCGGCCTGACGGAGAAGGGCTGGTCGGGCCAAAGGGACCGGTACTAGCGGGACGATATCGCGTCCCGCCCCGATCGGCCCCTGGTCGCTTGACGAGACGGACGACAGCGGATTTTTTCTTTTTTAATTTTTTTCACTAAATTAAAAATACTAAATTACTAACAAAGTAACATATTGTCATATAGTGATAGTCATATACTCATATTATACTATTATAGTATTATACTTATATATATTTATAAACTAAATAATTAAACAAAGACAAGAAGAGTGTAAAAAAAACGTCCCTATCTTTATGTTTATCGTATTTAGGGCCTACAACTCCCTCCGTCATAGGGTTAATTCGACCATGTACTTTGTCCGGGACAGTATGTGAACCTTGTCCCGATTGAGAGGACGCTTGCTCACTATCTTTTTCAATAAGGTATTGGGCATGCAAGACTTTGTGTTTTTGCAATAGGTGTCTTGCTAAACTCCCGTCCCACCATTACCTTGTCCAATTTTAAAAGAATAAACATATTTACAAGTTTTACATATAGCTACTTGATTCGGTACGTCCCTGTGAAAATATTTCCATACAGCTGATGTTAATGGTCGTTTTGCCGGACCTCGTCTCATACTAGGGGGGATATGAGGCATTTCACTAGTGAGTGTATCATCATCTAGATTAGTAGGTGTATCATCATCTAGAGTGTTATCTAAATTAAAATCTTCTTCATTTTGAGGATAAACATCTGTGTCAAGATCATATGGTATTTCAGGAAACAGTTCAGGATCTATAAAATCATCTTGTCTAGGAATACTAGAAGAAGTACCATTGCCCTTCATACCCAAGGCCTTGCCCAAAATATTTTTTGTTCTTTTCATTTTAATTATGATAATAAATAGTTAAAGACTTAAAAAGTTAAAGATAATGAAATTAAATGTGCTAAATGAAATAAAAATAAAATAATAATTTAATGAGAGAACGAATGTACCAAACGACGACGTAGAGTCGATGTGTAATCGAGAGAGGTTGAAAATTGAAACTTTGCTCGATAGATTAATCCTTAAGCTAGTTGTCAACTTCACTCTCAATTCTCAAATTAATAAATAGAGTGAATATGTAGTAGACAATGTTGTATAGAAATAGATTGATTGAGATTTTAGAGATTAGAGATTGTAGGAAGATTTGTGAGAAATAAGAAGAGAAAATGAGGTATTTAAAGTTGAAAAATTGGGTTAAAGTGTAAATATAATAACTTAGGGGTTAAAAATAAATATAAAGGTAGGAGGTTGGGGAGGGGAGCCAAAAATGGCCGCAATAACGCCAAAATGTAAAATGGTCGATTATTGCAGCGGTTATTTTTGGTAATCATGGCGGGATCAAGGACCGGGGCCTGGCCAGTCAATCTGGCGGGGCCGGGTTTCATGACCATACCATGTCACATCCCGATTCGAGCCCCGGACCCGCTAATTTTTTTATTATTATTTAAACAAAGGTCTGACGAGGGTCGGCCCACCATCGCCACTTCTACTCTTTACTCTTGTTTTACTCTTGTTTTGTTTTGATTGCCCTTCTTGTGATTATGCTTTGTCTTGAGAAGGTCTCCCAAAACGATCGCTCTACCTACTGTGAAGGTAGTGCGTATGCACTCTACCCTTCCCAGATCCCACAGTGTGGGATTACACTGGGTATGTTGTTGTTGTTGTTGTTGTAAATTAAAATAAAAGGAAGTATATATTGCTCATCTCTAAGCAATGAGGGTATATTCCATTAATTAGTTATATGTAATTATCGTTTTCTCTTCTTTTTCTTTCTTCATGAGTTCATGTAATTAAAGCTATTAGGAAATTAGATTCATATAGTCATATACTAGTATAGTCGTCGTCGATTTCTTTCATATCCAACTTTTGAGATTAATCTTCAACACTATGCATATAAAACTACTACTATGTATTAAAATTTCTGTGACTACACGTTCTGAGAAATAAATTTAATCTCACATGTTGTGACATCTTAAATCTCTGAAACTATAGATCAAAGGCTTAGCTTGTTGCAAATAAAATATGTAGATGCCCTCTTAAAGAGTCCTTTTCTCAAGTCATTAAAGTCTTGTTTCTTCTGGGAAATCTTTCTTTGCATAAGCCGTTTACTCTTCTTTTTGGATTAATCTCTAAGCATTTAGGTTATTCCATTAATTGTCTTGTAATTATTCTTCTCTTCCTTTTCTTTCCTCATGTAAGTAATTAAAGCTATTAAATGACTTGATAGAGCAAATTGTTTGGTTAGGAAATTATATACATAGATTTAAGTCATATTAATATACTGTCAAAGTGCCAATATAATGATCTTTTTACACCATGAGTTTAATTTAATATGTTATAACATGTTACTTACTACTACCATTTATTCTAAATTATCAATCATGTTATTAAATAAAGTTGCCTACAATTACCTCGTAAGTTACCTGATTACATATATATTCTTTACTAGTATAGTCGTCATGGAAATGAAAATAATCTTCTCATCTTTTCAGTACTAATGGCTGGGGAAGATCAACTCACATTTAAATGGTCCTTCAACAAGACACTCCCAGCAGGGACAGATTCAACCTACAAAACAGTAAAACTCCAGCTGTGTTACGCACCCATTAGCCAAAAAGATCGTGCGTGGAGGAAAACAGAAGACCACCTCAAAAAGGACAAAACTTGTCAATTCAACATTGTGACCATGCCATACAAGTCCTCTAACAACGACTACAATTGGACAATTGAGAGGGATGTCCCAACTGGTACTTACTTTGTTAGGGCTTATGTTTTGAATTCTGATGGTCATGAAATTGGGTTCGGACAAAGCACTAATGACAAGAAGGAAAAGAACCTTTTCGAAATTCAAGCAATTAGCGGACGACATGCCACTTTGGATATTTGCTCCATTGTATTCTCTGTTTTCTCTATTGTATCCCTCTTTGGATTTTTCTACATGGAGAAGAGAAAGGCCAAGGCAAGTCAACAGAAGTGATCGATGATGACGAGGAATTGAGGATCATGGATCTACATGCGTGATGATGTGGAAGGAAATTAAATAATCTCCTTTATTTTCTATGTATCGTAGACTTCAAGATTATGTATAATTAAGTTTAATACGTGTTTGATGACTCCGATAAATGACTTTAGTTTTCAAAAATAGACATATCCCTCTTCATCTTTATCTATCGTAGTAGTTTAATGCGCGGATAGTTGTTGCAATGTTGAACATCACCCTTATTTTTATACAACGGATCATTATATCCCACTCTATTTTTTGAACATTTTAGTTTTTATAAAAATAATATTAAACAACCAAGTTAGCTACTCAATACCTACCTTTCCTGTGTTCTTCCAAAAATCCACAGGTTCTCGTCTGATCCAATCACTCTACCCCTCTATCTTACAAACTAACCCCCTTGGCCTCCTCAAATATTATACACCTATAATACCTGAAATTTCAACGGTTCTCGATTAGAATGTTCTAAACCACCTAGACAATCACTACTACAAAAAAGCGCTTGCATAGCGCTTTTTTTTTAAGGCTTGCATAGCGCTATGCAAGCTACCGTTATGGTAGTTTAGATAGCGCTTAAAAAAGCGCTATGCGAGCAGGCTACTATCATAGCGTTTTTCTTGCATAGCACAAAAAAAATGCTATGCTAATTATACTTCTATTTTGAAGATAAAAACGCGCTATGCAAGCTTTTTATCTTTTTTTTTTTACTTTTTATTTATTGTTTTGGTACCCATTCCCCCCCCCCCCCCCCCCATTTTTCACCTAATAAATAAAATATCAAAAAGATAACAAAAAGAATACCCATTCAAAATATAATATAATATAATCATTCGCATAAAACATAATAATATATTTAAAATAGCATCTAAATCATTAGTAGCTTACAATCATTAACTAATAACAATACGACATAGTCAACAATTACATCAAAATACTAACTAATAGCTTCAACCTTTCAATTTTTCTTTGAGGAATCGATTGTACAAGTAGTCTGCCCAATTAATTCGAAAATTCATCTTTTTACTTGTAGGATAAACTTTGAGTGGTGAACTATGAACAAGCTGCAAAACATAGATGTTACAAAAACATAGTTAGAATAGAAACGTCCAACAAATAAACATACTTACACAAATAACCTCATACAAATATGGTTGAGTATGAACAATGACCCAGATCATTTACTTTTTAAGTGAATTAGGACACTTTTAACTTCGGGATGCGCCTCCGGGTACCTGCAAAAACACTTGGTAAAAGAGTTAGTAAAATAAATAAACGCGAGTAAAACCTTCGGATCCGTATAAAATAATAGGAGTTTTAATTACGGAAGGCTCAAATCTATATTTTGCTAAGGGACATCTCAAACAAGTCATGGGTGTGTCCTAGTGACTTGTCAGTCAATCTAGTCTCCCCCCAAGCATGTCGGTATCCGGTATATATGTGAAAAAATCCATAAGTGTCATCATTGCCTTTTTCCGAAGGAAAGCAAACCGAGGGACAACCTTTCCGGAAGGGTCCTGGCCTCAAAATATATTATTCTCATCGGCCCAAGTATAGTATCGTGTTCAAATCAGTAGGATATCAAAAAATATCACAGATGTCCAAAACAACATTGGAGAAGCAGTTCTTGATTGAAAAACCAGCAGGAATTGGGTTGAAAAACAGTAGTGAGAAAGCATCAAACATGCTCAAAATGCAACAATAATTTAGCCATGAAGCTGCAGTTGTGGCTCGAACCATAACAGCAGCCCATAAAACAAAGTGACAACGTCTGCTTTCAACAAGAGCTAGGAACACAGCCATAAACTAGTCAAATATAGCACCAGTTCCTAAAAACAGAACATGTACTTAGCTGCCCCTTTAAAAACGCAGTAGGGACCACCAAAATAACAACAAAGCAAATAGCAGGCATTCTCAAGCATAACTGCGGCTCAAGAGTGTAACATGCAACTTATGAAAAATGCAACATCTCAAATAAAACATATGTCATTCACTAGATCAAAACAACAGCCTCAGAGTGCAACAACACCCTTCAATACTCAGGAATGGCCCTCAACAGGTACATGGTCATTGTGGATTGGGATTTTGTACTCCCCAAAGTTATGTAAAGCAAGAGAAGGGTGAAGAATGGGTATCGAGCTCTATATATCTCTTAGAAAACCAACAACATAAAAGAATAGTTAATCATTTGAAGTAATCAAGACATCAAACATGATTGCAGGTCTACGCTTGGCGAAGTCATAACAAGTCTCATATGAGACTCTTTGTGGCTCCCGATGCGTTTGATGTAAAAAAAGGAAAAGAAAGAAAGGATTAGTATACATCCAAATCATATTAATAGTGTGAGTTGGACATAATGCTCCTATGAGTTTAAACATACATACAATCCAATTCAAATAATAAGAAAAACATGCTCAAATGAACAAAATTTCAAAATTATTCAATCGACTATCGAGCCTTAGATGCAAACGTTGTATAGAAACACGAGGCAGGACTAATAGCATAACTTGTTATGAAGCAAGCGACAACATGTATATTTGAGAGAAAATACATGACAGTGTGTTATCTTGGTACGAGTCACCGCAATATACACTTCTAAGAGTAATAAAGTTACAGAACATTTTTATTCATTCAAATACCTGTAGGAGTAATTCCCAATGGGTGTGTGTTGAACAATCTCAGAGGGAGGTTGTTCAATCCCCTTCGATGTGCTGACCAACGAAGTTCCAATTTGTCGTACCATATCGCTGTTTGTAGAATTTGGTGTTCCTGTAATCTGAATTGGAATTTGAGATTGTTGGGATTAGATCATAGGCGGAAATGAAGAGTTATATGACTGCACAACCTCCCCGGGAGGTCGCCCAGTCTCCATCACTGCCATGAAACCACTGAATTTCGACCTCGGCAAAACCGAAAATGATTTGGTCGACTTGATGGTAGTGAATGAATTGAAGGATGGGAATGGTATAGAAATGTAGAGCATATGAAGGTGAGTGTAGTGGTACCAATCACAAACCTCGAAAGTTTCTCATTGTAACACCCCATTTTAACCGGAGTCGGAAACGGGATTACCGCTACGCATGGTTGATTCCTAAATGTATTTTAAGGAGTCGCCACCTAATTATTATAGTGAATTAGGACACTAAAAATGTAGCATAAAATACTACAAATGACTTCCATTTAATGGTCTGCGAAATTAGTAAGATTCTGAGTCAGGGTTCTTTATTATCCTAAAGGGAAGGGGTTAGGCACCCTTTAAGATCCGCTAACTTGCGGTTGTTCGTTCAAACCTAGGTTAATTATTTATTGCTCTTTTTATTCTACCTATTCTAAGCATTTATAATAATTTACAATTAAAATAAAATACAATGCAAAATAATAAAAACTGAAATTAAATAAGGCATAAAATAAACTCCGGGGCATTCTTTTTGAAATGCGTCTCCGGATACCTGCATAAACACTTAGTAAAAGTATTAGTAATAGAATACATGAATTTCAAAATAATAGCAAAAATTAACAAATAAAGCAAATAAATCCGCTTTTGTGCAGGAGGCCTTGGAAATCGACGGATTCCTTCATCGGCCAAGATTATTAAAAGCAATAAAATAAATAAAACTTTTGGATCCGCGCCAAAACAAGAATAGTTTTAAACACGGAGGGCTCGGATATGTAAAAATGTAAAGTAGAGACGGCTAAACAAGTCATGCGAGAATTCGCCTTGCCAAGCACATGTTGGTTATCCTGTAAGTGGAAGAAATCATCCTGCCTGAAAGCTTCATTTATTTTATTTTCCGTCTTGCAATTGGAGGCCTCAAAATCGACGGATAACTTTTTCATCGGCCAATCGGTGTAGTATCATGTTCAAATCACCAATACCACGTGTAATAAGTTGTTCAAATCGGTTCAATGAAAGAAATAAAGAATCACCATTCACTTGTTAAAACCAAGCGAAACCAAATACCAACAACTCAAAGGAACAAAGTGATCAAAATGGTCCAAAACGATGTCCGCACGGAGAGGTCAAAAATTTCAGAACATACCCAAAATCGGTCTAAAAACATTAAACAAAGGTCGAAAAACAGAGTCCATGGCCTCAAAATACTTCAGCAAAAATGGCCACAACTGCTCAAAATCAAGCAGAGTAAAGCGGCAAATCCAAAAGCTTCCGGAAAAATGCCACCATCAGTGAGCATACGTCGCGTGGCAAATGAACCAATACAATGAAAAATAACAAGAAACAAGATCACACCATAATAATCGAAAACCAGCGGCACAAAAAAGCATAACACTATTCAAATGAAGTACAAAAAAATAGTCAAATCAACAGCACAATCAAAGAACCACGAGCAGAGCCATGGTCACGGCGTTCATGGAATTCACGAAAATAGAGTGAGGCGAGAAGAAAGCGGTGTCACTTCCACGCTAACGCCGAGCGACGCCGCCGAGTGGTGTCTAGTGGTCGATGGTGGGACAGTGGTGTTGGGGTTGGGGCAGAGCGAGGTGGTTCGACGGTTGAGGCTTGTCGATTTCGGGTGTTCGTGAGTGCAGTGGGGGTGTGGGAGTTAGGGTGACGACGGGAGAGTGAGGGAGAGGGCAGGGGGGTGGTCGACGGGAGAGTGAGGGGTGAAAGGGTGAGGAAGACGAGGGACGAGGGCTGAGGGGCTGGGGTTATTTGTGCGGCTAGGGTAATAGAGAGGAGAGTGAGACAATGCTGAGAGGTTTTGAAAAAATAATAAAAATGAGAGAGAGGGAAATGTATATTGCGGCTGCTTTCTTTTTTTGTGTTGGGGGGAAAGTTTAATATATAGGGGTGTGTGTTAGGGTTTGGTATTTGGGGGGGGAAAATAAAAGTGGGGTATTGTTTTGGGGGGGAAAATGAAAAGAGAGTGTTTGGATGAAATTAATAATAGTGTTGGATTTGACTGATCCAAATTGTGCATTGGACTGGACTGGTTTGAAAAAAAAATGCAAGGCTGGTTAATTATTTAAAAGACAATTATTTTAAAAAAAAGATGCAAGATTATTAAAATTCAAATGCCGATACAATAATAATAAAATGCAATTTTAAAGACATGTTTAATGCCTGATTAAAAGTAAAATGCGGTGCCGATTAATTACTTAAAAAGATGCGAATATTATTAAAATAAAAACGACGGTATAACAATAATAAAAACATAATATTAACAACGACATAATGCTTAATTTAAAAATAAAAGATGCAACGTCATTTTTGTGAAGAAATAAACATAGAATATTATGTAAAAATATGCAAAATAACGATTAAAATGAGGTGTGCTAAAATACTTAAAATTGCACGAAAATATACAAAAAACGGGTCAAAATTGATCACAACGACGTCCTCTTTGTACGGATGATGGAAGAATCTTGGACAAAGATGTTGACTTAGAGTCAATTTTGTCCTGTTTATAAACTAGAACTCAAAATAGGGATGATGCAAACCCAAAAATGTCCTAGAGGTCGATCACGATGACACTGGGTCGTTGTGATGCAAAAAAAAAAAAAAAAAAATAAGCAAAGCCGACGACTAAAAAAATGTCGATGTCGAAGTATGATTGACACCGGGTTGCAGTGATGTGGTGTCAAGAGAACATGGTTATTGAAGATGTTGATGGCGTCGTTGCATAGACGCGATGCAGATGCTCGTCGTTGCATAGACGAAACATGGACGCAATGCAGATGCTCGTCGTTGCATGGACGAAACATAAATGAAGCCGTTGCATAGGCTTAAATGAAAAGGCGTCGTTGCATGGACGCAATGCAGATGCTCGTCGTTGCATGGACGATTTAAACATGAATGAAGCCGTTGCATAGGCTTAAAATAAAATGGCGTCGTTGCATAGACGCACGCAGATGCTCGTCGTTGCGGACGAAACATGAATGGCCGCCAGATAGGCTTAAAATAAATGGCGTCGTTGCATAGACGCAACGCAGATGCTCGTCGTTGCATGGACGAAACATGAACGGCCGCCAGACAGGCTTAAAATGAAAAGCGTCGTTGCGTAGGCGCGATCAGATGCGTCGTTGCATGGACGACACATGAATGAAGCCGTTGCATAGGCTTAAAATGAAAAGCGTCGTTGCATAGACGCGATGCGTCTCGTCGTTGCATGGGAAACATGAATGAATCCGTTGCATAGGCTTAAAATAAATGGCGTCGTTGCATGACGCAATGCAGATGCTTTCGTCGTAATGGACGAAACATGAATGAAGCGTTGCGATAGGCTTAAATGAAAAGGCGTCGTTGCATGGACGCACGCAGATGCTCGTCGTTGCATGGACGAAACATGAACGGCCGCATAGGCTTAAAATAAAATGGCGTCTGCATGACGCACGCAGATGCTCGTTGCATGGACGCACGCAGATGCTCGTCGTTGCATGGACGAAACATGAACGGCCGCCAGATAGGCTTAAAATAAAATGGCGTCGTTGCAGACGCAATGCAGATGCGTCGTTGCATGGACGAAACATGAATGAAGCCGCGTAGGCTTAAATGAAAAGGTGTCGTTGCATGGACGCAATGCGATGCTCGTTGCATGGACGAAACATGAATGGCCGTTGCATAGGCTTAAAATAAAATGGCGTCGTTGCATGACGCACGCATGCTCGTCGTTGCATGGACGAATACGAACGGCCGCGTAGGCTTAAATGAAAGCGTCGTTGCATGGACGCACGCAGATGTTCGCCGTTGCATGGACGAAACATGAATGGCCGCATAGGCTTAAAATAAAATGGCGTCGCATGACGCAATGCAGATCTTGCGTCGTTGCATGGACGAAACATGAACGGCCGCCAGATAGGCTTAAATGAAAAGGCGTCGTTGCATGGACGCAATGCAGATGCTCGTCGTTGCATGGACGAAACATGAATGAAGCCGCCAGATAGGCTTAAATGAAAAGGCGTCGTTGCATGGACACGACGCATGCTCGTCGTTGCATGGACGAAACATGAACGGCCGCATAGGCTTAAAATGAAAAGGCGTCGTTGCATGGACGACGCAGATGCTCGTCGTTGCATGGACGAAACATGAATGAAGCCGCCAGATAGGCTTAAAATGAAAAGGCGTCGTTGCATGGACGCGATGCAGATGCTCGTCGTTGCATGGACGAAACATGAATGAAGCCGTTGCATAGGCTTAAAATGAAATGCATTGGTTTAGGGGCGTACCTGCTTTGTGACCCGTCTGGGTTGAGATAGCGTCATTGCATAGACGTTGTGCGTTTGTAACCCGCATGGGCCTACTGTTGTGTTCCTGCCTTTGCTGATATGAAGATCCTGCACTCAAAGAAAACTTGTGAGTTTTTTAGGGAATGAGTGGTTGATTAGCGTCGACTCTGTAGCTTTGGCTCTTGACGCTTGCATTCTTGGTTTGCACTGAAGACCTAGTTGGCCTGCTTTTTCCTGTCTATTGCCATTTTCTTGCACTGAATTCCTTAAAATGTCCCAGTTTCTGGTAATGAAGAGGTTGAAACTGGGTAAGGTTGCCTCTTGACGCTATTAAAGCGATCATGTATGCAATTTTTTTTTCATGAATGAAAAGCTAATGCGAGAATATGGACCAAATCGAGTCCAGTGCAAAACAAGGAAAACATTTTTAATGGACTGACCGAAGCCGATGTGGCTGTCTACGTATCCCGCCGAGGGAGTCAGGTCAAGACGTAGTTCATGCTGCAAAAATAAGAAATTTTTATGATTTTAAAATGATGTGGGACCGAAGCCGATGTGGCCGCCTACGTATCCCGCTGAGGGAATCAGGTCAAGACGTAGTTCGTGAAGCAAAAATGATTTTTATGTAATATGCATTTTGTTGTTGTTTTCTGAAAAAATGGAAGACGACATTACGTTCTGACTCCAGTTGATACCAACAATTAGTATTGTGCATAAGGATGTTCTTTTATTGATTTCAGTCTAATCGAGATTGACTCTGGTGTAATTCACACAGCTTCAGATAGTACCTCAGACATACCTGAGTGTCGACACACCTGCTTGCATCCAAGGTTTCGAACTACACGTAATCTCACGTTTCAAATGCCCTCACTGAAAGAAAGTCCCATTTCACACATATATTTCAGTATTTTGAATTTTGGGACGTTGAAAGAATTGCGCTCACACTCAAAAAGATGTTCAATGCACGCAATTGTGATACCATAGGCTTGGCCGTCATGTAAGTATCCACTAATGTGAGAACCCTCAGTATAAGATCCTGTAGGGCTTGTCACGGGCTTGTAATGTAGGTTTGGGGCAAGGGATGGATATCATTTGGATAAAAGTGACTAATCATTCCTCGAGAGTTGGACTACGTCCATGATTGATATTTGTGCGCTTTAATGCTGACTTACTTTCTTTTTGTCCCAGTTTTTCTGTATTGACTTCTTTTGAATCTTTCATTTGGAGCCCCCCTTTTTTTTTTCGGGGTTATGTATTCCCTTTTCTTTTTTTTTTATCGGGGCTTTTGATTGTGTGAAGTCGTCTCTGCTTTTGATTTTGAGACTTTGACAATTTTTGTCTTTTGCCGACTTCAACGAGATTTTGTCGACCACTTGCACATTTCTAAAGCGCTCGGCGAGGTCCGCCGATAGAGGATAGTGCGTCGCACTCGAAGCGGTATAGGTGTAATACGCATTGTCAAAAATAGGTTTTAGGCTCAAAGGGGTGTACTAGGGATAATGTTATTTGGTAGGCTGAAAAGGTTCAAACGGGTCAAAGAAAGCCTACGATCATTTCCTACACAGAGTGTTACTCAAGATTTCGCCTCAACAAACATTCAGGCCAAGTTCTAGATCACAATGCAATACAATTGAACTTATTCAAATAACTCACCACACAATGCATATGAAACGATGAGGTCGGCTTCATTCTTATCTTGAAAACATGCAAGACAATGTTATCTGCGGGTATGAATAAGAGGTACCAAAAGAATATATGGTTTACCACAAAGTCAACCCATACTGATTATCACTTTTTTTTTTTTTAATGCACAATTCTAATCAGATTGGTATCAACAAAGTTAAACAATAATATTAAAAAAAATGTTTTTTTTTTTTTATATTTTTTGAATAAAGTATTTCTTCTTTTTTTTGTATTTTTCGAATAATTGTTTTTTTTTTGTATTTTTTGAATAAATGGTACCGAACCCGAATAGGGCTGCCTACGTATCCCGCCGAGGGAATCAGGTGCGCGTAGTTCGTTCAAATATGTTTAAAAACGCATGCTTGAAAAAATTTATCAATGAAAGGATAGTAATATAAAGCTGTGCAAAAAAAATGATTGTCCATTGCGGACGAATGCAAAGTAAAATGAATGTAACGAAAATGAATGTCCGAGAACATGATGAATGGATGCATGAATGACAAAAATATGCTTCTTTTTTTTTTTTTTTTTTTGTGGTTTTTATTTTTTATGGTGTCGAACCCAAAATGAGTTGCCTACGTATCACACCGTGTGGTGAGAATCAGACACGCGTAGTTCGGAATAATTATGCTGTAAAATGTATGATATGAAAGAACTATGTAATTAACGCTAAACATATCAATTGAGTTTGCGAATACGAATAAAAATACAAAGTATAAAAGAACTGAGAGCGATGTCTCGTTGAATCTGGTATAAACTGACTTCTATTAGTCAACATAACTCCCGCTCATTCTTGTGATGATTTTTTTTCTTTTTCCGACCGCCCTCGATTGTTTGCGAGGACGACCTTCCTACAAAAAATATGAGAAATATGTGAGTAGAAAAATAACAAAAAATAATAAAAATGCAAAGGTGTGACAATATAGTCAAAAACTCCCCTGATTGGTTCGACCGGACTGGTGGTTGATGCTTCACAAAGTCCAAGTTGCGCTATTCAAGAGTGATTTACGCAATAGAAGTCCTGATTGCAATGTGACAGCAAAAGTGCAAAAATGCAAATGCTCGAACCCGGAATCACAAAAGGGTAATTATTGAATTAAACAATATGTACAGAGTTGCTAGCGACAAACAATAATAAACAAAAACATGCAAATCAAGCGCGTGCCCTAATATGCTTGGGACCTCCCTTATGCCAGAGGTGAGCCTAAACGTCAAATATGCGGGATTGTGATAAATAGGTCCAAGCCGTTAAACTGCAATATTTCGTCGGAAATGGCGACCAAATGACGGTGCACTTTTTCCAATTTTGGCGTGTCATGACCAGGCTTGGATCCGTCTATCATCATCACGCTACACATAGTATGCTAATGGGTCGGGTTGTGAAACCCGTCGACAAGTTTGGTGGATTTCTAATTGTGGCGTTAATACCAGGATTAACCCACCTAAGGTTTATCGTGCATGACTAATATAAAAGGGTGGTATAGCTCTATCTTAAGCTTTCTAAGATTTGGCCTATTAGACGCAAGGTTCCCGAGCGGACAACTCGAGTGAGAAGGCTACGTGGCTGATCAGACGAACCGATCTAACTCCACGCAAGCGCCAACTCTCCTAATATTTTGGGTGTTCTTGAAAGAAATTTGCGGGTGCGCGAAGCACACCAGCGCGTGTAGTGTGTGATAGTGTTAATTTTCCAGAATGGAGGAAATATGAACGGAATGACAATTTAAGGAAAGCAATAAAAGAATGTAGCAATTAAAGTAGTTAATTACAAAATAAAAACAAACCATATAAAATATTTACAACAAATATAAAAGCAACATAAAGTGCAATATTTAATTAACCTGGGTTTGCTATGATCAAGAACCTGATATCCCCAGTGGAGTCGCCATGCTGTAACACCCCATTTTAACCGGAGTCGGAAACGGGATTACCGCTACGCATGGTTGATTCCTAAATGTATTTTAAGGAGTCGCCACCTAATTATTATAGTGAATTAGGACACTAAAAATGTAGCATAAAATACTACAAATGACTTCCATTTAATGGTGCATGAAATTAGTAAGATTCTGGGTCAGGGTTCTTTATTATCCTAAAGGGAAGGGGTTAGGCACCCTTTAAGATCCGCTAACTTGCGGTTGTTCGTTCAAACCTAGGTTAATTATTTATTGCTCTTTCTATTCTACCTATCCTAAGCATTTATAATAATTTACAATTAAAATAAAATACAATGCAATATAATAAAAGCAAATTAAATAAGGCATAAAATAAACTCAGGCATTCTTTTTGAAATGCATCTCCGGATACCTGCATAAACACTTAGTAAAAGTATTAGTAATAGAATACATGAATTTTAAAATAATAGCAAAAATTAACAAACAAAGCAAATAAATCCGTCTTTTGTACAGGGGAGGCCTTGGAAATCAGACGGGGATTCCTTCATCGACCAGTATTATTAAAAGCAATAAAATAAATAAAACTTTTGGATCCGCGCCAAAACAGTAATAGTTTTAAACACGGAGGGCTCAGATATGTAAAAATGTAAAGTAGGACAGCCTAAACAAGTGCGTTTGCGAGAATTCGCCTTGCAAGCACATGTTGGTTATCCTGTAAGTGGAAGAAATCATCCTTGCCTGTAAAGCTTCATTTATTTTATTTTCCGTCTTTGCAATGGAGGCCTCAAAATCGACGGATAACTTTTTCATCGCCAATCGGTGTAGTATCATGTTCAAATCACCAATACCACGGTAATAAGTTGTTCAAATCGGCCCAAATAAAGAAATAAAGAATCAGTCCATTCACTTGTTAAAACCAAGCCAGTAAATGTCACACCCCGAAAATCGGGCCCGTGACTGGTGCCTTACCCCGGGCACCCTAGCGATACAACATCAGAGAAAACCAGCGGAAATAAAAACTTTAGACATGAAATGAGAGACATGATAAATAAACAGGCCAACCAAAACAGTTGCCTTCAGTATATACATAAAACCCGAACAGTTTAATCCTTTTACAACCGCCACACAAATTCTACTGCACTTAAGATTTACAACAACTATGACGGGACAGGGCCCCGCCATACCCCTGAATGTACAAGAACCTACAACTCAGGGAACACATACCACAAGATAAGCCTCCGGAGAAACGGAGCTTCCCAACACGCTGAATGTGATCCTATAAGCGGGGATCGGCGATACGATGCACCTTTTACTCATGGCGTGAACGCGGCCCAGGAGGTCGATAACAGTACCAAGTATGTGAAATCAGAATACGTAAATGAAACCATAATAGTCTATATAAGCAGGAGACATGTATGATGACCAACTACAGTACATAACATATAACCAGTTACCTCAAGTCAGGGACTCACGCCCTCCAAATTATCACTCATGCCCGTGGAATTTCTTCCTCACCGGCGCTTTATGATATAACAATACCAAGGAGTATACATGAACACCGTGTCCCACTGTGTCATAAAACCGTGACAGACAAGTACAACTACCGGATCCGACCGTGCCAATAATACAATGCAACCACAACCACGGCCGACACGGCAAGTCGAGAGCCGACTATCGGATACTGGCGGCCGGCCACGTAGTCGATCGGGCAAGTACGAGGTGACCACGGGGACCAAGGTCAGATCACGAAACTTCGCTACTATAATCGAACGGGCAAGCGGTGACTACCGATACCAAGGCCGAATCACCACGACGGGGCAAGTACGAGCCGACCACCGATACCAGCCGAACAGAAGAAACCTCAACTACCAACCGGCCTCTATCGAGAGACGCGGTAACACGAAACACCACACTTGCACAACAAAGGCTATCATCACAAGCATAGGCAAGTTTCACAACAACAAGCATAGGAATGTTTCACCACAACAAGCATAGCAAGTTTCACATCACTCAAAGTACCTTCATTTTATGCCAAAGTCCGGTTTTAACCCTAAAGTACTACGTGACGTTAAATTCTTTAAAAGAGATCCATTACTTATCAAAGTCACCCGATACGTAGTATTAGAATGACCGACCCACATTCCTTTTCAAAATCAAGTAACAACATTCTTTTCCTAAGTTCCAGGTTGCCTAGTTTCAATTACTCAAGCTTCTCATTTTCAAATGGTTTCATAGTTCATAAACTTAATCACTTGATTTCTTTTAGAACAATTGAGTAATATATGTCTCACGTGAGAGTAGGTTATTCTTGTTTACAACATTCTTATTACGTGACCGTGATCTAGAAAATGTAATATCATTTTGTCTCATCTTAGTTTCTATGCGGATGGAGGTTTCTACTGGTTTTAATACAATTCATCATTATTCAATACATTTTCCTTTATTAACGCTGCAGTTGGTGCTGTCGATACACATTCTCGATTTCCAAATCAAGAAACATTATCCTTTAAATAAAACCAAGTACTCATTACTCACGAATGAGGTTTCACACAAACATTCACATTAAAACAAATAAGTTAAGTCTCTTATCTTATAAGATCAAGTCTCTTAACTTCTAACATTAGTAAACCATTTTCTTTACCTCTCTTAAGACATTATACCTAACTCCCATAAAGCTAGTATAACTCTTTTAAAACCTTTAAAACCAAGTGTTACTCTTCCTTCAAAACGATTATAAATCTTTTGAAATACATCAAGTTCTTTATTATAACAAGCCGCTTATAATTCACATCGATTACCTTTAAAACCACAAAGTATTTTCTTACCTACATAAAGCCGTTATAACCAACTTCCCATAAAGCCGTTATAACACTTTATGTTTTAAGACAATCAAACACGATTAACACACGTATGCGTCACCGCACTACATAGTTCACACATATCATGCTAGAAGAGATAGGAAGAGGTTCACATACCTCGCGACGATTATCGACTAATAGCAAAACGCTCCGAGTACCTCAAACCGCTTCGCTACTCCTTAGTCCGTAAGATTACGTCACACGTAGCACTTCAACCTATAAGGCCACGCGCGCTATTAAAATCTAGATCTTAACGTAGAACATTCTACGTAAAATTCGCGACTCTCCCCGCAACAGCGTAAATCTCCTCCTTCATCGAGGTGGCTACCAAGCCAACGGGGTTAACACGCCTAATCGACGCGTACAATTCTACTATACAAGAATACTACACAAGTCTATCGTAATACACCCTATGTAATTACTGATTCGATTCTTTATTCTTCAGCTTAAGTCAAAAGACATTGCCAACAACTACGTTGATTACATATATAGTATACAACACTATATTTTCAACACTTATGTAATTTCCAATTACAATAGGGGACAAGATATTTACCTCGATAAGCCCAAAATTATCCGAGTTTAAAGTCGCTCACGAGCAAGGTTTAGCTCCTCCTAAAGTGCTCCAATCCGCTCCAAACAACCCTTAGAAGTTCTACGCAACTTCTACTCCATACTTCAACAACGGGTGAAGATTTTCCTTAGGGTTTCGTGTAGAGGCTAAGGAAAGTATAATCGTATTTTCCGGTTTTTCGTACAAAGGTACTTTGGAAAGTACTACAAAGTATATGGGCTAAAGTATTTTGGACATTATAACAATACTTAGGAGAGTATTTCTATACCACAACAAAGGGTATTATACGAAAACAACTAGGCAGGGGTACCCACGGCCACACCACAGGGGAGAGGGAGGCTCTACCACAAAGGCCTATCTAGGGAGGGGCTCTTGGGCGAGAGTCAAACAAGAGGAGGAAGGATAGCAAGACTTGGAACATATTTGGAATGGATGAAGTCTTCACACTTGTGGGTATTTATAGCAAAACCAAAAGCCAACCAATGGCCAAGATCAAGCCACGCAAGGCAAGTGTAAGGCGAGATCAAGCCAAGTGCACCCTAACCCTACTCCACAAAACACTCCACAAAACAAGCCACAAACAAGGCACAAAAGAGGAGCCAATCGCCGAGGCCAACCGAGGCCTCTTGGGCGCCCAAATCGCCCAAGCCCCCACTTGCTTCCAATGTGAGGTGACACATGTCACCCTCCCGTGTCCGAAATGTTCGGTCTCTCGGAAAAATCCGCAAAAATTATAAATGACATAGCCGAATTTTCCCTACGAAAGTGGAAACGTTTAAAAACGACTCTATACGGGGGTTGTGCACAAAATTTCGAAACATGCCTAACTTAAGGCTCAAAATTCGTACGTACGTCCACATGTACATACTCTGGAAATACGGGGTATAACATTCTTCCCCCCTTAGAAACATTCGTCCCGAATGTTCCTTCAAGGTCTCAAAACAAACAGGCGTCAGTATAGTCTTCACTGCTATACGTACGAAAACAATCATGCCACACCTGGCCACAAAAACACACGTTCACTTCTCCCCTTTCTCGTAGTATTCGTCACGAACACTCGAACTCGTTCTAGTATCCGCACCACACTTCACAACGCTCGTTTCCAACCCTCGAGTCACTACCTCCAAACTTGGTCATCTCACTAACCTCGATTTCCCCTAAGGCCATTCCCGGCCTTCACGAACTGATTCTGATCGAACGTATCCACGAACTCATACGATGGTCATCTAAACTTGGGCCTAGCACCCTCGTGACTACCACCGGCGGGACCACCTAATCGACCCCACCCCAAACCGGGTTACGGTTGACCCGCAAATGGTCCTCAACCCGACCCAACGCGCCAACTCTTGCTCGCCGACACGGAACAATCTTACCTATTCAAGCCATGAAAGCTACCACTTCCATCCCACATTACTCATGGACTTATCACACAATTATAACCCACGTACACTACGCATTCTGATAAAGGTCAAACATAAAAAAAATAAATCTTTTACTCAAGACGACCTTACCGTAAGGTCTCAACATAAAATGTCCTAAAGTTCACACTTTCCACGCCCTCAGCTTACCCTTTTCATCAACCATGCTCCTAAATCACATTTTAGCACAAAGCTATCCGAACATAACACTAAACACATCATCAACATCAATACAATATAAGTCTCTGAGGTTAAGGATATACTGAAAATAGGCGGTTCAAGGACCGCTAAAACTGCGAACTCCCACCGCGACCTCTACCGGGGCCTTCCGGTGTACGAACATCCTGCCTGGTTACGGAAGGTGAAGAACCCGCAATCGCTTCTAGTAGTCTTGCTATCCTACCGTGCTACTGGTCGGACGATCTCTTGCGGATGGCCCTGTTGCCGCAAAAATAACAATCTCCGAGTTAGTACGACACTCTCCCTTATGGAGCTTTCCACAACAGCCACCGAGACAAGGGCAACCTCATCCGCGAGCACTCGCTCCCCGAAAATCTGAAACACAGGAGCCCCGACCGCTCGAATATCCCGGCGTCCCGAAGCCGTGGAGGACCACTGCATCTTGGCGGAGGTACATAACTAGTCTGCCGCCGAGACGGTCCGCCTCGAAAGTCACCAAAGGACCTCGCTGCTCGCCCTTCTTCACGACCTCGTCATTCCGTCGATTTATCCGCTCACATCCAAGTGTATACGCTGCGCGGCGATGTCCATGCCCGTGAAGAGCTACACCAACAACTCTCGCAAGGCAATCATCGAGCCTCAGAACATATCGGTGCACTCGATCCTCCATACTAGCTACTAACGCGGACGCACGCCAATGAGTCAAACTCCACATTGTACTCCCGAACCGCACGCCTGCTCGCCAGAACACCAAAAATTTGTCGGCGAGCCCTCTCATCCGGGAGGCAAGAAATGTGCAAGAAAGGCCTCGAGAACTCGTTCCATACCACTGGAAGTGCATGCTCTCCTCGACAGCTCCCAAGAATCAAACGATCATTGCGGTATCACGCGATTGATGTGAACCTGTGGCCACCGACTCGATCTCCGATGCCTTGATCACTCTACGATCCACAGAATCGCTTGATGAACTCCTCGGATCATCCTCGTGCCTCGACCCATAAAACTCGCGGCCTACAACTCGAGAAAATCCCGTAGCCTCGAACTATCTCGATCTAGGGTGAACCATGGTGCACTGGAACTGCTGCGTCGGCTTATCTCAAGTCAGCCACAACCCCGCCATTAATCGGGCCTACTCGTAACTCATCTCTCTCTCCATCATGCGGATCGAGGCTCGTCTTGTGGTCTCTGCGCCGCTCTACGCAGATCTCATCGCTTGCCTTCTCGGGCGGGTTGCCTTTTCGCAGAGGCATAATCGTAAAAACGAAACACGTCGAGGGTCCAATCTTATCACACACTCTAAGGCACGATCTCGTAATGAGAAGAATGGAAACCAATCCTAAATGTCCTATAGCCTCGATTATAGATGTGGTGCACAACACATCGATAATCAAGACTTACTAGACACGGTGCGTAGACACTTTCCGAGGATTAATCGCTCGATACCACTTTGTCACACCCCCAAAATCGGGCGTGGATCGTGCCTTACTGCACCTAGCGATACAACATCGAGAAAACCAGCGGAAATAAAAACTTTAGACATGAAATGAGACATGATAAATAAACAAAGCAACCAAAACAGATTTCAAGATATACATAAAACCCAACAGTTTAATCCTTTTACAACCTCGCCACAGCGATTCTGCACTTAAGATTTACAACAACTATGACGGGACAGGGCCCCGCCATACCCCTGAATGTACAAGAACCTACAACTCAGGGAACACATACCACAAGATAAGCCTCCGGAGAAACGGAGCTTCCCAACACGCTGAATGTGATCCTATAAGCGGGGATCGACAGTCGATGCACCTTTTACCTGCGCAGATGAACGCACCGGCGAGGTCGATAACAGTACCAAGTATGTGAAATCAGAAAATCGTAAATGAAACCATAATAGTCTATATAAGCAGGAGACATGTATGATGACCAACTACAGTACATAACATATAACCAGTTACCTCAAGTCAGGGACTCACGCCCTCCAAATTATCACTCGTGCCCGTGGAATTTCTTCCTCACTGCCGGCAGTTTATGATATAACAATACCAAGGAGTATACATGAACACCAGGTCCCACCTGTGTCATAAAAACCGTACAGGACAAGTACAACTACCGGATCCGACCGTGCCAATAATACAATGCAACCACAACCACGGTTCGACACGGCGGGGCAAGAGCCGACTACCGGATACCAAGGCGGCCACGTGAGGCCGGGGCAAGTACGAGGGTGACCACGAGGACCAAGGTCAGATCACGAAACTTCACACTATATCGAACGGGGCAAGTCGCGAGGGTGACTACGAATACGAAGGCCGAATCGGGCCACGAGGCAAGTACGCAGAGCCGACCACCGATACCCAGCGAACGGTAAGAAACCTCAACTACCAACGGCCTCATCGAGACGCGGTAACACAGAATCACCACACTTGCACAACAAAGGCTATCATCTCACGCATAGGCAAGTTTCACAACAACAGGCATAGGAATGTTTCACCACAACAAGCATAGCAAGTTTCACATCACTCAAAGTACCTTCATTTTATGCCAAAGTCCGGTTTTAACCTAAAGTACTACGACGTTAAATTCTTTAAAAGAGATCCATTACTTATCAAAGTCACCCGATACGTAGTATTAGAATGACCAACCCACATTCCTTTTCAAAATCAAGTAACAACATTCTTTTCCTAAGTTCCGGTTTGCCTAGTTTCAATTACTCAAGCTTCTCATTTTCAAATGGTTTCATAGTTCATAAACTTAATCACTTGATTTCTTTAGAACAATTGAGTAATATATGTCTCACGTGAGAGTAGGTTATTCTTGTTTACAACATTCTTATTACAAAGACCATGATCTAGAAAATGTAATATCATTTTGTCTCATCTTAGTTTCTATGCAGATGGAGGTTTCTCCGGTTTTAATACAATTCATCATTATTCAATACATTTTCCTTTATTAACGCTGCAGTGGTCTGTCGATACACATTCTGATTTCCGAAATCAGTAAAACATTATCCTTTAAATAAAACCAAGTACTCATTACTCACGAATGAGGTTTCACACAAACATTCACATTAAAACAAATAAGTTAAGTCTCTTATCTTATAAGATCAAGTCTCTTAACTTCTAACATTAGTAAACCATTTTCTTTACCTCTCTTAAGACATTATACCTAACTCCACATAAAGCTAGTATAACTCTTTTTAAAACCTTTAAAACCAAGTGTTACTCTTCCTTCAAAACGATTATAAATCTTTTGAAATACATCAAGTTCTTTATTATAACAAGCCAGTTATAATTCACATCAGTTACCTTTTAAAACCACAAAGTATTTTCTTACCTACATAAAGCCGTTATAACCAACTTCCCATAAAGCCGTTATAACACTTTATGTTTTAAGACAATCAAACACGCTAACACACGTACGCTCACCGCACTACATAGTTCACACATATCACGCTAGAAGAGATAGGAAGAGGTTCACATACCTCGCGACGATTATCGACTAATAGCAAAACGCTCGAGTACCTCAAACCGCTGGCTACTCCTTAGTCCGTAAGATTACGTCACACGTAGCACTTCAACCTATAAGGCCAAAAGGAGCTTATTAAAATATAGATCTTAACGTAGAACATTCTACAGAAAATTCGGCAGACACCTCCCCGCAATGGCGTAAATCTCCTCTCTATCGGTGTCGCTACCAAGCCAACGGGGTTAACACGCCTAATCGACGCTGCATAATTCTACTATACAAGAATACTACACCAGTCTACTGTAATACAGTCCTATGTAATTACAGTTCAGTTCAGTTCTTTATTCTTCAGGCTTAAGTCAAAAGACATTGCCAACAACTACGTTCAGTTCTATATATAGTATACAACACTATATTTTCAACACTTATGTAATTTCCAATTACAATAGGGGGACAAGATATTTACCTCGATAAGCCCATAATTATCCAAGTTTAAAGTCGCTCCGAGCAAGGTTTAGCTCCTCCGAGTGCTCCAATCCGCTCCAAACAACCCTTAGAAGTTCTACGCAACTTCTACTCCATACTTCAACAACGGGTGAAGATTTTCCTTAGGGTTTCGTGTAGAGGCTAAGGAAAGTATAATCGTATTTTCAAGTTTCGTACAAAGGTACTTTGGAAAGTACTACAAGGTATATGGGCTAAAGTATTTTGGACATTATAACAATACTTAGGAGAGTATTTCTATACCACAACAAAGGGTATTATACGAAAACAACTAGGCTAGTGGGTACCACTACCACACCACAAAGGGAGAGAGGAGGCTCGCCACAAAGGCCTATCTAGGGAGTGGGCTCTTGGACGAGAGTCAAACAAGAGGGGAGGAAGGATAGCAAGACTTGGAACATATTTGGAATGGATGAAGTCTTCACACTTGTGGTATTTATAGCAAAACCAAAAGCCAACCAATGGCCAAGATCAAGCCACGCAAGCGTGCAAGTGTAAGGCCAAGATCAAGCCAAGTGCACCCTAACCCTACTCCACAAAACACTCCACAAAACAAGCCACAAACAAGGCACAAAAGAGGAGCCAATCGGCGAGGCCAACCAAGGCCTCTTGGGCGCCCAAATCGCCCAAGCCCCCACTGCTTTCCAATGTGAGGTGACACACGTCACCCTCCCGTTGGTCCGAAATGTTTCGTCTCTCGGAAAAATCCGCAAAAATTATAAATGACATAGCCGGAATTTTCCTACGAAAGACGTGGAAACGTTTAAAAACGACTTATACGGGGTTGTGCACAAAATTTCAAACATGCCTAACTTAAGGCTCAAAATTAAATGCGTCGTCCACATGTACATACTCCGGAAATACGGTATAATAAAGAAACCAAATACCAACAACTCAAAGGAACAAAGTGATCAAAATGGTCCAAAACGATGTCAGACGCACGGGAGAGGTCAAAAATTTGAACATACCCAAAATCATCTAAAAACATTAAACAGTGGCCGAAAAACAGTAGTCCATGGCCTCAAAATACTTCAGCAAAAATGGCCACAAATCTGTTCAAAATCAGTAGAGTAAAGGGCAAATCCGTCAAAACAGTCCGGAAAAATGCCACCATCAGCAGAACATGTCGCCGTGGCAAATGAACCAATACAATGAAAAATAACAAGAAACCAGATCACACAATAATAATCGAAGACCAGCGGCACAATAAACCATAACACTATTCAAATGAAGTAAAAAAATCAACAAAGACAATCAAAGAAACGGTCGCAACAGCCATGGTCGCCGCTCATAGGCTCGCCGGTAAAATAGAGAAAAGGCGAGAAGAAAGCGGTGTCACTTCCACGGCTAGCCGAGCGACGCCGCCGAGTGGTGGTCTAGTGGTCGATGGTGGGACGGTGGTGTTGGGGTCAGTTTGACGGCAGAGTGAGGTTCGACGGTTGAGGCCATTGCTGGGTGTTCGTGAGTGCGGTGGGGTGTGGGAGTTAGTGACGACGAGAGAGTGAGAGAGGCGGGGTGGTCGACGGGAGAGTGAGGGTGAAAGGGTGAGAAGACGAGGACGAGGCCGAGTGGGGTTATTTGTGCGGCTAGGGTAATAGAGAGGAGAGTGAGACAATGCTGAGAGGTTTTGAAAAAATAATAAAAATGAGAGAGAGGGAAATGTATATTGCGGCTGCTTTCTTTTTTTGTGTTGGGGGGAAAGTTTAATATATAGGGGTGTGTTAGGGTTTGGTATTTGGGGAAATAAAAGTGGGGTATTGTTTTGGGGGGGGGGGGGGAAATGAAAAGAGAGTGTTTGGATGAAATTAATAATAGTGTTGGATTTGACTGATCCAAATTGTGTCTTGGACTGGACTGGTTTGAAAAAAATGCAAGGCTGGTTAATTATTTAAAAGACAATTATTTAAAAAAAAGATGCAAGATTATTAAAATTCAAATGCCGATACAATAATAATAAAATGCAATTTTAAAGACATGTTTAATGCCTGATTAAAAGTAAAATGCGGTGCCGATTAATTACTTAAAAAGATGCGAATATTATTAAAATAAAAACGACGGTATAACAATAATAAAAACATAATATTAACAACGACATAATGCTTAATTTAAAAATAAAAGATGCAATGTCATTTTTGTGAAGAAATAAACATAGAATATTATGTAAAAATATGCAAAATAACGATTAAAATGAGGTGTGCTAAAATACTTAAAATTGCACGAAAATATACAAAAAACGGGTCAAAATTGACTGTCAACACTCATGTCGTCGGAAAATGCTTGGCGGCGGCTTGGATTCTGAATCTTTCGAATTGGTGGAAGTGGCTATAGAGGGTGAATCGAATTATGAGATTGGTATATAAATGACGGGGAGGCGATGGCGAAGCTAATGGTACCACCGCCGGACTATGAAGTTGCCGGAATCCACCGAAAATCGCGAAAAACCAGATCGCAGAACTGGGTGTTTTTCAAACTGAAATTCCCGACGATTTAGGTAAAATCGACGTGTGTGGTTGGTATAGATATGACGGGCTCGAAGATACGAAGATTTTGGTACATACCACGTCGCTTTAGCTTTCGTGAATTGGTCGGAAAATTCAAATCTTTGCCGGAATCACTGTTCACGCGCCATTTGCGCCCAAAATTGAGAGAAAACGGTTTTTTTTTGGCTGAGTATAGCAATTTTGCCAATTTATTTTGTTAAAATTTACTTCAATAACGCTTCCACAAGCGCTATCTAAGTGGAAATATTTATATTATTATATTAATAAATTACTTAGGTAACGCAAATTATAATAGCGCTTTAAATAAGCGCTATGCAAGGAGTAACTTGCGTAGCGCTTCGATTAAAATTTTCGAAAAGCGCTATGTAAGAATTTTTTGTTAGATGTTTTTTTTAATTTGAAAATTTAAAAAATCGCTATGCAAACTGTTACTTAGAAGTAGGACCGACCAGTGGGCCGAGCCGGGCCAACCGGAGTCGGGACTAGCGGGATCGGGACGGGGTCGGGGTGGAGAGGAGGGCGGGCCGAGTCGCCAAAGTGACCGGACGATATCAGTCAAGGCCGGCCGTTGGCAGGCGATCGGGACGGGTAAGGCGAGTTTTTTTTTTTTTTTTAATTTTTTCACTAAATTAAAAATACTAAATACTAACAAAGTAACATTAACATATACATATAGTCATATAGTGATAGTCATAGACTCATATTATACTATTATAATTATACTCATATATAATATATATTTATAAAGTATAAAATATAAACTAAATAATTAAACAAAGACAAGAAGAGTGTAAAAAAAATATCCCAAGACTGTTTTTGTGCCTCTTATATTATTAATTATTTCATTGAAATATACAAGATCAGAATTACAACATTGTAGTGTACTGTTGTTGAAAAAAATTGCAAAAGACATAGAAAAATTAAAAAATTGCAATGAAATAAATTACCAATTTGAAAATATTTTTTCTAGTTTCTTTATAATTTCGTGTGGTTCTTCGGTTGGAATTGGTATATCTTGGTCAAATTATTCCACGTCGCTACTCATGCCTTCAGATAAAATGTCGTTGTAGTTGTCGTCTTCTTCTTCGTTAATCTCTGGTTGACCGCACCTCCTTCGCTCTGCTCGTATCCAATCTCTGAATAGTACCGTCATCTCCAAGCTATCTCCGGCTAATGAGTGTCTGTGCTCTCCTATTTGAAATCTGCCTTGCGAAAAGCGCCGAGCGATTGATGACGCTTGAATGTTCAAAATATCTCGGGCCATCATTGAAAGTGTCGGAAATGTCTTCTCATTCTGCATCCAATATTTCAGCAAGTCTTCCTTTCATTCTTCATTAATAACTGCTTGGTAAGGTAAATTACCTTGCAAAACAAAAACATCGAACTCGCTAATTTGGTTAGCACTGCTACCACCGCACATTCTATTTCTGAGGCTTTCAATAGAATCAATACTAGCCCCAGAAACAACATGTCTTTTTTTAGGCTGTGTTGAAGAAGAAGATGGTACGAAAGTCGGTTGGTTACTAGCTTTCTTGCTGGTAACGCCGATATACTTTCTTGCATTCATCTTCTACGATATTCAACACTTCTTCTAGCGTTTGTTCAATAGGTGGCTCAACATTTAAATTTTTGGGAGTTGGAGGTGGTAGTACGTCCATACAGGTATAAATATTTTCAATAAGACTTTTACAACCCTCTACTTTAATAGTCGGGTTTAATACAGCACCAATAATATAAATAGGGGAATAGGAATAAAATATTTCTTTAATTTTATAAACAGTTTTTTAATAGCTGCCTTATAAGCAGGTTTTTTCATATATTCTTTAAGAAGTAAAAATATTATAGTTATATAAAACAACATAGTTGAAATAGTAGGATAATATAAAGTAGAAAATTCTTTTGTTGCTCGTTGAAAATTCTCTAGAAATACAATAAGTTCTTTAATTTTGTCCCAATCATTATCCACAATCATATCATTTGGATTTTGATTATGAGCATTAAAAAATAAAGTGATAGGTTTTATATAGTCATAAGCAACAACTAGTTGGTCATATAAAAAATTCCACCTAGTTGGTACTTCTTCGGGAATTTTTCTCTAAGATAGTCCACAATCATGACAAGTTTTTTTATATTCTTTTCTCTATTGAATTCTATTATTTTTAAAAATAAAGTGTATAGCAAATTGTATTTTTTCAAGAATATCTTGAAAAAGTGAAAGATCATCCTTTACAACTAAGTTATAAATATGGCACGCACATTTGATATGAAAATGTTTTGGAAAAGACGGAGTTAAAACATCTTTTAAAATACAAATAGCAGCATTGTTAGAAGATGCATTATCTAATGTAATACTCATAACTTTATCAGTTATTCCGTAATAATCGCAGACTGAATAAATATTTTCTGAAATAAACTCACCAAATGCCTACTATCTATATATCTATATGCTAAAATACGTTTTTGCATAGACCATTTATAATCTATCCAATGACAGGTTACCGTTAAATAATCATGGTCGTTAGTACTACGACCTATATCAGAAGTTAGAGCGACTTTGCAATTTAAATGATATAATGAATAACGCAAATATTGTTGATATTCGTGTGCAAATTTAAACACGTCTCTCTTAACCGTTGATCTAGGAAAACCTTTATAAGCAGGATTATACATATCTCTAATATAATGAATAAAACCAGGTGATTCAGGAAATGAAAAAGTCAAACCCTCCACAACAACTAATTTTGCTAGTGCTTTCCTATCTTTATGTTTATCGTATTTAGGGCCTACAACTCCCCCCGTCATAGGGTTAATTTGACCCTGTACTTTGTCCGGGACAGTATGTGAACCTTGTCCCGATTGAGAGGACGTCTGCTCACCATCTTTTTCAATAATGTATTGGGCATGCAAGACTTTGTGTTTTTGCAATAGGTGTCTTCCTAAACCCCCCGTCCCACCATGACCTTGTCCGGTTTTAAAAGAATAAACATTTTTACAAGTTTTACATATAGCTACTTGATTCGGTACGTCCCTGTCAAAATATTTCCATACAACTGATTTTAATGATCGTTTTGCCGGACCTCGTCTCATACTAGGGGTGATAGGAGGCATTTCACTAATGGGTGTATCATCATCTTCATTAGTAGGTGTATCATCATCTAGAGTGTCATCTAAATTAAAATCTTCTTCAATTTGAGGATAAACATTTGTGTCAAGATCATATGGTATTTCAGGAAACAGTTCAGGATCTATAAAATCATCTTGTCTAGAATAGTGGAATACTGTAAGAAGTACTCTTGCTCATACCCGCCTCTACTAGAAGAAGTACTACTGAAAAGACTTTTGTTCTTTTCATTTTAATTATGATAATAAATAGTTAAAGACTTAAATATAATGAAATTAAATGTGCTAAATGAAATAAAAACAAAATAATAATTTAATGAGAACGAATGTACAAACGCCGACGAGTCGACGTGTAATCGAGAGGTTGAAAATTGAAACTTTGCTCGATAGATAATCCTCAAGCTAGTTGCCAACTTCACTCCCAATTCTCAAATTAATAAATAGATTGAATATGTAGTAGACAATGTTGTATAGAGATTGATTGATTGAGAGATTAGAGAGTAGAAAGATTTGTGAAAATAATAAGAAGAGGAAATGATGTATTTATAGTTGGAAAATTGGGTTAAAGTGTAAATATAATAACTTAGGGGTTAAAAATAAATATAAAAGGGGTAGGGGGGGTGGGGGAGTGGGAAGCCAAAATGGCCGTTGTCAACGCCAAAATGTAAAATGGTCGTTAGACAACGCTATTTTTGGCAAAGCGGGGCTGGATCGGGTCGGGCGGATCGGAGCGGGATCGGGGCTGGCGGGTCGGGGCGGGACCATACCGCCCCGCCTTGCCGAGCCCCGGTCCGTTTTTTTTTATACGGTCGTGTCGTCGGGTCGGCCCGCCCATCGACCGCCCTACTTAGAAGCTGTTACCTGCGTAAATCAGTAGTGAATAGTCATGTCCCCTTTCACAGATATATCATCATAATTTAGTGGAAGCAATAAAAATCCTAATTCTTCAACTGCACGATAACCGCTTTGAACTTAATTAGGCAAGACAGCAGATGATCAGTACGAGTATATCTAGTTAGGGCCTCTCAACCAGCATTTTGTTTGAGCTGGTTATGAGTTAATTAAGCCTGGGAAACCAGATTAGCGAAAAAGGGCCAATTTACTCGGCATTTTCCTTGAGTTTCACCTCAGCATTACTAATAGTTTCACGGGGTATTATGTTTGGACGCTTCTCTAGTTCTATTTAAATTTGTATTCACTTTTTAAATTTCTTTACACGTCTAACTAGGGGTGTTCATTTCGGATATCCGATCCGAAATTTCGCATATTCGAAAATTTCGGATTGATAAAATTATGATCCGAATCCGATCCGAAATTTTCGGATCGAATAACCGGATATCCGAAAATTTTCTTGTTCTATGCTATTTGAGTGTGTAATTTCGGAAGTAAACATATGTCAATAGTGGTAAGTTCTTCCTACTTCCTCCACTCCATGGGGCAGTAAAAGATTACTTTCCAACATTAGACGTTGAAAGTATCCAAAAGGGAAGTTCCTTTTCACACTGGAATACTCCTAGTATAGTGTGCTTTGATGTGGTGTAGTAAAGACCTTGTTAAACATGGATATGTTATCATTTAAAAAAAGAAAAAGAAATAAAGGGGTATATTACACCAATACAAGACGTTGTAAAGAAATTGCTACTGAAATAAAAAACTCCAAATGCTGCGGTGAAGTTCATGGAAAAGCTGAGAAGTAAAGAAAAATAATGCATATGTTTGATGGATATTAAGGAGAGAAGTCATAGTAAAGAGAAGTTTCGACTCATGTTTTGCGTCAAACATGCTTATAGTTGATAATGTATTCTTCGGATAAGACTAGTACCGATATGAGTTCGGATATCTGAAATTAAGGAAATTGTGATTCGTATTCGATCCGATTTTTTTCGGATATCCGATCCGAAATATCCGAAACTCAAAAAAGCGGATCGAATATTCGATTTTTCGGATCGAAATGAACACCCCTACGTCTAACCACTTCGGAATTTAAAGTTATATACATGATTGGTAAAAATGATTGAATTCAACCGAAAATGACTGAAGTTCAGTCTAAAGAGACTGAACATCAGTAATATACTAATATATGAGCATTAACTTCAGGCAAAAGTATATGGTTGAAGTTCAGGGGGAAAAAAATTGAATTCAACACATATAATTGAAGTTTAGGAAAATTCAGCCATATATAGCTAAACTTCAGGCAAAATGAGTCAAAAGTTTTTAAAAAAAACACTTCATTCAGCTTAGACAAATCTAATCATATGTACTTCAAATTCAATCATATAAAACTTCAGTCACCCCATGTCTAAAATGATTTTGAAATGAATATATAACAAACTTTTATATGTTGTATGCAGCTATGACTTAAATGGTGATTACATAAGTAGGGTCGGATTCAACATTAATTGAGGTTTAACGGACAGAAATGTCAAGGCGTCGATAAGAGACTAGAGCCCGTTTGGATTGGTTTATTTTAGGTGCTTAAGTCAAAATAGTTTTTAAAACGTTCTTGTAGTGTTTAAATAAGATTAAAAAAATATTTTAAGCACTTGTTTTTAAGTCAAAATTACAAAAATAAGCCAAAAGTCATAGTAGAGACTAGTAACTTAGTTGGCTGACTATCTAAATTTTCACTTTGTTTGTGAGAGTTCGAATTCTCACGTTGTTATTTCCTCCCCATTTTCCCTTCTCCTACCCCGTGTAATAAAAAAAATTAAAAAAAAAAAAAAAAGTCAAAAGTCATAAGTTAGAATTCATATTTGTGAAACCACGTCACTTAAGAACCACACTTGGCAGTTGTGTGAGGCTCCCAAAGAGACGAAAGCGCAGTCAGCGTTACTCTGAGTTTTGAACTTAGAACTGCTCTCCCACACCACCCAATGAGGATACCCTCTGCCTTCAAGACCAACTGGTCTAGGGCTTCAGATTATTTTTGTGTAAGTTGAGTAAGGTTAAAGATTCATTCTTTACCTGTTATTAAATTTATACTCATTCAAATTTTATGTTGACTGATGTTGGGTCCTCAAATTATGTCATTCACGCTCTGGTTAATGGGGTCTGAGCATGCGGGGAATGTTAAGAGTCTTATATCGAAAATAAAATGAAAACATGAATTTCTTATATGGATATTATTCTTATATGGAATTAGGCCCAAGACCCAAGATCCATTCTTTATCATCTTATCTTATATGCATCCCTTAAAATACAATGAATGGATAATTTTATTTCCAGATTGTTGACAATGAGTTCTAAACAACACAAGAAAATGAAGAAAATAATGTTTGAGTATCTGAACTAAATAAAAAAAAATCTAGTCAGTTTTTGCGGTGGATGTTGTTCTATATATGGCTTTTGGCTTTTGGTTTTACTACTACCAGGGTTCTAACTCGCAGCATAGCATCCATACTATTAGAAGTAAAAGTTTTTTTCATCGACATTCAGAAAAAATTTATACTATAAAATATAATTTTCTCACATCATTTTGACTGAATCAGTTCACTAGAAAAAAACATGGTGAGAAACAAATTTTCGTTAAAATGTTGGAAAGCTTCCTAACTTTTCCGTGTAAAAATACTATTGTTTAGATTTTTTTCGGACACTCTTTTTCAGTGAGAAGATAGATATTTTTTTAGTAGTGGCAGATCTTATCTACTCCTAATCTTGAGGATAAATCAATATGAGACTCCTGTCTTGTTTAAGTTATATATTGTGACACTGTAATTGAATGTTTACGATATCCATATAACTTAGAGTTAATACCTAAAATTCTTCTAACCCATCAGCATTTTGCAAGTTTAATAAGGAGTACAATTATAGCGTGTTGTTGTTATCCCTGAAATGTGTTATTTTCTCTTTAAAATTGTCATGTATTATCAAATGGCATGAAGAGTGATTTGACTTCCTTTGTAATGTGTGAAAGTAGGTCAAACAAAGCATTCCTGTGTCATTTAATATTCACTTTTCTAAACTAATTATTCTTATTTCTTATTTTTCTTCTTCTTTTCTTATTAATTTTCTTCTTTTCCAAATTTCTACATATTTTGCTAATAATAATAAAATATATTTTTTTTAATTGTCTTATCATGTTTATCATAAATTGGTACATATTACTTTACATGTAATTTAATGTGATGTACTACAAAAAAAATATAACACAACTTCGAACTTTTTTAAGATTATCTCAAATATAAATTTCTTTTATAGCAGACATAGCGCTCAGAAAACTTTCTAGTCTAGCTAACCGTATATATATATATATATATATATATATATCAAGATTAATATCGATCCAAGGATAATAGCCACGTTTTTATATTGGATTAAATCTCTTCAATCATCTCTCATCCCAAGGAAAGTTAAAGTTAAATCGAAAAAAGAAAGAATTACAATGTTAATTTAAATTAAACTATGATGAGGTCAACTAGTAGATACCTTAAATAATGAGACTTACAACGATAACTCAATTATTGTCTAAACATACGATTAGCAATTTCTCATAACATATACCCCACCTTCTGCATCAGCTAATAGATCAACCATCCTCTAAATCACTTTGATTTTCTTTTTTTGGGTCCTTCCAAAGCATTAGGAGACAAATCTCTTAAGCCCAAATTCTCAAAACACACTTAAATATTCATATGGAATATGTCGCAAAGATCGGAGTAGATACTATCGAACAATTCAGAATTCCAAAATATATTCATCTAAACCAAGGTTAACCCTAATTAAGCATTGTCCAAACAAGTACTTCTCAAAATTACAAATTTTTTAGTCTGTAAACCGTCAAAAACTTACCCTTTGAACATGGCTTAGGGCCGATTCACACGTCTAATAGTATTTTATTATATAAAACTTAATATTAGAAAATGACACTATGTTATTGTTTGCATCATTTGTAGAGGTTAGAGAGCTAGCTGCCAGTTGGTGTTTATGTTTGACTTCTTCTTTTTTAAACTTTCTTTAAGAAATTGCCTCTTTTTGCGGCATTTATCAAGAAATATATAAAGCAACCCATCTTGTACTTAAGCCCATCATCAGTTGGGATAATACATTAGTTTCTTTCTTCACATTCCAGTTTTCTTTCTCTTGTTGTTTGAAAGGCAGTGAGCAGATTATAATCGGCAAAATGGCAAGTATTCGTGCTATTTTTGTGGCTACACTTGTGATATCTTGCCTGGTAGCTTCTTGTCACGCCGAAATATTGTTCTCTACCCTCAACGAGGCTCTTGAGGTATCATCTTCACACAGGCAAGGAGGTATGTGTTGTTACCCCCCCCCCCCCCCCTTTTTTTTTAAATTTTATTTTTCATTGCTTAACAAGAAAGATAATTTTAAAAAAGGCCATATAATGAAGGGATTTAGATTTTAGATTGGATTTGCATTGATAACGGGAGTGCGATTTCTTTCATATCCAACTTTTGAGATTAATCTTCAACACTATGCATATAAAACTACTACTATGTATTAAAATTTCTGTGACTACACGTTCTGAGAAATAAATTTAATCTCACATGTTGTGACATCTTAAATCTCTGAAACTATAGATCAAAGGCTTAGCTTGTTGCAAATAAAATATGTAGATGCCCTCTTAAAGAGTCCTTTTCTCAAGTCATTAAAGTCTTGTTTCTTCTGGGAAATCTTTCTTTGCATAAGCCGTTTACTCTTCTTTTTGGATTAATCTCTAAGCATTTAGGTTATTCCATTAATTGTCTTGTAATTATTCTTCTCTTCCTTTTCTTTCCTCATGTAAGTAATTAAAGCTATTAAATGACTTGATAGAGCAAATTGTTTGGTTAGGAAATTATATACATAGATTTAAGTCATATTAATATACTGTCAAAGTGCCAATATAATGATCTTTTTACACCATGAGTTTAATTTAATATGTTATAACATGTTACTTACTACTACCATTTATTCTAAATTATCAATCATGTTATTAAATAAAGTTGCCTACAATTACCTCGTAAGTTACCCGATTACATATATATTCTTTACTAGTATAGTCGTGGAAATGAAAATAATCTTCTCATCTTTTCAGTACTAATGGCTGGGGAAGATCAACTCACATTTAAATGGTCCTTCAACAAGACACTCCCAGCAGGGACAGATTCAACCTACAAAACAGTAAAACTCCAGCTGTGTTACGCACCCATTAGCCAAAAAGATCGTGCGTGGAGGAAAACAGAAGACCACCTCAAAAAGGACAAAACTTGTCAATTCAACATTGTGACCATGCCATACAAGTCCTCTAACAACGACTACAATTGGACAATTGAGAGGGATGTCCCAACTGGTACTTACTTTGTTAGGGCTTATGTTTTGAATTCTGATGGTCATGAAATTGGGTTCGGACAAAGCACTAATGACAAGAAGGAAAAGAACCTTTTCGAAATTCAAGCAATTAGCGGACGACATGCCACTTTGGATATTTGCTCCATTGTGTTCTCTGTTTTCTCTATTGCATCCCTCTTTGGATTTTTCTACATGGAGAAAAGAAAGGCCAAGGCAAGTCAACAGAAGTGATGATGAGGATAATGGATCTACATTCGTGATGTTGTTTAATAATCTCCTTTATTTTCTATGTATCCTAGACTTCAAGATTATGTAAAATTAAGTTTAATACGAGTTTGATGAATCATGATGTGTCATGCGTGACATTGTTTACATTCTTGTTTTAATTTTATACTATACTTTTGTTGGATGATGGAAGTTTGTTCATCAGTTTTACATCGCTTACGTTATTGTAATTTATACCGTAATGACTAAAGTTTGTTTATCATTTTTATGCCAAGTCACTATATATAACTATAATGATTGTTGACTTTCTGATGGTTCGATTGTTTTATTGTTTAATTTTAATTTTTCAAACTTGATTTGTATTAGAGATGGCAAATGAATTGTTTGAGTTGAAGTTGGGCTAGCTCAGATGAGTTGAACTAGAGGTGGCAATGGAGTAGGTTAGGGCAGAGCAAGCCTTGACCTGCTAAGATATTAATCCGCTCTGCCCTGCCCCGTTTAACATTTTTTTTAAAATTATCATGTCCCGCCCTATTTATTTTATGAAACAAGACACAAACTTAAAACAGTCATAACTTCTTATCCGTAAGTCGGATTAATCCCCATAAAGTATTAAACTGTCGAGAAAGAGAAAAATAGAACTTTTATTCAGCACAAACTTTCAGATTTTCTACCTATTTGTACACTTTTTACGTTATACATTCTGTCCTTTCAAATTTCGGTTGATCCGAGACAGAAACTTTAAACAGTGACAACTTTTAAACCGTAAGTCGAATTTATCCCTGTAAAGTCTCAAACTATCGATAACAAAGTAATCTAGAACTTTTATTCAGCATAAAATTTCAGATTATTTACCGATTTGTACAGTTTTTACGTTATACATTCTGCCCTTTCAGATTTCGGTTGATCTGAGGCAGAACATTTAAACAGTGATAACTTTTAAACCGTAAGTAGGATTTATCTCCGTAAAGTCTCAAACTGTCGATAACGGAGTAATCTAGAACTTTTATTAAGCACAAACTTTCAGATTCTTTATCGATTTGTACAGTTTTTACGTTATACATTCTGGCCTTTCAGATTTCGGTTGATCCGAGGCAGAAACATTAAACAATGATAACTTTCAAATCGTAAGTCGGAATAATCCCCGTAAAGTCTCAATATGATCATAACAGAATGATGTACAACTCTATAAAATTTTATCCAATTCTAACAAGTACAACCCATCGTAACAGATTATAATTTCACAATCCAAACTAGTTATAATTTTCTAAATATTATAACCTATTAACTGTCCAGCCCTATTTAGAATTTTCTAAAAATGTGTTTTGACCTGTCCCGCCCTGCCCTGTCCCGTTTAAGCATTGCTCTGTCCTGCCCCGTTTAACGTTTGACTTGTCCTACCCCGCCCTGCCCTGCCCCATTTGTCATCCCTAAGTTGAACCAATAGTTGGGTTAATGCCCAACCCTGCCCAAAGTTCATTTGGGTCAAGATGGATTGAGTTTAAATGGGCTAAACAATGGGTCGTGACCCAACGTGCCCAATCTTCTCAATTTCTTGTTGTTGTTTCGTATAATTGCCCTTGCTCCTCACTGTGTCATATCTTGTAATCAGAAACACATTCATGCACAAGACAAGTGATTATGGTTCTCCAGGAGCCTATTGCCTACAGAATGGACTCATAGTCATAACGCATTAATTGATATTTGGGAACTCATATCAACAAATGCCCATAGGCAAATGAAATTGAGAGCTTTATGTTTTGTGCAAGCTTTTGATTTGTTCAGTTTACCAACAATGTTTGATCTGGATTCACAATCTAACTAAAAAGTTTACGTAAGCTACTTAACATTAGATGCAAAAATCAACATACACAAAGGATGTTGCTTTCAATCTCCTAATTGTTCATATATAATAAGTAGTAATAAAAATTGACTCTAAAAGAAACGGGTCGGGTCAATAAGTTTGTGTGAGAAGACCTTGTATTTACTCAGGAAGTCAGGGTGAATAGGTAAAGTATAAAATAATAGATGGATTAGTTTGGGCCAAGTTAATGGACTGGTTTGGGTTGCTCATAATTAATGGGTTAAGTTGGGCTAGCACAAACTTAACACATCTAATTATATGGCAATGTCCAAATCCATTAAAATCTAAATAGGTTGAGCGGGTCAATTGGATTTGAGTCCAGTTTGTCACCCCTAATTTATATAATCTTTTTAACATTACGAGTCGAAAGTACACATGATAAAAATCGTCGGAAAATCGTGGGTTTGTACAGTAAAGTAGAAGGAAGTAAATTACTTCAAGTAATCATTATTGTCAAGAAAGATCGGATTTTCCTTTTTTCTAAGTGTACTCATAACATTCTTTTTTATAGGGGAAAATTCGGAAGATGATGTAAAAATCATTTGTGACTATTGAAACCCTACTGGGTACTCTTGGAGCTTGTGGGAAAAACTTAAAATATGTAAAGGAAAGTAGTAAGACTAGGGATGTCAATGGGGCGGGGCGGGGAAAGGTATTCCATATCCGTACCCACCACCTAAAACACATTCCCATCTTCGCCCCACCACCCATCACGGGTAGTAATTCTTCCACCCGCTCCACTTACTTCATGCGGATACCCACTTACCCGGCGGGTACCCATTAATAAAATGGTCAAATAATGTCTAGCAATTGTTTTAGTCACCAAAATGAAAGTTATATAAGAAAAAGAAAAAAAAAGGAACCTTTCCACTATTGTGTATCGAATATCAATTCTAAAACCTTGTCAAAATATTATGAATATTAAAAAACAGTAAAAATGAAAATATTTAACAAAAAAAGGAGAACAAAGAGAATAAGAAAAAGAAACGTGGTGCATTACGGTGCGGGTTAGCTCAAGTCACATTTTAAATCAAGAAAGGGCCAAATAAATTCGTAAATAAACTAATAGGTGATACGGATATGGGCGGTGCGGGTACGGTCGGTGTGGGTATGGTGCGGGTAGCGGGGCGGGGCGGGTCTTATATGAAATCCACCCCCGCTCCACTACCCATGGCGGGTAGCACTTTTGATACCCATATCCGCCCCACCACCCACCAAATCATTCCCATACCCGCCCCAATTGGAGCGGGTGCGGGGCGGTACCCGCATTTACCCGCCCCACTGACATCCCTAAGTAAGAGTAGCTATTTTAATCCATCAATAATGGAGAATTTTATTTGGAGACGTGAGGGCAACTTCTTCATGGCGATCATTCCTAAATTCAAATTTGTTAATTTGTACGCCCTCTCCTTAACCTTATTTTGTAAGTATTTGCAAGGGATAATAGTTATTTCCTTCGTTTTACTTTATTTGTCGTATTTTGATTTGATACAAAATTTAATATAGAAATGAAATTATTTGAAACTTGTGCTTTGTTTTGTAAATTTATAACATTTGTGTGATTATAAAAAATTTAAATTTAAAAATTTAAATAAGTCATAACATTTATGTAATGTGACTATAGAAGCTTCTCATTAAGAAAATATAAAAGTATGTCCTATTTTGAACTAATTAATAAGCAAATAATATCAAATAAGATGAAACTAACTAAGAACTAAGGCATGTTTGGACATGATTTCAGATCAAGATTTGAAATTAGTTATTTGAAATCAGGTTGATTTGACGTTGAAATTTTATTTAGACATGCATTTTAAGTTTCTTAAGTTATATTTTTTCTCATAAACATGAAAATTCACAATTTGTGAAAACTATCAAAACTTTCTAACTCTTAAACAATATTACCTAATAAGCAAATCATAATTCATAAACAAGGTATCGGAATACCTTAAGGCACTATATTAATAAATTACATATCTCCATTTCTTTTATAAATAAATGTTTGTGATTTCATGCTATTACAAACTTTTTTAAATGCACATAAATTTTATACAAATACTCTGTTAAAAAATTAACAATAATAGTAACTATCTATTCTTTAATATTGTAAACGTGTAAATATAGAAAACAATATATTTCCCACCCATAATTAGAATATTTTTATATATTGTGTAAATATAATTATGGTAAGACTATGATTTCTCTTTTGTATAGGCTTAGGATTCATATTGTATAAGGGAAGAATATTGTACTCTATATATACCTTGATATTAATGAGAAGACTCCCAAGGGAGATTAATACAATCTATTCTTGATCCCGGCGTCGTGGCGCCGGCTACGGCTCCCTCCAGCGCCGCGGTGCCCACTTCGGCGTCTGTCCCACCTTATCCGTATCCAACAAATCCCTCCGCCTTGGAACCTCCTAATATCTCCACTCACCAAATGGAAACTCGTGCAAAGCATAGAATCTTCAAATCCAAAGTCCAATTTAACTTGTCTGCACAAACCATTTCACCAATTCTCAAGAACCCTATATTGGCCAAATAAGACCCTAATTGGAATGCGGCTATGAATGATGAATTCAATGCTTTAACTAAAAAACACACATGAGATCTAGTACCTAGACCTAAGGGGGTGAATGTGATTCGTTGTCAGTGGCTATTTCGTCACAAATTCAGAGACAGTGGAGATCTTGAGAGGTATAAGGAAAGGCACAAATCAGCATGAGGGCATTGATTGTGGTGAGACATTCAGCCCAGTTGTCAAACCGGCTACCATCCGCACAGTTTTGAGAATTGCCATGGGCAAACACTGGCCGATCCATCAACTTGATGTGAAGAATGCATTCTTACATGGGGATCACGAGAGACGATCTACATCGTACCGCCAGGGTTCACCTATCCAGCAGTCCCTCACTATGTGTGTCGTCTCTGTAAGTCATTATATGGCCTGAAACAGGCCCCCCGTGCGTGGTATGATTGCTTTGCGGGGTATATCTTGCAGATTGGGTTTGTATGCAGCAAGAGTGATACATCACTTTTCATTTTTCATCGAGGTAGTAGCACTGCTTACTTATTACTTTACGTGGATGACATTGTTCTTACTGCCTCTTCCGACGGATTGAAAAATGAGATTATTGTCTTGCTTAAGTCCGAATTTGCAATGACTGATTTGGGAAAACTGAGTTACTTTTTGGGGATATCAATAACCAGGTCTGCCAATCATATGTTTTTGTGTCAGCGTAAGTATGCAGAAGAGATTGTGTACAGGGCTAAGATGGCGAACTGCAAAGAGGTGCCTACTCCAGTTGATTCAAAATCTAAGCTCAGAGTCATGAATGGTACTCAGATTCGATCTACTGCAGATAGAAGCCTTGCAGTGCAACGATAACTCACCTTCACCAGCGGACATAGCTTATGATGTTCGCGATGTGCTTATTCACGTACGTTCGCGAGTCTCATTTCATCGCTCTTAAGTGTATCATTTGATACATTAAGGGCACTTCGATTATGGTTTGCACTATACCCTCTGCGCACCAAACAGGTTGTTTTCATATACGGATCAGATTGGCGGGAGTGTCGGACACGCGACGCTCCACCTCCGGCTTTTGTATTTTTTTAGGGGATAATCTGATTTCTTGGTCTGCCAAGCAACAGACTACCCTATCTCGCTCCAGTGCCGAGGTTGAGTACAGAGGCGTTGCAAATGCAGTAGCTGAGATTTGTTGGCTCAGAAATTTACTGTTAGAACTCCAGTGTCCTTTGGGTCAGACATCTATTGTGTACTGTGATAACATCTCTGTCATCTATTTGTCTCATAATCCGGTTTAGCATCAACGAACCAAGCACATTGAGATAGACCTACACTTTGTTCGTGAGAAAGTTGCACTAGGCTATGTCAGAGTGTTACATGTTCCATCATCCTATCAGTATGCAGACATATATTTTGGAAAGGACTTCCCAGACAGTTATTTCTTGACTTCAGATCCAGTCTCAGCGTCCGGCCTCCTCCCGCTCCGACTGAGGGGGTGTGTAAATGTGTAAATATAGGAAAAAATATATTCCCTACCCATAATTAGAATATTTCCATATATTGTGTAAATATAATTATGGTAAGATAGGGATTCCTCTTTTGTATAGACTTAGGATTCCTATTGTATAAGGGATGAATATTGTACTCTATATATACTTTGATATTAATGAGAAGACTCTCAAGGGAGATTAATACAATCTTACAAATATAATCCTTCCACGAACAATCTCTTCATGTCAAGCATGAGTCTATTTTTTTTTTACAAAATATAAATGATGGGTCTTTTTTTTTTTATAAAATATAAACTTATAGAGCAAATTTTATATTAAAAAAAAAGTCAGAATTCCAAATCTTACTTTTAGAAGAATATAGAATTTGAAATTATGATTTAAAAGTAAAGTTAAGATTTTGTACAGACTTTACAATCAAACACTAGTTTGAATTCAAGATATTAAACTAGATAAAAAAAAAAGATCTTTGATATATACACCGAGTCGAATCTTCTCAAAATCATCATATGATAGTGAAAGATTCCAACCTTCCAAAAAATTCAAGTAATATTTATCTACTAGTGCAGTCGTGAGCTCCCAAATTAATTTAGGGATTCAATTAACAAAGTACTATTAGTCTGAGCTTGCACAAATCATACAGTATACTATTTTAATCAAACTTCCAGCTTTGTTCGATCTTTACTCGCAATTGAGGAATTCGATGGATCAACCAATTTTGTGGTGGAGAATTTCATCAAAATGTTCAATAACACCTTCAAAGTTTTGTTACCTTTACTTTCTCCTCCGGTCTATTTTACTTGTCATAATTATTAAAATAATTGATCTAAAATATTTATTTCTTTAAAAAATAAAGATAGAATTAAGTTTTTATTATAAAGAATGGATCTTGGAACTAACTTAACCCCAAAAACTACTTTATTTTTTATTTTAATAAATATGGAGAAAGATTAATGTGGTGTAATGCAACGTAATATTAAATTGAAATAAAAGATAATAAAAATAATTTAGTTAAATTATATTTTTAATTAATAATTTATTAAAAGCATGTAAAAGAAAACATGATAAGCAAAAATGAACAGTAGAGAGTAATTAGAATGTCCTTTCTTTAATGGCAATTTCGAAACATGAAGTCAACTTGTTAATGACACCTTCCTATGAATAGTTATGTTTAAAATACTTATTATTTTAAAAAATTAATTTCTTTTCTTTTCATTTACTTGGAATAAATATTCTGGAAAGAAATAAAACTTATTAAAAAACTTAGTTGACTTATTATCTATATAAGATGGGGGAAAAAGCTAGAATATATAAAAACAAGTGATATCGCTTAAACATTAGCACTTCGTTGTAATAATCTATTTTATCTCTAATGATGAATTATTAAGTACTCATCCAGTGGCACAGTTCAATTTCGATACTCAAACTTTTTAATTTTGACCGTAAATTTAAGCATTAATTTTTTAAGATAAGATTTATATATTTAGAAACTACGTTAAAATCATTATAAGTCACAATAACTGACAATCCAAAATTATTGGGGTCGAAATAATAAGAGCATCATATGGAAGCTAATAATTACAAACCTTGAACGACGATAAATTAAACGATAAAAAATATACTAAAATATGCATAATAAATCTAATATAGTTTGGTCAATTGTCCTACATACAAAAACTAATATAAAGAAAACATAAGAACTATTGAGGAAACACCTTCCCCTAAACAAAATCTCTAAACGACCACATTATGGATGATATTGTATTTTGTTTGATAAGAAAATATCTTATATTTATAGAAGCCCAAAACATCTCCTCCAAGAAAAATGATAAATATTGTAGAGTCCTTTTCTACAGATAAAATCTTTTCCCCCAAGAAATTTTTTCTGAAGTAAAACACAATTATGGTAAAACCAAAATAAAGTTGAAAATTCAGGACAAATCCTAACAAATCTCCTCTTGGCCTGAATTTTCTGGCAAAAATAATTTTGATTCTCCATATTCATATAATCTTCATGTTGTTTGGCATGTTTAAAAGTAGGTATGGGTTAAAAAGTTGAGTCTTGTGCATTAAAAGTGAGCATGAGTTGAAATTGGCCCATGAATTAAAAGTAAGCAAGAGTTGAAAGTTGGAGCTCATACTTTTAAAAGTAAGCATGAGTTGTAAATTGATTTTTGTTTGTAAAAATAGATTATTGAAAATATGGTTCAGATTTTGTTTCCACATGTAGTAGTTTGAACTTTTTTTTCCACTAAAAATCTTCATTATTGTCAAATTAACTGCAACTTGATCTGAACCCGCCTTGAACTATCGGCTCTGATGCGGAAGTTTACAATTGCACACTTTGACGGCGCTAAATCAAATAATAAAGAAAAACATAATAAAAGAGGCATAATATTCTAATATAGTTTAATCAATTGATTTACATATGAAAAACTAATATAAAAGTATAACTCTTACTAAGAGAATAATCTCTCTCTAAACAGGACTCTTTAATGATTACATTGAAAATTCTATTGTGTTGTGTTTGAGAAGAAAATATCTTCTATTTACAGAAGTTCAAAACTTCTCCTTCAGAAAAATGATAAATATGATAGAGTTTTTTTCTACGAAGAAAATATTTCCCGCCAAAAAATCATTTCTGAGTAAAACATAATTATGGTAGAATTCAAATAAGATAGAAAATTCAGGACAAATTCTAACAAAATATCTTAAAGTCACGTGAAGAAATTACTATTAAAAAAAAACTCGTTGAATCTCGGAATCCGAGAGGTGTCACGTAAATTGAGATGGAGGGAGTATTATTTCTAATAAAGCTATCATTGATTCATTTTAAAACTAAAAAGCTGTTGAGAAGAGAAATAGTTATACACTTGAATTGTTGTGTTTATTAATATGATCTAAATATAAGATATTACGCTAATTTGTCGGCGGTTCTTCGTTTCCTTAAGTAAAGACCGCTTATCAAGATCTTCCGTACGCTGTTTGTTCTTAAATGTACATCTAACGAACACCACAAAAAGAAAACAGCTACCGCTACAAGACAACTTTGAGGAAGCCCTAGTTGGGTGGTGTAACTAGAATGGTTTGATAAACATCATTTCACTTTTGTTTTGTCAAATTCCATATTAAGTGAAGTCTAACTTGTCGGCCCCCATACCCATTGTCTGATGGACATAAATTAGTGGGATTTACGGTGGACAGAAGTATTTTTAGCAGAAGTGATTCTGATAAAAGTGATTCATGTTTAGATGTAACAATGTAAAAGTAATTGTAATCAATAAATGATGTTTGAATAATTTTGATCAAAATTATTTTTGAATGTAGAATTACTAAAATGGACATTTAGTCAATACATATAAATTACTAATAAATGGAAGTACGTAAATAAAAATTATAAATAGATAATAGAATTTAAAGTGCAATATAGTACTTAAATATTAGTAGAATATTATTACAATACTAATTTAAAGTGCAAATAGTATTTAAATATAATTACAATACTAATTTTGCATGTACTCTTCAGGTAATTCTTCAAAAAAAAAAAAAATCGATACTTCAACTTGAGTATATTTATTTCTTGGTTGTTCAAAATATAATGTATTATAGTAGTAATATTCGGAGTATTTGAAAGAATACAATAGAAAAATGAGAAGGATAATCCTCGTATAATCGGATAACATTAGAATATTTGAGGAGTTTAAAGTTTCAATCTGCAATTACACATAAACAAATGTCAACTTTAGTAGTATATTTGATTATTTTTTTAATTAAAACAGAACATGAGTAGTATATTTGATTTTTTTTTAATAATTATTTCTAGATATTTAAATAGGGTAATGAAAGTTGTATATTTGATTATTTTTTTTTAGTAATTATTTCTTGATATTTAAAGAAGGTGATGAAGGTGGGTAGAGTTGTTGATGAAAATTAAAGAGGGTAATAAAGAAAATGGTAGAAGTGAAAAGTCAAATCAAACATGTCAATTTTGCTATTTTTACGAAAGTAGCACTTCTGGGTACCTAGAAGTCAATCCAAACAGGCACTTAATCTCTCTTCCTCATACTTTGGAAAGTTTTTGTCTTTTTTGTTGCCACATCAATTGTTTTTTCTTGCTTTGGAGTCACTGCTTATGGTGCCCTTTTCTCCTCCCTCCAGCAAACTCCTCCTACTCAATTCTTCAACTTCACAAGGACAAGGTATGTATTTTTTTCTGGCTTTCTCTGAACAATCTATTTACTCTTGGTAATAGATCTGATGATTAAAAAGGGAAAAAAGAAAAAGTATTATTATGATTAAAATATTGATTGAAAGTTTTTGCCAAGTAGACTTTGTTAAAAAATATTGGCTTGGCTATCGACCCATAAATCATATTTAATCATTTTTATTTTATACTCCACTTGTCACATTCCCTTTCCGCGGAATACGAAAATGATTAATGAAAATATCATTTTATATTCGCTGGTAGCCTTTATGTTTTTGAGTATATTTCTTTAGTTTGAAAGGCTAAATTAATGGGTGTTACCGGCAGAGGAAAGGGGGTTTATTATTTTTATATATTAACTGTTAAATATCTTTAATATAAACAAATGTAAGTTCTAATATGATGATAAAAGGGGTTCAAGAGTTGTTTCTAGTCACAAGTTTGAATTTCAACTGTACGCAACATTTTTTTTTTTTTTAATCACATTGTATAAATTTCTGACTTTAATATTGAATTTGTATTAGCAGTGCTGCAAGCTGGGGAAGGACAAGTGACAATAACATGGTCATTAAACAAGAGCTACCCAACTAGTGGACAGAGGATGGAGGAAGTCCAATGACAATCTCAACAAGGACAAAACTTGCCAATTTACCGTTGTGACCATGCCATATAAACTCTCAAACAACAATTTCACTTGGATTATAGAGAGGGATGTTCCCACTGCTACCTATTTCATTAGGGCTTATGTTTATGACTCTGCTGGTGAAGTTGTTGCCTATGGACAAACCACTGATGCTCACAACAAAACCAACTTGTTCCAAATATTGGCAATCTCAGGCCGACATGTTAACCTAGACATCTGTGACGCCTGCTTCTCCGCTTTCTCCATCATCTCCCTTGTCGGATTCTACTTTGCTGAGAAGAAAAAGGACAAAACTTCCCAGCCATAATGATCATCATATATTTTTTCACTGCTCCGGCAATATTCTAGACTTAAAACTTTGATAAAATAAGTACTACTATAGTTACTGCTTTTATTAATTGAGGCAGGTAAATGTGACGATGAGCATTTAGAAAAGTAAACATTGGTTGATAGCTATGAAAACGAAAGGCTGAGAAAAAAGTTTGAGGCAAAGACATTATTAATAGTAACTCGTGTGTTCAACATGTTCACACCACCAGCACATGGGATGTCTGTTTTCTAATTTTGTTAGGTGCCCAATTTTTGCCCAATTGTTTGTCGAGACGGTAAAATATTGCTGCAGTTCTACTTCTACACTATATATCTGCAAATTGAAGCTGTAAAATATAACTCTAGGCATCCAAACGATATATAGTAGTAGTTGTTAACTGATAATTATAACTTCTAGATTTTACACCAAGGACTAGTCGATCCTTCATTCCCTGATATTAACTTTATGCCAAAATTAAAACAAAAAAATGGAGGTAGAATGAAATCTGTTTTTCTATTTGTTTCTGTTTTACCTATTTCTGGCATTATGAGGAAGAGAAAGGAGATTTTGAGTCCACTAATATAAAGATGAAAAGATACCACAAAACGAAAACAAAAATCCCAGTTAAAGTAAAGTGCATATATAAGTAATTCTTGTTGTTGATGATATCGAGATAAGTAATTTGTGGAAGACAGCTATAAAACATGGAGTACATGTGATCAGAAGGAGGTCAACTGCACAAACGTAAACTAGTAATGAACCATGTGATTAGCGGAGAAATGTTTCCCCTTCATTAACATAGCTGGCATTAATATCAAATGCTAATAATCTAAGGTTAAAGAAAAGGGCATCTTGGTGCACGAAGCATGTGGCTGATTCCACGGCTCGAACTTGTGACCTATAGTCACTTGGAAACAACTTTACAGTTGCTCCAAGGTTCCTTGCTGATAATCTAAGGTACCTCTAGTCCTCTACCATTGTAATGCAACTAGCAATTGAAGCAAACAAGTTCAGATAAGAGAGTAGAGACATATGAATGACAAATGTATCAAACAACAACAATGTACCCAGTGTAATCCCACAAAGTGGGGTCTGGGAGGTGGGAGGGTAAGATGTACGCAAACCTTACCTCTACCTTTGTGGGGTAGAGAGGTTGTTTCCGATAAACTCTCGGCTCGAAAGAAAAGAAAGAGTTTGAAGCAAGGTAACACGTAAAAATATGACAGCATAATAGCAAGATACAAGGCAATGTATCCTTGGTTAAATTTACTAATTAAAGTCCAGAGTACAATCATATTTATTACAGGACAGAAGGAACTTTTGGAACTCTACAGATTCAGGCTAAACCAGCACAATAATCTTCAAGACACCAGGGAGGGTTAAGAATAGAGTCCAATATGTACCTCATTCATGGAACAACCATAATATCTGGGCTTGAGCAAAAAAGTTATATCAGAACCAAGTCCCTCTCGCAATTCGCGAGAACTGTGCCTTTTCAGCATATCTTACAGTTGACATCCTTTTTTGTAACCACGAAATGTGGGTAAACTTTACAACTTGTAGATATTTTTGTTGCAAGTATGGTCTAGTGAGCAAACACCATCTCAGTGCTCTTCATTAATGTGGGTAAACTTTACCCACTAGTAGACTGTTTTGTTGCACTAGTGACCAAACACCATCTCAGTGCTCTTCATTCTATCAGTACCAAAAAGTGATAATCTATCATCAAAAGCATCAATGTGTCCAAAAGAATCAGTACCAGGAGGGCACTCAAGAGCTGCTTCAAGGACTCGATGATGTACACCATGGGAGTCAACTGAGTGTCCACCTTTATGGTCATGTCCACCTAGACAGACCTTCACACAGTTATAGCGATGTATCACATCCATCACTTCATCATAATTCCAACACAATGCTGAAAGAGATGAAGCTTCAGGATCCAAAGGCAGATGGCAACACACCACTACATTTTGATTCAACTTGGTAGATTCCTGAAGGACATGATCCAGCCATTCCAATTGTTCTTCTCCAACACCTCCATTGAATTTGAGAAACCTTCTCTCCGGTCCCACAAGACCATTTGGGCTGTTTTTGTCTGAATTTGGGTTTCTCTCCTGAAGAATTTTTAAGGCCTTCGCAGTATTTGGGTGATTTTCCAACCAACCAATGGCACTGATATCATAAGCATCTAGGATTACAAATCTGTATTCTGGAATTGGAGAAAAATCAAAATAGGCACGACCGTCATGGCCAGGGATTCTCAACAATGGAAGCAAGTCCTTTCGAGGAAGATTGTAAAGGCAGTGATTGCCAATCATGTGATAGACAGGGCCATTGAACTTATCAAATTCATTAACAATTTTCTTGACAGCAATCATTGACTGGTCTTTGGGACAAAACCCATCAACAATGTCCCCAAAATTAAGAACAAACATAGGCTTTTCTTCATTCCACTTTTGAACTGCCCTCTGCAACACAGAAACACTATGCCGGTAATACCTCGGAACACCAAGGAATGAGCGGCCGTCGGGAATATCAGCATACTGGACATCTGATATTACCCCGAAGGAGAGAAGTGGCTGCTTCCCCTGTGGACATAGAAGACCATTTGCATATCCCATTGTCTACCACCCTATTAATTTGCAAGATTCAGTCGTCAATTGAGTAGTTGAAATATGCCGCGCTCTAAAGAGATCTAATCGAAGATGTGGTTGATCTGAATTTCTACTAAATCAGAGGAGTGAAGATACACCTGAACAGTTTGAAACAAAAAGATATCAAATACAGTTTAAAACAATAAGACTATGAAGTATGTAACAAAACATCTCTATTGTAAGGCCTAAGTTGATTCAGAAGGCAAAGACAAAACAAACATGCATATGAAATTAACAAAAACAAACAAATACTAGAGGGAAACACTACTTTACTAGGTAGAAACTTCCATTACTCAATACACATTAGATTCAGAAAGGTCTGCGTACACTCTACCCTCCTTAGACCCCTTGTTGAATAAACTGGGTAGGTTGTTGTTGTATTCAGGAAGAGAAACTAGCATCCCTGATATTAGGCTGTTTTCCTGCACTATTTAGAAGAAGCCCATCGTTTATCTGAAACACTTCCTCTTTTACGCGCAGTGGACAGGGTAGAAACCTTTACCGGGCTTGTCATTTTGCACTCAACCTTGGTCTTACTCTTACATGATGAACTCCCCGGAACTTCCAAATTCCGGTAATCAGCTACTTTTACCAAATCAGCTACTCTATGGCAGTCAAAGACACAAAGCAGTCATTCAAAGACCATCTCAGTCCTCCAAACAAATAAAAAATTATGGAATGAACATTTCAGTCAGAAAGAAATATGATTTTTATTATATGCTTGTGTTTTTAATGTGTGTCCTTTCTTGTTATTCAAATTAATTAATATATTTATATTTTTTAGGAACAAAATTTGCAACCTTTAAGATGACTTAATTCATGCAGCCAAATAATGTTAGTTAACACATAGTCCATGATTTCGGCATGGTTGCGGAAATCCCACATCTAATCACAAAGAAAAGAAATACTACTTTATCAAAAAAGAAAAGAAAGACTACTTGATTTTCATCTTAATTTCATATTAGTGGTACTCATTCATATCTATAAGAGAGAAATAAAATTCAAGAATCTACTCAGTCCAGAAGGGTTACGGTCCCAGTTATAAGGGGCTGGAATTTCCTCAAAGCTAGTTTCACGTGTAACCTATTTTAAGCTCGACGTTAAAAGGCATGAACCAAAAATAGTCATGGTTCAATGATCCTTTCTCCATCTTGAAATGCAAGCTTAATAACACATTTATGAAGAAGCTCAGAAGGGGACAAGATTCACTGATTCAGAGAATTTTAGGAATGAACAACCATCAAAGACAGGCACAGCCAATACGAATATGTGTTTTCCCAGTCTTCTCCAAATTAATGACTACAACTCCATCTACCGTACATGCATATTAGGAGCCCAACAATGGCTTTTCACATATTTGGCATAGGACAGGAAAAGGTTCTCAAGGAAAGAGCACAGGTTTTAAAAAAATTGAGAACAAAAAAAAAGGCAAAATTTGGACAGCCCTCAAAGGTGCTTGTCTAACCCAAGATAATCTCTGTAAAAGGAGTTTCTAGTTTGCATTGTCCAGTGGCAGCAGATATGTGGAGTATATGTTTCTTTCAATTATGGGACTAAGTTGGGCACAACCCCAAGGCAGGGAGATAGTGGAAGGATGGAGCAGATGGAACGTTGACAGAGCCATTAGGGAAATCAGGAAGATGATCCCAGCAAGCATTTTTGGTGTCTTTGGCAAGAAAGGAATCACATATGCTTTAATGGCATTTCAACTCCTAACCATGCTCTAAAGCTAAATGTCTTGTGCATCTCTTTCGTTGGAGTACTCTATCCCTTATAAATAATGATGTCCCCTCCTAGACTTTACCAGCTCGCTCATTCTAGCTTAGCCCTTTCTACTTTTGATTTTTTCGTAAGCTTCCTGGACAGGTTCTATGCTGTATTGTAATGGAGCTAACATCTATCACTTATGTAACTTTTGTATCTTCTTCATACCTGCATTGAAGCAACTTATTTTGCCAAAACAAAAAAGGGCAAAAAGTGTTATCAGTGCTTTAAGAAAAGCTCTGCCTAGTAGACGCTTAAACAGAAACACGTGATATCATCTGTTGTGCAATATCAAGTAGCAGCAGGAAAAGAATTAGCCTTTGAGGTTGTTCATAGGTACTTAAAAGTTTAGCTTCTAATTTTTATTTTTTTTTAGAACTAAGTTTAGCTTCTAGTTTGGAGCTCCCTCATTTGGAATGACAAGTACCAACAAACTTATGCTCTTTCACATTACTTCATCAAAAATAATAAACATGACCTATCACAAAATTTAAGGGATTTCAATTACTTGTGCTTTCTGTTCTCAAAACACTTGTCTAATATCATGAGCCTGAGCTTTGCACCATAAAATGTTTGGATCCTTCTCCAATAGAAAAGCAATTAAAACAACTTACTATATTTTCCAACAACATAAAAAAGTATAGTTACAGCAAAACTAAAAAAAATGTAGCAAAAATTTATAATCACAATAGGACATTTTTCCATCAGAGAAGAACAATTTTAATGAAATTCAAATACGGCAAAAATAGAACCAAAAGAAATACAAATTACCAGAGAATTAGAGGATAGAAAAAAACATAAGCCTTATAAATCTTCCAACACCTCACACATATAACATCCGCATAAATAGCTCAATGTCGAATCAGAGAAATTAAAATTTTGATTATTCCCAAAAGTGCATAGGTGTGTTTCAACTTTCAAGACACTGAAACGAAGGCGTTATAAAAGAATCATCAACATAATAGGCAGAGAAAACAAGGAGAATTTGAAAGATCTGAGAGAGAGAGAGCCAATTAACGTACCCAAATTGTAGATTTCGATTAAGCCTATAGGGTTTGAAAAATGGACCAACGTCGGTGGACGGACAACGGGTTTGATTGGTCAAAGTATTGCATCATAATAAGCGCTGCCACGTGTATGACAACTTTCTACCATCAAGGGAAAGTCGCACAAATGTCCCTATTTTGGTGTGGTCCTCAATATTTGCCCCTCAAATAGCACGTCTTTAATTTTGTCCTTCGCCTCTTTACGTAATCAAAAAGTGATCAAAAATATTTTTTATATCCAAAAAAAAAAATTATGATTTAATTTTGTAAGGTAAAATTTCGTAGAAAAAATATACATATTTCGTCAAAGTTACATGAAAAATATGTCTTATCCGTCATAATTCTGTAGAAATGAAGTTATGTAAGACAAGACATAGTTTTTATGTAACTTTACCGAATACGTCATAGTTCTTATTAAACATTGCCTTGTGAATTAATACTACACAACTCTACTGAACAAAACATAATTTCTATGTAACTTTTTCTGAATATACATATTTTATATAAAATTTTATCTTGCGAAATATTATTTTTACTTTACTGGGAGATCAAACTCTGAATATCTGATTTTTTAGACCATTGGATAAAAGTATTCTAGTTCATAATTTTTTATTAAATGGAAATAAGAGCAAAGATCAGTAGTTTGAGGGGCAAAAATTAATGACTAATTCATAGAAAGGACAATTTGCCCAAAAGAATGACCTCTTGAGTCTTGACATGTGCGGGGCCGCTTCCCCCGAAATACTATATCTAGGAGTTCATGGAAAATTGCACCAAAAATCATAAATTTTGATAAAACCATCTTTCTTTTGGGTTGATCTCATATTAATTATAAAAAGTGATAATACTTTATTTGATTTCGACCATCAAAATATACTCCTACATTATATTTTAATTATTGCTTTAGCTTTTTTAATAGGGGTGCATTATTCTAATTAAACAAAAATAAATCAAATCAAATCGAATATTAAATTGGATTAGTTTTTCAGGGTTTTGGTTTGGTTTAGGATTGAGAAATTAAAATTTATATTTTTTTGGTTCGGTTTCGGATTTAAAAAAAAATCCTTTTAAAATGACTCATTCTCAATAGTTAGGTTATGGACCTATAATTGTATACTTTTAAATATTGTATTTTTAAAGTTTTACACATGACTTATATTAGAAATATATTTAAGAGATTTTAGATGATTACTTCTCATTCTCTATAATATTTATTCTTTTTCGTCATTCAAATATATATATTTGATTACGTTAATTATCATATATGATGGAACGGGATAAATAAATCGGAAAATAATGATCCGAAAAGAGAAAAATCGAACTAAACTAAATTAATTTTGGTTCGGAATGTAAAATCGAACCGAAAAACCGAATCCACGCCCCTACTTTTATTGTCTATTGAAAAATAATAAATAGTACTCCATAATTTACTAAATTACTCTTGTTTATTAGATACTTTTAAGAGTTATCAAAAGAATATATTTAAAAAAAAAATTAAGAGCATAGTGAAAAATAATTATCCACTTTAGCCTTAAATTTCTAAAGTGGTAATTACTTTAGAGAATTTTTTTGAATTAAATTGACAGTAAAAATGGAGTATATACATAATGTAAAACTTATATGTACTAATATACTTTTAGCTTGATCATAAATGGTTCAAGTGGCGATCTCTCTTGGAGAGTGCATTACACACTACTGGCGTGTGGTTTAAGCGGTGGCGTGGTTTGCGGGTTATTGCGTCGATCAGGGTGTCTGCACATGCGTATTTCGAAAGAAGCGGTTGCGGTTCGCTCACAACAAAAACAAAAAAAAGTGAGCAGTCTCAACAAATATTTTCTTTGCACATGTGACCCAGTTGAGGTTCAGCCAACTACTGGAGCAAACACCTATAAAAATAAATCGAAGAAAGGGTAAAAAATGCCCTCCATTTGTTTATTGGGTTAAAAATATATTCCCTTCATTTATTTTGCTCACTTATGTGTTATGTCCTTAAAACTAACAATCCAATTTCCATTAAAACAAAACATCAACACACCCAGAAGATTCAAACAGGGGAATTCCAAATCCCCGCCAGCAAGTATCAAACACGTTTCTTTTATTTTGTTTATAGTAATATACTTCATAGGCAAGTAGACAGACAAATAAAACTACTTCAGTGGATTTCTATACAAATGACGATTCTAGATTAGTTTCACAACCAAAACTTCCACCGTAGCAAGGGAATTACGGTTGAAAATTTACTAATGTGGAATTAAGTTTATCCCGTTATTTATGATTTGAATAATCGGGATCCAGCACGTCGGAAACGTCGTTTTTCTATATGTGCACTCGTAATGCCAAGTATCGTAAATTTCATTAGTGAAAGAGATATTGGTACGTAAGTAAATGTTTGAGACATAAAATGATTGATGGTTGTTGACAAAATGAGAGTGTTCCACGTTGGTAAATGAAAGAAGAAGTGTACGGAGTGTAAGATTGAAACGGGACGGAAAAGGACCGCGACGCCACCGCGGAGCCGAGGTGCCGCGGCGCCACCACCATCAGGGTCGCGTCGCTTGGGTGGCAATAACTCACTGGAGTCGCGGCGCTTCCGAGGCAGTGTCTGTGCGACGGAAGTCCAAAAATTTGACTGATTATTAGGACATTTTGGAGCATTGAAATGTCAATTTTTCCTTAATAAATCAGTCATTATTTGGCTGCATTACTTGGTGGATTAAGTGGCAATTACATGACACTTAAATGACTATTACATAGGCACTTGAAGAGACCCTCTTATACTACTATATATTAAGGTCTTTGGCTCAATTGGAGATGTACTAGACAACAATTACACTACACTCGAACTTCTTCCTCCCTAAGCATACTTTCAAACACTCAATGTTCTTCTTTTAGGAACACTTGAGTTTCATTTGCTCATTTGTTAGTTGTTGTTTTATCTTTGGAGACAATTGCCCACTAAACATAAAATGATATATACGGTAAGCTTGTCTTAAGGACATAATGAATATCACTCAACTCAGCAGCGCCTTTGTAACGCTACCAGATTTAGTGTCTCTTGATTTCAGGTTATCAAGATCAAGGAGCTTGCTGCAATTGGAACGAAGATTCAAGACGGTTTCAAGAACTCAAAAGTGTGTTGTGGCCATTATCTTGTTGGCTACAAGTTTGTTGCTATTGTAATTCTTATTGTTTACCCTTTCGAAGCAGTTGTAATAATTAGTTACTATTCTCATACATCCATTGTTTTCCAACAATCTTAAAACAAGATTTGTATTAGTGCTCGAAAGATGTTTGCCAGCAGATATGCTCCCAAATCTTTCTGTGGTTTTCTTGTTGAAACCAATTCTGTTGATAGTTCTGTTAACAGTTCAAACATTGTCTCTGTCAACAACCGTGCTTTCAAATCTGGTCCTAGTTTTGGCTCTCTCTTTGACGATAGTTACAAATCTATTTATGTCAAATGTGGGATCTCTGGATCTGACGCTGAGCTTCGAGATATTGTTGATAGTCATGCTAGTACGGCTAAGGGTCAAGGAAGAGTTGAAGTCACCGCTCCCAAGAGTGATGGAAACAAACGCCCACGAGAGATTGAGGATGTCAACTGGGACAAGAGGAGAAGGCTGAAGATGTTGTTCTATCTTGTAGTAGAAGACCTATACATGTCCCAGACAAAGGATACGAATTATGATAAGGAGGAAATGTACACTGAATCTGATTGAAGTGGGCCAGAATCCAATAGGTTTAAGTTAATTATCCTTCCTTGTTCATAATGTGTTTAGATAATTTCTGAATAAAAGTATGTAAAGCAAGGCTAGGAATATGAAGTGTTTTGATTAAAACTTATATTCCCTACACTCTAAAATCAGAAATTGAATCTCTCTTCTTCCCGGTTAAAGATTGGATACTAGAGAACAAGTCAATCTCAAATGAAGAAGACTAAAAGATAATTGTTTATATTAAGATGTTGAACCTGTCACACCATTTGACAGAAGATCCTTCGTTTGATATGATGGTGTTGGACACTCAGTCATACAAAGCCTACGGGCGACTGGAGTGGGCCAGAGTTTTCAGTTCTTAAATGATCTGAAGGCCGAAAGAAAGGCATAAAAGAAATTGGACACTCAGTATGTCAAGACAATTGGAGTGGGCCAGAGTATCTAGATCACATATGATCCGGTTACGCCCTAACCACGGGCAAAAGGTTGTTCATGTGAAACAACGTCACCTCTAAAGTAGAGGGATTGAGAGGTTTCCTCAAAAGGACTTAAGGGAATGACATCACTCTAAAAAGAGGTGATACATGTCCCAAACTTGGTTTCAGGGACGATGTTGGTAAAACTGGTTTGATTCTAGTCCAACGGGTCTATAATAACTAAGAATGGTACAATATGTTTGTAGCCAAATGAATGATATATTTGTAATTCGTGCGTCTATGTCATCATAGATTAAGACGCATTAAATATAAAGTCATTTAACAGCTAACTAAGTTGAGATTGTTGTCGTCTGTCGACATAAACCCTCAAAATGAATGTGAGGTGGGCGAAGAGGTAAAATCACTTTTCCATTCCATCAAAGAAATAACGAAAGAAGCACCGCTCATCTAGAACTTAGTCACATCTACATGGGTGATTTTAAGTTTGTACAAAATAGAGGATGGAGACAAGTATGTTGTGACCTTCATTGACGATAGTACAACGTATTGCATCCTTTGTTTGTTGAAAAGCAAAAATGAAGTTATTGAAGTGGATAAGCACTACAAAATAGAAGTTAAAAAGCCAACGAATTGAGGAATTCGTATGGATAGAGGGGGAGAATGTGAAACGTCGTTCACCAAACGACCGCTCATTACTCACCTCAGTCTAACGGTGTTAGCCAAGCGCAAAGTCGTACGCCCAAAATATGTGGTGGCTTGGTAGAGGTTGGAATACCGAAACAGGTCAAGGTGGACCTAAGACTGTAGATTGCACATCCGCTGAATCTGCAAATAACAGTAGTGCTTATCGCCTCTTGGTGTCAAAGAATGCTGAATCTTTTGAAGATAACTTTCATTGAGAAGGAAAAATAAGTAATTGCTCGAGGTTAACAAGAACCCGTGAGTACCTAACTGTCCGGAACTAGACATTCAAGATCTACAGAACTCAAGGACTCTAGATGTTGAACTGAGACGGAGCTAAGAGGAGACAAAGACTTGTTCCAGATCTTCTAGCTTGTATGGTTGATAATGAACCATGGACATTTAAGAAATAATTGTCATATCTAGAAGCGTTGCTTTGGAAGGAAGCTACAAAGAGAGAACTAGACTTCATCAGATAAAACCATACTTGAGTGATGGTTGATCTTCCTCCGGGAAAAGAACCTTTGGATTGTAAAAGTGGATACTCAAATTGAGTACAAAGTAGATGGATCTACTGACGAGTATAAGGCCTCAACTATTTGGACACGTACTCCCTTGTAAATAGCTTAACATCCAGAGACACCGCAGTCTAGTGTGACATGGATGTTGAGACAACCTTCCTAATCGGAGAGTTGGTTTGGTGGAATGTTAGGATTCTTTCTGAACTTTCATTTTGGTCCCTGAAATGTTTACATATTGGTCCTGGAAGTTTCAGTTAAAACAGAAATAATGAATCTGATAACAGATATATTGACTCTGAAGTTAGAAAACCAAAAGTTGGAAAACCAACAGTCTGAAAGTGGAAGAATAATTTTATATGGAACAACCCGAGAGGTATGTGGTTCTAGGAAAAGAGAGGACAGTCTGTCGACTTGTCAAATCTCTGTACGAGCTGAAACATGTCCGAGGCAATGGCACGCAATATTTGACAGTACTCTACTACCGAAGGGTTTCTCCATTAATGAGTGTGATAAATGTGTCTACATGAAACGTTATTCTGACTCGTTCGTAATGATATGTCTTTACATAGACGACATGTTGATCACAAGAAGTAGTCCTAGTTTGATTTTAGAGACTAAGATAATGTTGAAATGATGTTTCGATATGAAAGGATATGAGTATTGCAAATGTCATCTTAGACATTGGGATTTCTAAGACATCTAATTGACCGGTCTAATTCCAAACTCATTTGTGAGGTGTTTGACAGTCTCGTTGAAGTCACCAATGGATATGAACATAGAATTAATTGAAATCACGGTACACCCATATACCATAAGCGATGTGTGCATGTCACATGTAGTTCATTATATTTTTTACACTACAACTGACCTGGTATCGACTTATAAAGAAGATCAGATGAACTAAGGTTCACTCGTGATTCTGGAAATAATCGATAGAAGGCGTTAAATCGGATATGACGATATCTGAAATATTCATTTATCTACGGATTATGGTATTCTGGATGTCCAGCGGTTCTGGGAGTACACAGTGATGCAATCTGGACATCAGATTTGAAGAACACCAAAGCCATAAGTGGATATGTATGGTGTGTCTGTGAAAATCCTCTAAGCAAACTTGTATCGGCCGATTCATGATGGAATCAGAGTTATCGCTTTAGACAAAACATGGAAATAAGTTGAGTAACTTCACGACTTATTAGAGGATGTCCCTTATTGGAAAAAATTTATGTAAAATCCGGGAAAAAATAATAATAATAATATATAGTTGTGGTTGGGTTAATAAATATATATATATATAGAAGAAAACAAAGAATAAATTGCATGGGATAGAGTTAGTGTTAAAGTTGGATAAAATAGATAGATAAAATGAAAAATAAGAAAACAAAAACAAAAACAAAAACAAAAAAACAAAAGAAAAAAAAAAAATGAAGATGCATGCAGATTGTAGATGCACGTCCTTCCCTTACTCTTCCCCCCCTTTTCATTTCCCTTCAATCTTTTGGTTTTTCACCTCCCATAAGTTATAGAAAACTCCTTCATTTATACATTGTATTTACACACAAACAAAGGACATAACATAAAGGTTAGAAAATCAGAAAAAAACAAGTGAACAAGAAGGAAAAAAATCAAGAAAATATCAAGGGAGGAAGGAGAACAAGAAAATTAGGGAACACTAAGGAGCAAGGACCACTTGTAGCAACCGATAATCGTTTTTTTCACACTTACAAGGTGAGTTTTCTCACTCAGAAATTCTTGGTAACATCCTTTATTTTTAGTTCAATACATGTTAGAATAAGAATTGAGTGTTGAAAAGAAATATTGAACTTTTGATTGTTTAGACAACTAGTTGCGTCATGAACTTTACGAACTGTTCTCACTGAGTTATAATTGTTAGAATTTGATGAAATTCGGAGGAATTGTACACCTCTCTAATATGATCATATAGAACCAAAAATGAGGTAAAATGGACGTACGGTTTAAAAGTTATCATAGTTTAAAGTTTCTGCCTTAGATTTGGTCGAAATTCGGAAAGGCATAATTACGGACTGTTTTTATTGAGTTTTACTTATTAGAATTATATGAAAATTTACATGGTTGTAAATCTCTCTGTTACGGACAGATATATATAAAGATTTATTAAAACGGACTTACGAGTTGAGAGTTATTGTAGTTTGAAGTTGCTGCCTCGGATTCGTCGGAATCCAGAAGGGCAGGACGTTGAAACGTAAAACTGTACTAATCTGTGGAGAATATGAAAATTGTTGTTAAATGAAAGTTCTAGATCTCTTTGTTTTGGACATTTTGAGACCTTACGGGGGCCTATCCGACTTACGGATTGAGAGTTATCGCTGTTTAAAGTTTCTGCCTCGGATCTATCGAGATCCAGGAAGGGCAGCGAATAAAAGTGTAAAACTGTACCAAATGGTACAGAATATGAAAGTATGGTTCACATGGAGACGTGTAGCTCTCTGTTCTCGTCGTTTTGAGATTTTATGGGGCTTGAACGGGTTTACAGATTAGGAGTTATGACTATTTTAAGATTGGGTGTTGTTTAATAAATATTCTGCCGAAATAAATTTCATGTGGCTGTTTTGAGGATAAATTTGTGTTAGTTACCCAAAGTAGTTTTAAATGAAATTTGGTACAGTGAAAGATCCCCGTCTTACCTTAGTTTCCGCTTGAGAAACATCTTAGTTGGAGTTATGGTTAAAAAGTTATAATCGTTACAAGTATGAATGACAGAATGTTAGAAAAGAGAATAGTATTTATTTGATCTTACAAAAATATGAAAAGTGAATACGTGTTCACATAAATATATAAATATATAATGGATCGGATTGCACGCCGCAACAAAACGTAAAGTGAATACGCGTTCACAAATACGTAAACATAATGGATCGGGTTGCACGCCGCAACAAAACGTAAAGTGAATATATGTTCACAAATACGTAAATATAATGGATCGGGTTGCACGCCGCAACAAAACGTAAAGTGAATACGCGTTCACAAATACGTAAACATAATGGATCGGGTTGCACGCCGCAACAAAACGTAAAGTGAATATATGTTCACAAATACGTAAATATAATGGATCGGGTTGCACGCCGCAACAAAACGTAAAGTGAATACACATTCACAAATACGTAAATATAATGGATCGGGTTGCACGCCGCAACAAAACGTAAAGTGAATACACATTCACAAATACGTAAACATAATGGATCGGGTTGCACGCAACAAAACGTAAAGTGAATACGTGTTCACAAATACGTAAATATAATGGATCGGGTTGCACGCCGCAACAAATATGAAAGATGAATACATGTTCACCTATATATAAATATGAAAAGTGAATACGCGTTCACAAATATATAAATGTAATAAACATGTGGAAATGCAGGGGAATGTCTTAACGTATAATACGAGATAAAATGAAGTGTTGGTTAAACCGAGAATTTCCTATGAAGAGTTGTTGCATGTTTAAAGATGTTGTAACCTGATATGTTTTTGCAATATGCTTATTACGTTATAATGTGATTGCACTTGGAATATTGTGGTGTTACTTTGAATTGCAGGGTAAGGTTCTCACTCAGCCCCAGATGGTAGGGCTGACTCTTTATTTAACATGTTTCAGGAAAGCGTGATAGAGGAAAGGCTCCACGCCAAGGCTAGCGATCGTCCGCACCTCTTGTCATACCAAGTCCATTGCCGGGCTTGGTACTCGTCGAGTTCGAATGTCGGTTCGGTGTCTCGAAATGCGGTGTGGAATGGGCTCCTTCCAACTTAGAATAATATTTGTCAAGACGCCTATGTAGAAACAATGTTTTGCGAGCATGGGCTCGCGTTATATTTTCAATAAAGTCATGAACAAGTTTCTTTATTGTTATTTTTATTAATAGCCCAGATCTGAATATAAGTTTGAATTTCTAAATAAAGAGAGTTAAATGGTGCTCCTGGTGGAAAATAATTGTCAGTGCCATCACGCCTAAGTAAAGACTTAGGAAAAGTCGGGCGTGACAAGTTGGTATCAAAGCTAAACCAAAGTTAAGAGATTCTAGGAAGTTTCCTTCGAGTTGGGTGTTTGAGCGGTTACTTATTGCGACGGTGCGCGCCACCTTAGTAATAAGTGAACGGAATAACATCCTAAAGTTTCCTTCTTTCGTACTCTTCTCGTGCCTACCTCGAGTCTTTTCAAAGACTTGATTTCTCGTACTACCTCCTTCACACGGGTTAGAAAAGGGATTGTACAACGTTATACCGACTAATATGATTTGTGTAGATGGCGATTATAAGGCGAGTTCCAACAAAGGGAAGTACTCATGGAACAGGCAAAGGAAATGAGCTCGGAGGAGTTCATGCGTCGCAAGATGGACTCAGAAGGTGATTTTGATGAGTACATTGACGACACAATCGTACTATGTACATATTTGCTTAGAACTAGAAGGAAAAGGCGTTCATACGACCCGACCTTCTTCAACTTTCCAATTGGAGTCATACTACAGATAATAGTCAATTCTGTCCCAGAAAAGTTTCATTCCGCATTCAGAAAGACAAGGATGCTAAGAGAAGATATTACAGAAAATTCATTGCACCAATTTCTGCATCATGTAAGAGGAGTAAGGTATAAAATGAACTATATGGAAAAAGAAGCAAAAATGAAGGTTCACAGGGAGTTGAATGTCAACCTGCAGAATAGACGAATCATGCGGTTAAGCCCTTTAGAACGCGTGATAGTAGGTGTCATTCCAAGATCAAGTGAGCTATAGCGGGTTGCATAGTGAGTTGACCTGATGTGATGTATTGTAGTCATGACATTGTTATTTTAAAATATGATGAATGAAGTACTATGAATACAAGAAAGAAAGGATATGTTTTATTAAATTATTTTCCTTGTTGGCATATTGTGGTGTTGCATGCTTATGAACTATAAGAAAATTTAGGAGCTAGAATAGACATTCCGCCTTCTAAAATACGAGTGTGTTTGTCTTCACGTAAAATGGTGAATTCACAAATCCGGGGCTCGAGAGAGGTTCATCACGGCTCATGTACCTCCGATTGACGTAGTGGTGTCGAAGGGAGCGGAGAAAATGTCGGAGAAAATGTTGGAGAGAACGAGTCAAATGGCCCAAGAAACGGTGGGACAAAAACTAGATAGACTCATAGAGTTAATGGCACCGCAGCCCAAACATGGTTCCGCCCGCACCTAGTGTCTCGCTATAGCCCAACTGTAACCGGCAGTAGAGGACCGATTGCATCGCACTACGCATCGGGAGAGTGTAGAATCCCAAGCGATGCACTGATAGGCTATGGGCAAATTTTATGAGGAGAAGAGAACCAGTACTCGGGGAAGGACCCGTAGGCCAGATGGTATTCTCGATGAAGTTGAAGACTTAATGTTCACATTGGGATGCATGGACGCAGGCGCCAACTTGGTAGCGCGCGACTAGTGGATGATGCGAGGGTGTGGTGGAGGAATTTTAGGAAAAATCGCCCCGATGTCACCACCAATGACTTGGGGAGGTTCGAGCGCATTCATCGAGAAGTTTATGCCTACGCGCAAGGATGCGCTCGACGGAGTTTGAACAATTGAAGCAAGTGACCGCAGCAGTACAAGAATATGATACGATTCGTGAGGTTATCGATACAACACACATGTCGTCCTACGAAATGGATAGAGTCAGCGATTTGTAGAGGTTTAAACCCGAACATAGCGAGAAGGTGGTGGCGTTAGCCAACGATCGAACTTATCTTGATTGTCGATATGGCTTTGAGGTAGAAGGTTTCGCTAAAGCAAAAAGAGAATATTCGCAGAAGAGATTTGGACGTCGTGATCGTTTAACGCAGTCAAAATCGAAGCGGGAGTTTAGTAAGGGATCTTCAGACCGAACCAATGCTGGTCACCTTTATTTCAAGCCTAAGGGCACAGTTGGTCTAATTACCAAGGTAGCACTGACAAGGCCACCAACCCTAACACGGGAGGCGACAAACCGATTTGTAAGATTTGTCAAAGAAAACACACGGAGAATGTCGGCTCTAACGAAAACATGTTATAATCGTGGAAGTCGTGCCACTATGCCGAGGATTGCGAAGAGGACCCAAACTCAATATATTCAGGGAGGTCGGAAGCAACCACACGCCTCTGGGAAATCGGAAACCAACCCCGCCAGAGTCGGGAGGTCAACAACCCAACAATTCTAACCGCCACGCTTTGCCCTGGAGGAATGAGGCGAAGCATCTAATGCGGTGGTCACGGGTATTTTGCTAGTCTCGAGTATTCTGCATTTGTATTATACGATCCCGCTCTACATTTTCATATGTGTCAACGGGCTTTGCTAAGAATTTACATGTAGAACCTTCTTATTTAAGTGAACTGTTGAGGTTATGACACCGCAGGGCCTCAATTTGGGCCTCTCGGGTGGTAAATAATTTTCCATTAGAAGTGAATGGCGGGGAACAAGGGTGAACCTAGTACTACTTGATATGGTAGACTTCGGCGTCATTTTGGGTATGGATTGGTTGTCGGCATGTTATGCCATGTTAGATTGTCGACGAAGATAGTGAGATTAACTTTTCGGAGAACGAGAAGTTGTTATAAGGGGTAGGGTTGGAATATCCTCAGTCGCTTTATTTCCTACCTGGGGCTCAAAAGTTATTGAGAAGTCACGAGTGGAGTATGTATCCGGCTAATATAGTGGATACCCAAAAGAATCCTCATAGAACGATGTTCCTATTGTTCAAATTTTCCTGAGGTTTTTCCAAGATCTTCCATGCCTTCCTCCTGATAGAGAAGTGGAGTTTGCCATAGAGTTAATTCCGGTACAAGACTATTTCTATTCCTCCATATCGAATGGCCCGGTGAATTGAGGAGTTAAAAGAACAATTGAAGGATCTTACGGATAAAGGCTTTATAAGGCCTAGTGTTTCCTTGGGTGCACGATCTTTGTGAAAAAGAAAGACGGATCGTCCGAATGTGCATCGATTATCTACTCAATAAGGTCACGATCAAGAACCTGTACCCATTACCAAGAATTGATGATCTTTTGACCAACTTCGCGAGCTAGCTATTTTTCCAAGATTGATCTTCGTCGGGATATCACCGGTGAAAATAAATCCGGATGATATATCCAAAATACCTTTAGAACCCGTCACGGCCATTATGAGTTCTTGGTCATGTCTTTTGGGTTAACCAATGCCCCAGCAGCTTTTATGGATTTAATGAACAGAATCTTCAAACCATTCCTAGATTTGTTCGTGATTGTGTTCATAGATGATATCCTAATCTACAATAAAAGTGTTGAAGAATATGAAGAGCATCTGAGGGTAGTGCTTCAAGTCTTGAAACAGGAGAAACTATATGCTAAATTTTCAAAGTGTGAATTTTGGTTGGAAAAGGTAGCCTTTTTGGGCCATGTTGTGTCAAGGGATGGAATTATGGTAGACCCCCAGAAGATAGAAGCAGTGAAGAACTGGCCAAACCGACCTTTCGGCAGAGGTTAGAAGTTTCTTGGGTTTGGTGGGTATTATAGAAGATTCGTAAAGGTTTTTCTAGTCTTGCTCCTTTGACCGATTGACTCAAAAAGCGGTTAAGTACGATGGTCGAAGCATGTGAAGCAAGTTTTGGCAGAAGGAATTGTTGACTCATCGCATCCTAACCTAACCTTACCATCGGGACAAGAAGGGTTCACAGTCTATTGCGATGCCTCCAGAGTTGGGTTAGGATGTGTCTTGATGCAGTTTGGAAAGGTTATTGCGTATGCATCTAGACAGTTGAAGATACATGAGAAGAATTATCCAACTCATGACTTGGAATTAGCGGTGGTGTTTGCCTTACGAATATGGAGACATTATTTGTATGGTGTGCATGTGGACATATTTACAGATCATAAGAGTTTGCGATGCATAACCACACGAAGGATCCGAATCTCAGACAAAGAAGATGGTTAGAGTTGCTTAAGGATTATGACCTTAGTATTCTTTACCATCCCGGGAAAGCCAACGTGGTGGTGATGCACTCGATGGGAGATCAATGGGCAGCAGCCCATTTGGCAATACAAAAGAGGTATTGTTCGTGAGGTACAAAGATCGGGAAACCTCGGGGTTAGCTTAACTGAGATCGGTGAAGGGAGGGTGGTGGTACATGATACCTCGCAGTCTGCCTTAGCTTCAGAAATAAAAGAAAGTCAGTTTGAGGATACGTAGTTTGTTGGATTTCGAGAGAAGATCCAACGAGAAGACCTTCAATTTACATTGGGAGATAATGACGGAACCGCCCGGTATAAGGGTAGGTTATGTGTTCCAAGGTAAAGGATCTAAGGAGGAAGATCTTAGATGAGGGTCACAACACAAGATATTCCATTCATCCGTGGTCAACAAAATGTATCGTGACCTCAAGGCAAATTGCGGTGGGATGGGATGAAGAAAGACGTTGCGGAGTTTGTCGGAGGTGTCTTATATGTCGGCAGTGAAAGTGAACATCAAAACTGGCGGATTACTTCAGACATTGGAGTCCCCATGTGGAAGTGGGAGGCGATTCATATGGATTTCAGAATGGTCTACCAAAACTCGAGAAGGGTATGATTCTATTTGGGTGATTGTTGATCGGCTTACAAAGTCACCATTTCTTACTGGCCAAGACTACGTATCGCGCACCACAAGACGCATGATTTATTTGAAGGAGATTGTGCGGTTACACGGATTCCTTTACAAATTATTTCAGATAGGGTTCCCGTTCACCTCACACTTTTGGCAAAGTTTCCACAGGTCTCGACAAAAGTTAAGTTAAGCACGCTTTCCACCCAAAACAGATGGGCAAGTCGAGCGAACAATTCAAACACGAGGACATGTTGCGATCTTGTGTGTTAGATTTTCGGGAAGCGGTTGGACCATCTATGTCTAATTGAGTTCGCCACAACAATAGTTTTCACTCTAGCATACAAATGGCCCCGTTTGAAGCATTATATGGACGAAAATGTAGGTCTCCACTGATGGTTCGAGGTGGGTGACGCAATCGTTTCGGACCAAGTCATTCAAGAAACAAATGATAAGGTCTGAGATGATTCGGGAGCGGATCAAAACAGCTCATAGTCGTCATAAGTTCTATGCGGATCATCGGAAAAGAGATCTTGAATTCCAAGAGGGAGAAAGTATTTTTAAAAGTGTCCCAACGATGCGGAGTGATGCGTTTTGGTAAGAAAGGAAATTGAGCCCAAGGTTTATTGGGCCATATGAGATCTGCGAAGAGTGGGAATGTGGCTACGAATTAGCACTTCCACAAGAGTCGGAAGAAGGCATCCGATATTTCATGTGTCAATGTTACGAAAATACTTGCACGATCCAAGTCACGTCATCCTTCCCCAGGAGATAATCCTTAATGAGGAGCTTCAATATGAAGAAGTTCCGGTGGAAATACTTGATAGGAAGGTTAAGCGCCTTAGGAATAAAGATATTGCTTCCGTGAAGGTCCTATGGAGGAACCACTCCACCGAGGAAGCCACCTGGGAAGCGGAAGAGGCGATGAAAGTCAAATATCCGTTCCTATTTGACTAAGGTAATAAAAAAATGCATTACATAGTATTTCATATGTGTGTCATTTGCGTGTCTTTATACAGGTGTTACAACCTTATTCTCATTCGAGGACGAATGCTTCTTAAGGAAGGGAGAATGTGAAGCCCCAAATTTGTTACAATAACAATAAACATTATTGGGTCTATGTGATTATGTTACGACCTTATTCACATTCGAGGACGAATGTTGCTTAAGGAGGAGAGAATGTAAAATCCGGAAAAAAATAATAATAATAATATATAGTTGTGGTTGAGTTAATAAATATATATATATATATAGAAGAAAACAAAGAATAAATTGCATGGGATAGAGTTAGTGTTAAAGTTGGATAAAATAGATAGATAAAATGAAAAATAAGAAAACAAAAACAAAAACAAAAACAAAAAAACAAAAGAAAAAAAAAAAAAATATGAAGATGCATGCAGATTGTAGATGCACGTCCTTCCCTTACCCTTCCCCCCCTTTTCATTTCCCTTCAATCTTTTGGTTTTTCACCTCCCATAAGTTATAGAAAACTCCTTCATTTATACATTGTATTTACACACAAACAAAGGAAATAACATAAAGGTTAGAAAATCAGAAAAAAACAAGTGAACAAGAAGGAAAAAAATCAAGAAAATATCAAGGGAGGAAGGAGAACAAGAAAATTAGGGAACACTAAGGAGCAAGGACCACTTGTAGCAACCGATAATCGTTTTTTTCACACTTACAAGGTGAGTTTTCTCACTCAGAAATTCTTGGTAACATCCTTTATTTTTAGTTCAATACATGTTAGAATAAGAATTGAGTGTTGAAAAGAAATATTGAACTTTTGATTGTTTAGACAACTAGTTGCGTCATGAACTTTACGAACTGTTCTCACTGAGTTATAATTGTTAGAATTTGATGAAATTCGGAGGAATTGTACACCTCTCTAATATGATCATATAGAACCAAAAATGAGGTAAAATGGACGTACGGTTTGAAAGTTATCATAGTTCAAAGTTCCTGTCTTAGATTTGGTCGAAATTCGGAAATGCATAATTACGGACTGTTTTTATTGAGTTTTACTTATTAGAATTATATGAAAATTTACATGGTTGTAAATCTCTCTGTTACGGACAGATATATATAAAGATTTATTAAAACGGACTTACGAGTTGAGAGTTATTGTAGTTTGAAGTTGCTGCCTCGGATTCGTCGGAATCCAGAAGGGCAGGACGTTGAAACGTAAAACTGTACTAATCTGTGGAGAATATGAAAATTGTTGCTAAATGAAAGTTCTAGATCTCTTTGTTGTGGACATTTTGAGACCTTACGGGGGCCTATCCGACTTACGGATTGAGAGTTATCGCTGTTTAAAGTTTCTGCCTCGGATCTATCGAGATCCAAGAAGGGCAGCGAATAAAAGTGTAAAATTGTACCAAATGGTACAGAATATGAAAGGATGGTTCACATGGAGACGTGTAGATCTCTGTTCTCGTCGTTTTGAGATTTTATGGGGCTTGAACGGGTTTACAGATTAGGAGTTATGACTATTTTAAGATTGGGTGTTGTTTAATAAATATTCTGCCGAAATAAATTTCATGTGGCTGTTTTGAGGATAAATTTGTGTTAGTTACCCAAAGTAGTTTTAAATGAAATTTGGTACAGTGAAAGATCCCCGTCTTACCTTAGTTTCCGCTTGAGAAACACCTTAGTTGGAGTTATGGTTAAAAAGTTATAATCGTTACAAGTATGAATGACGTAATGTTAGAAAAGAGAATAGTATTTATTTGATCTTACAAAAATATGAAAAGTGAATACGTGTTCACATAAATATATAAATATATAATGGATCGGGTTGCACGCCGCAACAAAACGTAAAGTGAATACGCGTTCACAAATACGTAAACATAATGGATCGGTTTGCACGACGCAACAAAACGTAAAGTGAATATATGTTCACAAATACGTAAATATAATGGATCGGGTTGCACGCCGCAACAAAACGTAAAGTGAATACGCGTTCACAAATACGTAAACATAATGGATCGGGTTGCACGCAACAAAACGTAAAGTGAATATATGTTCACAAATACGTAAATATAATGGATCGGGTTGCACGCCGCAACAAAACGTAAAGTGAATACACATTCACAAATACGTAAATATAATGGATCGGGTTGCACGCCGCAACAAAACGTAAAGTGAATACACATTCACAAATACGTAAACATAATGGATCGGGTTGCACGCCGCAACAAAACGTAAAGTGAATACGTGTTCACAAATACGTAAATATAATGGATCGGGTTGCGCCGCAACAAATATGAAAGATGAATACATGTTCACCTATATATAAATATGAAAAGTGAATACGCGTTCACAAATATATAAATGTAATAAACATGTGGAAATGCAGGGGAATGTCTTAACGTATAATACGAGATAAAATGAAGTGTTGGTTAAACCGAGAATTTCCTATGAAGAGTTGTTGCATGTTTAAAGATGTTGTAACCTGATATGTTTTTGCAATATGCTTATTACGTTATAATGTGATTGCACTTGGAATATTGTGGTGTTACTTTGACTTGCGGTAAGGTTCTCACCATTCGGATGGTAGGGTGACTCTTTATTTAACATGTTTCGTGAAAGCGTGATAGAGGAAAGGCTCCACGCCAAGGCTAGCGATCGTCCGCAGCCTCTTGTCATACCAAGTCCATTCTTGGGCTTGGTACTGTCGAGTTCGTAATGTCGGTTCGGTGTCTCGGGAAATGCCCGTGTGGAATGGGCTCCCTTCCAACTTAGAATAATATTTGTCAGTACGTCTATGTAGAAACAATGTTTGCACGAGCATGGGCTCGCGTTATATTTTCAATAAAGTCATGAACAAGTTTCTTTATTGTTATTTTTATTAATAGCTCCGTATCTGAATATAAGTTTAAATTTCTAAATAAAGAGAGTTAAATGGTGCTCCTGGTGGAAAATAATTGTCCAGGTGCCATCACGCCCTAAGTAAAGACTTAGGAAAAGTCGGGGCGTGACAATTTATGCCTTCGTCAGTTATACACTGTGAGGGCACGAATGACGGCGTCTGGACATTTTAGTCATAGACATAAGATTGTTGGGCAGTTGATCATCACGAGTGACACTTTCATGATTACTAATCAAAGGATATAGCGGATCCTTTAACTAAAGGACTACCCGAAGATCAAGAGTTCTGCCTGTCTAGGGGAATATGCGTAAAATTCAAACAATAAGAACTGATACGGTGAAAACCCGACCTTACTAACTGGAGATCCCAGGAATTAGGTTCAATGGAAAAACTAAATCGTAAAGGTTCAGTTGAGCGCTTCGATGGAAGCAAGAGCACTTCGGATGATGATTTCTGTAAAGAAATATGAATCCAATTCCGTCCCGCGATATACATTAAAGTGCTACTTGCATGGTGGGTAGAGGTTAAGTTTCTAAAACCTCTAATGATCTTCACCGGTTGAGGTTAGGTTTGGGAAAACTTTTAATGGTGTATAACACTTGTGAAGTGGGGTATAACAGGATACTTTGTAGGAGACCACCTATTTAAGTGTGAGGACAGACCCCCTCAAATGAACACACTTAAGAATCCAAGAAATGTCTATGGCCATAACGGACAAAACATTAAGAAGAACATAGTAAGGAAAATTGTTGTGTTGGTACAATTGTCTTGGCTTACACTAAACACTGACGGATCAAGATATCACGTTCACTGCGCAGTAAGTAAGTCGATGGTATTAAACTATGGAAGGTTCAAAGCTAAGGCTACCTATCCAGACGCAACATCGGTCCGCCGAAAGATTGCTAGAAAGACACCTTGTGAGTGCGCCAAAATCTCTTTCAATAGGGGATTGTTGAAAAATTTACTAATGTGGAATTAAGTTTATCCCGTTATTTATGACTCGAATAATTGGGATCCCGCACGGCCGAAACGTCGTTTCCACACACGTGCAATCGTAGTGCCAAGTATCGTAAATTTCATTAGTGAAAGAGATATTGGTACGTAAGTAAATGTTTGAGATATAAAATGATGGACGGTTGTTGACAAAATAACGAGTGTTCCACGTTGATAAATGAAGGAAGAAGTGTACGAAGTGTAAGATTGAAAGGTGTCGGAAAAGGGCCGCGACGCCTCAATGGCTGAGTCGCGGCTCTTCGGTGGCAACTGGGGCCACGACGCTAACTCCGCAACGTCGCGGCACTTTCGAGGCAGTGTTTGTGCGACGGAAGTCCAAAAGTTTATCTGATTATGGGGACGTTTTGGAGCATTGAAATGTCAGTTTTTCCTTCATAAATTAGCCATTATTTGGCTGCAGTACTTGGTGAATTAAGTGGCCATTACATGACACTTAAAATGACCATTACATGGGCACTTGAAGTGACACTCTTACACTATTATTTATTGAGTCATTTGGCTCAATTGGAGATGTACTAGACAACACATTACACTCAGATTTGCTGAACTTCTTCCTCTCTAAGTATACTTTCAAACACTCAAAGTTCTTCTTCTAGGAACACTTGAGTTTGCTTTGCTCATTTGTTAGTTGTTGTTTTATCTTGAAAGACAATTGCCCATTAAACGTAAAAGGATATATATGGGGCAATCTTGTCTTAAGGACAGAGTGAATATCACTCAACTCAGCAGCGCCTTTGTAACACTACCAGATTTAGTTCTATTGGTTTCAGGTTATCAAGATCAAGGAGTTTGCTGCAATTGAAACAAAGATACAAGACGGTTTCAAGAACTCAAAAGCGTGTTGTAGCCATAATTCTTGTTGGCTACAAGTTTGTTGCTATTTTAATTCGTATTGTTTACCTTTTCGAATCACTTGTAATAATTAATTACTATTCTCGTACATTCATTATTTTCCAACAGTTACAACATTTAGCTTTCTTGGTGATTGGTAAGGCACTTTTGTTTGATAGATTTACCCTTATTTGACTAAGAAGAGTTCCTTTGATATGTTTTGAATATTCCTCTCAACCCCAGCAAGAGCAGTACAAGACCAACATAGTCAAAGTTGTAAGACAATCTGACAAACTCCATCTGGAAATTATTCCATGGAGGATACCTTGGTTCCAACTCAATTAAGAAGCTCCTATGCCGAGCTGCTTTTTTTGCTTGAATCCTCTCGATGTGCTCATGTTTTGTTTTAATGGGAAGGTCATGGATCATGGGTCGTAGGGGCGGCTGGACGAAGGGAAAAAATCTCGTGGGGTGGATTTTAATTTCAACCAATTGGGAGACACCACGTAATAAATGATATAAAAAACGGAAAAGGGGTCATATTTGCCCTCAACGTTTAGAAAAAGGTTTGTATTTGCCCTCCGTTAACGTTTGGGGTCAAATATGCCCTCCATTAGTCCAAATCTTTTAAATTTACCAATTTTTAATGGATCTGCCACGTGGCAGATACGTTGAAAGTCAGCTGAGTGTTGCTGGACAGCGTCGGTGGGCGGTTGTCCAGTCGCCGCCGCGACAATGCCATCCGCCATCACCGGAAAAATGGTGAAAATCCCAAAATTGAGAGTTGAACTTCGGGAATTAGTGTATGTTGTAGAGAATGACGAGACGAACTCAGTGATACCACCCACAGTCCTCGACTCTACCAGAGCTAATCGAAAAAAGCCAAAAATCCGTCGGATTTTTTGATTTGGTCGACCGACGAATTGGGTAAGAATTGAAGGTCGTGGTTGGGTGTAGGATGTCGGCCTTGAGACGACGAGCTTATTGGTACCGACCACGAACCTCGAATGTATTTCAGGTCGCCGAAAAATGAGCGGTGGCCTTTAGGGTTTCAAGGATTTTGATTTGAGTATTATTGCGATTTAGTGAGAATCGAGCAACGTGGGGGTGTCAAAATGACGGAGAGGAGATGGGGAGTCTGTTGGTGCCACCGCTGGACCTCGCAGTTGCCGGAGATCACCGGAAAATGTGAAAACCCGAATAAAAAAAATAGGGTATTTTTCGATCTGAAATTGTCATTGATTTTGAAAAAATCGACGGTGATGGTTGGTATGGAATTAACGGGCTTAACGAGACGAAGCTATTGGACTATGTCTCGTCCCCGATGGATGCCGGAGTTGGCCGGAGCTATCGTAGTTTGGCCGGAAATTTCAATGTGTCGTCCACGTATTTGCCATATGGCAGATTCGTTAAAGATGAATAAATTTAAAAGGTTTGGACTAACGGAGGACATATTTGACCCCAAACGTTAACAGAGGGCAAATACAAAGCTTTTCCTAAACGTCGAGGGCAAATATGACTCTTTTCCCTAAAAAAAAATTTGGTAACTTTAAGGGTATAAGGGCTCGTTTGGTATGTCGCACTAGACTATATATTTTTATATTGGACTGTATTGTAATGGACTGGACTGTATTAATATATAATGGACGGTATTAGTGTATTAATATATAATGAACTGTATTTTTTTTTTAATTATTTTTAGTACAGTCCAAGGGAGACTCATCTATTATATGAATCTAAAAAATGACAGTTGGAGTGTACTATTTTTAGAAATAGTACAATCGAGACGCTCATCAAACGCTGTATTATTTTTTTGTCCAGTGCAGTCCAGCGTGCCGAACGTGTTCTAAGTGAACTAAAATAGATGGGAGAAGTGTATTTTTATCCCAATAGATGGATGAATGATATTTTGAATAATTCAAGGATATTTTTTGCCCTTTTTTGAAAATAAATTAATATAGCGTACATGATTATTTTGTAAATAGTAATGGAAATTATAATGAAATGAAACAAAAGTAGTACTGTTTCCTCAATTTATACTCCTATTTGTCTAATTAAAAGATTTGGACTAAAAAGGGAAAATTTAGTTTTGATAAAAAACCATAAACAAATTAGGAGTAAATAAAGTGTATAACCTTTTTTTCAAGTAGAAAAGAGAGAGAAACAAAAACTTTCCAAGCGCGTGTACCCATCCATCACTCGTCAGCGATGAGTCACACATAAAGCCCTCTCCAAATCCTTCAACTAAAACAGCTCATTTTCAACCTTCTTCCGCCGCCGCCGAACAGTTCACCACAATGGCGGCTTCCGCTTCTTCAAGTATGCTTTTATCCTCACGCGTCTCTCTCTCATGGAAAAACCAGGTCGCTTCCACCTCCGCCTTTGGCATATCCAGCGTTTCCCTCCGCCACCGTCAGTGTCGGCGGTTCGTAGTTTTCTCCATGGACGCCAAACCTACGGTTCTCGTTGCCGAGAAACTAGGTGAGGCAGGGCTGAAACTGTTAAAGGAATTTGCGAACGTTGATTGCTCATATAACTTGAGTCCTGAGGAGCTGTGCACAAAGATCTCTCTTTGTGATGCATTGGTTGTACGGAGCGGAACAAAGGTGAGCCGTGAGATCTTTGAATCTTCTGGTGGACGGTTGAAAGTTGTTGGACGTGCTGGTGTGGGGATTGATAACGTTGATCTTGCGGCTGCAACAGAGCATGGATGCCTTGTTGTTAATGCGCCCACAGCTAATACAGTTGCAGCTGCGGAGCATGGGATCGCTCTTCTCACATCTATGGCGAGAAATGTTGCTCAAGCTGATGCTTCTATCAAAGCTGGTACACGTGTAACTTTTTTAGAGGCAGATCTAGAATTTTAAGGCCATCGAACTACCACTATAGCCATTATTCTTTAGTTATATATATTTTCAAGAAATTTCCCACTAATTATATGCCCGTGAATATAATCCTCAATGAGTTTGTTTTTTGAATGTGAGAAATATTTTATGACTTCCATGCACTATGGTCTCGCTAAGCTGATCGGATCTATGTTAAGTCTGGTCTGAATGTTTTATTACCTAGAAAGAGGAACGATTGTAATTTGACTTGGTTCTTATTTAAATGAAATACATGCACATATTCTTTGGTAATATGTGTTGCAATTTTTTGTGGTAAAGACAACATTTTTAATTATATTTATCACCTTCTAAAAAGGTGATTTTATGATCTAAAGTCACTTGGTTTATTCTAAAAACATGTACTTATTTTAAAGAATTTCCTTAAATTTTCTGTGTATATGCAGTGATGGAGCCACCAACACCCCTTCGCTAGAAATTACACTGTAGATAAGTAATTGTTTTTAATATATATATATATATATTATATGTTGAATCCTTTGACTTTGACTTCTTAGTGTATGTACTTTTTTATATTTTGACTCCCCTTAGTGAAATTCTGGCTCCTCCACTAATATACTTAAGAGTGCGTTTGGTTCGTGCAGGGTAAACGAAATGGAATCCAGTAAAGGAATGGAAAGGAAAATAATTACCCTGATTGTCCCTACATGTTTGGGTCTGTTTCAGAAACGGAATAGAAATGGGATCCGGGTGTCCGGGGTGGTCCGGGGTCTGGGTAATGAATTGCTGAAAGGGAATGGAAATACCTAGGGGGTGGGGAATCAATGTAATGGAATGGAAAAAGAAAAGAGGGTAAAGAGAATGAAAAAATAGGCCAAACAAACAACTTCAAAGGAAACCAGAGGATTCCATTCCCTTACACTGATTCTATTACCCCGAACCAAACACACCCTTAGTGTGTAATTCGAATTTGAGTAGCTTATATGTGGGATTGGCTATGACTTCCGTGATTAAAAGATAGAAATGCTTGATGAGCACGGGAATTGATGAAATAGTTGATGTATTTAGAAGAAACAACATAAATGTTGGTCAACATATCCCCGAAATGTTGACTGGAAGACATAGGAGTAAGTAGTAAAAACCTGGAGATCCAAGCTCAAACCATAGCTACAACACTTGGTATTAGCTCGTCTTAGTTATCAGGCTTACCCGACACCTGTCCTATTCTTGTGGGATGAATTAGTCAAGTTACGCGCCAACTGACGCCGTTATAAAAAAGAAGCATAAAGGATGATCCATAGCTAATTAGTTTTATTATTTATTCTACTGTCAAACTAAGGCAATTTCTTTTTTGGAAAAACTCCAAGGGCACCTCCATCTGTTTTTCCCTATTTCAATTGCTTTTAGGCTTCTCAACCCAAGCTGTCTTTGATTCACCTCTTTTTTATTTGGTTGGAATAGTTATCTGAACTCTACCCATCTCGATCAAAAGCTCATTCGTTCCTCGTCTGAGGAACTTTTTCTTTAGAATTTCTTAATAGAAAGAGGAAATCCTTGATTTTCGTTTCCGTTTTTTTTAGTAGCAGCTTTGAATTGCCTGTCCTTATGCCGGGGGTTTGTTGGAAACAACCTATCTACCTCCCAAGGTAGGGGTAAGGTCTGCGTACACTCTACCTTCCCCAAACCCTACTTTGTGGGATTGGGTATGTTGTTGGAATAGTTGTCTGGAAGAAGAACGTCGTCTAGGCGTTCGGAGCGGAAAGAAGAACTGCTACGCTTATAATAGGGGTATGTTGTTGGAATAGTTGTCTGGAAGAAGAACGTCGTCTAGGCGTTCGGAGCGGAAAGAAGAACTGCTACGCTTATAATAGAATAGTGAAATTAGTTGCTACGCTGTTCTAAGAAAACTATTACTATAAGGAAAGTATTGTTTTTCATGGCTGCTAATGAGTTCCCCTGATATAGTTGCTGCACTTGTTGCTTTGGCATACCTCTGAAAATTCGTATCATGATATGGTTTCCAGGGAAATGGCTAAGGAGCAAATACGTTGGTGTCTCCCTAGTAGGCAAAACTCTTGCTGTGATGGGTTTTGGAAAGGTCGGATCAGAAGTTGCAAGGCGAGCTAAGGGGCTTGGCATGCATGTCATTGCTCATGACCCATATGCCCCTGCTGACCGTGCACGTGCTATTGGCGTGCAGCTCGTGAGCTTTAATGAATCCCTTGCTTCTGCAGATTTCATCTCACTTCACATGCCGCTTACCCCTGCTACAAATAAGATCCTGAATGATGAAACTTTTGCAAAGATGAAAAAGGGTGTAAGGATTGTGAATGTTGCTCGTGGGGGTGTGATTGATGAAGAAGCTTTGGTGAGGGCACTTGATGCAGGCATTGTGGCACAGGTTCTGGCTCTTCATCTTTGAGACACTCGAAAGTCTAAACATATGAATTAGTTATTATTTGTTGAGCTATTGCTGTCTCTATATTTCCCTCAACCTTCATGGGTGTTGGAATATCAAGTGTCCAAAAGCTTGATTACTTATCTTCCACCTTTCCTCTCCATTGCGGGATTAGACTCTCTAATAGACTTCGTCGTTGACAGTCAATGTAATTGTACTAATATATAAATCCTGTCACAGGCAGCACTTGATGTTTTCACTGAGGAGCCGCCACTAAAGGATAGCAAGTTGATTCAGCATGAGAATGTGATTGCAACTCCACATCTTGGTGCCAGTACTACAGAGGCTCAGGTCTGTGTACATTAAATTCATGTATGCCACACTTTTTCTTCCAGTTCACACAATTACTAATACTCTCTGAATGATTGCCCAGGAAGGTGTGGCAATTGAGGTCGCTGAAGCAGTTGTTGGCGCTTTGAAAGGGGAGCTTTCAGCTACCGCTGTCAATGCACCTATGGTTCCTGCTGAGGTAAATGCTTTCAATATTTACCAGTTATCACCCTCTATTATTCATATTTCAGAGAGGGGGAAAACAAAAGGCTTGGTGCAGTACTTTAACTGAACTAGCATGCACATGTAGGACGTCTATCATTTTTCTAATTTTTCTAGTTAACCTGTAATTCGTGTTATTGTAGTCGAGTCCGAGTCGTTACCAATATGTAGAGAAGCGGTTTGTCCCTTTTCCTCTATATTTTCTTTAAAGATTGAGTGTAAATGATATGGTTCAGCTAAGCGGTTAACCTACATCCTGCATTTACGCAGGGTCCGGGAAGGGCCGCACCCTATGGGTGTGAATGATAAAACAAATGTCTGAACTTATTTTTGCTACCTCTCTCATGCAGGTGCTATCAGAGCTGAAGCCTTATGTCGTACTTGCTGAAAAACTTGGTAGACTTGCTGTCCAGCTAGTTGCTGGTGGAAGTGGTGTAAAATCGGTGAAAGTATCATATGGTTCAGCTAGAGCACCTGATGATCTTGACACAAGATTGCTTCGTGCCATGATAACTAAAGGCATAATCGAGCCTATTTCCAGTGTTTTCATTAACTTGGTTAATGCAGATTTCACTGCTAAACAAAGGGGACTACAGATATCTGAAGAACGAATTCTCCTAGTTGGTTCACCAGAAAGTCCAATTGAGTTCATGCAGGTTCAGATTGCCAATGTGGAATCCAAGTTTGCCAGTGCTATTTCTGATTCAGGAGAGATTCGAGTGGAGGGTAGAGTTAAGGATGGAGTCCCTCATTTGACAAAGGTCGGATCTTTTGAAGTGGATGTGAGCTTGGAAGGCAGTATCATTCTTTGCAGCCAGGTTGATCAGCCAGGAATGATTGGAAAAGTGGGTAGCCTCTTGGGCGAGGAGAATGTGAATGTCAGCTTCATGAGTGTTGGAAGGATTGCTCCTAGAAAACAAGCTGTTATGGCTATTGGGGTGGATGAACAACCCAGCAAGGAGTCACTGAAGAGGATTGGGGAAATTCCTGCCATCCAGGAGTTTGTTTACCTAAGATTATAAGGTACTATAATTTTTGGGATCTGAATTCTTTATAAAGCCAATTTTGGTGATATTGTTGTTTACAAGTAGTTTAGTGTAGGATAATAAACAACTCGGCTCCCATTAGAGGTATTCTTGCTGTATTGAGTTTTCAATTTGACATTTTGTATTTCTTTTTTGGCTTTAAGAGGATATGAGCATTTCCTTGTTCTACCACTGTCGAACAGCCGCTTGTATTTGTTTCATTCATCAGATAAGTGCCCGCCCCTCTATAACCGGATCATTACCCTGCATTTGGTGAGTATTGATGAATGAAAGGAAGCTCCCTGTCAAAGTAACTAACTGGAAATTAAGCTTAAATGACTGATCTCACGTTTTTTATGCCAAAAAAAAAAACAGCCAATAAATACTGCAGCAGAAATGTTTATATTTTCCAAGTGGAGCATATGTACCGTTCTCATATACCAAAAGAAATTTCCAACTCCCATATATGATACTCCAGCTGCTAAACCAATTACTAGGCATGGATCCTCCAGTGCCGGCACAAAATGCTACTATTGTCTATGATTGTTAACACAACTCCGATTGCGTTTGCAATGAGTTCAGTACTTGCCTCCTATGTCCATTCCCCTGGTCAGGGCGGAAAATGGAATGAAGAGGTTCAGATGAGACAGCGTGAATAGTTGGCGTGCCTTTGACATTCGTCGCAACTCTTGACAGTTGTCTGGGCGTCCTTTAGTGTGGGCGATTAATATCCGGTTTTGATAACTTTGTTGGCCAGACTTCAACTTCAAGCATGGTTTCCACATTCTCCTTCGTGGATTTCTTTGAACATGTAAGCAGCGTCTTGCGGCCCTACACAATTCATCAGTGATCTTGTGTTAGGAGCAGCCGGTATAGTTCGTCCTCCATCTTGTAGATCAGTTAGTGATGTAGTATTTTGTCATATCTATCTGGTTGTGCTTGTTTTTGTGTGCTTTAGAATCCTAACGTGGTCATCTGGCTGGGAACTCGGTTATGTGAAATATAAATACTAGATGAACAAATGATAAGTAACCAAAACCTTTTTGCTGCCGAGTTTGTATTTCATAGAAACTCTTACCGTTTGTGGGAGCATGCTTACAACATGGGTACCTCCTTTTTCAGCCAATTCAATTTTAAACAGTGGGAATTACTGACTGACTGCTAATACTAATTGGTGATAAGGTGTCACCTTGCACTACCGGAAACAACCTCTCTACCTCATACATAAGGTAGAGAGGTAAGGTCTGTGTACATCTTACCCTCCCCATACTCATCTTGTGGAACCACACTGGATTTGTTGTTGTTGTGTTACCTTGCACCGTAACCATTACAGTGACTCAATGTAAATCTCTTTAAAATTTCAGACATCATCAGGACACTTTCTTAATTGTAACATCTAATATTAACCTTAATTAAGCCATTCAAATGAAAGTATGTATGTCCTAGAAGCAATCATTTTAGCGACAAATGTACTTGAACATGTTTATATTATTAATGAGATTGATATAATTTGGCATTTGCAATTATTGAATTATGATTTTGATTGTTTGTGATTATTCATTAATGTGCATCCCTTGAGCTTACATTATCATTGATAAAGTGAGTTATTAATGATAGAACGTAACTTTCAAAATAGTCTTGACTGATGATCATTGAGAATGAGATACTAATGATATATTATAAGTCAATATGTGGTCTGCATCACATTCCTAAAGAATGTAGTATGTCTCACTTACTATTAGTATGATTACTAGTGATGGACACATGTATACTCTTAGAGGGTATTGGTATACCCTGCTGATAAACTATTTGTTATACATGTCTAGATTATTATTAGCATGTGGATATAGAGGTCCTTTGACTTGAGGTCAATACGCACCTAATTTACAGAGTAATGTACTTTGACTCTGTCCTAAGCTTAAATTCCTTATAGGATAAGTCATGGCTTGATTGCGATGTGAAGTAAGGTGGTAGTGAGCCAAGAATATGATTCATTCCTCGATTGGATATTCGAGAGAGAGCACTCAACTTCTCAGTAATATTAGGTCGACCAAGTCATTGGTCAATGCAAAAGACATATTTAGGATATGATCTAGTTGTCGACTAATATAGATGAGATAAAGTGATCAAGCCATTTGGATAGACACATGACAAATCCTAAGCTTGATCGAGTGTGTCGCGAATGAAAGGAATTTATCATCTCACATAAAGGTTGTGTTTACAGGAGTCATGTAAACGTACTTCACATATTGAATCCGTCATATGGCGCAGTCTAGGAGTTCCGTGTGAACCTTAATTTGATTAATGTCGATGTGTGAAGGCCTAAAGGGTTACACTAAGTCGATTGTTTTTTCGGTCTAAGGGTTTATTGAGAGAATGTAAAATACTTGATTTAGAATTAAGATATTTAAACCAATAATAAATTATGGAATAATTTCTATTTGATGGAAAATTATTTAATTAAGTCAAAATTGAATTTTGGTTTAATTAAATCAAAACGTACTGAAAATATTAAAAGGGCGGGAGCGCCGCGGCTCAGGACTGGCCCACTGCATCTCAGATTTTGGGTCAGATTTTAATCCTAATCTGATTTGTAACCTAACCTCCCCTTTATATTCAGTACTTAACCCCATTATTTTGGTTACTGAAATTGATAACTCAATTCTTACTTTCTGAACTCTTCAGAAAATAAAATCCTCTCAAACCTCTGCCAAGATTTCATGTATACCACAACAAGGCTTGCGGTCGAAAGGATACTCGCGTGCGCTCCCTTTAATAAAGACTCCAAGAATATCAACTGTAAGTTTATATCTGGTTTCAATTGTAACGTAATCATACCAGATACGGAATTGTTGGGATAAGTAAGTTAAACAAATTTTAAACTTCCGTTGTGCCTCACTTACGTGTTTTAGACCCAACAAAACCCTATATCAAACAACAGTAATGAGTCCCTTGTATAACCAGCCTCCTGCAAGACCTGGCTCAACACTAGCTGCAATCCAGATAAACACATACGAGGAACTTGGGATTTGGCACTTCTGTTTCATATGGCTGTTAACTTTTTGTCTTAAAACTTACAGTTAGCCAATTCCACTGATCGATTTTCTGGTTCTTATGAGCAAATCAACCAAACATTGACTTCTAACATTTACTGCAAAGCTTCAAAATAGGACTGTCGAATCTAATTTTCATGTGATGTTTGTACTATTAGAATGTCTGGTAAGGATTAATTGATAATTACACCTTCATGTTGAAATAGTATTAATAACATTCTTTCTTTTGTTTGAATCAGACAATTCCTATAGTTCTGCCAATCACAATCATACTCAAACAAAAGCCTATGAAAGCTAACGACTATGGCATGATCGATGCAGCTACATAGTAATTAGTACAGTTCATATCCCACTCTATTTGGCTAAACAAGGGCATCACCCAGAGAAAATGTTATCACTATTCTAGCTCATTGTTTTCAATGCAAAAGATCTTTCTAACTTACAGTCTGAAGGCGAAGACCCCAGCTATCTACATCAGCTTCAGGACCACCAAAACCATTTTTGTGGCATCATGACAACAGAAACTACACTTCCAATGAATCAATGGCAACAAAATTTTGTAAGGGATACATCTCAAACAAAAGCCAATCATTATTTTCCTCTATCTATAAATCTATTGTCACGCTAAATCAAGTAAAAATAAAAAGTAAGAAACAGAACAATCAAGACACGCGCACAGCATAAATCCCTGTATAATCCATGTACTCGAGCAGAAAAAAAATGTGGCAGGCATAATGTTCCTTCAGGCCTTGCCTTGCCTAGCATAGTTAAGGGAAGTAAACTTTCATTTGTCTCTAGTAAATATCACTGTCAGTCCAGCTTTCGTTTTAATTATGTGAGCTTGATCGTCCATTATCACAAAGTTGAAGTATTTGATTGATGAGCTGCTCTGGTAGTCTTTTTGTCGCCTGCAAAAAGGGAGTTCAAGAGAAAACACTTTTATACCCAACTGACTTACTTTTTCGGTATGCAACTCAAAATGGAATGTCTATAATTTGCTCAAATCAGAGTATCAAACTACAACTTGGCAACACGAAGCATTGTCATGTTGCCTGGATAGATTCATTTGATAATAAAGATGGGGAAACAAACCTGAAAGTGTCTCATGTGCAGAATCGGCTCACAACCAATATCCGCAATTTGTTTTCCCTTTGGGGTTTGCATACTGAAACGTGCTGCCTCATAAGCTGAAAGTTCATCTTTGTTATGGGGCAAGCTGTGGCAAACTCTTAGCAACGAGCTAAGAGAGTTCATCTGACAGATAAAGGATGTAATTAAATGAGATTTTATCTTTAGAAAAGATTAAGGTTCTCTTCGGTCCAGGAAGACTTCCACTGCATAACATTACTTAACAATGAGAATGTTTTGACAAATGTTCACATGGGATTTAAGAATCTTTTATTTATATAGTAAGGTAATCATACGGGATTTAAGATCTAAACAGAAGTGTGCTCCATTACAAAACAAATCACCAAGACAATGCCTATTAGGAAGTTTATTTCGGAGTGCAAGTGTTTTTGTTCATTAAAGTGAGAAGAAAAAAACCCTTCAAGAACCCCCCAATACAACTCTACTATCATCCTGCTTAGGGCTTCCATAACAAAAAAAAAATATCGGTGATAGAGGGTCCCCTTGTCTCAAACCCCACGAATTCCCAAAAAACAGGTTATATCAATAAGGCAGCTCTACTGGCGAAGGCTGTAGACAGAGGTATGGAACCACACTGCCGCTAAGAGACCATTTGCTAGGTTAGAAAGGGTGACTACCACTCTGTAACAAAGCTGTTAAACCATTATGCCAGGGCCACAGCTTATTCACTTTTCACTACATATGAAAAGGGCAACAATGTTATTTCATGTCAATTTGGCCCTCCTGCATTGACATTCTAGCCAAAGTTATTTCATACCAATTTAAGTAACAGTTTATCTGCATGATCATAAAAATGAGGTGAAATTCCGGAAATGGGAGAGTGGCACTAGGATTCCTAAACTGTGCTAGGAATATCACTGAACACTGAACAATGAATAACAGGAAAGTGTGAAGGTATGCATTTCAACCGTTGAAAAAACATTTCTTGACCAATATTCTCTGCCTTCACAATCTCCTCTGAACATTATTGCTTAGTCAGATCTAATATGGACTATTCACCAATCCCCAAATGCAGTCCAGGATTTAAACTATATGGGTTCAACTTTTAAAGTTTTTAGCATAGAACTCGCTATATTTTTAAAGTTATGGGTTCCTATCTACTATTTATTAATAATTTTTAACGAATTTTTACACAGATTATATTCCGCTTCGATATACTGGTTTATATGAACCCAGTACCAACAAGTTGCATCTGCAACTGCCCATACATAACAGGCAATGTGGGATATAAAGATTATTGACAGAATACTTCTCTAATGATAGTATTAAAGAAATTGAATTATTCTCTAATATGTGTTAAGAATAGGAGAGGTATGGAGAATACAAACAGAGACTATATTTTTTGGCAAATGCCAAATCAGAACAAGTATTAACTGCAACAATTAGTCAGTACAAAGAAGAAGAAGCAGGCAATAGATAACAGAGAAACAATGCTAACCTTCATATATGGACAGGAGGCACATCCACCGTGAAGAGAACAACCCTCTCCACTTGAAACTCCAGGTATAACATTGAAATCCCTCATTTCACCAAATTTTTGGTCCACAGACAAACCGGTTGATGTTCTTGTCACTGATTCCGAGGAGACGGGAAAGACAATCTCAACACTAGCCTTTGCTCCCCCAGAAGAGGAGTCAGCAGAACCTAGTAATTTACGGACTGCTGCAACTATTGAAGTAATCATTCCAGATTCCGTTCCTAAAACAAACTGAAGATGTTCATCTATGTTTCTATTCAAGGCCTCTTGTACCCTTTGTTTGATAAAATCTAGTATGTTCTGGGTAGAACCTACTACTCCCATGCCCCTTTTCTTTGCTTCCATTGCCAGCGAAAACATTTCACCAGGAACTTCAAAGTGTGCTGTAAGGAATGCATCAGAATACATTTCATTTATCTTCCCCACAACTTCATGACCAAAGAGGTGATGAACAATGCATGTCCCATCCTGGAGTGAGGAAAAAGAAACAGAGGCGAGAATAGGTTATTCATTAACTAAAATGATGATGCTGAATAGCAGATCTAGAAAATATCAGATAGCAAATCAAAGCATTACTAATGTTCTCAAACAAAAGCTTTGAGGAGATAAAACTTTTCCTCAAAGTTTACACTTGACAAATGCTTCAAATTAAACTACAGTAAAGAATGGCCATTAACACCTAATTCATTTCCCTAATTGCAAAGGAACTTGAATTACCTGAAAATAATGCAGTCGGGGAAGCAAAGATTTAATAGAGATTCTGTTGTGTAAAGGATGAATCTCAGAAATTTCTTCATTAGTCATGATGGACATCTGGCTGAACAATTCCATAATGTTTGAACCCATGTAGGTATCAGGACCATACCACACCTTCAAGTCAGGTACTTCAGCAAATGCCTGGATAGATATTAGATGCGGCTTCAATAGTTAAGAAGATGTGCTGACATTTAATAATTTAGAGAAAAAGATTATGAAGAACTTGAAACAAGACTAAAACAATGGAAGCAATTCAACCGACCTGCAGAATAGTTTGCACGACATTAGAGGAAGTACATGTTATAGTTGGAACAAGCTCATGGGAATATGCTTTTGTCTCCAGAGAAGTATTTATGTAGACAACATGCAGAGATGGAGAAGAAATTGAAGCTGCTGTAAGATACTCCATGTATGATGGACTGGATGCGGCTTCAGCCAAAGAGCAACCAATGCGTTCATCTGACATCCGATATACCCCAACCTACACTAAGAAGAATATTAATGCATGCAGAAGATACTTGAGACCATATACAGGATATTATCGAGTTGTAAATAGATATAATCCATGTAATGGCAGAAATAGTATAAAAAAAGAACATAATCCCAAAATAACATGGTAGATCCGAAAGGCTTGGAAGATTCAGGTATTAACTTTGACCTCTTGCTTTTCTACCTGTTTGTTGCCACAGCGCATTTGGCTGTCCACTTTAAACTAAGATCATAAAACGTTGCTAAATTAGGCCCTTCCGTTGACATGGAATGTTAAGCAGATGTCATGACATAAAGATACAAAATTTTAAAAATAACAAGCAACCAGTGGTCCTCTCCTCACTTTGGGTGTTCATTGTTTCTCCTTCCGGTTAATTCTATTCCACCTGAGGAAGCATTCTATATCTACAAAGAGGGGGATTTACCTAGAAATGCCTCTTCTGATTCATAACTTCACTTGATCAGTAGGATAAAAATATTCATTGGTCCAAATCCTATCCCCAAAACAGGAAGTGAAATGTTATTTGTTCAAGCAAAAGTGGGTCCAGTAGTGCCTGAATTCTTTATCAGTGACTAGCCCATTTACTCTTGAAGATATATCATGTGTGCGACGAAAATGGTAGTATACAGAGAAAAGATTCCATTTTCATCGCAGAAAGCTGGACCTGTACACCACAAGAAAAAATTAATACCAATCGACCAAATATACCAGAGGTCAAGTTGAACAAGCTAGCCTATGGACTTTGAAGGGATTTCCGATCAAAGAAGACCAACAACATAGGGAATTATTTTCGCAGGAAGAGGAGCCAGATGGGCAAATTTCAAAGTAGGAATCCAATTAAGCAGTGAGTAGAGCACTTAACATGTGACAAGTCATCATGTATTTAGTAGCAGGAGCCAGGAGAAACTGTTCCCTGCTGCTTTTTTAGTGAGGTATATAATCATTTACAGAAAAACATAGGCTTTTCTTGGAAAAAATTGCACATCATGTCACAGCCATTCTGGTCTAGTACGAAGAAATCAATTACAATGCTACTCACAACTGGTTGATCAAGCAAACAAAGACCAACTTAGAAGTCATGTCATAAGTCATAACTACAAAGGACTCATATTACAGAGCACAAAATAGGGAATGCACGTACCTCTGGAAATCCAGCTTGATCAAGAATAGCTCGCACGTTCTCTGACATGAAATCTACACCTAATACAGATATAAATTGACATCCAGATTTTGCCATATTGACAGCTGAATCTGCCATGACCAAAGAATCAGATATATGTATATGGGGCCAAAACTTCTGTGCTGCAGTTAGAACACCTTGCACCTCAGGGTCCATGTAAAAATGAGCAACAACTCCAATTTTCTTCTCTTTTAGCACATTAACAAGTTCTTGGACCCTTGACTCATCGGGAAACAAGAACCTCGCCTGCAATTACACTAGAAATGGACTTAGGACTTTAAAGGTCAGGAAGTTCAAGGTCACTAGTACTAAAGAACAGCATCAATGACAAATTCCACACCCTGCCCAAACAGAAAAAGAGGACAAATTTCCGAACCGTTATTAAAAAGAAGGCCAAAAATTATGTTAGTATGTAGCATAAACAATATTACAACATTTTTTTCCAATCAAATGTAAGTTTGTTTAGAACGTGAATCTTTCTTTCTTATTTTTGCCATAACATGGATCTCTCTTTTCTGTCCTATAAACATGGATGACCAATATTTACTAGTTGTGTCTAGAATATGTATGGAGCCTCACTAATTTTACTTCTATAACAAATGAAAAACAATAGTCTAGGACACATAAGAAATGATGAACAAGTATTTCCTTGTTGCCTCAAATTGGCCATGAGATATATAACTAGTTCACAGTAAAGGTCTGAGACACTAAAGTCTGAATGTCAAGTCCCATCTATGGATGTGTTTGGTATGAAGGGAAAAAAATTCCCATGTTTGGTTAGTCAAAATTTTTAGAAAACATTTTGTTTAGGACAACAAGTTCCTTAAAATAAGGAAAATGAGTACCTAGAGGATCTAGGAAAAACAAGTTCCACAAGAGGCATTCCACGCTAATTCCACCACCCCCACACCTTACCCGCACCGCCACCCCCATCCCACCACCCCCACACCTTACCCAACCCCCATAGTGTTTGCCTAGATTATATACAAATGTTTTTGGGACAACATTTTTTGTTTACGAACCAAACACAAGTCAAACATTTTCCTTCATACCAAACACACCCTATGTCTTTCTTTTTCCTCCTATATCTGATATGTTGTCCTAAGGAAAATTGTTTCAAATAGGCAATTTGAGAAGGTTAATATGCAACACCTCAAATTCTAAATTAAAAAACAATAGAGGGAACAGAAAGAGCACCTGAGCTTCAGCATAGCTCCCTTTAGGCTGGATACCATCAGCAGTCACTACTAGCGACGGGAACGGCTCGCTCTGCGGCTTTCCTTCACGCGCCGCCACCACAGCCCTAGTCCTTTTCTGCATGCTGACCAACACATTATGCCATGTATTCACCCTAGATACAGATCCTCCTTTCCCATTCAACCCCACAACATTCAAATCATTCAAGTCCTCTGTTTTCAAAGCTAACACCTCATTTGGAGCAGCCCCATCAAGCACCCAAACCAAACACGCGCAAAACCCTTTGGTTATCTCTGAATCACTGTCTGCCACAAATCTCATTTTGTTCTCCTCATCTAAACTCACACGCAGCCATACCTGGGCAGTGCAACCTGGCACGCGATTTGAAGTTGTTTTCATGGACGCATCCATAGAAGGGAGGAGTGCTGCGTAGTGCAAAAGGCGCTTCACACGATCGATTGGCTCGACGAGGGACTGGAATTCCGAGATTAAAAGTTGGAGCTTGGTGGTGGAAGAAGAAGAAAAAACGTTTGAAGGCGCGTGGGGTTGAGATTGGGAAGTAAAAGAACATGTAAAGGTTGTTGAATTTGAGGGCTTTTTGGAATCAGGGAATGAAGCTTGGGGTTTAAAGGTAGATGGCAATGTAAAGACATAGGGTGGTGCTCTAGGACGACATGGGGTTTTCGAAAACAAGGAAGATTTCATGGCTAAATCCATAACAGATGTGTGTTTACTTACTGGAATTCTTGAGAGAAGCGTTAGAAAGTGAGAGAGGAGGAGGGCCTTGGAAATAATGGACTGACCGGAAGCCTCTCGCTCTACCTAACAAACTCAAAGTTATGTTGGTGTTGTACTGGAGTGGACTGACTAAAATGGTAAGCACAAATGAAATACACATGCATACTTAGAATTTACTGGTATTTACTTTAGTAAATTATTCATTCACTCAAGTGTCACTGCATACAAGACTCGAAAGAAAGAATGCACATGCTCCTTCACAACAAAAAGTGTCAGCTATCACAATTATTAAATACAAGGAATTTTATACTTTAATGTGAAGAAAATAATGGAAGAAAAAGAACAAGCCTTGACTCTCTCAAACTGAAAATAAACACACACCACAAAATTTAATGTTTGCTTTTTGCTGTCAGTGAGTGGTACCCAATTTTAAGAAAACTATTATTCCTATGACAGCAACATTTTTATCAAGAGTTACTGATCTTTTTCTTAAAACATCGAATGGGAATTTGGATATTGTTTTGATTAATTTTTTCAAGAATTGATAATAACGTCTGAATGTTAGTTGGAATAGTGATTTGAAGTTCACACATATATATATATAAATGTAAGAGTTCATGATTTAAATTTTATGAATTCACGGTTCATTTGATTCTCTGAGTTTAAAATATATTATTGTATATATATATATAATGGATTCAGTCCAACCCTGGAGAATGCAATGTGTTTGCATTGGGAAGACGCGGAAGCACATGCCCGCCCCTCACACCACGAGAACTATATAATACAGCCTGAAACATCAATTCTTTGTTTAACGTGAAACCTGACGTCGCTATGCGCACTGGATAAACCATAGATTGACATAGTAGCCTGCAAACATAGTCAGTCAGTTAAACCACACTGCAGTTCAGCGCGATGCACTCTCCTAAGAGACGAAGATGCACTGTTACTTCTGAGCCTCGAACTCAGATGGCCACTGCCTTCCTTACCCACCAAAGATTCGAACCTGCGACCCTAGGGTCGAGGCAAGAATTTTTCATCAGCAATTCTAATCCATAGAACTTTGCGCTGTTCTTATTTATTGTAAACTGAATACACATCTTTTTAACCCTCTTTTCAATCGTGGACAGCTGTAATTCATCCAACTTTACTGCTTCCAGTAAATAATTCTCGTTCCAAAAATAGAGCCTTTGTGCTAAAAAAAACACGTGGTCCAACTTAATATTCACTTCATCTTATTTTCTTCACAATTGTGAATTTCAAAATTCTCAACTATTAGAGAATAACAACTCACTTAGTGCCCGTTTGATTGGGCTTCTCAAAAGATCAAAATTGTTTTTTTTTTGTCAAAAACACATTTGACTCCAAAATAGAGTGTTTGATGATTTTTGCCAAAAATGCTTTTGACAAAACAAAAAAAAACACTTTTGATCTCTACCGAGAGAAGACAAAATTTTAGACTTTTGCCCAGTAGAGGCAAAATAGCTTTTGGATTTTCCCATTTTAATTCAAAAGCATTTTTTTTATTGACCACCAAACACCTAACAATTTTTTAATAAAAAATTCTACTCCTAAAAGCTCTTGTACCAAACGGGCCCTTAATCAAGTAGGTGAGAACTTGGGTTATACTGTAAGGACAGGCTTTGCTGGAAGTAAATAAATTTAACTTGGGTAAATTTCATTTCATAAGCAATAATAATTGCAATTTGTTAGTACTCCAGGGTTAGACATCATCTAATACACACATGCAGTAGTATTTCCACCACCACCACCATAACCTAGTACAAGAACGCCCCACAATAAACCAGTATTTGAATTTATTTACACCGGGAATGAGTCAAATTCACGAACAATGCAACGAGCCAACAGATATGGCTCCATCTCCAGTCCCCGCCACACTGAATAGCATTCAAGGTTGGAGGGCACCATCATGCAAGGGCATATGTGCACACAAGTACAAGCAAAAGCTTGTTCTACCTCCGATGATGATCGCGAGTGAAGAACAGGTGCCGCAAGGCTTCCCGAGCAGTCAATCTTTCTGAAGGATCATATCTTAGAAGTCCTTGCAATAGATTAATAAGATCTCCGGCAGAATGATCCACATGCTGCATAATTATGTTCTGCAATACAAAACAGTTACTCGTAAACAACTGTGCAATTTATTAAACTAAATAGCATAGGTAAAAGATTAACGGCAGTACCTGAAGGCGGGCCAACTTCAACACAGCTTTAATACTGTCCCGAGCTGTTGCCCCTTCAGGCCAGTCCAACCGTCCTCTTCTAACATACTTTTCCGCCTGACGGCTGTGATTAAAGCAGGAAGTAATTCATAAATCCACTATAAAGAAGAGACATCACATATTGAATCAGCAAGATACTGTTGCAGGAGACCAAACCTAGGACTTACTCCACTATTTTCAGCATGTGCGGAGGTAGGGGGCCAAGTACCTGCTGCTCCATCATAGCAAGGTGTTCTAAATTCTCGTGAGTTTGAAACAATGCTTCTCCCTGGATAAAGTTACAAAATTCATTAAATGCAACCCATCAAATTGAAGGAAACCATAGTGCAGCCAGATCGAAAAGAACATACCGAACAAAGTTCCACAAGGATACACCCAACACTCCATATATCACATGGGTAGGTCCATCCAAGACCTGAAATAGATATGGTGAGATTGATAATTAATGGAAGAATGATAACAGAGAACCCTAGGTGTTTTATCAACACCTTACCTAGAATAACTTCGGGCGCACGGTAATGACGAGTTGACACAACATAAGTCTGATTCTGACGATCGTATGTTGTGCTACCAAAATCAATTACCTTTATAGCACTTGATTTTGGGTTCTTTTATAGTAGGAACCATCTTTTGGTGACCTTGAAGAAACCTGCAATGAACAATTGACAAACATTAGCCTATGCAGTAGTGTCAAGAACAAATACAAAGTAAGACTGCACCTCGCACATACTTAAGAAAAACAGAAAGTAACACTAAGCTCACCTTGTAGTCATGAACCTTAACATATTCTGGAGAGGTGAGAAGTATGTTCCCAGGCTTCAAGTCAGTATGGATCAGACGCAAATCATGCATAACTACAAGATAAGCAGAGCCATAGTCAATTATACGAGACAGAACACTTGGCACAGTAATAGGAATGTATGCATGATAGTATTATCAATCTGAAGTAGTAATAAATACAATGTATGCTCCAATTATGAGGTATAATGTTAAATTCAGCACGAAGCCTATCAGCATCTATTTAAATGAATGACTGAGGAAAGGAGAAGTGCACAAAGCTTTTTTTACACACATGCTATACAATCCAACAGTTGTCTTCCAATCTCACGGACAAGATCAATGGGAAATGAACGGTAATTCTTTTTCCAAAGGAAATCGTACAAGATTGGTCCAAGCTTCTCAAATACCTGTTAAAACCATTTAAGTTCATCCAAAATTTTAATCCCCATAAGATTTGTTAGGTGGGGAAATTAATCCGTCCAAATCAATCATTCATATACCTTACAATACAGATATGATTACGATAGTAAAACCAGTTCCGTATTTGTACGCAACTGCAAGGAACAAACCAGTTCAACCATTTGACGAATAACAAAATCCCATGATAGTACACAAACAGTATATTTAACAGGCAATTACTCACAGATTGCCACCATTGTCATGTTTACCAAGCTGATGAAGCATTTCAACCTCAATCATTGCAGCATCACGATACTTCTTCATGCCCCGAACAATTTTAATAGCTACCATTTCTTTCCTCTCACGATCCCAGCATTCTAGGACCTGACCGAAAGTACCTTGACCAATCTCACTGTGGATTTTATCTACAAGGAAAATCAAAAACCATTAAGGGGGATATAAAGCTGGAAAGGGGGATATCTACAGAATATGTGCTACTATCAAATGTGTTTTTTCTTCCTTTATTTTCGTTTTGGCAAACTATTTTTGTTTATGTATCAAAATAAACCCCTTACAAAAAAAATAGCAATGACTATCCAATCAAAGGGACAGGTAGGGAGCAAACTAAAAGCGATAAAAATTAAAAGCATTAACTATTCTATTACTAATACATGATTTTAGGAAAAGGTGAATATGTATATAATTTTTGGGTACAACCTATTATACATAACAAAAACAATAAGATAGTCAGCATAACCAAGGCACCAAAAAAAAAGTAGGAACTTTTTGGTGATGGTAAAGATGATTACAGCGTGATGTTAAATTTTCTCCCAGCTCAAACACAAAATGCCCATCCTTGGCATCTTCTCTCCAAGGGGGAGAACCATTTGAGCCACTCCCTTGGTAATAAAGGGAGCACAAGTAAGGTCTGTGAGTTGCCTTGAAGATGCATAGCTTGTCACATTCCCAACATCTTGTCCACAAAACAATCCTACCTGAGCCTACACACAGGCATTCCATTCATGGTATCTTAATACAAAACTAACTATATTATTACCTCTGGATACCTTGAAAGTTCGAACTAGAATTCACGAAAAAAATAACATAAAGTAGCATGTTAATAATAATAATAAAGTACCAACATGCAGGACCGAAAAAACAATCAAGAAGTAACCAAATACTCATGAATCAATGGTCAGAGCTGAATCCACAAAACAAAGTGCAGAAAAAGGATTATATAAAGCTTTCTAATCAATTACCACTCCAAATTCAAGAAAGATGTTCCTAGAAACCATCTGAAAATACCTTTTTTGAGTAACAACTCTTCTGGGAAAAACATTGAATTGAAAAAACTTGCAAGTGATTATTTCTTTTACAATTTTAGGTAGAGTTTCAGCCAATTGTGATACAATTTTGTTAGGCGGGTTTTCAAATAAGATCACATTTAGAAGCACCATGAATAAGACATAGTAACCAAATTCACATGAGAGCTTCTCAAAAAATTCAATTGACATTATAACAGCCTTCCACTCGCAATTTTGGTTAAATAAAATTACTGGATCAAATTGGTACATCATAAATAATCAAACATCTCAAAAACAGATAATTCATGTCAGATCTGATTATTTAACCGGTTACCAGAAAAAAAAAAGATCTCAATAATATATAGTGATTTTTACCCTCACGTCTGAAGAAGCAAAAATCAAACACTGAAACATAAATTCAGCTAAAAAAAACACCATATAATAATATTAAGAACACAATAGATATAATCAAGATACAATATACAACACATAAAGACTGAATCTTTACCATACCTGATGGTAAAAACAACCTAAATTCGATCAGATCTAGCAAAACAAAATGCGAAAACAACAATAAAATAAACAGATCGAAAATTAAAGACAGATCTAATACCTTTGGCGGCTCGGGAAGAACATCCCAGCCTAGACGCGCCCTCTTTCTTGGCCGCCGGTCGAGATTCGTCAACGGAAATCCAGTCACGCGCTCCGTTTCCATTACAGAAAGCTTACAAATCTAGAGAGAGAAAACAATTGCCCAGAAAGTTGGAGAAAGATGAAGTGATTGATGCAAAACAACCAAACCCTACGTGTTGCATGATATGTTCCATACCTGTCTACCTGTCCGGGTTGACCGGTAGAAAATCCGGACCGGTAAGGACTTATCGGGTTGGGGGTTGGATTGGCCCCAACCTCAATCCGCACGGGTTATAAAAAAACTCGATAAGGCCCGGATTGATTAGACCCGGTAATAGAAAACCGGTTCCATTACCGGTTAACCGGACCGGTAACAAAAAAAAAATGCATAGTGTGCCCAAACGATATTGTTACCGTTGGGAGGGGTGGGTGAAGCAATCATTATTTCACCGCTTGGTCGCAATTTTTTTTTGTTTATTATTATTTTTAATTATATTTTTACCCTTTAAAAAATCTATAAATTCTCTACATTTTTATCACACAACATCTCTCAATTCTCTTATTCTCAATTTCTCATACTCTCTTAATCATCTTTATTATCAATTTTCAAGTTATTATTATTATTAGTTTTCAAATTCAAAGTAGCAAGACGTAAGACTTCGAGTTTCAATTAAATTCTGAATCCCGAAGTTTGGTACACTCGTTTCATTCTCTAATTATTTTATTAAATTGTCATATTTATTTGTTGATTATTTAAATATTTTATAATGTCTTTACTAAGGAGAATTTAAGTCGGAATTGTAGTAAATCTAGTTCGAGGATAAAAATGCAGAGTTCTTCATCATCTAATCAAAATATAGATTTGATCAAATGCAAGAAGATTTTGGAATAGAAGATAATGAATATGATAACGTTCAATTCGATAATATTGTTGAACTTGAAGAACAAGAACCTCCTACACCTACTAGTGTTCCTTCGATGTTGATGCTGCTAGTGGTAGTCGTAGTCGTGAACCTCCTTTACGTAACCGAGCAAAAAAAAAGTAAAGTGTGACACTTTTATGATAAAGTTGTGGGTACTGATAGAGTTAGATGTTATATTTGTGGGAGAACTTATAAACATAAGACAGGTGGTGGTGACGGGGGACGGACACTATAGGTAGACATATAAAACACGATCATACGGCACAATGGAATGTTGTCTCTGATTTAGAACTCGGTCAACAACAACTTAATCCATTAACTGGGGGTGGCTAAGTACGATCCAAAAAAGGATCGCATTGAATTAGCAAAAATGATTGTCGGAGGTTGTTTACCTTTTTCTTTTGCTTATTCTTCATATTTAATTACATATATTCAAAGAGTATATAATCTTTTTTTAAAGGTGTTCCTCGTAGTACTACTAGAGCCGATATTTTTAGACTTCATAATGATTATGTTATTTTTTTGCAATATTTATTTGCTAACATTCCATGCCTAGTTAGTTTTACTTGGACATTGGACATCGTTAAGCGGTTATGATTATTTAACAATTACTTGTCATTGGATTGATGAAAATTTTAGAATGGAAAAAGCGTATTATTGCTTTTTGCGTATGGCGAGGATCAAAGTCATCTTGGAAAATATATAAGCGAAACTATTTGTTCTTATGCCCAAAAATATAATCTTTATAATAGAATACTTTGTGTATCATTCGATAACGATCTAATAATCACGATGTTGTAGATCTTTTAAAAGCGGAAATCTGACCACCACTTCGATATATTTCATGTTCGTTGTGCTTGTCATATTTATAATTTAATTGTTAAAAGTGGTCTTGATTTATTTTCACCAAATAAAATTTGTCAAAAGAGTTGGAGTTATTCAGTAATAATAGGAAAAATAGAATTATAGAATTTAAAGAAAAATGTAAACAATTTAATTTGAGACCTAAATTCATGCGGAAGAGATTATTACGGTGGAATTATACTTATTTATTTTTAAAAGAATGTTATAAGTATAAAGACCCATAACACATGTTGCAAATGCGCATTGTAAGAACGTGATGTATATGTTAACAAGCGAACATTGGAAATCAATTGGTGAACTTTTAAAAAATTTACGTAAATTTTACACTACTCTTGTTGAATTTTCGTGATCTTATTACCCAACAGTTTGTAATGCTTTAGCTCATATAAATTTGAAATTTCATATTTACTTTATGGTTTAAAATCAAATGTGAAATATAAAGATGCGATTACACTTATGTTTGAAAAGTTTAAAAATATTTTTTCCTATTCTGATGTTTATTGTATTAGTGCATCTTAAATCCTTCTATTAAAAAAGTAGATTGTCATAATTTAATATTTAGTTTATATACTTAAATGGAAGTAGGTGAAACAGAAACTCCATCTTCATTTGATTGCATAAGTAAACTTGATACTAATTTAACTACATTATATGAATATTATGCTACATTACATGATAACAACAACTCTGTTACTAATATTTCTTCTAGTTACGCTTCGTGTCTACACCTTCGTGATTCAATCGCGTGCGATGAACAAGAATCTTTAGACATATGGAGCACTTTTACAACACAAGCAAGCACAAGTCGATCTTGCGATGAGATGCAATTTTATTTGCAAAAGCCACGAGTCAAGAAAAGTTTTGACCCTTTACAATGGTGGCAGGATAACAAAAGGCAATTCCCGGTACTTGCAGTGATGGCCCGAGATGTTCTTAATGTGTCGATCTCAACAGTGGCTTCTGAAAGTGCATTTAGCCAAACACGAGATCAAATAGGAGACACACGTCACTCATTAGGTGGAAGCACATTAGAAGTGTTAGTCTACTTAAGGGATTAGATCAGATCAGAGATAAGAAATCAAGGATGTTGAGACGTTAATTCTCCGGAAGATGAAGAAATAGGCAATATTTTGGAAGGCGGGAGCGGAGGCGGGACTGGAATTAATACTCCAGATTTAGAGACTATGGAGCATAACCAATTCAATCAACCTATAGATTACGAAGAACTTGCAAGAAGGATGCATAATATGTAAATAAAATTATTATTACTTCATTATGTACTCTTATTAACATTATGAAAATTCAAAAGTTTACATCTTATCATTAATTTTAATTTTACTATCTATTTAGTTGTTAAACTGTTATTACTTATTTGTTAACTTATATCTACTAATCTAATAAATTAATAAAAGTATAATTACAATATAAAGTTATAAACTATAAAGTATAACTATAACAGTACTATAAAGTAAATTATAAAATAAAGATAAAGTATAAAGTTATAAACTATAAAATAGAAAGTTAACTTTAAAGTTTCAATTTTAATATATAAAACTAAATTATATATTATATTATTATATTACATATTTAAATTGAATTTAGTTTACATTATCGAAAATTAATTTAAAAAAACGGACCAGAGGCCTTGCTTGGACCATGACGGGCCGACCTGAAATCCGGTAATGAACCGGACCGGTTGGCCCGGTAGTCCGGTGAACCGGACCGGTAACCGGTTCGGCCCGTTAGACAGGTTTAATATGTTCCTTGCTTTTATTTCAATAGGCGACCTTATCGCATTCCTTTGATGAGAAGAAAGTCCCAAGGCGAAACCCCAACCTCCACGCCAGAGGGCCCGGAAGGGAAATGACCAACAAGACACGAATTCAGCAATAACCTTTTAGACTCCAGAGTTTGTCTCTAAACCTCCATCTTAGCGTTCACTCCGCTGCGAGTCTCGTCAATCAGGACTATGCATATGCGAATAACATATACCATGATACCTCTCATTAGATTTATCGCGTCAGTCTATCCATCACTAAGACAAATAAAAATGGGCTAAAAGTTGATCTCTGGTGCAACCCCATCATCATTGAAAAGTGCCCCGAGTATCCTCCTACTGTCTGTACCCTGGTCTTGAATTCATCATACATATCCTTGATCGCCCTAGTGTACGCCACATGTATATCTCTAATCTCTAAACATATCCATAGGACCTATATAGGGACTTTGTCGTATGCCTTCTCGAGATCGATGAAAACCATATGTAAGTCTCTCTTTCTCCCCCTATACTGCTCCACTAACCTCCTAATAATATGAATGTCTTCTGTAGTCGAACGCCCGGACATAAATCCAAACTAGTTATCGGATATAGACACACCTCTTCTTACCCTCATCTCCGCGACTTTTTCTAAACTTTCATAGTGTGGCTTAGCAGCTTGATACCCCTATAGTTGTCGCAACTCTGGATGTCAGCTTTGTTCTTGTACAAAGAAATAATTGTACTCCGCCTCCATTCTTTGAACATTTTTGTCATCTTAAAATGATATTAAACAACTCAGTCAGCCACTCCAAACCTGCATGTCTGCGCTCTTCTAAAATTCAACTAGGATCTCATCAGGCCTAGTCGCTCATCCCATGTGTATCCTGCGAACAACACCCTTAACCTCCTCAACCTTAATACTTCTACAATATACAAAGTTGTACAGAAATGGGCTGGAGGATGTAGCAAATTGTGAGTTTGGGCTTCTCATCCTTTTCAGAAAAAAGTAGATAAGTATAGTCCTAAATTCTTTTAAAAATAGTAACTTGTTGAATGTAATTTTTAAATTTTGGGAAAAGTAATTGCTCAAAATGACAAATATTTTAGATAAATAAAAGATATCCAAATGTTTTCCTCTTCTATTGATTGTGTTTTTGTATTACTACTACACTAGTCAAAATTTTGGCTATAAGAGTGTGTTTGGTACAATTTTTTCATATTTAGTTGGCCAAAATATTTCGAAAAATATTTTCTCTAGGAAAATAAGTTTCTCCAAAAATAAGAAAAATGACTTCCTTAATGAAAGTAGGGAAAACAAGTCATAAGTGACATTCCAAGTTCATCATCTTCACCCACCCACCAACCCTCATCCCTTGACCATCACGCCCCCCGCCACCCCGACCTCTCATTCCCCACCCCATACCATCATATAATATTTTGCTAGATTACAGATAAAAGATCTTGGGATAATAATTTTTTTCCTACTTACCAAACACTAGAAATTAAGTAAAAATCTACTTGTTTTCCAATAAAATATTTTCCATGATTTTTTCCCGTACCAAACACACCCTAATTTATGTCATATTTAAAACCATAAGAGGATTTTGTGTTACAACTTACAAGTAAATTTATGGATGCGTGTATTTATGTATATACCCCCCCACACACATATTAAATCTCCAATTCATCAGTTAATTGATTAAATAAATTGATTTTATTTACATGTTAACAATTAGTTGTGCATGACACATTTTGATAATTGTGGATGTTCGGGTGTCGAGCAATGCAACAACAACAAAGCAGTCGAGCAATACAACAACAGTAAAGCAGTTGCAACAACAATATACTCACACACATTGTGTGAAGGCTGTTAAGTTTGTTAGAAGTGGTTAATAAAGTTTATTAGAAGTGGTAAGAGAGTTTGTTTGCTATGTATAGCTATTAATATGAATATAGAGCTACATCTTCATTGTAATAGATTAAAAAAAAAGTTTCCACAAAACTTTTCCTTATTCTCTGATATCTTCAATTATGCATCGAGTATGATATGGATTGCACATACAATCCAGAATATGTTCAGATCGAGCAGTTTATCATGGTATCAGAGCACATGCAAAGTGAATCGAGGAATTCTCTGTCGACGTTGAAACAAAAAATCGAGGGATTCATTGTGAAGGTCTGAACTGTTTTGAATTGTCTTCTTTCAATTTTGTGAGTAAAGTAAACCAATTTCTGGTGTTGTAAGGTCATTTTATTGTGGAATTCATTGAGAATACATCACTAATTGCTTCGTTAGTTGATGATGAGAGTTCGAATTCTACTTCGAACATAGTTGATCATAATCATCCATTATTTCTAAGTGCATCAGATACAATTGGTGCAGTGCATGTAGTGATTCAATTAGTAGGCATAGAGAATTACATCTTATAGAGTCGAGCTATGAAATTGAATTTATTAACAAAGTATAAAATATGATTTATTGATGGATCTGTTAAGCGATATACATATGGTCCTGATCAGATGAGGTAATGTGATCGATGTAATTCAATGGTTATTTCGTAGATTATGAAAAATATTAATAAAAATCCGTTGAGTGGGATATTATATAAGTCTACTGCTCATGCAGTGTGGGCGGATTTAAAAGAGAAATTTAATAAAATCAACTTATTTAGAGTATATCAATTGAAGAAATAGCTTGCAATGCTGAATCAATGAGTCTCACTAATGCCTATCTATTATTCGAGGATGAAGGATTTATGGGATGAAATTGATTCAATCATTCCTCCACCAACATGTAATTTTGTCAGTCCTAGAGAGTATGCAGAACACTTCGATGATCAGAGACTGCTGGAGTTTCTGATTGGGTTAAATAATGACTATAATCAGGCAAGGAGTCATATTCTTCTAATGTCCCTCACTCCTAGTGCAAACTGACCTTATGCAATGATTACACAAGATGAGAGCTAGAAACACATAACATGCACATCTATGGGAGAAACTACTGAGAATATAACTTTGATCGGCAGGTTCCCTCAACACAGATAGAAGAAACCATACAGTTCATATGCATTATGTGATCATTGTCAGATGAAGGGACATACTAGAGAAGGATGTTATAAATTTATGTTTTGTGATTACTATAAAAATAAGGGGCATGTCAGGGATAGCCGTTATAGACTCATAAGCTATCCTTCGTACTTTAAAGGAAAGAAAAAGGTAAATGCATTAATGGCAGAGATGTCACATCGCATGTGGAATGACATAGCACAGTAAAACATAATGTTAGTGGATGTGTGGAGTATTCAAATCAGAAGAATTTGGATTGCAGACAACTATCCCATGATCAACATGAACAACTCAATCTTCCATTGAAATCATGTACTCCAGATAAGTTTGAGAGGGTGATGTCCATGCTGAATCAGAATACAATAGCTGCTGGTGCACAATGTGGCAATACAACAATTTCTAAAGTTCATATGGCATGGAAACCTGTATTCAATAAGGAAATCAGTAATACTTGGATAGTTAATTTAGGTGCAACTAATCACATGGTAAGTGATAAAATATGATTGAAAAATTTGATTTGTTAGAGGATGCAATGCAAGTTCAATTGCCTACTGGTGACACTGCAACAATTGCTCAGATAAGAAATTGCAGGTTGACATGAGGTGATCTTATAAAACATGTGTTGTGTGAACCAAGTTTCAAGTTTAATCTTCTTTCAGTTTCAAAGCTGACAAGGGAGTTAAATTATAGTGCAAAGTTATTTCCTGACTTCTTTGTCCTATATGATCTCTTCACTGAGAAGGTGAAAGAGATTGGTAAGGAGGTAGATGGATTGTACATGCTGGAGTAAAAAAGATGTCATAAACTGATGCAGACACATGCACATATGTCAATGGTTACAATAGATGAGTTGAAAGCAGAACTCTGGAACATGAGACTAGGACACGTACCAATGAGTGTTTTTAGGAAAATAAACAGTTTCAATAATAAATCTAGTTTTACAATACAACATTGTGATGTCATATGGCTAGATAAACTAGGGTGCCATTTTCAGTTAGCATTAGTAGAACTAATTTTGATTTTCAATTGTTGCATCATGATGTATGGGGACCATGCATGACTCCTACTTATACTGGTATGAGATGCTTTCTCACAGTTGCTGATGATCACACCGGATGGACCTAGGTATTTCTCATGCATGTTAAATTTGATATTGCTACTATTTTTAAGAACTTATGCGCACTGATCAAAACTCAGTTTAATATAGCTGTTAAATGTGTTAGATCAGATAATGATTCAGAGTTTTTTAATAGCTTTTATAATGAGTTATTTGCCAAGCTTGGAATTGTACATCAAAGCTTTTGTCCATATTGTCACGACTCAAACCGGAGGGTCGTGACGGACACCCAGACCGCACCCGCCAGGTACCTCTATTCGTATATTTAACATCTAATCATAATTAATTACGAACTAAGCCGAAAGAAAACTATGTGAAATATTTATCCAGAAAATCAACTTTTATATATATATACATACTCATACCAAGGCCGATAAGGTCATACAGGTCTACTACACCCACATGACACCATCTACATGCCTCTAAAGAGTATTCGACATCAAAAGGTCAGGACAGGGCCCCGCCATATCCATATAGACACGCAAAAATGTATCGTGCAAAAATTAGACCGACACTCCAAAACAGGGATATAACAATAACTGAAACAAAACAACAGACCAGCAGTAAATGCCTCTGAGGGTCCTAATACACATGCCTAAATATTATGCACAATGCAAATGCGGTATACATATAAATATTGGTCACACATGAGCATCTTCCTTCCCATAAATGCCTCTGTGGGCATCATATCATATTGGTCACACAAGTGCATCACATCACATTGGCCTCTTCGGGCTCTTTCGTGATAGTCTGTACCAACTGCAGGTGGTGCGTATATAACGTCTTTCCCTTTTTCCATATCTCCTATATATATATATAATATTTACCATATAGTAGTGTGCATAACACAAGTGGTACAGGGTAATACATGAATGCAATGAAATACACGAATGACAATAAAATATCATGAGTGACATAATATCCTTGCACCTTTGACTAACACTGTGAATATCAATATTTTTTCAATATGTCTCAATAAGGACTTAGAAACATATTTAGACATGCTTTTAACATAAGAATTAATAATATGAACATTCTTTAACTACTAGGAGTAAAATAAATTATGGAGCAATACCACATTTATATTTCGTTATATGAAACGTGTCAAAAAAAAGAAATAATTTGTCTTAACATACATTTGGTTAGCTAAAATGGACGGAAAATATTGTTGATGCACTTGTACGTTTTCCAAACCAAAACTGAAATGTCCTACTTTAGTTTCATACCAAATAAAATTTGGAGGAGTCTCTGTACTTTGTAAATTGTTCTACGATTTTTGTCCCTCCAAAACAAAGTAAAATTTTAACTAAAGTGAATTGGTCAAAATGGTTGCTGCCTGCACCTTAAAAGCTTCTCGTTTTGCTCCCTCTTGAAATGGTTGCTGCCGTTATCGAAATGATCATTGCTTCATGGAATATAAGGGGCCTGCACCGTTTCTCAAAGTAAAAGGAGATTTGCTCTGTGGTGCGTGAGAACAACATTGACATCTTTGATATCCTGGAATCTAAACTCAACAACTCGGCTCTTGAGCGTTTCTGGAATTCTTATTTTCGCAACTGGGAGGTGTTGGATAACTTTGCCCATCACCCGACAGGGAGGATATTTATTTTATTCAACCCGGCCAAAGTCATCTTGCAAGTGCTTGACATCAACCCGCAAGCCATTCATTGCGACGTCACTTGCGCTATATCCTCCAATAGGCTTCAAGTCACTTTTGTTTACGGTCTTCACACGATTATTGATAGACGGGGCTTATGGAAGAAATTGAGAGAGTACGGGACCCCATGACTATGCCATGGCTTGTTCTTGGGGATTTCAACACGGTTATGAAGGAGGATGAGCGTTTCAACATGGCACCCATCACCAGCTATGACACGAAAGATATTGTTGATTGTTGCCGAGATCTAAGTCTCACAGATTTATCTTCGACGGGATGCGAGTTCACTTTCACTCGTAGCAATACCTTCAGCAATCTTGACAGGGCCGTCATTAACGCCCATTGGTTACATGTGGGCTGGTATGGCAATGCACATTTTCATCGGTCCGGGCTTTTTTCGGACCATACGACGTGCATTGTCTCTATTTTGGATCGTCCTAGAATGCACAATAGACCTTTCAAGTTCTTCAATATGTGGGCTACTCATGAACACTTTGCTAGAATTATGACGAACGTTTGGGAGGATATTATCGATGTCAATGCTCAATTCCGATTTTCCCGGAAGTTACTTTACCTCAAAGGACCCTTGAGGCAGCTAAACGAGAAAGACTTCTCTCATATCTCGACGCGGGTCAAAAGGGCAAAGGAGGAGCTGGATATTGCTCAACAAGATGCCTTAAGCTACCCGCATCTTGACCACTTACACACGAGGGTTTCCGAGCTTAGGCACAAGTCCATGGTTCTTATTGAAGCGAAAATGAGTTTCCTTAGGCAGCTTGCCAAGTGTGAGCATCTAAAACACAGTGATAGGTGCACTAAGTTCTTCCATGGTATGGTCAAACGTAACTCCAAAAGGAACTTTATTGCGGCCACTACCAAGAGTGATGGCTCTCTTACGAACTCCAATGACCAAGTTGCGGCGGAATTCATTAATTACTATAAGGGGTTACTTGAAACTAGGGATGCTTGTGAGCCTATTGATGTTGGTGTCATATCTTCGGGAAATTGTCTCTCGGTTGAACAGGGGGATGACCTCGTTAGAAATGTCACGGATGCTGAAATTAAAGGGGCATTATTCGGTATTGGGGATGACAAAGCCCCTGGTCCAGATGGCTACTCTTCGGGTTTCTTCAAGAAAGCTTGGAATATCGTTGGCAGGGAGTTTTGTGAAGCGGTTAAAGAGTTCTTCAATTCTGGAAAGCTTCTCAGGCAGATCAACCACACTACCATTGTCCTTATTCCTAAATCGACCCACTGCCCAATGGTGGGCGACTACATGCCTATTTCTTCCTGCAACATTATGTATAAGGTCATCACAAAGATCATTGCTTCTCGATTGGTGACGGTTCTCGATGTCATTATTGATCCTGCTCAGGCGGCTTTTGTCCAGAATAGAAGTATGTCTGACAACATATGTCACGACGACCAGGCGCGGCGGTGCCCTACACAGGCACCTCACAGTATACATCGAGATAATCACGGAACATACATGAAACTTATAAAATAAGCAACGAGTAAAGCAACAAAGTTAGCCGATGGGCTACCTTCCGACATAAATAAATACAACCGGCGATTTGCCTCGCTTTCCTTACAAAGCGACCCACAACGCGTTTGACTACGCACCTCAAGAGTGTTAACATAACATCTGACGACAAGGCCCGCGTACCACGAATATACATAGCCATGACAACTCCGAACAATGGAGCCATCTCGAAATCTTTGAACCAGATCCTAAGCTCGCGGATCCACAATCGTGTACCTAAACTGCGGACGTAACGCGGCCCGAAGAAGTCGATAACAACAGTGCAGAATATGGAATGAAATAACGTCTGATGAAATGATCATAATCGTACAAAAGAATGACAAGGACAAGTATAAAAATACATATCGATCCTGCGTGTCATTACCACTTATGAACTTAATTTCACATCAATATCTTTTTCCATTCCATTAAGAGTTATAGCCATATCTTACGTACTTACTTAGGAGAAGTCATTAAGTTCATTTCTATCTAACTTACTTATCTTTCATAACATAGTCCGGCCCACTACGGAGGGACACATATATTACCAAATCGGGACGCGATCGATCACGCGATATCAAAGCATGCGTGGAATCCCCATCACCGCCGGCTAAAAGTGTAAAACATAACCATGGGTCTCACGCCCATAAAATCAATCAAAACAGGTGGTATAACGTCTGGGGGCTTGCCCCTCATTTATACTCTTACCCTGGAGAAGGTGGTAAAGCAGGGGGTATAACGTCTTGGGGCTTGCCCCTCATTTATACTCTTACCCTGGAGAAGGTGGTATAACGTCTTGGGGCTTGCCCCTCATTTATACTCTTACCCTATCTCGTTGGTCGTCAAATAACACATAAAGCGGTGGTACAACGTCTTGGGATTTACCCTCACTTATACTCTTACCACGGAGAAGGTGGTATAACGTCTTGGGGCTTGCCCCGCCATTTATACTCTTACCTAACTCAACCGGCCATCATACATAACATAAGCACTCCGACTTATCATACATAACATAAGCATTACAGGCTTATCATACATAACATAAGCACTACCAACATCATACATAACATAAGCAAGTTAAGAAATCCCTAACTTCTTATTAGCTTGTTCATATACACTCTCATTTTGTTTACTTAAGGCACTAACATGTCATTATAAAATCCGAATTTAACTCAACGTACTACGTGCCTCTACTCTTTAAAATGATTCTCTTTCAAATAAAACTTCCAAGATACTAATAACCGTAGTATCAAGTCATATCTACTTTTCACGACAAGTCACAATACTTTTTAGAAATACAATTATAGCTTCTAAATCAAGTGACTTCTTTCTTTAAAACCTTAAGCAATTGGTACCTTTAAAACAATTTTGCCCTTCTTTATTTCAAATCATTACTTTGCTTACAATCAAGAAAACCATTCTTTTAAATCTTCCATAAAGTTGTTATAACCAACTTCCCATAAAGCCGTTATAACTCTTTATTTCTTAGACGAATTCATTCATTTGATAACCGAAACTTATACTTCAATTCAAATCATATAGCTTTCAAAATACTTCAAGTCTCTTAACTTTTAGGAAAACCGGTTTCTTAACTTAGAATGGCAAGAAATCAATACTTTCCAAATCAAGTATTCTATACTTTTAAATCAATTCATTTCTCCTTTAAGAATCAAGTCTCATAACTTGAAAAAATAAAGTCCCTTAACCTTTTAACAATTTGAGGTCCATAGTCTTAAAACTTCATACGTAAATTCTTATAAATTAAGTAACATATACAGTGCGTTGTGAATAAGTTATACTTATTTATAACTATCTTAATCAAGTAGCCATGATCTAGAAAATGTAATACAATTTTGTCTTATCTTAGCTTATGCGGATGGAGGATTTCTACTTGTTTTAACATAATGGATTGTCATTACATTTTCCTTTATTAACGCTGCATGGCTTGTTCGATACTTATTCTTATTCGTGCGTAAATTAGCCAAGTCAACTTGGCTCCAAAATACCTCCTAACGACTCTTTACCAACATCCCCCATAAGACTTGGTAAGAACTTAGGATAACTTATACATAACCTTTACGTAGAGTAAATCGACATACATACCTCTTAACTTCTAAGAGTAGAAGGAATCATGAAATAGTACTACATGTATATTCCATACATAGAATCATGTCAAAAGAAGGAAGAGGTTCACATACCGCATGACGACTATCGACAAGTAGCAAAAAGCTCCAAAGTACTTCCACTCGAGCTATTCCATTCTTCAAATAGATACGCTATACTTAGTACATCAACCTATAAGGGTCACCATACGTCCATTAACCTCTTACTTCATAGAATATTCTAGGTGCTAAGTCGCTAAATTCTACGGAAAATCGGACAAAGACCTTCTTTGTTTTTACTAACTTTGCCACCTTTTTCAAGTGAATACAATAACCAAACATTTCAATTGGCTCACAACAATATAGATGGTATTCCAATGCAAATGAATAACTAAATGACCCAATTGGCTCACAATTTAGAAAGTAGTTCAATACAAATGAATAACAAACTAAAAGTCCAAATTCGCCACCTCGAGTTCAACCATACCAATTCTTATCAACTTTCCATTTCAATCCAAATTGGTAGCAGAACATGATATCAAGTCGCATTTGATTATAACAATCCATAATCTCTAAGTAGGTAACATGCGACGATTTCTAATAAACGACCAATTAGTAATCCAATTTTCAAGTGGCTTATATAACATTTCAATTTAGCTACAAGCACTCCAAAATACTTATAAACTTCAACTTAACCACTTCATGCTAGCAACGTATAAAGCTAACATATAATAAAAATAATCTTGTAACACTTTCAAAGAACAAGATTATACCTCAACGAATTGTAATCCAATCTTCAAAACCAAGTTGCTCCTTAGCAACCTGAGCCTCATCAAGACACCTCAATCCGCTCCGAGACCATAGAACAACACCAACAATTATCCTTCAAATCTTGAACAAAACCTAGAAAGACCATTAGGTTTTCGTTTTGCGACTAACCCGTAAACCATCTTTTTCCAATATTTTTCTATTGAGACATGCTTATAATACACTTAGGAACCTTGGTTTAAAGTGTGGAGCCTAAGAAACAAGGAACAAACATTTTTCTTTGCTTCCAAGAGTGAAGCGAGAGCAACCCTATGAGTTCTTCCAATTTGTGTGAAAAATTTCTAAGTGTGGGAACTAGTCTTGCTACTAGTATACATATATAACATAATGGAGGTTAAGATAGGAACAATTGGGTGTCTTGGATAAGCTTTTAGTAAATATCAAGGCTAAGTGGGGTCATTGACTTAGTCAATTTTCTCATGCTACTACTTGCAAGACTAAATCATCCTACCAAAGGTCAAATGACCCTTGTGCCCATGCTTCAATTCGTCCAAGACAACATAAGGGGGGGTGACACGTGTCGCCTCCCATTCAATCCTGATAATACGTTTCCGACAATTCCATAATTAGTAAATTTTTACAAGTCTCAATTTTAACACTTGCGAGTTCTTACGTACGTTCTTAACACATGTCTTGTAAATACGGGGTGTAACATTCTTTCCCCCTTAGAAACATTCGTCCTCGAATGTTCTTTCGGAGTCAATCTTTATAATTAGCGACATAGTTTCCTTTCACCACCCCGTCATACCAACCATGCCACACATGGCCCTAATACTGCACACGCATATCCATCCATCATATGCCCAAAAGAGATTACCTTTTCGTACTTCCCACTCCTTAACATACATACATAACTTCCATACCTATTCGGCCTCTAATCTTTGGAGTCACTCTATGAAACAATATAAGGTCATTTCCGACTTTCACTACTGGTTCGGTGGAACGCGTCCCGAACCAGTAAAACAATTAACTAGACTTGGGCGCTTGCGCCCGTGACCGTCGCGTGGAACTACTACCAACTGATCCCACTCCATTCCAGGCCATGGGAGACCAGTATGTGTCCTCACCGCTGACCGTCGCACTTAACTCTTATTCTTGGTCTATAATAAATCTTCTACCCGAGAAGACCTTGGCGAGAATTCATTAACTATTCCATACCTTCCCGGTATCTAGTTAGTCTTTACCACTCTTGGTAAATCTAAAACCATTCTAGGCAGCCCATAAATGACCCTCATACATAACTCCGTATAGATGTATGTCCCAATACCAACTATACTATAATCATTACCAACCTGGATACGCAATCCACATAGTCCTTCCTGGGTCATCACCTTTCTCGTAGCTGCAATCAACATAACTCGTTAGGGAGGGACGACCCTAACAACACAGCTCTATCACACGATCTCAGAGTGAGAATAATGGAAACCAATCCTAAATGTCCTGCAGCCTCCTGATTATAGATGTGGTGCACAACACATCGATAATCAAGACTCTACTAGACACGGTCTGTAGACACTTTCCGAGGACTAATCGCTCGATACCACTTTTGTCACGACCGACCCGGGCGCGATCGTGCCCTACTGGGCACCTCAGTATACATCGAGATAATCGGAACATACATGAAACTTATAAAATAAGCAACGAGTAAAGCAACGGAGTTAGCCGATGGCTACCTTCGCAGACATAAATAAATACAACCAAGCGATTGCCTCCTTTCCTTTACAAAGCGACCCAACGTTTGACTACGGACCTCTAAGAGTGTTAACATAACATCGGCGGGACAAGGCCCGCCGTACCCACGAATATACATAGCCATGACAACTCGGAACAATGGAGCCATCTCGAAATCTTGAACCGGGATCCTAAGCTCGCGGATCCACAGCGTAATACCTAAACTGCGGGCGTTAACGCGGCCGAAGAATTGATCTAACAGTACGAATATGGAGCGAAATAACGTCTGATAAGCAGATCATAATCGTACAAAAGAATGACAAGGACAAGTATAAAAATACATACGGATCCTGTAGTGTCATTACCAACATGAACTTAATTTCACATCAATATCTTTTTCCATTCCATTAAGAGTTATAGCCATATCTTACGTACTTACTTAGGAGAAGTCATTAAGTTCATTTCTATCTAACTTACTTATCTTTCATAACATAGTCCGGCCCACTACGGAGGGGACATATACTACCCACCAAACGGGGCGCGATCGATCACACCGATATCAAAGCACGCGTGGAATCCCCATCACCGCCGACTAAAAGTGTAAAACATAACCATGGGTCTCACACCCATAAAATCAATCAAAACAGGTGGTATAACGTCTGGGGGCTTGCCCCTCATTTATACTCTTACCCTGGAGAAGGTGATAAAGCAGGGGGTATAACGTCTTGGGGATTGCCCCTCATTTATACTCTTAGCCTGGAGAAGGTGGTATAACGTCTTGGGGCTTGCCCCTCATTTATACTCTTACCCTATCTCGACCGGTCGTCAAATAACACATAAAGCAGGTGGTACAGCGTCTTGGGGATTTACCCTCACTTATACTCTTACTCGAGAAGGTGGTATAACGTCTTGGGGCTTGCCCTCATTTATACTCTTACCCTAACTCAACCGGCCATCATAAATAACATAAGAACTACCGACTTATCATACATAACATAATCATTACCGTCTTATCATACATAACATAAGCACTACCGGCTTATCATACATAACATAAGCAAGTTAAGAAATCCCCTAACTTCTTATTAGCTTGTTCATATACACTCTCGTTTTGTTTACTTAAGGCACTAACATGTCATTATAAAATCAGAATTTAACTCAACGTACTACGTGCCTCTACTCCTTTAAAATGATTCTCTTTCAAATAAAACTTCCAAGATACTAATAACCGTAGTATCAAGTCATATCTACTTTTCACGACAAGTCACAATACTTTTAGAAATACAATTATAGCTTCTAAATCAAGTGACTTCTTTCTTTAAAACCTTAAGCAATTGGTACCTTTAAAACAATTTTGCCCTTCTTTATTTCAAATCATTACTTTGCTTACAATACTGAAGAAAACCATTCTTTTAAATCTTTCATAAAGTTGTTATAACCAACTTCCCATAAAGCCGTTATAACTCTTTATTTCTTAGACGAATTCATTCATTTGATAACCAAGAAACTTATACTTCAATTCAAATCATATAGCTTTCAAAATACTTCAAGTCTCTTAACTTTTAGGAAAACCAGTTTCTTAACTTAGAATGGCAAGAAATCAATACTTTCCAAATCAAGTATTCTATACTTTTAAATCAATTCATTTCTCCCTTTAAGAATCAAGTCTCATAACTTGAAAAAATAAAGTCCCTTAACCTTTAACAATTTGAGGTCCATAGTCTTAAAACTTCATACGTAAATTCTTATAAATTAAGTAACATATACATGGTGCGTTGTGAATAAGTTATACTTATTTATAACTATCTTAATCAAGTAGCCATGATCTAGAAAATGTAATACAATTTTGTCTTATCTTAGCTTCTATGCAGATGGAGGATTTCTACTTGTTTTAACATAATGGATTGTCATTACATTTTCCTTTATTAACGCTGCAGTGTCTTGTTCGATACTTATTCTTATTCGTGCCGTAAATTAGCCAAGTCAACTTGGCTCCAAAATACCTCCTAACGACTCTTACCAACCTCCCCCATAAGACTTGGTAAGAACTTGGGATAACTTATACATAACCTTTCGTATAGTAAATAGACATACATACCTCTTAACTTCTAAGAGTAGAAGGAATCATGAAATAGTACTACATGTATATTCCATACATAGAATCATGTCAAAAGAAGGAAGAGGTTCACATACCTCGCGACGACTATCGACAAGTAGCAAAAAGCTCCAAAGTACTTCCACCTTGAGCTATTCCATTCTTCAAATAGGATACGCTATACTTAGTACATCAACCTATAAGGGTCACCATACGTCCATTAACCTCTTTACTTCATCGTAGAATATTCTAGGTGCTAAGTCGCTAAATTCTACGGAAAATCTGACAAAGACCTCCTTTGTTTTTACTAACTTTGCCACCTTTTTCAAGGCCGAATACAATAACCAAACAGCCTCAATTGGCTCACAACAATATAGATGGTATTCCAATGCAAATGAATAACTAAACAGCCCCAATTGGCTCACAATTTAGAAAGTAGTTCAATACAAATGAATAACAAACTAAAAGTCCAAATTCGCCACCTTGAGTTCAACCATACCAATTCTTATCAAATTTCCATTTCAATCCAAATTGGTAGCATAACATGATATCAAGTCGCATTTGATTATAACAATCCATAATCTCTAAGTAGGTAACGTCGGACGATTTCTAATAAACGACCAATTAGTAATCGATTTTCAAGTGGCTTATATAACATTTCAATTTAGCTACAAGCACTCCAAAATACTTATAAACTTCAACTTAACCACTTCATGCTAGCAACATGTAAAGCTAACAATAACAATAAAAATAATCTTGTAACACTTTCAAAGAACAAGATTATACCTCAACGAATGTAATCAATCTTCAAAACCAAGTTGCTCCTTAGCAACCTAGAGCCTCATCAAGACACCTCAATCCGCTCCTTGAGACCCTTAGAACAACACCAACAATTATCCTTCAAATCTTCAAACAAAACCTAGAAAGACCATTAGGTTTTCGTTTCGCGACTAACAGTAAACCATCTTTTTCCAAGATTTTTCTATTGAGACATGCTTACAATACACTTGGAACCTTGGTTTAAAGTGTGGAGCCTAAAGAACAAGGAACAAACATTTTTCTTTTCTTCCAAGAGTGAAGCCGAGAGCAACCCTATGAGTTCTTCCAATTTGTGTGAAAAATTTCTAAGTGTGGGAACTAGTCTTGCTACTAGTATACATATATAACATAATGGAGGGTTAAGATAGGAACAATTGGGTGTCTTGGATAAGCTTTTAGTAAATATCAAGGCTAAGTGGGGTCATTGACTTAGTCAATTTTCTCATGCTACTACTTGCAATACTAAATCATCCTACCAAAGGTCAAATGACCGCGTGCCCATGCTTGATTCGTCAAGACAACATAAGGGGGTGACACGTGTCGCCTCCCATTAAATCCTGATAATACGTTTTCCGACAATTCCATAATTCCGTAAATTTTTTACAAGTCTCAAATTTTAACACTTGCGAGTTCTTACGTACGTTCTTAACACATGTCTTGTAAATACGGGGTGTAACAACATACACCTTGCACAAGAGCTACTGGGGGGTTACAACCGTAAGAGGGTCTCTAGTAGATGCATGCTCAAAGTTGATCTCCGTAAGGCCTTCAATTCTGTAAATTAGGAATTCCTCACGTCTATTTTGATTGGTTTGAATTTTCCAGAGAGACTCGTTGCTTGGATTATGGAATGCGTCTCCACGACCTCTTATTCGATTTCTATCAATGGGAGCTTACACGACCATTTTAAGGGCCGAAAGGGACTCAGACAGGGGGACCCCCTCTCCCCTACCTTATTTGTTATTTGCTTAGAATATCTCCCGAGGATGATCAACAAGAACACTCAGACTCCGATTTTCCACTACCACCCCAAGTGCAAAAGTTTAAAGATCACACACTTTGCTTTCGCCGATGACTTGCTACTTATGTCGAAAGGGGACACTACTTCCGTCTGGATCCTCATGGATTGCCTTCGTGCTTTCGCACTGCTCGGGCTCGGTTCGATGCACTCAAGTCCGAACATACGGCTGGTATCACGGACCACGACCTTGCTGATATTAAGCAGATTACTAGCTTCAACACTGGTGCTATACCTTTCCGCTATCTCGACATTCTCCTTGCCGCGAAGAGGATGAGACAGGTTCACTATGACCCTTTTGTGAACAAAATTACAGGGTACACTGACTCATGGATGAGCGCTACTTTATCCTATGCGGGTAGGCTTGAACTCATCAAGTCTGTCCTCCAAGGTGTGGAATGTTTCTGGTTATCAATATTGCCGGTGCCTGTTGCGGTCTGTAAGAAAGTTTACGAATTATGTAGGACCTTCCTGTGGCGTTCTAGCCACCCTCTTGTAGCATGGAAGGAGTGTACCAGACCAAAATCAGAGGGTGGCCTCGGAATCAAGGATCTCAAGGCCTGGAACCTAGCTTTGCTCGCCAAGTGTCTTTGGAATATCCATCAAAAGAAGGACACACTTTGGATTAAATGGATCAATAACAAGTATCTCAACAACAACAACAACATTTGGACCTGGGTTGCTAAGAACGGCGACTCACCTTTGATCAAGCGGCTTCTGTTTATCTGTGACTTCATCCTTGAACGTGAGGGCTCTCACGATCAAGTGGCTATTAACATGGCGGCATGGTATAATAGTAATCACAGTGCCTATGACTATTTCAGGACACATGGGTAGCAGATGATTTGGGCGAAGGATGTTTGGAGTTCTTGTATCACTCCAAAGCAGTCCTTCATTCTTTGGCTTTGTGCGAGGAAAAGATTACGGACGAATGATAGAATCACTTATATGGACATTGATAGAAGATGCTCCCTTTGTGGTTATTCTGACGAGTCTATAGCTCACATATTCTTCAGCTGCACGTTAAGTAGTTATCTCTGGTCACGGATCAAGACATGGCTTGGCATCAGGAGGGCTATGACCACAATCAATAGCGCCTTGAAATATATCAAGAAAGAGGGGCGTGGCACTGGTTGGCAAGCTAAAGCTAAGCGGGAAGGCCTGGCCACCACCATCTACCACATTTGGACTAAGAGGAACAAGATTATTTTTGATGGGTCGAGACTTGATAAAGAAGTTATTCTCTTTAGGATCAAGACCAGCGTCTACAAAATTTTGTTCGCATTATACCCCCTTTTCCTGGATAGATTTGTTTCCCTAGCCACAAACTAGGATATGGATGGCTGGCTGAACCTGTTGCATCGTCGATGCACCTTTTGCAAATCTCCAGATTGCCCAACCTGTGGGATCAGCTGGAGTCTCCCGACCACCCGAAATGTGGGATTGGCGGGAGTCCTTTATGCATTGTACCTAATGACTTTCCGACCTGTGGGCAAGCATGAAATAGTACGTGGTTTGGATAGTAGGTACTATGGCGATTACTCCCAGCAGTATAACGTGACGAGGGTGGGTCTTTACCCATGTCTGAATAGGTACTCTTCCCTTGATCGTGAGTTTATCCCATTTGGGTTTACCATGGCAAGGGTTTAAGGAGGCCCACGATTACAACCTTATGCTCTACATAAGGTAATTGTCATAGTTTAGCACTCTTTTGTATGACGCATCTCTCTTATGCTTAGCTTGGGCACTCGCGACTACCCAACTTGTGGGTTAGCTTGAGATTTTGTTACTGACGAGCCTAAATCTTGTGCTGACATGCCTATCAGAGACACACTAGATTTACATCGTCTGTACGCCGTGGGCACGCCCGCAAAACATGTACATTCGGATGATTATTAATACACATTTAACTTTCCATAAAAAAAAGGTGTAAGATGCTTTAAATGCTCTTCAATCATATTGTCTCTCACCTCCTTATATCACAAGTTGCCGCCACACCCCTCTATCATGCATTTATCATATCTTTATGACACCTACCTCCTTAGGCTTAGTCACTTTACCAATTTTTTGCCAAAACCCAAGTATGGGTGAGAGGGTTCGGGTACCCTGACATTTGTAAATTATTCAGATTCTATCCATTAAAAAAACGATTTCTAAATTTACTATCGGAATTTACTAGTAGCAATTATTATCCGAAATCTATCTGGATCCTGCGATTCCGGGTAGATTCCCGGATACCTGTAATGGAAAACACATTCATTAAAAAAGATTTGAGTAAACACATTCCCGAGTACCCTGTAAAAATATGTTACACGAAAAACGGTTGAAGTGACAGAAAGATATGCGTAAATTAGCAAAATGGAAATGTCAATATCTCTCTCTGGGTGGTAAACTGATTCTGATCAACAGTATATATTAAGTCAAGGTTGAAAGAATACATATGAAGGACTATTATACAATTCAATAGGCATTTAGAAAACTAAGTTGCTAAAGAAAACTTCCAGGTAGCAATAACTTAACAAGAAATAATACTTGAAATCATTTTTCCAATAATAAGAAATAACAAGAAAGGGTAGTAAATGGAAAATTTATAATCTTAGCGAGTTTGTAAAGGCTAGAAACAAAATCCCAGCCAAGAAAGGCTTACTTGTAAGTAAATAGGGTCACATTCAATAGAAGTCTGTCTAAACAATATTTTATGTCATTCATTTTAACTACTTCAGCAGAATACATTACTAACAAAGGACAAAAGAAAATGCTTCTTCAGACTTAGTAAGATTCAATCACCAAACTTATCTATAAATTGTACTTCACTATGCAATAACTTTAAGGGTTATTTGAAACAAGACCGAGAATGAAGCAGGAGCAGTGGTATCGGAAACCACCTGAATGAAGGATTTCATTCATCCTACAACAGATTCAAGAAGCATGCAGATATGTATGTATCTATTATCAGATACACTTAGTTATGCTGGGCTATCATTATCTTATCAGAGTTTTATAGTCAAAATTACAGTGGAATGTGTACCAAAGTCATATTCTAAGGCAGCAAAAGACAAGAGATGGATAGAAGCCATGAAGGCTGAAATTCAAGCTTTGGAATATAATAACACTTGGGAGATAGTTGACCTGTCAAGTCATAAAAAAGGCAATTGGCTGTAAGTGGGTGTACAAGATCAAATACAAGGCAACTGGTGAAATTGAAAGGTTTAAGGCTGTTGCGATATTTCTAAGTGCTTACGCAAGTGTACGTATCGTTCAAATAATAAAGATCTGTAAGACCGAGTTTATAGGCCACAGAGACTGATTTATTAAGTACCGATTATCTATCCTATGGTATCTATTTGGTTGACGTTCTTTTAGTTTGAGAATTATATTAAGAATTATGATTAAGTGCAGAAAATAAACTAAAGATTATAATACTTTGGGTTTATAATAGTTATGAAGGAAATAGAGCATTTCAATCTGCTCAACTATCCAGTCTTTCACGTATTAATGCAATGCTAATGATTCTTCTTCTTATTAAGATAACAAGTTAACTAATCTGTCATTATATTCCGGTTAGGACATACAAGAGTTCAACCTTGTGCATAAATCTTCTATATTTCTATGATAAGTTTTACCACACAGGAGAATTAAGAACAATAACCTTAAATACTACACAAGTATCGGGGTATTTTCGTCCACGATTTTAACCTATGTCTAGACAATTACAGCATATTCAAATCTCACCTTTCAGACTTTTGATTCAAAATCATATAAGTAATGACAATTAATAGCTAGTTAATTATCAAACAATCATAATAATATTGAATAGATTTTAATATGATGAAGAAGAAATCAATAATCAATGCATTAACTATATGAAAGAGTTTCAAGAAGATTCGATGAAAACCCTACTAAAGTATTTAGCTCCTAAACATTGTCATGTCACGAACTACTACAAAATCCAACATAAACTGAAATAAAGTAAAGGAAAGAAAATAACTTGAACAAGAAGATGTCTCTAATCTTGCTTCTAGCAGTCGTTCTCCTCTCCAAAGTAGAATGAAAAGTCCTTAAAATCTGTCAGGGTTTAGGGATTTATAGCTGGAAAAAGTTGCCCTTTCGGACCCTGAAAATGTGTAAAATTCGGTCCAGAAAATCAGATTTTCCGCGTCGGCGCCGTGCCCCTGCTGGCTGGCGCCACGACGCCAAAAATACTGGGGCTGAATCAGAGTACACAGGATAATTAGCGCAGCGGCGCTGCTTGCGACGACCCAGTTTCAATTTTTTGCGTTTCTGTGTCCTTTTTTCGTCCGGACTTCGTTAGATTTCTTCTATGCTTTTCGGGACTTCTTAGGCTTCATTTCTTGATCTTTTTAGTGTGTAATTCCATCTCAATTAAGCTCAATTCATCCTCGATTATGTACTTCATCCTTTATGATCGCTGTGACACAAAATGAAAGAAAAACACACCTAACACTATACTAAATACGAAATAAAAGAGTAAAATACTAACTAAATGGACTCAAAAGTGTATGCAAAATAAACTTAACAAAGGCAAGGCTGGTGGCAAAGGGATACAACCAAAAGGAAGGAATTGATTATCAAGATACTTGTTCACCAGTAGTAAAGATGGTGACTGTGAGATCAATGATCTTAGTTGCTACTGTAAAGGGATGGATTGTACATCAAATGGATGTGTTCAATGCCTTATTACAAAGATATCTTAATGAAGAAATCTATATCAATTTGCCTCAAGGTTTTACAAATAAACAAGGGAAGTTATGCAGGTTGATAAAGTCTCTATATGGGCTGAAACAGGCTTCAAGACAGTGGAACATTAAACTGACCATTGCCTTGATATCCTCATGTTTTGTACAAAGTGATTTCGACTACTCTCTTCTTACAAAGAAGGATAAGGACACGATGGTTATAGTTCTTATCTATGTGGATGATTTGCTTATAACTGAAAATGATGCCTAATCGACTACTTTCCCATTTTGTGAGGACGTATGTGGATAAGAACACTGAAACGATATACCATTATCCTTACAAAATTCTCTAAATGCTCCATTATCAAATTCTCTTCCATTATCACATTGAATGTTCTTAATTTTCCATTCAAATTGAATACAGATGAATGCTCTAAATGATATGAATGTGGAATAAACTTTAGACTTTTTAGATAACGGAAACGTCCACAAAAAATTAGAATAATCATCCAAAAATAACACATAATAACGGTGGGCCAAAGAGCTTAAAACGGGAGATGTCCACAAATTACTATGAATAATATCAAATGACAACAAAGTACTAGAATTGAAGTCAACAAATATCAATTTAACATATTTTCCAAGCGGACATGAAATATAAACTACGAGTATTATTACACTCAATAAATTTATTTGTTTTGAAGGGAGAAAGAACGGACGATCCCCCGTTAGAGTAGTATCATGCTTAAATCTCAACATGAAAGGCAACTTCCTAGAGCGGTACTACTACAACATAATATAGGTACCAATAAAAACTCTGCAACATAATAAATCAAATACGTGGAGTTGCAACGACTAACAAAGGAAACTTTCGTCTGACTGTAATGCCAGAGGCTTCATCCACATCCAAATCTTCAGGTTTTGCTCCATTTGGTAACGAGAGTTCAAAATGAAACAACATTCTTGCCAATGCCAATTCATTCACAACCTTAGCGAATGTGATCCCGGGACAACCTCTTCGACCCGCACCAAATGGAATTAACTCGAAATGCAACCCTTTGTAATCCACAGAACTATCCATAAACCTTTCTGGTTGAAATTCCTCGGGATTTTCCCATATGGTTGGATCCCTGGAGATAACCCACGGACAAACAAGGACTTGAGTTCCAGCAGCTACGTCGTAGCCCAACACTTTGGTGTCCTTTATTGCTTCTCGGGGAAGCAATGGGACCGGAGAATGAAGCCGTAGACTCTCTTTCATCACTGCCCTTAAATAAGGCATGTGTTCCAAGTCATCCTCTGTTACGTCTGATTTCCCTTGAGTTACTTGTCTCACCTCGTCTCTTAATTTTCGCAATATTTTTGGATTTTTGATGAGCTCATTCATTGTCCATTCTAAAAGAGTGGAGGTTGTATCAGTTCCGGCAGCAAACATATCCATGATAATTGCTTTAATTGAATCTATTTCAACCTTAAAACCCGACTTGTTTTCTTTCTGAACTTGGAGCAATATATCCACAAAGTCTGCTGCCCCTTCTTCTATGTCATCTATTTTCTTCTCCTTGTGTTCCTCAATCACACCCTCCAAGAATGCATTAAACTCATCAGCCACTTTGTCCACTTTGGCGTTTAAACCGTTGAAACGATTTACCCATGCTAGCCACGGCATGTAATCTCCAATATTAAAAACTCCCAACAATTCGACAAGCTCTATCAGCAATGTCTTGAATTTTCTCCCTTCTTCCCCATCACAATACTTTCTTCCTAATGCCACTCTACAAAGCACGTCGTTCGTCATGCTCACGAACAACTCCGTCAAATCGACAACTTCAATTGAGTCCCTAATCTTTTGGAGAAGAAGAGAAGTTTCTTCTTCCCTGATTTTGCTAAACGATTGGACTCTTTTGTTGTTTAAAAGCTGAAGCATGCAAACACTTCTAGCGTTCCTCCAGTACTCCCCATATGGGGTGAAGGCCACATCCTTTGGGCCAAAGAAAAGCTTGCTCGGAATGATGGATTTGGGCTTGTTAGCAAAACCCATATCTTGGGTTTTCATGGTGCAATGAATTTGCTTGGTGAGAAGCAATCGGCAAACGCACTTGCGGCGAAGCATCATCATCATCGGACCATGTTGGTTCGTTAGTTTTTGGAGAGAACGATGTGGTTGTAGGCCCAGTTGGTGAAAGTTTCCGATGAATGGAAGCTTTGGGGGAGATGGGGGAAGATTTTTCTTGGATTTTTTGGATGAAAGCTGGACAAGTGATATTACAACAAATGACAACAAAAATAAGAAAGAAAAAACTGCAAATGTGGAAATCATTTTATTTTCGGTTGTAATTTGTTTTATCCTTTGCAAGAAATAGAAGATATATTTGGTTAAATCAGCATGATTGAGAACTGGGGAGTTGTTCTCATTTTATAGATGTTCACCAAGTAGAAGCTGCCATTATTTTATTACAAAAAAAAAACCAATTGTAAAGTCAAGCACAAAGAAAGCTACAATTTTGAAAAGTCAAGCTAGAGGTAGCGTGCGTTTGGTTCTACGGTGGATATAATTAATTTTTAAAAAATTGATTTTGATATAATTAAGTTTGACAATAATTGATTTATGTTTGAATGAAACAATGTAAAAGTGATTGTTATCAATGCATGATGTTTGAATAATTTTGATCAAAATTGCTTTTGAAGGTAAAATTACCAAAATAGACATTTAGTCAAATACATATAAATAAAAATTACTAAAATGAAAGTATGTAAATAAAATTACAAATAGATAATAGAATTTAAAGTGCAATATAGTACTTAAATATTATTACAATATTATTATATATTACTAAATATTATTATATATTACTAAATATTATTACAAAATTATTAAATATTACTAAATATTATTAAATATTATTACAATATTATTAAATATTATTAAAATACTAAACTAAAAAGGGTAATGAAGAAAAAGTTAAAAACTCAAATTGAAATAAATATAGAATTGATTATACCATACTCACCTTAGAAGCTAGAAATTATAGTTTCTTTTAGAATCAATTTTGAAGAGAAGATTTGATTTTGGAGAGAAAATTCAAACAACCCAATTTTGCTCATTTTCACGACCAAAATTGAGGTTTACAGCTCAAATTTAAAAACAATATCTTAATTATTAAGATATTTTAATCTTAATGAAGACAAATGCCCCCTAATTAATAAGAATTATATTATTACTATTGTTTCTTTTAAAACAACAAAACTACTCAACTATTACTATTTTCTTCAAAATATACTAAATATCTCAAAAGACTCATTCTTTTCTAGTTGTCAAGTCTGTCATGTGATAAAGTCAACTTGTTTTGTTTGAATATTACACATTTAATTAATCAAGCTTTTATACCCAATCAAATATGACTAGGTTTAAAAAGTGGCAAAGAAATCAAATCATACTTTCTATTAAGCCATTTTTTAAATCTGTTAAGAATACACGTGATATACTATATCATGTGTTGGCCACGAAATTGTACATATTAGTTTAGGTAATATTTAGGTGTAATTAGTATTGCACACTTACTATAATTATATAATTAGTGTCCAAGTAAAATAAGGTTTTAGGAGTAGAATAGGAATAAGATTTTTCTATTTATGTAAATTGCATATATACTCTTTCAATTAATGAAAATAATCAAGAGATTATTTCTTTCATGGTATCAGAAGTCTAGGTTAATTTTCTCTCCCAAAAATTTTCGTCCAAATAGCCGATATCCGACCTCCCTTCCTTGGTTTCCGTGCCCGAAAATTATTTTTCTCTTCCCATATTTTTCTTCCAAATCCCTACATCACGTCTTGCATTGCTATTATGGCTAAGAACACATTTCACCCTGCCTTTGCTGTTTCTACTATCAAGAATCACATTCATATTGTTCTTGAAATAGAAAACGTCCAATATGCGACGTGGGTCGAGTTGTTCAAATTTCATGCACGCTTGCATCAAGTCCTCCATTACGTTATTCTCGCGCATCCTACGGATACAATAGTGCCAAAACACTAGGATGATCCAAAGTTATGGACAATACTTGATGCTATTTTTTCCCAGTTGATTTATTCCACTATTTCTATCGACCTGTTGCAAATGATTATCGAACCTGACGCTACAACAATAGAGGCTTGGAATAGAGTACGTGATATATTTCAGGATAATCAAATTTTCGTGTTGTTACCTTGGAGCAGGAATTCTCCACGTCAATAAGGAAGATTTCCGCAACGTTTCGGCATATTGCAAAAGGTTGAAGGAATTGACGGACCAACTCCGCAACGTTGGTGCAGGCCTTTCTGATGCCTATAGTGGTGTTGGCACGCATCTTCGTCACAACAGTCCTCTTCCACAATTTTATCAGGCTCGTTCTATGCTTACGTTCGAAGAAGTCGGCTTGGTCAAAGAGGCGGCTACCGGTGCTAATCCCATAGTCATAATGACGTCTGCCACACATTCTCAGGTTTTGTTGATATTTCAGGCCAAAATCGTGCTCACGGTGGCTGTTAAGTGTATTTTGTATACACTTTTGAGTCTTTTTTAGTTAGTATTTTACTATTTTATTTTGTGTTTAGTATAGTGTTAGGTGTGTTTTCTTTCGTTTGTGTCACAACGGTCATAAAGGAGAAGATACTACTTTTAAGGATGAAATGAGCTTAACTGAAGATGAAAATTGCACAAGCACAGCCCAAGGAACGAAACCTAAGAAGTGCCAAGAAGAACAGAAGAAATCTGGCAGATTCCGGACAAAAAAATCAAAGAGGCACCGTGGTGCCTGGCCAAGTAGCACCGCGGTGCCATGGAACCGCGGTCAGGAAAATTAGCACCGAGGCGTAAAAATTGCCGAAAGTCCGAAACTGAAACACCGTCGAAGGCACCGCGGTGCCTGGCCATGGAACCGCGGTGCCATATTTCTAGGAAGCTACAGTGATTTAGGCTGAATAAGCACCGCGGTGCCGACGCGTAAAAATCAGAATCCGAGTTGAAATTAGACAAGGGTAAAGGGGTCCGAAGCAAGTTATTTTCAGATATAAATACCCTAAACCCTGTCATTATTAGATAGATGACTTTGGAGCAATACAAGATTGGAGACGACTTGTTCAAGTGCTTTTTCTTTTCTTTTATTTTTATTCAGTTTATGTTGGATTGTAATTTAGTTCTTGACATGACAATTTTTAGGAGCTAATTACTTTAGTATGGTTTCAATCGAATCTTCTTGAAGCTCTTTCATATAGTTAATGCATTAGTTATTGATTTCTTCTACAGCGTATTAAGATCTATTCAATGTTGTTATGATTGTTTGATAATTAACTAGCTATTAATTGTCATCACTTATATGATTTCGAATCAAAAGTCTGAAAAGTGAGATTTGAATATGCTGTAATTGTCTAGACATAGGTTAAAATCGTGGTCGAAAGTACCTCGATACTTGTGTAGTAATTAAAGTTATTGTTCTTAATCCTCTTGTGTGGTAAAATCTATCATAAAAATATAGAAGGTTTCTGCATAAGGTTGAGCTCTCGTATGTCCTAACCGGAATATGATGACAAATTAGTTAATCTGTTATCTTAAAAAGAAGAATAATCATTAGCATTACATTAACACGTGAAAGAGTGGATAATTGAGGAGATTGGAACCCTATTTCCTTCATAACTGTTATAAACCCAAATTCTTATAATCTTTATTTTATTTTATGTAATTAGTTATAATTTTTAGTTATAATCCTCAAACTAAAGAATGTCAACCAAATAGATACCATAGAATAGATAATCGGTTCTTAATAAATCAGTCAATGTGGACGATAAACTCGGTATTACAGATCTTTATTACTTGAACGATACGTACACTTGCGTAATCACTTAGAAATATCGCAACAAATTTTTGGCGCCGATGTCGGGGACTGGCGTACTGTTAATATCGATCTATCTATTCTTATTTCTAATTTGGTTTTTATTTTCAGTTTTTTTTTGCTTTAGTGCTGTTTGTCGTGATATGTTTGTTGCTTTTGATTAGTCTCAGGAACTTAGTTTATGCGAAGTAGGAGAGGAGCTGACATTCCTATCCCTCTTAACCCTGAGATTGAGAGATTGTGCAGACAGAACAGGAAAGAGAAAAGAGCAGTTGATTCCTTAGCAATGAGAGATCAGCGAAACAATAATTTGGGGGATGATGAGTTACCGTCTGTTTTAAGACAAGTCCCTGCAGAAAGGATCTTGGGGGACTATGTGATGCCAACCATTACAGGGGTACAGACTTGCATAAGGCTTCCAGCTGTTGAAGCCAACAATTTTGAAATCAAACCAGTCATATTGCACATGGTTCAAAGTTCAGTTCAATTTGGGGGATTACCGTCTGAAGATCCTCACTTGCATCTAGCAAACTTTCTGGAGATGTGTGCAACTTTCAAATACAATGGTGTTACTGATGACGTCATTCGGTTGAGACTCTTTCCATTCTCACTCAGGGATAGAGCAAAGTGCTGGCTGAGTTCATTACAGACGAACTCCGTTACTACATGGCAAGACTTAGCCCAGAAGTTTCTTGCCAAATTCTTCCCCCCAGCTAAGGCAGCGAAGCTCAGAGGTGAGTTGAATAATTTCTATCAGCTGGATGGAGAACCACTATATGATGCATGAGAGAGGTTTAAAGATTTGTAGAGGAAGTGCCCACATCATCGGATTGAGAAGTGGATGCTAGTACACATATTTGACAATGTCCTGTGTGGTACAACTCGTACCATCATTGATGCTGCAGCAGGAGGTACGTTCATGAGAAATAGTGTCAATGAGGCACATGATTTGCTAGAAGATATGGCCACAAACAACCATCAGGGGGCCGATGAGAGAGCAATGAACAGTAGGAAAGTGTTGGGGTTCATGAGCTAGATGCTATCACTGCATTGACTGCGCAGATGCAGCAGAGTACCATGGCAGTTAAAGCGGTTCAGATACCAGTGGGTTGTGAGATCTGTGGGGTCCCCATAATTTTGATAGATGCACAGCAGTGAACCCGAATAATGTGCCCATGGAGCAGGTTTAAGCAGTGACAAATTTTCAGAGACCCTATAACAACCCTTACTCCAATACGTACAATCAGGGGTGGAGAAATCACCCAAACTTTTCTTGAAGGAATGAACAAGGGCAGCAAGCACAGTTTCAAGGCCAAAACCAGAACCAGCCGCCACAAGAGAATCCTGATGAGCTAAAAGCAGCATTGCTAACACTTACAAATTCGCACCCGATTCATGCGTAAACTAGGTCATCTATCCGAAATTTGGAGGCAGGTTAGACAGTTGGCAAGCATCTTTGAACAATAGAGAACAAGAAACCTCCCGGTGATCGTGGTAAATCCAAGGAAGCGATGTCGAGCAATAAGCTTTGAGAGTGGAAAACAGTTAGAACAGGTTGCACCCAAATCAGTGGCTAAAAAAAAAAGAGTTGGAGAAAGCAACTGAGGCAGAGAAGGAGGGGGTTACTAATGACCGCCCTATTTTAGAGAAGGCTCCACCCGCAGTGATGAGGGAGTATACTGACAAAATTCCTTACCCTCAAAGACTGCAAAAGAAGTCCTTAGACAAGCAATTTTCCACATTTTTAGAGGTCTTCAAAAAGTTTCATACCAATCTCCCATCCATTGAAGCTTTGGAGCAGATGTCAACTTATGTAAAATTCATGAAAGACATCATGTTTAAGAAGAGAAAGCTGATGGACTATGAGACAATAGCGCTGACAGAGGAGTGTAGTGCTATCTTGCAGAAGAAACTTCCCCATAAGTTGAAAGATCCAGAGAGTTTCACCCTACCTTGCACCATAGGGAATGTGACATGCAAGCAAGCCTTATGTGATTTGGGGGAAAATGTCAACCTAATTCCCCTCTCTGTGTTCAAAAGACTTGGTTTGGGGGAGGCAATACCAACCACAGTCACCTTGCAGCTAGCTAATCGCTCAGTTGTGCATCCCCAAGAAATTATTGAAGATGTGTTGGTACAAGTAGGTAAATTCATCCTTCCTGCTGATTTTCTCATTTTAGACATGGATGAAGATGAAAATATGTCCATGATCCTTGGGAGACCATTCTTATCCACAGGAAGAGCCCTCATTGATGTTGAAAAGGGGGAGTTAAATCTCAGAGTTCAAGGTGATGAAATGGTGTTTAAAGTTTTCAAGCAGCCCACTGAACCTCAAGTCGATGCTAGATGCTTTGTTGTTGGTGTAGTTAATAAAAAGGTCCTCATGAAAGTTCCAAGGGTACCGATTCCCTTGATGGTAAGAATTTTGTACCCGTAAATGATGTGGTGGATGAGAACAAGAGAATGAATCTTCCTGAAATAAGCCCTGTGAAAAAAAAAGGAGAAGGAGGAGAAAAATGGTGCTAAAGTGGATATACGGAGGGGACACTCTACCTCATTGATCTAGTAAGTAACCTGCGTCCGGCTAAAAGACGTTAAAGACGACGCTACTTGGGAGGCAGCCCAATGATTTTAATTATGTTATTTCAATTTTTGTTTTAGTTTGTTTTATTTTATCTTGAACCGTCTCACGATCTGATATGCTCGTGTTTTTTGGATGACAGATGAAGGGCAGGACTCACTCCGAAGGGCGAATGGTTAACAATGCTGAAAACTGAAGACACTGGAATTTTTCGATAATTAGCACCACGGTGCTTGGAGCAGAACTGCGGTTCCTCCTTCGGCTTTGTGCACAGTAATTTGGCCTTCCTCCCAGACTCCGATATGACCGATGTGTTGTGTCAGTAAGTTGTCCCTCATTATTTTTAGTCTTCACACATCGGGGACAATGTGTCGATTAAGTTTGGGGGGGTGTCTATTTTGTTTTGAGTATTTTTATTGTCTTTTTGTTGTTTTATGTGTTCATGAGTCATAATTGTTTTTATGGAGCAAGTTATAGTTGCTAAAGATATTGAGTGGATAAAGTGGGATAATGTAATGGAATTAAAAGCGACAATCTGTATGCTTAAGTTAGATATGTCAAAAATTCATGACATCTAATTATTTGGGATATATGTGCTTAGTCTATGTGTGTCAGTTATGGAAATAAAGGTTGAGAAATATCTAGAAAATCTGTTTGCTTGTTATTTGAGGTGAAATAGTAAGATGTACATATTTAGGGAAATGATTCAGACATTTTTTTGATAGCTCTTCTTACCATTCATTACTTATCATAACATAAATTGTATCACTAGTCAGCCCTTTGAGCCTAAAATAAGATCTTTCTTTGACACCCAATGATTCTTTTGTTGTGCCATAAGTGATATTTGAAAACTCTTGGAATGAAAAGTGTTGAAAAAGAATAAAAAAGAGAGTATAAATTTGATGCACCCAATGAAAAATATGCAAAAATCTAAGTTTGGGGTACTTGTTATTTATAATGTATCTCATTCTCTAAAAAAAAAGAGGGAAAAAAATAGGTATGAAATTGAAAAGAAAGTCAAAAAGAAGGAAAACAATTGAATGAAAATGCTTATGGTACGTAATTGAGCTTAAATGCCTACTTTTACCTACACATGCCTAAGCTTACATTACAACCTGTGAAAGTCCCGATGATCTTTAATATGTATGTCTAAGATTAGTGGAAAATATCAAGTAAACAGATCTACAACGTTTGGGAAAGATGGAATGAGATTGACATGCATAGGTTAGGTATTTGTATTTCCAATTGATCATGATCTAAGTGAATTTGCTAAATATCTTTAAAATTCTAGATTGCTAGTTATTCATGTTATGTATGTTCTAACATATTATACCAACTTTCATTCATGATTTTGAAGAAGCATTGCTATAACTATTTGATCTATTTCATAGTCTTTTATTTAACTTTGTTTTTGTTTTGTGCTTTACTCGATGGCGAGTAAAGTGTAAGTTTGGGGGTGTTTGTTAAGTGTATTTTGTATACACTTTTGAGTCCTTTTTAGTTAGTATTTTACTATTTTATTTTGTGTTTAATATAGTGTTAGGTGTGTTTTCTTTCGTTTATGTCACATCGGTCATAAATGAGAAGATACTACTTTTGAGGATGAAATGAGCTTAACTGAGGATGAAAATTGCACAAGCACAACCCAAGGAATGAAGCCTAAGAAGTACCAAGAAGAACAGAAGAAATCTGGCAGATTTCGGACAAAAAAATCAAAGAGGCACCGCGGTGCCTGGCCAAGTAGCACCGCGGTGCCATGGAACCGCGGTCAGAAAAATTAGCACTGAGGCGTAAAAATTGTCAAAAGTCCGAAACTGAAACACCGTCGAAGGCACTGTGGTGCCTGGCCATGGAACTGCGGTGTCTGGCCATGGAACCGCGGTGCCATATTTCCAGGAAGCTACAGTGATTTCGGCTTAATAAGCACCGCGGTGCCGGACAGCGGAATCGCGGTGCCGACGCGTAAAAATCAGAATCCGAGTCGAAATTGGACAAGGGTAAAGGGGTCCGAAGCAAGTTTTTTTCCAGATATAAATATCCTAAACCCTGTCATTATTAGACTTATGACTTTGGAGCAATACAAGATTGGAGACGACTTGTTCAAGTGCTTTTTCTTCTCTTTTATTTTTATTCAGTTTATGTTGGATTGTAATTTAGTTCTTGACATGACAATGTTTAGGAGCTAATTACTTTAGTTGGGTTTCCATTGAATCTTCTTGAAGCTCTTTCATATAGTTAATGCATTAGTTATTGATTTCTTCTTCAGCGTATTAAGATCTATTCAATATTGTTATGATTGCTTGATAATTAACTAGTTATTACTTGTCATCACTTATATGACTTCGAATCAAAAGTCTGAAAAGTGAGATTTGAATATGATGTAATTGTCTAGACATAAGTTAAAATCGTGGACGAAAGTACCCCGATACTTGTGTAGTAATTAATGTTATTGATCTTAATCCTCCTGTGTGGTAAAATCTATCATAGAAATATAGAAGGTTTCTGCATAAGGTTGAGTTATGTCCTAACCGGAATATGATGACAAATTAGTTAACATGTTATCTTTAAAAGAAGAAGAATCATTAGCATTGCATTGACACGTGAAAGAGTGCATAGTTGCGGATATTGGAATCTTATTTCCTTCATAACTGTTATAAACCCAAAGTCTTATAATCTTTAGTTTATTTTCTGCAATTAGTTATAATTCTTAGTTATAATCCTCAAATTAAAGAACGTTAACCAAATAGATAACATAGAATAGATAATCGGTACTTAATAAACCAGTGTATGTGTACGATAAACTCGGTCTTACAGATCTTTTTTACTTGAACGATACGTACACTTGCGTAAGTACTTAGAAATATCGCAACAGTGGCGGCAAGAATACTCGAAAAAATAATGGCAAAAATCGCGGGGACAAACGCGGTGGTTCTGTCGGTGGTAATGGTGGCCAAAACAGTGACAGTGGGTCCCACCCCAATAGTAGTGGGCCACAACCCAACTGGACCCAGCCATGGGTCCTCCGGACGTGGGCACAGGCGATGGGCGATTGCACGCTAGTTGGTGCCACCGGCTACTCGACCAACATATATCGGCCCGATGCTTTGGCCCATCGGTATGCGTCGCTATTCAGGTCGGGGCAGCAAGTAGGAGTGCTTGGGCCACGACCCCACCAATCCCATCATGCAGTGGACCCCACTCCTACCGACATTGAAGTCGCGATGCACACATTTGGAATAAATCCCTCGGACCCAAATTGGTACATTGACACTGTTACACCTCGTAAGTTTAAAATAAGGATTAAGAACGTCATTAAGGATTAAGATTCAATTTTTGAATTTAAGTATATTCTTACGTGTGGGTACGGAATAATTTTCGATAATAACGTATGTGGCGCCGGAAATTTCTTTAATAATAATGGTTTATATATATGCATGAATCCCGTCATGGATTAGTAAGGTATATGAGATACGACGGTAAGAATTTAAGGCAACGAGAGTTGAGATTAAATTAAGATTTACCACTTGGGGTTGTTTCTAACTAAGAGGGCATTAAAAGGGTCAAAGTGTAAAATTTTAAAGCTATTTTCAGATTTTAAATTAAAACACCCCAAACCCTTTTTCATTTCAATTTCAATTCCATTCTTAAACACTAACTCTCATCTATTTCCTCTCAAATCCAAATCCGAAATTAACCTAAATCTCATAGTCAAATTAGGTTCTTACTTCTCTTCTTCCTAGCCTAATTCCTCTACAATTACAAGCTTAAGAAATCACCCAAAAATAGTGGCAAAAAAATGTGCCACTGCCGAGAGTTGTATCCCAGAAATTTTGAATTTTTGGATGAAATTTTCGAAGGAAAACATGTATAAATGATGGGTTGACATTATGGAATGATTGCATGTTGAATTGGAGTTAACAAAATGAAGAATTGGGCAAGAAAAGGACCAAAACAGCGGCATTCTTCGCTGGGACAGTGAGCAGATTTTCGGGACTGCTGGACAGATTTTTAGTCAAATTTGGAAGGGAATATCTCCTAGCATATTAGGAGTTTTTGGGTGTTTCAATAGCCTAAAATGAATTTCGTCGAGTCTAGTTTCCAACGCAACAAACCGCTCGTCGATAGGACACTGGAGTAGAGAGTTATCGACGTTACAAGTTCAGCTGACGAAGCAGTGACTAAAAATCGGGACTGTTTTGGGGATTAAATTAAGGTATGAAAATTCTTCTTTCTATGCTATAATCAAAGTTGCTTATTGTTGTAGTTGAAGTAATGGACTTGTGTTAGTAAGAAATCTTGAATTTAGACAATGCATGTGGAATTTGGATGTTGAACCGAAATTGGACTATTTTGGGCATGCGTTGGATTTGTATGTTGTGTTGTAAATTCCATTACTAATTGCGTGTTAAAAATGGAATAACTTGTGAAGATTTAAGATGTGTTCATTATATGGATTTTTTGGAAAATAAGTTGGATTATTTATAAAGGAAAGAGTAAATGGTTGCATGTTAAATGACCTAAAATTCATGAATAACTTTCGGACATTGTGTGACCCTTTACGGGCTGCTTTGGTGCCATATAATCGTTGTTGCTATTATTGACATCGTCACTAATTGTGTGTTAACAATTGAAAGAAGCATTGGTACTTGGTGATGTAATTAGTTATATAAGGTGACACGAGACGAAATGGATTTAAGAAACCAAGAAAGGAATTATGAAATCTTTTTAGACATTGTCGTAACATTTTAAGTATTGAATGAATATGGTAAATAGGTACGATAATCACCTTGATGATTTAAATTATTGTCTTTCATAAGTAACGATAAAAGTGTTATATGACGGCGTATATGCGGTATATGGAGCCTATTTAGATTACATATTGAAATGGTTGGATTGTTGGTTTAAATTGTATTATTAGTTGGAGTTGAATTGCTGACTGATTTGGATTGTTGGAAAATTGTGGATACGCACATAAACAAAGAAAATGCTGCCCAAATTTTTATAGAAATAAGGGAGCCGTTATTCATATAACTTACATTAGAAAATCAAAATTGACGAGCGTGTTATTCCTTATTATAGGTTGAAGTACTAGACGAGGCATACCTTAATATCGAGTTGATTAGTTCTCCTAAGAGGTATGTGAGACCTTTCCTTCTTTCTTTTGGCATGATTTTTTATGAAAGTACGACGGACGTACTTAACTCTACCGATTCGATTTTAAAAATGATTATTTACTAGTGATTATGATTTTGATATGAGTTTATGGTAATAATTTTATTGAGAGTCACATAATGATTTTAATTGCATACAGTTGCTCATGATATCTACTCGTGCTAAGTGTTACTAATTCACTCCACTGAGTCGGGCAGTGTGTCATGTGACCATGCATCATTCATCGAGTCCCTCACTATAGGGCCGAGACACGTTATATATATATATATATTACATCGAGTTCCTCCATAGAGGGCCGAGACACGTTACGCGCGCAGATACAGATTCCATCGAGTCCCTCCATATATAGGGCCGAGACATGTTATCTGATTTTATATACGCATACGAGCATGATGATTTATGATTGATATACATGATATGATTTTCGACATGATTCTCGATTTTATGAAATTTGATGACTCTGCTTTACTTGCAGCTTGTTATTGATTTCATTATTTTATGTTTTACATACTCGAGACATTATTTCTCGACCCTCTCCTGGCTGCGTTCATGCCCGCAGTTCAGTGTTGAATAAGACCCTCCAGTCTACGATTTCTGTACAACAGTTGGAGAGCTCATTTTTTCCGGAGCCAGCTATTTTGGTACAGACATTTATCCTTCAGACTTATGCATATTTTGGGCACGACGGGGTCATGTCCCGTCATATGTCAGTATTGCACTCTTAGAGGTCCGTAGACAGTTGTGGGCTGGATGTTTGTACCTTGTTTTTTGGGTTTTTAATGTTGTTATCTAGTGGCAGCCTTGCCGGCTTGCTTATTTTGATTATGCCTTTGTGCACGTGATGTTGGTGGGTTGTAGCCTAGTCGGCTAGCCTATTATGATTTGTTGTTTTGTTGTTGTTTTGGCAGCCTTGTCGGCTCTCCCATTTTAGGGATATGTTGTAAAAGCAGCGTTGTGTTGTTGAAATTTCTATAAATCTCTGTATTAGATAAATTAAGAGTGACATGTCAACAAGGACGTCCAATTAGAACGCTTAGTCGCGGCCCGTCGGGTTGTGACAGAAGTGGTATCAGAGCAGTTAGTCCTCGAAATGTCTACAGACCGTGTCTAGTAGAGTCTTGTGTATGAGTATGTTGTGCACCATACCTATACGCAGGAGGCTGCCGGACATTTAGGATTGGTTTCTACTCTTTCATCTCGTAGATCGTGCAATAGAGCTATGTAATTAGGATAACCTCCCCTCTTCCTAATAATTATTGTGGTTGCAGCTATGTCTCGAAAGACAGCGACAGTGGCTCGGAAGGGAAAATCAGAGTTATTCGGACTTGACTTGGAGCGTCAAGCTATAAGGGAAGTGAAAGAGTTTTAAGAGAAGTATGATGACCAGGTTTGGAGGTACTAGGTCCACGTCAGGTAAGGTAACTCTTCAGAATCTTCTATATACTGAATAAGGGATGGTATCGTGAAGGATTGGGACCAGGAGAAATGTCCGAGGTTACGTATGTATATTAGAATATGTTGGAATTATGAAAAGTACGACAAGTAAGAAATAAGTGAATAAGTGTTAAAAGATGTGGATTTGCTTACAATTACGAGTAGTGAAGAGATCTCTTTCAGACCATGAATGAGGTGTCGACTTGTGAAATGAATTGCAGTAGTCTCTATCTTACGAATTGGTATTCCGTTATGCTACGTTATCTGCTCTATAGTTACGGAGATTAAATTTTTCCTTCCAAAGATAGAAAATGAAGCTTACCTACTATTTTCTCCTTCATACCTTTAATTAAATGTTGAGCTCTAATTGTTAGAATCTGTGACGATTTTATGATATACCATGTTGTTGGACTATGTGAAGGTGGGAAACTGCAAAAGAACATTGTTCTCATGTAAGAATAAGAAGAGGCTATTACTTCCGAAATAATAAGATTAATATAAGAATGGAAGAATTTTCTTATTTTGGACCGAATGCTGGAAAGTATTGGACATATGGATTAATTGAGTTTCCTTCGCAAATGACTTAGAACTTGGGAATGATGAGCATCCTATTAGTGTATAGTTGTGTCAAGCACTTTAAATATTGTAACCTTTGGAGTTCATATTTTCAGTTAAGAAGTTATTTGAAGGATTGGTAATCGAGGTATGTATTTGTGCACAGTTTCAACGCATTAGTTCACGCAGAATGCTAATATGAGGCTATTTGGTCTCGTGGAACCAAAGGTTAAAAGATAGAAGAAACTCATAAAACCTCGCTTAATTTGTGTAGGGGGTGACCTTCTAAGTACTAATCTTACCGAGCATCCAAATTGAGGAATATGGTTATGGTGGAAGCCTCATCTCTATGATGTAGATATTAAGTTGTACAGAATAATTGATATACTGCGGGGTAACACATAGCGGTACAAAGAGAAGTTTTCATGTGACCTTGGTGTATGTGTTTAATGATGTGGCTCTTAAAAGAAAACTATGGTTAGACATTGGAAGAGTGATGTGTCATGTCGCTAAGACTGAGATAAAGGGTTTTAAGCAGTATGTAGCAGATTATGGTGAAATGAGTGGCATGCAAGGTGTATAGCAGCACTTACTAATCAAGAATGAGTTGATAACCTACATGCTTCTAAGGTGTTTTCAAGAAACCAGGTCTATATGAACATTCTCTTGGGTTAATTGGATGAGAAGTAGGCATAAAGACTTAGTATAAGTTCAGATACTTTAATAGGTGAAGGTTGAATCCTGAATTTCTACAGACCATAATAGAAAGATGGATGTAACGACCCGTCCCGGGGCCCGTTACTGGTGCCTTATCCCGGGCACCCTAGTGACACAACATCAGAGAAAACCAGCGGAAAATAAAACTTTAAACAAGAAACAAGATATATGATCATAAAACAGCCGACCCAGCGGTTACGCTGATAACATATATAAATACAACTCTTACAAAGCGAGCAGTTTAATCCTTTTTACAAACCACACTTGCCACAAGATCTTACAGACCTCTAAGATTTACAACAACTATGACGGGACGGGGCCGCCATACCACAGAATGTACAAGAACCTCTGACTCGGGGAACACATGCAAAAGATAAGCCTCGGAGAAACGGAGCTTCCCAACACGCCCGAGATCCTAGGCGAGGATCCACGGCCGATGTACCTCTACTGCGGCATGAGCGGCCGAAGAGTCGATCTGACAGTACCAAGTATGTGGCGTAAAAATCGTAATGAAATCATACTAGTCTATATAAAGCGGGAGACATGTATGATAACAAACTCTGATTCGCAACATAAAGCGATCATGTCGATCGAGGACTCACGCCTCAAGTCATCACTCAAATATAACTATGGGTCTCACGCCAACATCAATCATGTTCGCATCATGGCGCGTGCCGGAATCTGCGCCGGTGTAGACATGTCCATGATGCAACAATAATACCAATGCCCGGCCCACGTGCCGGAATTCTACCTCGGTGTGAACCGTCCATGTGACATCAACAATAATATCTTGGGTGATCAACCTGCGCGTAACGCGTGCCGGAATTCTACCTCGGTGTAGACATGTCCATGTAACCACAATAACAATATATCGGGTAATCAACGGCGCGTGGCCGCGTGCCGGAATCTGCGTCGGTGTAGACGTGTCCATGTGACATCAACAAGAGCGATAATCAAAATGGAAACATACCGTGGAATTCTCCATCACGGCCGCGTCAGTAAGTTCTTAACAAGTCGACCAGGCCTCTGTCGAGAGGCAGCGGTAATACGAAATACCACACTTGCACAACAAAGGCTATCATCACAAACATAGGCAAGTTTCACAACAACAAGCATAGGCAAGTTTCACAACAACAAGCATAAAAGTTTCACACAACTCAAAGTACTTTCATTTTATGCCAAAGTCGGGTTTTTAACCCCAAAGTACTACATACGTTAAGTTCTTTTAAAGAGATCCATTACTTTTATAAAAGTCACCCTATGCAGTAGTATTAGAATGACCAACCCACATTCCTTTTCAAAATCAAGTAACAACATTCTTTTCCTAAGTTCGGTTTGCCTAGTTTCAATTACTCAAGCTTCTCATTTTCAAATGCTCAAGTCACTTATTTTAGAAAGGTTTCATAACTCATAGTCTTAATCTCTTTTAAAACAATTGAGTAACATATGTCATATATGTGAGTAGTTTATTCTTGTTTATAACGATCTTATTACAATGACCGTGATCTAGAAAATGTAATATCATTTTGTCTCATCTTAGCTTATGCGGATGGAGGTTTCTCTTGGTTTTAATACAACACATCATTATTCAATACATTTTCCTTTATTAACGCTGCGGTGGTGCAGTCGATACATTCGATTTCCAAATCGGTAAAACATTATCCCTTTAAAACCAAGTACTCATTACTCACGAATGAGGTTTCACACAAACATCCACATTAAAACAAATAAGTTAAGTCTCTTATCTTATAAGATCAAGTCTCTTAACTTCTAACATCGATAAACCATTTTCTTACCTACATAAAGTCATTATAACCAACTTTCCATAAAGCCGTTATAACACTTTATGTTTAAACAAACAAATACACTTAGCAACATGCGTCCACCGTCTACATAGCTACACACATATCATGCTAGAACGGATAGGAAGAGGTTCACATACCTCGCGGCAGTATCGACGATAAGCAAAATGCTCCAAGTACTACAACGCGCTAGCCCTTTCCACTCAAGTAGAATACGCTACTCTTAGTACTTTCACCTAGAAAGGTCACAAAGCGTCTATTAACTTCAAAACACAAGGTTCCATTTCTACAGAAAATTCGGCGACCTTCCCCATGACAGCGTAAATCTCCTCCTCTATCGGCGGCCATCAAGCCAACCGGGGGTTTACACGTCTAACCGGGCGTGTACAATTCTACTCGATATCTTACACAAGTCTCTGCGCAATACAGTCTATGTAAATACGATGCGATTCTTTTCTTTATTCTTGGGCTTAAGTCAAAAGACATTGCGCGTGATTAAGCTTAGTTCTATATATAGTATACTTCAACTATATATTCTAATAACATGTAATTTCCAATTACAAATAGAGGACAAGATAATTACCTCGATAAGCCCATAATTATCCAAGTTAAATGTCGATCCTTAGCAACGTTTAGCTCGACTCGGTGCTCCATCCGCTCCAAACAACCTCCAGAAGTTCTAACCAACTTCTACTTAAATACTTGATCAATCAACGAAGATTTTCTTAGGGTTTGGTTTGAGACTAAAGGGACAAAAGGGTAGTATTTTCTGCTCTACGTATAGAGGTATCTTTGGAATACTACAAGGTACAAGGCTAAGGTATTTTGGGCATTATAACAATACTTGGAAGACAACTTTCTACCAAGGGGGTAGGCTCGGCTAGCACACTAGGCTAGGGGAGGGTGTTCTCGGCCAAAGGCCACGAAAAGGGGAGGGAAGGCTCTCGGTTTAGAGCTCACAAAGGGGAGGAGAGGGTTTCAAGACTTGGAAGTTTTGGAATGGATGAAGTCTTCACATTTAGGGGTATTTATAGCAAAACCAAAGGCCAACCAAGGGCCAAGATCCTTCCAAGTGTATAGCAAGTGTAAGGACAAGATTAAGCCAAGTGCACCCTAAACCTACTCCACAAAACAAGGCCTGAAACATGGCACCAAACAAGCCACAAAACAAGGCCAAAACAAGGAGCCAATAGGCCATAGAAAGCGTGACCCAACCCAAGCGCTTCCGGCAGGGTGACAAGTGTCACCCTCCCGTTGGTCCAAAACATTTCGTCTCTCGGAAAAATTCGCAAAAATACTAAATGACATAGCGGAATTTTCCCAGCGTAAGGCTGTGGAAGCGTTTAGTCGGAAAAGCGACTCTATTCGGCACTTGTGCCCAAATTTGAACCAAAGCCTAACTTAAGGCTCAAATTCTCCACGTCGTCCCACGTACATACTGCGGAAATACGGTATAACATTCTCCCCTCGCCGAAACATTCGTCCGAATGTTCCTTCTCAAGTCTCAACACAAACATGCGCTAGTATAGCGCTTCATCGCTATCTGTGCGAAAACAATCATGCTACACCGCCATAAAAATAACAAAGCGCAATACTTAAACCAGTCAACGAGGAAACACCTCTAATCATCACAAAAACCCCTTACGAGGTCTAAAATATACTTCACACCTTCGTTTCACAAGAAAGCGATCACACACGTTCACTTTACCCCTATCTTGTTGTACCGCTTCCGAATACTCAAACTCTTTCTAGTATGCACCACACTTCCGTCAACGCTCGTTTCCAACCCGAGTCACTACCTCCAAACTTGGTCATCTTACTAACTTCGATCTTTCTAAGGTCGTTCGACCTCGCGATCCGACACGGTCGAACATATCCACCAACTCATACGATGGTCAAACAAACTTGGGCCTAGCATCCTCGTGACCCTACCACGGAGGACCACCCGACCCGACCCGCTGGCGGGTTACGGGTTGACCCGAAATGGTCCTCAACCCGACCCCCAACCGCGAACTCTTGTTCCCGATCGGAACAATCTTACTAATTCACATCATGAAAGCTACCACTTCCATCTCACACTACCCACGGACTTATCACACAAATAAATCCACGTATACTACTACTCGATAAGTGGTCAAACATAAAATAAATCTTTAACTCAAGATGACCTTACCCTAAGGTCTCGATCGTGACATAGTCTAAGGTTCACACTTACCATACCCATACGTATCCTCCCAACTAAGCATGTTTTCTAACTCACAATTAACACAACGCTATTCGCACATAGCACATAATAATGAGACCATCATAACAAGCATACCAAAACTCTAGAGGTTAAGGATATACACGAAGCTACCGCTCACTCTAATCATAGGCCACTGCGGTATGCGTATGAAAGCGATGAACGGCGATCCGTGGTGAGTCGTAACATCCGTGCTACCCTTGGTGACAGTTCCGCAAAATGGCCTGGCCGCCAAAAATAACAAGCTCCACTGGCGCGCGACACTCCCGAAATGCGGTCCACATCGACCACCGAGGTAGGGGTGACCGCGTCGCCAACACGCCTTCCGCGAAACTGAACCCTTGGAGCCGACCGCTCCGAATACTCTGAAGGTTGTGGAGGACCACTCTGCCTTGGCGGAGGTACAAAACTAGTATCTTCTTTGGCGGTCCGCCTCGAAAGTCACCAAAGGACCACGTTGTTACGGCCTCTTCTGCGATCTTGGTCATTCGTCGACCTCTCGTGCCTCGCGTCGGTCGTGAGCTGCGTGCGGGCAATGTCCATGCGGTGAAGAGCTACTCACGAACATGCCTCTCGACATGTAATCATCGAGCCACTGTAACATATCGGTGCACTCGATCCTCCATACTAGCTACCAACGCTGGGGCGTCACAGGGCGATGAGTCGAACTCACATTGTACTCCCGAACCGTCGCGCTCTGTCTAATCATCAAAAATCTGCCGGCGTGCCTCATCTGCGGAGGCAAGAAGTGAGTGAGAAAGCCCCAAAACTCATCCCATACTGCTGGAGGTGCTCTCCCGGAAAGCTCCGTGAATCAAACCAATCGATTGCGGTATCACGCGGCCGATCGCGAACCAAAGGTCACGACTCGGTCTCTGAAGCCTTGATCACCCGCGTGATCGGAATCGCCGGATGAACTCCTGCGGATCATCCTCGAGCCTCGACCCGTAAAACTCTGGCGGGCTCTGACTCGGAAAGTCCGTAGCCTCAAACTATCTGCTCGGGGTGAACGGCTGGTGCTCTGCCCAGGCTGCTGCGTCGGCCTATCACCATATCGGCCACGACCACGGCGGCCAATCGGGCCATCTCGCTTGTAACCCATCTCCTGCGCCCCCGGTGTGGGGTGGAGGCTCAGTGCTGCGGTCTCGGCGGCCATTCTTTGCGGCTCACAACCTCTGCGGGTGGCGGCTTCACAAAACCGCCGTCGAAGCCTGACCTCAGTCTTGTGCGGGCTGTGCCTCGTACTCCTCAGTATCTCACTAGCGGTTCCTCGGTGTCTTGCCGCCCGGGGCTCTGGTTGCCTGCGCGGAGGCATAAGCGGTAAAAGCGAGATCGTTAGAGGTCCGACTTACAACGGCTCTAAGGCACGATCTCGAGAATGAGAAGAATGGAAACTAATCCTAAATGTCCTGCGACCTCACGATTATAGATGTGGTGCACAACACATCGATAATCAAGACTCTACTAGACACGATGCAGTAGACACTTTCCGAGGATTAAGCGCTCACGATACCACTTTTGTAACGACCCGTTCCGGGGCCCGTTACTGGTGCCTTATTCCGGGCACCCTAGTGACACAACATCAGAGAAAACCAGCGGAAAATAAAACTTTAAACAAGAAAAAAGATATATGATCATAAAGCAGGCCAACCCAGCGGTTACCTTCCAATAACATATATAAATACAACTCTTACAAAAGCGAGCAGTTTAATCCTTTTTACAAACCACACTTGCGATTACTGCACTCTAAGATTTACAACTATGACGGGACGGGCCGCCATACCACGAATGTACAAGAACCTACAACTCGAGAACACATGCAAAAGATAAGCCTCGGAGAAAGCGGAGCTTCCAGCAATGAGCGAGATCCTAGGCGAGGATCCACGGCCGATGTACCTCTGCGGCGTGAGCGCGGCCCGAAGGAGTCGATCTGCAAGTACCAAGTATGTGGCTGTAAAAATCAGTAATGAAATCATACTAGTCTATATAAAGCGGAGACATGTATGATAACCAAACTCTGATTCGCAACATAAAAGCGATCATGTCGATCGAGGACTCGCGCCTGTCATCACTCAAATATAACTATGGGTCTCACGCCACAACATCAATCATGTTCGCGTCACGGCGCGTGCCGGAGTCTGCATCGGTGTAGGCGTGTCCATGATGCAATAATACCAATGCCCCATGGCCACGTGCCGAATTCTACCTCGGTGTAGACGCGTCCATGTGACATCAACAATAATATCTTGGGTGATCAACCGCGTACGCGTGCCGAATTCTACCTCGGTGTAGACATGTCCATGTAACCACAATAACAATATATCGGGTAATCAACCGGCGCGTGGCGCGTGCCGGAATCTTTGCGTCGGTGTAGACATGTCCATGTGACATCAACAACAAGACGATAATCAAAATGGAAACATACGTGGAATTCTCCATCACCGCCAAGACGTCGAGTAAGTTCTTAACAAGTCGACGCCTCTGTCGAGACGCGGTAACGTAAATACCACACTTGCACAACAAAGGCTATCATCACAAACATAGGCAAGTTTCACAACAACAAGCATAGGCGAGTTTCACAACAACAAGCATAGGCAAGTTTCACACAACTCAAAGTACTTTCATTTTATGCCAAAGTCGGGTTTTAACCCCAAAGTACTACATCGTTAAGTTCTTTTAAAAGAGATCCATTACTTTTATAAAAGTCACCCTATACCGTAGTATTAGAATGACCAACCCACATTCCTTTTCAAAATCAAGTAACAACATTCTTTTCCTAAGTTCGGTTTGCCTAGTTTCAATTACTCAAGCTTACCATTTTCAAATGCTCAAGTCACTTATTTTAGAAAGGTTTCATAACTCATAGTCTTAATCTCTTTTAAAACAATTGAGTAACATATGTCATATATGTGAGTAGTTTATTCTTGTTTATAACGATCTTATTACGTGACCGTGATCTAGAAAATGTAATATCATTTTGTCTCATCTTAGCTTATGCGGATGGAGGTTTCTCTTGGTTTTAATACAACACATCATTATTCAATACATTTTCCTTTATTAACGCTGCGGTGGTGCAGTCGATACACATTCGATTTCGAAATCGGTAAACATTATCCCTTTAAAAACCAAGTACTCATTACTCACGAATGAGGTTTCACACAAACATCCACATTAAAACAAATAAGTTAAGTCTCTTATCTTATAAGATCAAGTCTCTTAACTTAACATCGATAAACCATTTTCTTACCTACATAAAGTCGTTATAACCAACTTTCCATAAAGCCGTTATAACACTTTATGTTTAAACAAACAAATACACTTAGCACATGCGTCCACCGTCTTACATAGCTACACACATATCATGCTAGAACGGATAGGAAGAGGTTCACATACCTCGCGACGAGTATCGACGATAAGCAAAATGCTCCAAGTACTACAACGCTAGCCCTTTCCACTCGCCGAGTAGAATACGCTAATCTTAGTACTTTCACCTAGAAAGGTCACAAACGTCTATTAACTTCAAAACACAAGGTTCCATTTCTCTCTGAAAAATTGGCGACTTTCCCACAGCACAGCGTAAATCTCTCTCCTATCGAGGCGGCCATCAAGCCAACCGGGGGTTTACACGTCTAACCGGGCGTGTACAATTCTACTCGATGTACTACACAAGTCTTGCGCAATACGATCCTATGTAAATACGGTGCAATTCTTTTCTTTATTCTTGGGCTTAAGTCAAAAGACATTGCGCGATCTAAGCTTAGTTCTATATATAGTATACTTCAACTATATATTCTAATAACATGTAATTTCCAATTACAAATAGAGGACAAGATAATTACCTCGATAAGCCCATAATTATCCAAGTTAAATGTCGATCCTTAGCAACGTTTAGCTCGACTCCGGTGCTCCATCCGCTCCAAACAACCCTTAGAAGTTCTAACCAACTTCTACTTAAATACTTGATCAATCAATGAAGATTTTCTTAGGGTTTCGGTTTGAGACTAAAGGGACAAAAGGGTAGTATTTTGGGCTCTACGTATAGAGGTATCTTTGGAATACTACAAGGTACAAGGCTAAGGTATTTTGGGCATTATAACAATACTTGGAAGACAACTTTCTACCAAGGGGGTAGGCTCGGCTAGCACTAGGCTAGGGGAGGGTGTTCTCGGCCAAAGGCCACACGAAAAGGGGAGGAAGGCTCTCGGTTTAGAGCTCACAAAGGGGAGGAGAGGGTTTCAAGACTTGGAAGTTTTGGAATGGATGAAGTCTTCACATTTAGGGGGTATTTATAGCAAAACCAAAGGCCAACGAGGGCGAGATCCTTCCAAGTGTATAGCAAGTGTAAGGACAAGATTAAGCCAAGTGCACCCTAAACCCTACTCCACAAAACAAGGCCTGAAACATGGCACCAAACAAGCCACAAAACAAAGGAGCGATAGGCCATGAAACGTGACCCAATCGGCCAACCCAACGCCGGCAGGGTGACAAGTGTCACCCTCCCGTTGGTCCAAAACATTTCGTCTCTCGGAAAAATTCGCAAAAATACTAAATGACATAGCCGGAATTTTCCCAACGTAAGCTGTGGAAACGTTTCGTCGGAAAACGACTCTATTCGGCACTTGTGCCCAAATTTCGAACCAAAGCCTAACTTAAGGCTCAAATTCTCCACGTACGTCCTTACGTACATACTCTGGAAATACGGGGTATAACAATGGAAAACAGATAAGAGAGGTACAAAGATATAGATGAATTCGACGAAGTGATAATAGATATTCAGTGTGATGTAGCCAAAGTGACAAATGTTGACGCAGCCAAAGACACCACTGAGTTAGTAAGTCTAACGAAAGGATAAAACAAATGTCACTTGAGGAGACAAACGGTAATAATGCAAATAAGGAGGAATAAGGAGATACTGGGGAAGAATATGGTAATAAATAGAATAAGGAAGATGATGATGGTAAGGTGGTAGAAGTAAAACAACTCATTAAGGACCCACAATTGATAGAAGAATCAAAAGCAACTCTTACTACTAAAGAACAGGTTGAAGGAGCTTTTGTAGCAGCAAAAGTTATTGAGGAGCGGAATGTTGACAAGAGTCAGGAGGTGTGTACGATGGTAACAACTCTAATAATAATGTGATAATATTAAAGGAAGATGGGATAATGATGTCGATGTGGAGCGAGAATATGGCGGTGAAAACGGCTATGTCTATCCTAAATATAATGTCAATGAGAAACTTAATCAGAGATAATATGAGGGATGATTAACATGACAAACTTAAGGACTAACTGGTGAAGGAGTTACATGAACTAGGTAGATATACTATGGTATATGCAAAGAGTGATGCATTGGGAAGGTTGTCTTTGGGATAGTTTATACTATATTGTCGACGATATGCAGGATCCTTGGCTAGTTAGTGGGGATTTCAATGTTATTATAAATGGAAGGGAGACAATATGCGATCTTCATATATATCCTGCAGAGCGTGAGGATTTTTGCATTTTGAACTAATTCATGTGAAATGTTTGAAATTGAATTTAAAGGAAGTCCTTTTAAGTAGTGGAATGAAAGAACTGATAGTGACTGTATTTTTAAGAGGTTCGATAGGATGTTGACAAACATTTATTTTAGCTTGGGCTGGACAGAATATGAAGCATTCTTTTAGGCGCTAAATCAAAATTGGAACACTGTTGTTGATTAAGATGATTTTGTTTCTTTTATACCGAAACTGAAGAATGTCAAGACTGCCCTATTATTATGGAGTAAGGAAACTTTTGGAGATGTTTTTAAGAAACTAAGTTTTAGAGAGGATATTGTTAGATTTAAAGAGGATTTGTTTGAAGAATTTTCAACAGAAGCAAATGGAATGATTTTACAAGGAGTTAAGGCAGACTTTGAAAGAGTATGAAGAAGCTTCTGGTCATTTGATTAATAAAAGGAGAGGTCTATTTATATGCATGCTAAGACTCCTAGTAAATTGATTCGGCAAGGAAAATGTATTGCTGGTTTCACAAATGGAACATTTCCATTCATGTATTTAGGATGTCCAGTACTACATGTTAGAAAGAGGAAGATAGACTATGCTGAATTAATTAAGAAGATTAAAGACAAGTTACAGGCTTGGGAAGAAAAATTATTATCACAATGAGGTAAAGCTGTTGATTACTAGTGTGTCACAAGTATGCCTATACGCATACTGCCTGCTATAAGACTTGCAAAATGTGTGATCAAAGATATACATACAAATAGTTGTAATTTTCTTCTGGTGTATAGTGAGAATGATGTTAAGGCTAAGCATTGGTTTACATGGTTAAAATGTACTTGCCTAAGGATGATAGTGGATTGGGATTCAGACCTCATTTTGGATATATTAAATGCATTGTGTAAAAAGCTATGATGGAAATCTAAGACCACGACTCTATGGGTTGACTTTTTAGGGATATGTACTCTGAAGCATTACCCTCAATATGTGCAACGGGAAGGCGGTTCTCAGGCCTTGAAAATGGTTGTTGAGGTAAAGGATAACATTGAACAAGAAATATGATGGGAAACAAAGAGTGGGACCGCTAACATTTGGTTTGATAATCGGACAGTTGGAAACATTACACCGTGTACTACTATCATAGTTTCTTAGTGATGAAAGGGTGGCGGATGTCAAGAACTACAACGCGTGGGGATTGATGAGATTTGTCAAAGCTAGGGCGATATCTACCGATGACATTGTCTCACATGTCACTACATACTTGATATATACATAATCCTTGGTGAATAATGACAAGTTCTAGTAAATTTACTGTGTCAAGTGCATGAGATTTGTTAAGATAAAAATTATATCCTCTTGATGTATATAAGTAAAGGTGGGTAAAAAAAAAGGTGTGTGTCATTCAAGATATATTTCTTCCTATGGACGATGTGAAAATTAAAATTCCAGTGGATAAAGTGTTGCATAATATTGGAATTAATATAGTATCAAGATGCTGCTGATATAATGTCTTACATCAAGGAATGAGAGATCACTTGTTTCGTACAAGGGAGTTGTCAAATCTATATGGAGCTATGTTAACAATGAAGCGGGTATACACATGAATTGTCGACATGTTAAGCATGCAAAACAGATTTGGGGGAAACGTTATATACCATTATAAATTGAAGCACATGTACAAGGTAGTACCAGCCGAAATATTGTGACAAATTCAAAAATAGAGGAATATAGCACTGCATAGAGACTCTTTAACTTTGTTCAAGGTATTACATAAGATTCAGTTGAATATTCACAAGTAATTTGGTTCCTTGACTATTTTGAATTGGTGAATTGCATGTAGGGTGCCTGAAAGTCGAGGCCGGGACCGGGCCGGACGAAGCCGGGCCGGGCCGGATCGAACCGAGGACCGAACGCCGGATTATCGGACGAGACCGGACCAATTTCTCGGTCGGCGGTCGAGTCAATTCGGTCGGTCGGGTTTGACGATTGGACCGGGTGATTCCACGGCCCCAACCCAAGCCCCCGGGCCCGATCCTCCATGCCCCCGGGCGTATTGGCGTGAAATATAGGTTGTAAATTGATCAAACTTTATACTGATCGTAACTGCGCTTTCGGACGTCCGTTTTACCTAATTTTTTTGATTTCGCGTATTTTTACGATCGGGGTGGCCAAAGCGAATAAGCGGTTTGATTCGTCCGATTTCTCCAAAAAGCGTCTATCTTGCCTCAATTTCTCTTTTCCCCCAAATCGTTACGTTTTCCCATTTTCAAATCTACGTATCTTGCGATGTACAATAGATTTCAACGTAAAAATTTCGTGGCACGCGTCGAGAATGTCAATTTGATATTGGTAATTCAATTTTAAAAAATAAAGCAGGCCGGAACCAGGCAGAATTATATAATGTTATATATTAGAAATTTAGAAAATTAGGAATTATATATATTAGGAATTTAGAAAATTATAAATTATATATATTATATATATTAGAATTATATAATTCAATATATATATATATATATTATAAAAAAATAAAAAAATAAAAATATTTTTTAGTCGGACCGGACTTAGACTGACCGGATCGAAAACCGAATTATTAAAAAACACGGACCGAAGACCGGACCGAATTTCTCGGTCCGATTTTTCGGTCCGGACCGAAATTTGTGCAGCCCTAATTGCATGTGTGTTATATTGTGGCCCTGTGAGACATCTGTTGGTTTGCTGGATACAGGTGGATAAACATAGTTATAAAGGAGACTCTGCCGAAATTTTTCTCGCATAAGACTTGTAATGAACATTCGAGGACGAATGTTTCTAAGGTGGGAAGAATGTTACACCTCGTAAGTTTAAGACAATGATTAAGAACGTCATTAAGGATTAAGATTCAATTTTTGAATTTAAGTATATTCTTACGTGTGGGTACGGAATAATTTTCGATAATAACGTATGTGGCGCCGGAAATTTCTTTAATAATAATGGTTTATATATATGAATGAATCCCGTCATGGATTAGTAAGGTATATGAGATACGACGGTAAGAATTTAAGGCAACGAAGGTTGAGATTAAATTAAGATTTACTACTTGGGGTTGTTTCTAACTAAGAGGGCATTAAAAGGGCCAAAGTGTAAAATTTTAAAGCTATTTTCAGATTTTAAATTAAAACACCCCAAACCCTTTTTCATTTCAATTCCATTCTTAAACACTAACTCTCATCTATTTCCTCTCAAATCCAAATCCGAAATTAACCTAAATCTCATAGTCAAATTAGGTTCTTACTTCTCTTCGTCATAGTCTAATTCCTCTACAATTACAAGCTTAAGAAATCACCCAAAAACAGTGGCAAAAAAACGTGTCACTGCCGAGAGTTGTATCCCAGAAATTTCGAATTTTTGGATGAAATTTTCGAAGGAAAACATGTATAAATGATGGGTTGACATTATGGAATGATTGCATGTTGAATTGGAGTTACAAAAATGAAGAATTGGGCAAGAAAAGGACCAAAACAATGGCATTTTTCGCTGGGACAGTGAGCAGATTTTCGGGACTGCTGGACAGATTTTTAGTCAAATTTGGAAGGAAATATCTCATATCATATTAAGAGTTTTTGGGTGTTTCAAAAGCCTACAATGAATTTCGTCGAGTCTAGTTTCCAACGCAACAAACCGCTCGTCGATAGGACACTGGAGTAGAGAGTTATCGACGTTACAAGTTCAGCTGACGAAGCAGTAGCTAAAAATCGGGACTGTTTTGGGGATTAAATTAAGGTATGAAAATTCTTCTTTCTATGCTATAATCAAAGTTGCTTATTGTTGTAGTTGAAGTAATGTACTTGTGTTAGGAAGAAATCTTGAATTTAGACAATGCATGTGGAATTTGGATGTTTAACCGAAATTGGACTATTTTGGGCATGCGTTGGATTTGTATGTTGTGTTGTAAATTCCATTACTAATTGCGTGTTAAAAATGGAATAACTTGTGAAGATTTAAGATGTGTTCATTATATGGATTTGTTGGAAAATAAATTGGATTATTTATTAAGGAAAGAGTAAATGGTTGCATGTTAAATGACCTAAAACTCATGAATAACTTTCGGACATTGTGCGACCCTTTACAGACTGTTTTGGTGCCATATAATCGTTGTTGCTATTATTGACATCGTCACTAATTGTGTGTTAACAATTGAAAGAAGCATTGGTACTTGGTGATGTAATTAGTTATATAAGGTGACGCGAGACTAAATGGATTTAAGAAACCAAGAAAGGAATTATGAAATCTTTTTAGACATTGTCGTAACATTTTAAGTATTGAATGAATATGGTAAATAGGTACGATAATCACCTTGATGATTTAAATTATTGTCTTTCATAAGTAACGATAAAGGTGTTATATGACGACGTATATGCGGTATATGGAGCTTATTTAGATTACATATTGAAATGGTTGGATTGTTGGTTTGAATTGGATTGTTAGTTGGAGTTGAATTGCTGGCTGATTTGGATTGTTGGAAAATTGTGGATACGCACATAAACAAAGGAAATGCTGCCCAAATTTTTATAGAAATAAGGGAGTCGTTATTCATATAACTTACATTATAAAATCAAAATTGGCGAGCGTGTTATTCCTTATTATAGGTTGAAGTACTAGACGAGGCATACCTTAATATCGAGTTGATTAGTTCGCCTAAGAGGTATGTGAGACATTTCCTTCTTTCTTTTGACATGATTTTTTATGAAAGTACGGCGGACGTACTTAACTCCTACCAGTTCAGTTTTAAAAATGATTATTTACTAGTGATTATGATTTGATATGAGTTTATGGTAATAATTTTATTGAGAGTCACATAATGATTTTAATTGCATACAGTTGCTCATGATATCTACTCGTGCTAAGTGGTACTATTTCACTCCACCGAGTCCCCGGCCAGTCATGTTCGTGCGCAGCCATGCATCATTCATCGAGTCCCTTACTAGAGGCGAGACACGTTATATATATATATATATATATATATACAGGTACATCGAGTTCCTCCATAGAGAGGCGAGACACGTTACTGTGGCAGTCTGATTCCATCGAGTCCTCCATAGAGGTCGAGACATGTTATCTGATTTTATATCTGAGGACATGATGATGATTTATGATTCAAGATACATGATATGATTTTGAACATGATTCTCGGTTTATGAAATTTGATGACTACTGTTTTACTTGCATTTGTTATTGATTTGATATTTTATGTTTTACATACTCGACATTATTTCAGATCGACCCCTTTCCCGGGGTGCATTCATGCCGCGAGTTCAGTGTTGAATAGGTGACCCTCCAGTCTACGATTTCTGTACAACAGTTGGAGAGCTCATTTTTTCCGGAGCCAGCTATTTTGGTACAGACATTTATCCTTCAGACTTATGCATATTTTGGGCACAGCGAAGTCGTACCGTCGTATATCGATATTGCACTCTTAGAAGGTCCGTAAACGATTGTGGTGGATGTTTGTACCTTGTTTTTTGGGTTTTTAATGTTGTTATCTAGTGGCAGCCTTGCCGGCTTGCTTATTTTGATTATGCCTTTGTGCACGTGATGTTGGTGGGTGGCAGCCTAGTCGGCTAGCCTATTATGATTTGTTGTTTTGGCAGACTTGTCGGTTCGCCCATTTTAGGGATATGTTGTAAAAGCAGCGTTGTGCTGTCGAAATTTCTATAAATCTCTGTATTAGATAAATTAAGAGTGACAGGTTAGCAAGGACGTCGATTAGGGCGGCTTAGTCGCGACCGTCGGGTCGGTCGTGAACGCTTTCTGCGTCATTTACTCGCGTGACGTCGACCTAGGTACTCTCTCGTCTTATTCCAATTTGAACAATAATCGTGGTATAATTATTGGTAATGGTAATTCAATGTAAAATCGTGGTTATGGTCATAAAACGTTGTCCCCGTCCGACTCTTATTTTGAAAATATTCTTCATGCCTAAATTGATTAAAATTTGGTGTTGACAATAAATTCACCAATAATAATTTTGTTTCTGTTGAATTTGATCCATTTAGGTTTTCTGTGAAGGATTTAAAGACGAAGATTCCTCTAATGAGGTGTGATAGTAGGGGAGATCTTTATCCTATCACGCCATATTTTGGTCTCTCACGTCCAGCCTTGCCATCTACTTTGCGACCACTTGCTCCTTCGTGGCATGCTCGTCTAGGTCACGGGGTTGTCTATTTTGTCTTCCTTATATAAAAATAATTTTATTTCATGTAAGTGCAGCGTAGTACTCCAAATTGTCAATCTTGTTCTTTAGGACACAAATTGTTTAATTGTCGTTTGTAGACTCTAATTCTCATACTTAATCCATTTGATATTATTCATAGCGATTTGACATCTCTCATTCTCAGTTCTTTGGGTCATATTATTATGTTATATTTTTAGATGATTATTCTAATTTTTTATGAACTTTTCCTATAGCGAAAAATCTCAAGTTTTCCCACTTTCTTAAAATTTAGAGCTTTCATTAGAAAACAATTCGAATGGAAAATAAAAATATTCAATGTGATAATGACAAGAGTATGATAATGGGGTGTTTGAAATTTTGTGTTAATAATAGGATCAATTTTTATTTTCTTGTCCTCATAGGACTTCACAAAATGGAAACGTCGAATGCAAAGTCGTACCATTGAAAACATTGTCCAAACTTTATTGATTCATGCTTAGTACCCCGCGTTTTGACATCATGCTCTGAATGACTACATATCTTCTTAATTTTCTTTCTATCAAAGGTTTGACATATTTGTCTCATCTTCAAATTTTATATAATAAGACTCCTTCGTATTTACATCTTAGAGTCTTTGGGTGATTATGTTATTCATTGTTTCCATCTACCACAATTAACAAAACTTCATGCCTGTTCTACTCCTTGTGTGTGTTTGAGTTATCCGTCTAATCATCGTGGTTATAAATGTTTTGATTTATCATCTAATAAAATCATCATTAGTCGCCATGTTATTTTTGATGAGTCTAAATTCCCGTTTGATAAAGTATGTAGTCCCGTGCCTAGTTCGTATAATTTTTTGGATGATGGTATCTTTCTGTATATTATCCACCATTTATCGTACTTATCCCGCACCTCAAATCCACCAACGAGCCCACTTCCCGATGACCCCACAATTTTCTCGCCTCAGTCCAGTGGGTCAGACTCACGGTCCAGTCCATCTATCGGAACTGGACTAGTAATCTAGCCCACTGACAGTATTCAAATTATTGGGCACGGGCTGTGGCGACCTAGTCCTCTTCTTGCCCAATCGATTCGATCCGGTCACTGTCCAAATTTCACCCAATTCTCCCCTGAGTCACAGACCAGTCATTTGTAGTCAACGGGATATTTTTAAACTAAAAAGACATTTTAATTTAAATTCTAATATTCTTAAATCACCCCTACCCCGTAATTCTGTGTCTGCTCTAAATTACCCAAATTAGAAAATTGCTATGACCGATGAATATAGTGCTCTTATTGATAATAAGAAACGAGAGTTAGTGCTCCGTTCATCTGGTGTTAATATTATTCGATCTATATGAATTTTTGCTCATAAATACAATTTTGACGATTCGTTTGCAAGGCGTAAGACTCGTCTTGTGGTGATGGTAAGACTCAACAAGTTGATGTGGATTGTGGTGAGACATTTAGTCTGGTGGTCAAACCGGCTACCATTCACATTGTGCTCAACTTAGCTCTTTCGAAAGCATGGCTCATTTATCAGTTAGATGTGATGAATGTTTTCTTACATGGTGATCTCAAAGACACATTTTATATGCATCATCCCCTGGGGGTTTAGGGATCCCAAATATCCTCGTCATGTCTGTTTGTTGAAGAAGTTTTTGTATGGGCTTAAGCAGTTTCCACGAATTTGGTATAAGAGGTTTGCATACTATTTTCGACTATTGGGTTCTCTCACAACATGTTTGATAATTAATTGTTCATATATCATTGTGGTCCTTCCTTGACTTATATACTCTTATATGTGGATGCTATTAACTTGACTGTGATGCATTACGCCAGTCTATCATGACAATGCTCAGTTTTGAGTTTGCTATGAAAGACTTGGGGGCCTTGAGTTACTTTTTGGGGATTGTTGTCACTCGTCATGCATGTGGGTTGTTCTTATCCCAGAGAAAATATGCAAATGAGATCATTGAGAGCGCTGAGATGTCATCATGTAACTCCACTTCCACTCCGGTTGATACTAAACCCAAGTTTGGTGCTACGGCTTACTCATCTTATGATCGAAGTCTTGCACGGGCTCTTCAGTATCTTACTTTCACGAGACCAGAAGTGTGTTTGTTTATGCATGATCACAGGGTTGAGCACATGAATGCACTCAAACGCATTATTAGGTACATCCAGGGGACACTTGACTCTGGCTTGCATTTGTATCTTTCATCGACATCTACACTTGTCTCGTATACAGATGATGATTTGGAAAGATGTCGAGACACCAGACGGTCTACGTCTGGCTATTGTATGTTTTTTGGTAATAACTTGGTCTCTTGGCCTGCAAAGCGTCAGTCGACTTTATCACGTTCCAATGCATATGCTGAGTATTGAGGGGTAGCCAATGTGATTTCTGAATCATGTTGGTTACGTAATCTACTTTTAGAGCTTCATTGTCTATTCATAAAGCTACCTTGGTTTATTGTGATAATGTTAGTGTCATCTACCTTTTAATGTCCGGTTGACGTCGCGACTAAACATATCGAGATGGACATTCACTTTGTTCGCGAAAAGGTAGCTCGTGGACAAGTACGCGTCTGTCATATTTCTTCCAGATATCAAATTGCATACATCTATACAAAGGGTCTTCCTAAATACTTTTGAAGATTTTAGGGACGATCTCGTCACGAAGATCGTCCGTATGACTACGTGTGTGTTAAGAATACACGTGATATACACAAATGTATATCACATGTTTGGTCACTAAATTGTACATATTAGTTTAGGTAATATTTGAGTGTAATTAGTATTGTACACTTATCATAATTATATAATTAATGTCCAAGTAGAATAAGATTTTAGGAGTAGAATATGAATAAGATTTTCCTATTATGAAAAGATCTCAATTGTATATATACTCTTTCCATTAATGAAAATAGTCAAGAGATTATTTCTTTCAAAATCTAAGATTCTTTCATCTCAATTCAAATATATTATTTTTAATTTAAATTTTTAAGTAGTTTTATTTTCTATTCAAATTTAAACATTTTTAGATATCATATTTTTCCATAGTTAACAACATATTATTTCCACATTAAAATGTAATTACACAGATAACACAAAAATTACTTTCGTATAAGTTTAACTTTTAAAAATGTAATTGAATCTTATATTTTTAAAAATAAACTGTTTGATGAATTAGAAACGAGAATTGGACATATTTTCACTAGTCGGAAAGTACTAAAAAAGTTGAAGAAACACGTGAAAACTGAAAAATGAAGAATAACAACTGAACAAACGAAAGGGGTATTGTAATTACAGTACAAGACGATCAATAAAAAAGTATCTTGGCTTTGGTGGCAAAGGTTGTGTTATTGCATTTTAATGTGGAAAGAATATGTCGATCTAAAAATATTTGAATTTTAATTTAAAATGAAAGATATTAGTATTTGAATATTTGAATTGAGATAAAAGAATCATAGATTTGAAAATGTGGCTTAATAGAAAGCATGGTTTGATTCTATTGCGGCTTTTTAACCGGGTCATATTTAGTTGGGTATAAAATATGAGTTTGATTAAATGTGTTTGATGAGTTAAATAAGTCTATTATTAAAAACAATGGGCTTTAATGACATGATATGACAATTAGAAGAGAAAAAAATGTTTTATATAATAAAAAGCTAAACTCAAAGAAAAAAGTACAAGTAAGCGATGCTATGCCTTATTTTTAGGGGTGACAATTGGGTAGGTTAGGGCGGGTTAGGGCAGGGTAAGTCTTGACCTGCTAAGATGTTAACCCGCCCTGCCCTTCCCCGTTTAGTATTTTTTAAAAATTTGTTCTTCCCTACCCTGCTCCGTTAAGTCATGTCCCGTCTTGCCCTATTTATGTTTATGAAACAAGACACAAATTTTAAACAGTGATAACTTTTAAACCGTAAGTCGGATTTATCTCTGTAAAGTCTCAAACTGTCGATAACGGAGTAATCTAGAACTTTTATTCAGCACAAACTTTCATATTATTTACCTATTTGTACAGTTTTTACGTTATACATTCTGTCATTCCAGATTTCGGTTGATCCGAGGCAGAAATTTTAAACAGTGATAACTTTTAAACCGTAGGTCGGATTTATCCCCATAAAGTATCAAACTGTCGATAACGGAGTAATATACAACTTTTATTCAGCACAAACTTTCAGATTCTTTACCAATTTGTACAGTTTTTACATTATACATTCTGCCCCTCCAGATTTCGATTGATCCGAGGCAGAAACTTTAAACAGTGATAACTTTTAAATCGTAAGTCGGATTAATCCCCGTAAAGTCTCAATATGACCGTAACAAAATGTACAACTCTATAAAATTTTATCCAATTCTAACAAGTACAACCCATCGTAACAGATTATAATTTTACAATCCAAACTAGTTAGAATTTTCTAAAAATTATAACCTATTCCCTGCCCTGCCCTATTTAAAATTTTCTAAACATGTGTTTTGACTGCATCCCTACTCTGCTGTCTTGTTTAAGCATTGTCACCTTGCGTTTAATGTTTGACATGTCCTACTCCTGCTCAATTTGCCATCCCTACTTATTTTACTAATCCTATTAAGATATTTTGATATCTTGTTTATGAACGCACTACTTGGTTATTTGATAAAATTTATAAGAATTAATTTTTTGTTGATAATTTTTACAAAATTGTACTTGGAATTTTCATATTTACATATATCCAAACAAAATTTCAAATCCAAACCATAATTTCAAATTCTTGTTCAAATGCCAATCACATATGACGAAAAAAACATTAGATCTCGATAAAGTGAAATTATTTTGCCTGTAGAGTGTTACTGCTGACCCTTTGTCATCTTCATTGAAAAACTAATTCAACCTTCATAATTGGCGATTTGATTTTCTGAACGTCGACATATTTGAAGTTCCATTTCCACCACAAAAGCCTTCTTAAATTTTGAAGTTCCATTTCCACCGCAAAGCCTTCTAAATTAATATATTTCTTTGACTTCTACAACAACATTTTATCATTTTCCTTTCCATGATGTTGACTTTGCTAGTTTGCTCTTTCGTATGATCGTCCCTTTGGTCTTATTGACAATTTTTGCTTGGAATATCGACTCTTTTTACGTGATTTTGTTAAGAGTTTAGCCCGATATGAAATGAGCATGAAATCACGATATGGGCGTTGTGATCATAAATCTTATAAACTAGGCTTTTGGGGTTGAGTTAGAACAAAATTTATTCTTTACATGATATAAAGTCAGTCATTTTAATTATTTGTTCATTTGTCACAGATGTTGTCGCTCGAGTTATATTATTCACGTTTGATTAACAAGATGCAGCGCGTGTGAGAGTTTTAAGAGTCTCATCTGGGATATGGAGATTGAGCAATCTTCATCCTACTGTTAGTTTTGAGGTTGAGTTAGGTCAAAAATGCATTCTTTACGTATTTGTTCTTCTACTTTGATAAAATTGGCCATTCTTGGACACGTGTATCACGTGGTATGCACACGCTGCCAATAAAAGGTTCCACAATTTTATCATATTTACTGCCGCACTTATGACTACATTTCAGACTTTCTTGCTTTTCATCTTAGATGATTCATTCAAGTTCCTCAATCTCTCAGATACCCAGTCGCGTCGGGCATCCAATGTATTCCTGCTTGCTTACTTTCTATTTAATGGAGGAATAAGAGAAAAATATAACAGTAAATGTTACGGAGTACTATTTATGAATAAATATATAAATTGGTCAAAGGCACTCTCCTACGAAACTGTTTTAGTGATGTGAACTGTTTTTCTAGAATTAAATAAGTATACCTCCACGATAGAAAATGCAGGAACAATAAAATTTAACCAGCAAATATGAACAAAGAACAGGTATAATGAATTAAGGGGTTGTTTGGTATGCGAGATAAGGTGGGATATTCCGAAATTAAATTTGGGAAGGTATAAATTTATTTCGGGATAGCTTTATACCTTTGAATCCCAAATCCGATCTAATCAGAAAATAATAAATAAGCGAAGAACAAATAACACACACAGATTTATAGTGATTCACCCTCAATGCGAGAGCTACGTCCACTTTGCCACTTTTAATATATTCAAATAGGGAGTTTGAGTTTACAATTATATCTTTCTCTCTTGCTCGACCTCTCAAAAAGAAAAACGGCGCCCTAGTCTATATAGGCTCCACAACTCAACAATCTCCCACTTGGAGACTAATTTCAATCATCCGTCTCCATCTGCAGTCGCGATTCTGATCCTCATCCAAGGAGTCCAACTGAAGTTGCACACAACTTCAGTTTATCATTCGGCACGACCTTCGTCAACATGTCTGTTGGATTCTGGCTCCCTATGATCTTCTCAAGCACTAATACTCCATCTTTCAAAGTTGATCTGATGAAATGGTACCAAAGTTGTATGTGATTCGTGCGAGCATGGTAGACCAGGTTCTTTGTCAAATGAATGACACTCTGAATATCACAATATAGCACACTCAAACTTTCTAAATTTTTCATCTCAGTTGATTGATTCAAGTTCTTCAATCTTTGGAAAAACTTTCTAAATTTTTGTCAAATGAGATGTGCCAGCTTTTGGCCCTCCTGACAAAAGCTTAGCACAAAAGTTACATTCGGCTTTCGTTTCACCGTTAACCTTCTTCTTTTTATAATTTTTCCAAACTTCTGATGTATGCCTACTAGTAAGAGATATATTAGAAGGGTCAAGGTCTAATTCTGTTTCATTTGGACCCTCTAAAGGAATCAAATTTGCACTGGAAAAACCTTCAAAATTATTTTCCGTTCCGAATGATTTATAGTTCTTATCTATGTGGATGATTTGCTTATAACTAAAAATGATGCCTAATCGACTACTTTCCCATTTTGTGAGGACGTATGTAGATAAGAACACTGAAACGATATACCATTATCCTTACAAAATTCTCTAAATGCTCCATTATCAAACTCTCTTCCATTATCACATTGAATGTTCTTAATTTTCCATTCAAATTGAATACGGATGAATGCTCTAAATGATATGAATGTGGAATAAACTTTAGACTTTTTAGATAACGGAAACGTCCACAAAAAATTAGAATAATCATCCAAAAATAACACATAATAACGGTGGGCCAAAGAGCTCAAAACGGAAGATGTCCACAAATTACTATGAATAATATCAAATGACAACAACGTACTAGAATTGAAGTCAACAAATATCAATTTAACATGTTTTCCAAACGAACATGAAATATAAACATTAGTACTACGAGTATTATTACACTCAATAAATTTATTTGTTTTGAAGGGAGAAAGAACGGACGATCCCCCGTTAGAGTAGTATCATGCTTAAATCTCAACATGAAATGCAACTTCCTAGAGCGGCACTACTACAACATAATATAGGTACCAATAAAAACTCTGCAACATAATAAATCAAATACGTGGAGTTGCAACGACTAACAAAGGAAACTTTCGTCTGACTGTAATGCCAGAGGCTTCATCCACATCCAAATCTTCAGGTTTTGCTCCATTTGGTAACGAGAGTTCAAAATGAAACAACATTCTTGCCAATGCCAATTCATTCACAACCTTAGCGAATGTGATCCCGGGACAACCTCTTCGACCCGCACCAAATGGAATTAACTCAAAATGCAACCCTTTGTAATCCACAGAACTATCCATAAACCTTTCTGGTTGAAATTCCTCGGGATTTTCCCATATGGTTGGATCCCTGGAGATAACCCACGGACAAACAATGACTTGAGTTCCAGCAGCTACGTCGTAGCCCAACACTTTGGTGTCCTTTATTGCTTCCCGGGGAAGCAATGGGACCGGAGAATGAAGTCGTAGACTCTCTTTCATCACTGCCCTTAAATAAGGCATGTGTTCCAAGTCATCCTCTGTTACGTCTGATTTCCCTTGAGTTACTTGTCTCACCTCGTCTCTTAATTTTCGCAATGTTTTTGGATTTTTGATGAGCTCATTCATTGTCCATTCTAAAAGAGTGGAGGTTGTATCAGTTCCGGCAGCAAACATATCCATGATAATCGCTTTAATTGAATCTATTTCAACCTTAAAACCCGACTTGTTTTCTTTCTGAACTTGGAGCAATATATCCACAAAGTCTGCTGCCCCTTCTTCTATGTCATCTATTTTCTTCTCCTTGTGTTCCTCAATCACACCCTCCAAGAATGCATTAAACTCATCAGCCACTTTGTCCACTTTGGCGTTTAAACCGTTGAAACGATTTACCCATGCTAGCCACGGCATGTAATCTCCAATATTAAAAACTCCCAACAATTCGACAAGCTCATCGTGATATGTCTTGAATTTTCTCCCTTCTTCCCCATCACAATACTTTCTTCCTAATGCCACTCTACAAAGCACGTCGTTCGTCATGCTCACGAACAACTCCGTCAAATCGACAACTTCGATTGAGTCCCTAATCTTTTGGAGAAGAAGAGAAGTTTCTTCTTCCCTGATTTTGCTAAACGATTGGACTCTTTTGTTGTTTAAAAGCTGAAGCATGCAAACACTTCTAGCGTTCCTCCAGTACTCCCCATATGGGGTGAAGGCCACATCCTTTGGGCCAAAGAAAAGCTTGCTCGGAATGATGGATTTGGGCTTGTTAGCAAAACCCATATCTTGGGTTTTCATGGTCTGTGAAGCTGCTTCGGCTGAGGAAGCAATCAGCACCGGCACGCTGCCGAACTGAAGCATCATCATCGGACCATGTTGGTTCGTTAGTTTTTGGAGAGAGCGATGTGGTTGTAGGCCCAGTTGGTGAAAGTTTCCGATGAATGGAAGCTTTGGGGGAGATGGGGGAAGATTTTTCTTGGATTTTTTGGATGAAAGCTGGACAAGTGATATTACAACAAATGACAACAAAAATAAGAAAGAAAAAACTGCAAATGTGGAAATCATTTTATTTTCGGTTGTAATTTGTTTTATCCTTTGCAAGAAATAGAAGATATATTTGGTTAAATCAACATGATTGAGAACTGGGGAGTTGTTCTCATTTTATAGATGTTCACCAAGTAGAAGCTGCCATTATTTTATTACAAAAAAAAACCAATTGTAAGGGGTTGTGTGGGCATTGTTTGCAGCCGATAAAACACAAAGAAAGCTACAATTTTGAAAAGTCAAGCTAGAGGTACCGTGTGTTTAGTTCTACGGTGGACATAATTAATTTTTAAAAAATTGATTTTGACATAATTAAGTTTGACAATAATTGATTTATGTTTGAATGAAACAATGTAAAAGTGATTGTTATCAATGCATGATGTTTGAATAATTTTGATCAAAATTGTTTTTGAAGGTAAAATTACCAAAATAGACATTTAGTCAAATACATATAAATAAAAATTACTAAAATGAAAGTATGTAAATAAAAATTACAAATAGATAATAGAATTTAAAGTGCAATATAGTACTTAAATATTATTAAATATTATTACAATATTATTATATATTACTAAATATTATTACAAAATTATTAAATATTACTAAATATTATTAAATATTATTACAATATTATTAAATATTATTAAAATACTAAACTAAAAGGGTAATGAAGGAAAAGTTAAAAACTCAAATTGAAATAAATATAGAATTGATTATACCATACTCACCTTAGAAGCTAGAAATTGTAGTTTATTTTAGAATCAATTTTGAAGAGAAGATTTGATTTTGGAGAGAAAATTCAAACAACCCAATTTTGCTCATTTTCACGACCAAAATTGAGGTTTAGAGCTCAAATTTAAAAACAATATCTTAATTATTAAGATATTTTAATCTTAATAAAGACAAATGCCCCCTAATTAATAAGAATTATATTATTACTATTGTTTCTTTTAAAACAACAAAACTACTCAACTATTACTATTTTCTTCAAAATATACTAAATATCTCAAAAGACTCATTCTTTTCTAGTTGTCAAGTCTGTCATGTGATAAAGTCAACTTGTTTTGTTTGAATATTACACATTTAATTAATCAAGCTTTTATACCCAATCAAATATGACTAGGTTTAAAAAGTGGCAAAGAAATCAAATCATACTTTCTATTAAGCCATTTTTTAAATCTGTTAAGAATACACGTGATATACTATATCATGTGTTGGCCACGAAATTGTACATATTAGTTTAGGTAATATTTAGGTGTAATTAGTATTGCACACTTACTATAATTATATAATTAGTGTCCAAGTAAAATAAGGTTTTAGGAGTAGAATAGGAATAAGATTTTTCTATTTATGTAAATTGTATATATACTCTTTCAATTAATGAAAATAATCAAGAGATTATTTCTTTCATGGTATCAGAAGTCTAGGTTAATTTTCTCTCCCAAAAATTTTCGTCCAAATAGCCGATATCCGACCTCCCTTCCTTGGTTTCCGTGCCCGAAAATTATTTTTCTCTTCCCATATTTTTCTTCCAAATCCCTACATCACGTCTTGCATTGCTATTATGGCTAAGAACACATTTCACCCTGCCTTTGCTGTTTCTACTATCAAGAATCACATTCATATTGTTCTTGAAATAGAAAACGTCCAATATGCGACGTGGGTCGAGTTGTTCAAATTTCATGCACGCTTGCATCAAGTCCTCCATTACGTTATTCTCGCGCATCCTACGGATACAATAGTGCCAAAACACTAGGATGATCCAAAGTTATGGACAATACTTGATGTTATTTTTTCCCAGTTGATTTATTCCACTATTTCTATCGACCTGTTGCAAATGATTATCGAACCTGACGCTACAACAATAGAGGCTTGGAATAGAGTACGTGATATATTTCAGGATAATCAAATTTTCGTGTTGTTACCTTGGAGCAGGAATTCTCCACGTCAATAAGGAAGATTTCCGCAACGTTTCAGCATATTGCAAAAGGTTGAAGGAATTAGCGGACCAACTCCGCAACGTTGGTGCAGGCCTTTCTGATGCCTATAGTGGTGTTGGCACGCATCTTCGTCACAACAATCCTCTCCCACAATTTTATCAGGCTCGTTCTATGCTTACGTTCGAAGAAGTCGGCTTGGCCAAAGAGGCGGCTACCGGTGCTAATCCCATAGTCATAATGACGTCCGCCACACATTCTCAGGTTTTGTTGATATTTCAGGCCAAAATCGTGCTCACGGTGGCTGTTAAGTGTATTTTGTATACACTTTTGAGTCTTTTTTAGTTAGTATTTTACTCTTTTATTTTGCGTTTAGTATAGTGTTAGGTGTGTTTTCTTTCGTTTGTGTCACAACGGTCATAAAGGAGAAGATACTACTTTTGAGGATGAAATGAGCTTAACTGAAGATGAAAATTGCACAAGCACAGCCCAAGGAATGAAACCTAAGAAGTGCCAAGAAGAACAGAAGAAATCGCGATTCCGACAAAAATCAAAGAGGCACGCGGTTACTGGCCAAATAACAGCGGTGCCATGGAACCATGATCGGAAAATTAGCACCTAGGCGTAAAAATTGCGAAAGTCCAAATCGAAACAGTCGAAGGCAGCGGATTCGCCATGGAATCGCTGTGCCATATTTCTGGAAGCTACAGTGATTTAGGCTGAATAAGCACCGCGATCTTTGACAACGATCAGCGGTCTTGGCGTAAAAATCAGAATCCGAGTCGAAATTGGACAAGGGTAAATTTTAAACAGTGATAACTTTTAAATCGTAAGTCGGATTAATCCCCGTAAAGTCTCAATATGACCGTAACAAAATGTACAACTCTATAAAATTTTATTCAATTCTAACAAGTACAACTCATCGTAACAGATTATAATTTTACAATCCAAACTAGTTAGAATTTTCTAAAAATTATAACATATTCCCTGCCCTGCCCTATTTAAAATTTTCTAAACATGTGTTTTGACCTGTCCTCTGCTACCTGTCTGTTTAAGCATTGTCGCCTGCCTGCTTAATGTTTGACATGTCCTACCCCGCCCTGCTCAATTTGCCATCCCTACTTATTTTACTAATCCTATTAAGATATTTTGATATCTTGTTTATGAACGCACTACTTGGTTATTTGATAAAATTTATAAGAATTAATTTTTTTGTTGATAATTTTTACAAAATTGTACTTGGAATTTTCATATTTACATATATCCAAACAAAATTTCAAATCCAAACCATAATTTCAAATTCTTGTTCAAATGCCAATCACATATGACGAAAAAAACATTAGATCTCGATAAAGTGAAATTATTTTGCCTGTAGAGTGTTACTGCTGACCCTTTGTCATCTTCATTGAAAAACTAATTCAACCTTCATAATTGGCGATTTGATTTTCTGAACGTCGACATATTTGAAGTTCCATTTCCACCACAAAAGCCTTCTTAAATTTTGAAGTTCCATTTCCACCGCAAAGCCTTCTAAATTAATATATTTCTTTGACTTCTACAACAACATTTTATCATTTTCCTTTCCATGATGTTGACTTTGCTAGTTTGCTCTTTCGTATGATCGTCCCTTTGGTCTTATTGACAATTTTTGCTTGGAATATCGACTCTTTTTACGTGATTTTGTTAAGAGTTTACGCGATATGAAATGAGCACGTGAAATCACGATATGGACGTTGACAATCCTCATCTTATAAACTAGCTTTTGGGGTTGAGTTAGGCTCAAAATTTATTTCTTTACATGATATAAGAGTCAAGTCATTTTAATTATTTGTTCACTGATACCGATGTTGTACCCTCAAGTTATATTATTCACGTTTCAATTAACAAGATCTGGGCGCGTGTGAGAGTTTTAAGAGTCATCTGGATATGGAAGATTGAGCAATACTCATCCTACTGGTAGTTTTGAGGTTGAGTTAGGTCAAAAATGCATTCTTTACGTATTTGTTCTTCTACTTTGATAAAATTGGCCATTCTTGGACACGTGTATCACGTGGTATGCACACGCTGCCAATAAAAGGTTCCACAATTTTATCATATTTACTGCCGCACTTATGACTACATTTCAGACTTTCTTGCTTTTCATCTTAGATGATTCATTCAAGTTCCTCAATCTCTCAGATACCCAGTCGCGTCGGGCATCCAATGTATTCCTGCTTGCTTACTTTCTATTTAATGGAGGAATAAGAGAAAAATATAACAGTAAATGTTACGGAGTACTATTTATGAATAAATATATAAATTGGTCAAAGGCACTCTCCTACGAAACTGTTTTAGTGATGTGAACTGTTTTTCTAGAATTAAATAAGTATACCTCCACGATAGAAAATGCAGGAACAATAAAATTTAACGACGTATATGCGGTATATGGAGCTTATTTAGATTACATATTGAAATGGTTGGATTGTTGGTTTGAATTGGATTGTTAGTTGGAGTTGAATTGCTGGCTGATTTGGATTGTTGGAAAATTGTGGAATCTGCATAAACAAAGGAAATCTTTGAAATTTTTATAGAAATAAGGGAGTCGTTATTCATATAACTTACATTATAAAATCAAAATTGGCGAGCGTGTTATTCCTTATTATAGGTTGAAGTACTAGACGAGGCATACCTTAATATCGAGTTGATTAGTTCGCCTAAGAGGTATGTGAGACATTTCCTTCTTTCTTTTGACATGATTTTTTATGAAAGTACGGCGGACGTACTTAACTCCTACCAGTTCAGTTTTAAAAATGATTATTTACTAGTGATTATGATTTCAGTAACAGAGTTTATGGTAATAATTTTATTGAGAGTCACATAATGATTTTAATTGCATACAGTTGCTCATGATATCTACTCGTGCTAAGTGGTACTATTTCACTCCACCGAGTCCCCGGCCAGTCATGTTCGTGCGCAGCCATGCATCATTCATCGAGTCCCTTACTAGAGGGCCGAGACACGTTATATATATATATATATATATATATATACAGATTACATCGAGTTCCTCCATAGAGGGCCGAGACACGTTACTGTGCAGATCTGATTCCATCGAGTCCTCCATGAGGTCGAGACATGTTATCTGATTTTATATACTGATACGAGCATGATGATTTATGATTCAAGATACATGATATGATTTTCGACATGATTCTCGCTTTATGAAATTTGATGACTGCTTTACTTGCAATCGTTGTTATTCATTTGATATTTTATGTTTTACATACTCAAGACATTATTTCAGATCGACCCCCTCTGGGGCGTTCATGCCCGCAGTTCAGTGTTGAATAGGTGACCCTCCAGTCTACGATTTCTGTACAACAGTTGGAGAGCTCATTTTTTCCGGAGCCAGCTATTTTGGTACAGACATTTATCCTTCAGACTTATGCATATTTTGGGCACGACGGGGTCATGTCCCGTCATATGTCAGTATTGCACTCTTAGAGGTCCGTGTAGCGGTTGTGTGGATGTTTGTACCTTGTTTTTGGGTTTTTAATGTTGTTATCTAGTGGCGGCCTTAAACGCTTATTTTGATTATGCCTTTGTGCACGTGATGTTGGTGGGTGGCAGCCTAGTCGGCTAGCCTATTATGATTTGTTGTTTTGGCAGACTTGTCGGTTCGCCCATTTTAGGGATATGTTGTAAAAGCAGCGTTGTGCTGTCGAAATTTCTATAAATCTCTGTATTAGATAAATTAAGAGTGACAGGTTAGCAAGGACGTCCAATTAGGACGCTTAGTCGCGACCCGTCGGGTCGGGTCGTGACAGACACCTGCGTCACTACTCACATGACGTCTGACCTAGGTACTCTCTCGTCTTATTCCAATTTGAACAATAATCGTGGTATAATTATTGGTAATGGTAATTCAATGTAAAATCGTGGTTATGGTCATAAAACGTTGTCCCCGCCCCATCCAGCTCTTATTTTGAAAATATTCTTCATGCCCCTAAATTGATTAAAATTTGGTGTTGACAATAAATTCACCAATAATAATTTTGTTTCTGTTGAATTTGATCCATTTAGGTTTTCTGTGAAGGATTTAAAGACGAAGATTCCTCTAATGAGGTGTGATAGTAGGGGAGATCTTTATCCTATCACGCCATATTTTGGTCTCTCACGTCCAGCCTTGCCATCTACTTTTGCAGCCCTTGCTCCTTCCTTGTGGCATGCTCGTCTAGGTCACCCGGGGTTGTCTATTTTGTCTTCCTTATATAAAAATAATTTTATTTCATGTAAGGGTACGCGTAGTACTCCAAATTGTCAATCTTGTTCTTTAGGACACAAATTGTTTAATTGTCGTTTGTAGACTCTAATTCTCATACTTAATCCATTTGATATTATTCATAGCGATTTGACATCTCTCATTCTCAGTTCTTTGGGTCATATTATTATGTTATATTTTTAGATGATTATTCTAATTTTTTATGAACTTTTCCTATAGCGAAAAAATCTCAAGTTTTTCCCACTTTCTTAAAATTTAGAGCTTTCATTAGAAAACAATTCGAATGGAAAATAAAAAATATTCAATGTGATAATGACAAAGAGTATGATAATGGGGTGTTTCGGAAATTTTGTGTTAATAATAGGATCAATTTTTATTTTTCTTGTCCTCATAGGACTTCACAAAATGGAAACGTCGAATGCAAAATTCGTACCATTGAAAACATTGTCCAAACTTTATTGATTCATGCTTCCGTACCCCCTTCGTTTTGACATCATGCTCTACAAATGACTACATATCTTCTTAATTTTCTTTCTATCAAAGGTTTGACATATTTGTCTCATCTTCAAATTTTATATAATAAGACTCCTTCGTATTTACATCTTAGAGTCTTTGGGTGATTATGTTATTCATTGTTTCCATCTACCACAATTAACAAAACTTCATGCCTGTTCTACTCCTTGTGTGTGTTTGAGTTATCCGTCTAATCATCGTGGTTATAAATGTTTTGATTTATCATCTAATAAAATCATCATTAGTCGCCATGTTATTTTTGATGAGTCTAAATTCCCGTTTGATAAAGTATGTAGTCCCGTGCCTAGTTCGTATAATTTTTTGGATGATGGTATCTTTCTGTATATTATCCACCATTTATCGTACTTATCCCGCACCTCAAATCCACCAACGAGCCCACTTCCCGATGACCCCACAATTTTCTCGCCTCAGTCCAGTGGGTCAGACTCACGGTCCAGTCCATCTATCGGAACTGGACTAGTAATCTAGCCCACTGACAGTATTCAAATTATTGGGCACGGGCTCTTTGGCCGACCTAGTCCTCTTCTTGCCCGATCCAATTCGGTCAGTCCATTTGCCCAAATTTCACCCAATTCTCCCCTGAGTCACAGACCAGTCATTTGTAGTCAACGGGATATTTTTAAACTAAAAAGACATTTTAATTTAAATTCTAATATTCTTAAATCACCCCTACCCCGTAATTCTGTGTCTGCTCTAAATTACCCAAATTAGAAAATTGCTATGACCGATGAATATAGTGCTCTTATTGATAATAAGAAACGAGAGTTAGTGCTCCGTTCATCTGGTGTTAATATTATTCGATCTATATGAATTTTTGCTCATAAATACAATTTTGACGATTCGTTTGCAAGGCGTAAGACTCGTCTTGTGGTGATGGTAAGACTCAACAAGTTGATGTGGATTGTGGTGAGACATTTAGTCTGGTGGTCAAACCGGCTACCATTCACATTGTGCTCAACTTAGCTCTTTCGAAAGCATGGCTCATTTATCAGTTAGATGTGATGAATGTTTTCTTACATGGTGATCTCAAAGACACATTTTATATGCATCATCCCCTGGGGGTTTAGGGATCCCAAATATCCTCGTCATGTCTGTTTGTTGAAGAAGTTTTTGTATGGGCTTAAGCAGTTTCCACGAATTTGGTATAAGAGGTTTGCATACTATTTTCGACTATTGGGTTCTCTCACAACATGTTTGATAATTAATTGTTCATATATCATTGTGGTCCTTCCTTGACTTATATACTCTTATATGTGGATGCTATTAACTTGACTGTGATGCATTACGCCAGTCTATCATGACAATGCTCAGTTTTGAGTTTGCTATGAAAGACTTGGGGGCCTTGAGTTACTTTTTGGGGATTGTTGTCACTCGTCATGCATGTGGGTTGTTCTTATCCCAGAAAATATGCAAATGAGATCATTGAGAGCGCTGAGATGTCATCATGTAACTCCACTTCCACTCCGGTTGATACTAAACCCAAGTTTGGTGCTACGGCTTACTCATCTTATGATCGAAGTCTTGCACGGGCTCTTCAGTATCTTACTTTCACGAGACCAGAAGTGTGTTTGTTTATGCATGATCACAGGGTTGAGCACATGAATGCACTCAAACGCATTATTAGGTACATCCGGGACAACGACTCGGCTTGCATTTGTATCTTTCATCGACATCTACACTTGTCGTATCTGGATGATGATTTGGAAAGATGTCGAGACACCGCATTCTACGTCCGCTATGTATGTTTTTGGTAATAACTTGGTCTCTTGGCACTCAAAGCGTCGATCGACTTTATCACGTTCAATCGTATCTTGAGTATTGAGGGTAGCAATGTGATTTCGAATCATGTTGGTTCGTAATCTACTTTAGAGCTTCATTGTCTATTCATAAAGCTACCTTGGTTTATTGTGATAATGTTAGTGTCATCTACCTTTTGGTAATCCGGTTCAGCATCAGCGCACTAAACATATCGAGATGGACATTCACTTTGTTCGCGAAAAGGTAGCTCGTGGACAAGTACGCGTCTGTCATATTTCTTCCAGATATCAAATTGCATACATCTATACAAAGGGTCTTCCCTCGGCCCTTTTTGAAGATTTTAGGGACAGTCTCAGCGTACGAAGATCGTCCGCTATGACTACGTGTGTGTGTTAAGAATACACGTGATATACACAAATGTATATCACATGTTTGGTCACGAAATTGTACATATTAGTTTAGGTAATATTTGAGTGTAATTAGTATTGTACACTTATCATAATTATATAATTAATGTCCAAGTAGAATAAGATTTTAGGAGTAGAATATGAATAAGATTTTCCTATTATGAAAAGATATAAATTGTATATATACTCTTTCAATTAATGAAAATAGTCAAGAGATTATTTCTTTCAAAATCTAAGATTCTTTCATCTCAATTCAAATATATTATTTTTTAATTTAAATTTTTTAAGTAGTTTTATTTTCTATTCAAATTTAAACATTTTTAGATATCATATTTTTTCCATAGTTAACAACATATTATTTCCACATTAAAATGTAATTACACAGATAACACAAAAATTACTTTCGTATAAGTTTAACTTTTAAAAAATGTAATTGAATCTTATATTTTTAAAAATAAACTGTTTGATGAATTAGAAACGAGAATTGGACATATTTTCACTAGTCGGAAAGTACTAAAAAAGTTGAAGAAACACGTGAAAACTGAAAAATGAAGAATAACAACTGAACAAACGAAAGGGGTATTGTAATTACAGTACAAGACGATCAATAAAAAAAGTATCTTGGCTTTGGTGGCAAAAGGTTGTGTTATTGCATTTTAATGTGGAAAGAATATGTCGATCTAAAAATATTTGAATTTTAATTTAAAATGAAAGATATTAGTATTTGAATATTTGAATTGAGATAAAAGAATCATAGATTTGAAAATGTGGCTTAATAGAAAGCATGGTTTGATTCTATTGCGGCTTTTTAACCGGGTCATATTTAGTTGGGTATAAAATATGAGTTTGATTAAATGTGTTTGATGAGTTAAATAAGTCTATTATTAAAAACAATGGGCTTTAATGACATGATATGACAATTAGAAGAGAAAAAAATGTTTTATATAATAAAAAGCTAAACTCAAAGAAAAAAGTACAAGTAAGCGACGCTATGCCTTATTTTTAGGGGTGACAATTGGGTAGGTTAGGGCGGGTTAGGGCAGGGTAAGTCTTGACCTGCTAAGATGTTAACCCGCCCTGCCCTTCCCCGTTTAGTATTTTTTAAAAATTTGTTCTTCCCTACCCTGCTCCGTTAAGTCATGTCCCGTCTTGCCCTATTTATGTTTATGAAACAAGACACAAATTTTAAACAGTGATAACTTTTAAACCGTAAGTCGGATTTATCTCTGTAAAGTCTCAAACTGTCGATAACGGAGTAATCTAGAACTTTTATTCAGCACAAACTTTCATATTATTTACCTATTTGTACAGTTTTTACGTTATACATTCTGTCATTCCAGATTTCGGTTGATCCGAGGCAGAAATTTTAAACAGTGATAACTTTTAAACCGTAGGTCGGATTTATCCCCATAAAGTATCAAACTGTCGATAACGGAGTAATATACAACTTTTATTCAGCACAAACTTTCAGATTCTTTACCAATTTGTACAGTTTTTACATTATACATTCTGCCCCTCCAGATTTCGATTGATCCGAGGCAGAAACTTTAAACAGTGATAACTTTTAAATCGTAAGTCGGATTAATCCCGTAAAGTCTCAATATGACCGTAACAAAATGTACAACTCTATAAAATTTTATCCAATTCTAACAAGTACAACCCATCGTGTGATTATAATTTTACAATCCAAACTAGTTAGAATTTTCTAAAAATTATAACCTATTCACTGCTTACTATTTAAAATTTTCTAAACATGTGTTTTGGCCCCGCCTCTACCTGTCTGTTTAAGCGTTGTCCCGCTTGCCTGTTTAATGTTTGACATGTCCTACCCGCCTGCTCAATTTGCCATCCCTACTTATTTTACTAATCCTATTAAGATATTTTGATATCTTGTTTATGAACGCACTACTTGGTTATTTGATAAAATTTATAAGAATTAATTTTTTTGTTGATAATTTTTACAAAATTGTACTTGGAATTTTCATATTTACATATATCCAAACAAAATTTCAAATCCAAACCATAATTTCAAATTCTTGTTCAAATGCCAATCACATATGACGAAAAAAACATTAGATCTCGATAAAGTGAAATTATTTTGCCTGTAGAGTGTTACTGCTGACCCTTTGTCATCTTCATTGAAAAACTAATTCAACCTTCATAATTGGCGATTTGATTTTCTGAACGTCGACATATTTGAAGTTCCATTTCCACCACAAAAGCCTTCTTAAATTTTGAAGTTCCATTTCCACCGCAAAGCCTTCTAAATTAATATATTTCTTTGACTTCTACAACAACATTTTATCATTTTCCTTTCCATGATGTTGACTTTGCTAGTTTGCTCTTTCGTATGATCGTCCCTTTGGTCTTATTGACAATTTTTGCTTGGAATATCGACTCTTTTTACGTGATTTTGTTAAGAGTTTCACGCCCGATATGAAATGAGAACATGAAATCCTGATATGGACGTTGACAATCCTCATCTTATAAACTAGCTTTTGGGGTTGAGTTAGGCTCAAAATTTATTTCTTTACATGATATAAGAGTCAAGTCATTTTAATTATTTGTTCACTGATACCGATGTTGTACCCTCAAGTTATATTATTCACGTTTCAATTAACAAGATCTGGGCGCGTGTGAGAGTTTTAAGAGTCTCATACCGGATATGGAGACTTGAACAATACTCATCCTACTGTTAGTTTTTGAGGTTGAGTTAGGTCAAAAATGCATTCTTTACGTATTTGTTCTTCTACTTTGATAAAATTGGCCATTCTTGGACACGTGTATCACGTGGTATGCACACGCTGCCAATAAAAGGTTCCACAATTTTATCATATTTACTGCCGCACTTATGACTACATTTCAGACTTTCTTGCTTTTCATCTTAGATGATTCATTCAAGTTCCTCAATCTCTCAGATACCCAGTCGCGTCGGGCATCCAATGTATTCCTGCTTGCTTACTTTCTATTTAATGGAGGAATAAGAGAAAAATATAACAGTAAATGTTACGGAGTACTATTTATGAATAAATATATAAATTGGTCAAAGGCACTCTCCTACGAAACTGTTTTAGTGATGTGAACTGTTTTTCTAGAATTAAATAAGTATACCTCCACGATAGAAAATGCAGGAACAATAAAATTTAACGACGTATATGCGGTATATGGAGCTTATTTAGATTACATATTGAAATGGTTGGATTGTTGGTTTGAATTGGATTGTTAGTTGGAGTTGAATTGCTGGCTGATTTGGATTGTTGGAAAATTGTGGATACGCACATAAACAAAGGAAATCTTTACAAATTTTTATAGAAATAAAGTCGTTATTCATATAACTTACATTATAAAATCAAAATTGGCGTGTTATTCCTTATTATAGGTTGAAGTACTAGACGAGGCATACCTTAATATCGAGTTGATTAGTTCGCCTAAGAGGTATGTGAGACATTTCCTTCTTTCTTTTGACATGATTTTTTATGAAAGTACGGCGGACGTACTTAACTCCTACCAGTTCAGTTTTAAAAATGATTATTTACTAGTGATTATGATTTCAAGAATGAGTTTATGGTAATAATTTTATTGAGAGTCACATAATGATTTTAATTGCATCTGATTGCTCATGATATCTACTCGTGCTAAGTGGTACTATTTCACTCCACCGAGTCCCGGCGATCATGTTCGTACAGCCACGCATCATTCATCGAGTCCCTTACTGTAGGTCGAGACACGATATATATATATATATATATATATATATATACTGATTACATCGAGTTCCTCCATAGAGGCCGAGACACGTTACGTGCAGATACTGATTCCATCGAGTCCCTCCATGTAGAGGTCGAGACATGTTATCTGATTTTATATACATACGAGCATGATGATTTATGATTCAAGATACATGATATGATTTTCGCATACGATTCTCGCTTTATGAAATTTGATGACGACTGCTTTACTTGCATCGTTGTTATTCGATTTGATATTTTATGTTTTACATACTCAAGACATTATTTCAGATCGACCCGCTTTCCTGAGGTCGTTCATGCCCGCAGTTCAGTGTTCAGAATAGTGACCTCCGCCTACGATTTACAACAATTGGAGAGCTCATTTTTTCCGAGGCTATTTTGGTACGCATTTATCCTTCGGACTTATGCATATTTTGGGCACGACGGTCATGTCGTCATATGTCGATTGCACTCTTAGAGGTCCGTAGCAATTTGGATGTTTGTACCTTGTTTTTGGTTTTTAATGTTGTTATCTAGTGGCGGCCTTACGGGCTTATTTTGATTATGCCTTTGTGCACGTGATGTTGGTGGGTGGCAATTTAGCTAGCCTATTATGATTTGTTGTTTTGGCGCACTTCGCCCATTTTAGGGATATGTTGTAAAAGCAGCGTTGTGCTGTCGAAATTTCTATAAATCTCTGTATTAGATAAATTAAGAGTGACAGGTTAGCAAGGACGTCCAATTAGGACGCTTAGTCGCGACCCGTCGGGTCGTGACAGACACCTGCGTCACTACTCACATGACGTCTGACCTAGGTACTCTCTCGTCTTATTCCAATTTGAACAATAATCGTGGTATAATTATTGGTAATGGTAATTCAATGTAAAATCGTGGTTATGGTCATAAAACGTTGTCCCCGCCCCATCCAAATTTCTTATTTTGAAAATATTCTTCATGCCCCTAAATTGATTAAAATTTGGTGTTGACAATAAATTCACCAATAATAATTTTGTTTCTGTTGAATTTGATCCATTTAGGTTTTCTGTGAAGGATTTAAAGACGAAGATTCCTCTAATGAGGTGTGATAGTAGGGGAGATCTTTATCCTATCACGCCATATTTTGGTCTCTCACGTCCAGCCTTGCCATCTACTTTTGCAGCCCTTGCTCCTTCCTTGTGGCATGCTCGTCTAGGTCACCCGGGGTTGTCTATTTTGTCTTCCTTATATAAAAATAATTTTATTTCATGTAAGGGTACGCGTAGTACTCCAAATTGTCAATCTTGTTCTTTAGGACACAAATTGTTTAATTGTCGTTTGTAGACTCTAATTCTCATACTTAATCCATTTGATATTATTCATAGCGATTTGACATCTCTCATTCTCAGTTCTTTGGGTCATATTATTATGTTATATTTTTAGATGATTATTCTAATTTTTTATGAACTTTTCCTATAGCGAAAAAATCTCAAGTTTTTCCCACTTTCTTAAAATTTAGAGCTTTCATTAGAAAACAATTCGAATGGAAAATAAAAAATATTCAATGTGATAATGACAAAGAGTATGATAATGGGGTGTTTCGGAAATTTTGTGTTAATAATAGGATCAATTTTTATTTTTCTTGTCCTCATAGGACTTCACAAAATGGAAACGTCGAATGCAAAATTCGTACCATTGAAAACATTGTCCAAACTTTATTGATTCATGCTTCCGTACCCCCTTCGTTTTGACATCATGCTCTACAAATGACTACATATCTTCTTAATTTTCTTTCTATCAAAGGTTTGACATATTTGTCTCATCTTCAAATTTTATATAATAAGACTCCTTCGTATTTACATCTTAGAGTCTTTGGGTGATTATGTTATTCATTGTTTCCATCTACCACAATTAACAAAACTTCATGCCTGTTCTACTCCTTGTGTGTGTTTGAGTTATCCGTCTAATCATCGTGGTTATAAATGTTTTGATTTATCATCTAATAAAATCATCATTAGTCGCCATGTTATTTTTGATGAGTCTAAATTCCCGTTTGATAAAGTATGTAGTCCCGTGCCTAGTTCGTATAATTTTTTGGATGATGGTATCTTTCTGTATATTATCCACCATTTATCGTACTTATCCCGCACCTCAAATCCACCAACGAGCCCACTTCCCGATGACCCCACAATTTTCTCGCCACCCGATTAGGTCGGACTCACTGATCGATCCATCTATCGAATCGGACTAGTAATCTAACCGACGAGATTCAAATTATTGGGCACGCTGGCCGCCAGCCTAGTCCTGCTACTGCCCAATCCAATTCCAGTCCGGTCACTGTCCAAATTTCACCCAATTCTCCCCTGAGTCACAGACCAGTCATTTGTAGTCAACGGGATATTTTTAAACTAAAAAGACATTTTAATTTAAATTCTAATATTCTTAAATCACCCCTACCCCGTAATTCTGTGTCTGCTCTAAATTACCCAAATTAGAAAATTGCTATGACCGATGAATATAGTGCTCTTATTGATAATAAGAAACGAGAGTTAGTGCTCCGTTCATCTGGTGTTAATATTATTCGATCTATATGAATTTTTGCTCATAAATACAATTTTGACGATTCGTTTGCAAGGCGTAAGACTCGTCTTGTGGTGATGGTAAGACTCAACAAGTTGATGTGGATTGTGGTGAGACATTTAGTCTGGTGGTCAAACCGGCTACCATTCACATTGTGCTCAACTTAGCTCTTTCAAAGCATGGCTCGTTTATCGCTTAGATGTGATGAATGTTTTCTTATACGGTGATCTCAAAGACACATTTTATATGCATCATCCCCTGGGGGTTTAGGGATCCCAAATATCCTCGTCATGTCTGTTTGTTGAAGAAGTTTTTGTATGGGCTTAAGCAGTTTCCACGAATTTGGTATAAGAGGTTTGCATACTATTTTCGACTATTGGGTTCTCTCACAACATGTTTGATAATTAATTGTTCATATATCATTGTGGTCCTTCCGACTTATATACTTATATGTGGATGCTATTAACTTGACTGTGATGCATTACGCCAGTCTATCATGACAATGCTCAGTTTTGAGTTTGCTATGAAAGACTTGGGGGCCTTGAGTTACTTTTTGGGGATTGTTGTCACTCGTCATGCATGTGGGTTGTTCTTATCCCAGAGAAAATATGCAAATGAGATCATTGAGAGCGCTGAGATGTCATCATGTAACTCCACTTCCACTCCGGTTGATACTAAACCCAAGTTTGGTGCTACGGCTTACTCATCTTATGATCGAAGTCTTGCACGGGCTCTTCAGTATCTTACTTTCACGAGACCAGAAGTGTGTTTGTTTATGCATGATCACAGGGTTGAGCACATGAATGCACTCAAACGCATTATTAGGTACATCCAGGGGACACTTGACTCTGGCTTGCATTTGTATCTTTCATCGACATCTACACTTGTCTCGTATACAGATGATGATTTGGAAAGATGTCGAGACACCAGACGGTCTACGTCTGGCTATTGTATGTTTTTTGGTAATAACTTGGTCTCTTGGCCTGCAAAGCGTCAGTCGACTTTATCACGTTCCAATGCATATGCTGAGTATTGAGGGGTAGCCAATGTGATTTCTGAATCATGTTGGTTACGTAATCTACTTTTAGAGCTTCATTGTCCTATTCATAAAGCTACCTTGGTTTATTGTGATAATGTTAGTGTCATCTACCTTTTGGTAATCCGGTTCAGCATCAGCGCACTAAACATATCGAGATGGACATTCACTTTGTTCGCGAAAAGGTAGCTCGTGGACAAGTACGCGTCTGTCATATTTCTTCCAGATATCAAATTGCATACATCTATACAAAGGGTCTTCCCTCGGCCCTTTTTGAAGATTTTAGGGACAGTCTCAGCGTACGAAGATCGTCCGCTATGACTACGTGTGTGTGTTAAGAATACACGTGATATACACAAATGTATATCACATGTTTGGTCACGAAATTGTACATATTAGTTTAGGTAATATTTGAGTGTAATTAGTATTGTACACTTATCATAATTATATAATTAATGTCCAAGTAGAATAAGATTTTAGGAGTAGAATATGAATAAGATTTTCCTATTATGAAAAGATATAAATTGTATATATACTCTTTCAATTAATGAAAATAGTCAAGAGATTATTTCTTTCAAAATCTAAGATTCTTTCATCTCAATTCAAATATATTATTTTTTAATTTAAATTTTTTAAGTAGTTTTATTTTCTATTCAAATTTAAACATTTTTAGATATCATATTTTTCCATAGTTAACAACATATTATTTCCACATTAAAATGTAATTACACAGATAACACAAAAATTACTTTCGTATAAGTTTAACTTTTAAAAATGTAATTGAATCTTATATTTTTAAAAATAAACTGTTTGATGAATTAGAAACGAGAATTGGACATATTTTCACTAGTCGGAAAGTACTAAAAAAGTTGAAGAAACACGTGAAAACTGAAAAATGAAGAATAACAACTGAACAAACGAAAGGGGTATTGTAATTACAGTACAAGACGATCAATAAAAAAAGTATCTTGGCTTTGGTGGCAAAAGGTTGTGTTATTGCATTTTAATGTGGAAAGAATATGTCGATCTAAAAATATTTGAATTTTAATTTAAAATGAAAGATATTAGTATTTGAATATTTGAATTGAGATAAAAGAATCATAGATTTGAAAATGTGGCTTAATAGAAAGCATGGTTTGATTCTATTGCGGCTTTTTAACCGGGTCATATTTAGTTGGGTATAAAATATGAGTTTGATTAAATGTGTTTGATGAGTTAAATAAGTCTATTATTAAAAACAATGGGCTTTAATGACATGATATGACAATTAGAAGAGAAAAAAATGTTTTATATAATAAAAAGCTAAACTCAAAGAAAAAAGTACAAGTAAGCGACGCTATGCCTTATTTTTAGGGGTGACAATTGGGTAGGTTAGGGCGGGTTAGGGCAGGGTAAGTCTTGACCTGCTAAGATGTTAACCCGCCCTGCCCTTCCCCGTTTAGTATTTTTTAAAAATTTGTTCTTCCCTACCCTGCTCCGTTAAGTCATGTCCCGTCTTGCCCTATTTATGTTTATGAAACAAGACACAAATTTTAAACAGTGATAACTTTTAAACCGTAAGTCGGATTTATCTCTGTAAAGTCTCAAACTGTCGATAACGGAGTAATCTAGAACTTTTATTCAGCACAAACTTTCATATTATTTACCTATTTGTACAGTTTTTACGTTATACATTCTGTCATTCCAGATTTCGGTTGATCCGAGGCAGAAATTTTAAACAGTGATAACTTTTAAACCGTAGGTCGGATTTATCCCCATAAAGTATCAAACTGTCGATAACGGAGTAATATACAACTTTTATTCAGCACAAACTTTCAGATTCTTTACCAATTTGTACAGTTTTTACATTATACATTCTGCCCCTCCAGATTTCGATTGATCCGAGGCAGAAACTTTAAACAGTGATAACTTTTAAATCGTAAGTCGGATTAATCCCCGTAAAGTCTCAATATGACCGTAACAAAATGTACAACTCTATAAAATTTTATCCAATTCTAACAAGTACAACCCATCGTAACAGATTATAATTTTACAATCCAAACTAGTTAGAATTTTCTAAAAATTATAACCTATTCCCTGCCCTGCCCTATTTAAAATTTTCTAAACATGTGTTTTGACCTGTCCCGCCCTACCCTGTCCTGTTTAAGCATTGTCCTGCCCTGCCCCGTTTAATGTTTGACATGTCCTACCCCGCCCTGCTCAATTTGCCATCCCTACTTATTTTACTAATCCTATTAAGATATTTTGATATCTTGTTTATGAACGCACTACTTGGTTATTTGATAAAATTTATAAGAATTAATTTTTTTGTTGATAATTTTTACAAAATTGTACTTGGAATTTTCATATTTACATATATCCAAACAAAATTTCAAATCCAAACCATAATTTCAAATTCTTGTTCAAATGCCAATCACATATGACGAAAAAAACATTAGATCTCGATAAAGTGAAATTATTTTGCCTGTAGAGTGTTACTGCTGACCCTTTGTCATCTTCATTGAAAAACTAATTCAACCTTCATAATTGGCGATTTGATTTTCTGAACGTCGACATATTTGAAGTTCCATTTCCACCACAAAAGCCTTCTTAAATTTTGAAGTTCCATTTCCACCGCAAAGCCTTCTAAATTAATATATTTCTTTGACTTCTACAACAACATTTTATCATTTTCCTTTCCATGATGTTGACTTTGCTAGTTTGCTCTTTCGTATGATCGTCCCTTTGGTCTTATTGACAATTTTTGCTTGGAATATCGACTCTTTTTACGTGATTTTGTTAAGAGTTTCACGCCCGATATGAAATGAGAACATGAAATCCTGATATGGACGTTGACAATCCTCATCTTATAAACTAGCTTTTGGGGTTGAGTTAGGCTCAAAATTTATTTCTTTACATGATATAAGAGTCAAGTCATTTTAATTATTTGTTCACTGATACCGATGTTGTACCCTCAAGTTATATTATTCACGTTTCAATTAACAAGATCTGGGCGCGTGTGAGAGTTTTAAGAGTCTCATACCGGATATGGAGACTTGAACAATACTCATCCTACAAACTAGTTTTTGAGGTTGAGTTAGGTCAAAAATGCATTCTTTACGTATTTGTTCTTCTACTTTGATAAAATTGGCCATTCTTGGACACGTGTATCACGTGGTATGCACACGCTGCCAATAAAAGGTTCCACAATTTTATCATATTTACTGCCGCACTTATGACTACATTTCAGACTTTCTTGCTTTTCATCTTAGATGATTCATTCAAGTTCCTCAATCTCTCAGATACCCAGTCGCGTCGGGCATCCAATGTATTCCTGCTTGCTTACTTTCTATTTAATGGAGGAATAAGAGAAAAATATAACAGTAAATGTTACGGAGTACTATTTATGAATAAATATATAAATTGGTCAAAGGCACTCTCCTACGAAACTGTTTTAGTGATGTGAACTGTTTTTCTAGAATTAAATAAGTATACCTCCACGATAGAAAATGCAGGAACAATAAAATTTAACCAGCAAATATGAACAAAGAACAGGTATAATGAATTAAGGGGTTGTTTGGTATGCGAGATAAGGTGGGATATTCCGAAATTAAATTTGGGAAGGTATAAATTTATTTCGGGATAGCTTTATACCTTTGAATCCCAAATCCGATCTAATCAGAAAATAATAAATAAGCGAAGAACAAATAACACACACAGATTTATAGTGATTCACCCTCAATGCGAGAGCTACGTCCACTTTGCCACTTTTAATATATTCAAATAGGGAGTTTGAGTTTACAATTATATCTTTCTCTCTTGCTCGACCTCTCAAAAAGAAAAACGGCGCCCTAGTCTATATAGGCTCCACAACTCAACAATCTCCCACTTGGAGACTAATTTCAATCATCCGTCTCCATCTGCGATGCGATTCTCGATCCTCATCCATGAGTCCAACCGGTTGCACACAACTTCGCTTTATCATTCTAAGACGACCTTCGCCAATACGTTGGATTCTGGCTCCCTATGATCTTCTCAAGCACTAATACTCCATCTTTCAAAGTTGATCTGATGAAATGGTACCAAAGTTGTATGTGATTCGTGCGAGCATGGTAGACCAGGTTCTTTGTCAAATGAATGACACTCTGAATATCACAATATAGCACACTCAAACTTTCTAAATTTTTCATCTCAGTTGATTGATTCAAGTTCTTCAATCTTTGGAAAAACTTTCTAAATTTTTGTCAAATGAGATGTGCCAGCTTTTGGCCCTCCTGACAAAAGCTTAGCACAAAAGTTACATTCGGCTTTCGTTTCACCGTTAACCTTCTTCTTTTTATAATTTTTCCAAACTTCTGATGTATGCCTACTAGTAAGAGATATATTAGAAGGGTCAAGGTCTAATTCTGTTTCATTTGGACCCTCTAAAGGAATCAAATTTGCACTGGAAAAACCTTCAAAATTATTTTCCGTTCCGGAAGGTCTTGTCCCCAATTAAAGTTTTTATCTCCCATGGTCATAACAATGTTACTCTATCCAACAAAATTTAAAAAATGCAAAAAAATATGTCAGATCAACAAAAACTAGATAGTAATCATCATCGAAATAACATCACATAATATAACCGTTCACATATACAATTTTTTTTCTTTGATCTTAAAAAGTCTAGGTCAAAAGGATAGACCTAATGTAATCTAAGTCAGGGCATACGATAATGGGCAAAAACATGTGCAGACCAACCATTACCATACTAAGACGACACTACAATAGCAAAAATCAAAACTTTTGTCCTTTACGCACCAAAATAACAAACCCATAATCATATGCAACTAGCATTTAATTTTACCAACTCCACTCTAATTAATTACCACCTTACTTTGTCTCATTTCCTCTTTAATTGACAAAAATCGTCATATTATTAAAAAATGAAACAAATACTAGAATAAATACTTTAACTTTAGAAGAGAGACGAGATTTACCTGAATAATACAAGAACTGAAGAAGTAGGATTTGAAAATAATGAAAAATAATTAATAAGAACTGAAAAGTGAATACCTAACAAAGAATGAAAAAAATGGAAAGTAATAAAGATGAGTTTTACCTTGAATAAAAAGAGATGAAGATGGTATCAAAGATTCATGACAGCCACATAAAGTTTCTTTTTTTTTTGAGTTTGGCTTTAGGAATTAGAGAATTAGGGATTTAGGCCTGACTTTTGAGTTTCTTCCTGAGAAGCTTTTAGTTTTGAGTTTTGGGTTCTTGAGATTTCGCAAGATGGGTTAAAGTGTACGGTGTATGTGAGAAACTAAGAATATTTATTTATTTATTTATTTTTACTTGTTTTCACTTTTAAAATCATATTTGGACTTTGGGCTAAGGAAACAAGTTGCAGACCCATTATTTAGGCGGTGCGGGTACGGGCAGTGTAGGTACGATGCGGGTAGCGGGTGCGGTGCGAGTCTTATATGAAATCTACCCCGCTCCACTACCCATAGCGGGTAGCACTTTTAATATCCATACCCGCCCCACCACCCACCAAATCATCCCCATACCCGACCCAACTGGAGCAGGGTGCGGGGTGATACCCGCATTTACCCACCCCACTGACATCCCTATGTGGCACCATTCCTTTTGTCCATCCCAAAATTATTGTTACATTTATTTTTTTATTTGACAACTATTTAATAACATCATCTCTAATTTACCCTTGTTAGATCCGACTTAATTTTAAAGATGTATTTATTGTGAATAAAAGTCAACAAAAGTAGGCATTAAAAGTAAGGACAATTTGATAAACATAATAAGGTATTTTCTTATTTCTTAAACTATGTGTCCGGTCAAATAGTGTCACATAAATTGAAAGAAATATTATTTAATAATTTTATAAAAATATTTTTGAATAATTAATTATGCTGAGTTGTAGTACTTTCGAATAATTTTTAAATATATAAATATTATTTTTTAATAATTAAAATACATATCTATATCCAAATTTATAATTAAAATTAAATATTTTAACCCTCCCTATTTTAAATCCTTCACATAAATTAAAACTGAGGAGTTTAATTTGAATCAAATAGAGTATTAACGAAATTAGGACCGAGGGAGTATAGTTTGAACTTTGAATCAAATACGAGTATTGACTTAAAGTGCGCCGCCACAGCAGACTTACAAGTTATCAAACAACAAAAAATATATTTTTATTAATGACGGGTCACTTCTGATTCAATTGTTTTGGTGGTCTACAATCCACATAATCAGTTCAGTCAATTTGTATTTATAATTTATTAAGATGGCCATATCTATTTACATGCATTTCCTCTCATTTATTATAGTATCAGTTATTTTTTCAACTATTTTTGTACTAGGTTCTTCGTTTTCTATCTCTTGTTTTTCTTTATTTATATGTGCTACTAATATATTGAGTTATTCTAATATTATTTTAAATTTTGGTACCTCAGATACAAATTTTGTTAATTCTTTTCTTATTAATTGTTGTATTTGTGTTTGATTTTCTCTTATGTCATTCATTATTATTAAAGAATTTTTCAATTGTTACTATTAGTTCGTTTCATATATCATCAATTTTTTCGTTAAAACTTGTCAGTTTTATATACTCGTTTTCTCCATCTGTTTCCTATATTTATCCATGTTTTATTAAATTTGTAACATTGTTGTTTTTATAGTTATTCTACGTCATTTTCTAATTTTATTTCTTTAGCACTATATTCTAAACATTTGAGTTGTGATATTATTACTTCTTCTAACAAAAATTGTTTTAAATTTATGTTTCTTCTTTTTTATCTTTACTTGGATATTCATATTTTATTTATAAATCTCATTTTTCCTTGATCAATTATTTTTATTCCTTTAGTAATTCTATAGTTTATCATGGTTAAAATATCACTTCTGTTAATGTTAGGATTTGTGTCATGACATTTTTCCTAAAATATCATTTTCAGTACTAAGTTAAAATCAGAAAATGTTGGACCAAATGTCTTGACATTCGAACCAACATTCTGTTAACTGTTTTGTCTCTCTTCACGAACATAAACGAAAGTTGTGTGATCTTTTTTACCACACGATAATTGACTTGGCAAGAAGTCTTTGAAGCAGATTGAAAAACGTGAAAGACCAAGTCCAAGGAGTAGCTTAACTTGAGGAGCAAGATGCGCGTGAAGAACAAGTCCAAACAGTTGAGGAATTCATGCCTCAAGCTACTGCAACACGTGATCAGTTTTTCCTCAACTTCTACAACCAATTGATGAGTTTTTCAAGAAGGACTCTCTACTATAAATAGAGAGGGCAGAAGAGTGAATCAATATCCAGAATTTCATGTATAAAAGATATAGAGAGATCTCCACAAATATCGATCAAGTAGACTGGATCGCTGTGTTGCCTGTATTTGTGACGACATTATGTCCGACATTATAATTGCTGCTTAGATTCTAGATTTGTTCTTTCATTGAAGCAATTGTAATGAGATGTTGTTCACTTCTATTTAGATAGATTTTTCAGGCATAAGTCATCTGCGACTTAACTTTTTTATTCCTTTTATATCATCTTGTAACATTGTAAGAAAAAGAATTTATTCAATTGTGTGTATATATATATATATATATATATATATATATACAATACCTTTGATCATTGACCATCATGAGTTATATCAATATATAACCTATGAAAATTAAATCTTTGTGTTCTTTATTTATTTTCGCTGCACTTTAACTCTTTCAAAGATTTTTTCTGTTTTTATCCAAATGTCGTTACTTATGTCAGACGACATTTCAGCTGACATTTGAAACTGTGTTCTGCATACTTTTCAGTTCTACTTTAGTGTTTGATTTTATTTATTTCATAGTATTAACCCCGGGACCCAACAACTTCCTAATATAGTTCATCAAAGCTATCATATTCTATTACTCTTATGTTTATTTTTATATTCTAAATCTTGAATTTTAAATTTCAGATTAATACTTTTAGTGATTATTATTTCTCTTTCATTTTCAAGGTAATTACAGGTCTGTGACATTATTAGATTACAATCTTTTTCATTAATTTTACTTATATGTATAAAGCTTTTTACGGCTCCTTTATTAATTTTAGTTATACATTCAGTTGTTATAATTCCATTGAATATTACTACTTTAACTCTTAATCTGTTACTTAGTACATTTATTAAATCTAATGTTCTTGGTTGTCTTAAACTATTTTGTCTTGATAGTATAAGTTCATTTCTAATTATCAATTTAGATCCTTCTATTTTCGGTGTTAATCTTTTTTATGGTACTATAGATCTAGTATTAAAATCCATTTGTATTTCTTCTGGTATTATTATTTTAGCATTTTCTTTATGTTCTATTTGTTCTAATATGTCTTGATATAATTTTGGTACTAAAATATTCCATTCATATTATTTTCTTACATGATGATTTTCTGTTAATAAATCATTTTTGTTTTTATACTTATTATTGTACTTCCTAATGTCATCTTTATTCCATCTAATTTGTAATATAATGTTAAAATTAGTTCTTTATGTTCATATTTTAATGTAAATACTAACGTTTGTATGTACAGTAAATTTTAATTTTTGATATATTAGGTTTCATTTTGTTACTGATATTAAGACCTCTTACAAATTTCTTAATATTCTATCATCTATTATATAGATTTGTATATGTGTATCTATATTTTTCTTAAAATATGCTTTTATAGTAAATTCCATTCCTCCAAAATATATATTTTATATTTTCTTGCTTTTTTAGTATGTAATTTAGCTAATTCTCTTTTTATAATTTCATATGTTATTAAGCTTATTCTTGCTCTTACATTTACACTTGTTGTGTCTATTATATTTTCGTATTTTTGTGCTATATATCTTATCTTTTTATTTCTTTCAAACCATTTTGTTTTAAATATTTTGTTAACTGACAATTTCTTTTTTTTATTTTGTATTTTTTGATATGTTTCTGATTTAAAACTTAATGTATATGTTATTCCTTCTTCATATATATTCATCTGGTAGTGTGTTTCATATAATTCTTCTGCTATTTCTTTCCCTTTATCTATTAACTAAACTGTTAATATACTTATACTGTTCTACTATGATATCATTTTGGTCTTTTATTTCATTATATCTCCTGATAATTTCTCTTAGTTTTTCTTCTCTTAGTTTCATATTTTTTTCTTAATCTTTCATCTTTTAATGCTAACATATTTCTTAAAGTTGTAATAGTATTTCGTGTTCTTTTATCTGTTGATAACGTTCTTTTAAAAAATGTTCTTTTTCATTTATAATATTTAAGCTTATTCTGCAGCTTGCAATATGATGGTTAAGATCTTTTTTATATGTTAATGATTTTTAGCTATTTTCCTAAGTTATGTTAAGTATTTATCCATAAGAGCTAGAAGTCATAGATAAATCTGTATTTATATCTTCTATAACCTGATTTTGTAGTTTTATTTGTGTTCGTAGATTTATTAATTCTATATATATTCTTGTTATCTCTCCCGTATCTATTTCTCTTTGTGTTAGATTATTTATTCTATTTTCTAAGTTTGCTAACACTCTTATTTATTATGATATTCTATTAATAATATATTGTGATCCCATATTTGTATTAACAAATGTCTTAATTCTTTGTATACTCATTTTGTTTATTTAACCTATTTATGTGCTCAAATGATGGATGTCTCTTCATTTTATAAATGTGTAGTAGACATATATAGGGTTATTTCTAAAGCATTTATTTGATATTTTTGAATAGATATATTACGATTGATAGTAAATAATCTTTCGATATAACGGTTCTACTTTATCTAAAACTTCTTGTCTTAAGTTTTTACTCTTAATAACTTCTGAAAACTCAGAGGGTTTTACTATTTTATAAACTTTGTTTAATACATGCTTTCTTTATTTCATAAAATCTTTCTTAATTTTTAAGCATATTCAGTATGTTTCATTAGCATCTCTTATATAATTAAATGAAGGATGTGTTTTCATTCTGTGTATCAATATTCTGTATCAAATTGTTCTAAATGATTATCTGTAATATCAATATTATTTATTATATTATTCATATTACTGGCTCTGATACCAATTTCTTAAAAACCATGGAAAAGATATAATAGAAAAAGAAAAGTATAAATATGAATATATAAGAACAAGATACTTTAAAGATACACCGGATAAAAATAACAAGCATTCAAAAAGGTGGAAATATAAAATCCACTGAAAAAAATGAATATTTACAACTAAAATTAGAAAGACAAGACCAACAGTTATTAGATTTACAAGCTGAAAATACAAAATTGAGATTATATAAAAATGAAGAATGGATAAATAAATAAATAAATAATAAAAAAAAAGTATAGGAATACTAAGAAAGAATTAAAAGAAACTAAGAGGGAATTAAAACAAGTAAAAAGTGAACTATCAAGCAAAACATGATATGAAAGAATTAAAAGAGGAACTAAATATTCTGAGAGAACATATGAAAATATTAAGAGAAAAGAAAAGAAGAAACATAAAATAAGCGATGAAAGCTCATACAATACTGATAGTACTAATAGTATATCTGAACAAGAATATGATAATCCTATAAAAGGAAATGAATTAACTCAAGAAATAAATAGTGGATTTTATAGAAGAAAATTCTGAAATAGAAAAGAAAAATAATAAGATAATGGGAGCCTTAGGAAAAATGAAAAATATTAATGCAATCATAGAAGATGAAGAATTGAGTGAGGTAGAAGATGAAGTTAATAGACCTGTAGAAACAGAAATAAGGACCGATGATATAATAAATGAAGATGCTAATGACTATCTTGAAGAAGAATTAATAGACCATAATTTAGAAGTAATAACGAGAAAACATACTAAATTACCAAAACATATACCAGTAGGACAACAAGCTGAATTTAAAGAATTTGTAGGATCAATGTCAAAAGGAGTAAATCTTAATGGATATTTTTTTAGACCTAGATAGTGTTTATGATGAACAAGAAATTAGTAGAAGAATAAATGATTGGAACCTTGGAATGTATATAGAATTAATGAATTCTACACATTCTGATAACCTAGATTATATTTGTGATTTAATATCTAAAACATTAATAGGAAAAGTAGCATTCGGGATAGAATCTATAGCACATCAATTAAGACCACAAGTAATGGCTCATGCAAATAATTAGTAATCTATGCTAATGTTATTTGATATTGTATTAAAAAGAGAATTCTTAGGAGAAAGATGGCTAGTAGCCAGAGAAAATGTATTAGTAGAAAGAAAAATGAAAATTAGAATGAATCTAAATAATATGAAATGCTGTAAAATTAATAAATTACCAGAATATACAATAAATTTTAGTAAATTCTTTTGTGAAGCAAGTTTTTTACCACAAGAAGGTATAATATATCAACAACTCTATTATGATCACCTACCAACACCTTATAACACTGAAGTAACTAAAGAATATAACCAATTAGAACCAAAAGAAACTACTTTAGGTGAAAGAATAAGAGTATTAAGAGCATATTTAATAAGAAAATGTGAAGAATATAGAATAAAATAAAAGGTTAAAAAGGATAAAAAAAACTAGGATTAAGAGACATACGTGGATTTACAGAAAGAAGATTAATATTTGAATGTAATGATAAAAGAAAATAGAAAACATATAAGAAGCCTAGGAAATACTATAAGAAGAAATATAACATAAATTATAAATATAATAAATCATAAATACAGAAAGAAACGATTTAAAAAATATAAAATACCCCAAAAACAAGAAAGAAATTTAAATATAAAAGAAAGTTTAGAAAAAGAAATATAAAACCTTTAAAAGAAAATATCAAAGAATGTAAATGTCGGAATTATAATGAAAAATGACATTAGAGGTCAAAATACACATTCCTTACATCTTTTTGGACTCTAAAAAATCTCTAATAAAACCCTTCATATAAACTCAAACAACAAATCATTATTCACTATGTTTATAAAAGCCTTCTCTCCACCACTCACCCTAGCTAGTTCAGAAATTAAACTTTCTGTTTCGTTTCCATCACCTTAATTTGTAGATGAGCTAAAAGTCTCTCCTAACTCTCTTCTATCAACCTCAATTTCTGCGCTGATAGGAAGTCAAACAAAATCAAGAATTCAAAACCCTAGGTCCCTAGCACTTTAAAGTTTTTTGTATAACTCTAAATCTAAATTATTTGTTTGTTTTATTTTTGCTCTCTATTTAATTTAGATTTTTATTGTTAGATTTGTTGAAGGTTCATGAGCAATATGTAATTAGATTACTAAGTTTTTTGTTGTTTAATAATAATATGGAATTTTTATAGGGTTTTTGTTGTTCAATCAGGACCACAATGATTTAAGTTTTTTGTTGTTCAATCAGGACCATAATTATGAGAAAACAACCGTCCGGTGCTCAAAATAGACAGAAGAAAAAATATAGGGATGAATTCGCAAAAAAATATGCAAAAGGTGGTGGTCTTTATAGGTTTGTGAATCCAATTAATAATGTTGGGAGCGAAGAAAATACTGAGGGGCAAGACGCAAATATAGACCTTGAAAAGGCGAGAAAGATAATGTTTCAATAGCAATGCTTGTATACTCATCAGGTAATATTCTTGTTACTTAACTATACAATTTTGAATAAGGTTACAACCTCTATTTTTATCATATTAGGTTAATAATCATGTTAATTTTTTTTATTCATGTGTTTAAGTAAGTCTAGCTACTTGTTAAATATTTTTGATTTGGGGGGGCAAAAATATTTGTGATGGCTTAGGACATCACAAATCTCATGGCCGGTCCTGCGAACCAACATGGTCCGATGATTATGCTTCAGTTCGGCAGCGTGCTGGTGCTGATCGCTTCCTCAGCCGAAGCAGCTTCACAGATCATGAAAACCCAAGATATGGGCTTTGCAAACAAGCCCAAATCCAGCATTCCGACCAAGCTTTTCTTTGGCCCAAAGGACGTGGCCTTCACCCCATATGGGGAGTACTGGAGGAACGCTAGAAGTGTTTGCATGCTTCAGCTTTTAAACAACAAAAGAGTCCAATCGTTTAGCAAAATCAGGGAAAAAGAAACTTTTCTTCTTCTCCAAAAGATTAGGGACTCAATCGAAGTTGTCGATTTGACGGAGCTGTTCGTGAGCATGACGAACGACGTGCTTTGTAGAGTGGCATTAGGAAGAAAGTATTGTGATGGGGAAGAAGAGAGAAAATTCAAGACATTGCTGATAGAGCTTGTCGAATTGTTGGGAGTTTTTAATATTAGAGATTACATGTCGTGGCTAGCATGGGTAAATCGTTTCAACGGTTTAAACGCCAAAGTGGACAAAGTGGATAATGAGTTTAATGCATTTTTGGAGGGTGTGATTGAGGAACACAAGCAGCAGACTTTGTGGATATATTACTCCAAGTTCAGAAAGAAAACAAGTCGGGTTTTAAGGTTGAAATAGATTCAATTAAAACGATTATCATGGATATGTTTGCTGCCGGAACTGATACAACCTCCACTCTTTTAGAATGGACACTGAATGAGCTCATAAAAAATCCAAAAACATTGCGAAAATTAAGAGACGAGGTGAGACAAGTAACTCAAGGGAAATCAGACGTAACAGAGGATGACTTGGAACACATGCCTTATTTAAGGGCAGTGATGAAAGAGTCTACGACTTCATTCTCCGGTCCCATTGCTTCCCCGGGAAGCAATAAAGGACACCAAAGTATTGGGCTACGACGTAGCTGTTGGAACTCAAGTCCTTGTTTGTCCGTGGGTTATCTCCAGGGATCCAACCATATGGGAAAATCCCGAGGAATTTCAACCAGAAAGGTTTATGGATAGTTCTGTGGATTACAAAGGGTTGCATTTCGAGTTAATTCCATTTGGTGCGGGTCGAAGAGGTTGTCCCGGGATCACATTCGCTAAGGGTGTGAATGAATTAGCATTGGCAAGAATGTTGTTTCATTTTGAACTCTCGTTACCAAATGGAGCAAAAGCTGAAGATTTGGATGTGGATGAAGCCTCTGGAATTACAGTCAGACGAAAGTTCCCTTTGTTAGTCGTTGCAACTCCACGTATTAGATTTATTATGTTGCAGAGTTTTTATTGGTACCTATATTATGTTGTAGTAGTGCCGCTCTAGGAACTTGCCTTTCATGTTGAGATTTAAGCATGATACTACTCTAACGGACCGTCCGTTCTTTCATCAATTCAAAACAATAAATTTATTGAGTGTAATAGTACTCGTAGTACTAATGTTTATCCTTCATGTCCGCTTGAAAAATATGTTAAATTGGTGTTTGTTGCCTCCAATTCCATTACTTTGTTGCCATTTGATATTATTCATATTTATTTGTGGACATTCCCGTTTTGAGTTCTTTGGCTCACCGTTATTATGTGTTATTTTTGAATGATTATTCTAATATTTTGTGGACGTTTCCGTTATCTAAAAAGTTTAAAGTTTATTTCACATTCCTATCATTTAGAGCATTCATCTGTATTCAATTTGAATGAGAAATTAAGAACATTCAATGTGATAATGGAAGAAAATTTGATAATGAGACATTTAGAGAATTTTGTAAGGATAATGGTATATTGTTTCAGTGTTCTTATCCAGATACGTCCTCACAAAATGTGAAAGTCGAGAGAAAAATTCGCACCATTAAGAATATTGTTCGGACATTACTAGCCCATGCTTCATTACCACCTTTATTTTGACATCATGCATTACAAATGACTACTTACCTTGTTAACATACTCCGTAGCAAAGGATTAGCATACCAATCACCACTCAAAATTCTTTATCACAAAGACCTTTCGTATTCTTATCTTAGAGTGTTTGAGTGTTTATGCTATCCTCTTTTCCCCTCCACTACAATAAACAAACTTCAAGCCCGCTCTACCGCGTGTGTATTTTTGGGTTACCCGTGTAATCATCGTGGTTACAAATGTTATGATTTATCCTCTAATAAAATCATAATTAGTCGCCATGTAATCTTTGATGAAACTCAATTTTCGTTTTGCTAAGTTACATAATTTCGTGTCCAATTCTTATAATTTTTTGGATGATGGGCTCTCACCGTATGTGGTGCACTATTTGGTCCGACACACACCTCGAGATTTGTACCTGCAGACACTGACATGCACATTGCCTGCTGGCCCAAATATCTCTATTCATCCAAATCTACCAACAAGCCCACTGCATGTTGGCCCACATTCAGCCATCCCTGAGCTTCCGCCAACAGGCCCACTGCCTGCTGGCCCAAATCCTCCTAGTACGCATTTTTTGCCAGCAGGCCTAGGTGTTACACCCCGTAGTTCCAGAGTATGTATGTGAGGACGTACGTACGAGAATGTAACCCTAAGTACGAAAGGGAAGAAAATTTTGAATTTCCGACGAAAAATATTCCGAACCTCGTGAAGGAAAAATGTTTATTATTGGGAATTGGATTCTCAATTTTGGTATTTGGACTTCTTGGAATATAAGAGAATTATGGATTTTATTTTCCAGAATTGGTCACGTGGGGCCCACATTATTTTCGAGATTTTGGGCTGTACGGATGTTTTCGGGAGATGAAATATTTTGGACGAATAGGAGGGCGACACGTGTCACCCCAAGTGGGCCATGTTGGCCGAAATCTAGTGCCATTTGGACAAGTCTTGTGCTAGATATTATGTGAGATATTTGTTGGACAAGTGGGACCCACACACACTTGTCCATAATCTCAACCACACACATGTTTTAATCCTAGCCCTTGGTTGTCTTATATCATCACACTAGTAAGATGAATCTCCCACACTTAGAATTATTTCAAGACTTGAACAATACTCCCTCCCCTTCCAAGAGCTCTCGGCCATGGGCCATTTTTATGACCTAAAGCTGTCCAACAATTCTTAAACTCTTAAGTGTTCTTCCTTGTTGTGTTAGGAAGGTTATTAACCAAGTGTTAGACAAGATTTCACACTCCTAGCCTTAGAAATACCCCTTGGCCGAAACCTTGCATGCTTGAAGCCTAAAGTATTCTTCACTTTTTGAAGTTGGATCTTGAAGAAGAGTTGGTTAGGAGCTTCTACGGGTTGCTTGGAGCGGATTGGAACGTAAGGAATAGGAGCTAAACGTGCTACGGATCGACTTTTAGTTCTTGGATTATTTTAGGCTCTTTGAGGTAATGAACTTTGTCCTCCTTGTGAAGTTGGATATTATATATGTTGGAAGAATATAAATAAGTATGTAATCCATGGAAGGAAGATGGAAAGGATATGGACCTTGTTAAGTTGCTAAAAATGGAGAAATTGGCATGCTAGCCATTAAAATGGTAAAAACGTACCTATTACCTGTTGACAGTTAATAACAAAGTAATTATAACTTATATAAAGATTGGAATATAAGTTGGAAGATTAAAGAAGTAATTCCGGCATGCTAGCCGAAAATTGGATAAGTTTGATTGTAGTAGTTGGCCAAGAACACCAACTAATGGACTAATGGACTGTATTTACATTGGAATGTATTTACTTCGGACTGTATTTACATTGGACTGTATTTACATTGGATTGTATTTACTTTGAACTAATGGACTATTTGTATATTGTGGGGCAGAATTTTACACGCCCAGTTAGGTGTGTAATCCCATTTAGTATTGTTGTATTATTGCGCCTTAAATGTGGCATGTTGGTTATTGAATTTCGGGCCTTGAAAAAAGTGAAAAAGTACGTAAAAACAGGGGAAGTGCTGCCCGATTTTCGTAGAATAAGAGACCTTATACTTAGAAATATTCTACGAAGAAATCTAGACGTTGATAGACGTATTTGATTATTATAGGTTGGTATTTTACGCGCGACATATTCGACTTGGAAAGTGGATTAGCCGAGGAGGTATGTGATTCTTCCTATCCTCTTGAGCATGATTGTTGTGAAATATATAGTACGGTAGACGTACGTGTGTTAAATGAATTTGGTTTCACTTTGATGTCCTTGACTTGAGTTCTAAATGTTAAGAACCTTGAGTTATTCTAAAAAGTTATGAATCATTATTCGGAAGGAAATTGATACTTGGTCTTTAAAAGAATAAAGTTCTCTTAATTTCGGAAATGAGTGTGGTTGTCTTTGGTTGGTTTAAAACATAAAGTGTTATAATGGCTTTATGGGAAGTTAGTTATAGCGACTTTATGAAGATAAAAGAATGGCTTGATTATTCTAAAAGATAAGAGACTTGGTTATTTTGAAAGTTAAGAGACTTGATTTTGAAAGTTAAGAGACTTGATCTTGAAAGATAAGAGACTTGACTTATAAACGACTTGATTCTGGGAAATGAGAAGTAACTTGATTTAAAAGTATATGTTACTTGTTTTGAAAAGAGTAAGTTACTTGAGTTTAAAATAGTAAGTAACTTGTTTTTAAATATTGAACTTGTCTTGATTGGAAAAGTATAAGTGACTTTATTTTAAAAGGTGTGAGTGTCTTGATCTTAAAAGAGTGAGTTACTTGGGTTTTAAAAGTATACTTGACGTTGTTTTAAAAGTGTAAGCCACTTGGTTTAAAAAGTATAAAGTACTTGATTTAAACATGAACGTGTTTTGATACTACGGGTATTAGTATCATGTGGCTTTTATGTAAAAAGGGATCTTTTTTTAAAAGAATTAAGGTATGTAGTACCTTGGGGTTAAAACCCGGATTGTTGGCATAAAATGAAAGTCTAAAAATATGTTAAACTTGCATATGCTAGTTGTGATAGCCTTTGTTGTGCAAGTGTTGTATTTCTATACTACCGCGTCTCTCGATGGAGGGTCGATTATCTTGTTGTTTCCTTGGACATACTGACAGGTTGGGTGGCCCACGGGTATGCTTTCATTATTATTGTTATTCCATGGACTAGCTCTCCATGAGGTTTAGTGACGCATGCAGGATCTGGTAGTTGGCTTTCGTACTTGCCCCGGTCATTGGCGTGATGCAGGAGCTATCTGGTAGTCGGCCTTCATACTTGCCCCGGTCAGTTTTATGGCGAAGTCTCGTGATCGTAGGTACACAGTAGTTAGCTTCGTACTTGCCCGTCATCGACGTGATCACGGTGGTACACAGTAGTTAGCTTCAGACTTGCCGGTCGGCCGTGGCGCATGTGGAATCGTAGTTAGCGACGGTATCGGTAGTTGGCTCTCGTACTTTCCCCGGTCGGCTGCGCAGCGAACACAGTAGTTGGCGCCGTCTTGCCGGTTAGTTCTATAGCATAGTTGGTACGGTAGGCTCTGGTAGATGGCTTCCGTACTTGCCCCGGTCATATCTAGGGATGTCAATGGGGCGGGGCGGGGCGGGGGAAGGGTATCCCATACCCGTACCCACCACCTAAAACACATCCCCACCCCCGCTCCACCACCCATCACGGGTAGTAATTCTTCCACCCGCCCCCGCCCCACTTACTTCACGCGGATACCCACTTACCCGGCGGGTACCCATTAATAAAATGCTCAAATAATGTCCAGCAATTGTTTTAGTCACCAAAATGAAAGTTATATAAGAAAAAGGAAAACAAAAAGAACCTTTTCACTATGGTGTATCGAATATCAAGTCTAAAATCTTGCCAAAATATTATGAATATTAAAAAACAGTAAAGATGAAAATATTTAACAAAAAAAAGGAGAACAAAGAGAATAAGAAAAAGAAACGTGGTGCATTACGGTGCGGGTTATCTCAAGTCACATTTTAAATCAAGAAAGGGCCAAATAAATTCGTAAATAGCCTAATTAAACTAATAGATGATACGGATATGGGCGGTTGGTCTGATCGGTGTGGAGTGCAGTGCGGGTAGCGGGGCGGGCGGGTGCGGGCGGTCTTATATGAAATCCACCCCGCCCACTACCATGGCGGGTAGCACTGATACCCATACCCGCCATCACCCACCAAACCATCCCCATACGCCCCGATTGGGCGGAGTGCGGGGCATACCGCGTTACCCGCCCAGCGACATCCCTAGTCATATCTCGTGGCGGCGGTCGAATCGTAGTAGCGCTTTTCGTACTTGCCGATCGATTGATAGCCGGATCTCGTAGCTATGCGCCGTCTTACCCGTCGATTTTATGATGCAGGCTGGATCTGGTGGTTAGTTTTCCTACTTGGCCCGTACGGTTTGTATGACATAGGTGGGACCTGGTGTTCATGTGTACGTTTTGGTGTTATATAATATCATAGACTGCCGGCAATAAGGAAGGAATTCCACGGGCATGATTGATATTGTGGGCGTGAGACCCATGGTTATATTTGAGTGATGACTTTGAGGGCATGAGTCCCTGACTTGACATGACTGCTTATATATTGTGTATTGTAGTCTGGTTATCATACATGTCTCTTGTTTTATATAGACTGCTATGATTTCATTCTGATATTTTGATTTCACTTACTTGGTACTGTTATCTCGACCTCGCCGGGCTGCGTTAAATCTGCGCAGGTAGAGGTACACCGGTTGTTGATCCTCGCTCATAGGATCACAGTTCTGCGTATTGGGAAGCTCCGTTTCTCCGGAGGCTTATCTTTTGGTATGGTTCCCTGTCATTGTATGTACTTGTACATTCAGGGGTATGGCGGGGCCCTGTCCCGCCATAGTTGTTATAAAAACTCTTAGAGGTCTGTAGTACTGTTGTGAGTTGGGCTTGTAAAGGATAAATGTTCGGGTTTTATATATATATGCAGAAAGGTGACCGTATTGGTTAGCCTGTTTCTCCTTTTATATTGTTTCATGTCTATGAGTTTTATTTTCGCTGATTTTCTCTGATGTATTATCACTAGGGTGCCCGGGGTAAGGCACCAGTCGCGGGCCCGAGGTCGGGTCGTGACAAAAGTGATATCAGTGCAGTTAATCCTCGGAAAGTGTCTACAGACCGTATCTAGTAGTCTTGATTATCGGCGTGTTGTGCACCACACATATAATCAGGAGGCTACATGATATTTTAGGATTGGTTTCCATTCTTCTCACTCTGAGATCGTGCGATAGAGCTGTGTTATAAGTCGGACTCCCTCTGACGTATTCTTATGTACCAGTTATGCCTCCACGCCAACCGCAGGGCTAGAAGGCAAAGCGGCGGAGGCGCTAGTAGAACACGAGGTTACTGAGCACAGGCCCAGTCATTACCTGAGGTAGTACTTCATACGGCGAGTTCTGCGACGCCGCCAGTCCCAACAGAGTTTAGCGCAACGGCAACAGTATCTACTGAGGCCATGATATCTGAGCCTCCAGTTCCACGACCAGGAGTCGAGGATATGGGTTACAAAGAGATTGTTATACCCCGTGGTTCGGGCCGTGCGAGAAATTAGAGAAACACGTTCGAGGCCTCAGGCCGCGCGGGCGAGGCATGGCGCCAGGCGGGTGAAGTGCGGTGGCCGAGTTACAGAGGCGGCGAAAGATCCGGTCGCGAGGAGTGCCGCAGGCCATGGAGCCTTGAAGGCGGGAAATTTAGGCGGAAAAACTTAGAAAATCTGATTTTTGTTTTAAAAGAGGCCATGAGAGGGTGACAAGTGTCCCCCCCATCTGATTTTCAGAATGCATGCAATATAATTGACCAAGGCTTGGTCACTTTTCCATCTTTCATCTTTACTCTCTCTCTCTCTCTCTCTCTCCAAAGCTTGAGCTCCCCCTTCTCTCTAAAACCTCAAGAAGTGTTCTAGCCTAAGAAAATCTGAAAAGTTAAAGGCAAGAAGGAAGCTTGTGACTAGCTTAGAAGTGCTATTGTGGTGGTGTTCTTGGAGAAAAAGGCTAGCAAGGTGTTGGAATAAGTTTGGCTAAAACTTAAGGTAACATTTCTTCTCTTGTAGTTGGTTTTGGGTGTTGCATGTTTAATAGGAAGAACTTGTAGTTGGAAAAATGCACTTAGAGTAGTTGCATGTAAGAAATGGGGTGTGATTATGAAAGAATTGGTTAGGGGGATTTTATGAGCATGTTGTTGCCTAAATACTACATTAGACTTGTTGGGTTAGTTGTTGTAACTTGTGGGGCTGAATTTTTACACACCAAAGTTTAGGTGTGTAATCCCCTTGGTGTTGGTTGGTTATTGAGCCTTAAACATGGCATTTGAGCGTTAAAAATCGACATTGGAAAAGGTGGCAAGTATGTAGAAACAAAGGAAACGCTGCCCAATTTTCCGTAGGAAATTGGTGACTTTAACTTGGAAAAATTCTGCATTGTAATTAGAGCTTGATAAACGTATTGTGGTCATTTTAGGTTGACATACTACGTGCGGTAAATTGGACTTAGCTTGTGGATTGACCGAAGAGGTATGTGGAGCTTTCCTATCTCTTGAGCATGATTAGTTGTACATGTAGTACGGTGACGTCAAGATTTGGAAATCTTCGTTTGTTATAAGTATTTGATACTTGCCGTTTTAAAAGAAAAGTATAAAAATCCCTTGGACTTAAGGGAATGTGTTTTACTATTGTTTAACTCTAATGTAACGGCTTTATGGGAGTTGGTTATATTAGTTTGTGAAAGTTTAATGGGAAAGGTTTTGATGATTTGAACTTGTGGAAGGAAAATGGTTCTAAGGCATGAATTGCCTAAGGTTTTACAAGAAATGAAGTCACTTAATTTAGAAGCTTGAGATAGTTTTAAAAGGAAATGTGACTTGTTTGAAAAGAAATCGTAACTTGATACTATGGTGATTAGTATCTTGGGATTTTGGTATAAAAAAAGAGTTATTTTCTTAAAAGATTAGAGGTACATGATACTTGGGTTAAATTCCCGGATTTTTATTAAAAGACATGATCGTGCCTTAGGTATACTAAAATGAGAGGATGTATTAATACTATTAATAAGAAGTTAGGTGATTCTTAACTTGCTTAAGTTATGATAGGCCGGTAGTGCTTATGTTGTGATGTGATAGTAGGTAGTGCTTATGTTATGTTTAATAGCGGATGAGCTATGTTATATATATTCATATTGTTCTGTAAACCCCGGGTTATTATTTATGCCATGGATTTGCTACCCATGATGCGAGTGCGGCGCTTGTACTCATGCGGATCTGGACTATAGGATCCATGCGGGTGAAATAGTCCCATGCGAGTACGCGATGGTACTCATGCGGATCCACAGGATCCATGCGGGTGAAATAGTCTCATGCGGGTGAAACAGTCCCATGACGAGGCGGATGACCTCATGCGGGTCCACAGGACCTATGCGGGTGAAATAGTCCCAGGAGTAGGATTGCTTAATGATACTACGGGCGAGGTACCCTGTTTTGATCATGAGCCTCCTATTTTTATGCTATAAAATGGATACCTGTTACTCGCATTAGTAGTAAGGCACGGTCTGACATAATTTGGTTTTATCTATAACTTGGTGTATTTTGGACTTATGATATTACTATAGTATTTTCGATTTACATACTTGATGCGTTGTGTCGACCCGCTTCCTGGGCTGCGTTCATGCCGCGTGTAAGAAGCGGTGGTAGATCCTCATTCCTAGGATCTTGTACTCAGTGTCGTGAGCTCCATTTCTTGGAGGCTTGACTTTTGGTATGGTTCTCCTGAGTCGTTGATATTTTGTACATTCAGGGCATGGCGGGGCCTCCGTCATAGTGTTATTCATTCTTAGAGGCACGTAGTCTTGTCGAACTTGGTTTGTTAAGGATGTAGCTGTTTGGTTTATGTACTTTTGGGTTAGCCATTTTGGGCTAGACTATTCTATATCTTAATGGTTGTTTATCTTGAGTTTACATTCATTTGGTTTTCTCGATGTTGTGTCACTAGGGTGCCGGGTTAAGGCACCGGTCACGGTCCGGTTCGGTCGTGGCGAGAGATGACCGATTCTTCGCTAGGATCGTGGCTAGGCATGAGGGCGACGAGTCGAGAGGTTCGGTTGTCAGATGGTGCGCCCAGGCAACATAGTTTGAGGCCGGGGCTTGAGTTGCAATCCACGAGTTTTATGGATCGAGGCGAGGATGATCCTCGAGTTTATTCGGCGACTCTGACGGATCATGAGAGTGATTAAGGCCTCGGAGGCGAATCGGTGTCTTGAGTTCGTATCGGTGCGGGATATTGCGATCAGTAGTTTGATTCATAGGAACCGTCCGGGAGGCGTGCGTTTCAGTGGTTGGGACGAGTTCTGAGGCGTTCTTAACCACTTCTTGCCTCGCGGATGAGAGAGCCGAGTGGATAGTTTTATGATGTTGAGACAGAATGGGCGGGACGGTTGAGTACAACATGTAGTTCGACTCATTAGCTCGGTATGCCCAACTACAGTGGTAGACATGGAGGATAGAGTGCACCGATATGTCACGGGACTTGACGATTATCTAGCAGAGGGTTGTACAGGAGTAGCTCTTCAGTCGGGCATGGACATTGCCGTCGTGCTTATGCCATGGGGACCGAGAGCGTAAGTCGGCGAAATGAACGAGATCAAGCGAAGAGGCGAGCAGGGTCCTTTGGTAACTTTCGAGGCGGATAGCCTCAGCAGCAGGCTAGATATACACTTTAGCCAGTACGGAGTATTTCTTCCTGATCTTGGGGCGTATGGGGTATTCGGGAAGCGGTCGGGCTCGAGTTTGAGTTTTCGGGGGAGTAGGGGTGTTAGCCGGATGAGGCCACCCTTACCTCAGTGTGGCCGTTGTGGTAAACTCCATTATGGGGAGTGTCGTGCTAGTTTGGGAGTTTGTTAATACTTGCGGCCGTTGCGAAGGATTGTCCGACCAGAGGTAGCGCGAATATAAAGACTCATCCTTCGGGATCGGTGGCTGGTTCATCGCCTTCTATAGCTATGCGCCCTGCAGGGCAGGATTTCGATTAGAACGATGGTGGGAAAGTGAAGTAATAGTTACAGGTATATCTTTAACCCTTTTTGAGACTAGTATGCATTGATAAGATGGTTACATGTTAAGTGCTATGTACGGGTAGTTTTGTGTAAATTGTGATTTAGAAGCCTGGTTAGTAAAAAGGGTAAGTTTGGGGACATGGAAATTGTGAGCCTTAGAATATTACACGTTGATACCTTAGATGCAAGGCCGTCTTGAGTGAAAGATTTTACGGTTGATCTTTGTCGAGGTACATAGTATACGTGGGGTATATTAGTGTGATAATTCCATGAGTGGTGTGAAATGAAAGTGGGTAATTAAGCTAAGAAGACCACTAGGTTTTCATGACTTGATTTGTGAGATTTGTTCCGGACCAGGAATGAGAATTTAGTACAATTATGGGTCGGGTTGAGGACCAATCGCGGGTCAACCCGCAACTCGGAATGAAGTGGGGTCGGTTTGAGGTGGTCCCGCTATGGGATAGGGTCACGAGGGTGCAAGGCCCAAGTTTAGGTAACCATTGTACGAGTTCTTAGACGCGTTCGACCGGAATCGGGTAGTGAAGGCCGAGAATGGCCTCAAAGGAAATTGAAGCTAGTAATGACCAAGTTTGGAGATAGTAACTCCAAGGTTTTGAAAACTGAAGAGATGACTGAAATGTGGTACGTATACTAGAAAGAGTTCGGGTGTTCGAGAAGGGTACAACGAATAAGAAAAGATGCGAACATGTGTTAAAAGAATGGAAGTGTTTGTCTATGTGAAGTAACGGTGCGAAGAGAGTATCCTTTAGAACATGGGTGAGAGTTAATAGTGATGTTATACACTTTAGAGGTGATTCCTCATTGGCTTGGATTTAAGTATTGCGTGTGTGTTATATTATGGCCATATGTGGCATAATTGGTTTTGTAAGTATAGTAGTGAAGACTATATCGGCGCATGTGTGTTTGGAGACTTAGAAGGAACATTCGGGACGAATGTTTCTAAGTGGGGGAGAATGTTACACCCCGTAGTTCCAGAGTATGTATGTGAGGACGTACGTACGAGAATGTAACCCTAAGTACGAAAGGGAAGAAAATTATGAATTTCCGACGGAAAATATTCCGAACCTCGTGAAGGAAAAAAGGTTTATTATTGGGAATTGAATTCTCAATTTTGGTATTTAGACTTCTTGGAATATAAGAGAATTATGGATTTTATTTTTCAGAATTGGTCAAGTGGGGCCCACGGGAGAAATTTACGGTTTTGTGGGGCCCACATTATTTTCGAGATTTTGGCCATTATGGATGTTTTCGGGAGATGAAATATTTTGGACGAATAGGAGGGCGACACGTGTCACCCCAAGTGGGCCATGTTGGCCGAAATCTAGTGCCATTTGGACAAGTCTTGTGCTAGATATTTTGTGAGATATTTGTTGGACAAGTGGGACCCACACACACTTGTCCCTAATCTCAACCACACACATGTTTTAATCCTAGCCCTTGGTTATCTTATATCATCACACTAGTAGGATGAATCTCCCACACTTAGAATTATTTCAAGACTTAAAAAATACTCCCTCCCCTTCCAAGAGCTCTCGCCCATGGGCCATTTTTATGACCTAAAGTTGTCCAACAATTCTTAAACTCTTAAGTGTTCTTCCTTGTTGTGTTAGGAAGGTTATTAACCAAGTGTTAGACAAGATTTCACACTCCTAGCCTTAGAAATACCCCTTGGCCGAAACCTTGCATGTTTGAAGCCTAAAGTGTTCTTCACTTTTTGAAGTTGGATCTTGAAGAAGAGTTGGTTAGGAGCTTCTAAGGGTTGCTTGGAGCGGATTGGAACGTAAGGAATATGAGCTAAACGTCCTACGGATCGACTTTTAGTTCTTGGATTATTTTGGGCTCTTTGAGGTAATGAACTTTGTCCTCCTTGTGAAGTTGGTTATTATATATGTTGGAAGTATATAAATAAGTATGTAATACATGGAAGGAAGATAGAAAGGATTTGGACCTTGTTAAGTTGCTAAAAATGGAGAAATTGGCATGCTAGCCATTAAAATGGCAAAAACATACCTATTAACTGTTGACAGTTAATAACAAAGTAATTATAACTTATATAAAGATTGGAATATAAGTTGGAAGATTAAAGAAGTAATTCCGGCATGCTAGCCAAAAATTGGATAAGTTTGATTGTAGTAGTTGGCCAAGAACACCAACTAATGGACTGTATTTACATTGGATTGTATTTACTTTGGACTGTATTTACATTGGACTGTATTTACTTTGGACTAATGGACTATTTTGTATATTGTGGAGCAGAATTTTACACGCCCAGTTAGGCGTGTAATCCCCTTTAGTATTGTTGTATTATTGCGCCTTAAATGTGGCATGTTGGTTATTGAATTTCGGGCCTTGAAAAAGGTGGAAAAGTACGTAAAAACAGGGGAAGTGCTCCCCGATTTTCCGTAGAATAAGAAACCTTATACTTAGAAATATTCTACGAAGAAATCTAGACGTTGATAGACGTATTTGATTATTATAGGTTGGTATTCTACGCGCGACATATTCGACTTGGCAAGTGGATTAGCCGAGGAGGTATGTGATTCTTCCTATCCTCTTGAGCATGATTGTTGTGAAATATATAGTACGGTAGACGTACGTGTGTTAAATGAAGTTGGTTTCACTTTGATGTCCTTGACTTGAGTTCTAAATGTTAAGAACCTTGAGTTATTCTAAAAAGTTATGAATCATTATTCGGAAGGAAATTGATACTTGGTCTTTAAAAGAATAAAGTTCTCTTAATTTCGGAAATGAGTGTGGTTGTCTTTGGTTGGTTTAAAACATAAAGTGTTATAATGGCTTTATGGGAAGTTAGTTATAGCGACTCTATGAAGATAAAAGAATGGTTTGATTATTCTAAAAGATAAGAGACTTGGTTATTTTGAAAGTTAAGAGACTTGATTTTGAAAGTTAAGAGATTTGATCTTGAAAGATAAGAGACTTGACTAATAAACGACTTGATTTTGGGAAAGGAGAAGTAACTTGATTTAAAAGTATAGGTTACTTGTTTTGAAAAGAGTAAGTTACTTGAGTTTAAAAGAGTAAGTAACTTGTTTTTAAATATTGAACTTGTCTTGATAGGAAAAGTATAAGTGGCTTGATTTTAAAAGGTGTGAGTGCTTTGATCTTAAAAGAGTGAGTTACTTGGGTTTTAAAAGTATACTTGACGTTGTTTTAAAAGTGTAAGCCACTTGGTTTAAAAAGTATAAAATACTTGATTTAAACATGAACGTGTTTTGATACTACGGGTATTAGTATCATGTAGCTTTTATGTAAAAAGTGATCTTTTTTTAAAAGAATTAAGGTATGTAGTACCTTAGGGTTAAAACCCGGATTGTTGGCATAAAATGAAAGTCTAAAAGTATGTTAAACTTGCCCATGCTAGTTGTGATAGCCTTTGTTGTGCAAGTGTTGTATTTACATACTCTGGCGTCTCGATGGAGTCGGTTATCTTGTTGTTTCCTTGGACATACCGACACGTTGGGTGGCCGGGTATGCTTCCATTATTATTGTTATTCCATGGACTAGCTCTCGCGAGGTTTAGTGTATGACGCAGGATCCGTAGTTGGCTTTCGTACTTGCCGGTCGTTGGCGTGATCACGGGAGGTACACAGTAGTCGGCCTTGGGAACTTGTCCCGGTCAGTTTTATGTCGAAGTCTCGTGATCGGGAGGTACCAGTAGTTAGCTTCGTACTTGCCGGTCGGCGGCGTGATCACGGCGGTACACAGTAGTTAGCTTTCGTACTTGCCGGTCGACCGTGACACAGTGGAATCGTAGTTAGCGAGCGGTATCAGTAGTTGGCTCTCGTACTTGCCGATCGGTCTGCGGCGCAGCGAACAGTAGTTGGCGCCGTACTTGCCCCGGTTAGTTCTATAGCATAGTTGGTACGACAGGCTCTGGTAGATGACTTCCGTACTTGCCCCGGTCATATCTCGTGGCGGCAGACTGGATCTGGTAGCTGGCTTTCGTACTTGCCCCGGTCAGTTTATGACGCAGGCTGGATCCGATAGCTATGCCTTCGTACTTGCCCCGGTCAATTTTATGATGCAGGCTGGATCTGGTGGTTAGTTTTCCTACTTGGCCCGTACGGTTTGTATGACACAGGTGGGACCTGGTGTTCATATGTACGTTTAGGTGTTATATAATATCATGATCGCTAGCGGTGAGGAAGAATTCCACGCATGATTGATATTGTGGGCGTGAGACCCGTGGTTATATTTGAGTGATGACTTTGAGGCACGAGTCCACGACTTGACATGATCGCTTATATATTGTATCGTAGTGCAGTTATCATACATGTCTCTGCTTTATATAGCGCTATGATTTCATTACAATATTTTGATTTCACATACTTGGTACTGTTATCTTGACCTCGCCCGGAAGCTGCGTTAAATCTAGTAGGTAAGTACCGGTTGTTGATCCTCGCTCATAGGATCACGGTTCTGCGTATTGGGAAGCTCCGTTTCTCCGGAGGCTTATATTTTGGTATGGTTCCCTGTCATTATAGGTACTTGTACATTCAGGGGTATGGCGGGGCCATGTCCCGCCATAGTTGTTATAAAAACTCTTAGAGGTCTGTAGTACTGTTGTGAGTTGGACTTGTAAAGGATAACTGTTCGGGTTTTATATATATATGCAGAAAGGTGACCGTATTGGTTAGCCTGTTTCTCCTTTTATATTGTTCCATGTCTATGAGTTTTATTTCCGCTGATTTTCTCTGATGTATTATCACTAGGGTGCCCGGGGTAAGGCACCAGTCGCGGGCCCGAGATTGGGTCGTGACACTAGGCCTGCTGGCCCAACCTAGTCCAGCCATTACTGACACACTGTTCTCCCAACCCGAATCCAGTCTGACACCGTGTTTTTTTTATCGGACCAACCCACGTTATCCACTCCTATCTAGCCCATTACCACTCCGAGACAAGGGTCCGTTACTCATAGCCAACATGACATTCTTTAACCAAATCACTAGTTTAATCTCAACTCTAATGGTACTAAATCACTCATACCACGTAACCCTGTGTCTGCTCTTCATGACCCGAATTAAAAAATCTTCATGGATGATGAATATAATGCTCTTACTGAAAATAAAATGTGGGAGTTAGTGCCCCGTCCATTTGGTGTTAATGTGATTCGTTCTATGTAGATTTTTGCTCATAAGAAAAAATATGATGATTTTTTTTGAGAGGCATAAGACCCATCTTGTTGGTGTGACAAAACTCAACAGGTTGACATGAATTGTGGAAAAACATTTAGTCCGGTGGTCAAAATTCTTACATGGCGAACTCAAGGAAACTGTATCCATACACTAGTCATTGGGTTTTAGGGACCCCATTAATCCTAATAATGTGTGCTTGCTGAAGAAGTCTTTGTATGGGCTAAAACATGTTTCTCAGGCCTGGTATAAAAGATTCGCAGATTATGTGTGTACTCTTGGGTTTTCGCACAACAGGTCTCTGATCATTCTATGTTCATCTATCGTCACAGTATTTCTATGACATATATTTTGTTATATGTGGATGATATTATATTGACTGCTTCATCTAACAAACTGCGCAAGTCTATTATATCTATTCTTAGCTCTTAATTTTCTATGAAAGTCTTGGGGCCATTGAGCAATTTTCTGGGTATAACTGTCACTCGTCATGCATGTGGTCTCTTTCTATCCCAGAGGAAGTATGCAACATAGATTATTGAACGGGTTGACATGTCATCATGTAAGTCATCTCCTACTCCGGTTGACACTAAACCGAAGATGAGCGCTACTTCTAGCACACCTTACGAGGACCCTTCTCACTATAGTAGTCTTGCGAGGGTTCTTCAATAACTTACATTTACGAGGCCTGATATTACATATGAAGTGCAGGATGTGTGTTTAATTATGCATGATATGAGAGAAGAACACATGCACGCTCTCAAACACATTGTGCGTTACATTCAGGGCACTCTTGATTATGGTTTGCACTTATATCCATCCTCGGTATCTACTCTCACGTCTTATACAAATGCTGATTGGGGTGGATGTCCAGATACCATGCGTTCGACATTCGGTTATTGTATGTTTCTTGGTGATAACTTGATCTTTTAGTCGGCTAAACACCAGACCACTTTGTCGCGTTCCAGCGCGGAAGCCGAATATCGAGGGGTAGTCAATGTGGCGTCTGAGTCGTGTTGGTTGCGTAACTGATCGGTGTATTTTATATACACCTTTTGAGTCAGTTTTAGTTAGTCTTTTGTCCCATTTTGCACATATAAGTGTCGTATTAGGATAGTTTTTCTTTCTTTTGAGTCAAAGTGGTTAAAATGGCCAAATGGCGGAAAAGGAGCAAAAAGAGGGCAAAAGAGGAGATGCCAGAGATGAAAACAGAGAAAGTGACGAACAAGGCGTAATCGGACAGCGCGCGGCTTCCTGCAATCGAAGCGAGGCGCGGCGCCATCAATCAGAAAGCGCGAAGATCAGCGCGCAGCGCCGCAGATAAATGTGCGCGGCGCCACTATCGAAGGGCGAAAGAACTTCGGCGCGCGGAAGCCCTCAAAGCGAGGCGCGGCGCCTAAACATCCGGGGAGCTACGAAGATTCAGCGCGGCTTCCGAACAGCGAATATCGGGCGCGGCGCCAAAACACCGACGGATCGTAGAACTTGGCGCCGCGGCGCCATCTGCGAGGCGCGGCGCGGAAAAATTAGGTCTTTTGATGGATTTTTGGGCCAGCTGCGAGAAAAGAAGGAGACGTTTTAAACCTATATAAGGAGAACCCTAGGCGATTTTGAGGGTCCTTTCTTGTGACAACACAAGATTTTCTTGCTAGGAGATTGGAGACCTAAACTTAGTAATTTCTTTCCTTTTTCTTTTCTTTAATTCGGTTTTGCATGATGAACTTGGAATTAGTTCTTGTCATCTTTATGGCTAGGAACTAATTCTCTATAACTTTCTATGTTGAACTTCTTGAAACTTATGTTATAAATTAATGCGTACTTATGGTTATTTTTCTTATTGAGAGATCTATCCAATAATTGAGTTGAATTCTTGGTAGCTAATTGACAACTAGTTATCACTATATGATTTCTAATCAGTTACGAAAAGGGGATTGTGAATATCTTGTAAGTTGGGTAGACAGGCTTGAATTGGGGATGAAAATACCTCAATTAGTTTTGTAGCGTTGATGAGAGGCTTAACCCTAATTTTGCGCATTGTGCGTGACGGTCAACTAGGTTTTGTTCTTAATCCTCCTATAGAGTTACCCTTATCGTGAAAGTTAGGTAAGGAACAATCGGGTTGAGTGTTTATATAACCTAACGGGAGTATAAAGCGATTTAAATAAACCTGCTTTCTCCAAAGAAGAACACCATAAGTAATGCATTAGTAAGTAGCATAAGCGGATAGTGAGGATACATGAAGCCCTATTCTCATCACATCCAAGTAATTCTTTATATTTACTTGTCTTTAATAATTCTTAGTTATAAACAAAACAATCAATCATTAATTCACCAAATAGATACTACAAAATAGATAGTTGGTACTTGAACCCTAATCCTAGAGGACGATATTCGGTCTTATCTAAGACTATACTACTTGATACGATAACGTGCACTTGCGTTTAAAAGTGTGTGCATCTAATCGCGCATCAAGTTTTTGGCGTCGTTGCCGGGGATTAGGCATTAGTTCAATATCATATTTATCTATTTTTAATTTCTAATTTGGTTTTATGTATAGTTTTTTTTTAATTTTGTTTGTTTTATGTATTTATTGTGTGAAAACAAGGGTGTCGTGATTCTTTGTTGGTTTTGATGCATCTCAGGGATCCTGAAGATATGGATTACTACTGTCAATATGATCAAGCTCCAACCATAGAGGAAGAGAGGGAGGAATTACGAGAAACTCTACTCAGTCTCACGAGGTCCCAAGCTCAGTTCATGGACGAAATGAGGTTGGGTATAAAGAAGTTGGAAACGCAAATAAGCGAGAACTTCGCGATCATATTCAACAGAACAGCAAGTTGAGGAGCACGAATCACACCCAACTATTGAGGAATTTGGTGAGATAGTTGGTGTAGAGAAAGGAAAAGATTGCAAATCCAATTATTCACCTTGGATTACGTAGAAATTCTTTTCATGCACCTATCACGGAAGAAACACCACTAGCTATCACGAATGACTCCCAATTAGGAATTGCATACCATCGAGGCAACCCCAGAGTCAAGAGATGTAGAGAATTTCACGGTTTCTACAAAATAAGAAGCCTAAAGACAAACTCATCTTGTGTGCTTGGGGATACTTGTATGTTTAAGGCCCTGTTTGAACAAATAGTTATAGGGAAATTGAGACCTATAGCAATAAATCATGGATTGCAGCGGTTCGCGAAGTATCCAATGGGCACTCAGAAAGGTTAATTGCGTCCGGCTAAAAGACGTAAAAAACAACGCTTGTTGGGAGGCAACCCAACGTTTTTCAATTATGTCATTTTAATTTCTGTTTTTAGTTTATTTTATTTTGTCTAGAACAATCTCACGGTCTTGGGTTCTTGTGTTCGTGCTGTGAGTGATAAGTCTGAGGAATGGCGGCGAAAAAGCGAAAGAAAGTCGGGATTTCGAGCGGGTAAGCACCGCGCGCCAAAGCAGGCATGGCGCCAAAAGAGTGAACAGCGCAAATTTAGCGCCATGGCTGAAGCAGGCGCGGTAGAATTCGAAAGTTTGCGAAATTTTGCGCCATGGCTTCAGGGCCGCGACGCAGAAAGTCCCGAAGGAGCGCAGATGTTTGGGAGCGCGGCGCTAGCGAGCAGCGTAGCGGGAATCGAAATTTAAAACGCCAAAATCAGATTTTCCCAATTCCAACTTCAAAACCTAACCTTCCTCTCCAAAACCCACGAAATTTGAGACTCTCCAAATCCTCCACAAATCCAACCCAACCACAACCTAAACTCTTAAATTCCCAAAACCCCCAACTATCTCAAACAACAAAGCTCCATTCCATGGACTCGACCCACCAATTGAAACAAAACAAGCTTGAATCTTCTCATGAAAGGTAATCCTATCTTTGTTCTTGAATCCTTTCACCAAATCATAGGAGGTAGGAGTTGGGAAGAGTATTGTAGTTGGAGTAGTTTAGATCTTGAAAAGTTGGTTGTGAAGTTGGAGAAAAGAGTAGAAAAAGAGGTTGTGGGCATTGTTGAAGTTTGGGGTGTTATCATTGCTAGTTGTTGAGTGTGTAGGAGACATTGTGCCACAAAAATTAGAAGCTGCAGATTTTGTTTAAAAATGGCCACGAGAAGAGAAGAGGATCCACATCCACTGACCCACAATACGATGAAAATAGATTTGTGAGTTACGGGCCTTCCAAAGATACAAAAGGCTTGATACGGGCGTAATTCGAGAAAGGGAATGGATTACAAAGGGGATCATATGGGGAGGAAGACATTTATGAGCCCATCAGGGCTATGATAGAGCTAAGGGGTGGAAGAGATTTGTCAATCAGGAGAAGATAAAACCGATGAATACAATGATAGTGCGGGAATTTTATGCAAACTTTCCGAGAGGGCGAGAAAGGGTGCTTTGTAAGGAAATTATATGCTGTGTGGCGGAATCAATAAACGCGACTCTAAAAGCAGTGGATGTTGAAGGAGGAATTGGTGATTGGAGCCATTTTAGAACATGGTGCAGGAGCACCGACAACATCAATCGATACGTTGCAAACACCGCGTCTACCACGGAGGCTTCGAGATGGAAGAAATGGATCTGAAACGAGTAGGTGCCAATTGACAAAGCGACCAAGGCTTGGTGTATTTCGTCGATGCGCGTGATTCCATCTACGCTTCACGAGTGCCGTAAGACGAGATTAAGTTGATTTATGGAATTATGAGGCGACAATTGATGTGGGGAAAGAGATAGTGCGAGCATAGAAGAAATTAGCGAGTTGGTGACAAGCGGTGGATTGGGACACGGCTCGCTTATTACGATCTATGCCACATGAGTGCGGTCCCACAACTACCCACGGATACTCATGAAAGAAACCAACTGCCAGTGTCCGATGGGATAGTGCACTCTTTCCCAGACCCCAGCCCCCCAGCAGCCAGACGGAGAGCACCACCAGCAGCAGCAGCAGCAGCAGAGGCCGCCATGGATGAAGATGAGCCTGAAATAGGGGCTCAATATGAGCGAGACCCGGCCACCGCCAACCACAAGCGAGAACCTTGAGCCAGCAATGGGGCAATTGTACCAACACCAGAGGGAGATGATGCAGACCTTGCAAACAGTAGTACAAGGACAACAAGAAACAAGGCAACAAATCGACGAGCTGGGTGCCTTGTTCAACCAATGGTCGATGCATTATCCACCGCCACCACCACCATTTTAGCCAAAGTCTGTAAGTATCCTATTTTCTTTTATTGTCTTTGAGTCTTGCACACATTGGGGACAATGTGTGATTTAAGTTTGGGGGTGTTTTATTTGTGTGTCATGTTATGTTTTATTTAAGTCTTTTTAATTGTTTTATGATTATTTTGAGTCACCATTTTTTTTTCTTTTTTGAGTCATAATTGCCTGTCAAAGATCATGTATGCTGTAGTTGCGAGAAACACCTAGTGAAGTAAGGTGGAATAATGTAAAGGAATTGAAGCAACTATCTAAACACTTAGGTTAGATATGCCAAAAACTCACAGAATCTGTCTATTTGGAGTTTCTTGCTTAAGTTATGCATGCTAAATGATAAATGCTTATGTGTTATGAGTGCTTGCTATTTGAGGCGAAATAGTTAGGATATGCATGTTAGGGAGATGACTCAGGCATTTCGTTGATAGCCAATTCTTACCGTTCTTTTCTATCCCGTACTTTAAAAATATCCCTAGTCAGCCCCATTGAAGCCTAAATTTGAAACTTCTTCTTTGACACCCTATATTCCCACAAAATTGTGCCATAAGTGAAAATATGAAATAGTGGAGTACATTGTGTTAAAAAGAAGAAACAAAAAAGTGAACAAGTTTGATGCACCCCAATGGAAAAGTAATAAGAAAGAGGCAAAAGCCTAAGTTTGGGGGTGCCTATTAGAATAATACACTTCACTCTCCCAAAACAAAAGAGGGGAAGGATAGAATTGAAGTGAAGGAAAGAATCAAAAGGAAAAAAAATTGAAAAGCCAAAGAGCTTATGGTACAGAAAAATGAGCCTAAATGCCTATCTTTACCAACCCCTACCTAAGCCTACATTACAACCCTCAAAGTCCTGAAGATCTCTTTTATGCATATCCAGGATTAGTGGAGAATAGCAAGTAAGCATGTCATAGGAATTCTTGAATTTTTATGCATGATTTAGTATATTGACTTCCATTAAGCATGATGAACATGAGTTTGCGAAATATCTAGCTTCATGTGTTTAGTGTGCTGAAAATTTCATGCTATATGTTCCTGCATATTATTCTGCTAACCTTCATGTTTTTCTAGTTAACATTTATGCAGCAAAAGTGATTAATAACAGGGAGTCTTTTATTTTTCATTCTTTGAGTCTTTTATTTTATTTCTTTCAATCTTTGCTCGAGGGCGAGCAAAGGTTAAGTTTGGGGGTATTTGATCGGTGTATTTTATATACACTTTTTGAGTCAGTTTTAGTTAGTCTTTTGTCCCATTTTGCACATATAAGTGTCGTATTAGGATAGTTTTTCTTTCTTTTGAGTCAAAGTGGTTAAAATGGCCAAATGGCGGAAAAGGAGCAAAAAGAGGTCAAAGAGAGATGCGAAGATGAAAGCAGAGAAAGTAGCGAACAAGGCGAAATCGGACCAGCGTAGCGCCTTCCGATCGAAGCGAGCGCGGCGCCCATCATTCGAAGGAGCGCGAAGATCCAGCGCGGCTAAAACAGTCGCGGCGCCACTATCGAAGAAGGGCGAAGCTTCAGCCATGCGCTCGAAGACGAAGCGGGCGCGGTGCCTAAACATCCGGAGAGCTACAGAAGATTCAGCCGCGCTACCGAACAGCGAATATCGGGCGCGGCGCCAAAACACCGACGGATCGCAGAACTTCCGGCCGCGACGCTATCTGCGAAGGCGCGGCACGCGGAAAAATTAGGTCTTTTGACGGATTTTTGGGCGAACTGCGAGGAAAAGAAGGAGGCGTTTTAAACCTATATAAGGAGAACCCTAGCGTTTTGAGGTCCCTTTCTTGACAACACAAGATTTTCTTGCTAGGAGATTGGAGACCTAAACTTAGTAATTTCTTTCCTTTTCTTTTCTTTAATTCGGTTTTGCATGATGAACTTGGAATTAGTTCTTGTCATCTTTATGGCTAGAACTAATTCTCTATAGACTTTCTATGTTGAACTTCTTGAAACTTATGTTATAAATTAATGCGTACTTATGGTTATTTTTCTTATTGAGAGATCTATCCAATAATTGAGTTGAATTCTTGGTAGCTAATTGACAACTAGTTATCACTATATGATTTCTAATCAGTTACGAAAAGGGGATTGTGAATATCTTTGTAAGTTGGGTAGACAGGCTTGAATTGGGGATGAAAATACCTCAATTAGTTTTGTAAGCGTTGATGAGAGGCTTAACAACCCTAATTTTTGCGCATTGTGCGTGACGGCCAACTAGGTTTTTGTTCTTAAACCTCCTATAGATTTACCCATATCAGCGAAAGTTAGGTAAGGAACAATACTGGGGTTGAGTGTTTATATAACCCTAACGGGAGTATAAAACGATTTCGTAAACCTGCTTTCTCCAAAAGAAGAACACCATAAGTAATGCATTAGTAAGTAGCATAATCGGATAGTGAGGATACATAGAAGCCCTATTCTCATCACATCTGAAGTAATTCTTTATATTTACTTGTCTTTAATAATTCTTAGTTATAAGCAAAACAATCAATCATTAATTCACCAAATAGATACTAGAAAATAGATAGTTGGTACTTGAACCCTAATCCTAGAGGACGATATTCGGTCTTATCTAAGACTATACTATTTGATACGATAACGTGCACTTGCGTTTAAAAGTGTGTGCATCTAATCGCGCATCAGTAACCTCCTCTTAGAGATTCATTTTGCTATTCAGAAAGCTATCTTGGTCTACTGAGATAATGTTAGTGCGATATATCTCTCAGGGAAATCCTGTCCAACATCAGTGCACTGAACATATCGAGATGAATATTCACTTTGTTCGCGAAAAGGTAGCTCGTGGACAAGTACGTGTCTTGAATGTCCCCTCGCCTTATCAAATTGATGACATATTTACTAAGAGCCTTCGTTTAGTTCTGTTTGCAGATTTTAAGGACAGTCTCAGCGTACGACGGCCGCCCGCTACGACTGCGGGGGTGTGATAGAATATATGGAAATATATTCTTTTGGTGTAATTAGTGATTTTGTATATCTGTAATTATCGTAGCAATATTTTATATTAGTTAAAAAAATATTTAATTTTCATAATTATAGCATAGAATTACTATTGTATATCATGTATATAAATCTTTTACATTAATTCTAAGGGATTATTCCATTTCAATAACGAGACTTTTTTGTTCAAATTTCTCTTATTATCAATTTGCAAGTTTCCATACATGTAGGGGTGCACAATTTTCGGTCCGGACCGAAAAATCGGACCGGACCGAACCTCTTTGGACCGGACCGAACCGGGCCGAGATTTTCGGTCCGGTCTTCGGTCCTGTAAAATTCTTTTTTCGGTTTTGGTCGGTCAGTCCGGTCGTAGTCGGTCGGTCGGGACCGATTTTTAATTTTATTTTATAATATATTATATTATTATATATATAATGTATGTAGTATGTACAGATATGTATTATGTATACACGGATACACACCTAATAGGCTAATACATTTATACATTTATATTAATACTTATAAATTTATAATAATTAACTTATTAACTACCCCTCCGACTTCTCGTCTGTCTCCCAGTTCCCTTCCCAATCCCCCCGACCCTCTCTCTCCAGTCTCCCTAATTCTAAATCCCTAATTCAAAATCCCTAAATCCCTAAATCCCTAAATCCCATTCCAAATTCCAATCCCAATCGCAGACTCACAGTAGTAGCAGCACAGTAGCACTCCACTCACTCGACAGTCGACTCAGGCTACTCAGCACCTCACCCGCGTCGTCGCCTCCGATGTCGATCGTCGATTCGTACGTCGGCCAGCGTCGATCGCCTCTCTCAGTGTCTCACTCTCTCGAGCCGCCTCAGTCGCCTCAGTACCCTCAGTCGCCTCAGTCGCTCAATCTATCGACAGATTCGACAAGGTATAGTTCATTAGTTTGTCATTTGAAGTTGTGTAATCAAAGTTTGTATTCATTTGTATTTTTAAATGATATTAAATGTTTGTATTCACATGTAGATGATTTCTAGTACCTCTGAATCTCATATCCAATCCAAAAGGAAAAGAGACGATGAAATGACTCGTCCGTCGACTAGCGCGACTGTACCAGAATTTGAAGCAGTGGCTGTCCCTGAGGCTGACCCTGAGTTTGTATTTCCTTCTCAAACACCAACAAATACACTCCACACAAAGACAAGTCAGACAACTCAGACAAGTATTATGCCAACGGAGGAACGACAGTATATTACTTGCAACAAACAAAGGGCTGAATATTGGAAGGAATACAAGCTTTATTTGACTAATGGCGAGGGCAAGCGTCGAGCTGAATGTAAGTATTGCCATAAAACTTTACGTGTGACTCTGCTATTAATGGTAACAAAAATGTGAAAAATCATGCAACTCAATGCCTACTAAACCCGGAGAATGTGATTAAACAAAATCAAAGTAAATTGACTTTGGAGGCTGTTGCGGATAAAAAAGGAGAAGGAAAGTTGAGAAATTGGGTTTTAAATGTAAATGAAGTTAGGGAAGCGTTGTGCGATATGGTGATAGTTGACGAACTTCCTTTTCGTTGTGTTGAAAAACCCGGTTTTAAGTATTTCATATCATTGCTTGCCACGAGTATATAGTACCTCCCGTATGGTATGGCGCGTGATTGCTTTCAACTTTATTTGAAGGAAAAGAAAAGTTGAAAGAATTTCTCAAATTGTCATGCCAACGAAGTGCGTGTGACAACCGATTCATGGACATCTAATCAAACAATCAACTATATGTGCCTTACCGCTCATTTTATAGACAATGATTGGAATTTGCAAAAACGAATTCTAAACTTTTGTCCAATTATAAGTCATAAGGGTGAGTCAATTGCAAAAGCTATAGATTGTTGTTTAGAGAGTTGAGATTTACATATGAAACTTTCTGGTATCGCTGATAATGCCTCTTGAATGATGTTGCTTGTAGTCAGTGAGAATAGTTCAAAGCAATGGTAGTCTGATAAGTAAGGAAAGTATTTGCATATGAGATATGTCGCTCATATTGTTAATCTTATTGTTTGGGATGGTTTGAAAATAAAAGATTCTCTTAAAGCAATTAAAAGAATTCGAGCTACTGTGAAATTTGTGAGGAATTCTCATGCTAGACTTCTTAAATTTAAAGAAATTGCAACAGTCTTGAAAATAGAGAGCAAATCTTTATTGTCACTTGATGTGCCCACTCGTTGGAACTCAACTTATACTATGTTGATGGCAGCTATAAAATTTGAGCGAGTATTTAATATGTTTGAACTTCATAAAGAAAACGATCTTAAAGAGACTAATGATGTAGGGCCTCCTAATGAGAATGATTGGTTGTTGGCAGAGACTTGTTATCTTTCTAGAAAAGTTTTATATTTTAACTAATAATGTTTCGCTTCTTTGAGTGTCACATGCAATAGTGCATTGTTTGATATTAGTCTGACTCTTGGAACATTAAAAGATCTAGAAAGTACTTGTGATGTAGAATCATGCGTCTGATAATTTGGTAAGATGAGAGAAAAGTTTGATAAGTATTGGGGTAGTTTAGAAAGGTTTAACATGTTGATTTATGTGGCTGCCATTCTTGATCCTTCGATGAAAAAGGTTGGTTTACAATTGACTCTACATGAGATGTATGGGGAAGTGAAGGGTGATAGTTTGCTTGAGAATGTTCAACAAGTCCTAAATGATTTGTTCGATGAATATAAAGCGATGTATTTCCCTCTTTGTTGCTTTGAGTGGGAGTGATGTATCTAAATCAAGTGACATGGGATTAGATCTCAAGACTAAAGTTAGGAAGCTCAAATCATCGTTAGAAGCAAAGGGTAAATATAGTGCAGTAGGAGCTTGATCGATATTTGAATGAAGAGGCGGATGAAGAAGATATTGAAATCTTAACTTGGTAAGCTCAATTCACTAAGATTTCCGTTGTTTCACGCATGGCTCGAGATATATTAGCTATTCCAAGATCATCTGATTTTACGAGGTGCGTTTAGTCTGGGAGGGCGAACACTGATCAATTCGAGTTCTTTGACACCTAAGGTAATACATTTTCTTTTGTATTTTTTGTAAACCAAATTTAATTTTTATTATATTAATTGGTAACTTATGTTTCTTAACTTTTATATTATGTTAAAGATGGTGCAAGGACTCATTTGTGGTCAAGATTGGCTTCGTTCAACTTTGATGAAGAAATCCAAACTAATTAATGTGGAAGAATCATTAGAAGATTTGCAAGATTTGGAGAATGATATGATATATTGATATGAATATGATGATATCTCATTGCAAGCATAAGAAGAGTTACAATTCTTATTACTAACTTTATTATTTTCTTTCATACAGATTTTCAAAAGTGTGGAATTGATGAATCTACCATCTATGTTTGATGGTTTGAGTGTTTGTATATGTATAATGTATGTCATTCTCTTCCTCTTGACTCTTGTTGTTTACTTGTTTTTAGTTTTGGCATGTTTGTCATTTATGCGATTTGTCTCTGGAAGTGGAATAAGAGGCATTAGGATTAGAAATTTTCAAGAATAAATTGTGGACTATGCCTAATTGCCTATTGCCTAATGTGGATTGTGGACACCGGGTGACAGACAGGGCGAGCGGCGAGGCGAGAGTAGAAAATGAAGGAATCACGTAGCTGCAAGTCGCAGTTCTGCATGGTATGGCTGCAAGGCAATGACGGCCAAGCGGCAGCGACGAAGAAGGCCAAAGAGCCGGCGGCAGCCAGCGGCCCGGCGGCCAGCGGCCAGCGGCGGCAGAAGCGGCCAGCGGCGGCAAAGCGGCAGCGGCGGCGGCAGCGGCGAGCGGCGAAGCTTTGTGTAAATGTAATAATAATAAATCATGTAAAAAATTATTGCAATTTGGATTTGGGGTGTGGAGTGTGGGCGGGACTATGGATGAAATCGAGTGGAAAGCGTGGAATTGGATTTATTGCAAATTTGCAATTTGGAATTTGAATTTGCATTATAGATATTCGGTCCATTCGGTCCAAATGGCCAGGGCCGGACGGACGAACTGGACCGGACCGAAAAATTCGGTCCGGTCTTCGGTCCGGTCAATTTTATTGTTCGGTCTTCGGTCCGGTCCGGTCCGGTCCGGTTCGGTTTTGACCTTTTGTGCACCCCTACATACATGTGTAACTTGGAACTTTTTTCCTTCAAAAGAATAAGAAAGCTGTTGAATTTGGATTAGTTTCTTTTCGACCTTTATAGATAAACAAATTTATTATAACCAAGCCTACAAATTAATGACTATTGTAGGTTTCAATGAGAATATAAGTCTCAATGCTGTAAAAGACACTCTTTTTATTGGCCTGATATTTGCAGACGTGAGATTCACGTATGAGTATGTGATGAGAGCGGAGTTAGGATTTTAGGTTTATGAGTTTGGAATTTTAAGATAATTAATGTTCAATAACCGTCAAACTAGTGAACAAGTACGGGTGACGTGAGATTCAGGTAGAGTATGTGATGAGAGCGGAGTTAGGATTTGAGGTTTATAGGTTCGGAATTTTAAAACAATTAATGTACAACAACCGTCAAACTAGTGAACAAGTACGGATGGACGTTCGGTTCTTCGATTTTTTGTTATTCATTTTTTTCAAGTTCAATTCAAATTTTCGGTATGAGTCCTGATTAATGAGCTAGTATTTTTCTACTTGTAGTTGTAACCCGAGCAACTTTTTAAATTTAAAATGAGTTAATCATGTATACCCCCAATGAACTTGATAATTTATAACCAAATGCGGAAGGAGGAATGATTGAGGAGTCTATTTTATGTATATTTTTTTTAAAAAACGTTGGAGTTCTGTTTCGAACCTACATCTCATAGGGAATAGAGAGCTTTGCTAGCCTCTAGCACATTACTGAACCATCCATTATTATTGTTAGTTAGTTCAAATTTAGTATATTAATATATATTCACGGAATTTTCTAGTACTTGCACAAGTCGTCCGAACCACCCTGTTCCACTGTAGCTCCGCCCATGTATGTGAGGTATGTTACATTAAACGTGTTAGCCTTTTTCTCTCGGATATTATATCCTCATTTGTCCTTCCTTGGCGTTTACACTTATTTTAACATCATTCTGGAACTCTTCTCTGTTTTCTTTTCTTGTGCTAACAGTAACTAGTTGGTGTTATTGGTCTGTAGATTCACATTTGCCTATAGCCACGCAACCCTTTTGACATTGATTGCTTGTTTTACTTATGAATTTAGCAAAGCCATCTAATTTATGAATATGATTGATTTTAGCACGTGTCTGAATTGAGTTTTCAGGTCGAAAAGCCTCACAAACTGAAGAAGATAAGATCAATCACAGTTGCACCAAATTAAAATTATATTCTTTTCTTATTACATAATTAACCAAGAAGAAAAGAACAAAAAAAGAAAGAAAATAAAATGTAGTGAACTAACTTCGTCCGAACAAAATTTGCGTTTAAAGTTCGACTGGTCCAGTCTTTCTCTGGCATGCAATCGATCGTTTCCTTTAGTTTGTGTGGTGAAGCTTCACTTGAATATACGTGTACACAAATAAAAAATAAGCAATATCTCATACTAGTACTTGTTTCCAAATATACACCCAGTTCTAAAATTCTCTCCTCCATTCTCCTTGCTAAAAAAAATGGAGCTTCCCTGGTATTCTCTTCTAATTCCTCTGTTTGTCTTCATTTTCTTCCTTCATCAATGGTTCTTTACTACTTCAAACACCCAAAAAGAGTTATTACCACCATCTCCAAGAAAGCTTCCAATCATAGGAAATCTGCACCAACTTGGGCCGTATCCTCACCGTTCTCTCCATAAACTATCTGAAAAACACGGTCCAGTCATGCTACTTCACTTGGGCAGTAATCCAGTGCTCGTTGCTTCCTCTGTCAAAGCTGCTCGTGCTATCATGAAAACTCAGGATCTCGTATACTCAAGCAGACCTAAATCTAGCATAGCTGATAGACTCTTTTATGGCTCCAAGGACATGGCCTTTAGTTCCTATGGTGAATACTGGAGGCAAATTAGAAGCGTCATGGTGCTTCACCTTCTCAGCAACAAAAGAGTCCTATCTTATCGTCATGTGATGTGAGAGAAGAAGAAACATCAAACATGATTGAAAAGATCAGACAAGAATGGGATTCTTCAAGTTCAGTCATAGATTTAAGAGATCGTTTCTGTTCTCTAACTAGTAACATAATTAGCAGAGTGGCCCTAGGGAAGAAATATAATGAAGAGGAAAGTGGAATGGATGCTCAGGTCACCCTAGATGAGTTTGGTGAACTTTTGGGTATTTTTAACGTTAGGGATTATATTCCATGGCTTGCATGGGTCAATAAAATTACTGGTCTAGACACCAAAGTGGAGAAAGTAGCTAGAGAGTTGGATACATTTTTGGAGAGTGTGACTGAACAACACGTAAGTAGGAACAAGAAAGAAGAATACCGCGAGGGTGAAGCTAAAGATTTCGTGGACATTTTGCTGGAAATTCAGAAGGGAAAGGAAACTGGCTTTCCTCTTCAAAGGGATTCATTGAAACCTCTCATCTTGGTAAGCATCTATCTCTCATATAAATCTTGGGCCTAACTCATAGATCTCTCATACTACTTATAAAGAATGAATCTTGGGCTTAACTCAACCCGAAAAACTAGTTTGTAGGGTGAGAATTGTCCAAGTCTATATAAGGAGTCCACGTTCCCATTCCATATTCGATGTGAGACTCTTAACACTCTCCCGCACGCCCAGACTTTGTTAACTGAAGTGTGAATAATATAATTTGGGGGTCTAACATCGGTGAACAAAGAATTGGAATGAGTCTGACTCTGATACCATGTAAAGATTGGATCTTGGGCCTAATCAACCCGAAAAACTAGCTTGTAGGGTGAAGATTGTCCAAGTCCATATTCTCATTCCATATCCGATGTGAGACTCTTAACACCCTCCTTGGAGTGTTTTGTTTTAATTTTTCTATTGAAGCATTTGAATATAAATCGTACTATATTGTTTCATAATTGAAAACTTGGTGACATAAACTATTACTCTATTATGCTTCCACATAGTCATTTACGCATACTCCAGCATAACAATCCTTAGTTTGTTTTTTTGTGTATCTTTTTTAATGAGTAGGATACAGTTGCTGCTGGTACAGATACAACTTATGCAACTTTAGAGTGGATAATGACAGAGCTTTTGAGGCATCCAAGAGCCATGGAAAAATTACAGAATGAAGTGCGACAATTTGCCCAAGGGAAAGCGGAGATAACAGAGGATAACTTACGAAGTATGCAGTATCTGAAAGCAGTGATCAAAGAGACTCTAAGACTCCATCCACCGGTTCCACTACTAGTTCCTCGAGAAACAACAGAAGACATAAAATTACTTGGCTACCATATAGCTGCTAAAACTCAAGTTCTTATCAATGCTTGGACAATCGGAAGAGATCCTTTATCCTGGGAAAATCCAGAGGAGTACCGGCCAGAGAGGTTTTTAAATAGTGAAATTGATGTCAAAGGATTAAACTTTGAGTTGATTCCCTTCGGAGCTGGCAGAAGGGGCTGTCCAGGAAGTGTTTTTGCTATTGTGGTGATTGAGTTGGCATTAGCAAGACTTGTGCACAAATTCAATTTTGCATTACCACAAGGGATAACACCGGATAATTTGGATAAGACTGAAGGCAGTGGCATCACTATTCGTAGGGAATCACCTTTGCTAGCAGTGGCCATTCCATGCTCTAGTTATGCAGATCACTAAGCTAATCTTAATCACCAATATATGCCATGAGATGATACTTCCACGCATTGCTAGTAGCTAATACTTGTTGGAACTTGTAAAAGAAGAAGAGTTTATTTCGGCAAAAATTGGCAAAAATTGGTCGAAGGGCCGAGACGCTTGATGGAAGGGCCTAGACTCTTAATTTTCAGTAAGCTACTGGAATTACCAAAGCGAATTAGGGTCGGAGCGCTTGGACGAAGGACCGAGACTCTTAATTTTCAGTAAGTCACTGGAACTTAAAAGTGAATTAGGGTCGGGGCTTGGACGAAGGGCCAAGGCACTTCCAACGGAAATTTTCAGATTTGAACCAAAAGTGATGTCTCTTCACATAAGGTCATAACATTTAGGTGAAAGACTGCTTATGGCCGAATTTTATACTTTATAAAGCATCACTTGTTAGAAGATATACAACATAATACTCTTAACAATCAATCATTAAAACACAATTAATGATCCAAGATTGTTGCTTGATCTTCTTCTTCCTCAAGAACACATATAGTAAATTCGCCAGAAGTGAATTTCTTGTGCTAGACCTCTCACTTAGATAGTTGTGTCCTCAAGGCAGACGTCCGTAGAACTACATCGCAAGTGGGGACGGATTTTTGTCTTAGGACACTGCATCAAGCAGACCTCTATCTACACCAAATTAGTATGTGTTTAAGTATTTGTTGTACTTATTGCTGTTGATTTAAAGTTATCTTGAATTACTTGAATTTTGTTGTGCTTATTCATTGATGAGTCTAGATTGACACTAACAATTTAAGACAAAAATTCTTAGAAAATTTATTATTCTGATTTGTTGAGTTTGCAAATTTTCAGAGAATTACTATTTCATGATTTGCAAATATGGATCAGCAATGGTGAAAACCCATGTGGAGAAACCCGAGAAATTCAAGGGTTCTGATTTCAAACGCTGACAATAAAAGATGCTATTTTATTTGACCACTCTTCACGTGACAAATGTATTGACTGTTGAGGTTTCAACGGCATTGCTGGAAGGAGAATGAGAGAATGCTCCTACTGATGCGTAGAGAGCCGAAAGGCTGAAGGCTATTGAGACTTGGTGGAGCCAAGAGTTTCTTTGCAAGAACTACATTCTCAACGCCTTAGATGATACTCTCTATGATATATACTCCACATTCGGATTAGCACGGGAGTTATGACAGTCATTGGAGAACAAGTACAAAACTGAAGTTGCTTGTTTTAAGAAGTTCGTCATCGGAAAGTTTCTAAACTTCAAGATGAGCGATGCAAATGCAGTTGTCAAGCAAGTGGAGGAACTCCAAGTCATTGTTTATGAACTAGAGGTTGAAGGTATGAGCCTTAACCAATATTTCCTTGTTGATGTTATTATTGAAAAATTACCTCATTCTTGGAAGGACTTTAAAGTGTATTTGAAGCATCTAACGGAGGAAATGAGTTTTGAGCAACTGGTTCTGAAAATTCGTGTTGAAGAGGACAACCGAAAGAATAAAAGGGCTGATGATGTTTCATTGGAGCCTAATGCCAACATGGTAGGAGACAGTGCTTCCAAGGCTAAGTTTCAGAAAGGCAAAGGCAAATTTATTGGTGCCAAGCCATCTTTTGCAACCGGGAGGAATGCACCAGCCCCACAAATGACCAATGCATTCAAGAAACCACAACCGGGACTATGTTGGATATGTGGAAAACCTGGGCACAGGGCAAAAGATTGTCGCCTTCGCAAGAGTCAATGTGGTGGTGTTGGAGGTTCGAGTAATGTCAACCAAACCAACCGGGCTGAAACTAAGAACCAATTTATTGGTGTTGTGGCTGCTCAAGCAAATCTGATTACAAATTCAACCGATTGGTGGATGGACACGGGTGCTACAAGGCATGCATGTTCAGAGAAAGACATGTTTTCATCTTACCAAACCATCAAGGATGGAGAACTACTGTTCGTGGGAAATGCCGCTGCTGTGAAGGTAGAATGGAAAGGGACTGTGACTTTGAGACTCACTTCCGGAAATGATCTTGTGCTCACAAATGTGTTGCACGTGCCTGAAATTTGTAAGAATTTGATTTTTGGGCATGTTCTTAGCAACAAAGGCTTCACAATTGTAATAGAATCTTACGAATTTGTACTCACCAAAGGTGGGGTGTATGTAGGAAAGGGTTACCTCAATGAGGGGATCTTCAAATTAAGCATTGTACCTACTCAGGCTGTTGTCATTATTAATGAAAATGCAGGCACTAGCATTGCTTCTATGTATATGGTTGATTCCCCTTCTTTATGACATTTTCGATTAGACCATGTTAATTATCGTTCCTTACAAAGAATGGTAAAGATAGGCATGTTGCCAAAATGTTCGATGAACAAAATGACTAAATGTGGAGTTTGCATATGAAGTGCTCATAAATTTATTGTGAAATCAAATGAAGTGTTTGGTTTAATTCATAGTGATTTGTGTGATTACCAAGCAACTACATCTCGTGGAGGAAAAAATTATTATATATTGTTTATCGGTGATTGCAGTAAATTTTGCTATGTATACTTAATACATACCAAAGATGAGGCTTTGAACATGTTTAAAACATACAAAGCAGAAGTGGAAAACCAACTTGACAAAAGAATTAAAATTCTAAGGTCAGACAGAGGTGGTGAATATCAATCAAATGAGTTCAAAGAATTTTGTTCTACTCATGGTATAGTTCATCAAACCACTGCGCCATATACTCCAAAACAAAATGGAGTTGCCGAACGTAAGAATAGAACATTAAAAAATATGATAAATTCTATGTTGATTAGTTCGGGGGCACCCCTTAGTGTATGGGGTGAGGCGTTGATTACTGCAAATATGATATTGAACAAAATTCCTCAAAAGAAAAATGACCAATCTCCTTATGAATTGTGGAAAAGAAGATTGTCTACTTTCAAAAGGATGAAAGTGTGGGGTTGCCTAACGAAAGTTCAAGTAGAAAATTCTGAACCAATGAGAAGTAAGCGTGGAAAAGTCGCCAAAGATTTTGGACCGGACTTTATGACCTTTTCCTTTGAAGGAGAACCTCAAACATATAGGGCTGCTATGGAATCGTCCGAAGCACCTTATTGGAAGGAGGCTATCCAAAGTGAGGTAGAATCCATTGTACAAAATAATACATGGAAATTGGTTGATCTCCCTCCGGGACAAAAACCAATAGGCCATAAATGAATTTTCAAACGGAAACTAAGGCCTGATGGTACTATAGAAAAATACAAAGCTCGTATAGTAGCCAAAGAGTTTAGACAAAAAGAAGGTGTAGATTTCTTTGATACCTATTCACCAGTATCTAGAATTACGTCTATAAGGACGTTAATTGCTATAACAATGATTCACAATTTGGAAATACACCAAATGAATGTGAAAACTGCATTCTTGAATGGTGAACTAGATGGATTTTTTTACATGGAACAACCCGAAGGGTTTGTTGTTAAAGGTCAAGAGAAGAAAGTCTGTAAATTGATTTAGACTTTATATGGACTTAAACAAGCTCCAAAACAATGTCATGAAAAGTTTGATAATACATTATTAACAAATGATTTTCAAATAAATGAATGTGACAAATGTGTCTACATTAAGGAGTGTAATAATGCATATGTCATTATATGCTTGTATGTGGATGATATGCTAATTATGGGAACAAGTAAGGATGTAATTAACCAAACTAAGAAGATGTTGCATGCCGCTTTCGATATGAAAGATATGGAAGTAGCGGATGTCATTCTTGGTATTAGAATTCAAAGGAATTCTGAGGGTTATATATTAACTCAATCCCATTATGTTGAGAAGGTCCTTAGAAAATTCAGACACTATGATGATAGACCGGTTGCTACCCCCTTTGATCCCGCTAGTCACCTTAAGAAGAATGAAGGTGATAGTGTGTCTTAATTGGAGTATACACAAGTTCTTGAAAGCTTGATGTACATAATGAATTGTACGAGACCGGATTTAGCATATACAGTGAGTCGACTTAGTCGATACTCACACAATCCTGGAAATGATCATTGAGTAGCGCTAATAAGGGCACTACGATATCTAAAGCATACAATGAACTATGAGTTGCATTATACAAAATATCCTCAAGTGTTAGAAGGATATTGTGATGCTAATTGGATTTCCAACCATTCAGAAAGTAATTCCACAAGTGGGTATGTATTTACACTTAGTGGAGAGTCGGTATCTTGGAAATCATCAAAGCAAACGGTAAATACGCGATCAACTATGGAAGCAGAGTTTGTAGCCTTAGATAAAGCTGCCGAAGAGGCAGAACGACTAAGAAACTTCCTAGAAGGTATTCCGTTGTGACCAAAGCCTGTGACATCCAGTTGCATACATCGTGATAGTATGGCTGCCCTGACGAGGGCAAAGAATCAAATATACAATGACAAGTCAAGACATATAATACGGCGTCATAATATAATACGAAGCTTGCTGAAGAATGAAATTATTTCCATTGATTATGTAAAGTCAAAGGACAATATAACGGATCATTTGACAAAAGGCCTTACAAGAGAGGAAGTCGTATTTACATCGAGGGGAATGGACTTAAAGCCAATACAATGAGTCGTTAATTGGTGGAAACCTAACCTATCATAATTGGAGATCCCATGATTTAGGTTTAATAGGAAAACTAGTTGGGGAAGACTCAAGGAGCATAAATCACACATATGCTCATTCCTATGGTGTACTAAGTGTGTTAAATCCGTTGATGTTTTAAGGGATGGATATATTCTTCTTAATAATACTCAAAAGCCTTTATGGTGGGATAGTGCGGACTATTCTTGTTTGGTATTACCTATATGAGATTGATGTGAGGTCGCATCTGGGAGAACCGATATGGCTACGTTCTCTAGAAATCCTCATGAAGAAGGAGTTGTTCATGACCGAAAAGAACACAACCGTAAGAATTAAAATGTGTTGATATGATGTGTGTGATGCTTGTTGTCTCGATTTACTACAAAATGTGAATGGTTCAAGATATTTCATTCACTACTTCACAAGTAGATCCGATAGGTATTCACTACGAACGGTTCAAGTCCAAAAGACACCGTTTCTGATGCATGTCATATCGCATTTGACAGAAATGGCGATAAGTTCCTATTTATCTTATTTTCTATCCACATGTGGGGTATTGTTAGATGTGTGAATAGAAAATGTGGGGTATTGTTGGAACTTGTAAAAGAAGAAGAGTAAAGTGATCAAAAATGATTTCGGCAAAAAATGATCGAAGGGTCGAGGCGCTTGATGGAAGGGCCTAGGCTCTTAATTTCCAGTAAGTTACTGGAATTAGCAAAGCGAATTAGGGCCGGGGCGCTTGGATGAAGGACCGAGACTCTTAATTTCCAGTAAGTCGCTGGAACTTAAAAATGAATTAGGGCCAGGGCGCTTGGACGAAGGGCCGAGGCGCTTCCAACGGGAATTTTCAGAGTTGAACCAAAAGTTGTGTCTTTTCACATAAGGTCACAACCTTTAGGTGAAAGACTGCTTATGGTCGAATTTTATGCTTTATAAAGCATGTTGATCACTTGTTAGAAGATATACAACACAATACACTTAACAATCAATCATTAAAACACAATTAATGATCCAAGATTGTTGCTTGATCTTCTTCTTCTTCTTCTTCCTCAAGAACATTTCTGAAGAACACATATAATAAATTCGCCAGAAGTGAAGTTCTTGTGCTAGAACTCTCACTTAGATAGTTGTATCCTCAAGGCAAACGTCCGTAGAACTACAGCACAAGTGGGGACAAATTTTTGTCTTAGAACATTACATCAAACAAACCTCTATCTACACCAGTATGTGTTTAAGTATTTGTTGTACTTATTGTTGTTGATTTAAAGTTATCTTGAATTACTTAAATTTTATTGTGTTTATTCATTGATGAGTCTAGATTGACACTAACAATAATTTTACTATATGAAATAAGTGTACTGGTCGACTCCCTTCTGGGTGTTTTATACATCGGCCAATAAATTCAAGCTATTATATTCTACACGTATATGTTAGTTTCTTCTTTTTTGTTGCTATGCACTAATAAGCCTTCTTGCCATTTGATATATGTAACTATGCAACTAGAGCTTTTCCACATTTAGTTAGTTTATAGCCGATTGAAAAACAAGAAGGCTGAATGAAAAGAGGTCTGACTTATCCTCTAGTTAGTTGCTTAAATAAAATCCAGGAATAAAGAAGAACACTTCAAAAAGTTGCTCTCATATATCTGATTTTGATATAGTAGAAAAATAAGCATGTGAACGAAAGAAAACGTATGAATATGAATTTTGGAAACAATTATTAGTGTTAGTGTTAGGCTCTGTGTCCTAACATTTTCCGTAACATGTCTCTTTTTGGTGTTAAGTAAAAACAGGAAAATGTCATCCCAAATGTCGTGACATCTGGGAGGACATTTCTGGCATAAGTTTTGCCTATCTTCACGGAGCAGATTCTGAAGCTGAGAATATTTTATCACGTGAATGTTTGGCTTGGTTAGGAGCTAAGGGAAACACGATAGTACTTGACTAGACCAAGTCCAAGGAGAGTGCATAACGGAAGGAGCATTCTCAGGAAGACAAAGTCAAATCTGGTGAGAGTTTTAAGGCTAAAGAAACGGCTCAACCAACCTATTCTCGCTCAACCTCCAGAGAATCAAGGAGCCTCTGGTGGACTCTCACTATAAATAGAGGTTCACCCAAGGTTTTAATATCCAGTTTTGCAGAACAAAATTCAGATCGAGGCGTCTCAAATATTGCCTCAAACACAATTTGGATCGGCGACTGCTTTTGTGATTACACTTGTTCAAAATTGCAAATTGCTTTCTCAAATTTATCTTGGTACTTCCAATTCAAGCAATTGTAATAGGGTGTTTTCACTTCTATTTTAGATAGATTTTTCAGCTTAGAAGTTAGGATTTAACTTCTTTTAATCCCTTTTGTTTTACTTTACTATTCATTCTCAAGGATTTGTAAGATTGTATAATTTTTATCTGATAAATTTTTGGTCATGAGACCACTATAAGTTATATACAATTATATAACTTATGAAAAACAATCTTGGGTGTCCTTGATTTATTTCATTGCATCTTAAACTCGGTTTTAGTTCTGCGTTTTTGTTAATGTTCCATTCGTATCACGAGAACATTTTTGGGAACATTACTACTTGTCTTTAAGTTTACCTCTGTTTTCTTTCTTGATTTTATTTATTCCATAGTTTAAGTTCGATAATCCCTTTCAATTGGTATCGAAATGACACGACATAATAAGTGCTAAGGTCCTTTTACTTAACTATGGATCCGTAATCCAAATATTGGTAGACTTCCTATTTTAGATGGATCAAACTATCCTTATTGGAAGATTCGCCACGTTCACATCAAATCCATTGATGTTAGAGCATGGAGATCTATTACAAATGGATACACTGTTCTATGCTTCCACCGGACGAGGAAGCGACATTTTGGTCAAGCTCGAGGCGAATGGACTTCGAAGAAACTAATAGTGCGAGCTTCAACGAAAAGGCACTAAATGCTATTTTCGGATGGGTTGATCTTTATATGTTCAAACTCATCCAAAATTGCTCTCTTGCGAGATGCTTGGGATACTTTACAAACTCATTGTGAAGGTAGCTCAGTGTTCGACGACGAAGCTTCGCGTCTTTCGTGAGTAAGTATGAGCGTTTAAGGATGGAGGAATCGGAGGATATTAAAACCTATTTTGAAAAGTTGATTGATATCTCTAATGAATGTCAAGTTCTTGGTTCTCCATTGACCAACAATCAACTTGTTGAAAAAACCTTCGATCTCTTCCCGAAAAGTTCAACATTAAGATTTGTGCGATTGAAGAAGCACAACCTTGCCACAATGGACCTACATACTTTAATGAGCATTCTCAAAACATATGAGATGAACATGGAAAATCAAAGGTCTTTATACAAAGGCAAGGATGTTGCCCTTCAAGCAAAATCCTTAGAGACGGAAGTCAATGAAGAGGATGAAACACTTGAAGAAATTGGGGATGGTGTTAACGTTGCTCTTCTTACTCGTAGGTTCAATACGATGTTAAGAAGATTCAACGAAGATAAGAATAAATCTAAGACTAAATAGCACCAAAACCAAGGACTCAATCCACGAATTACCAAGAATTTTCCCACCGCACAAAAAGGCAATCAACTTAGGAGAATAAATTCTGACCGAACCAGGTTCGATCCCGGCGGCTCGACAAGATTCAATGTCACGCTCGGGATGGGCCGTTATGCCAACGAGTGTGCAAACACTCTAAGAAAGGTTGGCAAAAGTCTATGGATTTCCTAAGTGATGATGAAGGTGAAGGGAAGAGAATACGTAAATAGAGTCACTGGCAATCTTGCTGTTTTGAACATTCTGTCGGATGATGAAGGTTTAGTGATCGTGATACACTAAATGTCATGACATTTCCGAACATCGGTATGCGTCTGAATCTGACAGCAATGACAATTATGAGTTTTTAAATTCTTCGATGTCAATTGCTTATGGCTTTATTTCAAAAAATGATTCTAAACCTGAGACTCAAGAAGACTCTAAGGATGATATGATTAAGGAATTGCAAATCCTTTGCAAGGACTTAATCATTGAATCTAATCAACTTGAATCAAAGGTGAAAACTCTAACTCGTGAGAATGCAGATTTGATAAGTACCATTACGATCGAAGTGACTCTTGCAAAAAGATCTTGAATTCGGAAAGATAAGTGCAAAGTTGGATCTGGCCGAAGCAACCTTCAAAAAGCTTAACACAGGCACCTCCAAATTAGATGAAATCCTTAGTGTTAGTCAACCTCACTGTACTGGTTTGGGGTACAAGAATCCTATCAATACATTATTGATCGGTGTATTTTATATACACCTTTTGAGTCAGTCTAGTTAGTCTTTTGTCCCGTTTTGTACATACAAAGTGTCGTATTAGGATAGTTTTTTCTTTCTTTTGAGTCAAAATGGTTAAAGTGGCCAAATGGCGGAAAAGGAGCGAAAAGAGGGAAAAAGAGAAGTCTTAGAGTGAAACGGAGAAAGTGGCAAACAGGCTGAAATCGGACACTGCGCCCTCCTGCAATCGAAGCGAGGCGCGCGCGCTTATTGAAGAAGGCTGCGAAGATCTGTGGCGCGCCTCGAAGACTGAAGCAGCGCGGCGCTAAACATCCGAAAGCCACAGGAGTTGCGGCCATGGCTACCGAACAACGATATCGGGCGCGGCGCAAAACACCGGTATTGCAGAACTTTAGGCGCGCCGACAGCAGCGCCACGCGGAAAAATTAGAGACTTTTGGATTTTTGGGCGGGCACGGAAGGAAAAAGGAGGCGTTTTAAAACTATATAAGGAGAACCCTAGGCGGTTTTGAGGTTCCCTTTCTAGCACAACTCAAGATTCTTGACTTGGAGTTTGGATACCATTAGCTTAGTAATTTCTTTTCCTTTCCTTTATTTATTTGATTTTGCATGATGAACTTTGAATTAGTTCTTGTCATATTCATGGCTAGGAACTAATTCTCTTATAAGACTTTCTATGTTGAATTCTTGAACCTTATGTTATAAAGTAATGCATGCTTATGGTTATTATTCTTATTGAGAGATCTATCCAATAATTGAGTTGAATTCTTGGTAGCTAATTGACAACTAGTTATCACTATATGATTTCTAATCAGTTACGAAAAGGAGGATTGTGAATATCTTGTAAGTTGGGTGAAGCGGTCTTGAATTGGGGATGAAAATACCTCAATTAGATTTGTAAGCGTTGATGAGAGGCTTAACAACCCTAATTTTTGCGCATTGTGCGTGGTCGACTAGGTTTTTGTGCTTAATCCTCCTATAGAGTTACCCTTATCGAAAGTTAGGTAAGGAACAATCTGGGTTGAGTGTTTATATAACCCTAACGGGAGTATAAAGCGATTTAAGAAACTGCTTTCTCCATAGAAGAACACCATATGTAATGCATTAACAAGTATCAGAAGCGGATAGTAAGGATACATGAAGCCCTATTCTCATCACATCTGAGTAATTCTTTACATTTAAATAGCTTTTGAAATTCTTAGTTATAAACAACCAATCAAGTATTAATTCGCCAAATAGATACTATAAAATAGATAGTTGGTACTTGAACCCTAATCCTGAGGGCGATATTCGGTCTTATCTAAGACTATACTACTTGATACGATAACGTGCACTTGCGTTTAAAGTGTGTGCATATTACGCGCATCAAGTTTTTGGCGCCGTTATACGGATTAGGCATTAGTTCAATATCAAATTTATCTATTTTTAATTTCTAATTTGGTTTTATGTATAGTTTTTAATTTTGTTTATTTTATGTATTTATTGTGTGAAAACAAAGTGCGTGATTCTTTGTTGGTTTTGATGCATCTCGGGGATCACGAAGATATGGATTACTCTGTCGATATGATCGAGTTCCAACCGTAGAGGAAGAGAGGGAGGAATTACGAGAAACTCTACTCGATCACGAGGTCCCAAGCTCGATTCGTGGACGAAATGAGGTTGGGTATAAAGAAGTTGGAAACGCAAATAAGCGAGAACTTCGCGATCATATTCAATGAACAACAAGTTGAGAGCACGAATCACACCCAACTATTGAGAATTTGGTGAGATATTGGTGTAGAGAAGGAAAAGATTGCAGAAATCCAATTATTCACCTTGGATTACGTGGAAATTCTTTTCATGCACCTATCACGGAAGAAACACCACTAGCTATCACGAATGACTCCCGATTAGGAATTGCATACCATCGAGGCAACCCCGAGTCAAGAGATGTAGAGAATTTCACGGTTTCTACAAAATAAGAAGCCTAAAAGACAAACTCATCTTGTGTGCTTGGGGATACTTGTATGTTTAAGGCCCTGTTTGAACAAATAGTTATAGGAAATTGAGACCTATAGCAATAAATCGTGGATTGCAAGCGATTCGCGAAGTATCGATGGGCACTCGAAAGGTTAATTGCGTCAGGCTAAAAGGCGTAAAGAGCGCTTGTTGGGAGGCAACCCAGCGTTTTCAATTATGTTATTTTAATTTCATCTTTAGTTTATTTTATTTTGTCTGAACAATCTCACGGTCATGGGGTCTTGTGTTTGGTGTGATTGATAGTCTGGAAGAATCAAGGCGAAAAAGCGAAAAGTCGATTTCGAGAAGCGGGTAGCGCGGCTGAAGCAGTGCGGCGCCAAAAGAGCTGAAATGCGCAATTTAGGCCTTGGCCAGAAGCGGCGCGGCGGTAGAATTCGAAAGTTTGCGAGAATTAGCGCGCGGCTGAGAAGCGCGGCTGAAAAGTCCCGAAGAGCGCAGATGTTTGGCGCGTGGCTAGCGAACGCCGCGGCGGCGAATCGAGAAATTTAAAACGCCCAAGCAGACCCTTGCCCCAGCGGCGGACGGAGCACCACCAAGCGGCAGCAGCGAAGCCGCCATGGATGAAGATGAGCACGAAATAGGGGCTCGATATGAGCGAGACCCGGCCACCGACCACAAAGCGAGAACCTCAGAGCCACAATGGGGCAATTGTACCAACACTGAAGGAGATGATGCAGACGCGCAAGCGATAATACAAGGGCAAGAAAGCAAGGCAACAAATCGGCGAGATGAGTGCCTTGTTCAACCAATAGTCGATCGTTATCCACCGCCACCACCACCATTTTAACCAAAGTTTGTAAGTGTCTTATTTTCTTTCGTCTTTGAGTCTACACACATTGGGGACAATGTGTGATTTAAGTTTGGGGGTGTGTTTTTGTGTTTTAGTTTTTATTTGTGTGTCATGTTATGTTTTATTTAAAAAAAATTTATTTGTTTTATGTTTATTTTGAGTCACCAAAATTTTTTCTTTCTTGAATCATAATTGCCTGTCAAAGATCATGTATGCTGTAGTTGCTAGAAACACCTAGTGAAGTAATGTGGAATAATGTAAAGGAATTGAAGCAACTAATCTAAACACTTAGGTTAGATATGCCAAAAGCTCACAGAATCTGTCTATTTGGAGTTTCTTGCTTGAGTTATGCATGCTAAATGATAAATGCTTATGTGTTATGAGTGCTTGCTATTTGAGGCGAAATAGTTAGGATATGCATGTTAGGGAGATGACTCAGGCATTTCTTTGATAGCCAATTCTTACCATTCTTTTCTATCCCGTACTTTAAAAATATCCCTAGTCAGCCCCATTGAGCCTAAATTTGAAACTTCTTCTTTGACACCGTACATTGTGTTAAAAAGAAGAAACAAAAAGAGTGAACAAGTTTGATGCACCCTAATGGAAAAGTAATAAGAAAGAGGCAAAAACCTAAAGTTTGGGGGTGTCTATTTGTATAATACACTTCACTCTCCCAAAACAAAAGAGGGGAAGGATAGAATTGAAGTGAAGGAAAGAATCAAAAGAAAAAGGGAAAAATTGAAAAGCCAAAGAGCTTATGAGTGCAGAGAAAAATGAGCCTAAATGCCTATCTTTACCAACCCCTACCTAAGCCTACATTACAACCTCAAAGTCACGAAGATCTCTTTTATGCATATCCAGAATTAGTGGAGAATAGCAAGTAAGCATGCCATAGGAATTCTTGAATTTATATGCATGATTTAGTATATTGACTTCCATTAAGCATGATGAATATGAGTTTGCGAAATATTTAGCTTCATGTGTTTAGTGTCTTTGAAAATTTCATGCTATATGTTCCTGCGTATTATTACGCTAACCTTCATGTTTTTCTAGTTAACATCTATGCAAAGAAAAGTGATCAATGGCGGTGAGTCTGTTATTCTTTCATTCTTTGAGTCTTTTACTTTCTTTCTTTCTATCTTTGCTCGAGGCGAGCAAAGGTTAAGTTGGGGGTATTTGATCGGTGTATTTTATATACACCTTTTAGTCGATCTAGTTAGTCTTTTGTCCGTTTTGTACATACAAAGTGTCGTATTAGGATAGTTTTTCTTTCTTTTGAGTCAAAATGGTTAAAGTGGCCAAATGGCGGAAAAGGAGCGAAAAAGGGAAAAAGAGAAGTACTAGAGTCAAAGCGGAGAAAGTGGCAAGCAGTGAAATCGGACTGCGCGCCGGCCTCCTGCGATCGAAGCGGGGCGCGCTATTCGTCGAAGCTGCAGAAGATTCGTAGCCGGCGCCTCGAAGACGAAAGCAGGCGCGCGCTTAAACATCCAGAAGCCACAGAGTTGCAGTAGCCATGGCTACCGAACAGCGAATATCGAGCGCGGCGCCAAAACACCCGTATTGCAGAACTTTAGCGCTATGGCCAGCGAACATGGCGCGGCGAAAAATTAGGACTTTTGTGATTTTTGGGCGGGCACGGAAGGAAAAGAAGGGAGGCGTTTTAAAACTATATAAGGAGAACCCTAGGCAGTTTTTGAGGTTCCCATTTCTAGCACAACTCAAGATTCTTGACTTGGAGTTTGGATACCATTAACTTTGTGATTACACTTGTTCAAAATTGCAAATTGCTTTCTCAAATTTATACTGGTACTTCCAATTCAAGCAATTGTAATAGGGTGTTTTTCACTTCTATTTTAGATAGATTTTTCAGGCTTAGAAGTTAGGATTTAACTTCTTTTTAATCCCTTTTTGTTTTACGGATTACTATTCATTCTCAAGGGATTTGTAAGATTGTATAATTTTTATACAATAAATTTTTGGTCATGAGACCACTATAAGTTATATACAATTATATAACTTATGAAAAACAATCTTGGGTGTCCTTGATTTATTTCCGCTGCATCTTAAACTCAGTTTTTAGTTCTGCGTTTTTGTTAATGTTCCAGTTCATGTCACAGAACATTTTTGGGAACATTACTTACTGTCTTTAAGTTTACCTCTGTTCTTCTTTGCTGATTTTATTTATTCCATAGTTTAAGTTCGATAATCCCCTTTCAATTAGTAATTAAATATACCACGTGTATGGTACTTGAAAGTTGAAACAGACATATATGCATAGGATATACTCATTCATTGTACAGCTACCACAAAATGCAAGTCACGTGTTATGTACCCTTCTATATGTTGTTAGTCCATGGGTGAAGGAATTTATTTTGGTCTTAATTTAACCCCAAAAGTTAACTTAAAGGGAAGAAGATTGTCCAAATCATATAAGGAGACCAATGACCATTTATCCCATCGGTGTGGGAGAACTCAATACCCATATCTGAAGCGTGGACAATATAAGATGGAGCCAACATCGAAAATAATAAATTAGAATGAGTCTGAATCTAATACCATATAAAGGAATTAATTTTTAGTCTAACTCAACCCAAAAACTAGCTTAAAGGGAAGATGGTTAACTAAATCATATAAGGAGACGAAAGAACACTCATGTGAGAGAACTCAATACCATGAGAGATGACACACAAGGACCAAGTCTTTATTCCAATTACGTGAAAATATTAAATTGAATCTTCATACCCCTTTTACGGAGTCCTTGTACTTTGCAGTTTGTACCCTTTATGTAATAATGTATATCGGAAATTGGACAAATATACCCCTATACTACAAGAAATAGTTTTAAGTATATCCCTGACTATAAGTAAAAAATATTAATAAGAAATCAAGAAAGTTGTATTTCTCAATAGATATTAGATGAAATTACTGTTATGAAATTTTAAAAATAATGTACACTGTTTAAATTAAGAATTTATATTATTTAAAGAACGAATACAGTAAGCCGTAAAGAATAACCGTCTGATTACTAAATCAGTTGCAAGATTATATTATTTCTACTTTTCTAGTCAATCATGTGTCCACGCTTGGCGCTGTCAGAGTAATTTAACTTCACCAAATTTACACAAGGCAGCCTTTAACTTTCAAAGGTATAGGCATTGGAAGAAAAACACCTAATACTTTAATTAGATCTACACAAGGCAGCCTCTTCTCTTTCATTTGCTTCCGTTTCATCCCTAAACCTTCTAAAAATGACACTCTTGTAGTAATCCTTAATCCTCATTACAATGCTCTAAGTAAATATCTTCAAACAATAAAATATGATCTTGTTATCTCTTTCAATTGCTTTACTTTTTCAACTTTCAAGTGAAATATGTATAAACTTAAAATTTACTTCTCTCTAGCAAGCTATCAAAGTATTCAAGAATTTTGTCAGACAATTGATATGAAATATGAATAGAGACTATACATATCCTTGAAAAGAACTAATCCCTTCATTATTTTTATTGATGAAAGATATATATATATATATAAGTTATAATAGGAGAATCATATTCCTACTTTATATCTAAATTCTTATTTTATATGAAGTATAACTATACACTTATGGTAATATTACACTCCTAATTAATGTACAAGACTAATATGGAAAATATACCAAATATACAACTTTATATGGGATTTGGGATTTCTCGGATGGGCCGTAGGTCTCATTTAACACACCCCGCAGTCATAGCGGACGGTCTTCGTACGCTGATACTGTCCCTAAATTTTTTAAAAAGGACCGAGGGAAGACCCTTTGTAAAGATGTCGGCAATCTGATATCTGAAAGGGACATGACAGACGTGTACTTGTCCTTTAGCTACCTTCTCTCGAACAAAGTGAATATCCATCTCTATGTGTTTAGTGCGCTGGTGCTGAACTGGATTACCAGAAAGGTAGATGTCACTTATATTATCACAATACACTAAGATAGCTTTCTCAATGGGACAATGAAGCTTTAAAAGTAGATTTTGTAACCAACATGACTCAGAAAACACATTGGCTACCCCTCGATACTCGGCTTCTGCACTTGAACGTGAAAGCGTGGATTGACGCTTGACAGACCATGAGACCAAGTTATTACCTAAAACATGCAATAGCTACACGTAGACCGTCTGGTGTCAGGACAACCACCCCAATCAACATCTGTATAGGAGACTAGTGTAGACGTCGACAAATGATACAAATGCAAGTCATACTCAAGTGTTCCCTGAATGTACCTAAGAATGCGTTTGAGCGCATTCATATGTTCAACTCTGGGATCATGCATAAACAAACGCACCTGTTGTACGACATATGTAATATCAGGTTGCGTGAATGTCAGTTACTGAAGGGCGCCTGCAAAACTACGATAGCGGGTCGGATCCTCATAGGGAGAGCCAGCTGCAACACCCAACTTGAGTTTAGTATCAACTGGAGTAGAAGTGAACTTACAGGATGACATCCCATCTCTCTCAATGATCTCTGCTGCATACTTCATCTGTGATAAGAACAATCCACCTGTATGACGAGTTACATCAATCCCCAAAAAGTAACTCAATGGGCCCAAGTCCTTCATGGCAAACTCAGAACTGAGCATTGTGATGGACTTTCGCAAAACATCAGAAGAGGCAGTCAAGATAATATCATCAACATATAATAGAATATAAGCCATGGAAGATCTCTGACGGTATATGAATAATGAGTTATCAGACCTGCTGTGAGAGAACCCCATAGTCGAAACACAGTCAACAAACCTCTTATACCATGCCCGTGGAGACTGCTTAAGCCCATACAAGGACTTCCTCAATAAACAGACATGACTAGGATATCTAGTATCCCTAAACCTCAAGGGCTGATGCATATACACTGCCTCATAAAGATCACCATGTAGGAAAACATTCTTCACATCTAGCTGATGAATGAGCCATAATTTCGAAAGAGTCAAACTGAGCACAGTACGAATAGTCGTCGGCTTGACCACCGGGCTAAAAGTCTCACCACAATCCACACCAACCTGCTAAGTCTTACCATCACCTACAAGACGAGTCTTATGCCTTGCAAACGAACCATCAGAATTCTCTTTATGAGGAAAAATCCGCATAGGCCGAATAATATTAACACCATATGAATGGGACACCAACTCCCACGTCTTATTATCAATAAGAGCATTATATTCATCGGTCATGACAATTTTCCAATTAGGGTCATTTAGGGCAGACACAAGATTACAGGGTAAGGGAGGCTTAAGAACATTAAAGTTTAAATTAAAATATCTTTTTGGTTTAACAATACCCCGTTGACTGTGAGTGATTGGACGTTGACTTGGGGTTGGATGGTGTGAAATTTGGGAATTTTTGGGAGACGGGACGGACTTGTCAACAGAAAGTGGGCATGCTGGCTGAATTTCGGAAATTACCGTCAAAGGAGCCGCGACACCTGATGAGTTGCTAAGAAAGTTGTCACTAACTGGACTACTTTTTACAAATAATTAGCAAATCATCACATTGGATTAATAGTATAAATTTTAACATAATATATGAATAATTAAGTAGGTTAACAGTTAACAATTTTGTTAAATTTGTACACGCAAAAGATTAAAAAAAATGCATATTCTAATAAATTAAAGATCAAATATCCCAAGGACCAAAATTATATTTTTCAACATATTTAAAGCACATATTCCCCTAATAATTATTGTTAAAAGAGAATAAAATCACTATCAGGATTCACGTAGTAATATTTTAGCGAATTTCGTGATGTTTATATGATTGAAATTTGATTACCATAAAATTAAATAATGCTGACACAGTATAGATATAGACCAAATCAACAAATCTGTTGGAAATCCGAGTTATCTAACTGTATACCTTCTTGGAAATAGCCTATCCACAAGCCTACAACTACAAAACATAATATAATACATACACTTTTTATAAGTTTAGTATGTATTATTTAAGCGAGAAATAGAAATGGTAACACAATATTGTCTTATTAGGAGTAATACAGAGTTGAATCAAATATTATATCACTACATAGCGCAAAATCTTACATCGGATAATGGAACCGATATAAAATATTCATAAAAGAGGATTTGTTTTTTTGGTTAAAGGAGAGAAAGTATCATTCTTATAAATGATGAAGTTACACTAAATTGCCTCTTCAACATTAGTTAAATTACCAATGTGTTGGGATTTCAAAGAGCTTATTATTCATGTATCTACAACTTTTACAATTTTAAATTAACCTTTTGAATTCCTGTACATGCATTATCCAGTAGAATTGATGGATTATGATCAATTACATAAGAATATCTAGTAAGTTATTCTCCATTCCAGGTGTAACAGTTGGGGACCTATATCCAATCACACCAAGTCCAAGCGTCTCGCATCAAGTTATGTCATCCACCTTTGCAGCTCTTGCTCCTTCCTTGTGACATGCTCGTCTAGGTCATCCGGGATTGTCTATTTTATCTTCTTTACATAGACATAAGTTTATTTCTTGTAAGGGTACGTGTAGTACTCCAATTTGTCAATCCTGTGCTTTGGGAAAGATTATTAAATTACCATCTGTAGCTTCAAATTCGAATACTTCTATGCCATTTGAAATTATTCATAGTGATTTATGGACATCTCCGATTCTCAGTTCTATGGGTCATCGTTATTATGTTTTATTCTTATATGACTATACTAAATATTTATGGACGTTTCCAATTGCGAAAAAATCTCAAGTTTTTTTCATCTTCATAAAATTTAGAGTCTTCATAAGAACATAATTCGAACGGAAAATAAAAAACATTCAATGTGATAATGACAAAGAATATGATAATGGAGAATTTAGGGAGTTTTGTGCTCAAAATGAGATAAATTTTCGTTTTTCTTGTCCTCATACGTCTTCACAAAATGGGAAAGCTGCGCGAAAAATTCATAACATTAATAATATTATCCGCACTTTATTGGTTCATTCTTCCGTTCCTCAATTCTTTTGGCATCATGCACTACAAATGACTACCGATCTACTAAATATTCTTCCCTCTAAAGGCTTGACATATTCATCCCCTCTAAAAGTGTTATACAATAAGACTCCGTCATACACTCATCTTAGGGTCTTCAGATGCTTATGTTATCCACTGTTTCAATCCACTACAATCAACAAACTTCAGGCAGGTTCTACTCCTTGTGTATTTTTGGGTTTTCCGTCAAATCACCGTGGTTATAATGTTTTAATTTGTCCTCTAAACGAATCATCATTAGTCGTCATGTTCTCTTTGATGAATCTCAATTTCCTTTCTCTAAAGTAGAAAAACCCGTATCTAGTTCTTATGATTATTTGGATGATGCTATCTCCCCCTATGTTTTCTGACATTTTTCAGGTTTGCCAAAAAATACGCAGGTTCCCCAAAACCCGCCCTCAGCGCATGGCTAAAACTCCCGAGCCTTGCGATACTTAGCGTATGGCTGATCCCAAGAGTCGCGGCGCCTTCGACGGTACTTCCAGATATTTTGGAAAATTTCCAAAATTCACTCAATCCAGCCCAGAGTCATGGTCCAGTCACTCGTAGTCAAATGAGTGTTTTTAAACCAAAAAGACATTTCAATTTAAATTCAAATGTTCTTAAATCTCCATTATCCCGTAATTCTGTGTCTGCTTTAAATGACCATAATTGGAAAATTATCATGACCGAGGAATATAATGCTTTTATTGATAATAAGACGTGAGAGTTGGTACCCTGTCCATCTGATGTTAATATTATTCGGTCTATGTGGATTTTTGTTCATAAGGAAAATTCTGATGGTTCATTTGCAAGGCATAAGGCTAGACTTGTAGGTGATAGTAAGACTTAGCAGGTTGGTGTAGATTGTGGTGAGATATTTTGCCCAGTGATCAAGTCGACTACCATTCGTACTATGCTCAGCTTGACTCTTACGAAATCATGATCCATTCATCAGCTAGATGTGAAGAATGATTTCCTACATGGTGATCTTCAGGAGACAGTGTATATGCATCAGCCTTTGGGATTTAGGGATACTAGATATCCTAATCATGTCTGTCTATTGAAGAAGTCCTTGTATGAGCTTAAGCAGTCTCCACGAGCTTGGTATAAGAGGTTTGTTGATTTTGTTTCGACTATGGGGTTTTCTCACAGCAGGTCTGATAATCCATTGTTCGTATATCGTCGAGGATCTTCCATGGCTTATATTCTGTTATATGTTGATGATATTATCTTGACTACCTCTTCTGATACTTTGCGCAAGTCTATTATGACAATGCTCAGTTCTGAGTTTGACATGAAGGACTTGGGCCATTTGAGTTACTTTTTGAGGATTGATGTAACTCGTCATGCAGGTGGATTGTTCTTATCACAGAGAAAGTATGCAGCAGAGATCATTGAGAGGGCTGAGATGTCATCCTGTAAGTCCATTTCTACTCCAGTTGATACTAAATCCAAGTTGGAGTCGCGGTGGCTCTCCGTATGAGATCCAGGCCGGTATCGTAGTCTTGCAGCGCCGCCCGATTATCAAGCGTTCACGCGATCAGACATTACATATGTCGTACAACAGATGTGTTTGTTTATGCATGATCCCAGAGTTGAACATATGAATGCACTCAAACACATTCTTAGGTATATTCAGGTGGCCAGATGGCGGGGCGGCCCACCGGATCGGGTTTAGCGGGGTCGAGTGAGAAAGGCGGGTCGAGTCGGTGGGCGGGCTGGAGGGTCGGGTCGGGCGGGACCATACCATGTCCCGTCCGATCCGGTCCGCTGGGTAGAAGTCGGGGCGGGTGGTCGGACGGGACGGGTTGGCGGGTTTTTTTTTTTTTAAATTTTTCACTAAATTAAAAATAATAAATTACTAAGTACTAACAAAGTAACATTAAGTATAACATATACTTGTCATATTATAGACTTATAGTATTATAATTTATAATATATTTATAAAGTATAAAGTATAAACTATAAACTATAAAGTATAAACTATAAAGTATAAACTATAAAGTATAAAGTATAAAGTTATAAACTAAATAATTAAACAAAGACAAGAATAGTGTAAAAACATCCCAAATTTGTTTTTGTGCCTTTTATATTATTAATTTCATTGAAATATCAAATATACAAGATTCAAAATTACATTGTAGTGTACTGTTGTTGAAAAAAATTGCAAAAGAGTGAAAGACATAGAAAAATTTAAAAATTGCAATGAAATAAATTACCAATTTGAAAATATTTTTTCTAATTTCTTTATAATTTCTTGTGGTTCTTCGGTTGGAATTGGTATATCTTGATCAAATTGTTCCACGCCGCTACTCATGCCTTGAGATAAAATGTCGTTGTAGTTGTCGCCATCTTCTTCGTTAATCTCAGTTGTCGCGCCTCCTTCGCCCGCTCGCTCGTATCCAATCTCTGAATAGTACCGCCATCTCCAAGTATCTCCCGCTAATGAGTGTCTGTGCTCTCTATTTGAAATCTGCTGCGAAAAAGCGCTTCGAAGCGATGACGCCAATGTTCAAAATATCTCGCCATCATTGAAAGTGTCGAAATGTCTTCTCATTCTGCTCCAATATTTCAAAGTCTTCCTTTCCTTCATTGATAATCGCTTGGTAAGGTAAATTACCTGCAAAACAAAACATCGAACTCACTAATTTGGTTAGCACCGCTACCACCGCATTTTATTTACGAGGCTTTCAATAGAATTAATATTAGGCCTAGCCACGTAAAGCTTGTCGTTTTTAGGTTGTGTTGAAGAAGATGATACAAAAGTCGGTTGGTTACTAGCACTTTCTTCTTTGGTAATGCCGATATACTTTTTGCATTCATCTTCTACGCTATTCAACACTTCTTCTAGCGTTAGTTCAATAGGTGGTTCAACATTTAAATTTTTGGGAGTTGGAGGTGGTAATGCGTCCATACATGTATATATATTTTCAATAAGACTTTTAAAACCCTCTACTTTAATAGTCGGGTTTAATAAAGCACCAATAATATAAATAGGGGGAATAGGAATAAAATATTTTTTTAATTTCATAAACAATTTTTTAATAGTCAGATATAAGCGTGTTTTTCCATATATTCTTTAAGAAGTAAAAATATTATAGCTATATAAAACAACATAGTTGAAATAGTAGGATAATATAAAGTAGAAAATTCTTTTGTTGCTCGTTGAAAATTTTCTAAAAATACAATAAGTTCTCTAATTTTCTCCCAATCAGTATCCACAATCATATCATTTGGATTTTGATTATGAGCGTTAAAAAATAAAGTAATAGGTTTTCTATAGTCATAAGCAACAACTAGTTGGTCATATAAAGAATTCCACCTAGTTGGTACTTCTTCGGGAATTTTTCTGTAAGATAGTCCACAATCGTGACAAGTTTTTATATTCTTTTCTTTGTTGAATTCTATTATTTTTAAAAATAAAGTGTATAGCAAATTGTATTTTTCAAGAATATCTTGAAAAAGTGAAAGACCATCCTTTACAACTAAGTTATAAATATGGCACGCACATTTGATATGAAAATGTTTTGGAAAAGACGGAGTTAAAACATTTCTTAAAATACTAATAGCAGAATTGTTAGAAGATGCATTATCTAATGTAATACTCATAACTTTATCGGTTATTCGTAATAATCGATGAATAAATATTTTAAAATAAACTCACCATTATTGCCTACTATCTATATATCTATATGCTAAAATACGTTTTTGCATAGACCATTTATAATCTATCCAATGACAAATTACCGTTAAATAATCATGGCGTTAGTACTACGACTATATCGAAGTTAAAGCAACTTTGCAATTTAAATGATATAATGCATAACGTAAATATTGTTGATATTCATGTGCAAATTTAAATACATCTCTTTTAACAATTGATCTAGGAAAACCTTTATAAGCGAGGATTATACATATCTCTAATATAATGAATAAAACCAGAGATTCAGAAATGAAAAAGGCAAACCCTCCACAAAGAACTAATTTTGCTAGTGCTTCCCTATCTTTATGTTTATCATATTTAGGGCCTACAACTCCTCCGTCATAGGGTTAATTTGACCTGTACTTTCTCCAGACGATAGTATGTGAACCTTGTCCCGATTGAGAGGACGTTTGTTCACCGCTTTTTCAATCATGTATTGGGTACGCAAGGCTTTGTGTTTTTGCAATGTGTCTTCCTAAACCCCGTCCACATGACCTTGTCGATTTTAAAAGAATAAACATTTTTACAAGTTTTACATACAATACTTGATTAGCTACGTCCTGTCAAAATATTTCCATACAACCGATTTTAATGGTCGCTTTCTTGGGACCTCGTCTCATAGTAGGGGATAGGAGGCATTTCACTAGTGGGTGTATCATCATCTTCATTAATAGGTGTATCATCAACTAGAGTGTCATCTAAATTAAAATCTTCTTGATTTCGGGATAATCATTTGTGTCAAGATCATATGGTATTTCAGAAACATTTGGGATCTATAAAATCATCTTGTCTAGGAATAATCGAAGCAGAATACTAGAAGAAGTACCTGCCCTTGTTACCACCCCTACTAGAAGAAACCTGACCCTTACCCTTACCCAACATGCCTCTTAGTCCTTTCATTTTAATTATGCTAATAAATAGTTAAAGATAATGAAATTAAATGTGTTAAATGAAATAAAGACAAAATAATAATTTAATGAGAGAACGAATGTACCAAGCCGACGTAAGTCGACGTGTAATCGAAGGTTGAAAATTGAAACTTTGCTCGATAGATAATCCTCAAGCTAGTTAACTTCATCCCAATTCTCAAATTAATAAATAGATTGAATATGTAGACAATGTTGTATAGAGAATTAGAGATTGATTGAGAGATTAGAGAGTAGAAAGATTTGTGAAAATAATAAGAAGAGGAATGAGGTATTTATAGGGGTTAAAAATAAATATAAAGGGGTAGGGGTTGGGGAGGCTAAAATGGCCGTTGTCAACGGCCAAATGTAAAATGGCCGTTGGACAACCGCTATTTTGTCTAGGTCAGTGGGGCGGGATTTGGGGCGGGGTCGGGGCGGGTCGGGCGGGATCGGGCACAGTGGTCGGGCTGGCGGGACCATATACATCGCCGCCGATTCGAGCCCGGTCCGCTTTTTTTTTTTTTTTTTTAATACGGGGTCGTGTCGGGGTCGGGGTCGGTCGGTCGGGGCCGACAGAGTCGGTCGGCCCGCCACCCTAGGTATATTCGGGAACACGAGTATGGTTTGCGTTGTATCGCCGTCGACGTCTACATTGGTCTCCTATACAAATATTGATTGAGGTGGTTGTCCTGACACCAGACGGTCTACGTCTGGATATTGTATGTTTTTGGGTAGCAACTTGGTCTTATGGTCTGCCACGCGTCAATCTACGTTCACGTTCAAGTGCAGAGGCCGAGTATCGAGGGGTAGCTAATGTGGTATCTGTATCATGTTGGTTACGAAATCTTCTTTTAGAGCTTCATTGTCCCATTGAGAAAGCTACATAGGCGTATTGTGATAATATAAGTGTCATCTACCTTTCTGGTAATCCGCCAAAGATTCGACAGACTAAACACATAGAGATGGATATTCACTTTATTCGAGAAAATGTAGCAAAAGGACAAGTATGCGTCTGTCATGTTCCTTCGAGATATCAAATTGCAGACATCTTTATAAAGGGTTTTCCCTCAGTCCTTCAAATTTTTAAAGATTTTAGAGACAGTTTCAGCCTACGAAGACCGCTCGCTATGACTTCGTTGGAATTTGGAGTTATCCTATTTTCGGTTCAGTATATATTAACTAAAGAAGAATTTAAACAAGGAGAGACGTACGTACGCTCCACTTGTAATAGCATAAAGCTTCATTGTCCAACATACTTTTCTGCTCTCCACCGTCCGAATCTCGCACACAAAGTAATGCAGCAAAAATTGGGCGGCGCTTGAATAGGTGCCGCAATACTCTCTTTATTCTTTTAATATTGGGACAGTCCATTTTGTTGTGGGGGAAGAAGTATATACATATGAATAATATGTTGAGTAGTTGTTCTGATTATCCACAATGTTGCGTTTTTGACTTCTTAAAAAGGTTTTGAGTCCACGTCGAAAATGGAATGAAAACAAACTTGAACAATTATCGTTCTATAAATTAGTTTTGGGTTGAGTTAGGCTCAAGATTTATTTTTAGAGCCAAATTCATTTTAATTATTTATTATTATATTATCTACACTCTAATTAGGTCTGGTCATACGAGAAATGTTAAGAGTCCACATCATTAATAGAATGGAAACAAGATAAACTCGTTAGATGTATTTGAACAATCACAAGCTAGCTTTTGGGGTTGAGTCATTCTTTTAATTGCGTTGGATTCAATTGAAGTCTTTGACAGATAATTACAAACCACAGGCACGTTGTCACTTGAATTCTAGTGTTTCTTGGCTTAATTTTGATATTCTTGTTTTTCATATTTTATGATTTGGCAGTACTATTTATTTTCTTATATTCTTTAACTTTGTTTGATCTTATAACCTGCAATTGACCAGTCAGGAGCGTGAACAGAGAGAAGTGTTCCCTTCCCTTTTCGCGTTATTACAAATTTTCTTGGGCTTTTTCTCTTTTTTTTTTTGGCGGGTAGAGGGTTTTAGGGTGGGTAATATGCAAAGAAAACTAGGTAGAATTTGCACACATTTGATTGTTCAAACTTTTGACTGCCCAAATAAGATAATGCGTGTTTCAGTAAAAGAAACTTGATGACAAAATGGACGTAGTGATCCAACTTTTGAAAGATATATGTTATTGAACTTATATTCATACATGATTAGTCCTGTGATAGTTACTGCAAAATTAGCTTAACGAAGTTGATCCGTCAATCTTAATGATTGGTCAGCCAAGTTAGAAACAGATACTGATGCAATCACATAATAATGAGTTACACAGGCTTGGCAGAAGAGCTTTGATACTTACAACAGTCGAGTTTTGCACTATTTAATCTCAATATCATCTTTTGCTCCTTCATTAGTATCAGCTAATTTTTTCAGTTGCAAACTTCAGCACATTCTATTGTTGACCATTCTAGTAGTTGTTACCTCTCATCATTGAGGTTGAACCCAGATAACGCTTTGGTGATCTTTATAACGTACTAGTGTTGGATAAGCTTTGACCAATCTCATCAAGCTTGTTTTGTTATTTATGTAAAATACAACCTGTTAGGAGTTTGTGTACAAGCAGGAACCCTGTATGTTGGTGTGTAACTGTGTCTGTTTTAGCCAATAAGTTGGGAATCTTTCATGCTTAAGTTCTTGTTGACGACAAATGTAAAGTTTGTTGTTAAAACAATTGATTTGGTCTGTAGATTTCATGGGTGGTAAGAGTTCAAAGGGGTCAACAACTGGTCGATATGCATCATTTGGCTCCAGTTCACATTCAGGTTATCCAGGCTATGCACCGTCACCATATAATACCCAACCAACCTACAATTATCCACCGCCACCTTCTTATCAAACATACGGTGGTCCGCCTCCTGAATCAAAGAAAAGGCTTGAGAGGAAATATTCAAAGATAGATGATGACTACAACAGCTTAGAGCAGGTAAAATGAAACATTTTCTGTCTAGGAATGGATAAAAGGTTCAGCAAGTTTATGGAATATTTACCATAATCTCTTAAATCTGTTTTGTGTGTTAAAAATCGTCCATGATGCTTCTTGTCACGCTGAAAGCAATTATTTGTTCTTCATGTTATGAAGATATTCATGTTGTCATCTGTTGGAAGTTACAAATGCAAGAAGGAATTTGAATATGGCATCGGTAACATCTCAATTCATGCTGAAATATGAAATAGTTTGAAATACTGTACTTGTAAGATTAGCATGTGATATTTTGGTTGACTTTGAGCCTTGGCGTAGCTGGTAAAGTTGTTGTCATGTGACCAAGAGGTCAGGGCTTCGAGCCATGAAAACAACCTCTTGTAGAAATGTAGAAATGTAGGATAAGGCTGCGTACAATAGACCCTTGTGGTCCGGTCCTTCCCCGGTCCCCGCGCATAGCGGGAGCTTAGTACGCACCAGCCTTTTTCCGACAATATTTTGGTTGTATTGGTAAACAATGGTCAGATCTGACTAGTTGAATCTAAATGTTCCCTTGCATCATACTCTTCTATCTTTAGTGAAGCAACTGGTTCTGTCTAATTTTGCGCATATATTTAAATAATTTTGCACCTAAAAGATTATCTTTTTGAGCATGCCATTTGTCTGTTGTAAACTATAGGCTGCTGCTAAAGCACCAAATTTTACGAGAGGGTTGGTGAACAATTTGTCAATCCAACATGTGATATGGAGCCACATTTAAGTTATTGGCAAGTAAAGGAGAAACCACTCTCTCAAGGCTAGATGTCTCTATGTCTATTTAGTTGGTACAATGTGTCCCCTTTAAATTCCCCTGATAATTTATGGGTTTTGTTAGCTCCCTGATCTTAGCATAGCCTGTCATGTATTGGAGCTAACATACTCTATTGTTCTCTTATTACCTTCTACTCATTTCACCTGCTTGATGCCATCAATGAAACTACGTCATAAAAAAGAAGGGGAAACTAACTTTGTCACTAAACCTGAGAAGATGCAGTTCTCCCATGATGCTTTTGTACCAAATCTTTTAGTCGTGCCTTGTTGAATGCTTGAGTTAGGAAGTGTGGAAACTTCTTTTTAAATCTCTTTCCTGGAACCTTTTATATAGCTTTTTTTTAGTTAACAATTTAACTTACTTTCTTTTCTAGGTCACTGATGCCCTTGCACGTGCTGGGTTAGAGTCTTCAAACTTAATTGTTGGCATTGATTTTACCAAGAGCAACGAGTGGACTGGTAATACTTCAATTTTCAGTAGAATACTTATATTTAAGTTACAAAACTGTCCATCTAATCTGCTCTTAAACTAGGTGCAAGGTCATTTCACCGGAAAAGTTTGCATCACATTGGGGATGGGCAAAATCCATATGAACAAGCAATATCGATCATTGGAAGAACACTATCAAAATTTGATGAGGACAACTTAATTCCTTGCTTTGGCTTTGGAGATGGTACTTTAACACCTAATTTTTAATTGGATTCTTTTTAATCACAGAGGTCTTATTTGATTGTGTATTCGCAGCCTCAACGCATGACCAAGAAGTCTTCAGCTTCTATCCCAACGAAAAAATTTGTAATGGATTTGAGGAAGTACTGGGTAGATATAGAGAATTAGTTCCCCAATTACGGCTTGCAGGTCCAGCTTGAGTCTTCTCTCTCGTATTTTCCTATTTGTGATGGTCTGCAGTGGGTATAATTCTGCATTTCTTCATCTGTTTCATGACAGTATGACACTTATACCTTTACAGGACCTACATCATTTGCTCCTATTATTGAAATGGCAATCACTATTGTTGAGCAGAGTGGTGGTCAGTACCATGTTCTATTGATAATAGCGGATGGACAGGTAGATATTCTGTTGCTATAACACAACAATATTGAATATTCTATTTTGTCACCAGATGTATTCTATGTTCTTTTTTAGACAAATTTTAGTGCATTAATACTGATTTTGTGAGTGTTTCATTCTCGTGCACTCTATTGTGTACAAATTCAGCTGACGGGTAGTAGTTATCTGCATAGAAAAACTGGTGAATAGATATTGAAAATGACTTAAATTTTTATCTTAGATATCATGAGAAAGGTGAAACATTTGATACTGCCCTAGGCTTAAATACCTAGTGTTGCATGTAGAAAACTTTAGCAAAAAAAGAAGTCTTCAGATTTATGCAAAATATGTGTGTGTGTGCGTGCCATGTGGTGAGTGGTATCTTCAACCTGTGATTGACTGATCTAGGGGCAAGCAGTGCCTGGAAGTAGAGATAAAAATCCATCCATCCTCAACATTTTGCTTATCACTCCCAAGGAATGGTTTGGGTCAGTTGGAGGTTATGCCAAACCGAAATGGATAATTTCAATGCCTAGATGAAGAACCTGTTTGGTCTTTCTCAAAAAAGATGAAGAACCTGTTTGGACAAGCTTCTAAAAATTGCTTATTTTGAGAAGCACTTTTGTCAAAATAGCTTTTCAGAGAAGTAGTACTTTTTTTAGAAAATGCAGTTGATGTTTGGAAAATTCATTTGGGAAGTGCTTTTTGAGTATTAATGTATTCGGCCAATTTTCCAAAAAGTGCTTTTGAATGTCAAATTACGAAAAAGAATAGTATTTATGTTCGTTTTACAATCAATATCATTTTTTGGCCTTTTGCACAAAAACACTTCTGTTTTTGGCCTAGCACCTCATTTTTAAAAGTGTTTTTTTCAAAGAAAAATGTGCTTTTTACCCCCCCCCCCCCCCCCCCCGAAGCTTGGTCAAACTGGCTCGAAAGTTTTAACAAGGCTACAGCTGTTGGTAGAATGTCCAGTATTAAGAATTGTATTCAGGTTCTAGAGTAGAAGATAGTTGTTTACAGAATCTGTACTACTGGTGTAGAAGTAGTTCAATAGTTGAACCAACTAATGGATTTCTTTGATCTTTTAGGAAGGAAAGTCTAGTAGTCTGATTTTCTTTCTGGTGCTTTTGTTTGTTTATGTAACCTTTAAGTACCTTCTTGGTACCCTTTTAATAAAACTTTTACCTTATTAAAAAAAAGAATTGTATTCAGGTTCTCTTGCAGTTGCAATTGCACCCTTTAGATTCTCAGACTTTTGGAGATCTCGAATATGGAAGTCCCAAAGTTTTCTGCCAAAATCATCACCTTTAAGAAGCATTACGTGGTTCTTCAAAGAAATTAAGACAGTGATTTACTTTCAGATGATCTTTTGTGCCTTCTCCATAGGTTTGGACGTGCATCTAGTTGGTTCAATAGAAGGATAAGAAAAAGATTTGTAGTGACACACACTATATGACCATTTTTGCTAACCCTGTCCTATGTAGAGGCACATGAAAAAGGGGAAATAATGCCATAGAGCCTTGAGTCACTTCTTTCACGAATTTTGGTGTAAGAATATTATCTGGCTTTTGCAGATAATATGACCTTTCATGAGACTGAAGAGTGTAGCAATGTTGGAAATAAAGATGGATCCGTGTTCTCATGATTATAAGTAACACATAATATGACAAACCCCCCTTTACATGCAAATGTTGCAGTTAACAAGTTCCAGCTAAACTGGTTTATTGATAGCTTATCTAAAATGAAAAGAGACCGTTGCAGGTTACAAGAAGTGTAGATACTACGAATGGTCAATTAAGCCCGCAAGAGAAGAGAACAGTAGAAGCAATTGTTAAAGCTAGGTAACTTTCTTATTGTAGAACAAATTCTCTGATGATGCTATTTTCAAATAATTCTTGAAATCTCTTGATCTTTATTTGCAGTCAATACCCCTTGTCAATTGTTTTAGTTGGGGTTGGAGATGGGCCATGGGACATGATGAGGGAATTTGATGACAATATCCCTGCTCGAGCCTTTGACAATTTCCAGGCAAGTAACTACTGCTGCTTCTTTTCCTGTTCTTGATGGTATTGATTTGTTATCTCTTATTGCCTTAAGTTCTGATTTCCATGTGTTCAACAATTTTTTTTTGTTTTCTTTAGTTTGTTAATTTTACAGATATCATGTCAAAAAATGTGGACCGGTCCAGGAAAGAAGCAGAGTTTGCCTTATCAGCGTTGATGGAAATACCTTCTCAGTATAAAGCAACTCTGGAGCTGAACATTCTGGGGTGCAAATTTAACTCATTGTTAATCTGTTACTAGTTGATACTGAAATTTATTTTCAGTTTATTTTGTACTTCAGTCTTCAGTCAGTGCTCATTTTGTTTTCTTAACTGGTTTGCACTTTTTGAGCAGAGCTCGTAGAGGGAATGAAATTGACAGGATTCCTCTCCACCCTCCTCGCTATGGTGCAGATTCTTTTGGCACAACATCAAAACCTTCACAAAACAGTAGTTACCGTCCAAGTGCACCTTCTTCTAGCGGACACAATTCAGCTGTTGGATCAAGTCATCCAGCAAGTTCTGCAGATAATCATGTAAGCAGATATTTTTCTGTTTGATTAAGGTTAGCTGGTTAGATACTTGTTTAATTCTTTTTTATTTCAACTCTTGGTAACCGCTCATAAACCATAAAGGCCTCATTCTGAACCGATTTTGTCAAATATCAGTTTATATTCAACAATGATCATGAGTGGTTTGGATTCTGTTCTTACTTATTCATCTCCTTTATCTTTTTCCTTTTTTGAGGTGGTTCGATATCTTGATGTACTTTCAGAATCTTTATTTTAACTATTAGTTTCACATTTCATGGTTTGACAGCTTTGTCCGATCTGCATAACCAATCCAAAGGACATGGCATTTGGTTGCGGACATCAGGTATAGATGTACAGATTCAGTTTCCTTCTCAGGTAGCAGTAGCAAAAATACATATATTGAGAGAATATCATTTATTTGCAGACGTGTTGTGAATGTGGACAAGATCTGCAGTTGTGCCCCATCTGTCGGGACAGCATTCAAACTAGGATAAGACTTTACTGAGTCACTTCTCCTGGAGGAAGAATAATTTGCTGCTATTCAGAAAGCCTCGGATTCTTATGTTACTGGGAGCGGTTTCATAAATTAGTTTTTGCTGATGGATCTCAATGTGTCAGCAGTATCAAATGTCTTTTTAATCTAGAGATGCTACATTTCAGTATTTTGCTCTGTACATAGATTTTTTTAAGGCCACTCATTGTTCATTGAATCTGGTGCTCAATGTGCAAGTAAATTTCTGCTTTCTACCTGTTTTCATTGACAAACCCTTGCGGAATGGTTTCACAAAAATGGAGAAAAACTAGGTTAATGTCTGATCTTGTTTCTAGAGTGAGTAAAAATGAGGAAATAATCCTCTTCCTCCGCATCTCTGTGATGGTTAAATCTCTATAAGAAAGGGACAACTTGTGATTGAATTTAACTGTTAGAATAAATCTGTTTGTTCCTCAATCTTCTTATAATACGGTTCCAGATGGGATCAGATTATGTGATTGCCAGTTTCAGCTGAGCCACATAGAATTCCTCTTATTGTGCACGAGGCTAATCCAAGAAGATGGGGGTTAGAACCGTACTAAGGGTGAATTACAAAGGTTTTGGCCAACACTCTAAGCTACCAATTATATGGAAACGATTGTCACCACCGAACTCGCAAATGGTTGCAAGTTATTTCATGAGAAAGCAGATTTATGCTGGGTCTAAATGTGGGTTAAGTTCACAAAATGTTGCTTCTAAACAAGGACTAGTTTGATACCTTCAGATGCTACAACTACTATAATATCTGTCTGTCACCTTCTATGTGAGGTTCGGCGTTCATCAAGTTGTTGAGCCACTTTTTTCTTTATCCTCCGAGTCATCTTGGTTCTTGGAGGTCACAATTTTAAAATGAAGTACAAACCTATCTAGCAAAATGGAGGAGTCTTTGAGTGTGTAAAAGAATGTTTGGTGCTCCCTCTCTTAGTGATGAATTCATTGTCACACAACAGGTTCATGTGGCAAGAACTACCTAACCATTTAGATAGACCAAAGAATGACCAAGATTAATTGATTGCCCATTTGCATGACTTTCTCTGTAAATCCCTATATATCCTATCAAACCACAAGGCATTTGACGAAAATTTCTCTTGCACTTCTTTTTCTTCTCTCATGGAGGAGCACTCACAGACACTAGTTAACTACATTATAACTGCAGCTTTTCTACTGCACTGTCTTTTTTCATGCAGAGCAAGAACTGTGTTGCCCCGCTCTGCAGAAAGGAAAGGGACATGGAAACTACTGCTGAACAACACTGGAGTGGTGGGTGTGCATATGGTTTTTAACCCATTGGAACACTGTGATACTATTTGATCGGAGCGGGTCTGGCCCGTCAGGATACCAGCTACATCACCGGTTCAATGGAAGAAGATGCAAGGGCACTCATGACGACTTGTCAGACTCAACTTGCTATGCTCATTCTGTTGAGTACAGCATTTCTAACAACAGGCACTTGAATCTTATGTCTGACACTTTTTCTTCTTCTGGTTCCATCTTGAGCGATGGAAGGATCGTTCAATCAGGTGGCTTTGGAGACGCTTCACGAAGGATACACTACTTTGGGCCTTGTAAAAGTGGTGATAAGTGTGATTGGAGCGTTGACAAGAAGCACTTATCTGAAAACCGTTGGTATGCTTCTAGCCAAATTCTCCCCGCGGATGACAGAATCATCGTTGTTGGAGGACAAGGGTCCTTTACGTATGAGTTTGTACCGAAAATGTCAACAAATGAAAAGGCTTTTCATCTTTCTTTCTTGCAGCAAACTAATGAGGGAAATGAAGGCGGAAACAATCTTTATCCTATTGTTCACCTTTCTTCTGATGGCAATTTGTTCATTTTTGCCAACAGGGATTCCATTCTCTTTAACTACAAGCAAAACAAAGTTGTAAAGAAATTCCCAAGAATTCCCGGATTGGGGTCGAGGAGTTATCCAAGCACAGGATCATCAGTTATTCTTCCACTGGATCACAAAGATGGATTCCACAAAGTGGAGGTCATGATATGTGGAGGGGCGAATGCAGCTGCTCGACAGGGCAATTTCTTGACAGGTCTAAGCAGTTGCGGAAGAATGGTGATCTCTGGTAATAAAAATCAATGGAAGATGGAAAACATGCCCGGGCCACGCTTAATGCATGATATGGTGCTTCTTCCAACAGGACACGTGCTAATCATAAATGGCGCGAAGAGGGGTTGTGCTGGATGGAACAATGCAGCCAGCCCTGCTGTTGAACCTTACTTATACAACCCCAAGAAAACTCTTGGCAGAAGGTTTACAGTTCTGAAATCCACTAAAATCGCGAGAATGTATCATTCATCAGCGATACTTGTACCTGATGGAAGTGTACTAGTAGCAGGGAGCAATCCAAATAATCAATACATTTACAAAAATGTAAGTCACCCTACTGAACTCCGGCTACAGGCATTCATCCCGGACTATATGGGCAGAGAATATAGTCATCAACGGCCTCATAACGTGTCAATTGACACCAATGGCAGGGAAGGAGTTGCATATGGCAACGAATTTTTGGTTCGTTTTTTGCTGGGGAGTAAGCCTACTAAATATTTGGCTTTTAGTGCATTTGCTCCGCCATTTACGACACATTCCCTGTCGATGAATCAAAGGTTGTTGAGACTCAGGTGGTGGAATGCTACTGTGGAGCTCCTCCATCTGCTAATGTTGCGCCCACCGGATTTTATTTGCTTAGTGTTGTTAATGATGGAATTCCTAGCATTTCAGAGTGGGTTAAGTTCATTCAGGCTTCTTGAACTTGAATTAATCATAAGGTTTTCGTTGCGGATGATTTATTCTAGTCATTTCATGCTAATTTATTAGATTACCATCTTATTGTTCATTGGTAGTTACATGTGTTATCAATGAAATATATTACTCTTCACTGTGCAAATTAAATATTTTCTTGTACTTGTACGAGATGTCCAATGGCGCTCCAAATACCCTTATTTTTTAACTGTCCAAGAGTTTTAAGGTTGAAACTTGTTTGAGAAGGTGAAATTTGAAATGATAGTATCAATTAATCAACGAATACACTTTATTCTAAACTTTACCAAAGAGAAGTAAGATTGTAGTCTTACACTAGCTATATCAAAATAAATATAGAAAACTATTATAGTTACATGATCACGTAAATTCTTCAGCATGTATGCCAAGTTTTTTATAGACAAACTTGCCTGAATTGTGATTCAACTACCTTAGTGCAGACAAAGAGATGAAGGATAAAAAGTTATGATTCAACTACCTTAGTTCAGACAAAGAAGATGAAGGATAAAAAGTTATGATTCAACTACCATAACCCAAACAAGAATGAAAAGAAAAGAAGAAGTTACAGAATGCATTGAACAAGTTGCAATATGTCATATTTCTTCAATTATATGCTTCAGACCTGTCAAAAAAAAATATTAAAAGAAAGAAAAAAACCGAGAAGCTTGAGATTCCGACCACTAGTTTGTAATTTTCTCCCGATATATTGAAAAAACTAAGAAAGTTTTTAATATTGTTGATAAGCAGTGTGGCTTAAGTCCTCTAGGAAAAGAAACTCCATATTCTTGAACATATCTTTCAAGATTAGCAAATCTTCTGCATAGCTGTGGCCTTCGTTCGCCAAAAATTTCACACATTTATTTGTCTCCTTCCGGATAAGTGTGACGGTGGCGTTGATCACTTCCAGAAAATATAGACAATCTTCAATAATGGCCCTAAGAGTCTGAGATGGTATGTCATTCTCTGTGGTAAGTTTGACAGCAAGTAAGCAGTCTATCTCCACTTCTAATAATTGGTAATCCCATTCTTTTGCTAATTTGATATCTTATTGTTTGATGCTCCACAGTTCTGCAACAAAACTTGATGGGGCTTCAACTTACCAAAATATTCTAACATCCACTTTTCTTGGTCATCCTAAAAGATCCCTTCAAAAACATCTTATAGTTTGATTCTTTACACTAACATCAATGTTAATAAGTTTCATCTTTTCTGTATAAGGAGGCAACACATTATTAATTTAGCTTGTTTAGACATAGAGATTTGCGCAGGAAATGCGTCATGAATTTTCTTAGCTTAATCTCTTATGTGCTTGCATGTGAGTTCAACGGGCAAATGCTTCTTTGCAATCAAGTTTCAGCTATTGTGGGAAGAAGGAATAAGTGGAGCTGGTAGTTCACACATGCCACGATGGGCAGATGAAGTGGAAAAGCAACCAGAAGCAGGGAAGAAAACGTCGGTATGGGATAACTTTGATATAGATAAAATAGTTAATGATGGATTTAAATTAGACTTTATATCAACTGATGTGCATGGTGAAAACCAGATATGTGAAATTGAATATGACGACATAAGTACAGAATTAGTGTTTTGGAAGAATGCGGTTGTATGTTATGTACTGGGAGCATAATCACCTTTTTCAGTGATGAATGGATATATCCAACGAATGTGGGGGAAGCTTGGAATAAACAAAGTGTCCATGCGGAAGAATTGGGTGATACTGGTAAGATTTGACTCGAGTATGGGGAAAGAAGAGGTCTTACAAAGTGGAATTTATCATTTCGACAATAAGCCTTTCATAGTTAAGGCTTGGAATGCGGTTATGAAATTTACGAGAGATGAATTATACACTGTTCCAATTTGGGTAAAACTACCTGGATTGAAATTCAAGTATCAGAGTCAGGGTTAAGCAAAATTGGAAGTTTAATTGGCAAACCACTAATGGTAGATGACCATACAGAGAAGAAGAAGGGGTTTCACTTTGCAAGATTGCTGATAGAAATGGAAATGAATGCCAAACTGCCAGAGAAAGTATATTTCCGGAATGAGAAAGGAAATTTAGTTGAGCAGAAAATACAGTATGACTGAAAACCTACATTATACAATCAATGCAAAAAGTATGGACATGGAGAAGAAGAATGTAGAAAGAAAAGAATACAAGAACCAAACAAAAGAACAGAAAATGCTAAAGAAAAATATACTGAAGAGGTGATTATAACAGAAACAATACATAACCCAAGGATAGATAGAGGAAAGGAGAAATATGATGCACATGAGCAAGACAAGCAGCCCCAAGAGGGAAGCCAATTGGGGTGGACAACACCTAACCCCAAGAGGACCTATCAAACAAAAAAAGAAGCTCAGAAAAATGGGCAAGAAAGGGGAAGCAGGCACACATATCAGAGAAACCTAAATGAACAGGGAGTGGTACACAGTCAGCCATTTTAGTTACTGACATAAGAGTTTCAAGCACTTGAGGAAATGAGACTCAAAAGGGGGTAGCCTTGATATCCCTCAAGTAGAACATGGATAACATTATATGTTGGAATGTTTGGGGCTTGAATGCTCCTAACAAACAAAAGGAGGTAAAACTCCTTTGCAATAAAGAGTCCATTGAAGTGATGGACATGATGGAGAATAAAATCAAGGAAATCAAAATAGAAGAGGTGGCAAAAAAGATGTTTGAAGGATGACACTATACTACAAATCTAGACCAACACTATAATAGGAGGATATGGATGACCTGGAGATCGGATATATTCCATGTTCATAAAGTAAGTAGCAATGCACAAGCCATAACATGTCAGGTGGCGCATGTTGCTATACAAAAAAAATCTTGATAACCATGATTTATGCTTTTAATACAAAAGAGAAAAGGAGAAACTTATGGAAATATTTGGAACAGGTAAGCACAGGTTCCAACCAACCATGGATACTTATGAGAGACTTCAATTTTGTACTTCACATAGAAGACAGAATAGGAGGTAACACAGTTAGTATGGCTGAGATACTGAATTTCAAAAGTTGTATAGACGAGTGTGAACTGATAGAACTCCCAGTCCAGAAGGTACACATGGAATGACAAACAGGGGAATAGGAGAACCTACTCAAAAATTGATTGGGCATTTATCAACACTGATTGGCTGGAAAATATGTCAGCATTTCATGCACAATACCTCCCAGAAGGAATAAGTGATCATAGTCCAGTGAAGATCAACCTAGTAAAGGAGCACAAGGAAAATGGGAGGACTTTCAAATATTGTAATGTGTGGGCAAGTCATCCATATTTCTTGAGTAAAGTGGAGAAGGTGTGGCAGGGGAATATAGAAGGACATAAAATGTTCAAAATAGTAAAGAAGCTGAAAATGATGAAAAGAGAGCTGAGAAGTCTGAATGGGGAACACTTCAGAAATATTATTGTTGAGGCAGAGGAGGATAGAACTGCACTGGAGGAAGCACAAAAAGAATTGCAAATATGTCCCTTAAATACAAACCTGCAATAGATAGAAAATGAGAAGTATATGAAATTCAGAAGATCTTCATACTTGGTTGAGGTGTTCCTACAATAGAGAAGTAAAGCAAACTGGATAAAGTTAGGGGATGAATGCACTAAATATTTCTTCACCATCATCAAACACAGAAAACTTCAACAATCAATAATGCAACTGAATGATGGAATTCAAACAGAACAGGAAACTATAGCCAATATATTTGTGGAGTATTATAAAAATATGCTGGGTAAGAAGAGAGAAGGGAGACTGAAAGCATGTAAAGTTTTTCTGAAGAATGGGCACACACTCACAATAGAAGAATAATTGCAATTAATCAGACCTTACAATACTAAGGAGGTGAAGCAAGCAGTATTCAGTATAAACATGAATAGAAGTCCTGGACCAGATGGTTATGGAAGTGGATTTTTTCAAGATGCATGGGGAGTGATAGGAGAAGATATCACCACAACTATAATGGATTATTTTGAAAAGGGAAAGTTACTTAAACAACTCAATGCTACCATAATCACACTGATACCAAAGGTGCAAGTACCTCAATATGCTAGCCAATTCAGATCAATATCATGTTGTAATGTACTGTATAAATGCATATCAAAATTGATATGTGGAAGATTGAGTAAGGCACTAAGAGTCCTAATAGCAGAAAATCAATCAGCCTTTGTAGAAAATAGATCATTAATACAGAATGTATTAATATGTCATGACTTGTTAAGACATTATAACAGGAAGACCTCCCCAAGATGTATGATGAAGATAGATTTAAAGAAAGCATATGATATGGTGAGCTGAAAATTTATAGATGAAGCATTGAGAGGAATGGGCTTCCCAGAACCTTTTACAAGGATGATTATGTTACACCCCGTAGTTCCAACACAAGAATAAGAGAACGTACGTAAGACGATAAGGGTTAAATCGTGAAACGATAGAAGATGCGCTTTTTCCTTAAAAGAAATCTCGGAACCCGTGAAGGAAAAATGTTTAGTAATGAGAATTGAGTTCTCAAATTTGGGATTTGGACTTTTTGGAATATAATAGAATTATGGATTTTTAAATTCGAAATTGGTCACGTGGGGCCCACGGGAAAAATTTACGATTTTGTGGGGCCCACAATATTTTTCGAGATTTTGGCCAATATGGTTGTTTTTGGGAGATGAAAATATTTTGGACGAATCATAGGGTGACACGTGACACACCCCCACCCCTTGTCTTGGTCTTGGAAGACTTTGACTATTTGACTTAGATATTTTGGAGACTTGATTAGATATTTGTGTGACAAGTGGACAAGTAGGCCATATGGGACCCACTCCACTTGTCTTGCTACACTTAGTATACATCTATATATACATAAGAGAGCTTGCAAGACAGCACACTTAACCACATTTCATTTCACAAAAAAATAGCTCTCCTCTTTTATCCCTTAAGCTCCATTTTCGAAAATCCTCCATAGCCAAGAACAACAAAGATTAGTCGGTTCCTTTCTCCAAGATTAGCTCCTAAACCAAGTGTTAAACCAAGTTAACTCTCCAAGCCTCTTAAACCTTGCTTTGGCCGAGAATGTGGGTGCCAAACCCTAAGGTTCCGTCGACTTTTTGAAAGCAAAATACAAAGTCGAGTTGTGTATAAGTTCATAGGGGTCACATATATGTGATTGGAACTTGAAGAAGTGGAGCGAAACGAAAATTGCGGATCAAAGTATATCGTTTTGCCCGGGACGATTTTAAGGCTAAAAATGAGGTAATAAATCTTCTTTTTCCGCAGTAATTGGATATTACTCATTTTTATAGTATATGGATGAACTTTCATTAAGGAAGATATGGAAAATAAGGTGTGTATGCCATACTTTGGGCGAGTGGTCCGAAACTAGCTTTTTCGGGCCATGTGATTCATTGATTTTTATTGTAAATCATCTACACATCGCATGTTATATAATGAAGGAAATATAGTTGATAAATTGTTATAACTTATATAATATGTTGGAATGAGAATTGGATTAAAAGAAATTAAGGAAAAAGACTTTGTACTGTTGTAGTAATTGGCTAATGGAAGTCCTAAAGAATAAGGGTGTTGAAGGTTTCACATGGTACCCTTAATGATGGATTAATTGTGGATTGTTTTATATAAATTGTGGGCAGAATTTTACACGTCCAGTTAGACGTGTAATCCCCTTTGGTTAACTGTTGGTTGCGCCTTAAATGTGGCTTGTTGGTTGATGAAATACGGACTTTGGAAAAGGTAGAAAAGTACGTAGAAACAAAGGAAGTGCTGCCCGATTTTCCGTAGAATTAGAGGGCTATTAATTGGTATAAGTCTTACAATAGTAAGTAAGATTTTGATAGAAGTACTATGGCCATTTTAGGTTGAGGTACTACGTGTAGCATGGTCTACTTGGCTTAGAAATAGCCGATGAAGTTGAAGTACTTGGAGCGTTTTGCTACGTGTCGAAATGGTTAGTCGTCACGAGGTATGTGGACTTCCTCTTCTCTAATACATGAATATTTTTATGGTATACTTGCCTTGTTGTTAGGAGTATATATGACTTGATATTTGAGTATACTTGCCTTGTTGTTAGGAGTATACATGACTTGCTATTTGAGTATACTTGCCTTGTTGTTAGGAGTATACATGATTTGCTATTTGAGTATACTTTCCTTGTTGTTAGGAGTATACATGACTTGTTATTTGAGTATACTTGCCTTGTTGTTAGGAGTATACATGACTTGCTATTTGAGTATACTTGCCTTGTTGTTAGGAGTATACATGGCTTGGTATTGGAGTATACTTGTCTTGTTGTTAGGAGTATACATGACTTGCCTTCTTGAAGTACTTGCCTTGTAATTAGGAAGTATTCATGTTATAGATTTTTAGGCTAAAATCATGTCTTATTTATATTCCTAAGTTCTTACCAAGTCTTATGGGGGATGTTGGTAAGAGTCGTTAGGAAGTAGTGGAGTGTAGTTGGCCTTGCTAAGTTACTACACTAATGAAAAAGGGACCGAACAAGTCAATGCAGCGTTAATGAAAATGTATCGAAAATCAATTATATTGAAATGAGTAGAATCTTCCATCTGCATAGAAACTAAGATAAGATAAAGTTGTATTACATTTTCTAGATCATGGCTCAATGGACAAGATCGTTATAAACGTGTATAACCTATTTACGGTTCAATGAATATTTATTTGGAAAGTTATGAGGCTTGTTTTATTTAAATAATTATGAGACTTTATTTTCAAGTTATGGGACTTGAGTTTAAAAAAAGTAACTTGATTTAAAGAATAGGTTACTTGATTTTAAAAAGGAGAAGTAACTTGATTTAAAGAAATAGGTTACTTGATTTTAAAAGGAGAAATCGGGTGTAAAGGATTCTTTTATAAAGAATAGATGTACGTAGAACTTTTGGGTCCAACGCCCTAATATTTCATGAGACGGTTCTTCTTAATGAATAAAGGTACATAGCTTCTTTGGATTTTTAATCCTACGCGATGTACGACACTTTGATTTTTCTAAAAAAGATGTTTTAGAAATAGTACATGATAACTAGTGCCTTGATTTCCAAACCATGTTTTAATATATACTTGATATGATAAGTATCTTAATATTTCAAATGATGATTTCAAAGTAATGCTTATAATGGATCTTAATCCTTAATGAACTATGTGATAACGTCTTAAGGATGATTAAAAAAGAAAGAGGTGATGGTACCTTAGTTTCATAAGAATTGTTATAATGACTTTATGAGAAGTGGTTATAACGGTCTTTATGAAAAGTCTAAAATGGTTGATGAAAAAAAATGAACTTGGTTTCATTGTAGTACATGAAGGATGTGACTAGAGTGTGAAGAGTGTAAGTCGCTTGAGTTGATGATTAAGTAACTTGATGTGCAAGGCTAGTGCCTTGGGTTTTTTATAAAGGAATCGGATGTGCGGTGGACGTACGTAGTACTTTGGCTTGTATAAATGATAGTTATACTACTTTTGCCTTGATGGTACTTTGGTGTTATAAATGAAAGACTTGTTAGTGTCTTGTTTGTTTTAGGAAGGAAGGCATGATATTGTCTTAGTTATTTTAGAAAGGAAGACATGGTATTTCCTTGTTTGTTTTAAAAAGGAAGACATTGTATTGTCTTGTTTGTTTTAAAAGGAGGGTATGGTATTGCCTTGGTTGTTCAAAACGATGGTGCCTTCATTTTGCCTAATGAGAGTCAAAGCTTGTCTTAACTTGGTTTGATAAAGTAACATGTTTGAATCTACGTAGTAGTGTCATGAGATTTTTTGTGTTAAGGAGGTTTTCCTAATTTGCTTATGTTGTTTACGATGGCCGGTTGCGTTTGTATTATATCACTTAAACCCTGGCCATGTTGTGTTGTTCATACTCCGCGGGTTAGCTACCCCCGATGCGAGAAATACCTCATGCGGGTCCATGTGACCTATGCGGATTGCGGGAGTCCAGGAAATACCCCGGGTTTGCTACCTCCGATGCGAGGAATACCTCATGCGGGTCCATGTGACCTATGCGGATTGCGAGTCGAAATACCGGATTTGCTACCCCGTCGATGAATACCTCATGCGAGTCCGTATGACTATGCGGATTGCGGGAGTCCGAAATACCGGGTTTGCTACCCCGTCGAGAATACCTCGTGTGGGTTCACGCGACTATGCGGATTGCGGGAGTCAAGAAATCTGGCGGGTTTGCTACCCCGTCGAGAATACCTCATGCGGGTCCACGCGACTATCACGGATTGCGGAGTCGAGATTTGGGTTTGCACTAGAAGTGGCGATGGCGGCGGCCGGCCAAATCCGACAGGCACCCAAACCACGACCATTATAAAAACGGGGCCGGGGCTCGAGCAGGCGGGGCAGGTATGGTCCCTTTGACGCCGACCCGATCCGCCCCGATCCCGCCGCCGACCCCGCCCCGACTCCATGATTCGACCGCTGCGAGAAAATAGCGGTTGTCAACGCCATTTTAAACCTCCCTCCCCAACCCCACCCCGTTATATTTATTTTTAACCCCTAAGTTATTATATTTACACTTTAACCCAATTTTTCAACTATAAATACCTCATTCCTCTTCTTATTATTTTCACAAATATTTCTACTCTCTAATCTCTCAATCAATCTCTATACAACATTGTCTACATATTCAATCTATTTATTAATTTGAGAATTGGGAGTGAAGTTGGCAACTAGCTTGAGGATTATCTATCGAGCAAAGTTTCAATTTTCAACCTCTCGATTACACGTCGACTCTACGTCGGCGTTTGGTACATTCGTTCTCTCATTAAATTATTATTTTGTCTTTATTTCATTTAGCACATTTAATTTCATTATCTTTAACTATTTATTAGCATAGTTAAAATGAAAGGACTAAGAGGCATGTTGGGTAAGGGTAAGGGTTAGACTTCTTCTAGTAGAGGTGGTAACAAGGGCAAGGGTACTTCTTCTAGTATTCCTGTTCCAGCTATTCCTAGACAAGATGATTTTATAGATCCTGAAATGTTTCCTGAAATACCATATGATCTTGACACAAATGATTATCCTGAAATTGAAGAAGATTTTAATTTAGATGACACTCTAGTTGATGATACACCTACTAATGAAGATGATGATACACCCACTAGTGAAATGCCCATAATCAAAATCCAAATGATATGATTGTGGATACTGATTGGGAGAAAATTAGAGAACTTATTGTATTTTTAGAAAAATTTCAACGAGCAACAAAAGAATTTTCTACTTTATATTATCCTACTATTTCAACTATGTTGTTTTATATAGCTATAATATTTTTACTTCTTAAAGAATATATGGAAAAATCGCTTATCTTTGACTATTAAAAAAATGTTTATGAAATTAAAGAAATATTTTATTCCTATTCCCCTATTTATATTATTGGTCTTTGTATTAAACACTATTAAAGTAGAGGGTTGTAAAAGTCTTATTCAAAATATTTATACTGTATGGACGCATTACCACCTCCAACTCCCAAAAATTTAAATATTGAGCCACCATTGAACTAACGCTAGAAGAAGTGTTGAATAGCGTAGAAGATGAATGCAAAAAGTATATCGGCATTACCAGAAGAAAGTGCTAGTAACCCGACTTTTGTACCATCTTCTTCTTCAAAGACAACCTAAAAAGACAAGCGGTTTACGTGGCTAGGCTAGTATTAATTCTATTGAAAGCCTCGTAAATAGAATGTGCGGTGTAGCGATGCTAACCAAATTAGTGAGTTCGATGTTTTTGTTTTGCGGGGTAATTTACCTTACCAAGCGATTATCAATGAAGAAGGAAAGGAAGACTTTTGAAATATTGGAGCGAGAATGAGAAGACATTTCCGACACTTTCAATGATGGCGAGATATTTTGAACATTGGCGTCGTCAATCGCTCGAAGCGCTTTTACTGGCAGATTTCAAATAGGAAACCTGAGACACTCGTTAGCGGGAGCGGCTTGGAGATGGCGGTACTATTCGAAGATTGGAATCTGGCGGAGGCGAAGGAGGTCGATCGACGGAGATTAACGAAGAAGATGGCGACAACTCTGGCGACATTTTATCTCAAGGCATGAGTAGCGGCGTGGAACAATTTGATCAAGATATACCAATTCCAACCGAAGAACCACAAGAAATTATAAAGAAATTAGAAAAAATATTTTCAAATTGGTAATTTATTTCATTGCAATTTTTAAATTTTTCTATGTCTTTCACTCTTTTGCAATTTTTTCAACAACGATCACTACTATGTAATTTTGAATCTTGTTTATTTGATATTTCAATGAAATTAATAATATAAGAGGCACAAAAACAGCCTTGGGATGTTTTTTTTACACTATTCTTGTCTTTGTTTAATTATTTAGTTTATAACTTTATACTTTATAGTTTATACTTTATACTTTATAAATATATTATATATATGAGTATAATACTATAATACTATAATTATAAATTATAATATTATAAGTCTATAATATTATAGTATATGTATATGACATTATGACAAGTATATGTTAATGTTACTTTGTTAGTACTTAGTAATTTAGTATTTTTAATTTAGTGAAAAATTTAAAAAAAAAAAAAAAAACACACTGAAACATGACCGTCAGGCCCCAGCGGGGCGGGCGGGGCGGACACGGTATGGTCCCTTGGGCCGACCCTCCAGGCCGGCTCGACCTCGCCCATTTTCCCCCGAGCCGTCCGCTCATGAGCCCGACCCGGTGGGCCGGTCCACCAGCTGGCCAGCCTAGTTTGCCTGATGATACTATGGGCGAATGGCCTAGTTTGATCATTGGTACTATTCGAGCCGGCGAGTTACACCTATTTGCTCATATATTACATTGGCGCTGCCTGGCAGTGAAAAGGAATTCCACGCACGCTGATATTGTGGGCATGAGACGTGGTTATATTTGAGTAATGATTTTGAGGCGTCGTCCACGACTTGACATGGCTTATGTTGTGAAATAGTCTTTTAAAAGATGAAATTGATTTTCATTACTCTTGTTGTTAACCGAGCTTTGTATCTTGTATTTTGGTTATCATACATCTCAGTTTATTATAGACTATTGTGATTTCAACTCTGATGCGATTTCACATACTTGGTACTGTTATCTTGACCTCGCTTTGGGGCTGCGTTCATCTGCATGAGTAAGTACATCGGTTGTTGATCCTCGCTCATAGGGTCACAGTTCTGCGTTTTGGGAAGCTCCGTTTCTCCGGAGGCTTATCTTTTTGTATGATTCCTTGTCATTGTAGGTTCATGTACATTCAGGGGTATGGCGGGACCCTGTCCCGTCATAGTTGTTATAAATTCTTAGAGGTCTGTAGTCCTGTTGTGAGTTGAGTTTGTAAAGGATATAACTGTTCAGACTTTTGATTTTGAAATATATGTTGAAAGGCGACCTTATCGGTTAGCCTGTTTTCTATTCTACATTGTTTTATGTCTTTGAGTTTATTCCGCTGGTATTTCTCTGATGTATACCTACTAGGGTGCCCGGGTAAGGCACCAGTCGCGGGCTCGAGGTCGGGTCGTGACAGATTATGACCTGTGTCACCTCAACTACATTTACAGTAAAGGTAAATGGAGTGGGCCATGGATATTTTGCAGGGAAGAGAGGCCTAAGACAATGGGATCATATGTCACCCTTGTTGTTTGTCATTGTGATAGAGTACCTAACCAGAACACTAAATAAGATGAGTGAAGTATCAGATTTCTCAGATTCCATCCAATGTGCAAAACAACAAAACTAACACACTGTCGCGCCCATTTTCGGCCGCGACATTTTAAAAAGCGAACCCTGCTCAAAATGCAATGTTAGAAAATAAATAAAAGTGTTAAATGTTAAAAGAATACTAAAAAGGGTTGCTAAGGTGTTAAAAATGTGTTTGAAAAAAGGGGCTAGAAATCGCTAAAAGTGTTAAAGTTTTAAAAGTAAAGGTGCTAAAATTTGAAAGGAAAAGTGCTAAAATAATTTTAAAGCTAAAGGGTGCTAAAAGTGCAAAAATGCTAAAGTTTAAAAGGGTGCTAAAATGCTAAAGGGTTGCTAGAATGCTGAGGGTTCGCGGAGTCGCCACCTAATTAATTGGGTGAATTAGGACACCTAAATGTTTAACTAGTTTGAAGTAAAACATTAACTCCATTTTAAGTGCGCTAAACTTAATGAGATTCTGGGTAAGGGTTCTTTATTAATCTAGAGGGAAGGGGTTAGGCACCCTCTAAGATCCGCTAACTTGCGGTTGTCCTGCCAAACCTAGGGTAATTATTATGTTTAAAGAATGTGTGTTTCAAAGGGTATTTAAAATACTTAAGACACTTGAGATGTATTTTTGACTAAGAGAAAAATGTAAGATTATGCTTAAAATGTCTTTAGTGCGAAACATGCGTTCATAAAAATGTTTTGATGACATGAAAAATGTGTATTTGCAAAATCATATGAAAATACCTATTATGCAAAGGCTAAAAAAAATGATTTATTATGCATGTTATCAGGAGTTCATAAAAATAGATTTCTCATGTTGTTAATAGTATCTTAGCTACCCGAATATTTATGCCGGTGGAAAATTGTTAGATGATCTAATAGGATTTAAGCAATGCTAAAATAATTAACTTAAAGGAACAAACCAATTTCTAGTGTCGAACTAATTTCTACTGGTGACCCAAAGTTTACTATTCTAGGCAACTTACTGCTAATGTATGAGTGTTAGACAGTTAATTACACAATAAATAAATGAATGGGGGGGCGGGGTAGAAAATAATGAGACGACTCGAGGAATGGCAAAGTCACACTTTATGGCTTAGAATTTCGATGTGGAGATAAATGCGTGTAGATATGGGTCCTCATGTTGTAGCTTGTGATGAGTCTCGCCATGAGACTCTTCATTTTCGCTCCGGTGCGTGCTATGTAAAAGAAAAGATAAGGATTAGTATATATTCCAACCTTATCAACAATGCAACATATATAAAATAACTCATATAAGTTTAAATATGTATGTTATCTAATTTTGGTTTGACTTATACGGTCGAACTAAAGAGTGAGTCAAGCAGTAATATCGACATTGTTTAATCCTATATTAGTCCATAGAGATGAACAATATGCGAAGCGTAAGTAGGCCCAAAAGTACCTCTTTTGATTTTAAGAAGAATAAATCGATCCATGATTGACCAGTTAACAAATATTCACATTCATACATATGTAAACCCGTATTTACTGTAGGAGATATAGAGGGACTGATATACAAGGAATATTTAAAGTGTGCATAATGTAATTGAATACATCACAGGTATACCACTGTATATGGTGATGTTATTCTAGATTTATGGCCGATATATTCCCGAGTAGATAATCTTAGATTGGGAAGAAGATGATATACAATTTCTATTCGCAAAGCGAAAAGAGGTGCAAGACATGATATGATGAAAAGGCATGGTCACAAGCAGAGATGTATCGTGGTCCTTGACCTTGTGTTGTCAATCAAAATCCACATAAACAAGCATGGTTATATCATAGTTAGGGTGGTTATAAAACAAGTTGCAAATCAATCAACTAATAAACTATAGCCAAGAAAGCAAACCATGCAACTATCCAGAAGTAGAAATCAGTTGAAAGACCCAACAGAACAGGGTTGTACATAAATTTGGAGTCAAATATGGTATCTGATGTCCAGAAATTGAGGCACACATATACAAGGTTCATTCTTAATCCCAAACTTACAAAACACAGATCTTATACGCTTACTGCTAAATTTTCAGGTGAGATATATCACAGAAAGGGTATAATACAAAGAGACTGATTTCTCCCATTATACTCACAAATTTGACATGATGACCGCCAGTAGATAAATACACAATTAATGGATAAACACATTTGCCCAGACAGAGTATCCATGCTCTTCACAGATATAATGATTCAGGGATCAAGATAATGTTGACATGAGACACTTTCATGCTCAGATAACATTTGGCAACTAACAGACTTGAGGGATATTACATGATATCAGGAGGACAAAAATCATACCAAGACAGACAAACTAAATAGGTAGTCATTTTAAGAGAAAATTTGAAAACTGTATATGAACAAGTGCTGCACCTTTTGAATATTAAAAATAATAAACACCTATCACATAGTATTGGATATGAATCATAGCATGTCCAAATATTAATGGCCAACAAGATAGGTAAGCAAACCATTAAACGATGTAACACCATCAAGCGTGACTTCATTATCGATATCATATTCCTTCAGCAAATGATTATAATAACATGAATCTATTTGGTGATTTAATAAGCATATCTGACCTAGGTAAATTAACGCAGACCAATCCGACATTACACCTAAGCATTAATAGAAAAAGTAAAACAAACCTAGCTACATCTGAGCGATCATGAAAACATATAAACCACATAAAAAAAATCTAAAAGGGAATGGGTTTACCTTCTCCGGACAGCGAACCGAGGCAGCGTATCAAGTCGTCGATTCACTCGGAGGATTTATTGCGGTTCTGCGAAGGACGGAACTTCTCCAAAAGCTCGAGAATTACAGTTTATGCGCTCACAGAATGCTAATTTGAATGATTAACGCTGTTCCCTCTTAATTTTCGAATGACTCTTCAAGTGTATAGAGATGGGTTTATATAGCCTCAATGTTGGTTCCCAATTAGGTAAACCCTTTAATGCGAATTTGGTAGGATTCTTTACATGATTCGGAGGTGTAAGATTTATTATGCCAACTATGGGCTTCCGATTTTGGAGAGATTTTGTGCTTATCGTGGTATGATGTAAATGGTAAGGATATATTCAGGTTATGGTAAGTTAGCCTCGACTTTGCATGGTACTGGTATGTGAAAGGAAGGTCGCCGGATTTTTCCCCCTAAAATCCGGCGAGATTCGTGTGTAAGGGGAGGGTAAACGCGGCGGTTCTTAGGGTTTTCTAGGTTAAGGGGAGCGTTTTGATGAAGACGAGGGTCTAGGGGTGTTGGGCTTCTGTGGGTAAGGTATAAAGGGTATGGGGCGTGTGGGCTTGCGGGTTTTGGGCCTACGCTGGGTCGTGGGCTGCGGGTCTTGGGCGAATTTAAGGGCTGGGTAGTTAGTATTAGTTAGGTATTTAATTAGTGGGTTATTAGTTTTAGGCTAGTTAATTAATTAGGTATTAATTTGTGTAGTGTATTATTAATTAACCAGTGATAAATTAAATTAACAAATGTGATCGAATTATTTAGGTGCTTCATTAATCTAATTGTTATAATAAATGCGGGCGTGTCATTTAATTAATGCTTAATGCTCTAGAATGCGGCGCTATTATTTAAAATCTTATTATTGTGCATTATTGCGAAGTTAAATTAAAATTGAATTGAGTTTAGGTTAAATTATTTAAATGCTAAATGCAAGTATGATATTTAAGAATTGTTTAAAGCTTTTATAAATGCGACGCTATTAAGTGCATGTATTAGATTAAAAATAATTTTAAAAATACGAATGATTATGAAATTCTCTTGTGTATTAATAAATGCAACTATGCTACTTGACGTGACGTCATTGCTAAATTAATTATTCTATGTATTTATTAATGATTAAGAATTACGACAGAGCTTACAATTAGTTAATGCGGGCGCGGGACTCTAAGTGTTTAAAACTCTACGTAAGACGCGATGCCATTATTAAATTAATTATTTATGCATGTATTTATGTTTTATCGCTGCATTTTATTATAAAAAATCATAAAAATTATTTTACAAAATTAGTCTAATTTTATGGTTAATGGTGGGCGGAGGGTCAAAATTGGGTGTCAGCGGTGTCCTCTTTGTATGGAGATGATGGAAGAATCTTCGGACAAAGCGTTGACTCATGTAATTTTGTCTCGATCCTCGAATTGCAAAAATCTTTGGCGGTAGACAAAGTGTATGAAAAATCAAAAATCTGTCGGTCGAGTTATGGCGACCTTTGGGTTACCATGGTCGAAACACGGGGCGGGCTAATGCGGACTCAAAGTCGCCGAGTGCAAAAATCTTTGGCGGTAGAAAAGTGACGCAAAAAATCAAAATCTGTCCCAGTGTCGAGTTATGACGACACTGGGTTACCATGGTCGAAACACCAAGGCGGGCTAACGCGGACTTAAAGTTGTCCCAGTGTCGAGTTATGATGACACTGGGCTATGGTGTACAAAGTAAAAGAATATAACTGGCTTGAACCTGGGGTGTACTGCTATGGCTTGTGGTGCTGGGTTCTACGGTGATGTGGAGCGAGTGGGCCAAGCGCTTGGCGCTTACGCGTCGTTGGGAAGGTTGGCCCCGACAAATTGCCCGGTTTGTAAGAGAAAATCCACGTTGTGCTCCTGCTCCTGCATGCTAAGACTTGAACAAACGGTTAGTGCATAACTGTTAAGGCAAAATGATGATGCATAATTTTAAAACAATGTAACTGTGATCCTGCAAAAATGTGATGTCTGCTGTGTTGATGCGATATTGTGAATGCTGTGATTTTCGTCCTTGCACAGACGTGTTGCGATTGTGAACGCGGATACGTTGTCTTTCTTTGCAATCACTGTATACTAAAGCTCGAAAGAGTTAGTGCATAAGCGCTAAGGCGAATAATAAAGCATGAATGAGAAAAAATGCAATTTTGAGAAGCGAGCAATCGTCCTGCGTAGATGTGATATCTTTGATGATGGCGTCGTTTTGGACTTAATGTCTTGATAACGTCGTTGCACGGGCGTCTTCTTCTTTGGCGTCGTTGCGTAAACGCAATCTTGATGGTGTCGTTACTGAACCGCAATCGCGTCGCGTCGTTACTGGGCGTGTTCTTTCTTGGCGTCGTTGCGTAAACGCAATCGCGATGGTGTCGTTGCACTGGACACAATCGCGATGATGTCGTTGCCTGGACATAATGTTGATAACGTCGTTGCACGGGCGTATTCTTTGCTGGCGTCGTTGCGTAAACGCAATCGCGATGATGTCGTTGCCTTGACATAATCGCGATAACGTCGTTGCACTGGGCGTGTTCTTCTTTGGCGTCGTTGCGTGACGCGCAATCGCGATGGTGTCGTTGCCTTGACATAATCGCGTCGCGTCGTTGCACGGGCGTCTTTGCTGCTGGCGTCGTTGCGTGAAGCACGTCTTGATGGTGTCGTTACTGGACACAATCGCGATAACGTCGTTACTGGGCGTGTTCTTCTTGGCGTCGTTGCGTAAACGCGCGATGGTGTCGTTGCCTGGACACAATACTGATGATGTCGTTGCCTGGACATAATATTGATAACGTCGTTGCACTGGGCGTATTCTTCTTTGGCGTCGTTGCGTGACGCCAATCGCGATGGCGTCGTTACTGGGCGTGTTCTTCTTTGGCGTCGTTGCGTACGCAATCGCGATGTCGTTGCCTTGACATAATGCTGATAACGTCGTTGCCTGGACGTGTTGCTGCTGGCGTCGTTGCGTAGGCGCGTCGCGATGATGTCGTTGCCTTGACATAATCGCGATAACGTCGTTGCACGGGCGTATTCTTTGCTGGCGTCGTTGCGTGAAGCCAATCTTGATGGTGTCGTTGCACGGACACAATCGCGATAACGTCGTTGCGTGGGCGCAATCTTGATGGTGTCGTTGCTGGACACAATCGCGATAACGTCGTTGCACGGGCGTATTCTTCTTTGCTCGCAGTAGAGTAAATGCTCGCAAGATAAGCTTGAGAAAAGCGTTAGTGTATACTGTTTAAGCGAAATGATAAATGTATATGAGAAGTGCAATTTTATGGGTTGAGATGTAGTCACGATCGCGGATGAATGCGAGATGTTGTCCTAACACGGACATGCTAAGTCTTTGCGGTGACGAATTGCCATGGCGCCCGTGGTGTGCGATCGTGGGTTGCCAATTTGACTTGATACAGAGTTGAGCGCTAGATTTTGTCGCGAACTTGAACTTTGGCGATTGTTGATGCCCCTTTCTGCTGTTCTTTGCTTTTCTTTGCGGACTTTGGATTGTTGTCATCCTCTGCTTTCTTTGCTTTTTCTTCTTACGCTAATATGAAGAAACTTTTTGCGTATTTTACGCCGGTTATTGCACTTTACTACATTAATATGAAAAGACTGCGCTCGAAAGAATATTTGTGAGTTTTTGAAGTCGATTCGTATCGACTTTGCGCTTGTCCCTTGATGTCGCGTGCACGGCACATTTGGATTTGCAACCCATGTCGACCTCTTTGAGGCGTTTAGTAGTGTTCCAAAGCATTTTCCAAAAATGAAATGTTTTCATGAAGTATGCACAAAACATCTTTAGAAATAAACATTTATATGACATGCGTAAAAATGTAAAAGCCTCGTCTAATTTGCCGAATATGACATGTATTTCGACCAAGCGAACATCCTTTGGAGTCCTTGTTATTGCCTTCCTCATAGTGCGCAAAACGGTCTCAATTTCATTGCGTGTCGCGTGGGCGGAACTTAACTTCGTGATGAATTGCTCATATCGCTTTTGGAATAACCCAGACATGTTTGTTGCCTGTAGACAAATGGGGAGATTCCTAACGGTGTGACCGAAGCCGATTTAGGCGCTACGTATCCCGTGAGGAATCAGTCATGGCGTAGTTCATTACAAGCGAATTGGGTAAAATTCTAAAAGTGGGACCCGAAGCGATATGGCGCCTACGTATCACTTGAGGAATCAGTCATGCGTAGTTGATTACAAGTAAAGGGCTTTTGATTTGCGTGGCGAGACCACATATGGGCTCTGTCGTATCAGGGGAATGCGGCTTTTACAATATAAAGGGGATTACGGAAGACAAATACTCCTAGGCGTAATATCTCTTCACTGCATCTGCGTTGATAGCCTTGGGCGTACCTGCGCCGTCCATCGGCCAAGATTAGGGCCCTCCACTTAATACTCGATGGACCGTGTAGGGCCGCGCGATTAGGTGCGAACTTTCCTTTAGCTTCATTTTGATTCGAAAATATGCGTTTCAAAACCAATTGTCGCTTGAATAACCTTGGCCTTACTCTCTGCTTGTTAAAAGCTCTAGCCATTCTGCTGCGATGCGTGCCATGACGGTCGCATTCAACCTTTTCGTCGATCAACGTCAATTGCTCGTAACGATCCTTTATCCACTCGGCGTCGCTCGGCTCGGCTTCTTGGATGATTAACGCGATGGTATTTCCACCTCTGCTGGTAACACCATTCCATACACCAAAAGATGCGGCGTTGCCCGGTAGAATCCGGATTGTGGTGCGATAACCCAGCGCGAAAGGCAAATTCTCGTACCAATGTTTGTAGTTCTTGATCATCTTGCGCAATATCCTCTTGATGTTCTTATTGGCTCGCTTCCATCGCTCCGAATTAAATGCAGAATTGGAATTACGGTGCGTGATCTTGAAATTTCCACATATATCACGCGTCAAATTCTGTTGAGATTGCTTAGTTATCGGTCACAATTGATTCGGGAATCCCGAATCGGCAAATGATGTTGTTGCGACGAAGTCGATCACCACCTTTTCGTCAGCGATGCGTGTGATGATGCTTACCCGTTTAGTGAAATAGTCAATCGCTACGAGGATGAATGCGTGCCCATTTGAAGCGCGGGTTCGATAGGGCGATGACATCCATGCCCCAATGCGAATGGCGGGGAGAACTCGTTACATTAAGTTCATTTGGAGGTACTCGAATCAAATCTCCGTGAATCGGCATTGCGACATTTACGCACAAAGCGGATACAATCTGTTTCCATCGTCATCCAAAAATAACACCTTTCGCGAATCTTTTCGCCAAAGTAAAGCCGTTCGTATGAGGTCCACGTGTCCTCGTGTCTCTTCTACTAGCTTGCTTGCCTCTTGAGCATCGACACATCTCGGTAGGCCCGGATCTGGAGTCCCCGGTACCAATTTCCCGTTCAAAAAGAAATGATTTGCTAGTCTTGAAGTGTCTTCTTACGGATGTTGGTTATGCCTACGGATATTCTCACGCCTTGAGGTACCTTTTGATGTCATGGTACCATGGATTGCCGTCTGTTTCTTCACCTATATGGGAGCGATAAGCCGTTTGCTCCAGACACTCAGCGTGATTGGATCGATGTAATTCTTGTCAGGATCTTTGAATCATGGAGGATAAGGTTGTCAATCATCGGCCGAATTCGTTACGGATCCTCGGAACATGCCTAAATTCTATGTGGTTGAACCTCTTACGTAATTCCTTCACGCAAAATAGGTAGGAAGTATCTTCATATTCTTGGTTGCCCATTCACTCTGTACGATGGATCGATGAAGTGCAGATCGCTATGACCAAGACTCTTGTATGTCCATATCTACGGCCATTCGAGCCCCGATATGCAAGCCGTATTCCGCCATATTGTTGGTGCATGGAAATCGAGCTTAGCGGAAATCGGATAATCTTGACTGTTTACGAAACCAAAGCGCTCCAATGCGACTCGGCTGAAATTTGCCGCTCCATTGAAAAACATCCTCGGCGGGTAATCCTGCGAGATATCTTCTCCGACCAAACAATACCTCTTCATCGGGAAAATAGGTTCGAAGGGCTCGTACTCTCATCGATTGGGTTCTCGGCAAGATGATCGGCTAATGCACGTCGCTTTTACGGCTCTGCGTGGCGTGAGCGATGTCAAACTTCGCTCGACATAATTTGCCATTTCGCTAGTTTTCCGGTGGGCTTGGGCTTCGAAGGATGTACTTGGCGGATACATCCTCGAAATAAGATAAGTAGTGTATCTTTGATAGATAATGCACGAACTTAGGCGACCCAAGTTAATGCGGCAAATGCGTTCTAGCGAGTATAACGAGCTTCATATCGTGAACTTTACTCAAATAGTATATGGCACGCTCTTTTTCCCCGTTTCATCGTGTTGCCCCAACACGCGTCAAAGCATTTTCTAACACGGACAAATAGAGTAGCAAAGGTCTCGGTTACGGTGGTACTAGAATGGCGGATTAGAAAGGTATTCTTTGATTTTGTCAAAAGCTTGTTGGCAATATGGTGTCCACTTGGTAGCTGCTTGCTTTTTCAATAATTTGAAGATCGGCTCGCGTATCACGGTGGCGGGCTATGAACTGCTGATGTAGTTGAGGCGGCGAGGAAGCTCATCACGTCCTTTTTGCTTTTCGGAGGTAACTCTTGGATGGCTTTTATTTTCGAAGGTCTAGCTCAATCCCTCTCTGCTCACTATAAAACCAGGCTTCCTGCGAGGCGCCAAATCGCACTTTGCGAGTTGACTTCAAGTTATCTTGTCTTAGTCGTTGGAAAAAATTCTTGAAGTTTGCGAATGGTCCTCATTTCGCGATTTGATGATGGTGTCGTCCACATAGACCTCAATTTCTTTATGAATCATGTCATGGAAGATGGTGGTCATGGCTCTCGTGTAGGTGGCGCTGCGTTCTTGAGACCGAGCGGCATAACTCGATAATAGTACACCACGCGGGGTAGTGAATCTTGTCTTTTCTGCGTCTTACGCCGTAAGGATCGATGATAGCCATAAGCGATCGACGAGCATCGTAGTTCATGCTTTGCACAATTATCGATGAGTATATGGATGTTTGGAAGAGGAAAGTCATCCTTGGTGGCTCTGTTGAGGTCTCTGTAATCACGCAGACTCGGACCTTTCCATCTTTCTTCTTTCTGCACGATATTTGCTAACCACGTAGGATACTTTGCAACTCGAATTACCTTTGCCTCAGCTGTTTAGACACCTCTTCTTTGACCTTCAAACTCGTATACGGTTTGATCTTTCTCGGCCTTTGTTTCTGGGAAATAAGATGGCTCGATAGGTAGCTTTGTGTGCGGCGATATGCGTACTCAAACTGGCGTGTCCTCATATGACCAAGCAAACACATGATTGTCTTGTTTGAGAGCTCAATTAATTCTTTCTTCTGTGTGACGTTTAGGTGGGCGCTGACTCTAGTCTCTTTCACGGTTCCCTCATCGCCTAAGTTTATTAACTCTGTTTCTTCCAAATTTGGTTTAGGCCTATTCTCAAAGTTTTCCAGCTCTTGGCTAAGTTCTGATTGCGGACATTCCTCTTGTTCCTCGGGGTTATGCTCGTCATTTGAACTTTGTTCGTTGGTCTCATTACATGTCATATTCGCGTTATCAACAGGTTTATTAATATGATCGCTGAAAGAAAAATGCTTAAAGACTTTAATTTTAACACAAACAAAATCTTTTAAAAAGCTGCAAAAATGTCCTGGAATTTATGATGAAAGTAAAATTGCGAGATTAAAAACATATTAAGAATCATAAATGCATATGCATTTTCTTTCTAGATAAAAGGTCACACCGCTAGAACTAATCATAAATTCTACCAAGCTTACCGGGACGGTCGGGGCGAGTGCAAGTCGATTATTCGAGTTGTATCCATGCTCTGCATCCCGAATGGTGAGCTCTCCTCCTTGTGATCTCCTGCGATCATGCAACAATCGCCTCATCATCACACATGAGCAGTTACGGAACCTGCTGCCAAGATCATCAGGTCATCTTTCTCGGCATTTGGATGGTGTAGGCTTTGTGAATGGTGACTCGAGGCGGAATGGGCGCGAGCGAGGAATGTATCCATTCTTGGGAGGTTCGTGGTCACAAATCCTTGAAGTGGTGGTACCCCAAACCAAAAGTGTCTCTCTTCCCAAACAATGGATAGGTTACGTGATCCCGCCATCGACTCAGAGACCTCTGTAGGGCTCGTATCCATTTCTTAACATTTCCTTGGCCACCATTTGAGAGAAGCGTGGCGGTGCGATGGCGGACCCTACTTGCTCTCTTGATCTCATTAATATGAAAAACCGAACCATCCGATTGTTTCCGTCTTACATGGCGAGGATTGCATAATCGGTGTTGATGCTTCCCTTTTTATCTCAAATACTACCACTTCACTGTGATTCCATATAAACTTTGAAGCGATGCAAGGTGGGCGGGTGCACCGGCCTCGTGGATCCACCGCCACTATCAGCGAGTTGTAACGTGTAGCAATATCGATATTTGAAATTCCACTGCGAGTCGCAGTCCGATCCAGCGGTGTGAGGTCCATCACGCGCCGACTCCTATGGACTCGTCGAAACCTTTGACTCGATATGACTTTCCACGAATTTCCTTACGATGCCCGATTTCAACGATTAATCGTCGTGGTACAAATGTTGGTGGTGAGCCTCCATCAATCAGCCTTTGTTGAAACAATCTTGTCTGCGACTTGGATGGTGATATTGATGCAAGGTTGTGTCGGCGCCCTCGCGGGTAACTCATCATCGTGAAAGGTGATTCTGCGGGCCTCTAGTACTGTCAGGCCAAAGGCGCCAAGTTCGTCTGTTGTACCCTCGGAGCGTATGCATCCTTGACACCTCCATCAATGCGATCTGTGTGAGCGAGAATGCATTAACAATGAGTAGAAATATGCGCTGAGGTTTTCTTTAAGCGCTCTCTGACGGAATACTCTTTAGTGGGCATCTTCCTCCAAAACTCCTCGACTTGACCTCTGTCACGGGCTTAACTGCGGTGCCTCCTTGGCTGCCTATAGGTGTGTAATACCTCGCGACACAGTTATACTGCGGCGGTGACCATGACCCGGCACCACTTTCTGCGATCCATCTTGATCGGTGGCCCCTTCGGCGCTGAACAAGCGTGATTGAACCTTTATGTCTCGGCGGTGCCGCTTTCCAACTCAAATCGCTTTCTTTCGAGTTGGTGGCGAGGCGTAGCGAAGGTTCGACTCTTCCTCACTTGAACCGATCGGATGGTTCCTCGAGTTGTATTCCTCATCTAGGGTTATCAAGTGCGTATTGGCGTTGCGTGGTTTGTGAGGATTATCATGCGTTTGGGCGAGATCGCCGGTGAATTACTCATTCTTTGATCAACTCTTGATTTTGTCCACGAGGTGTAGCAACTTAGGTGTCATGCCACAGGCTATCAGTGATCTGTACAACGCTTATTCTCATCATACCATCTTGGGATAGGACTAGGGATCCTCCAGGAATTGGTTGGATCGAGCTGCGGCTCGCGACCTTTCGTATATCACGGGGTATGGGTTCGGCGGTGGGAGTGCGGGTTACGGATGGTCTTCCTTCAAAATTCGTGTTTGATGCAGGCGCGTTGGGTGCTCTATGTTGTTGGCGGGCTTGATGGGCGGGTTGATGCGGGGCGGATAAATGGGTGCTTAGGAGCGTTATATATGGTGTGTGTGGTAGGCTGGGGTGTGGGGCGGTGTATAGTGAGGTGTAAAGTTTTGGTGCTTGTGTGGTAGTATGGGAGTGCAGTAGGATGGGTTTTGGTATGTTATGAATGCTTGGGTTTGCGTTCTTGTATGAGCATGGAAGGAAGCTGTCTCTTTCTTCTTGAAGTACCCCGATCGTCCACGAATTGCCTTATTGGTTGCTGCAATCTTTGCTAGATTCGTGATCCTGCCGGTTTAATACCTGCCTACGAAATCGCCCATTCGACAACCTCGCAAAATTCCGCGATGGCGCTTATCATCCGCTTATATTAGGTTGCGTCCTTCAAAGATTGCCGCGAGCGGTGTGGTCATCTCACTCTCGCGTGGGTGGTTGTACCTTCTTTGCCTCTGAACGCCCACCCATGGCGTACTCGCGAAAGTCTCAGTAGACTTCTTTTCCAACTTCGTTAGATAGAACACATCGCCCGGTTTACGTGTTAAATCGAACGCTCCACAAAGTCTTGGGCGATGCATTCGGTATGCCATTCGTGGATCTGGCTGAGTGTACCAATCTATTGTCTCGCCGGTTAAGCTTGAATGAACAACTTCATGATGGCTCTTTGGGTTCTTCCCTACCGATTAGCTTGTCATGTCGACCTCAAGTCTGCGCGGGGTTCCTTTCCCATCAAATAGATCGAACTTGATTACCTTGTATCCTGGCGGTTCCAGCGTGCAGGTGCGTGCAAAGATCTTCATAATCTAGTCGCCCGTGACCTTTATCCGATCGCGTACCACGAGCGCTTCTTCGGGTTGTGAATCTCCCGTGCTACGTCATCGTCCATTTTGGCTCGGACTTCCCTTTCCATTTCTTCGTAATGATCCACTTCTTGGTGAAGCGCGGGGACGGTAAAGGTTGGGTTTTACATTGTGTAAGTTAGTTATGCAGGTGGTTTCTTTGAAGTGGCGATGGGTGTGGTGCGTGGGCATTGGTTGGCTTAGCGATTAGGGTGATCATGGTGAAGTGAGTAGGCGGAGGTGAGTACGTAGGCGATGGGGATCATTTTGAAGGTGGGGATCATGATTGGTTGGGCGAGGCGATTGGGTTGGTAGCAGCGGTCTTTGTGGAAGTCTTGGGAGATATGTGGTGGTGGAGTCTCTGCAGGATGGTTTGCGAGTAGTGGCCCTTTGCTGCGGAATAGGGGTATTCAACCGATGGATAGGTTGGTCGATTCGTAGCCTCTCCATCTCAACTGCATATCGACAATTTGTTGTAGAGCAATGCGCAATACATTCTTCCCGGTGACATTCCTCCTTCAGAAGGTTACATTTATTGACAGAATAATTCCCAAACCATTCGGCTCAGACGCCCCTGAGCCAGTCATATCGTCATTTCTCGCCTTGGATCTGGTAAAGTGTGGATGCTCCGACATTGTTGAGTCAAATACGAACCGGACCTTTGGGGAAGATGATAAATCTTTCTAAAAAATGCAGCAAACGGTGTTAGCATAAAGAGCATAATTTGCAGGTATGTAGATATATTGCACATAGCACATTCAAACGTTTCCTAATATGCAAGGTGGACCTCTATTATGCCAGAGGTAGGCCTAAGCGCCATACATGCAAAGCCATGTTAGATGTACCCAAGCCATTGTATCGAAATGCCTTTATTGGAAATAAAGTTAATTGAAATGACACTTTATAATAAAAACAATAAAAATCTTAAACTAAATAACTATGTCGTCGATGTGATGGTGAAGCTTAGGTTTTCTTTGGTATAGCTCCCGCCTGTTCCAAGTATTGTACTGCATCGTGCATTAGGGCCCACATGCGGGGTGATGACCTCTCTCGAGTTGATTGTCTTTCATTCGTCCCTTGCGGAATGTCCTCAACGCCTTGCTCCTTCTCCGGACTATATTCCATGCGACACAGAAACCATGCTTGATACTGGGAGACCAGCTGTCCTTCCCGATTTCCATTTGGTCAATATGATGCCATTCATAAAGGATTTGCTTGGCCGAACGACGCAGCTCGTCCGAATCGATTTCGGAGGCTCTCGTGTCAGCTACGAGAGGGATTACTTGTGTATGGCCAAACTGTCGGAGTACGCGTAGTGGAGCATATGGTTGTAGTCCCTTTAGACCTATAAGTCTGATATAATACAATCCCTTATGTCTCAAGTAGACCTTTTGACCATGTGAAGCAATGGATACTTCCATTGAACTTGGATCGCTTCGCGGGATGCTAGGTACTTGTACCAATCCTCTGTGCCGACTGGTGACACATAACGCTTCGTTCTTTCATAAAAAGTGGAGATCTTGTTTTCCGCGCTGTGGCATACATCGGTCATGTTTGAACGCTGATAAAAATGTTCTATTGCCCACATCTGCAAAATGAGATTACTGCCTTCAAAGAAGCTCGATTCACCCCTTCTGCACCTATTCAATGCTCTAAATAGTTACGCGAGATCATGGCGTCGAGTGAGTTGTTTGCCACCAACGTCATCAAACACCGCTCTAACCACGAACATATGCATGTCTTGATCCTTCCATGCTCGGCGGAAATAAAAGAATCCCTAGGAAAGCCATAGCAAATGCAATAGGACGCCTAACTCTCCATGACGGTCAGCGGCAAAATTCATTCTTAAACAATTTATATCCGTCTGCAACCATATCTCTCGTACAAGTAGTCTAGAAACCCAATTATTTTCAAAGCAACGCAATTCTCGTATTCTTCAAACCCAGATACCGGAGGAGCTTTTTCCCTGACTGGCCATGTGGAATAACTGGTTTCCTGTCGTGATATGCTAAAGCGGTAAAGTAGCTGACTTCTTCTAAGGTGGGGTTATTTGAAATCCACGAATTTGAAGGTGACTCGTCCGATCCCAAAATGGATCAATGCTCGACCAAATGCCGATCGGGAGATGTCGATTAACGAGGTAAGGCATCCCAACCTTCTTCTGATTGCCATTTGACTACCCAAGTCGAATTTTGACCACCATGTCCTCAATTTGCTCGGAACCCCATTCACCATTCTGATATGAGGGATAGGTTCCATCTAAAAAAAAAAAAAAAAAAAAAAAAAATGAGTATACATTTTCCAATTTAGGCATTTCAACTTCAGGCTTGGTTTTGTTTATCATGACTATGCAACACATAATATGCTTTTTGGGCGCGGGGTTATAATAACCCGTTGGCCAATTTGGTGTCTTCCTAATTGTGGCGTCGATACCAGGGATCGGCCCACCTAAGGTAAATGCATGCATGCTTTAAAATAAAGGTAATATAGCTCTATCTTAAGTTTTCTAAGATTTGGCTTACTAGACGCAAGGTTCCCGAGCGGACAACTCGAGTGAGAAGGCTACGCGGCTGATCAGACGAACCGATCTAACTCCGCGCAGGCGCCAACTCTCCTAAAAATTTGGATATTTTTGAAAGAAATTTCTTGGTCGGAGCACACCAAATAGCGTGAGTGTGTGATTGTGTGAATTTTCCAGAATGGAAGAAATATGAGCGGAATGCCAGTTTAAGGAAAGCAGTAAAGCAAGTAGCAAGAAATAAACAAAATACAACACACAAAAGATTGAATGCAAAATAATTGCCAAATAATAACCCTAGGTCTGTTGTGGTTAAGAACCTAAATTCCCCAGCGGAGTCGCCATTTCTGTCGCGCCCATTTTCGGTCGCGGCATTTTAAAAAGCGAACCCTGCTCAAAATGCAATGTTAGAAAATAAATAAAAGTGTTAAATGTTAAAAGAATACTAAAAAGGGTTGCTAAGGTGTTAAAAAGGTGTTTGAAAAAAGGGGCTAGAAATCGCTAAAAGTGTTAAAGTTTTAAAAGTAAAGGTGCTAAAATTTGAAAGGAAAAGTGCTAAAATAATTTTAAAGCTAAAGGGTGCTAAAAGTGCAAAAATGCTAAAGTTTAAAAGGGTGCTAAAATGCTAAAGGGTTGCTAGAATGCTGAGGGTTCGCGGAGTCGCCACCTAATTAATTGGGTGAATTAGGACACCTAAATGTTTAACTAGTTTGAAGTAAAACATTAACTCCATTTTAAGGGTCTGCTAAACTTAATGAGATTCTGGGTAAGGGTTCTTTATTAATCTAGAGGGAAGGGGTTAGGCACCCTCTAAGATCCGCTAACTTGCGGTTGTCCTGCCAAACCTAGGGTAATTATTATGTTTAAAGAATGTGTGTTTCAAAGGGTATTTAAAATACTTAAGACACTTGAGATGTATTTTTGACTAAGAGAAAAATGTAAGATTATGCTTAAAATGTCTTTAGTGCGAAACATGCGTTCATAAAAATGTTTTGATGACATGAAAAATGTGTATTTGCAAAATCATATGAAAATACCTATTATGCAAAGGCTAAAAAAAATGATTTATTATGCATGTTATCAGGAGTTCATAAAAATAGATTTCTCATGTTGTTAATAGTATCTTAGCTACCCGAATATTTATGCCGGTGGAAAATTGTTAGATGATCTAATAGGATTTAAGCAATGCTAAAATAATTAACTTAAAGGAACAAACCAATTTCTAGTGTCGAACTAATTTCTACTGGTGACCCAAAGTTTACTATTCTAGGCAACTTACTGCTAATGTATGAGTGTTAGACAGTTAATTACACAATAAATAAATGAATGGGGGGGCGGGGTAGAAAATAATGAGACGACTCGAGGAATGGCAAAGTCACTTCGCCTATGGCTTAGAATTTCTGATGTGGAGATAAATGCATGTAGATATGGGTCCTCATGTTGTAGCTTGTGATGAGTCTCGCCATGAGACTCTTCATTTTCGCTCCGGTGCGTGCTATGTAAAAGAAAAGATAAGGATTAGTATATATTCCAACCTTATCAACAATGCAACATATATAAAATAACTCATATAAGTTTAAATATGTATGTTATCTAATTTTGGTTTGACTTATACGGTCCAAACTAAAGGGCTGGGTCAAGCAAGTAATATCGACATTGTTTAATCCTATATTAGTCCATAGAGATGAACAATATGCAGAAGCATGAAGTAGGCCCAAAAGTACCTCTTTTCAGATTTTAAGAAGAATAAATCGATCCATGATTGACCCAGTTAACAAATATTCACATTCATACATATGTAAACCCATATTTACGCCGAGGGAGATATAGAGGGACTGATATACAAGGAATATTTAAAGTGTGCATAATGTAATTGAATACATCACAGGTATACCACTGTATATGGTGATGTTATTCTAGATTTATGGCCGATATATTCCTAAGTAGATAATCTTAGATTGGGAAGAAGATGATATACAATTTCTATTCGCAAACGAAAAGAGGTGCAAGACATGATATGATGAAAAAGGCATGGTCACAAACAGAGATGTATCAGCGGTCCTTCAACACTGTGTTGTCAATCAAAATCCCACATAAACAAGCATGGTTATATCATAGTTAGGGTGGTTATAAAACAAGTTGCAAATCAATCAACTAATAAACTATAGCCAAGAAAGCAAACCATGCAACTATCCAGAAGTAGAAATCAGTTGAAAGACCCAACAGAACAGGGTTGTACATAAATTTGGAGTCAAATATGACTGTACAATGTCCAGAAATTGAGGCACACATATACAAGGTTCATTCTTAATCCCAGACTTACAAAACACAGATCTTATACGCTTACTGCTAAATTTTCAGGTGAGATATATCACAGAAAGGGTATAATACAAAGAGACTGATTTCTCCCATTATACTCACAAATTTGACATGATGACCCTCAAGTAGATAAATACACAATTAATGGATAAACACACTGCCCAGACAGAGTATCCATGCTCTTCACAGATATAATGATTCAGGGATCAAGATAATGTTGACATGAGACACTTTCATGCTCAGATAACATTTGGCAACTAACAGACTTGAGGGATATTACATGATATCAGGAGGACAAAAATCATACCAAGACAGACAAACTAAATAGGTAGTCATTTTAAGAGAAAATTTGAAAACTGTATATGAACAAGTGCTGCAACCAATATTAAAAATAATAAACACCTATCACATAGTATTGGATATGAATCATAGCATGTCCAAATATTAATGGCCAACAAGATAGGTAAGCAAACCATTAGACAGTAACACACATCAATGGCGGCACTTCATTATCGATATCATATTCCTTCTAGCAAATGATTATAATAACATGAATCTATTTGGTGATTTAATAAGCATATACAGACCTAGGTAAATTAACGCAGACCAATCCGACATTACACCTAAGCATTAATAGAAAAAGTAAAACAAACCTAGCTACATACGAACAGTCAACAGAAAACATATAAACCACATAAAAAAAAATCTAAAAGGGAATGGGTTTACCTTCTCCGGACAGCGAACCGAGGCAGCGTATCAAGTCGTCGATTCACTCGGAGGATTTATTGCGGTTCTGCGAAGGACGGAACTTCTCCAAAAGCTCGAGAATTCTGGTTGTCTGCTCTAGAATGCTAATTTCGAATGATTCTTGCCTGTTCCCTCTTAATTTTCGAATGACTCTTCAAGTGTATAGAGATGGGTTTATATAGCCTCAATGTTGGTTCCCAATTAGGTAAACCCTTTAATGCGAATTTGGTAGGATTCTTTACATGATTCGGAGGTGTAAGATTTATTATGCCAACTATGGGCTTCCGATTTTGGAGAGATTTTGTGCTTATCGTGGTATGATGTAAATGGTAAGGATATATTCAGGTTATGGTAAGTTAGCCTCGACTTTGCATGGTACTGGTATGTGAAAGGAAGGTCGCCGGATTTCCCCCCCTAAAATCCGGCGAGATTCGTGTGTAAGGGGAGGGTAAACGCGGCGGTTCTTAGGGTTTTCTAGGTTAAGGGGAGCGTTTTGATGAAGGCAGTGCAGGGTGTTGGGCTTCTGTGGGTAAGGTATAAAGGGTATGGGGCGTGTGGGCTTGCGGGTTTGGGCCTCTGTTTGGGTGGTGCGGGTCTTGGCGAATTTAAATTTGGGTAGTTAGTATTAGTTAGGTATTTAATTAGTGGGTTATTAGTTTAGGCTAGTTAATTAATTAGGTATTAATTTGTGTAGTGTATTATTAATTAACCAGTGATAAATTAAATTAACAAATGTGATCGAATTATTTAGGTGCTTCATTAATCTAATTGTTATAATAAATGCGGGCGTGTCATTTAATTAATGCTTAATGCTCTAGAATGCGGCGCTATTATTTAAAATCTTATTATTGTGCATTATTGTGAAGTTAAATTAAAATTGAATTGAGTTTAGGTTAAATTATTTAAATGCTAAATGCAAGTATGATATTTAAGAATTGTTTAAAGCTTTTATAAATGCGACGCTATTAAGTGCATGTATTAGATTAAAATTAATTTTAAAAATACGAATGATTATGAAATTCTCTTGTGTATTAATAAATGCAACTATGCTACTTGACGTGACGTCATTGCTAAATTAATTATTCTATGTATTTATTAATGATTAAGAATTACGACAGAGCTTACAATTAGTTAATGCGGGCGCGGGACTCTAAGTGTTTAAAACTCTACGTAAGACGCGATGCCATTATTAAATTAATTATTTATGCATGTATTTATGTTTTATCGCTGCATTTTATTATAAAAAATCATAAAAATTATTTTACAAAATTAGTCTAATTTTATGGTTAATGGCTGGACGGGAGGGTCAAAATTGGGTGTCAACACACACCTGGTGTTTAAAGATGATTTTAATGATATTTTGTAAGGGCACAATGACATCTGTGTCTATGGTGATGGAAGCTCTAAATCATTTTGCAAAGTCACAGGGTTGGAGACTAATTGTGACAGTCCAATATATTTATTGCAGGGATGAATGAAGACAAACATAATAGAAAATTGAAAAGGACTGGTTTCAAACTAGGTAATCTACCTATTAGATACCTAGGATTGCCCTTGTCATCCAAAAAAATGGAGTAAATTGGAGTGCCATCAACTGATGGAGAAGATCACAAACAGAATAAACAATGGATATTTCAAGAAACTATCATATGCAGGTCGGTTACAAATTATAAATATAGTATTATTTTCAATATATAATTATTGGACTGCTGCTTTTATCCTACCACAAAGTGTGTTAAAGGAAGTGGATAGAAAATGCAAGGAATACCTCTGGAAAAGTACAAAGGAGAAAAAGAAAATGTCCTTAGTAGCATGGAAAAAAATATGCATGCCAAAAAAATATGATGGACTGAACATAAAACGCTGTAGGAAATGGAATATCGCATCAGTAGGGAAACTGATATGACAGTTGGCAAAAAAGGAAAATATACTATGAATAAGATGGGTACATGGAATATATATGAAAACAGGAACATATATATGAGAACATAATCCCCTACAAGATAGTAGCTGGTATTGGAGGAAATTGAATTCTGAGAAATTGATATAATAATGGAAAATACATACTAACAACTAATGGGGAATACTCTATTGCAAATGGTTATATAGCCATACTGGGAACAATGCAAAGAAAGAAGGAAGTTGATCTAATATGGAGCTCTGTCATGCTACCTAGACAGAGATTTATTCTATGGCTAGCAGATAAAAACAGATTACAGACAAAACTGAGATTAAAACAAATGAATATACCACTGGAAGATACATCCTGCTGCTTATGCAATACAGAAGCTGAGGAGAGCCAGACACACCTATTTGGAGACTGTGAATGGATAAAAAAACTGAAAAATGAAGTTGCAAAATGGCTAGGAATAATCATAAAACAGAGAGAAGTGCACAGTGTTATACAATGGATCAATGGGAGGCATTGGAGAAATTTCAAGAAGAAAACAGTGGCAGCAAAATGGGGGAGCAATAATCTACCAGGCAAGCAAGAAATAGGAAAATCTTTAAACAAGAGGAGGCAAAAACTGGCTGGATAAGTATTCAAATACAGAAGGAAGTAAAGGAAAGAATAGAAATAGCTAGAAGATCAAGGAGAGCTAGATGTAAACGATGGATAGATAGAATATGTAAATATATATATATATATATATATATATATGTTTTAAATGTTTTGTTGAGATGTAGCATACAGTCTTGCCTATAGAAGAGGGAAGATAGTTACTACATGCTCCTTATTTGTAAATATTTTGAAATTAATGATAATGATTCACAGTTGATTATCAAAAAAAATAAATATACCACGTAATCGAAAATATAAGTGTAACATTACGAAAGGCTTGCTGAGACTCGACAGTTATTTATAATATCATCAAGTCATTCAAACTTCTTAGTTGAAGTGTCAGTTTCATTTTGTGAAGTGAACTTGTTCCTGCTTTGATAGTGGACAACCTCTGAATATGTGCAGAGTCCTCCATATCTCATCGCATCATTCACACTTTGATGATTCAAATATTTTCCAGCTGAATCTAAGCCCATTTGACATAAGCCGATTATGTCTTACAAATCATATAAAATATTATATTTTTCTGAAAGGTAAAGTTTCCAATATTTGTCCAACTGGTGTAGCTGGGACTAATGTCCTCATCATCACAAGCTATCTCATATGTTGATTTAGTGCTGAAATTCTCCATTACATGTTCCCCTCTATTCATTTCAGAGTTAATCTGTTCAAAGATAAAATAGAATTCATTTCAGGAGGATCAAACAACAAATGTAATAGCCCCATACTCCATTAGGTAACGTGTTAGATATCACAATTGAGGTGTCTAGTATTTATATTGACTTTGTACCACCAATATATTGAGCTTACAATTTATGAATCTAGCTCTATCTAAATGACCTTTATCGGAAAAGGATAGAATTTTGCTTAGTGAAAGATATTTACGTCCAACAACAAGCCAATATTTTTGTAAACATCTCAAAATTGGTTTCTCTGGTGATATAAATAAAAAAGAAGAAGCCAGAGACAGTTAGACGTTGGTGGCTACAACTAAATCCCCAAAAAGATTTCCATATATCCTATAGTCCTTTTTGATTTTTTAGTTCAACATAAATAGCCCCTTAAACACTTATTTAATTTCTTCTAAAAATTCGCCCGATAATCAACACTACACTAAATCTCCCAAAAGATTCCATACATCCTATAGTCCTTTTTGTTTTTTTAGTTCAACATAAATAGCTCCTTAAAACACATAATTAATTTCTCCTAAAAACTCGCTCGATAATCAAAGCTACACTAAATCTTCCAAAAAGATTCCATATATCCCATAGTCCTTTTTATTTTTTTAGTTCAACATAAATAGCGCCTTAAAACACTTATTTAATTTTTCCTAAAAACGCTCCGGATAGTCAAGGCTATACTAAATCTCCAAAAGATTTCATATATCCTATAGTCCTTTTTATTTGTTTAGTTCAACATAAATAGCGCCTTAAAACACTTATTTAATTTTTCCTAAAAATGCTCCGGATAGTCAAAGGCTATACTAAATCTCCAAAAGATTTCATATATCCTATAGTCCTTTTTGTTTTTTTAGTTCAACATAAATAGCGCCTTAAAACACTTATTTAATTTTTCCTAAAATGCTCCGGATAGTCAAAGGCTATACTAAATCTCCAAAAGATTTCATATATCCTATAGTCCTTTTTGTTTTTTTAGTTCAACATAAATAGCGCCTTAAAACACTTATTTAATTTTTCCTAAAAATGCTCCGGATAGTCAAAGGCTATACTAAATCTCCAAAAGATTTCATATATCCTATAGTCCTTTTTGTTTTTTTAGTTCAACATAAATAGCGCCTTAAAACACTTATTTAATTTTTCCTAAAAATGCTCCGGATAGTCAAAGGCTATACTAAATCTCCAAAAGATTTCATATATCCTATAGTCCTTTTTGTTTTTTTAGTTCAACATAAATAGCGCCTTAAAACACTTATTTAATTTTTCCTAAAAATGCTCCGGATAGTCAAAGGCTATACTAAATCTCCAAAAGATTTCATATATCCTATAGTCCTTTTTGTTTTTTTAGTTCAACATAAATAGCGCCTTAAAACACTTATTTAATTTTTCCTAAAAATGCTCCGGATAGTCAAAGGCTATACTAAATCTCCAAAAGATTTCATATATCCTATAGTCCTTTTTATTTGTTTAGTTCAACATAAATAGCGCCTTAAAACACTTATTTAATTTTTCCTAAAAATGCTCCGGATAGTCAAAGGCTATACTAAATCTCCAAAAGATTTCATATATCCTATAGTCCTTTTTGTTTTTTTAGTTCAACATAAATAGCGCCTTAAAACACTTATTTAATTTTTCCTAAAAATGCTCCGGATAGTCAAAGGCTATACTAAATCTCCAAAAGATTTCATATATCCTATAGTCCTTTTTGTTTTTTTAGTTCAACATAAATAGCCCCTTGAAAACACCCAATTAGTCAGCAATTTTCTCTCTAATTGAATACTTTAATGGATTCTTTAATGCCATTGAGGACCACCGCCACGGCGACGGTAAGACCCCAGTTCTCGTTTCAACTCGTTGCCAATCCCAGACCCAGGAAATCGGCATTCTCTTTGTCAGTTCCAACTACTATTTTCACAAGCTATCGAACTCGAAATTTGCCCCAATGTTCACCTGTTCGAGCTCAAGAGGTACCCGAAATCATTGGTTTAATTTTGGTTTTGATTGTCACTTGAAGATTGAATGATCTGTTTAATTTTTCTATCAGCATTTGAAATGAGGGTTTTTCTTATCTATATCAATTTAAGGTTTTCATATTTTTTGTTCCATACTGTGTAAGTATTATTTCATTTCAGTAGTTGATGTTGGTATCATTTGCATATTGAATTTTGGGCTTTTTAAATTTGTAATTTCCATTACGGAATGATGTCTATACTGTAGAGTTTACCTCAATATCTTGGTTTAGACATGCCTCTTCTATTTGCATTTTTTGATAGCATCACAAGATAGATGAAAAAAGCCTTTCTTTATAAAGATTCATTCCACTAAGATAAATCATAATTGATTTGACCTGAAGGATGGTTCAGCGGTGGTTTCTGAATTGACAATTCCTGAAAAAGATGCTCTCAAAATCAAGGAATGGGAAGTAGAAAGATTTCGAGATGAAATTGCTGCAAGTCAGGGTATAAAAATTAGAAGGAGGCCGACAACAGGACCTCCTTTGCACTATGTTGGCCCTTTTGAATTCCGAATGCAGAATGAAGGCAATACTCCAATTAACATACTAGAAGAAATTGTCTGGCACAAGGACAAGGAAGTCGCACAGGTATCTCTTGGACTAGAGTCTCAAAATGCTGCCTAAGGGTATATATGCTATCATATTCCTGTCTCACTATATTCTACAAACTAAAAGGCGATTTTTGTTTTCCAGATGAAAGAGAAGAAACCACTTCTTCTACTGAAAAAACTGCTTAGCGATGTTCCACCTACTAGAGATTTTCTAGGAGCTCTGAAAGAATCATATTCAAGAACTGGGTTGCCTGCTCTTATTGCTGAAGTGAAGAAGGCTTCTCCAAGTAGAGGTGTTCTGCGTGAAAATTTCAATCCAGTAAGTGTGTCATTTCCAATCATGTCAACTGAGTGCTTTAGATCGTACCGTTTTAGCTTGACATTACCTAGTTTCTCATTCCTTCTACATTGAGCTAAGGAATATCTGTTAGGAAACAGGGTAAAGGTCTTATTTCAAGTAAACTCACTATATTAATAAGAACCGGAATACAGTTACAACTTTTGAATAGTACTTGCAACACTCAAACTATTGAATTACAATGGATAATACTGAAAGTAAAGTAACTAAGGATAGTAGTAGAAGGAACGAGAAACACAGAGAGAATTGGGGATGAGAAGCACAGTCTTTGCCTAAGCATAATCATAATTCACATACTTTCGCTCCTCTACCACTGTGCTATTTAACTAACCCTTTTACACATTCTAAAGGATAAGCCCATTAAACCAGGGTCCCAGATATAATTTTCATGGCCATTACTTTCATTTGGCCCAAGCCCAATATCATTCATAACAATACCCCGCCCTCAATGAGAATCTTGTCCTCAAGGTTCAAGGCAGGACTTCCAGTCAACAAGAAGTTAAAGTCAGAGCACGAGTTGATCGCCAGCTGTTGGATTTGATGTACATGCTGCTTCAAAAAGGAAGAACTTGATGACTCCTATGTTCCTAGTTTAGTGAGAGCGTATAAGACCTGTTGGGTTAGGAATCTTTTTGACACACATATTCCCTTCTTCCCTTGCAGCAGTGGCAACATTAAAATGAATTCTCCAGAGGACAGCACATCAATAACATCAACTGCACTACAATTGCACTCTCACATCTGAAGCAGATTAATAATATCCTTCTGAGAGAACCACCAACATTAAGAAAGTTGGAACTAATTCTTGAGCCTTGACCAAAAGTATAGGATACCTCATTGATTGACTAAAAAGAAGGCATAAAAAATGTTAAACAATTCCCAAATAGCAATGCCAAAGCATTTTTGCTTAAGCTTGAGTTGTGACTTCCTGAAACTTCATTGGTTTCCTTCATGAGTACCACAACTTTTTTTGATAGCGTTCTCTTGAAACCACCAAGAGCTATTTTAGTTCTCGACCACTCCATTGTCTCAAAACAAGTGTATCTAAGTCATGTAATATTTTAGATTTTGATGATCCCTCAAAATTCAGTAGTAATGTAACATAAGAAAGGACAGTCACATGGTGTAATCCCGGTGATGGACATGTTCTCGTGCAAGGAAGCGACTTCCATGTTAAGGATTTACGACCAAGCATATGTAGATCATTTAACTTCCTCCTCTTTGCATCTTCAACCCCATAGTATGTAGTATGAAAACATGAACCAAGATCAAAGGGGAAGTCTAATCCAAAGTCTACTCCACTCCATTCACATGACCCTCTGCTTATACGATGTGCGTCATTGCAAGCGGAAAGAATACAAGGCAGCACCTCTAAGCGTTGGACAAGCCCGAGTCCATGTTGAAGGCAGACTTTTCTGGATGTCCAGCAAGAAAATGATTCCAACAAGCGTCTAGAACTTTGTGAATATCAAACATGACAAAGTCACAGGCAGTAGAGAATGTAGAAATACTCCATAATGAAGGCTTCTCTGTGATTGCAGGAAGAAAGTCAGGAGATTCATTTCTGATGGTAACAATGTCCTCTTCGTCATTCTTGTATTCATTTTTAGCATTGGTATCACCATCAATTGCCGCCGGGACCGTAGTGTCCGTTGTTAGCATACACACCATGTAAGGTTCCTGAATAACATCCTTGTTCCAATCTAAAAATTCATCGAACACCTCTTCTGCTTTAGTGACTGAAACTTCATCATTAGAGGTTAATTGCTCACTACGTGGAGCATTTTCACCACAAACTTCATTTTCTACCTTATCCTGGACAAGTGCATCATGGAACAAGTTGTGAACATGATCAGTTTCGCTATCCGACATTTCATCAAACACCTTGTCTTCGGTAACTTCCACTACTTATTTTGCATTTTCGAGTCTGTGTTTCCATGACATCAAGAGTTTCTGCTTCAGTATTATTTGTATTATAATAATTGACCAAAGGATCTACATGGATAAATTTCTTCGACATTTTATCAAACATCAGACCCTTTTCTGAAGTGTCAACTAACAAACTTTCATCTTGTCTGAAATTTCTGCAAGCCCGTCCCTAATTTTGGCGAGTGTATTCTCAGGAATAAGTGCAGCTCTGTGAGAAGATACACCCACTGAAATGGAGAATACAATTGGAATACTAACAATGAAACAGTAACAAAGAAGGGGGATGAGATGCCAGAAGAATTGGAGATGAGAAGCACAGACTTGCCTAAGCACAATACACAATTCGCATACTTTCGCTCCTCTACCACTGTGCTATTTAACTAACCCTTTTACACATTCTAAAGGCTAAGCCCATTAAACCAGAGTCCCAGATATACTTTTCCTGCCCATTACTTTCATTTAGCACAAGCCCTATATCATTCATAACATGTTGGGATATGTTATCTTTTCTTCTTTTCTTCTGAAGTAGTTCTTGATTGGTTTCACTTCTGTTGAATTATACAAGTAATCTTATGTTTTATAATTGTATTCAATATGTTACCTTCCTCAAAAAAAAAAAATATATTCAACAGTACTATATATAGTTCCTAAGATATGTGTTAAAGTTCTTAAAGGCACTTGAAGTCATCTAAGGTTATAAACTAAATCAAGAGGAAAAATAAGCTTCCAATATTCTCCTCAAATAGAAGTAATAGTCATATTTAGGGCAAATTCTGATCCTTCTTGGTTGTTTACCAGCAGCCAAGCAAATGAAAAAAAGGCAACGTCGTGAGACACGTATTCTAGAGCTACATTTAACTGAAAGTTTCATTTAAATTGGTACTATTTTTTTCGATAGATGAAATTCTAGAAACAGAAACGAAAGGTAAAAAGAAGTTAATATCAGATCTGCTACCATTTTAACATCATTGTGTTGTTTGCCTTTGCAGTGAGTTATTGAGTGCCACAATAATTATCATTAGAGTTAATCATGTACTTTCTAAACAGCTTAATGAAGGAAAAGTATTTGCATACTGACCTACCACTTATTTCTAAGTGATATGCAGCTGTCTGGTGACAAATAAACAAGAGAATAATTGCTTTTCATCATGGACTGATTAGTTTAAGCTCATCTCTAGTTGTATGTTGGTGTAATTTCTGCATAATATGCTATGCTGATTCCTTCATTCCAAGCTATAAATACTTCAATGATCTAGCAGATTCCTAAATCCTATTATATATCTCCTCTTATTTACATCTGAAGGAAAACACTACTAGTGTTGATACCAATCAAAAAATTAGTATCTTAGGTTGCACTAGTTTTATATTTCTACTTCTTTTCCCTGAAGAAATCAAACATAGTATTCCCTCATCCTTATAAAAAAAACACAGTATTCCCTCATTTCTTGGTCAGCTCTGTTAAAGTTGAAAAGGATGTGACAGCATCATTTATCAAAGTAATATATCATGTGAGCTACCTTTTTTCTAAATATTTTCACATTTGTCATTGTAAAATTATATCCTTAAGTGCCCTAAAACAAGTTATAGAGAAAAAAGAGGCATGGGTATGTAACCAATTTCCACTTCAGCATTAAGCAAATGTGCTCTTGCTTGCTCCTCTACGTTGAAAATTTGTAGTATGGTTGCAGTGACCAAAGTGAAACTTTCTTCCCTTGTAGATTTGGTCTTCATCTGGGACTATGCGACTTCAAGATTAGAATAGTCAGCTGAGAGAAAAAGGGGTCCTAATTTAGTCAGATCCAGCCCCAGGCCATAGGTTCAGTGACAAAGTTAGTATAGCACGGATGTGCGGTAAGCGCGCATCACGAGTTTGAGTCTTGCTATGAACCAAACCCCTTGTATTTAAGTGGAGAAACGTAGAGGTGTGGACCCACTATCCACCGAGCTTCTAAGCTAAAAACAACAGATTTCATTTTAAATTTTTTAGTAAGAGGCAGGTTTAGCTACATTTGATTATTTTTTTCTTCCATCATATATAGGGTTTCAGATTGGCACTCCTTTAGACTTAATAATCTTAAAGATGTAATAAATGAATAAAAATCTCTGCAGAACTTTGTTCAAATATGAAATTGCATTTTATTCGTGGATTCACAGTTAGCACAATCCATTGACAACGAAACCCATCCTAAGTCAAACCCATTAAAGAGAGTTCAAATGTTTCAGTTGCCACTTACCCTTGTTGAAATTATTGAAATGGGGGTATTAACCTTTCAATGTTTCTGCATGACAGGTTGAGATTGCCAAAGCTTATGAAAGAGGTGGAGCAGCATGCCTTAGTGTTTTGACAGATCAGAAATATTTTCAGGTAAAAGTTTCATCCTCAAATTGCTGATAAGGATTGTAGGTCTTTCTAGTAATTAATGGCTTTAGGGGATAGCAAAATGACTATCTAGTTACCACTATCAGAGTCAGTACTATCAGTAACTAAAAATTTCATAATCTTAATGCAATGACCAAAAAAAGGTAAATTTCATGGTCATTCTTAAGATGACAAAATTGAGGTTAGTTTCTCCTCTATGCTTTTCTAGCAGGAATCTTAAGTTGTAATTGAAGTATTTGACAAAGTCGCAAGCATTGATGCTCAGCTGGATGTGTGGTTATACTAGAGGAGACATGATTAGAAACCAAGTTATATGGACAAGGTTGGAGTGGCCTCCGTGACGGACAAGATGAGAGAGGCGAGACTGAGGTGGTTCAGTCATTTGAAGAAGAGGTGTGAGATGCGCCAGTTAGGAGGTGTGAGAGACGGAAGATAGCAGGAGTTAGGAGAGGTCGAGGTAGACCGAAGAACTGGGGAGAGGTGATTAGACAAGACATGACACAGCTTCAGCCAAAGGACATGACCCTAGATAAGAAGATTTGGAGGTTGAGGATTAGGGTAGAAGGTTAGTAGGTATTTGAGTTTTGTCGCACTGTGTGTGAGAGGGGTAGGGGGCTAGCCTCTCCTTATCCTCTTCTCCCTTTCTCTGTAGTATTATTTAGGTTTTGCGTAGATTCATATTCTTATGTGAGTATTCTTATGTGTTGCTTTATTTGTTTTTTATGGTTATCTTATTTTCCTTGAATTTCTGCATTGACTACGTTCTTTTGAGCCGAGGGTCTATCGGAAACAACCTCTCTACCCCCACAAAGGTAGAGGTAAGGTCTGCGTACATCTTACCCTCCCAGACCCCACTGAGTGGGATTACACTGGGTCTGTTGTTGTTGACAAAGTTGCAAGCATTATTTTCCTTTTGATACAAAGGGAATCTAATCAGGAATGCTGAAAGATTTGTATCCTTTTCCATCAATCAAATAATAATAACTATTTGTATCCTTTTCCTTGTAGGACCTTAAATTGTAATTGAAGTATTGAAAAACTTGTAACTAGGATATGTTTATGTTACAGATTACCTTTCTGATATGGAAAGGATAAACCATTCCATTTAAGTGAATAACTAAATCTGCCTGATTAGCAGTTGTGAAGGTAGTACTTCCTTATTAGTCATCCAATAATTGGGATGTATAATGGAGTTGTTTAGGAAGTGGCATCAACTGTGAGAATTAGCTCATACACTATACTGATTCTTGTTGTATCATGGAAATGCTTAGATGCAGGTTGTCAAATGATTTTCCAATTTCTAATGATTCTCTTTATTTTTGTGAATTAGGGAAGCTTTGAAAATCTAGAGGCAATAAGGAATGCTGGAATAGAGGTATGCAGGTTCCCTCAAAGTTTGTTGTATACCACTTATAATATACCATAATTGAGTCTTTACAGTTTTTCATTGAGCTCCAATTTTTGCAGTGCCCTTTGTTGTGTAAAGAGTTTGTTATAGAGGCTTGGCAAATCTACTATGCTCGGGTCAAAGGTGCCGATGCAATTCTGTTAATTGCTGCAGTTCTACCAGATCTTGACATCAAGTATATGGTTAAGATCTGCAAATTACTTGGATTGACAGCACTAGTGGAGGTAAATTGTTACTTTCTACACTCCTACTTTTTGACCATTTCATGGACTGAAAGAGGAAAAATTAGAAATCTGCACACCTATATTTTTTTTTAAATTGTCTTTATTTTCATTGACGAAATTGAAAACATCTCTGTTTGTTCAAGGTAGTTAATCTGCTTCATTGACATGAAAGATATTTGGTATAAGTTCTTCTCTGCATGAAAGATTGTTGGGTAACGCCAACATCCTGCCCATGGCTAGGCCCAGGTGATGGACCAGGCATGACCATGGTCGAATATGGCGCTTGCTTGATGGGCTTAATTAATAAATAAAGTTGCATCCTTGCCATCTTTTGGCATGATGGTAAACACTTGAACCTAACAAGTGGTAGCAGAACCAATGTGTCATGGGTTCGATTCCCAGGAACATGTTGTGAGTGGTAGGTGTTTGCCATTGAGGGGGGGTGGGGGGGGGGGGGGGGTTATTGGGTAACGGCGACATCCTGCCCAGGGCAAGCCCAGGTTATGGGTCTGGAATGGCCGGGTCGGTGTCATGGTTCAACGTGATGCTTGCTTGGTTAAGAAATAAAGTTGCGTACATTGCTATCACTTATAGCTTTTGGCATGATGCGCTTGATCCTAACAAAGATTCTTTTCAATATGCAAATATTGGTTTTTGGATTTCTGTTGTGTTCTCATTGTAAACTGTAAATCCTTTGTTGATGTTGATATTTTTCTTTTCTGTCATTGCTTACATGTCTACAGCAATGATTTTCACATTTCCAAGAGAAACAAGTTTCTCTTTCTGCATCTCTGTTTATTTATTTTCCTTTTTATGACCATTTTTTTTTAAAATGGTACTGTTGAATTTTTCCTTTTATAACCATTTCAACTTCTTGTTCTTCTTCTAGGTACATGATGAGACGGAAATGGATCGTGTCCTCGGAATTGACGGGGTTGAGCTGATTGGCATCAATAATAGAGACCTTGGTAATATGCATAATTAATTCTACACCACCAATCTACTCATTTTTTGATAGACTATATGCTGCCAAGTGCTATAGGGCAGCCCGGTGCACTAAACTACCGCTATGCGTGAGGGGAAGGGCCGGACCACAAGGGTCTATTGTACGCAGTCTTACCTTGCATTTCTACAAGAGGTTGTTTCCACGTCTTGAACCCGTGACCTTCAGGGTCACATGACAACAACTTTACCAGTTACTTCAAGGTCCTCCTTCCATGCTGCCAAGTGTTATAAGGAGACAAATTGAACAGCACAGGTGTACATAAACCTCTTGGGTTTGGGTGGTGTTGGGGAGGGAGTGTAAGATGATAAACTAGCCTTATAAGAAAATTAAACAAAATGAACTCCAAAGCGTTGGATAAATTAATCAAGGTCCTACATTAAGACAGATTCTAAATCCTTGTTCACTTCCACAGAAAGTCATGCTTTCTCGCTGCATATAGGGCTAGGGAAAAATGTACAACAGAATAAATGAAGTTATAAGCAACATGCTTAATCAACTGAACTTCAATGGTTTAAGACTTGCCAACTAAATCAACTTTTGTGTTACCAGGAACTTTCAAGGTGGACATTAGCAATACCAAGAAACTTCTCGAAGGAGAGCGTGGGGAAAGGATTCAGGAGAAGGGCATAATTGTATGAACTTCTCAACATCATGGAAGCTTTTGTTTTAGTATTTTTGCTCTCTCAATAAGTTGTGACTTCATATTGCCACTTTGATTCTTCAGGTGGTTGGGGAATCTGGACTATTTACTCCAGCTGATATTGGTTATGTGCAAGAAGCTGGTTGCAAAGCGGTAAGCTGCTTTTCTAATTTTGAAATTCACAATGTTGACTCTGTATAATTATTCCAAAACGGATGCTAGAGGATGATAGTGGCTAGTGGATATTTTCCAAATATGATTTTGCCTAGATCCTCCGGTCTTCATTTGACAATTATGTTATCGCCATCTACTATGATACATTCATTCCGATCAATACTATAGTTTGATTTATACCCTTTTCCTTGTCAATCATATATGATGATGATGTTGTCGCATCTCTGTAGGTGCTAGTTGGCGAATCGCTTGTAAAACAGGAGGATCCTACTAAAGGAATAAGTGAACTTTTTGGTAAAGACATCTCCTGCTAAAGATGCAGCCAGTTGACTCTGTTAATGTTCCTTCCTGGAGTGATCTTGTTGAGATTCTTCACCACAATTTTGTAAACTCTCACCATTTGTATTGTTGGTGGCCTACTTGTTTCATTGTAAGATATAACGTATAGATAAGTGCGTTATGAATGGAAAGCTTATGTTTCATGATTTCAGTTTCAATAAATTTTATCTTTCTATTTGATACTTATTACAATTACAATTGGGACCTTTTTCGATTGTTCATTCTGGATTCTTTTTTCTCTTTTATAGAGCTGCCCGCAGCTTTTATTTTTGGGGTCTCATCGGCTTCGAATGAAAGTGCAAATTAGTCGAGCGGCTTCGCACCTTTCCTCTCGTTTCCGCTTAGAAGAAGCTCGCTTTAAATAGTTCAATCTTTGAATGAATATATTATAACAAGGCATGGAACGCCTTTCCAACTGGGAGTACTTGAGCAGTTGCTTTGGCTTCAGTTCAAAATATCAAATGGGTTGTACTGTAGTATGTTTTACTAGGCAGATTATGCCCGTGCTATGCATGGGCCCAACATAAATGGTGCTTATTAGGTGCTTCGTAAAAATATACCCGCACGTTCATACAAAGTAATATGTGATAAATATACCCAACATACCACTCTTATCACTATCTCTTAGTTTATTAATGCACATGTGTACCTTAATTTATAACTTAAATCATAATAAATTAATATGATCTAATTAAAACATTGAATGCGGATAATTTTTTACCTTAGGTGTTTTGTGCAACAAGTCTCAAATATTTCTTATTGGTAAATCAAGTTTAAACTAGGGCTGTCCAAAGGAGCGGGGTTGAAATTTGAAATTTGGCGGGGTCTATCGTCGTCGATCTTGAGGTGTCGGGGCGGGTCGGGGTGGGTCGGGTTTTTCCCCCTTAAATTAAATATATATATATATATATATATATATATATTTGAACAAGATAGTTTAATAAAAACATCCGAAAGTTGTTTTTGTGTCTCTTATATTATTTAATAGAATTATGATTTTTTTTGGTAATACAATTTTAAAATTGCAACTTCGTGATATTGAAAGTTGCAAATAAATAACATAGTAAAATTACAATTAAAAGAATTACATTTTAAGAAACACGTTTTCTAGTTTCTTTATAAATTTTTGTGGTTCTTCGGTTGAAATTGATATTTGTTGGTCAAATTGGTCGATGTCGCTTCCACCACATTTGTCGGAGAAGATTTTGTTGTAGTTGTAGTCTTCTTCTTCCTTGATCTCCGGTTGACCGCACATTCTCATTCCGCTCGTATTGATCTACGAATAATCTGCGCAATCTCGAGTTGTCTCCCGCTAATGAGTGTTTGTGCTCTCCTATTTGATATCTGTCGGCCGAAAAAACGCTTTCAAACAATGTTGATGACGCTTGAATGTTCAACACATCTCGGGCGAACTTAGATAGTGTTGGAAATGTCTTCTCATTCTCCTTCCTGTATTTTAGCAAGTCTTCACGTCCCTCTTCATTGAGAACAACTTGGTACGGTAGAACACCCTGCAAAACAAAACATCAAACTCGCTAACATTGATGAAATATTCATGTGCAAATATAAAAATGTCTCTCCTAACAGTTGATCTAGGAAAATCGTTAAAAACAAGATTATACATTTCTCTAATGTAATGAATAAAACTAGGAGAGAAAGGAAATGAAAAGTCAAACCTTCTACATCAACTAATTTTACTGTTGCTTCCCTATCTCTATGTTTATCGTATTTAGGGCTACAATTCCCCCCGTCATATGGTTAATTTGACCCTATACCTGGTCCGAGATACTTTCTAGCCTCGTATTCATTCCACCTAGCTTTGTGAATGTCATGTACATGTCTCAATAAACCTTTCGTCCCACCCTGACCTTTTCCCATTTTAAATTTATAAATATTTTTACAAATTTGACATCTAACTACTTGATTCTCTTGGTACCTATAAAAAAAGCCCATGCATCTGATTTTAATTTTCGTTGTGTTGGGTCTCGTCTCATACTAGGGGAATAAGAGGTGTTCCAGTTTGAGGTGCATTAGTGGGTGTGTCATCTAGATTAGTAGGCGTGTCATCTATATTAATGGGTCTGTCATCTAGATTATCTTCTAAATTAAAGTCTTGTTGAGTTGCAGAAAATATCTCCTCGTCTAAATCTAATGGTATTTCAGGAAAAAATTTAGTGTTAACCAAATCGTCCTGTCTAGAAACAGGATGACTAGAAGAAGTATTCATGCCCTTATTACCCCTACTAGAAGAAGCCTGGTCAAGAACTCTCATGTGAAGAAGATGAAATCTACGGATGTTGCGATGGATGTGTGAGCGTACTAGGAGAGATATGATTAAAAATGAAGATATTCGGGAAAAGGTGAGAGTGACATCGGTGGAGGATAAGATGCGGGAAGCGAGACTGAGATGGTTCGACATGTGCAGAGGAGATGCACGGATGCCCCAATGTGGAAGTGTGAGAGGTTGGCTATGGATGATTACAGAGGTAGAGGGTAGGCCGAAAAAATATTGGACATAGGTGATTAGACAAGACATGACACGGGTCCAGCTTACAGAGAACATGATCTTAGATAGGAGATTACGAAGGACACAAATTAGGGTAAAAGGTTAGTAGGCAATTGTTCCAACTTATCATTTTATATTAGCAGTCATAGTATTATTCTTGTAGTTTTTGTCATTTAATTTATGGGACTATATGTTATTTCTTATACTTTAATTATCGTATTAATTTATGTTAGTTACAACCTTTTTTTTTCCACAGATTTATCATATTTTTAATAGTATTTTGTCATCACTTTTATATTGCTTCGAATTGTTTGTTCTTGTGCCGAGAGTTTATTGGAAACAATCTTTCTATTTTGGTCTACGTATCTGGGTTATTATTGTTGATCACTTTTATGTTGCTCGTGATAAATTAATTACTCCATCTGTCTTAATTTAAGTGTCTTATTTTAAACTGTATTATTTTTTGAGTTAGAAACTATTATAAGACAATAACTATCTTGAAGTTTCTTTAGCTAATTTAAAATTTCAAAAGAGTGAAGTCCCAAAAAGGAGTTAGAGAAGTTTCTCTCACTAAGAAAACGCTCTCAACGTTTTCCCTTAGTTGCTTCTTCGGTTTTTCCTCATCTTCCCCCCCTAAGATTTTCGTTTGTTTCCCAATGGTTTAATTGTTACTGTTCACAATATGAAGAAGTCTAAACGTTACACACGTTCTAGCAATGATTCAGGAGGATCAAGCAGTTCGACTAAAGCTAGAACAAGGAGGAAAAAAAAGAGTGGCGGCAGTCCAACAATTGCCGAGGAAAATCAAGAATCAAAACAACATCTTATAGAGTTCTCTATGATTTTATCCCCTCTTGTAATGACACCTTTGAGTGAGTGACAACCCCTCTCCTCCCCCTTTTCTTGTTTACATTACGTTGAGGCTTGAGATCCCTCAATGACTGATTGTAGCCAATTTTCTTTTCGTTATTAATAATAATATTTGCATTTACCTAAAAAAAATCAAAAGAGTGAAAGGACGAAAAGTGTCTATTTGTGAGATTTTCCTAAAACTTAAGTAAAAAAAAAAAGAAGACTAGTGCCTACATATTTTGGGGATAAAATCATCAAAATAACTAGGAACCATCCGCCGGGTTCATCAAAACCTTTGCTCTCTACTCCTCCTCAGTCCTCTTCACCTTATCCTCTTTCCTCCTCATAAACCCTTTGCTTCTTCTCTCTACCCTAGAGAAGATAATACCACCAACAATGTCTTCTTGTGTTACCAAACCCTTAACCAAGCCTTTATCCATGGCAACCAATGGTTGCCTTATCTCCCTTCCTCCCTTCTTCACCACCACCAAATCCATCTCTTTTCTATCCACCCCTTTAAAACCCATCTCCCTTTCTTCCTCTTTATCCTCATTCTCCCTTAGAAAGAGCACTACTCAATTCCCAACTTTTGTTTTGACTGCTCAACAAGAAGATGACAGCACCCTTGTTCTTGATGACCAAGAAGAACAAGGTGGGGAATCTTTTAGCTTGGATTTTGAAGCCGGTGGTGAGCAAGAAGAAGTTGTTGATGAGGGCGAGGCTGAAGACTATCAAGAACCCTCTGAGGATGCAAAATTGTTTGTTGGGAATTTACCATATGAGATAGATAGTGAAGGGTTGGCTCAACTTTTCCAACAGGCTGGTGTTGTTGAGATTGCTGAGGTAACAATGGCCTAATTTCATTGACAAGTTTGGACCTTTTTAAAAAATAGAAAAAAATAGAGCTTTATGTATCACATGGAACTGAATTTTTGTTTTCAGGTCATTTACAATAGGGAAACTGATCGGAGCCGTGGATTCGGGTTTGTAACGATGAGCACTGTGGAAGAAGCTGAGAAAGCTGTGGTGTTGTTAAACCGTTATGTGAGTTACAGTGGTTCTTTTTCTCTGATGGAATTGCGATTATGGTCTATTTCTTTTGATTGGGCTATGAAATACATTTATTGAAAGCAGGCAAATGAACAGTTATGTCGAATCTGTGGATTTTGCTGTCAAAAGTTGGGCTTGAAGATGCTTTCTATTAAATTTGAAATGTTCTTTTTGTTGTTGCAAATAAGAACTCCCTCCCTACTAAGAATCTTTGTACGTTAATTTTGTATTGGTAAATTCAACGGAGGCTCAAGAGTCCTTTTACCTCTAAATTGTTTGATTCTCTAATATCATGTACAATGTGAGGAAAAGCTCTTTTACTTTATTAAATTGTTCATAAAATTTTAATGAAACTTAAATATCCAGGGCAAAGGTTAACAAAACAAGTATTTGCAGTAGAAGGTGATTTTCGAAAGGAAGGATGTTTTTGATATCCATCCATTAAAGTTTGCTGAAGAATAGTTGAGTATGATTTATGACATCGTTTCCGAGAGTAAAATAAATCTTTTTAGTTAAAACTTATAGATGAACAGAAGTAAAAACATTCTGATCTCACTACTAAAGGAAGGTAGCTGAGCTTGTTGGCTGAAATGCTTCCTTCCACTTTTCTGGTTTGCTTCTTATGTTGATAGTATGTATGGAGAGTATTCACTCTTGATTAGCTATCTATCCCACATAATGATTATACATTCATATAGTCTCACCAGCTAGTTTGGGTAGGCGTAGTTGATTGATTAATATTTTGTCCCAATCAAGATGCTGTTCCATCTGGAAATTAGGGAGAAAGTAAAGGCCTTCCATAGGATCTGCGAAAGCAAGAGAGGAAGTAGAAAGGGAAGGGATGTTTTGTGGTTTGTCCTTTTACCCAGCTTACTATTTAGATGACCGTGTTTGCATGTGAATCCCATGCTATAAAGGGCAATCCTTTCTTCTCTTTCTGAAGGAGCGTAAATGTATGGCTGCATCAGTACTCTACGATAAGATTCTAGTATGACACTTTTGATGTATTGGCATAGAAAATTATGCTTCAACGTGTATAGACTCTATTAGGAAGTTAACTATGTGTAGAGAACAATAGCAACTCTTGTCTGCAACTAGCGGTGTCAAATGGGCGTGTCAGACTCAATTTGGGCGGGTCAAAATGGACCGAGTAAATAAATGTGCAGGTTATTGACCTGCCCAAAGGTTGTTATTTAGGTTGAAATTGGTTGGGTTAAAAAGCTGGTTATAACCCAACCCTCCCAATTCTTACTAAGTTATAATTTTTTTGTTCGTTCTTTTATAATTTTTAGTACCTAATTAAAAAAAGTACTAAAAATTATAAAAGAAAATATTTTTTTGCAGAAATGTGAGGTAAGACTTCTTACAATAGACTCTTGTGGTCCGGTCCTTCCCCGGACCCCGCGCATAGCGGGAGCTTAGTGCACCGGGTTGCCCTTTTCTTTTTAGTACCTAATAAATTTATTTTTTTATATAACATATCAAATAAAAAAATTATCTTTTTGAAACTATTTTGACAAGATTTCTCATGGGTCAATTTGGGCTACATATTAGCCCAATTTCTTATGGGCTGAAATGGACTGAGATAATAAATGAGCTAGTCGATGACCAGCCCAAATTTGGGCAGGTTGGGTGGGTCATATTTTCATGGGTTAATTTGGCCACCCCTATTTAAGAAGGCATGTCATACGATGCAGACATTTCTTGGTTATGATGTGACACATGGATACTTTGACATGTTATTGGACTCTTTTTAGCAACTCTTCCTAATTTTCTTTTTTTATTTGAGTAGGATCTCAATGGAAGGCTCTTGACAGTCAACAAAGCTGCTCCAAGAGGATCACAGCCAGAACGTGCACCTCGAACATTTCAGCCTACTTACAGAATCTATGTTGGCAACATCCCATGGGATATTGATGATGCACGCCTTGAGCAAATCTTCAGTGAACATGGTAAAGTAGTAAGTGCTCGAGTGGTTTATGACAGAGAGTCTGGACGCTCACGAGGCTTTGGCTTTGTGACGATGTCAAGTGAAGCTGAGATCAGTGAAGCAATCGCCAACCTTGATGGACAGGTAATGTTCACACAGATTATGACGCTTGCACACAATATGCATGATATGAATTGATCATCCCATGAGGCCTTTGGTCCATCCATGAGTTTGATTCTAACTGCATTGACACCATTAACCGTTAATATGAAAAGAGAAAAGTTAAATCTCTTTTCTAGATTTTTAATGATAGATTAACTTTTTAACTTTAGAATTTTGATTGGGTTTCTATGATAAATTGCAAAGTGACTGCGATCTAGATGTTGAATTAAACTCAGTTTACTCTCTAAGTTACTAGATGTCAATCTTGATTCTGACATCCCTGTGTTCTGAATCTTATACGAGGACATAAAGAGTTACCTATATGTGCTTCCATACTGATAATGAAACCAAATTTAAGCTTTGTAGATTCGTAACTCATTAATTTATTTGTCATGCATGCAGTATTTCTGCACTGAATTTTGCATAAAGTGTTAGTGTTTGGTTGTCATATTTGGTATCTGTGAATCCCACTTTAGTTAGTTCATACTTAAACCATTATATACGGACATCATATGTTAACAAAACATTTGTAAGTGTGTAAATGACTAAAATAGTTATTTTTTTATAAGGACTAAAATGGTTGTTATAGTATTACTTGCTTAGTTAACCATTTCTTGTCATCTCGTATTAGTTTCTAATAATTCTTCTAATTTATTGTTACTTTACTTTTTAAGAATACTCTATCTTGCTTTCTTTAGTATTTTGTCATGGCTTCTTCGCTCGTTTTCTTTTCCCGAACTGCTTTTGAGTTTCTTTTACTTGAGCCGAGGGCCTGTTGGAAACAACCTCTCTGCCTCCCAAGGTAGGGATAAGGTTTGCGTACACACTATCCTCTCAGACCTCACTGGGATTACACTGGGTATGTTATTACTGTTGTACATTGGCACTACTTTTAAAATTAGAAGAGGGCAATTTATAGACTTTGGGAGAACTTTACCTATAGCTAACGTGGAGGGCTTTACTTCAAGATATCTCGGATTGGCATTCTTCTTTGGAAAGAGAAGTTGCTTGCCTTACCACACCTATCACCTTAGTGGTGGAAGTTTTAGCCATAGAAATCCAAGCAAAAGAATACTATATATCTGATTCATATTCATTAGATAAGAGATTGTGTATCTGTTCATAGTTTGGATAACTGGATTGGTATATTCAAACTTTAATATGATTAACTAATCAGGTAAGAAATGCAAATATACAATGATGATTGTTAACTTTATTATAATTTAAGTACTATGTTTCCTGATGTGACTTGTTAATGGACCAAAAGAGACCTCTATTTGTGGTATTATCTTTGATGGTTTCATGTTCAGGATATGTCTTCTTTCGAGATCTTTGATCTTGAAGCTAAAGTTTCTCTTCGTTGGTGTATTTCAGACTTTGGATGGAAGGACGATCAGGGTAAATGCTGCTGAAGAAAGACCTAGGCGCAACATGTATTGATTTTGATCATACATTTATTTGTTCGATTGTCATAGCAGTCACAGTTCTGCAGCTATGAGCAGTTAGATTTTCATCGGACGTCTTTAATTTAGCCCTCTTGCAAGCTTTTATTCGTTGAGTACTTATATAGGCACGACTACTTTCTTTTTGGTTCTTTTTTTTGTTTTTTTCCCGCTCTTGTCCTTTGGAAACTCTAGTAGAGGATGGAGTGCTTTAAGATTTTGTTATTTATGGTATTGATTTGCCGTTAGCTTGGTTGCAAAATAGATTGAAATGGTCAAGAGAATTAGTGTCCTAATTAAGCTAGTCGTCAAATATTATATAGCTATCACATATCATTTGCAAAATAGAAAAGCTTTGTAAATTACCTTACTGGTGTTTTGATGCAGAAACCAGAAATGGCATTGAGACCTTTATGAAGTTTGAGGTATTTGATCTCCTAATTAAACTAGTTGGAATATATTACTATCACAGAGCGGAATTTGATCCACATTTGTACAACAAACTGAGTCTCAATCCACTCCCGAGTCATTTGTTTTCCAGACAAATCATAGATTGTAAGCAAGAAGGTTAGAGTCCTTTACCGCTCCATTTTTAAGTCAAATACCTCTAAATAACTACAACAACATACCTAGTATAATCCTATCAGGTAGGGTCTGGGGAGAGTAGAGTGTATGCAAACCTTATCCTTACTTTGTAAAGGTACTGAGGTTGTTTCCGATAGACCTAAGCTCAAGGAACTGATTCTTTTTGCTTGAGAAATAATTATCGACAAGCCAGATCAACCCAGAGGTGAGCAGAAGAAAGAGAGGCAATAGTTACAGTTGTAGAGCAGGTTCTAAAGGAGAGAATTTGCATGGAGATTAAATACAACCATTTAGATCGTTCATGTTTTACAGGCTAAAAGGTGAAGCTGTACAAAACATCAAACTGGAGTGCCAAGAAAACGAAAGCTAGTTATAAGTGGAGAACCAAACATGATCAGACACAACTATCTTTACGTGCCCTTTATCTGCGCCTCTCGACTAGTCAGTGGAACAAAACAGAAACAACTGAGTCCACAATATTGAGAACCAACAAGCTGCTATTTAATCACTCACTGAGTGCATATAATGTCATTTCTGATTACCTACCCACATGAAAAAACATGCAAGTCATCACAATGACCCCCTTAGAGAGCTCATAAATAGCATTTTATTTATTCCTGGGAAAGCACAATTATATCATTACTTGATCAGCTGAATGTTTCCCAGAAAGTTAAATTCTATCCTAAGGTCCAAATTGGGCCAATGGAATTTTGTCGGCTATATTTCAAATTAATAAATACGTGATTCTGAATTGTTATCATCTTCTAAAAAGTGTTCTCAAGTCTTGTTAAATAAGACCCTTCCATGTTAATCTCGAGTATCTTTCGAGTGCCTTAATCTTGATTGTACCTTTTAAAACATAATTTATGATGATCAGAGAAAAAAATATAGAATAGCATTCACTGATCGCTTTTCTATCTGTCTTTGAAAAATCACACTCAGTGTGAATCTCACAAGTGCACTGACGGATTCAAGATTTTTCATTCAGGGTGTTCGAAAAAAATAACAAAAGCTAAACATAAAAAATAATATTGTCCTTAAGAATATAACCTAGGATATTGGAGACAATTTTGAACACCATGAATCACTTGAACTAACTTTTTGCATTGTTTTAGGATATTCAAAAGTTAATATATCTACATAAACACAAAAAATATACTTTAAATATATAATGTAATTTTTTGCCGAAGAACTGTTTCAAATTTTACCCCTATCGAAGGACTGTTTCAGTTCTTCGGCTCAAAGACATGTGAAAAAAGAAAAGTACAAGAAGATAATGGCCTAAGAAAAATCTAAGAATATAATAATCAAGGCTAAAAAAACAACAAATAGTAACAAAAACCTAATAATGCAAAAGACAAGAATAATATTAATACTGGAGAAAAAATACTCATTACTATTGACTACGCTTCTATCTTAATTCTTGACGGTTACACCATACTATCACTTCACCCCAATATTTAAATCTACCTCTCCTCAAATTCGCAATAATTAACCTTTCACACCTCCTTGCCGGGCATCTGCACATCAACACTTCATATAATCGAACCATCTTAACCTCATTCACGAAACATAAAATTACTTTTAAAATTTGAAATTCTAGAACAAAATAGTGAAAAGAACTTAAAAAGTGATTATTTGTGAATTTTCCGGAAACCTTAGGTAAAAAGAATACTGCCTACATAATTGGGGGGAAATCATCAATAGAAGTAGGACCGTCCGCCGGCATCAAAATCTGTGCTCTCTACTCCACCTTATCTTCCTTTCCTCCTCATAAACTCTTTTCTTTTCCCTTTTGCTTCATCACTCTACTCCTAGACTTAGAGAAGATAACAATGTTTTCTTGTGTTACCAAACCCTTAAACAAGCCTTTATCCATGGCAACCAATGGTTGCCTTATCTCCCTTCCTCCCTTGTTCACCACCACCAAATCCATTTCTTTTCTATCCACCCCTTTAAAACCCATCTCCCTTTCATTATCTCTTAAAAAGACTACTATCCAATTCCCAACTTTTGTTTTGGCTGCTCAACAAGAAGATGACAGCACCCTTGTTCTTCAAGAACAAGGTGGGGAATCTTTTAGCTTGGATTTTGAAGCCGGTGGTGATACAGGGGAGAGAGATGGGGATGTGGCTGAGGAGTACCAAGAACCTTCTGAGGATGCGAAATTGTTTGTTGGGAATTTACCATATGAGATAGATAGTGAAGGGTTGGCTCAGCTTTTCCAACAGGCTGGTGTTGTTGAGATTGCTGAGGTAGTAATGGGCGAATTTCATTGACAAGTTTGACCTTTTTTCATCAAAATACAAAAATAAAATAAAATTAGAGCTGCGTGTGTCACATTGAACTGAATTCTGGTTTTGCAGGTAATTTACGATAGGGAGACTGATCGGAGTCGTGGATTCGGATTTGTGACGATGAGCACTGTGGAAGAAGCTGAGAAAGCTGTAGTATTGCTCAACCGTAATGTGAGTTACAATTTCTTTTTCTTTGATAGATTTGCGATTGTGTCTATTCTTCTTATTGAAAGCAGGAAAATAAACAGTTATATTGAATCTGTGGATTTTGTTGTCAAAAGTTGGGCTTGAAGATGTTTTCTATTAAATTCAAAACGTTTAATCTTTTTGTTGCTGCAAATAAGAACCCCCTCACTATTTTGTCTGTCAGGTAGTGCTACTGAGAATCTTTGTAGGTTAAATTTGTGTTTGTAAAATCAATGGAGGCTCAAAAGTCCTTTAGCCTCTAAATTGTCTTGATTCTCTAATATCGTGTACAATGTGAGGAAATGCTCTTGTACTTTATCAAATTGCTCATAAAATTTCAATGGAACTTAAATATCCAGGGCAATAGTTAAAAAAGAAACAAGTATTTCAATAGAAGGCGAGTTTTCGAAAGAAAGGCTGATGTTGATATCCACCCTTTAAGATTGCTGGAATTTTGTTGTGTATGATTTTATGACCTGATTTCTGAGAGTAAATTTTTTCTTTGTGATAGTTAACTTATACATGAACAGAAATAAAAATATTCTGCGTTCACTACTGAAGGAGGGAAGCTGAGCTTGTTGGCTGAAATGCTTCCTTCCACTTTCCTGGTTTGATTCTTAGCTATCTATCCCTAGTAATGGTTATAGAAGATTCATATAGTCTCACCTACTAGTTTGGGTTGGCATAGTTCATTAATTAATATTTTGTCCCAATCAAGAAGCTGCTCCCTTTGGAAATTAGGAAAAGGTAAAGGGCTTCCATAGTAGTTGCGAAGCAAGAGAGTAAGAGTGTCTTCTGCACTATTACCACCCTCCAGAGAAGAAGGAGCAAGAGAGGAAGTAGAAAGGGAAGGGATGGTTTGTTCTTTTACCAACTTACTATTTAGATAACCCTGTTTGCATGTGAATCCCCTGCTATAGGGTGTTCCTTTCTTCTCTTACTGAAAGGAGCGTAAATGTATGGCTGCATCAGTACTCTACCATAAGATTCTTGTATGACACACTAAAAATATTGGCATAGAATATTCTGCTTCAAAGTGTATACTCTGTTAAGAAGTTAATTACAAGTGTGTAGAGAACAATAACAACTTAACAACTCTTCCATGTGATATGCCTTTAAGCTGTCCTTTGCGAAGAGGCCTGTCATACGATTCAGATATTTCTTGGTTATGAATGTGACATGTAGATACTTTGACATGTTACTGGACTATTTGTAGCAACTCATCCTAATTTTCTTTTTTATTTGAGTAGGATCTCAATGGAAGGCTCTTGACAGTAAACAAAGCTGCTCGAAGAGGATCACAGCCAGAACGTGCACCTCGAACATTTCAGCCTACTTACAGAATCTATGTTGGCAACATCCCATGGGACATTGATGATGCACGTCTTGAACAAGTCTTCAGTGAACATGGTAAAGTAGTAAGTGCTCGAGTGATTTATGACAGAGAGTCCGGACGGTCACGAGGCTTTGGTTTTGTGACTATGTCAAGTGAAGCTGAGATGAGTGAAGCAATCGCCAACCTTGACGGACAGGTAATGTGCACACAGATTATATGACACTCGCACACAATATGCATGATAGGAATTAATCATCCCATGAGGCCTTTGGTCCATCCATGAGTTTAATTCAAACTGCTTTGACATCCTTAACCATTAATATGAAAAATGAAAAAGTTAGATCTCTTGTCTAGATTTTTAATGATAGATCAACTTTTTTACTTTAGAATTTTGATTGGGTTTCTTTGATAAATTGCCAAGTGGCTGCGATCTAGATGCTGAATTAAACTCAGTTTACTCTCTAAGTTACTAGATATCAATCCTGATACTGACCACCCTATATTCTGAATCTTATAAGAGGACAGGGGCATTCTTATAGTGTAAATTACAGTGCACGTGAACACATTATCTCTCTGAAAACTTAAAATATTTTATGTACATATTTTCTAGATTTGATATAATACTATGCAAATGAGGTTGAATGGTGCACTTAGTTTAATATTGAGTTATTTATCTAGAGGAATAGGGATCAATTCCCACTTAAAACTTTTTTTCTTCATTTTTTTAGTGGTGCACCCGAACAACCTCTCTACCTCCCATGGTAGGGGTAAGGTTTACGTACACTCTACCCTCCCCAGATCTCACTTGTGGGATTACACTAGGTATGTTGTTATTGTTGTTGTTCTTAGTGGTGCGCCCATATTTTAGAAATTCTAGATCCACCTCTTTAAGAGGACATGAAGAGTTACCAACTTGTGCTTCCATTCTGATAATGAAACCAAATTTAAACTTTGTAAATTTCTAATTCATTTATTTATTTGTCATCACATGCAGTCTTTTTGCACTTATTTTATAGTATAAAATTGGCATTGTTCATGAGTAGACAAGCTATACATGCTAACTTTTTGAATGTGGGGGTATAGTTTTTAAACCTGTGCTTGTAAATTGGTATCTAATAAATATTGTATTATGTGGCAAGAGACCAAGTTTAAATTGGTAGTTAGTGTCATCTTGAAGTACAAATATATTTAGAATCACTATTATCCCACCACTAACGAAAAGAAAAAGAAAAGAAAATTAGACGTATAAATGAGATTAGTACACTGGTATCACTTGGTTAGTGCAACACTCGAGATACTGTACTGGATTTTGCATAAGTGTCAAGCGGTTGGTTGTCATTTTTGGTATCCCTAATAACAAAACCATCATTACTTTGTATGTACTTCCCCATTGTTTATTCAGACTGCATATGTTGGCAAAACACTTGTAAGAGCGTAAATGACTAAAATGGTTGTTTTTGATAAGGATTAAAATGGTCGTTGTGTATTACTTGCTTAGTTAACCATCTCTTGTCATCTCGTATTAGTTTCTAATAATTCTTGTAATACATTGGTGTTGCTTTTAAAATTAGAAGAAAGCAATTATTCGATTCTGGAGAACTTTAGCTAAAGCTAACCTGGAGGGCTTTACTTCAAGATAGCCCGGGTTGACATTCTTCTTTGGAAACAGAAGTTGCTTGCCTTACCACACCAATCTCTTATTTAATGAATATGAAACAGATATATAATATTCCTTTGCTTGGCTTTCATAGCTGTTTCATATTCATTAAATAAGAGATTGTGTATCGGTTCATTGTGTGGACAACTGGATTGGTATATTCAAATTCTAATACGATTAACTAATCCGATAAGAAATGCAAATATACAATGAGTATTAACTTTATTACAATTTAAGTGCTATGATTCCTGATGTGACTTATTCACGGACCAAACGACGGCTATGTGTGTTATCTACTTAATACAGATGTAAAAGTTAGTTGGCTTGCTTGATTGTTGGTTATTTTCATTGATGGATTCATGTTCTGGATATATTTTCTTTCGAGATCTTCGATCTTGGAGCTAAAAGTTTCTCTTCATTGGTGTATTTCAGACTTTGGATGGGAGGACAATCAGGGTAAATGCTGCTGAAGAAAGACCTAGGCGCAACATGTATTGATTTTGATCGTACATTTATTTGTTTGATTGACATAGCAGTCACAGTTCCGCAGCTATGAGCAGTTAGATTTTCATCGGACATCTTTAATTTAGCTCTTTTCTTGTAATGTTTTATTCGTTGATTACTTATATAGGCACATCGACTTTTTCTTCTTCTTCTCTTTTTTTTTTTGGTGGTTCATTTTCTGCTCTTGCCCTTTGGAAACTCTGAAGTAGAGGATTGAATGCTTTAAGATTTGAATTATATTTGTGGTACTGATTTGCGATTAGCTTTAAACCTTGATGTTGATAGGACTTATCCGTACATTTGGTTGCAAAATTGATATGAAGCTTTATTCTGGTCGAGGGATTTTGTGTCCTAATTAAGCTAGTCGTCATATTATATAGGTATCACACATCATGGTTGCAGTAAATTACCCAACTGATGTTTTGCTGCAGAAATAAGAAATCGCATTGCTTTATTATGGTTATTATCACATTATGTGATTAAAAATGAATAGCATAATACAATAAATATTTATAAAATTTATTAGTACCTTTTTCAAGAAGGAAGTTGGTTTCAAGTGGCTAAAATATCATCTACTTTATATGATCACCTTTTGTCTCAACCGATCAAGAATGTTTTAACTGAAATATCCACTAGTTTCTATCCCATAATCCAATTATTAAATAAAGAAATGACATCACTTGAAACTATTTAGCAATCAAATGTTGCATTCCTAATACGAAATATGATAAATATTATCTACACACTACCGCATGTAACCAACCGACTCTTTTGCTAGTCAAGAAATATATTAGCCGCAAAGCCAGATCAACCCAGATAGCAGAAAGAAGAGAGGCCAAAACTTGTAGAGCAGGTTCTACAGGGGAGAATTAGCACGGAATTAAATACAGAACCATTTAGAACGTTCATTCTTTACAGGCTAAGAGGTGAAGCTGTACAAAACATCAAACTGGAGTGCCAAGAATAAGTGGAGAACCAAAGAGTAGCATGACCAGACAACTATCTTTACATGCCCTTTATCTGCGCTTCTCGACTAGTCAGTGGAACATAACGGACAGACGTCTCAGTTCGAACCCTTATTGAACCGTCCAAATTCTTATCTATAACCTTGAGGTCTTGGAAATATGTACCCACTGGAATCACCATCCTTCCCCCGGGCTTTAACTGGTCGATGAGATCCTGTGGAACATCAGCTGCAGCTGCTCCAACGTGAATAGCATCATATGGTGCGTGCTCTGGCCAACCCTTCCTCCCGTCTGCAATGAAGCACAAGTCATCAAAAAACTCATTTGTCAACATATTCAATAAAAGTCCTGGAAGCATGCAGACCGGGAAAACAAATAATATTAAGCAACCATTTAAGAACACAACTACTTTGCCACGTCGAATGTCTCCTAATGCTCTCTTTGGTGAGAGTTATTTGGTTATGATCAGCAAACAGAGACAGTATCAAATTCCAAATCACTTAAAATACGAATCTCTATGACCAGGAGGTCATGAGTTCAAGCCGTGGAAACCCATACAACAGACCCTTGTGGTCCGGCCCTTCCCTGAACCCGGCGCATAGCGGAACGGGAGCTTAGTGCACCGCCCTTTTTTTTTTACCTAATAATAAGTTACGAAACAAACTATATGAAAACGCTATAAAACCATACCACCAACATGCAATGAGAAGGACCCTTCTTTTAATAAAGGAGCTGCTGCACTCTTTTCAACATTCTTAATCGACCAGGCAACCAACTCTGGTATATGTTCCACACCAACAACTCGGCCTTGTGGTCCAACCATCAGAGCAAAACATGCTGTGAGATATCCAGTCCCTACACGAAACAAAAGCTATTAAGAAACTGACTGCTGCAAGAATTAGCTTTGACAGGAAATGGTCATCCTTCATTCAAACAATCAATTATACCTCAGTCCGATTAGATAGGATTTTATTGCTTACAACCCAACAAGAATATATTCTAAAAGCTTATCAGTATCTCCTAACATTTTCTTAAAGAGAAAATGAATATCCGTCAAGTAATAATCGCATGAAAATTTCAAATCTTACTAACCGCACATTTGATTAATTTATTCAGTTTCTCCAAAACTCCAACTAAGAACTATGGTTACAGAGAACATTTATACTAGTGAGGTAAAAACGAACTCGAATCAACCTCCTCATTACATAAAAATATCTTCTCAAAAGCTCATGGTAAATGAAACATTCACTTGTAGTTAATACAGGGAAACTTACCATAAAAATAAGTTAGTACAGAAAGACCAACTCGTCATTCAGAACAATTCAGAAACAAGCAAAGCCAATTCAAGTTGTCACTCACCACTACCAATAATCTTTAGTTCAATCTATAAGTCAACATTATCCTCTTCCTCTAACCAGACCCAAGATTTGATTCTTTCACTTCTTTCTAAATCCGACCCATCAAATACCAGCGATTATCCTAACATAAAATTTATACACCAAACTAAAACAAGCTATCAACTTCACCTGAACAGGCTAATCATCCAAAACATTTTGATAAAGACCAATTATGTGAAAAATTTAACATTCTTCTGAAACTATTATTTCCACATTCGATTAGAAGTTATTCTTAACATTAAGATCCATGGAGCTCATAGCACAAGTGTAGAGTTCATACTACAAAGTGTTATGCTCGCTGCTAGATGGCATCCATCTGGCAAGCAACCATAATACAAGGAACTTGGAAAATGGGAGAAAAAGTTGCACAGCAAAAATGGGTCACTTTCTCAATCCACTGATGGTAGTGCTGATACATGCTCACAAGAGAAAAGTTATAGACCTCAGGAAAACAGAAACAACTGAGCCCATAATATTGAGAACCAACAAGCTGCTATTTAATCACTCAGTGCATACACAAATATCATTTCTGATTATCAACCCACATGAAAAACCATGCAAGTTATGACAATGATGCCCTTAGAGAGCTCATAAATAGTATCTTATTTATTCCTGGGAAAGCATAATTCAATCATAACTTGCGCAGCTGAATGTTTCCCGGACAGAGTCGACCGACGGAATATGTGCTTCTGAATTGTTATCATCTTCTAAGAATTTTGATTGAGTTACTAGCATGAAACCTCTTATTATTTGAACAAAAAGAATGGTATCCCAGGTTTCTTCTAGCTCTATTTGTGCTTTTGACACCTGTATACTCATTTTGAAAGAAATAACGATATCCTCTGATTTGTTTGCAGAAATGAGTGAGCTCATTAGACATTACCTGAACCAACATCCAGAGCATGCATGCCAGGCTGCAACCTGTCCTCCAACAATTCAAGACACATAGCATGCATATGAGGTGCTGAGATGGTGACATTGTAACCTATACTCATGGGGCTATCAACGTAAGCAGGAGTACCCTCAGGTACAAACAAACCCCTATCCACAGTTTGCATAATTTCTGTTATTTTTTGTGACTTTATTATTCCGTATCTTTGCAACTGCTCAATCATTCCCTTGTTTCTGTTAAGGCTACTTCCACTCCAAAAATGCTGTTGACAAACATAAAACAAGATTGAAGTAAGAGATAACAAATATGCCCATCTGGTGACATGCTCAACAGGGCCGTAACAAATATTTTGGGATCTCGTTCTAATTAATAAAAGTGGGTCCTTAATATAACTAAATATATGAATTATGGGACTAATTAATAAAAAATAAAAAAAAGGCCCCTAGAATTTTTCATTTTTCGGGGGCCCGGTGCGCTAGCACAACTCACACGGGCCCAAAGACAGCCCGCTGCTCAAGGTTGATCAGAAAACATAAAAAGATTCACAGCAGTTAAAACATTTGAATTATGTGACAAACAACAATAGATGATGTAAGATTTTATCCGTAGAGGTAGATCAGAAAATGTATCAGGAGGAGTTGCTTGCTAGAATGTCCAAGAGTATGGGAAATAACTAGTTATCCAGATACCCCAATCTTCTCTCTTCACTTTCTCACCGAAGCTTGAACAGAAAACTCCATTAAAAAAAAATCATAATTATCACTCCCAAGCCGTTCTTTAGACTGTGCCTCTCATGTATTCACTCATACAATCTAATACAATATAAACAGCCAAAAGGATGTGAGGCTTGTCCAACTATTTATTGACATCTTTCAAACAAAAAAGAAATCCTATTTTGTTCCCTGGATGGGTTTTTGATCCAGCATACCGAAATTACCAATCATCCTATCCTCACAAGTTACAACTCCTTTTTTTATGTCGGTTGTGTATCAACTAGTCCATCTGCTACTTCCACCGGTGTAGATACCGGGTAACTCCTTTTATTACAGGGGAAAGGGGGAAAGATTGTATGCGGCACATCAGCTTATTGGATACTCCATCCGTTTCATAATGTTTGTCTGGTTTTGACTTGACACAAAATTTTGTGGTCTTAAACATGCCCTTTAATCTTGTGTGGTCTTAATCTTGCCAAAAAAGAAAAGAGAAACAATTTAAAACGGACCAAAAAGAAAGTAAGACGGAGAAAATACTATTTTGATCTCAGGACAATGACAACATGAGGGTGGAGAAAAAACAATTATTAGCCTTATGTACTTCTGTAAGACCACTTAGCCAATAATCACAGTAAGCCAAATGAACTCACACACAAAGGGGGAAAAAACCAAGACACGGATAATGAAACTTCCATATCACAACAAATTGGAAAAAGTCGCTAACGCCATAAGGTTATACTATAGGGATGTGGTGATGTATCTTGTAAACTAGCACTCACAATGTTTCCAGAGACTTGTAAAACAATTTTGCCAAAGAGAAACTAATCATCCGAACGAGTTCCCTTGAAATTCTATAAACAATCAAACTGTTTCCGTTACCAGTTTTTATTTCCAAAACTACTATAAGAAATATCAAATACTGATAAAATTACATATCCCTGTAACCACGTGAGGTGACGAAAAACACATAGAAAGAGTACCTCCATTCGAGAGAAGAAACTGTGATTTGGGACACGGCACAAGGATGAAGAGAATAGGGGCAAGTTGGGAAATTTTGGGGGTTGGAGTTGGAACTGGTGAGCGTAGAATAAACAAGTGTGCTTTAAAGGCGCACGGTAGCGGAAACCATACGCTATAGCTGACACGGAATGAAAGGATATGGAAGACGGCATTACTCAGCACTTTGCTACTTCTCGATCCTTTAATTTAGCATTCTCCTCATACTCACGTGTCTTTCTCCATTTTTCTTCTATTTGGGCCTTCATATTTTATCTCAGAGTGGGCCTTAGTTAATTTGGTGGGCTTTGTCTGGCCCAATATTTGTCGGCCCCATGGGTCAATTTAGTTCATTAAGTGATTATTTGAGCTATACACCATAAGGTGAAGTATATTACAGGCAATCTGCATTTCCGATCTCTGTTAGTTGGTTTAAATGATAACATAGTTTAGAGTTTAGACTATCACATTTTAAAGAGATTTACTTGTAGATATTTTTAATGGTTTGATGGTGTAAAAACTATTCTCACTGACAATATACTAATGTTAAATTCACTTTTTATGATTAAAATTTTAAAATGACAAATGTAAAACTTAGTCCATGATACCAACTTTTACTTTAGCAAATTAGTATAACCTAATTCTTTAACTCCGAAGTGGCGTATCACTCCCTCCTCTTTATTCGTCACATTTATTACGTCTAGAAAGAAACAATGAAAATATAATTTTTCGTAACACACATAAAAAAAACAAGTGTGTAATACTCATTGTGGTCCATTTTACTCTTCATGCTACTAGAAATAGTTGGTTTAAAATATTTATTATTTTATAAAATTTAGGTAGAATTGATTATTATATTTACCTTTATCCTTTACTTTAATAAATATGAAAATGATCAATATTGTGAAAGGAAGAGTAGTGTTAAATTGAAATTAAAGAATAAATTAAAATAATATAATTAAATTATTTTTTAGTTAATATTATTAAAAAGCGTGCAGAACACAAGCATGAGTAAAATAGATTGGAAAGAGTATAAACTAGGAGAAAATTCAGATGGTTTTTGGTAACACCGCAATATTTGCTCTCTTTTGTTCAAGTGTAAGAAATTGGGATTAGTTTTCATGTTGGACTTGAGAATAAAGGACTTATGTATTCCCTAATCCCTACAAAAGCTTTTTTATTTTTGGTTTTCCACTCGGTGTACACTATCTGTATTAGAGTTCCATTATATTCGAATTCACGGCGTATATAGCTCATTTCTGGAGGAAGTGTTCCCTACCAAAACCTTAATTAATTCCGAGGTAAATGACAACAAGAAGAATATTGAAAAATATTGTCTGGTATTACTTCCTTTGAATTAATTTATATGATATTATTTGATTAGACATAAAATTTAAATAAGAAATTAATTATAATTCCTCTCATTAAAGTTACAATGAGAAAATTAAATTATTTCTATGCACAGAAAAGTGATAAAAAACGTGTCACATAAATTGAACAGAAGAAATATTTTTTCTTTCTTATCTTTAATTAGGTTTATTAAAGTTAAATAGAGAGACGAGGGTGAAAGTATATTTATGTCTTAGAGACAATATGTATTAGGATAAATGTACTTTATACATCTTCTTCTTCTTCTTATTATTATTATTATTATTATTATTAATGGAGATTAATATTATGATATTTGCAATTATTGAATAATTAATTGACTGTTTATAATATTCTATAATATGCATCCCTAGAGATTACGTGGTTATTAATAGTGAGAGATATTAATATTATAACGTAACTCTTAAAATAGTCTCGACTAATAATCATCGAGAATGAGATATCAATGTTATATGATATGTCGACATGTGGTCTGCATCACATCCTTAGAGGATGTAGTATGTCTCACATGCTACGAGTAATGGTTAGTCGTCATGGACACATGGATACTTTGAAAGTATTGGTATACCCTGTTGATATACTGTTTGTTATACAATGTATAAAGTATGATCAGCGTGTAGGAGATAGAAGTCCTTAGACTTGAAGTTGATACACACCTTGTCTACAGAGTAATGAACTTTGATCCTGTCCTAAGCTCAAATGTCTTATAGGTTGAGATACGGCTTGTATTGAGTACATTATGATGTTGATTAAATGTGATAGTTGATCCAAGATTAAGATTAATTCCTCGAATGTATATTCGAGAGAACACTCAGATTCTCATATGATATTAGGTTGACTAAGTCGTTGGCCAACACAGTAGACATATCTAGGATATGGTCTTGTTGTCAACTTATATAGATGAGATATAATGATCAAGCCATTTGGATAGACACTTGGCAGATCCTAAGCTCGATCGAGTGTGTCGTGAATGAAATTTTTTTATTTTTCCACATAGAGGTTCAATTTACCAGATTCGTGTAACTATACTTCACATATTGATTTCTTCTTCCGGCGCCGTCTAGGAGTTCCGTGTAGACCCTAATATGATTAGTGTCGATATGTGAATGCATGTAGGGTAACACTAAGTCAATTGTTCCGCCGATCTAAAGATGTAATGAGAGAATATAAATGTTCAATTTATGATCGAGACATTCGAATGAATAATGATTATTTAATTAAGTCGAGATTGGATTTCAGATTTAATTAAATGAAATCGAGACAAAATTGGACTAGTCTTGCGCATAGGACCAGTGGTCATGGCGCCGCGATGGAGTCGATCGGGGTGATCCACTGCGTCTCGTTTTAGTCCGCCCACGGAAACTCTAGCCGTTTTTACCTAAAATCTTTGCTATATATAAGTCTTTATTCATTATTCAATACACTTGATTCCAAAATCATTCTAAGCCTTTGAGATTTAGTCTTACACTATTCTTGAACCTCTGCCGAATTTCTTAGTTGTTCGAAGGAGGAATTACATCGGAGTTTTTGAAATTTGCAATCGAGGAACAGTTGCATGCTTACCCTCGGAAGCAATACTAAAAGATTCCTGATTATTCAAACCGTTAATTTTTGTCGAAGTATTACGGTTACATTACATGTATGTTTCATGTGTTTTATTATTGCATAATCATCCAGTTCGTCATTTGTTGGGTTGAAACATAAAATTTTCAAATTTCACTGCGTACACAAACCCAACAAAACCCTTCAGAGGGTCCCTCTTAATCCAAAATCTCTTTGGAACGTCACCATAACACATGAAACATGCTCTTCAATTCGTCTCAATTTTAGCTTAACTTTACCCGCCCGCATCCACACCCACCCAAAAGAAAAAGGGAAACAGAACAAGTCCCCATTGCAAACATTTTAATTTAATATTCGAAGATGATCCGTTACTTGGAGTACACAACCTAGTCCAATGAGTATATATCATCTAGTTATGCATCAAGTTAAAGTTTCAAAATGGTAGTTTCTTTTTTGGGGAAGTGCCCTAAAGGGGGGCAAGTAGTAGTCTAATTAAATCTAGTCCAGTTAAAGAATACTCTCACTATGTACACGGCCGGCTTAGGGGTAGGCGACATAGGCGGTCGCCTAGGGAAACACATCGCAGACGCAATAAAATGTAACGAGGTATTGTATATATAGTATATATTTTATTTTATAAATTATATTACAAATGAGTCAATAACTCAGTTGGTAAGAGCTATGTTTTTATTAAGGTGTAGATTGCATGTTCGAAACCTATTTGAGACTATTTATTAAAATAATTTTTATTCTTCTTTTAATAAGACAAATCCTAATTTTTTTCCTAAAAAAACAGAAAGGGCGCAGCTGCCAATTTTTCCTTCTCCAAATTCAACACTTCTTCAAAGTCTAAAACTTTCCATAAACTTCTCTTATTCTCTAGCAAATACTATTCTCCAACAAATTTCTTCTCTTCTCCAAATTCAACAAACCCAAATCTCATCTCAATCTCCTTAATCTAATTGGCTATTCCAAAAAATATTGGGTATGTTTCTTTTATCTCTATAATTGTCAATTTCTTTGTTATTGCATTATACCTTGAAAGTAAATGTAGTTATCCGAATCTATAATTTGAATTAGTTGCTCTGTTTCAAAATGTAGTTTGAGTAATTATGATTTAATCGATAATTAAAAATGCATATTGTTGAGTCATTTTTATATGAGGAGAATTCTTCCAATCATTTTATCAATTAGGGGTTGATATTAAGCAATTGATGGTCTTTTAGACAGAAGTTTTACTTGCGTTAGCAACAAGTCTGGATGCCTTGTGCTACGCTTGAATCTTTCATGCAACACGGAGACCACAAAGATGTTGATGGAAATGAATTGTGTTCAGAGTTACAATTGTTAAGAAGATCATTACCAGATAGCACACCGAAAGCTATTGAAGTCATAGAGTATATCAAAAGGACACAATTGTTTTCCGAATGCTTGGGTAGCTTATAGGGTGTTGTTGACTATTTCAGTCACGGTTGCTACTGCAGAGAGGAGTTTTTCCAAGTTGAAGCTCATTAAAAATTATCTTCGATCGTCCATGTCACAAAGTAGATTGACTGGTTTGGCTACGTTGTCTATCGAGAAGAAAGTGTTAGAGACAATTGATTGTGGTGCTACCATTAGTAAGTTTGCACTTCAAAAAGCTAGAAAAGTAAAATTTTAATAATAATTTTATTTATCTAGAGATTCATGTGTAAGAGACTATTTGTTCATTACTTTTGGTTAACATAATTTTTTGATTTTATGTCTATTAGTGTAACACTTTGGTAAACGTAAATGTTGTAATTATTAGTTAATTTTTTAAGCCTTTTGTATGTTAGTTTTATTATAATTTTTTTTTTTGCGAGGGGGCAAACTTTTTTTAAACCGTCTAGGGCATCATTTTTCCTGGGGACGACCCTGACTATGTAAGGTAAGTGGGATAACACAAACAAATACTCCCACTGTCCAATTTATGGAGGAATTTTCTTTTTAGTTCCTTCAAAAAAAAAATGATGCATTTCATTATTTGGTAAGAATCTAATTTTATTACGTTTAACGAGATGATCTATAACAACACAAATATTTTTGACATATTTTAGACCATAAAATTCAAAAGTCTTTCTTTATTCCTTAAATTTCGTGTTCAATCAAACTATATCACATAAATTGAGATGAAGAAAAAAGTACATATAATAGTACCAAAAGAATAAAGGTCCTCCTACCTATTCCTATCTTCTTGCATGTCATCACATATAATAGTTAATATATATAAACTTGTGATCGTTGTGAGAACTTATAAAATGCAAATCTTGGATTCGCGTGTGCAAATAGCTCTTATTCGTTTCAATTCCAAATGCTTATTTTACAACTCAATACTCTCATTACGATATGGAAAGATAAATTTAAGATGAAGGAAATATTTTATTTATCTCTGTTTGAATTGAAAACGTATTAGGTACTCTTTTCTTGGTAATTTAAATATGCAATAGCTGAGTCTAATTGATGATCAAAATCAACTTAATTTTACGTTGCATCTATGAATTACAAAAGGGAAAATCTAGGAGTTGTACTAATAAGATATTATATCCTTTAACCCTGTAAAGGGATTCGTAAGGGTCCACCATGCAGCAAGGCAAATAATTACTTATCCCATTTGCAAGTACTTTAGCATATTACACCCTCTTACAAGCAAGGTACTTGATTCAATTTGCTTTAATTATCCTCACTATATATAGCTTGCATGCATGGTTCACTAAACATCATCATATCGAACCAAAGCCAGTGTATAATTTAATTAGCTTATTCTTTTCTTCTTCAATTAAAAACCCAAATTAGAAAAATGGCGAGTCGTGCTTTGGTGCCTGCAGCAGCAGCTCCTGTGAGGCCTACTCATCAGCAGGCAATGGCTAGGCGCGAACGCCCGGTTTTCTCAATGTCGGATGATCATGCTATGTCCAAGAAAATTCTTGATAGTCACAATCCTGATGGTCGCGATGTTGATGTTAAAATCATCCTCCATATTGTTGAGGAGATTTTTCAACATTCTTATCCTGCTGGCATTGATGGTGTCCTACATGTAATATTCTAATTTTCTAAACACGTTTCTTGTCGATAAAACAAAGTTTTGCTTGCTCTGTTTAGGTTTATAGATTCTACGTACGTAGTAGCACTAACTTTTATGTCCAATGCTATATGTTTCCAGGGCACTCATGACCATCATGAAGCCAATATTGAAGCATTGCAGTTGGAAGAAAAGGCCTCACTTGCCTTTGATGGCAACCTCGAAGGATTGGCATATGTCATACACAAAGTCTCTTGCGAGGTTAATACAATATCCTCCTTAGTTATCTCTCAATATTAATATTACATACTTTGCTTTCTTTTATTTGTTCCAAAAAAAATTGTTATACTTCTTTATTTATAAATAATATAACTATAAACTTTCTATTTTACTCTTAATTAGATTATTTGTAGCCACAAAAATATCTATGATTTGTTTTAGACTACAAATTTCAAAAGTCTTTCATTCTTTCTTAAACTACGTGTCTAGTCAAATATCGTTACATAAGTTGGAATGAAAAAAGTATTGTTTTTTATATTTTTATTATCTCTAGGTTTAAACTATATATGCACATGTAAAAAAAATATTTACACAATCAAGTCACTTATAATACAATACAAATAAATTATGATAAGCATTAGCTGATAACTTGATGAAAATTGTACTAACTTATATACCTAGGTTAAACTAGGCTTGTAGACTAAAAAAGACTATATCAATTCGGTGTAGATGACTTGAATACTTTTTCTTGTACGGCTATAACATGTTCGCCTTTCGAATATGTAATTGCAGTTGACATGCAAGTGCTCAGGTGGAGGCGATACCCATTCAACAACAATGTCAATCTTAGCTATGCTCTCTGGCTACCAATGGGATGCAAAATTAGTCCTATCCTTAGCAGCATTTGCCATTGCCTATGGTGAATTCTGGCTGGTAGCTCAGATGTTTGCCTCTCATCCTTTGGCCAAATCTGTAGCTCTCTTGAAACAACTACCAAATATCATGGAACACCATGGTAGCCTCAGGTACCGATTCGACGCTATCAATGAACTCATCAAGGCCATTTTGGAAGTAACCAAGCTGATAATGGAATTCAAGAAGCTTCCATCTCAGAACATCTCTGAAGATCAACCGCCTTTGTCTGTTGCGATTACTCACATTCCTACCGCTGTTTATTGGACTATTAAAAGTATTGTTGCTTGTGCTTCCCAACTTACTACGCTTCTTGGAATGAGCTATGAGTAAGCCCCTGTTAATCTTTTTTCGACAAATTTAATTTGGTCTTAATGGAAATAATTAACTTAATTGATGCAGGATGATAGTAGCTACCACAGCAGACACATGGGAAATGTCAAGCTCAACACACAAGCTGAGAAACATAAGTGATCACCTCAGAGCTGAATTAGACCGTTGCTATCAGCATATTCGTGAGTAAATTTAATTTTTAAGGAGAATGGAAAATGATCTAGTAAGCATAAAGAATCATGAATATTGGATTTGATCATAAAGAACCATAAATCATTCACAAGGAATCAAGAAATCGTCATGAAGTAACATAATCGTGATTTTTATAGTACTAAATTTAGGCTAGTTTTTGGATATCATATTTGTATCTTGGAATTTTCTGAAGGGCTTGTATTTATCGATTCTTCGTGCAGAGGAGAAGATGCACGTTGAGTACTATCAGATGCTGGTGCACCTCTTTGAGACAACACAATTCGACAACATGAAGATAAACAGGGCCATGATTTATATCAAGGATGATTTACTTCCACTTGAAATAGGAACCACTCACACGAGGGTATGTTCAAATTTTACTTCTTTAATCCTGAAAGAGAGACTATGATAACTTATTTTTCCATGACCTGTAAAATTCAATTTCAGGCGAATATTGAAGTGCTGAGAAGAAAGACTGTTCTGCTTCTGCTATCAGATCTTGACGCAAGCCCTGAGGAGATATTAGTACTGTCCCAATTTTACATCGATTCAAGGTCAAGGCCAGAATTTCAATACGAAATAGTGTGGCTTCCGATTGTGGATCGATCAAAGGGATGGAGCGAAGAGCAGGAACATAAATTTAAGGAGCTGCAAGCACTTATGCCGTGGTACACATTGCACCATCCTTCCTTGTTAGAGCCAGCAATTGTCAAGTTCGTCAAAGAAAGGTGGCATTTCTCCAAGAAAATGATGCTTGTAACTTTGGATCCCCAACAGGGCAAAGTAGCCTGTCCAAATGCTATTCACATGGCTTGGATTTGGGGAAATTTGGCCTATCCCTTCACTATTTCCAAACAGGAAGCTCTCTGGAGTGTCGAATCTTGGAGACTTGAGCTCGTTGTCGATGGCATTGATCAGAATTTAATTGAATGGGTAAAATCTTATTCTCCTAAGATCCCCTGCTATTTTTGACATATATAGTACAGTATAATTTTCTATATACTAGGTATAATTTTGGGATAGTTACATTTTTTGACCAAAAGATAATAGTCAGTAAATGTATATGTTTTATATATTAAGTATAAATATACAAATTATGTACATAAATATACATATAATATACATATTCAATGTATATGTTTTGTATTTTGGCTAGCGTCCTTCGGCCGACGGGCGAAAAATGAAAAAAAAGCCCAATAATATTCCTATAAAGGGTGTTCGACTGCTCATTCTTCACTCTATGTTGCTACGCCAATGGCAAATACTAATTCTTTAGAATCTTAATTTTAATCAGATGACGACTGGGAAGTTTATCTGTTTATATGGAGGAGAGGACATCGAATGGATCTGTAGTTTCACAAAATCAGCACGAAGTGTGGCACAGAGAGCTGGGATCGACCTACAAATGATGTATGTAGGCAAGAGCAACAACAAGGAGCGAGTTAGAAGGATCAACAGCATGATAACCGCGGAAAATCTGAGTTACTGCTTGATGGACTTAACATCGGTTTGGTACTTCTGGACAAGAATTGAGAGCATGTTCTACTCTAAAATGCAGCTGGGGAAAACCATCCAAGAGGATAAAATTATGCAAGAAGTTTCGACAATGCTGAGCTTCGATGGAAGTGATCAAGGGTGGGCTCTTATAAGCAGAGGATCGTTCGAAATGGCTCGAGGCAAAAGCCAGATAATCACCAAGACATTGGATGATTACACAGTTTGGGAACAAGATGCTAGAGAGAAAGGATTTGTGCCTGCACTTATTGATTATTTCTTGCAATTGCACACTCCTCAGCACTGCAATCGCCTAATTCTTCCGGGACTTGATGGTGATATTCCTGAAATGATAGTGTGTGCTGAATGTGGAAGGTCAATGGAGAGGTTCTTTATGTACCGTTGCTGCACTGATTGAGGGATTGTTTCTGTTGCAATCTATTGCTTGATATACAATGCAAGTTCTAGTTTCTATGTTTTTGTTGTCCAAAATAATTGGTTGGTCTTTTGTACCACTTTTGTTTTTACTATATGTAAGTCATATGTTGTTATGTAATTGTCTGGCTCTCAAAGGATGTCTTTGATCAGCTTCAGACTACTATTGAGAGAGTAATAATTTATAGGTAATGAAATTGAGGCACGTCTTTTTTAAGTTAAATCCTAAACACTTGAACCTTTTGTTTTTTCTCATTTAATAATGGGTAAATCCGCATCCAACATTTTACATTACGTCAATTAATGCATGATATGTTTACATAAAATTTTAACACTTAAACCATAGATATTGAGTATAAATTTAGTTGTAGAGAATTGATACATCACGTCAATTAATGCATACTTAACCATGATATTATCATATAAACTGAGTTGTAGAGAAATAACTCTTTTACCTTAAGTATTTGAGTATTTCTCATTTAGTAATGGATGGAAACTTACTGGGTTTACACAAAGAGAATTGATACATATACATCGAATTTCAGCACTTAAACATAGATATGATGTTGTTGAAGGAGTACTTGAGAGGTTGTAATTCTAATAATTTTCCTCTCCTTTTTATGATGATTTATAAGAAAGATAGAAGATAAACATCTGTCTGTTGTCCCTCAAACCAATCAAAGGAGAGCTATTTCCTTTTCCGTCCATCCTTTACCGAAGAAGTGTCATTTTCTTTATTCATCCAGCGTTAGTATTGGTCAAGCCCGTGGCGTGTCTCACGCGGCATGGCTGGAAAAGATGAGGAGGCAAAAAGAAAAGAAGAAAAAAAAAACAAAAGAGTTTCCCTTTTCATCACTCAAATAAACATGAATGACAACTCTTCCCGAATTGTACAAGCTTATGTCTACCAGATGGATCTTGTATGATATACTCTCTCCGTCACAAAATATTTATTACATTGCACTTTTTGAAAGTCAAATTATATGAATTTTAACCAATATTTTAAGCTAGTATATTTATAGGAGGTGATTTCAATGGACATATCGGGTCACTTCCGGGGGATTATGACGACGTGCATAAAAACTTTGGCCTCGGGAACAGGAGCAGGGAAGGCGTCTCACTTTTAGAGTTCGCTAAAGCTTTTGGGATGGTGATAGCAAATTCTATGTTCCGGAAGAAAGAATAATAGAGAAGTTCCAATTCTAATATTTTCCTCTCCTTTCTACTATATGATGATTTACAAATAAAAGGAGAAGCATAAAATTTCCCTCGGACCAATCAACGGAGAGAGTTATTTCGTACATCTTTACAAAAGAAATGTTATTCTTTTCTTTATTCATTCAAAGTTGAACTTGGTCAGGCCTGACCTGCTTTAATTTTAAATTTTTTAATACATAACCCATTAAATAAATATTTAAATTATGGATACATATTTAATAGTAGTTATTTAAATTTTATTAAATTTAATATAATTTTATATTTTACTTGATTCTAACGTAGAATATAATGGCATACAGACGAAATAATACCAATTTTCCGCTTAATTAAATACTTGTTAATTTCTTTTATTTTATTTTCCTTCTTTTTGTTAAGATTAATTTTAAATGATATACACAAATATTATAAAAGCTTTTAAATTACTAGTATCCTTAATCACTTATCCTGTTCTTGTTGGCAAAATAATCTGTATAAGTTTGAATAAAGTTTCAACACAATCTGTAAAACACTTAGTAAAACAGATTACACAGTATAAAATACTTAACAATAAAATACTTAAAACCAATAAATGAAACTGGAAGAATAAAAATATTTTTCAGAATATAATCGAGCTCACTTGCCATCTAATGAGTTTGATTGGGATTACTCGTGAATCGACTCGCTTATAGCACATGCTATATCTGGTCGTGTACAATTCATAATATACATCAAACTTCCCAAAACTCGTGCATAGTCCAAGTGTGAGTCACTTTCACCTTCATTCTTTTGAAGTGCAAAACTGACATCAATTGGAGTCTTTGCAATATTAAAATTTAAATACTTGAACTTATCAAGTACCTTTTCAATATAATGTGATTGTGATAATGCTGGACCTTGTGGAGTTTTATGGATCCTAATTCCTAAGATCAAATCAGCAACCCCTAAGTCTTTCATGTCAAATTTGCTAGCGAGCATACGCTTCGTAGCATTTACATCGACAATATCTCTACTCATTATCAACATGTCATCAACATATAAACAAACAATGACTTCATGATTTGGAGTATTTTTAATGTAAACACATTTGTCACACTCATTAATCTTAAATCTATTTGCCAACATTATTTGGTCAAATTTCGCATGTCATTGTTTGGGTGCTTGTTTAAGTTCATAAAGTGACTTAACAAGTTTGCACACTTTCCTTTCTTTACCAGGAACCACAAAACTCTCAGGTTGTTCCATGTAAATTTCTTCCTCCAATTCTCCATTTAAGAAAGTTGTCTTGACATCCATTTGATGGATTTCAAGATCATATACGGCCGTCAGTGCCACTAACACCCGAATAGATGTTATTCTTGTTACCGGCGAGTATGTGTCAAAGTAATCAAGACCTTCTTTTTGTCTATAACCTTTGACCACAAGTCTTGCCTTATATTTGTCAATAGTTCCATCAACTTTCATTTTTCTTTTAAAAATTCCTTTTGATCCTAGAGGTTTATTTCCAGGAGGAAGATCAACTAATTCTTATGTATGGTTGTTTAAAATTGATTCAATCTCACTATTGACTGCCTCTTTTCAAAATGATGAATCAGAAGATGACATCACTGCTTTAAATGTTTGAGGCTCATTTTCAAGCAAGAATGTCACAAAATCTGGTCCAAAGGAAGTAGATGTCCTTTGACGTTTGCTACGCCTTGGATCCTCTTTACTTGGTGTACTTTCTTTTGGTTCTTCCCGCAGACGTTTAGATCTTTCACTTGACGACTCACATTCAGTTTTATACGGATAAATATTTTCAAAGAATTCAGCATTATCTGATTCAATTACCGTATTAACATGAATTTTGGGATTGCCCGATTTGTGAACCAAAACACGATAAGATTTGTTGTTTGTATCATAACCAATAAAAACACAATCCACAATTTTTGGTCCGATTTTTACCCTTTTGGGCAAAGGAACTTGGACCTTTGCTAAACACTCTCACACTTTGAAATATTTCAAGTTGGGTTTCCTTCCTTTCCATAGTTCATATGGAATAGATTGTGTTTTGTTGTGGGGCACCATGTTGAGTATTCGATTAGCTGCAAGAATAGTTTCCCCCCACAAGCTCTGCGGTAAACCGGAACTTATTGATAAAGCATTCATCATTTCCTTTAATGTTCAGTTTTTTTCTTTCCGCAATTTCATTTGATTGTGGTGTGTAAGGGGCAGTAGTTTGATGAATAATTTCATATTCTAAGCATATCTCTGCAAAAGGAGATTCGTATTCTCCACCCCTATCACTTCTAATCATTTTTATTTTTTTATTCAATTGATTTTCCACTTCGTTCTTGTATTGCTTAAATGCATCAATTGTTTCATCCTTACTATTAAGCAAATACACATAACAATATCGAGTGCACTCGTCAATAAAGGTTATAAAATACTTTTTCCTACCGCAAGATGGTATTAACTTCATATCACATATATCTGTGTGGATTAAGTCTAAAGGATTTGAACTCTTGTCAATAGACTTATATGGATGTTTAACAAACTTAGATTCAACACAGATTTCACATTTTGATTTATTACACTCGAATTTTGTCAATACTTCTAAATTAATCAATTTCCGCAAGGTTTTGTAGTTGACATGTCCCAAACGAACATGCCATAAATCATTTGACTCCAATAAGTAAGACGAAGTGAATTCTTATTAATATTGTCAACAACCATTACATTGAGTTTGAAAGGCCCTCGATGAGGTAGCCATTTCCTATGAACATATCATTCTTACTTATTATAATTTTCTTACTAACCAGCACGCACTTAAACCCGTTCTTGACGAGTAGTCCAGCTGAAACTAGATCCTTCCTAATTGTTGGAACGTGCAGAACATTGTTGAGAGTCAGCACCTTGTCGGAAGTCATTTTCAGAAGTATCTTCCCATATCCTTCAATCTTGGCTGTTGCAGTATTTCCCATAAACAGTTCCTCTCCGGGTCTAGCGGGAGCGTAGGCTGCAAATGCTTCTTTTACAGTGCAAACATGTCGAGTGGCACCAGAATCAAGCCACCACTCCTTTGGGTTTTCAACCAAGTTGCACTCCGATAGCATTGCACACAGATCATTCATATCATCATTCTTTTTCACCATATTAGTTTGTCATTTTCCCTTGTCCTTTTTCGGGAGACGACAATCTGGGGCTTTGTGGCCAACTTTCCCACAATTATAACAGTTGCCCTTGAATATTTTCTTGTTAGGATCCTTCTCCTTTCCAGAAGGCCTCTTCCTTTTCTTGTTCTTTTTCGGAGCAGCATCTTCAACGATATTTGCCCCTTCAATCGGTGAACTCTTACGGTACCTCTTCTCAGCGATTTTGTTATCTTCCTCGATCTTGAGACGAATCACAAGATCCTCCAAAATCATTTCCTTTCTCTTATGCTTAAGATAATTCTTGAAATCTTTCCATGAGGGCGGAAACTTCTCAATCATTGCAGCCACTTGGAATGCTTCATTCACTACCATACCTTCAGCAATAAGGTCATGGAAGATAAGTTGAAGCTCTTGAACTTGGGTTCCAACGGTTTTTCCATCCACCATTTTGTAGTCTAGGAATTTGGCAACCACAAACTTCTTCAAGCAAGCATCTTCGATTTTGTACTTCTTTTCAAGTGCACTCCATAGTTCTTTAGAGGTCTCTACTGCACTGTAGACGTTGTACAAGTCATCTTCTAAGGCACTCAAAATGTAGCCTTTGCACAAAAAATCAGCATGTTTCCAAGCCTCATTAACCAGGAATTTTTGGTTGTCAGGCATGTCGGCGGCAAGCACGGGAGGGTCCTCACTGGTGAACTTTTGCATACCAAGGGTAGTAAACCAAAAGAACATTCTTTACTGCCATCCTTTAAAGTTGGCACCGGTGAACTTCACAGGTTTCTCAGCCGGTGGCACATCGGTACAGTTTGTAGGAGTAACCGCTGGTGCAATATTCGCAGAGGGAGTTCCAGTCGCAGAGGGAGTTCCAGTCTCAATTGCCATTATTTGTTTCACTGTCAAATCGACAAACTGTTTTAGTTAATAAAACCAGAATAACAATTAAATCACAAACTTAACGATGAAGATTTTATTTCTTCAAATCGCAGTATAATTATGAACTTTGGTATTCCAACGAAGTTTTTATATCTTCGAGTCATAATACTAATATTCATATGGAGTAGAAAACTACACAAGTTTTAATCTCCTTAAACAGAATACAAATTATAATATTATAAACTAATTTCCTTAAGATTGTTGGCAAAATAATCTGTATAAGTTTAAATAAAGTTTCAACACAATCTGTAAAACACTTAGTAAAACAGATTACACAATATAAAATACTTAACAGTAAAATACTTAAAACCAGTAAATGAAACTGGAATAAAAATATTTTTCAGAATATAATCGAGCCCACTTAGTTAAAGTGTGTCCTTAAGGAAATTATTCCCCTCAAAGTACTCGAGGTTGATGGAATATCTCCTCCCAAGATAGAACGATTATCTTACCAGAATAGTAGTACTCCAAATTCAGGTAGCGGCGAACCACTCAACGGCAGTGTATCACAAAGAATAAAACAAGAGAGTTTTGGAGAGAAATATTTTATTTCGTTTTTTAGCGCAGGAAAAAAAAATCGTTGTGAATTTTGGAACAAATCAAGAATTTATAGCAGTTGGAGGTACTGATTCTGAATGTTTGCAACCATTCAGACCAGTCACTAGGTTTTTTGGAGGGAAATTCAAAAATATCTGGGAAGAGAGAAACAGACCGGGTCGGTCACAAGTCGCGGGTCAGGATCGATCCGCATTAGATGTTTTTGATTATTTAATTAAATAATTAATTAATTAAATAATTAAAAAAAAGTTTGTTCAAAAATATAATCGATCAATCTTTGACAAATCCAAATCCAAATCAAAATCCAAAGTCGAGCAAGCGACGACAACGGCGTGAGGGGTCCTTGCCCCCTCAACTCTTTTAGCAACTAAAGAAGGTGTAATGTAATATATACACCTCTCTTTTCCTTTCTTTTTCCTATGTGGGACAAATATTTAACCAAAATAAAAGGGATATTTTATATTCCTTTCACTTTTCATTCCATCATTTTTCATTCACCAATATCAAAACTCTAACAGTTTCACGTTAAGAACTCATGTTTACGATGAAAAGGATTACCACACATGTGTGACATGAGTCAAGATTGTTAAACCTTTACTTTTGATGTATGAGGAATATTAAGCTTCTAAGTTCTAACAGGGCAAGCATGCACCCACCCAATATCGACCACATTCATCTTTCACCCTATTGTTTATTTTAACATCAACATTTTCTTCTTTAAATATTCATATAGTGCTTCTTCCTTTAACATAAAAAAAATGAAATTCGAGTACGTGGTCCACTAAAGTAGTGATAATTTAAAAGCATATCCAATTATTCATCTCTATGATCATTTTGATTATACAGTTATGTTCTTCCCACTAAAAGCAAATCGGAACTGGTCACTATTCTTACATTTGTAAGATTATGAAGATGCCAGGAAAATTATATTTCACACTTTTTCCCACTAAAAACTTTGAATTAGTTGCAAACAAGACAAGTCCAAGTCATACATCTAATCTATGTAGTTTGGACAAACATTGTCTTTTAAGTGTGTCCATTAGTTTCACTCCGTCCGTACAACTATCCAGATAACCCTAACAATACTCAACCTCAAGTATCTCAAAGTAATCAAAATGGTCCCAAAATTAGGGTAGGAAGTTAAATTCCACAAAAATCAAGAAAATTGCTGCAACTAAATGTAGATTTTCCATAAATAAATTATTTTAATTTAATTGAAAAAGAAAGAAAAAACCTAAACAGACGCACACCCAACTGATAACTGAAAATAACCGGCGAATGTATAATATATGTATAATCCATATATAATGTGTATAACCGTGGTCCGTCTATAAAATCGGCTAATATAAGTAAACAATGAATCTGACAAGCTAATTGTGTAAAGATCTCAAGAAAAAGAAATTAGAGAAGAATTCATTTCTTTCCTATATGAGACTTCTAAATAAAGTAGATCTGCTTGAACAACTGGGTTTCGGGATTCTTTTACATTAAAAGGTGCATGTATATACCAAGTGAAATTTCCTGACTAATTCAGTAATAGCACACGGTAATTATGGGGGCAGTCTCATAATTAACTCCCTTCATTATTATTATTTGATTATATAATATTATGTAATTAAGTAGCATCTCCTAATTTAGATTAATCAAAGGTCTCTTATTCTACGAAAAATTGGGCAGCACTTCCCCTGTTTCTACGTATTTTTCCACCTTTTTCAAGGCCCGAAATCAATAACTAATTGCCACATTTAAGGCGCAATAATACAGCAAGTCAAAGGGGATTACACGCCTAACTTGACGTGTAAAATTCAACCCCTTAATCTACCAAAGCTGTCCATAATACTAGTCCATAGTCCAATGTAAAAACAGTCCATAGTCTAATGTAAAAACAGTCTGAAGTCCAATGTAAAAACAGTCCAAGTCCTTTAGTTGGTGTTCTTGGCCAACTACTACAATCAAAACTGTCCAGTTTTCGGCTAGCATGTCAATACTTGTTTCATTACTTCTTTAATATTCCAACTTATATTTCAATCTTTATATAAGTTACATTAACTTGTTATTAACAAGATTCCTTCATGTCAACAAGTAATAGGTAATGTTTTAACAACTTTAATGGCCAGCATGCCAATTCTCGATTTTAACAACTTAATGGCTAGCATGCCAATTTCGGTTTTTAACATCTTTAATGGCTAGCATGCCAATTTCGGTTTTTAACATCTTTAATGGCTAGCATGCCAATTCTTTTCAATCTTCCTTCCACATATCATATAATCAATCATATACTACTAACATATGTAATTTCCAACTTCACTAAAAGGACAAAGATTATTACCTCAATAAGCCCAAAATTTTCCAAGATATAAGTCGATCCTTAGGAATCTTAGCTCCTATTCCTTACGTTCTAATCCACTCCAAGCAACCCTTAGAAGTTCCTAACCAACTTCTCTTAACACTTCATCCAAAAAATGAAGATCACCTTAGGGTTTCACTTTGCGACTATCGGATTAACGTAGTACTTCCGGGATTTTTGTGTTGGGATATCTTTAGAACACTAAAAGGGACACTTGGTTTAAGTGTTGGGATTTATCAACAACAATTGAAGAATTGTTCCTCAATTAGGGGGTGTGGCCGAGAGCTCTAACAAGGGAGGGAGTATTGTTCTTGAAATTTTTTTAAGTGATGAAGTCTTCAACCCTAAGGTGTGTATATATAAAACAACCAAGGGCTAGGATCAAAGCAAGTGTGTGGTTGAGATTGGGGACAAGTGTGTGTGGGTCCCACAAGCCACTTGTCCAACAAATATCTCAAGACACTTGTCTTGCCACTTGTTCTCAACAATCTCGCCCAACATGGGCCATATGGGGTGACACGTGTCGCCATCCTATTGGTCCAAAATATTTCATCTCTCCAAAGTCTCAATAATTGGTCAAATATCGAAAACCTTGTGGGCCCCACAAAAACGTAAAATTTCTCGGGTGGGCCCCACATGACCAAATCTCGAAATAAAATTCCATAATTCTTATAAATTTTATAAGTCTCAATTACCAAAATTGAGAATCAAATTCCCAATAATAAACTTTTTTCCTTCACGTGGTTCGGAATATTTTCCGTAGGAAAAATAAATATTTCTTCCTTTTCGAACTTAATGTTGTATTCTCATACGTACGTCCTCACATACATACCCTGGAACTACGGGGTGTAACAATGATAAATATAATGCTCTTATTAATAATAGGACTTGGGATTTGGTGTCTCGTCCTCCTGATGTTAATGTGATTCGGTCTATGTGGATTTTTAGTCATGAAGAAAAATCTGATGGTACATTTGAGTGGCATAAAGTCCGTCTTGTAGGTGATGGAAAAACTCAACAGGTTGGTGGGAACTGCGGTGAGACTTTCAGTCAGGTGGTCAAATCAACAATTATCTACACAATACTAAGTATAGCTCTTTCTAAGGCATGGCCTCTACATCATCTTGATGTGAAAATGCATTCATGCATAGAGAACTCAACGAAATGGTGTACATGTATCAACCCAGGGGTTACAAAAACCCCACTTATCCTAATCATGTGTGCTTATTGAAGAAATCATTGTATGAGCTCAAACAAGCTCATCAGGCCTAGTACAAGAGGTTTGCAAATTATGTTTCTACTATTGAGTTTTCTAACAGCATGTCTAATCATTCTCTCTTCATATACCGTGAGGGTAATGGTATAGCTTACATCCTTCTGTATGTTGATGATATTATATTAACTGCTTCATCTGATGCTCTTCTTAAGTCTATCATGTCCCTTCTTAGCTCAGAGTTTGCTATGAAAGGTCTAGGGTCTTTGAGTTATTTCTTGGGGATAGATGTAACACGTCAGATGGTATATTTTTGTCTCAAAAGAAGTATGCAAAAGAGATCGTTGAACGAGCTGACATGTCCTCGTGTAAGCCGTCCTTCACTCCAGTTGATACTAAACCAAAGTTGAGTGCCACTTCCAGCACTGATGATCCATCACATTACCGCAGCCTTGCAGGAGCCCTGCAATATCTTACTTTCACGAGGCCCGACATATCTTATGATATGCAACATATTTGTCTATTCATGCATAATCCGATGGAGGATCACATGCATGCTCTCAAGTGTATTGTGTGTTATATTCAGGGAACTCTCGATCATGGTTTGCATTTATATCTGTCTTCGACAACCACTCTCATTTCTTACACATATGCAGATTGGGGTAAATGTTTGGATACCAGAAGCTCCACGTCTAGTTATTGTGTCTTTCTTGGTGACAATTTGACATCTTGGTCTTCCAAACGGCAGGCTACCTTGTCTAGGTCCAGTGCCGAAGCAGAATACCGGGGAGTTGCCAATATGATTTCTGAATCGTGTTGGCTACGTAATCTTCTTCTGGAGCTCTATTGTCCTGTTCCGAAGACGACATTGATTTATTGTGATAATGTTAGTGCGATTTATCTCTCAGGAAATCTGGTTCAACATCAACGCACTAAACATATTGAACCGGATATTTACTTTGTTCGCGAAAAGGTTGTTCGTGGACAAGTATGTGTCTTACATGTCCTGTCACGCTATCAGATCGCCGATTACAAAAGATCTTCTGTTGGTTCTATTTGAAGATTTTTGGGACATCAGCATACGCCGACCTCCCGCTTCGACTGCGGGGGTGTGATAAAATATTTGATAATAATTGTGATTTGTACATAATCTTTTCAGTATATTTTGTATATTGTATGTGTATATTTAGTTAATTACTACCTTAATTCTAGCCTAGGATGATACTTGTATTATGTGTATATTTACTACCTCTTTGGAATGAAGTAAACAAGTACATATTTCTTACAAAAACACTCTTGTCCCCAAATTATTGGGTTATGAAAATGGCAAATGAGGAATTTCACAGGTCAACTCATGAGGAGAAGAAACTAATCCATTGGGACCCTGGACAACTCAAGTTTTTCCACACGGTCCAAGCTTGACTTATGAAGTCATGCTCCACTTCTAATTACACCTTAAAAACCAGCCTTCTTTTTATAGAACCACCAAACAACCAGTAAAAGAATATACATCCTACTACTCAAGCACCACCAGTGTGGTGCGGCATCCACCTCCCAATGCCACCACGAAACTGCCAAACTGCCACCCCGATGGCCTTCACTGCCTTCCAAACCCACCTTTCTTTTTTGTCCTTTTTCACTCTGATCCTTCTTGTTCAAGCAAGACTCAACCTTTACTCACCCGATCACAGTGCTCTTTTGCTAGTCCAGAAAGGCTTAGGCATCCCTACACAACGCAATGCTCTTGAGAAGCCATGCAACTCTGTTGGAATATCATGCGAACGACGACTGACAAACAATTCATATGTGCTTAGAGTCACAAGGGTCGTCCTCAAATCCTATGGGCTGAAGGGTACTCTGTCTCCTTCCATTGGCAGACTTTCTGAGCTCAAAGAACTGTCCCTCCAAAACAACGAACTCTTTGACATAATACCAACTCAAATTGTCAGCTGCCGGAAATTGGAAATCTTGAACCTTCAAAACAACCAATTTTCTGGCAAAGTCCCATCTGAATTATCATCTCTAGTGCGCCTTCGAATCCTTGACTTCGGATCTAATGAGTTATCTGGGAACCTGAACTTCTTGAAATACTTTCCTAACCTTGAAAAAATCTCCCTTGCTGATAACATGTTCACTGGCAAAGTACCTCAATCCTTGAAATCTTTCAGAAATCTCCGGCTCCTCAACATTTCAGGGAATAGTTTCCTTGAAGGTCCAGTGCCTGTCATGAGTCAAGTTGAGCACTTATCAGCAGACTTAAATCGAAAAGATTATGTTCCTAAGCGTTACATTCTTGCTGAGAACTCAAGAAGGTCAAGTCACGGGCCTGCAATGGCACCACAGTCCAATTCAGGATATGCCCAACCTCCAGGACCTAGTACAATAGTACCAGGGCACAAACATAACAAGACCAAAAGAAAGGTAAGCGTCTGGATTATTGGATTCTTTGCTGGAGCATTCGCAGGGGGGTTGTCTGCGTTGGTCTTTTTCATGCTCTTCAAGGTGCTTATGTTTTGCATCAGAGGGAGCAGTAATGATTCAGGCTTAACAATTTTCAGTCCATTGATCAAGAAAGCCGACGACTTGGCCTTTCTGGAGAACGAAGACGGATTGGCTGCACTAGAACTCATTGGTCAAGGTGGATGTGGAAAAGTTTACAAAGCTGAGTTACCTGGAAGTAACGGAAAGATTATTGCTGTAAAGAAGATCATGGAACCTCCAAGGGATGCTGCAGAAATCAGTGAGGAAGATAGCAAGGCTATGAATAAGAAAATGCGCCAGATTAAATCAGAAATCAAAATTGTAGGTCAAATCAGACACCGGAATTTGCTTCCCCTACTGGCACATATGCCAATACCAGACTGTCATTACTTGGTCTATGAGTATATGAAAAATGGAAGCTTACAGGATGTCCTCCAGCAAGTCAGAGAGGGGACACGGGAACTAGATTGGTCGGCACGACACCGAATTGCAGTCGGAATAGCTGCTGGACTCGAGTATCTCCATATAAATCACACTCAGCGTATAATTCACAGAGATCTCAAGCCAGGAAATGTCCTCCTTGATGATGACATGGAAGCCCGAATTGCGGATTTTGGCCTTGCAAAGGCTGTCCCAGATGCTCATACACATATTACAACTTCAAACGTGGCAGGAACTATAGGATACATCGCACCAGAATATCATCAAACACTGAAGTTCACAGATAAGTGTGATATATACAGCTTTGGGGTGCTTCTAGGCGTGCTAGTTATGGGAAAGCTTCCATCAGATGAGTTCTTCCAGACCACTTCTGAGATGAGTTTAGTGAAATGGATGAGAAATGTCATGACTTCTGAGGATCCAGGAAGAGCAATTGATCCAAAGCTGATGGGTAATGGAAATGAGGAGCAAATGCTTTTGGTTCTCAAGATTGCCTGCTTTTGCACCCTGGAGAATCCTAAGGAGAGGCCTAACAGTAAAGATGTTAGGTGCATGTTGATGCAGATCAAGCATTAATTATGTAGTGGATAACTTACAGTAAATAAAAGTTGGTCAAGCAACTAAAAGAGTATCCTCGTGTCAGACTGTCGTGTATTCTGTTACATCTCCAATATGAGAGACTGTCCTTGTGTATTTTCTTACATATCCAATATGAGAAGTTTTTATGTAGCTGTATTAGAGTTCTTTGCAGAAGCGTCCTCTGCGATATTATGATACCTCAAAGAATGGTATGTCATGAGAAAGGAGTTATTTTCACTCTGTGCAGAAATTACTAATTCTCCGAGGTACTAATACAACCAATATAGAAACACTTGTATCCACAAGAGAGAGAGAGAAGAAGGTGAATTGGTCTAATAACACTCTAAATACCGCTAGATCATGGAAGATTTTAAATATGAAACAGAAAGAATATAATTATTTGATTCCTTCGTGTGATACAGCACACATTCAGAATCATTCGGGGAGAAAATAGTGTTCTAACCACTAATGAAATAACACCCGATGAACTTGTTTAGAATGTCTGGCAAAAACCTGTTCATCTTGCAGACAGAAGACGCCAATAACAAGATTGCTTGTCCTGGTAATCGCTTTGTAACAACTAAAGGTGATGTGAACTCAGCGCTAAAAGCCACAAAACACAAATCATGAATTCAAATTCTGTCTAAAGATCATGAAGATGTGTCTCCCTCCTATATGCTTTACTTCAGTTAATGGTCATAGCAAAGTATTGAAAACAAGAAATGCATCTTAGAACCTTACTTTGCAAAAACTAGTATTTCCGTTTGACCGTCTTCAATTGAAGCTCCTACGGTGGTGTGTCCTAACTCATCAATAGCATCAAATGGACTAAAACCTCATTTTGTTTAATTCCTTTTGGTTTCATGTCAGCACTAAATTACATAATATAGTCCATCTATCCATCCCTCTGTGTGCGCTAACAATCCACATTCGTTAATCTTGAACCAGATTATACACGCAATGGCAATTAACAACCTTGCTAGACTCTAATATGCCATTTAGTTCCATCTTTAAACCATTGATACAATACTTGGTATATTCTTTACCTACTTGGTTGTAATCTGAACAAATTGTGCAATTTCGCAAATTCACAGTCGCCCTGGACCTAATTGCACTTTAATTGCACTTTGTGAAGGAAAGACCAGCGAAATTCAAGCACAATGCATGACAATGGTTCTATCATTAAAAACTTCCTCAATCCATAAGACTGATTTGAAAAATAATATCAAAAATTGTGATTATCTTGAAAAAAAACTTCAGGAGCATTTTTTCCGAGAACTAACATGTGCTACAAATGGAGTACTCTAAATTCTAAGAGCACGTTTTATCAAAATTTGCTAGTTACTCCAACAGCTACAAAAGAAATCGTCCAACATCTAGAATGTTTAGAGGAGAAAAGAGGCACCCAATTTTAGGAACCCCATTTCTGCACTCTCGCAGAGACAAAGTTTTATGATTCCAGATCTCCTCAAGTACCTTAAAAATCTAAAAGTAACTGAGGAAGTATCCTCTCTAGATGAGTTGCTTCTATTGTGATACTGCCCTCCGCTTCAGCAATAGTAGCAGCACGTTGTATAGCTTCTACATCAAGGAAACAGATTTCAACATAAAAAGAATGCACGGGAAAGTTTAGCCAAGTAAACAAAATAATTTTCTTCGTTAATGGTCAAACCTGCTACGAAGATTCGGAGGAATTCAGAGCTCAGTTTCAGTGCATTTGCATTAGCTTTTAACATCAACACAGACGCACACACATGAGAAGGAAAACTCACTAACCAAGGAACGTATTCCAATATGTAACAAAGCAAAGGTCCATCACATATAAGAAAATGTAAATACCAGCATAAAAGACAGTTACCGTCTTACTGAAAGTAGACTAAATGCAGCTCTTATTAAAGGTTAGATAAGTCATTGTTATCAAAAAGGAAATACCCTTGCCAGAACCCACTTAATCTTTTAGTACATCTAAAGCCATCACAAGGAATGAGGAACTAAGCAAAACAGAAATCGAACTTCTTCATTGCCTTCCCTTTTCCTTCGAGTTATGCTACCTCATATGCCATGTAGAGACTAACCTTGGTAAAATAAAATTGAAAAACAGAGGGAAGTATATTATTTTTCTTTTCTGATGGGTAAAAGTACAAAGAAATATCTAGCTCAGAAATCCTTGCAGCCTGATATGAGTGACATTTAAACCTTGAGAATCTACCTCTAGTGCGAATTGGGGAATATCCTAACTAGATCCAGAAAGAATGTAATTCTTTCACTATTTTTCAAATTCATCTACACCAGGTAACAAGTAAGAGAATGGAATTTTAGACTGAGAATGTCTCTGTGATACATAGAATAAAGCAAACAACCTTCACGGAAAACAATAATGCAAGCTTTCCGTCTCTTTCTTTTCCCTTTTGTTTGGGCAAAAGAACTGAGAAAGTACATCTGCTCTGCAAAACTATCTTCAACGATATCTGGATTGTAGAATCGGAATTATGTTTTTATAAGTTTTTTACATGCTCTTTTTTTGCCATTGCACATCCATTAAGCACCTACCCTATATTTCTGATGTCTTACCCCTTTCTAACAGATATGTAAATGGCATCTATTCCACGATGGCTAGCTAGAAGGGGATGTTCAAATAAACTAATTGATTTCTTTTACTTTCTAATTGGTTAATTTCCAAAATATTTAGATAGATCATGCCTTAATCAAAATGAAAAAATCCAACAACAAAATAATCATCTCAAAGTATGCATCAGTAGCTAGTTCATCAACTAACACGCATATACACATCCATACAAATAAACTCAAAAGCACTCTCACTTACAAACCCTAAAACTTCCAGAGTATATTTAACCAATTGAATCAAAATCCAAATTCAAAACCATGATTCGCAGAGTCATCAGAAACGACATGCTAATTGAACACAGCACACTTGAGATGAAAAAAATATAATCCCGTAGTAAATCGGCTATTTATTGGGCAAGTTCTTACCAAAAGTAAGCCGACTTCTCCTTGATGAGCTAGCCCCAACCTACAAATACATTTCCAGCCATACACAATAATTCCAACAAAATTCGCAAATATAGCAAAATATTTTACTCTAATTTCACCGGAAAATTCAAAAAATTAGGAGAACAACAAGGAAATAATGTCAAAATGAAAGGATTGACGAATTATGTATACCTCGTTGTCCATATTCTCAGATAATTCATTCTTCCCACGCTCTGCAACAATTATTGAATAGTTGTAACGAGATCGTCGAAAATAAAAAGCAATTAAATCCTGTTTAAAGCTTGAAGAAGAAAAGGTGAAATTGAACCTGCAGCTTTTCTTTTCGAAACAAGCTTGAAGATTTCGTGGACTAAATCCTGTTTAAAGCCAAACAAAACCGTTCATATTAAATAAATACTTTCGGCAGGGAACAAATTTATGTTTGATTTAGTATTACGCGATTCGTGTGGAAAATTGAGAACAAAGAAGAAGGAATGATTACAGGATCGAAGGTGTTCTCCTTCTCCATTGGATGCTTGCTCCTTCAATTCAACAATGAATCCGCAACAACACAGTCTAGGGCTGCACAGGTTAAAACAACTCCATTTTTCAGAAAATGAGGACGGAACACGGACCGAAAATCGGATCGGATCCAGGATCAAATTTTTAAAAAATGAGGATCGAAGCCGGTCCGGTCCGAACAGATGATCCGGGATCGAATTTTGTGCATCCTACTCATAATGTAAGGAATTAGGGGGAAAAAAAGAAATTAGATAAGGACAACGAAAGCACCACCAAATCCTTATAGTGTAGTGGTAGAGCGTCAGTTTTGTAAACTGAAGGTCCGTGGTTCGATCCTGCGTGAAGGGGTGTAGTTTCATGATCATTCCTATATAATAAAAACTTTTAAAAGAAAAAAATCCTTTGTTTGCTTTTTTCTTTATTGCCTTTGGTTCATAATTCCTTGGGCGACTTTGCCAGTATTCAGAAAGGGCAGGCGATAAAATATTAAATTAATAGAGATCGATTTTGTACTTTATTGCGGATCGTGTTCTTTTAGCTATATGGCTATTTTACATTTCATGTGTTTACGTCGGGTTCGTACACACAGCGAAATTTGAAAACTTATGTTTCAAATCCGACGACGGTTGAACTGCAGTATGATATGTAATGAAAAAAATACAAACACAAAGTAAATGTAAAACTTCGACAGAAGACTTACATTATTATAGCAATCAACCAAGCAGTTGAATCTTTGTGTTTTTGTGTAGTCCGAGGGTGCACACGCAAACGTCTCTCAATTTGCAAGTTCTGAAAAACTTTGATGTAAATTGCTAAGTCAGAATGCTAGGCATTCTAACAGAACTTTAGAAGAGATTTACCTCTCTTAGGTTTTGTGTGTATGTACAATGGGAGGCAAGCCCTCTATTTATAATTGTAAACAGAGGCTTTAGGGTTTCTGTGGGCTGGGCCCAGCAAAACCCCGGACTAGCTGAAATTCGGACAGCTCAAACACGCACACGCACCGCGGTCCCACTAAAGAGGCACTGCGGTGCTGCTCTATGTTCTGGGCACCGCGGTCCTAAAATAAGACACCGCGGTCCTGTCCTATTTTCTGTCACTTTTCCCATTTCTAATGTCCCGGTCATCAACCAAACATATATGTATAATCTCCTTCTAATTACATTTTTCAATCGACAGAACATTTGACTTAGTGTTGTCCTTCAGGCCTTTACATATCGTCACTAATTATATTAGGATCTTCACTAACTCCTAGATCGCGCTGTACATTTAACCCAATATGTAAAGTTTAGCTACACAAAATATGTGAACTGAACCTATATGTGGGAAAGATAAAATCCTTTCATTTATGACACACTCAACCAAGCTTAGGATCTGTCAAGTGTCTATCCAAATGGCTTGATCATTATAACTCATCTATATTAGTTGACAACAGAACCATATCATAGACATGTCCATTGCATTGTCAATGACTTAATCAACCTAATATCATATGAGTATCTATATGAGTATCTGAGTGTTCACTCGAATATATATTCAAGGAATTAATCATAATCTTGGCTCACATACCACCTTTAACCTACTTCGTAATGCACCCAAAATAATCCGCGTTTCAACCTATAAGGCATTTGAGCTTAGGACAGGATCAAAGTACATTACTCCGTAAACAATGTGATATTGACCTCAAGTCTAAGGACTTCGATCTCCCACATGCCGATGACATTATAGACATATAACAAAACAGTACATCAGCAGGGCATACCAATACTTCAACAAATATCCATGTGTCCATCACGAGTTGTCATAACTCGTATTAAGTGAGACATACTACATCCCCTAAGGATATGATGCAGACCACATGTCGACGTATCGCATATCATCGATATCCCAATTTCGATGATCATTAGTCGAGGTAATTTAAGAGTTACGTTATAACATTAATTCTCACATCATTAATAAACACGTAAACTCTAGGGATGCATTTATAGAATATTATAAACAATCAACTAATAATTCAACAAATGCAAATGTCATAATATTAATCAACATTAATATAAATATGAATGTGTATCAAGTACATTGTGTCCTAATACATATTGTCTCTAGGACATACATATACTTTCAATCTCTCACTTGGCCTAGAGCCAATCACCAACATATCTAATACTCATGTTCTCAAAATGAGCATTATGTTTACCCAAGCTTAATGGTTTAGTAAACGGGTCTGCTAGATAATTTGTGGGAATATAATCTATCTTGATATCTTCAGCTTCCACCATCTCTCTCAGGATGTGGTACTTCCTCGGTATATGCTTGTTTTTGTTTGTTGATCTTGGTTCCTTTGCCTGTGCAATCGAATCAGTGTTGTCACAATAAATAGTTATCGGACAACTAGCACTCGAAACAACCCCTAGTTCCTTCAGGAACTCAGAAATCGTGACAGCTTCCTTAGCAGCTTCCGATCCAGCAATGTACTCCGCTTCAGTAGTCGAGTCTGTAGTAGTAGCCTGTTTGGAACTCTTCCATCTCACTGCTCCTCCGTTGAAAATGAACGTGTAACCAGACTGAGATTTGAAATCATAAACATCTGTCTGGAAACTAGCATCGGTATACCCAGTGGAAACCAGCTCATCAACTACACCATAGACTAAGAAGTAATCTTTAGTACGCTTGAGGTACTTGAGAATACTCTTGACTGCTTTCTAGTGTTCCTCGCCAGGATTCTGTTGAAACTTGCAAGTCATACTAAGTGCAAAGGCCACATCTGGCCTAGTACATGTCATGACATACATGATTGATCCTATAGACGAAGCATATGGAATCATCTTCATACGCTCAAGTTCAATAGCATTAGAAGGGCAGCCCTTCTTTGATAACTTGATGCCTTGACCCATCGGAAGACCGCCTTTCTTGGAATTCTCCATTGAAAAACGTCTAAGCACTTTGTCTATGTAGATTGACTGTGACAGTCCCAACAATCTATTAGGTCTATCTCTATAGATCCTAATTCCCAGAATGTAGCAGGCTTCACCTAAATCCTTCATCATGAAGGTTTTGGACAACCAATCCTTAACTGACTGCATGAGAGACTTATTATCTCCTATTATCAATATGTCATCAACATATATAATAATAAAGACAATACCCTCATCCTTGCGTTTGATATAGACACAAGGATCCTCTTTGCTTCTCACGAAGTCAAAAGATTTGATAGTCTTGTCAAAGTAAATGCTCCAACTTCTAGAAGCTTGCTTAAGCCCATAAATGGACTTATGTAGCTTACACAAAACATTTGGTCTGGACTCGGATGAAAAACCATCGGGTTGTTTCATATACACTTCCTCAACTAGATTACCATTGAAGAATGCAGTTTTGACGTCCATCTGCCAAATGTCATAATTATAATGTGCGGTTATCGCAAGTAAAATCCGAATAGACTTTATCTTAGCCGTGAAAAGATTTCATCATAATCTACGCCATAACGCTGAGTAAAACCTTTAGCCATTAGTCTAGCTTTATAAGTCTGAACCTTTCCAGATGCATCAATCTTCTTCTTGAAGACTCATTTGCATCATATGGGTTTAACCTCATTTGGCAAATCAACCAAGTTCCACACCTGATTGATATTCATAGATTCCATTTCGGATTTCATGGCTTCTTGCCATCTCTTCGAATCAATGTCTAGCATTGCTTCGTTATAGGTTCTAGGCTCGTCATCATCTGGAATATCTAGCTCATTTTGTGTTTTCACAAATAGATTTAGTCTTTTCGGAGGACGATGAGATCTAGTAGACCTATGGAGTTGATTATCTTGCAGCTCGATTCTGGTATGTTCATTCGACCAGTAGTTCTCGCTACCGTCGATCCACCAATATTAGAGCTCTCAGGAATATCATTTTCATGTCTTTCCAGAATGGGAGGAAATGCAACTGGTGCACTTGCTCCCAAGGTTTGTGCCGGAAGATCTTGCATTTCTACATTACTCCTCGCAGCACTCCCACTGGCCGAAGGGGGTACCCTAAATACCTAATTTTTGACAATAACTCCCACTGAATTCTTGCATTCATCATCGGGCAAGGATTCAACCTCTTTGTTACCTTGTTCTTGAATTTCTTCAAGTTCTATCTCCGTGAAACTCTTACCCTTGTAGACATATTCATCTTCAAGGAAAGTTGCATTCCTAGAAACAAATATCTTATGTTCTCCAGAAAGATAGAAATAGTATCCCTTGGTTTCCTTCGGATACCCAACAAAGTAACATTTCTCACTTTTAGATTCCAACTTATCAATGATCAACTTCTTGACATATGCAGGACACCCCCAGGGTCTCATGTGTCTAAGTGATGACTTCTTGCCACACCATACTTCATACAGTGTCTTTTCGACTGATTTAGATGGAACTATGTTTAGAACATATATTGAGGTCAAAATAGCTGTCACGACCCGACCGACGGGCCGCGACTAACGTCCTAATTGGACGTCATTACTGACCTGCCACTCTTAATCCATTTAATACAGATATCTATAGAAATTTCGGCAGCACAACGCTGCTTTTGCAACATATCCCTAAAACGGGCGAGCCGACAAGGCCGCCAAAAACAACAACAAAACAACTGTCATAATAGGCTAGCCGACTAGGTTGCCACCAACCAACATCACGTGCACAAAAGCATAAATCAAAATAAGCAAGCCGGCAAGGCTGCCACTAGATAACAACATCAAAACCCAAAGCAAGGTACAAACGCCCAACCCACAACTGTCTACAGACCTCTAAGAGTGTAATACTGACATGTTATACCCCGTAGTTCTGACCCTACGTTTGAGAGCGTACGAAAGCATGTAAGACTTAAAATTTTCAAAGGATAGGTTGACGGATTGTTCCGGACGGGTTTTAGTCAACTTTGAGGCGGGTTATGACCCGGTAAATTGAGAGTTCCTAAGTGTTTCAAAGGCCTAGGGCGTAGCTCGTTGATTCTAGATTCCAACGCAACCAACCGTTCGTCGATAGGATGTCGGAGTAGAAAGTTATGAGAGTTACAAGTTCAGTGCGCAGACGGACATAAATGCATTTCAGGCAAAGACGGCGGCATGGCCGGATGCGGCCACGCCGTAAATCGAGGGTCGGTGAGATTGCCGCGCGCCAGACATCGTGCCGCGACGCCGAAGTTCCAAGTCCGCAGAGGTTTCAGCGCCGCGCCACGCGCTGGCCGCGCGCGGATTCAGTGAAAAACTTAGGAAAATCTGATTTTCTTTTAAAAGGCCATGAGAGGGTGACAAGTATCCCCATCCGATTTTCTTGCATGCCTTATATTGACCAAGTCTTGAAGACTTGGTCATCTTTCAATCTCTCTCTCTCTCTAAATTAGCTCTCACTTCTCTCTAAAATTCCAAGGGGAATTCAAAGCCTAAGAAAATCTGAAAAGTTAAGAACAAGAAAGAAGCTTGTGGCTAGCTTGTTGGTGTTATTGTGGTGGTATTCTTGGCAAGGAGGCTAGCAAAATTGTTGGAATAAGTTTGGCTAAAGCTTTAAGGTAACACTTCTTCTCTTATGGTTAGTTATTAATGTGGCATGTGAAGAAGAAGGGATGTGTAGTAGTAAATAATGCACTTAGAATCCTTGCATGTAAGAAATGTGGTTTGGATATGAAAGAATTGGCTAAAAAGATATTATGAGCATGTTGTAGCCTAAAAACTACTTTAGAATTGTTAAGTGAATTATTGTACCTTTTGGGGCAGAATTTTACACACTCAAGTTTAGGTGTGTAATCCCCTTTGAAATGTTGGATTGTTGAGCCTTAAATGTGGCGTTTGGATGATAAATCCGGCCTTGAGAAAGGTGGCAAAGTATGTAGAAACAAAGGAAATGCTGCCCAATTTTCCATAGAATTAGGGGCTTTGAACTTAGATTATTTCTACATTAAAATTAGAGGTTAATAAACGCATTATGGTTATTATAGGTTGACATGTTACTTGCGGTAGTTGGACTTAGCAAGTGGATTGACCGAAGAGGTATGTGGAGTTTTCCTATCTCTTGAGCATGAATAGATGAAACTATGTAGTACGGTAGACGTACAAGATTTGGTATTCTTACTTGTTTTAAGTATATAATGGTTTGTTTCGTTTTAAGAATGTATAAGTCCCTTGGTTAGGGAAAAGTATGATTTTACTAAAAGTGTAGGGTTAATATAACAACTTTATGGGAAGTTGGTTTATTAGCTTTATAAAAGATTAATGAGAAGAAGTTTACTCTAAGTAAGACAAGTAAGGACAAATGATTTGATTTATGAAAGGCAAATTGATTTTAAGGCATCAATTGCCCAAAGGTTTTATGTATGAAAAAGAGTCACTTCTAAAAGAGTTGAAGTATGTAGTACTTGAGTTAAATTCCCGGTTTCCTTTTTGTTAAAGATATGGTTAAGTGCCTTAAGTAAACTAAAATGAGAGGGTATATGAACAAGACTAATAAGAAGTTATAAGTTTTCTTAACTTAATTATGATTATGATATGATGACAGTTCGAGCTAGGGTAAGAGTATATCTGAGGGGCAAGCCCCAAGATCGTTATACCACCTTCTCCAGGGTAAGAGTATGTCTGAGGGGCAAGCCCCAAGATCGTCATACCACCTTCTTCAGTGTAAGAGTATATCTGAGGGGCAAGCCCCAAGATCGTTATACTATCTGCTTCAGTGTAAGAGTATATCTGAGGGGTAAGCCCCAAGATCGTTATACCATCTGCTTCAGGGTAAGAGTATATCTGAGGGGTAAGTCCCCAAGATCGTTATACCACCTGTTCCGTGGATTTGCTCCCCACGATGCGAGGAATACCTCATGCGAGTCCTTATGGGCTTATGCGGGTAAAATAGTCCCATGCGGGCGGGTACAGCCTATGCGAGGAATACCTCATGCGGGTCCACGGGACCTATGCGGGTGAAATAGTTCCAGGAGTAGGGGTGCTTATTGATACTACGGGCGAGGTACCCTGTTTTGATCATGAAGCCCCTATTTTATACAGTATTATATACACTTGTCACTCTCATTGTTAGTAAGGCACAGTAAAAGGTATTTTGTTTGTCTTCCATGGCTCCAGCTTACTTTTAGACTTATGATATCATTATTACAGTATTTTCCAGCTTTACATACTTGGTACATATTGTATCGACCCCTTCCTGGGCCGCTCATGCCGCAGTAAGGGTAAGCGATTGTGGATCCTCGTTCTTAGGATCACCGCTCCTGTCGAAGCTCCATTCCTCCTAAGCTTGTTTATCGTACGGATATTCCCACGATGCTATAGGTATTTTGTACATTCGTGGTATGGCGGCCGTCCGCCACGCTTATCATCTTTAAGTCCGTGGTCACATATATTTTGGGCTATAAGAACAAGTTGTACTTCTATACTTTAGTTAAGTATGTTTTATGGAAGCGATCTTATCTACCGCCATGATGTTTACCCTTTTTATAAGTTATGTGTTATGTATGTATGTTCACCGCTATTCTCTCGATGTATACGGCGAGTACCCTGGTAGGTACGGCCGCCCCGGCCGGGTCGTGACAAAAGTGGTATCGAGCGATTAGTCCTCGGAAAGTGTCCACGCATCGTGTCTAGTAGAGTCTTGATTATTGGTGTCGTGCACCACATCTATAATCGTGAGGTCGCAGGACATTTAGGATTAGTTTCCATTCTTTCACTCTAAGATCGTGCAATAGAGCCGAGCTATAGGTTGAACCTCCTCGATGTTTTCCTTTATGTATCGCTTATGCCTCCACGCACGCAACCGCGCCCGGCGGCAAGGCAACCGAGGTGCCGCTAGTGGGACGCGGAGAGTCACGAGGCAGCCCGGGCCCTTACCAGATGATGTTTAGAGGCGCCGAAGTTCCACGTCGTCGCCACCTCGCAGATTTCGAGGCGTGAGCGCATCGAGACCGCGATGCAGACGAGCCTCGCCCCACGTGGTCCGAGTACGAGATTACGGGAACGAGATTCTGCCATCGACAAAGATAGCGGTGGCGACACGAGCAGCGCCAACCCAGAGCCGATAGTTCTGATTCGGATTTCTGGTTGTCACCCACCCGAAGTTCTATGGTTCGAGATTTGAGGAGGATCCGCAGGAGTTTGTCCGGCGATTCTACAATGGACCACGCAGTGCTTAGGGCATCGGAGATCGAGTCATTATACTAGCTTTACCTACTGGCGATATTGGCTGAACTGGTTTGAGTCATGGGTGTTGTCGAGAGGTGAAGATGCTCTTCCAGCTGTTTGGGAGGAGTTCACAGAGGCTTTCCTAGACCACTTCTTTTCCTCCTGAGATGAGGAGAGCCCGGGTAGATAGATTCTTGACCTTGAGGCAGCACGGGAGGACTATCAGAGAGTACACTGAGTTTGACTCGGCGGTATGCGCGACAAAGACGTGGCCGACATGGCCGATGTGGTTCATCGATATGTGATGGGTTAAACCGTCGTATGACATCGTGCTTGGGGTGGCTCTTCACCGTGGATGGATATTGCCGGATGCAGCGCACGCGCACGGGATTGAGGCGAGAGACAGGATCGGCTAGATTTAGGCCACCAAGAGGCCGGGACGGCAGGTCTCGAGGCGATTTTCGAGGCGGCCTCGGCCAGAACTAGGTCCACATTCCACCAAAGACGCAGTGCTCCTTCTCGATTTTCCGCAGAGGTCCGATCACCGGGTTATTCAGAACAGTGTCGACTCCGTGACTTCGTGGTTTCGCGAGGCAGACCGTCACCAATCGAGACCACCTACCTGCCGGTGCGTTCGACGCGGTAGGTCTCATCCGGCGTGCCGTATGGGTTCGGAGCGTGTTACTCTTGTGATGCAGGCCATCCGAAGGATTGTCCGCCCCAGCGGCGGAAGCGCATGTCAGCCGACGGGGTCTGTTGCTAGATCTTCATCTTCGATGGTTAGACGCCCCGGAGGGCAGGGTACTTATGGGCCAGCAGGCCGCAGCAGAGGTCGTGGTAGGGGTTCCAGTTCTAGCGGTCCTCAGAACCGCGTATATGCTATGTCCAGCCGACAGGACCAGGAGGCGTCATCAGATGTTGTCACAGGTACATTGTTGGTTTCTTGCTGTGATGTATATGCTTTGATAGATCCAGGTTCTACCTTGTCCTATATATCTCCTCATATTTCCAGTAGAGTAGGGATAGAGCCCGAGTCCATAAGACCTTTTGAGGTGGCTACGCCAGTAGGTGATTCAGTGGTAGCTGAGCGAGTATATAAGGCTTGCCCTGTGACTATAAATAGTCGTCAGACTCTAGCCGACTTGATAGAGTTGGATATGACAGACTTTGATGTGATTATAGGTATGGATTGGCTGGCGTCTTGTTATGCCAATGTGGACTGTAGAGAGAGATTAGTTCGGTTCCAGTTCCATGCGAGCCTGCCATCGAGTGGAGGAATCTTGCATCGCCGAGGGGTAAGTTTATTTCTTACCTCAAGGCTAGGAAGATGGTGCGGAAAGGGTATATCTACCATATGGTTCGGGTATTCGACACTGAGGCTGAAATACCGGACCTTCAGTCAGTTCCGATCGTTAGAGAGTTTCCAGACGTATTCCCAGACGAGCTTCCGGGTATCCCTCCTGAGAGGGAGATTGAGTTTTGTATTAATTTGGCGCCAGACACTCGACCGATATCTATTCCGCCATACAGGATGACACCTGCCGAGTTGAAGGAATTGAAAGACCAGCTGAAGGATTTGCCGGAGAAAGGCTTTATTAGGCCAAGTGTTTCTCCTCGGGAGCGCCGGTTATTTGTAAAGAAGAAGGATGGGACGCTGCGTATGTGTATTGACATCTGACCAACAAGGTAACTATCAAGAATGATATCCTCCCGTGATTGACGATTTGTTTGACCAGTTGCAGGGTGCAAGGTGTTTTTCCAAAATAGACCTGCGGTCTGGGTATCATCAGGTACGAGTTAGAGAGATAGATATCCCAAAGACTGCATTCAGGACCCGGTATGGGCACTATGAGTTCAGGGTAATGTCTTTTCGTTGACCAACGCCCAAAGCGGATTCATGGATTTGATGAATAGGGTGTTCAAGCCATTATTGGATATGTTCGTTATAGTTTTCATTGATGATATCTTGGTGTATTTGCGCACAGAGCAGGAGCATACAGATCATTTGAGGACGGTATTGGGAGTACTCCAGGACCGGCAGTTGTATGCCAAGTTCTCGAAGTGCGAGTTTTGGTTAGCTTCAGTGGCTTTCTTAGGGCATGTTATCGGTGCCGATGGTATTCGGGTTGATACAGCGAAGATTGAGGCAGTCAAGACTTGGCCTGCACTCCACTACAACCGACGGAGTGCGCAGCTTTGGGCCTTACAGTTATTATCTGAGGTTTGTGGAGAAGTTTGCTTCTATTTCAAAGATTTTGACTAAGTGACTCGAGCGCTATGTTCCGGTGGACGGATACTTGTGAGGAAAGTTTCCAGTTGCTAAAGGAGAAATTGACGACCGCCCCAGTTCTTACCCTTCCAGAGGGTTTAGATGGATATGTGGTTTATTGTGACGCGTCAGGTGTCGGGCTTGGGTGCGTGCTGATGCAGCATGGAAGAGTTATAGCTTATGCATCTCGACAGCTTAGGAAGCATGAGAAGAACTATCCCACACATGACTTGAGCCGGCGCAGTGATTCATGCCTCAAGATCCGAGACATTATTTATATGGAGTTCATGTGGACATTTACACAGACCACAAGAGTCTCCAGTATATCTTCAGCCAGAGGGAGCTGAACTTGCGACAGAGACGGTGGTTGGAGCTACTTAAGGATTACGATGTTGATATTCTATACCACCCAGGGAAGGCCAATGTAGTTGCAGATGCCCTTAGTCGCAGATCGATGGGTAGTCTGTCTGATGTACAGCCAGGGAAGAGGGATATGGTCCGAGAGTTACATCAGCTAGCGAGCCTTGGGGTTCGTTTGGTTGATTCTGATAGTGATGGAATTCGGGTTCGAGAGGTTGCCGAGTCTTCCATCGTCGAGGAGGTGAAGAGGCGACAGTATGAGGATCCGATTTTGGTACGGTATCGAGATGCCGCTGTTCAGAAAGAGAGGAGTCTGTTTGAGGTAGCACCTGATGGGGTGCTAAGATTTGAGGGCCAGATGTTCCCGATGTAGACAGACTTCGCCGCAGATTCGTGAGGCACACGGTGCTCGTTATTCTATTCATCCGGGTCGACTAAGATGTATCATGACCTCGACGTGTATTGGTGGGATGGCCTAAAGAGGACGCCATGGAGTTCGTAGCACGCCCGAATTGTCGCCAGGTTAATGTTGAGCACCGAAGCTGCGGTCATTGCGAGCTATTGATATTCCGACTTGGAAGTGGGAGGTGGTAAATATGGATTTTATTATAGGGTTACCTTCCACTCAGAGGAAGCATGATTCTATTTGGGTTATTGTCGACAGGTTGACGAAATCAGCCCATTTTCTCACAGTCAGGACGACTTTTTCGGCCAAGGATTATGCTAGACTGTATATCAGAGAGATCGTGAGACTGCACGGAGTTCCTATATCGATTATTTCAGACAGAGGAGCCCAGTTTACGGCTAACTTCTGGAGGTCTTTTCAGAAGGGATTAGGGACACATGTGAGTCTCAGTACGGCGTTTCATCCTCAGACCGACGGACAGGCCGAACGCACTATCCAGACACTTGAGGATATGCTGCGGGCTTGTGTTATTGATTTCAGGGGTAGCTGGGAGGATCATTTACCTCTTGTGGAGTTTGCTTACAATAACAGCTACCATTCCAGTATCCAGATGACGCCTTATGAGGCCTTATATGGGAGGAAGTGCAGGTCACCGATAGGCTGGTTCGAGGTAGGGGAAGTACGGTTAGTCGGGCCAGACTTGGTTCAGCAGGCAGTGGATAAGGTGAAGCTTATCCAGAACGATTGTTAGCGGCTAGTCGACAAAAGTCGTATGCAGATCATCGGCGTCGACACTTAGAATTTGAGATAGATGATTGGGTTTTCCTAAAGGTATCGCCCATGAAGGGCGTGATGAGGTTTGGGAAGAAAGGGAAACTTAGCCCAAGGTACATTGGGCGTGTCGATTGTCCGTAGGGTAGGCGAGTTTATGAGTTAGATCTGCCGTCCGATTTGGAGGCGGTACACCCGCTTTTCCATTTGTCCATGTTACGAAATGTATCGAGATCCATCTAGAGTGCACCCGGTTCATGATGTCCAAGTGACAGAGGAGTTATCGTATGAGGAGAGTCCCATAGCGATACTCGATCGACAGGTTAGGCGACTTCGGACGAAGGACGTGGCTTCCGTCAAGGTCTTATGGCGGAACGAGAACAGGGAGGAAATGACGTGGGAAGCAGAGGATGACATGATGAAGAAGTACCCTCACCTATTTCCTATACCTCCAGGTAACCCACTTTCCTGCTTGTTAGTTTTGATTTAGCATTTACGCTTAAGTATGTTGTGGCTCGTGGAGCTTCTTTATTTGCAAAAGAATAGTTAAGAGGGTCTATGTCGATATTGTGATTTGAGTAAGCCTAGAAGGAACATTCGGGACGAATGTTTCTAAGGGGGGGGAGAATGTTATACCCCGTAGTTCTGACCCTACATTTGAGAGCGTACGAAAGCATGTAAGACTTAAAATTTTCAAAGGATAGGTTGACGGATTGTTCCGGACGGGTTTTAGTCAACTTTGAGGCGGGTTATGACCTGGTACATTGAGAGTTCCTAAGTGTTTCAAAGGCCTAAGGCATAGTTCGTTGAGTCTAGATTCCAACGCAACCAACCGTTCGTCGATAGGACGTCGGAGTAGAAAGTTATGAGAGTTACAAGTTCAGTGCGCAGACGGACAGAAATGCGTTCGAGCAAAGCGCGGCATGGCCGCGGCCGATGCAGGGCCGCGCGCCGAAATACCGAGGGGTCGCTGAAGTTGCAGCGCCAGATGCCAGGGCAGCCGCGCGCGGAAGTTCCAGAGTCCGCAGAGGTTTCAGCCACGGCCGGCTGAGCATGGCGCGCAAGGAGGATTCCAGCGGAAAACTTAGGAAAATCGGATTTTCTCTTTTAAAAAGGCCATGGGAGGGTGACAAGTGTCCCCCCCATCTGATTTTCTTGCATGCCTTATATTGACCAAGTCTTGAAGACTTGGTCATCTTTCAATCTCTCTCTCTCTCTCTCTCTAAATTAGCTCTCACTTCTCTCTAAAATTCCAAGGGGAATTCAAAGCCTAAGAAAATCTGAAAAGTTAAGAACAAGAAGGAAGTTTGTGACTAGCTTGTTGGTGTTATTGTGGTGGTATTCTTGGCAAGGAGGCTAGCAAAATTGTTGGAATACGTTTGGCTAAAGCTTTAAGGTAACACTTCTTCTCTTATGGTTAGTTATTAATGTGGCATGTGAAGAAGAAGGGATGTGTAGTAGTAAATAATGCACTTAGAATCCTTGCATGTAAGAAATGTGGTTTGGATATGAAAGAATTGGCTAAAAAGATATTATGAGCATGTTGTAGCCTAAAAACTACTTTAGAATTGTTAAGTGAATTATTGTACCTTTTGGGGCAGAATTTTACACACTCAAGCTTAGGTGTGTAATCCCCTTTGAAATGTTGGATTGTTGAGCCTTAAATGTGGCGTTTGGATGATAAATTCGGCCTTGAGAAAGGTGGCAAAGTATGTAGAAACAAAGGAAATGCTGCCCAATTTTCCATAGAATTAGGGGCTTTGAACTTAGATTATTTCTACATTAAAATTAGAGGTTAATAAACGCATTATGGTTATTATAGGTTGACATATTACTTGCGGTAGTTGGACTTAGCAAGTGGATTGACCGAAGAGGTATGTGGAGTTTTCCTATCTCTTGAGCATGAATAGATGAAACTATGTAGTACGGTAGACGTACAAGATTTGGTATTCTTACTTGTTTTAAGTATATAATGATTTGTTTCGTTTTAAGAATGTATAAGTCCCTTGGTTAGGGAAAAGTATGATTTTACTAAAAGTGTAGGGTTAATATAACAACTTTATGGGAAGTTGGTTTATTAGCTTTATAAAAGATTAATGAGAAGAGGTTTACTCTAAGTAAGACAAGTAAGGACAAATGATTTGATTTATGAAAGACAAATTGATTTTAAGGCATCAATTGCCCAAAGGTTTTATGTATGAAAAAGAGTCACTTCTAAAAGAGTTGAAGTATGTAGTACTTGGGTTAAATTCCCGGTTTACTTTTTTTTAAAGATATGATTAAGTGCCTTAAATAAACTAAAATAAGAGGGTATATGAACAAGACTAATAAGAAGTTATAAGTTTTCTTAACTTAATTATGATTATGATATGATGACAGTTTGAGCTAGGGTAAGAGTATATCTGAGGGGCAAGCCCCAAGATCGTTATACCACCTTCTCCGTGGTAAGAGTATGTCCGAGGCAAGCCCCAAGATCGCCATACCACCTTCTTCATGTAAGAGTATATCCGGCGGGCAAGCCCCAAGATCGTTATACCATCCGCTTGGTGTAGAGTATATCCGGCGGTAAGCCCCAAGATCGTTATATCATCTGCTTCAGGGTAAGAGTATATCTGAGGAGTAAGTCTCCAAGATCGTTATACCACCTGTTCCGTGGATTTGCTACCCACGATGCGAGGAATACCTCATGCGAGTCCTTATGGGCTTACGCGGTAAAATAGTCCCACGCGCGGGTACACCTATGCGAGGAATACCTCATGCGGGTCCACGGGACCTACGCGGTGAAATAGTTCCGGAGTAGGGGTGCTTATTGATACTACGGGCGAGGTACCCTGTTTTGATCATGAGGCCCCTATTTTATGCAGTATTATATACACTTGTCACTCTCATTGTTAGTAAGGCACAGTAAAAGGTATTTTGTTTGTCTTCCATGGCTCCAGCTTACTTTTAGACTTATGATATCATTATTACAGTATTTTCCAGCTTTACATACTTGGTACATATTGTGTACTGACCCCCTTCCTGGGCCGTTCATGCCGCAGGTAAGGTAAGCGGTGTGGATCCTCGTTCTTAGGATCACCTCCTGTCGAAGCTCCATTCCTCCTAAGCTTGTTTATCGTACGGATATTCCCTGATGCTATAGGTATTTTGTACATTCAGGGGTATGACGGGGCCCTGTCCCGCCACAGTTGTCATCTTTAGAGGCCTGTGGTCACATATATGTTTTGGGCTATAAGAACAAGTTGTACTTCTATACTTTTGGTTAAGTATGTTTTATGGAAGGCAGTCTTATCGGCTGACCAGTGATGTTTACCCTTTTTATAAGTTATGTTATGTATGTTCCCGCTATTCTCTCGATGTATACGATGCGGTACCTGAGGTACGATCGCCGGCCGGTCGGGTCGTGACAAAAGTGGTATCGAGCGATTAGTCCTCGGAAAGTGTCCACAGACCGTGTCTAGTAGAGTCTTGATTATCGGTGTGTCGTGCACCACATCTATAATCAGGAGGCTGCAGGACATTTAGGATTGGTTTCCATTCTTTCACTCTAAGATCGTGCAATAGAGCTGAGCTATAGGTTGAACCTCCTCTGATGTTTTCCTTTATGTATCAGTTATGCCTCCACGCAAGGCAACCGCGGCCCAGAAGGGCAAGGCAACTGAGGGTGCTGCTAGTGGGACGCGGAGAGTCACGAGGGCACAGGCCCAGTCCTTTTCGATCAAATAGGGGAAAAGAGAGGAGAGGAGTAAATTTGTTTTTGTGTGGAAGAAATGAAATAGTTAGGGTAATTATTAGGAATTTTCAGATTTCTTAATAATACACTTTAGCCCCCCTAGATGCCACACTTTGCCCCCTCTAAGTGTTTATTTAACTAAATCAACCCCACTTCTTTTAATCTAATTTCTCATTGCCTTAATTTCTTATCATTGTATCTTATATACCTTACTAACTCATAACGAAAAATATATATATTTATTTATACCACCATTTCTAAAGAGATTTCCGGCGTCACATTCGTCATTGCCAAAAATTAATCCGTATTAGCACGTAAAATATATGTAATTTCAAAAATTGGAAATCTCAATCCTTAATGACGTTCTAAATCTTTGTCTTAACTTACGAGGTGTAACATTCTTCCCCCTTTAGAAACATTCGTCCTCGAATGTTCATAACAAACCTTATGTGCTAGAAATTTCGGTAGAGTCTCCTCTATAACTATGTCTATCCCTCCCTTATCAGCAACCAACCAATAAATGTCACACAGGGCCACAATATCACACACATATACAATTTACCAATATTATGATCAATTAAGGGAGTTAGATCGAATTACCTGGGGGCATAGGGAATAAGTGAGGATACTTCTTCTTCATCTCGTCCTGTGCCTCCCAAGTCATTTCCTCTCTATTATTGTTTCGTCATAATACCTTGACGGATGCAACATCCTTAGTCCGTAGCCTCCTGACTTGGCGATCTAATATGGTCACGAGATTCTCCTCATAGGACAACTCCTCAGTCACCTGGACATCCTTCACAGGGAAAACTCTGGAAGGATCACCAATACACTTCCGTAGCATAGACACATGAAAAACTGGATGTACTGCTTTCAAGTCTGATGGTAATTCCAACTCATAGGCGACCTGGCCTACCCTGCGAATGATCCGGTAAGGCCCAATATACCTCGGGCTAAGTTTCCCCCTCTTCCCAAATCTCATCACACCCTTCATGGGTGATACCTTCAAGAATACCCAGTCGTCGATCTGAAACTCTAAGTGCCGACGCCGATTATCAGCATATGACTTCTGTCGACTCTGAGCTGCTAGTAATCTCTCTTGTATAAGTTTCACCTTGTCGACAACCTGCTGAACTATGTCTGGACCAATCAACTGAGTCTTACCTACGTCAAACCAACCAATGGGCGACCTGCACTTCCTCCCATACAAAGCCTCATACGGGGCCATCTGAATGCTAGAGTGGTAGCTGTTATTATAAGCAAACTCAATAAGTGGCAATTGATCATCCCAGCTACCTCTAAAATCAATAATACAAGCCCTCAACATATCCTTCAGTGTCTGTATGGTACGCTTTGCCTGCCCATCCGTCTGAGGATGAAATGTTGTGCTGAGACTCACCTGCGTTCCCAATCCCTTCTGAAATGATCTCCAGAAGTTAGCAGTGAACTGGGCTCCTCGGTCAGATATGATAGACATAGGAACCCCATGCATCCTCACTATCTCCCTGATGTATAATCTAGCATAGTCCTCAGCTGAATAAGTAGTCCGAACTGGAAGAAAATGGGCTGATTTTGTCAGCCTATCTACAATAACCCAGATGGAATCACACTTTCGCTGAGTACGAGGCAATCCTGTAATAAAATCCATATTAATTACCTCCCACTTCCAAGTCGGGACCTCTATCGCCTGTAGTAGCCCACCAGGCTTCTGATGCTCGATCTTAACCTGTTGACAATTCGGGCACTGAGCAACAAACTCTGCCACATCTCTCTTCATGCCATCCCACCAATATAAGCTCCTAAGGTCATGATACATTTTCGTCGACCCTGGATGAATAGAATAACGGGCATTGTGTGCCTCACCCATAACCTGCTGACGCAGTCCTGCAATGTCGGGTACACATAACCTACCCTCATACCGTAACACACCATCAGAGGTCACCTCAAATAAAGTCTTCTCCTTTCGGAGAGCTGCATCTCTATACCGTGCCAGAACAGGATCATCATACTGGCATCTTTTTACCTCTTCTATGATAGAGGACTCAGCAACTCCTCGAACAATAATACCACTATCTCCAGAATCCGCCAACCGGACTCCAAGGCTGGCTAGCCTGTGAATCTCTCGAACCATCTCTTTCCTGTCCGGCTGCACATCCGACAAACTACCCATGGATCTACAGCTGAGATCATCAGCCACAACGTTGGCCTTCCCTGGGTGGTACAGAATATCAACATCATAATCCTTTAGCAACTCAAGCCACCGCCTTTGTCTCAGATTCAGTTCCTTCTGTTTAAAGATGTATTGAAGACTCTTATGATCTGTGTAAATATCAACATGAACACCATACAAGTAATGTCTCCATATCTTCAAAGCATGAATCACCGCCACTAGCTCTAAATCATGAGTGGGATAATTCTTTTCATGTTTTCTGAGCTGTCGGGAGGCATAAGCTATAACTTTGCCATGCTGCATCAACACACACCCTAACCCGATACCTGAAGCATCACAATAAATCACATACCCGCCTAACCTCCGAGAGTCAAAATCGGGCCAAGTCAACTTATCCTTCAACAACTGAAAACTGTGCTCACAAGCATCGGTCCACTGGAACTTAGCTACCTTCTGGGTTAACCTAGTCAAGGGTGCTGAGATCAAGGCAAAATTTTTCACAAACCTCCTGTAATACCCTGCTAGACCCAAAATCGCTGCGTACTCGCAGGTGTAGTGGGCCCGCCATGTCTTCACCGCCAATCTTCTCGAGTATCCACCCGAATACCATCTGCCCCGACAATATGCCCCAAGAATGCCACTGAGGCCAACCAAAACTCACATTTCGAAAATTTGGCATACAATTGCCGGTCTTGAGGACTCGCATCGCCCTCAGTGATCCGCGTGCTCTCGCTCGCTCGAGAATATACCAGGATGTCATCAATAAATACTATAACAAATGTATCCAAGAATGGTTTGAACACCCGGTTCATTAGGTCCATGAACATTGCTGGAGCATTAGTCAACCCAAACGACATTACCCTGAACTCATAATGCCCGTATCGGGTCCTGAACGCAGTCTTCGGGATATCTGCCTCTCTAACCCGTACCTGATGATAACCGGATCGCAGGTCTATCTTCGAGAAATACTTAGCGCCCTGCAACTGATCGAACAAGTCATCAATCCTGGGAAGGGGGTACCTATTCTTGATGGTCACCTTATTCAGCTGCCTATAGTCAATGCACATCCGCAGCGAACCATCCTTCTTCTTTACAAATAATAATGGCGCACCCCATGGAGATGCACTAGGCCTAATGAAGCCCTTCTCTAATAGGTCTCTCAACTGTTCCTTCAACTCCTTCAATTCTGCAGGTGTCATTCTATAAGGGGGAATAGATATAGGTTGGGTACCTGGCAATACATCTATACTGAAATCTATCTCCCGCTTTTGAGGAAGACCTGGGAGATCATCTGGGAATACATCCGGAAACTCACTGACTATTGGAACTGACTGAAGGGCCTGTACCTCAGCCTCCGTATAATGTACCCAAACTAAGTGATAAATACACCCCTTTTGAACCATCTTCCTTGCCTTGAGGTATGAAATAAACTTACCCCTCGGCGATGCGGTATTCCCTTTCCATTCAATAACCAGTTCGTCTGGAAACTGGAATCGAACCAACTTCTCTCGACAATCAACGTTGGCAAAACAAGAGGCCAACCAATCCATACCCATAATAACATCGAAGTCAATCATATCCAACTCTATCAAATCTGCTGAGGTACGACGGCTATATATCACCACCGAACAATTCTTATACACACGCCTAGCTATAACCGAATCTCCCACCGGTGTAGCTACCTCGAATGGTTCTATTGGCTCAGGTTCTATCCCTATCCTACTAGCAACAAGAGGGGATATATAGGACAAGGTGGAACCTGGATCAATCAAAGCATACACATAGAAAAATACCGATAATGTACTGCGACAACATCCGCGACGCCCCGATCGCGCTTATCGGCAGCATACACGCGTTCGAGGACCACCAGAATCGAACTCGCCACGCCTCGCCACGCCACCGATGTCCGAGTACCACGCCTGATGGGCGATAATCGTAGATGACGATGAACCGACAATAGAACCCGTAGGCTGAGCCATAGTACATGTGACATCTCTATACGGACACTCCCTCTGTCTATGGCCCTGACGACCGCAGGAATAACAGGCTCCGGAAGTAGCATGACACTCCTCAAAATGGGTCATACCACATCGAACACACCGAGGCAAAGGTGACCTCGCCTGACTAGGAACCCGAGACATGTGTGAACCCGAAGCTCTAGAACTCTGACCGAACCCCGACCGATCATACCTCCTACCAAGATCGCGGGCGAGCACTCAGGCCGGGCCGAGGAATACCGTATGTCGCCGAGGCCGCCTCGAAAATCACCCGAAGACCCAGCTGATCTGGCCCTCTTATGCTGGCTCCTCCCATGGTCTCTATCCAACCGTCTTCCTTTGTGTCGCTCCTCGATTCCCTGCGCAAATGCCTTATACGAGCAATATCCATGCTTGGCTGCAACGCTGCTGTCATGTACCCATCAATAAGATAGTGGTCTAACCCCATCACGTAACGGTGTACCCTATCTGCCATGTCTGCTACCATAGTAGGTGCGTACTGGGCCAAGGAGTCGAACTCCAAGATATACTCTCTAACCGTCCTCCCATTATGTCGCAACTGTAGAAACCTGTCGACTCTTGCCCGTTTCATCTCTGGAGGCAGAAAGTGGCCAAGGAATGCTCCTGAAAACTCATCCCATACTGCAGGAGGAGCACCCTCGCCCCTAGACAACTCCCAGGACTCAAACCAGTTGACTGCTATATCGCGCAACCGGTATGAGGCCAATATAATCGACTCGATCTATGGCCGGATCACCTCAATGTCCCATGTCGGCGGATGAACTCACGTGTCACGACCGCACTGAGGCCCGTGGATCGTGCCTTACCCCGCACCCAAGTAGCCATACATCGAGTAATCACGAATATAAAACAAGACATGAATAAAGTGAAGTGAAAATGCTTATTCGAGAAAACTTGCCATGCGGCGTATATAAATATCAACTAGAATAAGCATATCCTTTTTACAATTCTGCCCACAACAAGATTTCATGCACTTAAGAGTGATATGACAATAATGGTGGACAGGCCCGCCATACCTCGAATGTAAGCACCTACAATGACAGGACTATACCATCGATAAGCCTCCTAAGAAACGGAGCTTCCCAAACGCCGAATCGTGACTCGAGAGCTAGGATCAACGATCGTGTACTTACCGCGACATTTAACGCACCCAAGGAGGTCGATAACAGTACCAAGTATGTGAAATCAAAATATCAGAAATGAAATCATAGTAGTCTATATAAAGCAGAGACATGTATGATAACCAAACTACGCTTCAATAAATAAGCAAATATGTCAAGTCGTGACTCACGCCTCTAAAAGTCATCACTCAAATATAACTATGGGTCTCACGCCCACAACATCAATCAAGAGTGAAATAGATATATCAGAATCGGTCTTTTCTAGGCCGCTAATGATCGGCAAGGCCGATCGCCATAAGATCATTATGCGCCTAATCTCGACTTCCGCACTCGCATAGTCACACATAGACCGCGATAGTCGTATAGACCGCGACGGTAGCTAACCCTGCACTCCTCGACTCCCGCAATCCGCATAGTCTCAATAGACCGCATAGTCACATTGCATCGTATAGGGCATCCCCGTGACGGGATAAAACACCGAATGATCAATCTCGGAGCATACCGGGTCCGCATAGTCACATAGACCGCATGATAGCCATATAGACCGCATCAAGGGTGGCAAGCCCTCGGTATAATAAGTCAAGGGGGTATGTGATATAATAACATAACAGCTTATCGTTAAACAACATAAGCACAACAAGGGAAACCCCTTTACACAAACATCACCAGATACTAACACACGTAGCATCCTAACATGTTTACTTATCAAATCAACAAGAAAGTATTACAAGGCTATCACAAACCAACACAATCAAGTTATTCACGCAAGGTACTTTCTACTTTATGTTAACACTTTCGGGTTTTTATCCCCAAAGTACTTCATACATTAACTCTTTAAAAGATCCGTTTCAAAAGTCACACCATACCCGTAGTATTAAAATAGAGTGACTATCTTTTTTTTTAGTAAACCAAAACACTTCCTTTTGTAAAATCAATTAACAACATTATTTTCCAAACGTTCAAGTTTGCCTAATTTCAAATGCTCAAGTTTCTCATTTTCGAAAGGTTTCGTAGTTCATAGTTTTAATCACTTAATGATATAATTCTCCTTTAAACGATTTGAGAAACATATGCCTTATATGTGAGTAGGTTATTCTTGTTTATAACAATCTTATTAAAGCAGCCATGATCTAGGAAATGTAATATCATTTTGTCTCATCTTAGCTTCTATGCAGATGGAGGTTTCTACTGTTTTTAATAATACTTAATTATTCAAGACATTTCCTTTTATTAGCGCCGCAATGGTTTGTTCGATACTTATTCGATTTCAAATCAAGAAACATTATCCCATTTTAAAAACCACGTACTCATTACTCACGAATGAGGTTTCACACTTATTAACAAAATTCATATTAATTCCTTTAAGTCAAGTCTCTTATCTTTTAAGATCAAGTCTCTTAACTTCTAAAATTAATAAACCATTCTTTTTATCTTTCTTAAGCCGTTATACCTAACTTCCCATAAAGCTAGTATAACTCTTAAGTTTTAAAACCAAGTATTACTCTTCTGTTAAAAATGATTCAGTATTCTTTTGAAATGCTTCAAGATCCTTGTTATTCAGGCTTAAGTCACAAGACATTGCCGTAAGTATTATTCAGGCTTAAGTCAAAAGACATTGCCGTAATTATTATTCAGTTCACACGCGTCGCCTGCGTACTATATATATATTTAAAATATCATGCTCAAAAGTATAGGAAGAATCACATACCTCGCGACGATTATCGACTATTAGCAAAACGCTCCACGGCTATAACCCGGCTAGCCTTGACCATCTTCCAAGTAGAACATGCTACTCGCAGATCATTCAACCTATAAAGGTTATACAAGTCTATCAAAGCCTAGACTACTCTTGTAGAATATTCTTCTGATGTGATTCCAGTTCAAGTCTATTCTGTAATATCTTTCTATTACAGTTCAAATCTCTTCTATGAATCTTATATTCATTTCTATACTACTACAGTATGTAATTTCCAATTACAATAAAAGGACAAGATATATACCTCGATAAGCCCAAAATTATCCAAGTTTAATATCGATCATGAGCAACGTTTAGCTCCTACTCCGGGTGCTCCAACCCGCTCCAAACAACCCTTAGAAGTTCTACGCAACTTCTTCATAATACTCCAACCAACTATGGAGATTTTCCTTAGGGTTTCGTTTTTGTGACTGAAGGGAAGTATAATAGTATTTCTGGGCTTTTCGTATAAGTGTAACCTTGGAATACTACAAGGTATATGGGCCAAGGTATTTTGGAATAGTAACAATACTTGGAGAGTATTTCTACCAAGGTGGGGGTGTATTTTATGAGAACAACTAGGCAAAGTGGGTACCTCGCTAGCACTAGGAGGGGATTCTTTCGGCCAAGGGAGGGCTCTCGGCCAGGGCCTTCTCAAGGGAGAGGGTGTTTGGACGAAACACTACCAAGAGGGAAGGGATTTTCAAGACTTAGAAAATGGTTTGTGGATGAAGAAATGTCTTGACTAAAGGGGTATTTATAGGTCAAGCAATGGCCAACCAATGGCCAAGATCATGCCAAGTGCAAGGCAAGTGTAGGGTCAAGAGTCATCCATGTGTACCTTATCCATCTACCACACCAACTATCACAAAATATCCTACCAACTACAAGCCCTCCAAATCGTCTAATGCCGCCACAAGTCCAATTAGAGGGTGACAAGTGTCGCCTCTTGTTGGTCCAAAGTATTTCGTCTCTCGAAAAATCCGCAAAAATATAAATGACATAGCCGAATTTTCCCTTCGCAAGTCTTCTAAACGCTTCGTCGAAACGATTCTTTTCGTACTTGTGCACAAAATTTCGCCCTTGCCTAATCTTTAAGGCTCAATTTTATGCGTATGTCCTCACGCATATACTGGAAATACGGTATAACATTCTCCTCCTTAGAAACATTCGTCCCGAATGTTCCTTCTCAAGACGGATAACGATGAAGTTCCCCCTAGCTTAACAAGCTTGCAAATGCCACACATGGCCACAGAAAACACCCGCGCAAATACTGACATTCAAGTCCACGAGGAATCACCTCTAACATCACAAAAACTCCCACCCAAGGGCTAAAAGATACTCCCTCCACACCTTTTCTTTACAAACGAAATGCTCACTTCTATGTTCTTATCACATGCTCGCTTCTTCCCTTACTCGTCGTACCTTTCTCGTACACACGAACTCCTTCTCATAACTTACCACATTTTTGTTACTACTTCAGTTTCCAAAATCTCTGGGTTACTACCTCCAACTTGATCATCATTAACTGGGAATACTCTGGATGGATCTCCGATACTTTTCCGAACCTAACAACATGAAGGACCGGACATACTGCCTCCTAAGTCGGACGGCAAAAGCTAACATATAGGCAACCTGGTCTACTCTTCACATGACCTGAAAAGGCCCAAAGTAACTCGGGCTAAGTTTCCTCTGTTTTCCGAATCTCGTCACACCCTTCCGGGGTGGTACCTTCAAGACCACGTCGGCTGAACTCCAAGCGTCGTCGCCGATCATCCGTCACGACTTCGCTGATTCGGTCGCCGATAACCTCTCATGGATAGGCTTCACCCTATCCCCATCCTGCCGAAACAAGTATGAACCCACTATCTGAACTTTGCCAACATCGAACCAATCGACGGCCGTGACTTACCGCCGCCCTACGAGGCTTCGTAAGGCGATATCCGAATACTGAAATGGTAGTTATAAAATCACTCCCTCAACAGGAGGAAACAATCCTCATAGCTACCCCTGAAATCCAAACACAGGCCCGAGGGTGAATGCGATACTGAGACTCACCTGAGTTCCTCAACCCTGCCTGGTAAAACTTCCGGAAAACGAAATAGCCACAACCTGGGCTTCACTGTCTGCCATAAGGTGAAGGTAGGCACCTCGTGCAGCCTTACAACCTTCCTGATATAACATCTCGCATAACCCTCTGCCGAGTAAACGATCTTGACTGAAAGACAATACGGGCTGACCTCATTGGCCCGACTACTGGTTGAACGCATCCACGAACTCGTACGATGGTTAACTAAACTTGGGCCTAACACCCTCGTGACCCTACCACCTGGCGGGAACACCACAAAATGATCCCACCATAAAACAGGCCGCGGGTTGACCCGCGGCATGGCCTCAACCCGACCCACTCTCGCGTAAAACACTTGCTCCCTGATCCGGAACAATCTCACTAATCAAGTCACGAAAACCTAGTGGTCTTCTTAGTTCAACTACCCTCTTTCATTCCACACTACTCAGGGACTTATTATACAACTATATCTCACGTGCACTATGCACTCCGATAAGGGTCAAACACACATAAAGAAAAATTCATCTTTTTCTCGAGATGGCCTTTCCTTTAAGGTCCCTACGCATAAAGCTCTAAGGCTCACACTTTCTCTGCCCCCCAATCTTACCCGGTTAACTAACCATGATTTCTAATCACAATTAACACTTATGTTATCTGAACATAACACTTATGATACGCTTATCTTATCACACCTACAATCTCTAGAGGGTTCAAGGATATACATGTATCTACCGCTTCACTTCCCCTTTGTCGTTCTAATCAATCCTGCCCTGTTGGGCGCATAGCTTGGGAAGATGATGAACTGGTCACTGATCCTGAAGGCTGAGTCTCTACATCCGCGCCACCTTTAGTCGGACAATTCCTCGCAAAATGGCCCTGCTGGCCGTAAGTATAACTAGCTCCAACAAAAAGACGACATTCCCCGGGATGACGTCTGTCACACTGTGAACACTGGGAAAATCAATCGGTGGCTAGAACTATGTAAATCAGTGAACTAAACCACGGAGTTCGACCAACTCCTAAATACCTGAACGCCCCGAACCTGCGAGGACCACTGCTACGGCGGATGCGCATATCCAGTCTGCTGCTGAGGCGATTCGCCTCGAAAGTTACCAAAGGACCCTGCCGATCTGGCCCTCTTCTGCTGATTTTTGGTTAACCCGTTGATCCCTACGTTTCTCGGCCTGTTGTGCATAAGCCCGTATGCAGGCCATGCTCAAGCCTGACTGAAGAGCTACCATTGCACATCATTTCTTTAGATAGTCATCAAGACCCGTGATATATCGGTGCACTCTATATTCTCTGGTTGCTAAAATCCTAGCTAGTAACAGGTCCATTCCTTTGTGATCCATTTTCTTTGTTCCCGGTCGTGGAACTGAAGATTCAAATATCATGGCCGCAGTAGGAACTGCTGCCGCCGTGCTAAACTCTGCTGGGGCTGGTGACGTCGCAGAACTCCCCGAATGAAGCACCACCCCAGGTGATGATTGGGCCTGCGCCAGAATTCCTCTGTACTAACTCGCAGATCCTCGCCGCTTTGCGCCTCTTGGGCGGGTTGCCTTTACGCGAGGCATAACGGTAAGGGAAAGAAATACGTTAGAGGTCCAACTTATAACACGCCTCTAAGGCACGATCTGCGAGTGAGAACAATGGAAACCAATCCTAAATATCCTATAGCCTCACGATTATTGGTGTAGTGCGCGGCACCGATAATCAAGACACTTCGGATCGATACTGTAGACACTTTCAGGATTAATCGCTCGATACCACTTTTGTCACGACCGAACCGGGCGTGGTAGTGCCTACCCGCACCCAAGTAGCCATACATCAGAGTAATCAGCGGAATATAAAACAAGACATGAATAAAGTGAAGTGAAAAACATTTATCTGAGAAAAACTTGCCTTGCGGCATATATAAATATCAACTAGAACAGTTACATCCTTTTTTAAAATTCTGCCCACAATAGTACTACAGACCTCTAAGAGTGATATGACAACAATGGCGGGACAGGGGCCGCCATACCCGAATGTAAGCACTTACAATGACAGGACTATACCATCGATAAGCCTCCTAAGAAACGGAGCTTCCCAAACGCCGAATCGTGACCACGAGCTAGGATCAACGATCGTGTACCTCTACCGCGACATGAACGCGGCCGGGAGGTCAAGATAACAGTACCAAGTATGTGGCGAAAATCAGTAAATGAAATCATAGTAGTCTATATAAAGCAAGAGACATGTATGATAACCAAACTACGATTCCTGATAAATAAGCGATATGTCAAGTCGTGACTCACGCCTCAAAGTCATCACTCAAATATAACTATGGGTCTCACGCCACAACATCAATCAAGAGTGAAATAGATATATCAGAATCGGTCTTTTCTAGGCCGCTAATGATCGGCAAGGCCGATCGCCCATAGTATCATTATGCGTGCCTAATCCTCGACTTCCGCAGCCCGCATAGGTCACACATAGACCGCGTAGGTCGATAGACCAAGTCGGGGTAGCTAACCCCTGCACTCCTCGACTCCCGCACTGCATAGTCTCGATAGACCGCATAGTCACATAGACCGCGTAGCCGTATAGACCCGCATCGGTGGCAAGCCCTCGGATAATAAGTCGAGGGTATGTGATATAATAACATAACAACTTATCGTTAAACAACATAAGCACAACAAGTGGAAACCCTTTACACAAACATCACCGATACTAACACACGTAGCATCCTAACATGTTTACTTATCAAATCAACAAGAAAGTATTACAAGGCTATCACAAACCAACACAATCAAGTTATTCACGCAAGGTACTTTCTACTTTATGTTAACACTTTCGGGTTTTTATCCCCAAAGTACTTCATACATTAACTCTTTAAAAGATCCGTTTCAAAAGTCACACCATACCCGTAGTATTAAAATAGAGTGACTATCTTTTTTTTTAGTAAACCAAAACACTTCCTTTTGTAAAATCAATTAACAACATTATTTTCCAAACGTTCAAGTTTGCCTAATTTCAAATGCTCAAGTTTCTCATTTTCGAAAGGTTTCGTAGTTCATAGTTTTAATCACTTAATGATATAATTCTCCTTTAAACGATTTGAGAAACATATGCCTTATATGTGAGTAGGTTATTCTTGTTTATAACAATCTTATTAAAGCAGCTATGATCTAGGAAATGTAATATCATTTTGTCTCATCTTAGCTTCTATGCAGATGGAGGTTTCTACTGTTTTTAATAATACTTAATTATTCAGTACATTTCCTTTTATTAGCGCTGGAATGGTTTGTTCGATACTTATTCTGATTTCCGAAATCAGTAAAACATTATCCCATTTTAAAAACCACGTACTCATTACTCACGAATGAGGTTTCACACTTATTAACAAAATTCATATTAATTCTTTTAAGTCAAGTCTCTTATCTTTTAAGATCAAGTCTCTTAACTTCTAAAATTAATAAACCATTCTTTTTATCTTTCTTAAGCCGTTATACCTAACTTTCCATAAAGCTAGTATAACTCTTAAGTTTTAAAACCAAGTATTACTCTTCTGTTAAAAATGATTCAGTATTCTTTTGAAATGCTTCAAGATCCTTGTTATTCAGGCTTAAGTCACAAGACATTGCCGAAAGTATTATTCAGGCTTAAGTCAAAAGACATTGCCGTAATTATTATTCAGTTCACACACGTACGTCTACCGTACTATATATATTTAAAATATCATGCTCAAGAGTATAGGAAGAATCACATACCTCGCGACGATTATCGACTATTAGCAAAACGCTCCACGGCTATAACCCGGCTAGCCTTGACCATCTTCCAAGTAGAACATGCTACTCGCAGATCATTCAACCTATAAAGGTTATACAAGTCTATCAAAGCCTAGACTACTCTTGTAGAATATTCTTCTGATGTGATTCCAGTTCAAGTCTATTCTGTAATATCCTTCTATTACAGTTCAAATCTCTTCTATGAATCTTATATTCATTTTTATACTACTACAGTATGTAATTTCCAATTACAATAAAAGGACAAGATATATACCTCGATAAGCCCAAAATTATCCAAGTTTAATATCGATCCTGAGCAACGTTTAGCTCCTACTCCGGGTGCTCCAACCCGCTCCAAACAACCCTTAGAAGTTCTACGCAACTTCTTCATAATACTCCAACCAAATATGGAGATTTTCCTTAGGGTTTCGTTTTTGTGACTGAAGGGAAGTATAAATGTATTTCTGGGCTGTTCTGATAAGTGTAACCTTGGAATACTACAAGGTATATGGGCCAAGGTATTTTGGAATAAGTAATACTTGGAGAGTATTTCTACCAAGTGGGGATGTATTTTATGAGAACAACTAGGCAAAGGGGTACCCTGCTAGCACCACTAGGAGGGGATTCTTTCGGCCATGGGAGTGGCTCTCGGCCAAGGGGCCTTCTCAAAGGGGGAGGGGGGTGTTTGGACGAAACACTACCAAGAGGGGGAAGGGATTTTCAAGACTTAGAAAATGGTTTGTGGATGAAGAAATGTCTTCAACTAAAGGGGTATTTATAGGTCAAGCAATGGCCAACCAATGGCCAAGATCATGCCAAGTGCAAGGAAAGTGTAGGGTCAAGATTCATCCATGTGTACCTTATCCATCTACCACACCAACTATCACAAAATATCCTACCAACTACAAGCCCTCCAAATCGTCCTAATACCGCTTACAAGTCCACCAATTAGAGGGTGACAAGTGTCGCCCTCTTGTTGGTCCAAAGTATTTCGTCTCTCGGAAAAATCCGCAAAAAATATAAATGACATAGCCGGAATTTTCCCTTCGCAAGTCTTGCTAAACGTTTCGTCGGAAAACGATTCTTTTCGGTACTTGTGCACAAAATTTCGTCCTTGCCTAATCTTTAAGGCTCAAATTTTTGTACGTATGTCCTTACGTACATACTCTGGAAATACGGGGTATAACATCATGAGGATCATCCTCGGGCCTTGACCCGTAAAACTCCGGCGGACTGCAACTCATGAAATCTCTAACCCTCAAACTGCGCCTCGTTAATCGTCGGCCTCGCCATGAACCGTCCCGCCACTATCCTTGCCAATAACTGAACTGTCTCTCTCAAATCTCTATCATGTGCCCCTGTCTGGGGAACTGAAGTCTCAGGTACTGGAGTCTCGGATACGGGTGATGTTGCCCTCTGAGAGGGAGCCTCTAGAACTGGTGACGAGGCAGAACCCGTCGTCGGGGGCACACTCGTGAGTAGACGCGTCGGGACTCAGTAGCTCTGCAGACCGACTAGTGTCCTCATCAGATTTGCCCTTCCCGCCACGCGCGCTTCCTGAGGCATAGCTGTAAACATAGTAAACTATCAGAAGACGGATCATCCTAATAACACAGCTCTATAGGACGATCTAAGAGATGGAAGAATAGAAACAATCCTAAATGTCCGGCAGCCTCCTGTGTATAAGTATGGTGCATAACATAACCATACACAAGACTCTACTAGACACGGTCTGTAGACATTCCGAGGACTAACCGCTTTGATACCACTTTTGTCACGACCCGACCCGACGGGCCGCGACTAACGTCCTAATTGGACGTCATTACTGACCTGTCACTCTTAATCCATTTAATACAGATATCTATAGAAATTTCGGCAGCACAACGCTGCTTTTGCAACATATCCCTAAAATGGGCGAGCCGACAAGGCCGTAAAAAACAACAACAAAACAACAGTCATAATAGGCTAGCCGACTAGGCTGCCACCAACTAACATCACGTGCACAAAGGCATAAATCAAAATAAGCAAGCCGGCAAGGCTGCCACTAGATAACAACATCAAAACCCAAAGTAAGGTACAAACGCCCAACCCACAACTGTCTACAGACCTCTAAGAGTGTAATACTGACATATGACGGGACAGGACCCCGTCGTGCCCAAAATATGCATAAGTCTGAAAAATAAAGCGTACTCAAAAATAGCCGCACCGAACAAAGGAGCTCTCCAACCGCGCATGTAAATCCTAGACGGAGGGTCACCTATCTCAACACTGAACTGCGGGCATGAATGCACTTGAAAGTTCGATCACGATAGATGTATGATCGGTGTATTTTATATACACTTTTTGAGTCATTTTTAGTTAGTATTTTACTCATTTTATTTATGTTTAGTATAGTATTAGGGTCGTTTTCCTTTCTTTTGTGTCACAGCGGTAAAAAATGGAGAAATGGCGAAAAGGAGATGAAATGAGCATAAATGAGATGGAATTGCACACTAAAAGGGCCAAGAAATGAAGTCTAAGAAGTTCCGAAAATTATAGAGGAGATCAGACGAAGTCCGGACGAAAAAAGGGCGACGAGACGGAATCCGCCAGAAAAACGTCACCGGAGCCGCGGCACCTGGCAGCAACGCCGCGGAGCTCAATGTGCTGAAAGTCCCGAGAGTTGCTGATTTTCAGGCGCCTCGGCGCCGACGCGGGATTTATGAAGTCTGGGCCGAATTTGACATGTTTTCAGAATCTTAAAGGGATTACTTTTCCTACCTAAAGGGATAATTTTTCCTACCTAAAGGGATAACTTTTCCTACCTTAAAACCCTTACCTAAAAAGATTCTAATAACTTTTCCTACTTACAAATCCTTAACCCTTCACCTAAAGGATTCTTGGTCTATAAATAGTCTCTACATTATTAGAAGAATTCATTCTCCATTTCACCATTCACCACCCTACATCCACCCTTCCACCAATCCATCTTGTAAATATTCCACAACACAACTCTTGGATGCTAGAAGGCTTGGAGACTCATTCTTAAGTATTTTCTTTTCTTTCTTTTACTTTATTTCAGTTTTTATGTTGGATATTGAATTAGTTCTTGTCATGTCAATGACTAGGAACTAATTCTATTATAGGGTTTTCCATGTTAAATCACTAGAAACTTATGTTATGAATTAATGCATGGTTATGGTTATTCTTCTTCTTGTTGAGATTTATCCAATAATTGCTTTGAATGCTTGGTAATTAATTGATCACTAATTATCATTACTTATATGATTTCTAATCAAACTTCGAAAGGAGGAGGATGTGAATATTTGCTGTAAGTTGGGTAGACATATTTTGGTTTGGGATGAAAATACCTCAATTACTTGTGTAGCGTTAACGAGAGGTCTAAACACCTAATTTTACGCATGGCGCGTGACGGTGAACTAGGTTTTTGGTCTTAATCCTCCTATAGAGTCATCCTTATCACCGAAAGGTAGAAAGGAGCAATACTGGGGTTGAGTGTTTATATAGCCTTAACGGGAGTATAAAATGATTTAGTAAACCTGCTAGCTCCAAAAGAAGAAGAACCATAATTCATTGCATTAATAAGTAACATAAGCAGATAGTTGAGGAGACTTGGAAGCCCTATTCCCATCACTACTGAAGTAAACATATAGTTAATTAGCCTTTATAATTGTTAGTTATAAACAACAAAATCAATATCGGTTATCAAATAGATACCAAAAGATAGATAATTGGTACTTGAACACTAATCCTTGTGGACGATATTCGGTCTTATCAAGACTATATTACTTGTCACGATAACGTGCACTTGCGTTAAAGTGTGTGCATCTTTTCGCGCATCAAGTTTTTAGCGCCGTTGCCGGGGATTAGGCATAGTTCAATATCAATTTTATCTATTTTTAATTTCTAATTTGGTTTTATTTCTGTTTTTATTTTTATTTGTTTTTTTTCTCCAAGAACAAGTTTCTAACTTGTTCTGCGAGCATCTTTTTATCACATTTTATTGTTTTTCTTATTTTGCAGGTTAAATTCGGGAAAAAAAATATAAAATAAAATAAAATATAATAAAATCAAGACACATGGACTACTACTATCAGAGTCAGTGGAGTCATCAACAGCAGCTTAACCCACAGATTTCAGAGGAAGATCGAAATGAGTTGCAGGCAGGCATACTTATGTTCGCCAAGTGTCAGGCTCAGTTTATGGTGAGACGAGGAGTCCTCGTAAAGTTGGAGACACAAATAGGGCAATTGATGGATGAGATGAGCAATACAACTCAAGCAAATCTGCCTAGCGACATCATTATGGGAGGTGGTAAGCAAATAGAAGAGCCTGAACCACACCCAGCTGTTGAGGAATCTGGCGAGATAATTGGTGTAGAGGAAAAAGTTACTGAGATCCAATCATTCATCTTTTTGGATTCCTTGGAAAATCTTTTTCTTGTACCTATTGCAGAAGAAACACCATCAGCTGTCAATGTTGACCCCCAAAAAGAAAGTCCATATCATCAAGGGCAACCCGTAGAGTTGAGAGATGTAGGAAGATTCATTGATCCCTACATTATAGAGAGCCTAAAAGACAAGCTTGTCTTGTGTACTTGGGGGATAATTTTATGTTTGAGGCCCTTGTTTGAACAGATGGTTGCAGGAAAAGTGAGACCTGCAACAATAACTCTGCAGATTGCAAGCAGTTCGCAGAAGGATCCAATAGGCACTCGTAAAGGTTAATTGCGTCCGGCTAAAAGACGTTAAAGACAGCGCTTGTTGGGAGGCAACCCAATGTTTTTAATTATGTTATTTTAATTTCTGTCTTTAATTTATTTTATTTTGTCTTGAACAGTCTCACGGTCTTGGGTTCTTGTTTTGTGTTGTTGGATGACAGGTGGACTGAAAGCTAAAACCGAGGAAAAAGGAGCAAAAACGCTGAAAAAAAGGAAAAGCCGTCGTCAGCGCCGCGGCGCCGGAACTTCAGAAAACCATACTCCGTGTAAATTCCAGAATTTTTCCTCCTAGACCTCCGTTATGACCGCTGTGTTGTGTCAGTAAGTTGTCCATATTTTTTGAGTCTTGCACACATTGGGGACAATGTGTGATTTAAGTTTGGGGGGATGTTTTATTGTTTTTTTGAGTCTTTTTGAATTGTTTTGTGTATTTTTGAGTAATTTTTGAGTCATAATTTTTTTTTATGATCATGCATGTTGTAGTTACTTGAAACGCCCAATGAAGTAAAGTGGAATAATGTAATGGAATTAGAAGCAACCATCTGAACACTTAGGATAAATATGCCAAAAATTCATGAAATCGAACTATTTGGGGTATCTTGCTTGATTTATGCATTGTTAGTGATTAAACCTATGTGTCTGCTTGCTTGCTATTTGAGGCGAAATAGTTAGGATATGCATGTTAGGGAGATGACTCAGGCATTTCTTTGTTAGCCCTTTCTTACCATTCTTTGCCTATCCCTGACAGTCAAATTATATCCCTAGTCAGCCCCTTTGAGCCTAAAAATAAGACCTTTATTTGACACCCTATAATTCCATACTTGTGCCATAAGTGAAAAATTGAGATGTTTGGAATATAAAGTGTTGAAAAAGAAACAAAAGAGAGTAAACAATTTTTATGCACCCCAATGAAAAAGTAATAATAAATAGGCAAAAGCCTAAGTTTGGGGGTGCCTGCTATTCATCATACACCTCATTCTCTCAAAACAAAAGAGGGGAAAGATAGGTATGAAGTGAAAAAGAGAATCAAAAGAAAAGGGAAGAGTTGAAAGAAAAAGAGCTTATGGTACGTAAATTGAGCCTAAATGCCTATTTTTACCTACCCCTGCCTAAGCCTACATTACAACCCTGAAAAGTCCTGAAGATCTCTTATATGCATATCCATGATTAGTGGAGAATAGCAAGTGAACAGGCCATAGGATTTTGAAATTGACATGTATAGTTAAGTATTCTTACTTCCATTGAGCATGATTAAATTGAATTTGCGAAATATCTGACTTGAGTGTTTAGAATGCTAAAAATTCATGCTATATGTTCCTGCATATTATTCTGCTAACCTTCATGTTTTTCTAAGTAACAACAATGCAGCAAAGTGATTAATGTCGTTGAGTCTTTCTAGTTTCTTTTTCCTTGTTTCTTTATTTCTTTCTTTTGATCTTTGCTCGAGGGCGAGCAAAGGTTAAGTTTGGGGGTATTTGATCGGTGTATTTTATATACACTTTTTGAGTCATTTTTAGTTAGTATTTTACTCATTTTATTTATGTTTAGTATAGTATTAGGGTCGTTTTCCTTTATTTTGTGTCACAGCGGTCAAAAATGGAGAAATGGCGAAAAGGAGATGAAATGAGCATAAATGAGATGGAATTGCACACTAAAAGGGCCAAGAAATGAAGTCTAAGAAGTTCCGAAAATTATAGAGGAGATCAGACGAAGTCCGGACGAAAAAAGGGCGACGAGACGGAATCCGCGAAAACGCCACCGGAGCGGCGCTGGCGAAGCTGCCGCGGCGCTCAATGTGCTGAAAGTCCCGAGAGTTGCTGATTTTCAGGCGCCACGACGCCAGTCTGCAGGGTCGCGGCGCCGACGCGGGATTTATGAAGTCTGGGCCTAATTTGACATGTTTTCAGAATCCTAAAGGGATTACTTTTCCTACCTAAAGGGATAATTTTTCCTACCTAAAGGGATAACTTTTCCTACCTTAAAACCCTTACCTAAAAGGATTCTAATAATTTTTCCTACTTACAAATCCTTAACCCTTCACCTAAAGGATTCTTGGTCTATAAATAGTCTCTACATCATTAGAATAATTCATTCTCCATTCCACCATTCACCACTCTACATCCACCCTTCCACCAATCCATCTTGTAAATATTCCACAACACAACCCTTGGATGCTAGAAGGCTTGGAGACTCATTCTTAAGTATTTTCTTTTCTTTCTTTTACTTTATTTCAGTTTTTATGTTGGATATTGAATTAGTTCTTGTCATGTCAATGACTAGGAACTAATTCTATTATAGGGCTTTCCATGTTAAATCACTAGAAACTTATGTTATGAATTAATGCATGGTTATGGTTATTCTTCTTCTTGTTGAGATTTATCCAATAATTGCTTTGAATGCTTGGTAATTAATTGATCACTAATTATCATTACTTATATGATAATTAATCAAACTTCGAAAGGAGGAGGATGTGAATATTTGCTGTAAGTTGGGTAGACATATTTTGGATTGGGATGAAAATACCTCAATTACTTGTGTAGCGTTAACGAGAGGTCTAAACACCTAATTTTACGCATGGCGCGTGACGGTGAACTAGGTTTTTGATCTTAATCCTCCTATAGAGTCATCCTTATCACCGAAAGGTAGAAAGGAGCAATACTGGGGTTGAGTGTTTATATAGCCTTAACGGGAGTATAAAACGATTTAGTAAACCTGCTAGCTCCAAAAGAAGAAGAACCATAATTCATTGCATTAATAAGTAACATAAGCAGATAGTTGAGGAGACTTGGAAGCCCTATTCCCATCACTACTGAAGTAAACATATAGTTAATTAGCCTTTATAATTGTTAGTTATAAACAACAAAATCAATATCGGTTACCAAATAGATACCAAAAGATAGATAATTGGTACTTGAACACTAATCCTTGTGGACGATATTCGGTCTTATCAAGACTATATTACTTGTCACGATAACGTGCACTTGCGTTAAAGTGTGTGCATCTTTTCGCGCACTTGTCATAACAATTTTCCTTTAAACTTAACTCTGTAGAACATCATGTACGTCCGCCGTACTTTTATTAAAATCAAGTCAAATGAAAGTTTTTCACAAGGTCGTGCCAAAAATAGGGAAAAAGGATTTTCACAAAATCATGCCAAAGGAAGAATAGTCTCACATACCTTTTAAGCGAGCAAATCAACTAAATGCTAAGATATGCCTCGTCCAGTATGTCAACCTATAACAATGACAATACGTTCGTCAATTCTACGGTCTCTAACGTGAGTTATTCAGATAGCGGCTTCTTATTTCTATAAAAATTTGGGCAGCACTTCCTTTGTTTATGTGCGTATCCACAATTTACCAACAAGCCAACCAACACCAATAATCCAACATTATTTCAGGATATAATTAAGTTAAGCCCAACATACTTCATACACGCTATCCTATTACCTTCCTTCTCTTATATCCATGGAAGACAACAACTTCAACAACCAAGGCAACTACTACATTTATTTCTCCTTGTAATCAATCATTTAGTTACGTTAGGATTATTCATGGGAGCAATCCAATCTTCTAACAACATCGTCAATTCAAGAATATAAAATTAACATCTTTCTACACTTTAATCCTTTCGAGGCATGTATAGGTAACTTATTTAAATACATATGCATGTTTGTAGTTTATTTAAACACTAATTCAGCCCGTAATACATTACCATAAGGTTCAATAATTTCCATCAACTTTCCGACCGTATCAACATGTTATAAATTCCAAACTTTTCCTTTTAAATTCTTAACATTTCAATTCATCTTGTAATTCCTTCATACAAATAATTATCTCTTAATCATCAAGGCTACATCTCAATTCTCAACATGCACATGGTAAGTAAAATAACAATTCAACCATTGAAGCCAATGTGTACCTATTTCAGCCCGAAATCGGCCAACCAATTCCAACAACTACATGCGATTCTTATTCACATTTCATCTTAATCTATGTTTGTTTTTTTAACACAAATTCACCTCCTTAATTCTGATAATAAGCATTTCATTTATCTCATAAAAAGAAGAATTTTACCTTAAAGGAATGCTCCAAACAAAACTGCTCAATGCCGATTCTTTAAGCCCGAATTTCTCACCAATTTCATGTCCAATTCTTCACTTCTTCATCTTCAATCCAACATGCAACCATTCTACAATGCTAATCCATCATTCTTACACCTTTTCCTTCAAAAGAAATTTGTCCAAAATTTAAGAACCAAAAGCTCCTAAAATCGGCCAGAATTGTCGAGATACCCACTGTTTTGGGGTGATTAATTTCGCCTCAATTTGTGGGACAATTTAACCCAAGAAGATGGAGTAACAAGCTTAATTTTCTTTGCAAAAAGGTGGGGTGATTTTTTATCAAATAGGGGGAAAGAGGGGAGAGGAGTAAATTTGTTTTTGTGTGGAAGAAATGAAATAGTTAGGATAATTATTAGGAATTTTCAGATTTCTTAATAATACACTTTAGCCCCCCTAGATACCACACTTTGCCCCCTCTAAGTGTTTATTTAACTAAATCAACCCCACTTCTTTTAATCTAATTTCCCATTGCCTTAATTTCTTATCATCGTATCTTATATACCTTACTAACTCATAACGAAAAAAATATATATTTATTTATACCATCATTTCTAAAGAGATTTCCGGCGTCACATTCGTCATTGCCAAAAATTAATCCGTATTAGCACGTAAAATATATGTAATTTCGAAAATTGGAAATCTCAATCCTTAATGACGTTCTAAATCTTTGTCTTAACTTACGAGGTGTAACAATAGCGTATCCCCAAAGGTATGTACGAAGAACTGAAAAGCTCATCATGGAACGAACCATATCAAGTAAGGTTTGGTTTCTCCTCTCGGCAACACCATTCATCTGTGGTGTTCCAGGAGGTGTCCATTCAGAATGAACTCCATGAAGCTTTAAGTAGTCAAGAAATTTTTTACTTAAGTATTCACCCCCACGATCAGATCGGAGAGTTTTAATACTCTTTGAGAGTTGTTTCTCAACTTCACACTTAAAACTCCTTAAACTTCTCAAAAGCCTCGAATTTGTGTCTCATAAGATACACATATCCAAACCTTGATAAGTCGTCTGTAAAAGTGATGAAGTACGAGAAACCTTCTCTAGCTTTAGTCAGAAATGATCCACATACGTCCGTATGTACCAACTCAAGCACCTTCTTGGCACGGATCCCCTTTCCAGAAAGAGGTTTAATGATCATCTTACCTTTCAAGCAGGATTCACAGTTACCATAAGATTGTAAGTCAAATGGTTCCATTTTATCCTTGTTTGATTGATATGACCAAGTCTGTAATGCCACAAGTAGGTAAAATCTCTTTCACTTATTTTAGCTCGTTTGTCTTGTACATTGGAAATTTCTTTTATTTCAATGATATACATACCTTATCCACTAGAGGTAGAAGCATCTCGTGTTTTTCCTCCTAGTGCAGTGCAGTCATTTCTTCTAATGCCCCTTCATATTACAATTGAGGCATATATCTTTGGCCGAAATCACCTTTCTTTCTTCACACCTCTCATAGGCTTCATAGCTGAGGGCGCAGTGACTGTCTTGTCCTTCTTCTTCTGCCATTTCTTACCTTTCGGCTTGGGCCGGCTAGAGGAGCTCATCATGAGCACAACTTTACTCTTGGAAGTTTGAAGATTCAAAGGTCTTTAGCATGTCATGCAGTTCCGTCAGATCCCTTTTGTTCCGATCATATTGTAGTATACAGTATAATTCTCGAACGAACGAGAAAGAGAGTTTAGGATAAGGGCGAAAGCGAGGTTATTCTGCAGCCTTATACCAATCCAGACCAACCTTTCTATCAGCCCTATCATCTTCAACACATGCTGAGACACTTGGCTCCCTTCAATTAGCTTACACTTGAAAAATTTCTATCAACAACTCATATTTCATAGTTTGGGACTGAGAGTCATAGAGTCTCTTCAAGTGTTCGAGCATTTTGTTAGGAACCACGTTCTCATGCTGTCTCTGTAGTTCCACTGACATGGAAGACAACATGATGCATCGTGCTGAAGTGGAGTCATCTAGTTCTTATGGTAGGATACCTTATCAAATGTGGCATATTTTGCAGAATCATCAACAAGCACTACGGAGAATACTTTGTCCAATATGTATTTTATATTTTCTTGCTTTTAGGACAATTTTTAGATTTCCTTAGCCAGTCTAGATAGTTCGGTCCGGTAAGTTTGCTCATTTCAACGCTAGGTTCGACATTATGAAGTTTTGAAGATTTAGATATAACAGGAAAATGCAATCAGAATTCATTCTCCTAATTTATACACATTCATTATATTCTAATTTAACATTGCCTTTTGTTTAATTAGCTCCCACTATTTTGCATACTTCTACGGCCCCAAGGTAGAATACGGACCTAAATCAATATAAAGGTCATAATGAGCCAAGATCCAAACATATGTTATATCCGCGTTTGCTTTGGCTGATAACTTCAATAGCACACTTTGGTAGGTCCTCAACCAATTATAAAACAACGCTACAACTCTTGATTTGATTAAATATCTTTCATTTTAATCTTACGTCTTTAGACTAGTCCGACACTTTGGCGCCAAGATTCATCTAAACAAGTCAACTCCATTACACGACTGCGTTTAAATGCCTAAGTAAATTTAGCCTTTGCAAGCAAACACTTTGGTGTAAATACCTACAAAAGTTTATTATCTACTTTCATTTTAACACATCTATGAAAAAGTCTTGGTCCTCTTAGATTTAGAGCAAATGTTTGGACATAAATACTTGTATCGTCGAAAAGGACTTAGCACCCTAACAATTACAATGGACGACGCGTTATAATTAGACTTGTATTTAATGTTTGGGGAACATTTTTAGTTTTCGGGGATTCATTCAAGATCAAAAATCAAGTCATACGTCATATGACATCCTATCATGCAATTTCTAAACACAATTAGATGGAAAACCATCAAACCCAACAGACATGATATAAAATGGTTTTAATCACATACTGGGCGCCGGCTACCCACACAGTTATAGCGGTCATTAAAATTTAAACAATTACTGGGCGCCGCCTACCCAGATAATAATTGCGGACACTATGCTAATAATTTAAATGCATCACATTTAACACTTAGCACATTTATATATTATTCAATAATATACTATTAATGATAACTATGAGTCTATTCTTCTAAACTCTATAATCTATGTAAATGCCAAACAATCCCTAAATATTTTCTAATTTTAAAATTTTGATTTTCGGGAATTCTGTAAAAAAATTGAATTTACACTTTATTCCCTTAAGAATTTAAAATTCAATTCTGATCCCTTATAAATTCATAAAAATGCAATTCTAAACTTCAGAAAATATTTTCAAACTTCTGGACCTGTTTGCAATTTCCAGAACCTAAAATCAACTTTCAGAAAACTTTCTTTAATTACATATTTGTCCAAAAGGACCAAATCTGTTTGATTCAAAACTTTATTTTCAGAAACTGAAACTTCTAAAACCTCAGATTCAGAATCTGAAACTTTTAAGTCTTTGTTTCTGATTTTTCGATTTTTTTTTTATAAAACGTCGTCGGCACCGCGGTTCCAACAGGTGGCTCCGCAGTGCCTCTGAGGCATTAAGCCACTGGAATAAACAAATTAATTAGCATCGCAGTCCTAACAGGTGGAACCGCGGTGCCTTGAAGGCAGATTGTCTGAAAAATTAATTTTAAGCTTCTGGATGAACAGCTCGGCGACTCTCATGAACAGGAGCGCGGTGCCTCTGGCTTCATCTAGGCAGCATCGCGGTGTTCCATTGTGGAATCCCGGCGCCACCACAAAACCCTAGCAGGCACCGCGGTGCTCCATCATGGAAGCGCGGTGCCTTTCCTCCAGAATCACAAAATCTGAAATTTTTGAATCCCTAAAACTGGTTTAGGGTCAGATCTTTCAGATATATCACTTGTATTACTATCACCATTAAAACAACATGTTCATCGACAATCAAATTCAATTCTCTTCTCGTTCTTCGCTTCAATGCACCATGTTTTAAGATGGATAACGCATATCAACTTAGAAGAGTTATTTATTGGACTGACTTGTTCGAATACATAATTGCATTAACATATTAGGGTACAATGATTATATGTTCTAAAGATTTAAGATTTTAAAGCTTTTAAACACATAAAATATAGATCTAAATAAATCTTAACCCATATTATCATTAATATCATTACAAATCACATGAAATAGCCTAGACTCTGATACCACTGTAGGTGTTTACGTCGGGTTCATACACGCATCGAAATTTGAAAATTTATGTTTCAAACCCGACGACGGTCGAACTGTAGTATGATATGTAATGAAAAAATACAAACACAAAGTAAATGTAAAACTTCGACAGAAAACTTACATTATTGTAGCAATCAGCCAAGCAGTTGAATCTTTGTGTTTTTGTGTAGTCCGAGGGTGCACACACAAACGTCCCTCGATTTGCAATTTCTGAAAAACTTTGATGCAAATTGCTAAGTCAGATGCTAGGGATTCTGACAGAGCTTTAGAAGAGATTTACATCTCTTAGGTTTTGTGTGTATGTACAATGGGAGGCAAGCCCTCTATTTATAATTGTACACAGAGGCTTTAAGGTTTCTATGGGCTGGGCCCATCAAAACCCCGGACTGGTTGAAATTCGGACAGCCCGAACACGCACAGGCACCGCGGTCCCATTAAAGAGGCACCGCGGTGCTGCTCTGTGTTCTGGGCACCGCGGTCCTGTCCTATTTTCTGCCACTTTTCCCATTTCTAATGTCCCGGTCATCAACCGAACATATATGTCACGATCGACCGGGGCGCGGCGGTACCTACCGGTACGCTTGTCGTATATGTCGAGAGAATAGCGGTGAACATACATAGCACATAACTTATAAAAAGGGTAAACATCACTGGCCAGCCGATAAGGCTGCCTTCCATAAAACATACTTAACAATGTATAGTAGTACAACTGGTCCTTAGAGCCCAAAACATAAATGTGACCACAGACCTCTAAAGATAACAAGCGTGGCGGGGACGGGCCCGCCATACCCCACGAATGTACAAAATACCTATAGCGTCGTGGAATGTCATTACAATAACAAGCTTGGAGGAATGGAGCTTCGACAGGAATAGTGATCCTGAACGAGGATCCACAATCTACCTTACCGCCTGCGGCGTGAACGCATCCCAGGAAGAGGGTCGATGCAACGTACCAAGTATATAAAACTGGAAAAATACTGTAGTAATATCATAAGTCAAAATAAGCTGGAGTCATAGATAAAATCAATTTCTTTGCATTGTGCCTTACTAACAATGAGAGTAACAAGTATAAAACTTATAGCATAAAAATAGGAGGCTCACGATCAAAACAGGGTACCTCGCCCGTAGTATCATTAAGCAATCCTACTCAGGACTATTTCACCCGCGTGGGTCTGTGGACCGCATGAGGTCATCCGCCTCGCGTCGTGGGACTATTTCACCCGCGTGGGACTATTTCACCGCATGGATCCTGTGGACCCGCATGAGTACCATCGCCGTACTCGCGTGGGACTATTTCACCGCGTGGATCACGTGGTCGGATCCACATGAGTGCAAGCGCCGCACTCGCTTCATGGGTAGCAAATCCATGGCATAGATAATAACCCGGGGTTTACCCCGCAATAATTAGCTCATCCGGCTATCATACATAACATAAGCACTACCGGCCTATCATATCATACATAAGCACTACCGGCCTATCATATCACAACATAAGCACTACCGGCCTATCATATCATACATAAGCACTACCGGCTTATCGTAACATAAGCAAGTTAAGAAATCTCCTAACTTCTTATTAACATTATTAATATATCCTCTCATTTTAGTATCCTAAGGCACTAACATGTCTTTTAATAGAAAAGTCCGGGAATTCAACCCAAGTACCATGTACTTCTAACTTTTTAAGAAAAACTCTTTTTATACAAAGATTCCAAGATACTAATCACCATAGTATCAAGTTACAAGTTCTTTTCAAAACAAGTCACATTTCCTTATAATAGGCTTCTAAATCAAGTGACTTCATTTCCTTTAAAAAACCTTAGGCAACCGATGCCTAAACCAATCCACCTTCCATAGTTTCGAATCTTTTTCCCGTACTTGTTTTAATTAGAGTAAACCATTCTTTGTGAACCTTTAAAAAACTAATATAACCAACTTCCCATAAAGTCATTATATTAGCGTTATTCATTCGTCAAATACATTTTCCCTAAATCCAAGAGACTTATACTTTTGAAATGAAACAAGTATCATATACTTTAAAACAAGTGTAGATTATCAACTCTTGTACGTATACCGTACTACATAGATACAACTATTCATGCTCAAGATATAGGAAAGCTCTACATACCTCTTTGGTCAATCCACTTGCTAAGTCCAACTACCGCAAGTAATATGTCAACCTATAATAACCATAGTGTGTTGATTAACCTCTAATTTCAATGTAAAAATTCCAAATTCAAGTTACCAATTCCTAAGGAAAATTGGGCAGCATTTCCTTTGTTTCTACTCACTTTGCCACCTTTTTCAAAGGCCGATTTTTAACACTCAAACGCCTCATTAAGGCCCAACATCCAAACCAACACAAAGGGGTTTACATACCTAATCTTGGGTGTGTAAAATTCTGCCCCACAAGTTCTAATAATACACTTAACAATTCTAAAGTAGTTTGCAGGCTACAACATGCTCATAATATCTCTTTAGCCAAATCCTTCATACCCAACCCACATTTCTTGCATGCAATGACTCTAATAGCATAATTTACTACCACAAGTACTTCCTTCTTAACATGCAACAATAAAAACTAATAATAGAGGAAGAATCATTACCTTAGAGCTTTAGCCAAATTTATCCAACAATTTGCTAGCCTCTATTTCCAAGAACACCACCATCACAACCTTCACAAGCTAGCCCTAAGCTTCCTTCTTGCCTTTTACTTTTTCAGATTTTTCCTAAGGCTAGAATACCTCTTGGAGTTTTAGAGAGAAGGAGGAGCTTGAAATAATTTAAGAGAGAAGGAAGAGCTTTTGTCTAAGAGAGAGAGAGAGAGAGATGAAGTAAAGACTTGGTCAATATAATGCATGCAGAAATCAGATGGGAGGGACACTTGTCACCCTCCCAAGGCCTTTCAAAAGAAAATTTTGACTTTTCCTAAGTTTTTTCCACGATTTCGCCTCGGCGCTGGCCTACTTCCCGGCGCGCCACGCGACTCCTGCGGACCGGATCTTTTCGTCGCGGCCTTTCCAGGCGCGCTGAAACTTCAGCGACCCTCGAGTTTTTCGTGGCTGGCCACTGACCGAGGTCCCGGCAACCAACTACTGGTATAACAATATATGTATAATCTCCTTCTAATTACATCTTTCAATCGACAGAACATTTGACTTAGTGTTGCCCTTCAGGCCTTTACATATCGTCACTAATTACATTAGGATCTTCACGGAACTTCTAGACTGCGCCGGAAGACGAACCCAATATGTAAAGTTTTGCTACACAAAATATGTGAACTGAACCTATATGTGGGAAAGATAAAATTCTTTCATTCATGACACACTCAACCAAGCTTAGGATTTGTCAAGTGTCTATCCAAATGGCTTGATCATTATAACTCATCTATATTAGTTGACAACAGGACCATATCACAGATATGTCCGTTCGTTAACGATGACTTAATCAACCTAATACCATATGAGTATCTGAGTGTTCACTCGAATATATATTCAAGGAATGAATCATAATCTTGGCTCACATACCACTTTTAACCTACTTCGTAATGCACCCAAAACAAGCCGCGTCTCAACCTATAAGGCATTTGAGCTTAGGACAAGATCAAAGTACATTACTCTGTAAATAAGGTGATATTGACCTCAAGTCTAAGGACTTCTATCTCCCACATGCCGATGACATTATAGACATATAACAAAACAGTACATCAGCAGGACATATCAATACTTCAACAAGTATTCATGTGTCCATCACGAGTTGCCATAACTCGTAGTAAGTGAGACATATTACATCCCCTAAGGATATGATGCAGACCACATGTCGACGTATCACATATCATCGATATCCCAATTTCGATGATCATTAGTCGAGGTAATTTAAGAGTTACGTTATAACATTAATTCTCACATCATTAATAAACACGTAAACTCTAGGGATGCATTTATAGAATATTATAAACAATCAACTAATAATTCAACAAATGCAAATGTCATAATATTAATCATCATTAATATAAATACGAATGTGTATAAAGTACATTGTGTCCTAATATAGATTGTCTCTAAGACATACATATACTTTCATTAGATTCATAAAATGTACTCCCTTAACACATGAGATCTTAGTAAGATCATTTTTTTTTGTAATGGATCATAGGAGATCATTTCATCGAGTTAATGTTGCTTATATATCTTCATGAAGCACAATAATAAGTAAACAAATTCTTTTACACAATTAATAAAAATGGTATAGTACTAGTCCATCAAACAAGTAATTTTGATAAACATATATAGTCCAACCTCAGTCCTTACATATTTGTGATATTCAACTCAGAGATGTTAACCCTGCGTATATTATGCTAAAAGTAATTATTAACACTGTATCAAACAGCTAGCAGATAGGTAATTATTATAATCAACTGTAAATATGTCATCAATTAATCCAAAGGGGATTTTTTTTTGTTGGGTAAAAGCTACATATTTCATTTGAAAATGTGATGACTACATTTCTTGTGTGCTTAAATCTTCCTGCATTAAAAAGATGACAACAAAGTAAAAAAAGGAAAGAAACGTAACAACAACAAAAAAAAATATTAATGTGAGGGCCACTTAATCCTAATAGATTAATCCCTTAATTCTCCCCGGAGGACCATACGTAAGCACTTACGCAAATATGATTATTCCAAATATGGACACAAATAAAGCTTTATACTATGATTAACCCTAACCAAACTACTTATTTATGGAATTAATTAAGTTTAGGGTTGGTGTTATTCCATGTTATAATGGAGTATTAAATATGAATATGTAATTAATTAAGAAAGTGTCACAATTTCTCCCACTTAATTGGAATTTGTGTTGTGAAAAAGCTGTTTGTGTGGCTGACAAGTGCTCACCTTTAATTTCCAAACAGCTTTTCCATTTTTTAACTCTTTTCTTATTAGTAGCGGAAATAATGAAGGAAACTCCAACACCAACTTCACGGCTAGCTTTAGGTTTGTCGGTTAATTTTAAGCTCTTTTACATCATTAATTGTTATGGTTAACTACATATCTAGACGACGAAAAAAAACTAGATATCTAGACTTATAATTAACCTTGCTAAATATCATCAATCTTTTTCTCTTCTCTCAATTATGCTACCATGTGAATTCCTACTTTGCTTAAGGCGAAACCATCGTCAACCATTTTCAGATTTGTCACTTTAACATCTCAAGTAACGCTTGTTTCATTTAGTCATTTCATGTGGGTCTATGCTGTGCCATTTAAACCATTATTTCATAATCAAACAAATATGTAAAATGTGTTTAACACACTCGCCGATGACATGACAAAATGACAAATCAAATTAGGACATGGGAAAATCATTAGTAAAATGACAAAATGACAAAAATACGAAAATCATATTCTTGGTGTTCTTCACAATCTTTATGTGTATTCTTGTTCTAACCACGATTTTAATCCAAAATTTTAAGGAAAACTTCTCTAAACTTGTTATAACTTTAGCTAAAGATTCCCCGTGAAGACCCGAAGACAACCCCAACATTAATTTCTCAAAATTTTCATCAAATCAAGTAACCTATTTTAAACCTTCAAACTTTCTAAAGATCTCATTAATGGTGTTTAGACACAATTAATCCGAAATAATTCAAAGAGACAAAACAGAGTACTTGCTAGATCTAAAATCCAAATAAAAAAAAGAACGAAATCAGATAGAAAATAATGAAGTTTCGCCGAAAATATATTTAAAATCCGGATCTGGTTTTTCTTTTTTGTAGAGAAAGAAGAAGAATGGTAGGAGGAGGATCAGGAGAAGAAGGAGAAGGAGAAGCAGGAGGAGGAGGAGGAGGAGGAGAAGAAGAAGAAGTGTCTGAATGCCAAGTCAGCAAAAAGTGTAAATGACACAGCAGAGACCAACCTGAAGTGTTTAAATGTGTTAAAGTATATGGGCAGCCCACAAGACAGTGGCCCAGTCGTGTGGGCCCCTTTTCTTTCCTTTGTATATTTGGTGAATATTAAACTTATGTTTGTACCTTAATTAGTAGTGTAATATTACCATAATTGTAAAGTTAGTATTCTTATAGAATAGATATTTCTAGGTAGAATAGGAAGAGGATCTTTCTAGTGTAACTTGTATATATATGTCTTTCATTAATAAGAATAATCAAGAGGATTATTTCTTTCATGGTATCAAGAGTCTAGGTTCTCTTTACCTTGCTTCCGCTCCTCCAAAAAACCCTCTTCTCTTCTCGGTTTTCCACCCAAACCCGAAGCCTCTCCTCCTTTTTTTCTCACAAATTTCCTTCTCCGAATCTTGTTGTTCTATTCCCTATAGCTGATAAGAACACTTTTCATCATGCCCTCACAATTTCTAACATCAAGAGCGTTCTTCCTATTGTTATTGACCTACAAAATGTCCAATATGGGACGTGAGCGGAATTATTTAATATTCATGCTTTGGCACATAAAGTCCTCCACCACATCATTCCTCAAACTCCTCCAAAAAAGGGTGATACGGCGTCTACTTCTACGGTTGTGCCCACAAAAGAAGAAGATCCAGAATTATGGGTCATGCTTGATACCAAGGTTCTTCAGTGGATTTATGCCACCATCTCCTATCTTTTACAGACGATTATGGAACCTAACTCCACAGCTATGGCGGCGTGGAATCGATTGCGACACATCTTCAAGAAAATAGTAATTCTCGTATTGTTATCTTTGAGCAGGATTTTCTCAAGTTCTATGGCGAATTTTCCAAACGCTTCTTCTTATTGCAAACATCTCAAGGACGTGGCAGACCAACTTCGTAACGTGTGTTCTCCTGTTTCTGATAGTCGTCTGGTTCTTCAGATAACCTATACAGGGGTTTCTTCGGTTATACGTCAAAGTAACCCCCTGTCGGCGTTGTATCAAGCCCGCTCCATGCTCACTTTGGAAGAAGCAGGTTTGGCTAAAAGAGCATCGATCGGAGCAAATCTCGTCGCTATGATGAATACTTCCAATTTCTCCACTTCCAATCCAACCAACGTGACCCAAAATCACAACAACGGTGGTGGTAAGAAGGGCAAAAATCGGAAGAATAATGACAAGAATCGCGACGGCAACAAAGGGGGCAACCTTCAAGAAGAACGATTACGGGCCACAGGCGATGGCGATGGGTCGGCGCCGCCTGGCACCGCGGCTCCGCGATCTGACCGAGGCGCCTCGATGTCGGCCAGTATGGCACCGCGGCGGCTTCTACCGGCGGACTCAAGTTTGGACAGCGTATGGACAACACCGATGTCTGAGATACTTGGGCCTCGTCCCCTAAGGCCCACCAAGCAGCGGCCCCCACGACGCGAAAACTTCAAAGAGCTCTGCAGCTCTTCTAGCGCCGCGGCCCTCGCCCCCAGCGCTGCGACTCCTTCGACGGTCATTCCAGAAATTCCCAAAATTCACCCAATCCAGTTCAGAGTCATGGTCCAGTCACTCGCAGTCAATGAGGTATTTTTAAACCAAAAAGATATTTTAATTTGAATTCTAATGTTCTTAAATCCCCCTTACCCCGTAATCTTATGTCTGCCTTAAATGACCTAATTGGAAAATTGTCATGACCGAAGAATATAATGCTATCAATAAGACGTGAAGTTGGTACCCCGTCCATCCGGTGTTAATATTATTTGGTCTATGTGGATTTTTGTTCATAAAAAAAAACTCTGATGGTTCATTTGCAAGACATAAGGCTAGACTTGTAGGTGGTGGTAAGACTCAACAGGTTGGTGTGGATTGTGGTGAGACATTTAGCCCGATGGTCAAGACGGCTACCATTCACACCGTGCTCAGCTTGACTCTTTCAAAATCATGGCTCTTTCATCAGCTAGATGTGAAGAATGTTTTTCTACATGGTTATCTTCAGGAGACAGTGTATATCCATCAGCCCTTGGGGTTTAGGGATACTAGATATCCTAATCATGTCTGTCTATTGAAGAAATCTTTGTATGGGCCTAAGTAGTCTCCACGGGCTTGGTATAAGAGGTTTGCTGATTTTGTTTCGACTATGGGTTTTCTCACAACAGGCCTGATAATTCATTGTTCATATTTCATCGGGTTCTTCCATGGCTTATATATTGTTATATGTGGATGATATTATCTTGACTGCCTCTTCTGATGCTTTGAGAAAGTCTATTATGACAATGCTCAGTTCTAAGTTTACCATGAAATACTTGGGCCCCTTGAGCTATTTTTTGGGAATTGCAGTCACTCGTCATGCAGGTGGATTGTTCTTAACACAGAGGAAGTATGCATCAGAGATCATTGAGAGGGCTGGGATGTCATCCTGTAAGTCCACGTCTACTCCAGTTGATACTAAACCCAAGTTGGGTGCTGCAGTTGGCTCTTCGTATGAGGATCTGAGCCGCTATCGTAGTCTTGCTGGCGCCCATCAGTATCGTACGTTCACGCGACCAGACATTACATATGCAGTCCAGCAGGTGTGTTTGTTTATGCATGATTCCAAAGTTGAACATATGAATACGCCAAACACATCCTTAGGTACATTCAGGGAACACTTGATTATGGTTTGCATTTGTACCCTTCGCCGACGTCTACACTTGTCTCATATACAGATGCTGATTGGGGTGGTTGTCCTGACACCAGACGGTCTACGTCTGGCTATTGTATATTTTTGAGTAATAACTTGGTCTCATGATTTTTACCTTTCCTTAATCATGATAATTAAAAAATTAGTTGTAATATTTCACTAGGTAAGTTATTTTAATTAGCAAATCCTAGGATTGATGATTAGTATACGCAAATTTGGTCATTAAGAGCCAAATAGCTCCGTCTAATTAATCTAGAGGAGGCACATTTTAGTAAATACATAGTACTTCTCTTGTTTCATTCAATATGTCTTCGTTTGACTGAACAATGAACAATGGCTTTAAAAACATAAGAAAATTAAAAAAAAAATTGTAATCTTAAACTAAAGATATATATATACACACGTAACATATCAAAATATTCTTTGGATCGTCGATTTTATAATAAGTCATGAAATTCCCATAAGGAAGTATCACAAAAGGTAAAATGAGAATTTAATTATAAAAGTAAAATAAGAATATTAGAGTACTAAAATATAAACAGATGGTATTTTCTTTTAAGGAGACACAAATGAAAAGATATATACATTGAATTGGATGAAGTACTTTATTAATCTTTTTAAGATAGACATAATTCTTTTTCGCATTGTAAGATTGTGCCCAAAAATAAAATTGTCTATAATTGTGATGAAGTGAGAAAAATATTTCTAATTCTTATAGACAGAAGAAAGAAGTTACAAAAAAGAACAAGAAGAGCAGACATTCTTTGCGTAGGTTTGACACTCAACATAGGAGTGAGTATATATTAAATAAATTTCATGCACTTTCTGCGCCAAACATGTTACTCCTTAATTAGTACTATAGTACATAGGAAGAGAGTGATTAAATTATCATATCAAAGTGTAAACCTTGTATTAGCCGTTCGTCAAGTTGTAGCTTTCATGTCTCCCTTCCCTACTAATTAGCTTTCCCCCCTAGAAATATCATTACTGCAGAAAATGACTAATTTGCATGTTTCACGCTGCATGTATAATATTAAACAACTCTTCTCTTTTTCTTTTATTGCATTATATACTATATTATTGGTCACTATATTTTTCCATTAACAATAAAATATAGTTACTTGAAAAATCGTTTAGAACTATTTATTTTTCCATTTCGTTGATGTACTTCAAGAAGAATGATCATATAAAAATATAGTAACAATTAATGGAAAAGGACATCACTAGTAGTAGTTGCAAACACAAATATTTTCAAAATCAGATGGATTTATATATTAAAAGGCACATGGTGCACAAACAGGGGTGAATCTACGTGCACAAGGAAGGTTGTTCGGAAAAAAAATCACAGTGTTGTATAAGGAAATGAGAATGATGTGCTTGTTCAAAAGTGGAAAATAACACTGCAAAAGAAAAACACAGTTATTCAACTCAGCGCGTGTGCACAAAGTATTATCATATATATGAACACTTTTTGGTGGGGGATGGTGATGCCTCTTTGAACATATGTATTGTAATAGTTTCTTTGCTTTTCTTGCTACCAAATCAAAGTATAGTTCCAAAATAGAAAAGATTGCTTAAGATATTAAAAGGAGCATCTCCAAATCAAATATATAGCAACAGAAAAGATGTGCTCTTGATTTCAGAATAAAACATACGTAAGCTTTCATGATATAACTATCCATTACAAATGTCACCCTTCTCCTCAATGCTTAATTTAATGGATTATTAACATAATAGTCATACACAAATAAGAATAATGAAACAAAACATAGCAGGACATTAACAATGGAAACATATAATTGATCATAAACAATTTCCCTTGCTTCTCGCAAGAACCGAGGAGGAGTAGAAGCGTTGGTCCCCGTTCCCTTCTCATCCAGCTTGAGATCGGTTCTTACGTCGAGCGGGTTACAGGATGTAGTGAACACTAATAGAAAATCATATTCACGATTCAATGAACATGTAAAAGTTGCTTCAATATTCTAATTAGCTAAAAATAATTAACTCTAACGTAACGTTGAAACAATAACCCGCCAAACTCTAATTTCTCCACCTAGGCTTCCACTAAAAACAGAAAGAACCCCATTATCATCATCATCCCAGGCTGCTGTAACTGACTTCACTGGTTTACAATGCCCTTCAAGAACTATCGAGCAAAAATATCCACATTCTTTATTACTAATCTTTTCCCATATCCTCACGCTTCTGTCAGATGATCCGCTAATTAAAACGCCATCGAAATAAATCAAACACAAAATTGCACCCTTATGCCCTTTCAACGACCATATAGCCAACATATAATCAGCACATTTCCCTCTTTCCCATACTAAAATTTTTTCGTCATATCCTCCTGAAAATAAAATTGTTCCGTCCTTATTCAAAGCTAATGCATTCACGGATGACTTATGTTTTTTCAATGTCGCCACCAAACTATGCTTATTCTTTTCTCTTTGCCAAACTTTTATTTCCCCGTCAGCCGAAGCCGTGTAAACTACGCCGTTAGGAGAAACAACAACAGTGTTAATAGCATCAACGTGACCTAAAACGGATTCTAAACAAGAAAAATCCGACATCTTCCAAATTTTGAGGTTTTTATCCCATGAAACTGAATACATTAATCCATCATTAACAGCTAAACCTGAAACAGTATCTGCATGTTCGATCCATAATTTTTGCTTGTGACGTCTAATTTGGACGTAATTTTTCGGAGAAATGCCTCGTCGGATACGATCTTTTAAAGTTGGAAGTGTTGAGACGAGATGATGTTTTTCTGTTTTGGTTTTGAGTTGCCAAATCCTAATTTTGCAATCTTGATGGCCTGTGAAGATTTTTGTTTTGGCAAAGGCAATTGATTTTACTAAGCCAAACGATGAAGTGAATGTGTCGATAAGTTCATAGGTATTTAAATCGAAGGCAGTGATTTCGTTGAGAGGGGCAGCATATAGAATGTTGTTATGAATGGCTAGATGGGAAATTTGTGGGGTTAAGGTTTTGAAAGTGGCTATGCAATTAGAATGAGAATTGGGAGAAATTACAAATGTGTCAATACTGCAAGAACTATTCTCTTCATATGTTGTTGAAGTAGTGCTTTGTTTTTCAGAATTTGAATCTTCATAGTAAGCTGATGATGGATATTGGTTATTATTGCAAAACCATGTTGACACCTCCATTATTTCTCTGATTAAATGAATGGAGAAGTGTTTGGTTTGAAGGGGGTATTTGAAGGCTGAGGTTAATAGTAAGGTCGAATAAAAAATGCATTGCAAAAGGGCAAAGGGAAATTGACGCCTGGCCTTTAATTTGGTGTATAATATATTGTTATGTCAGAAATCAAATCGTGACTTTATGGTGGAGCAATATTAGTCATGTTAAAGTCCGTTGGTTGGTCCAAGTGTTGTTCAATGGCAATTTTCACAATTTTTCTAAGGAAAAACCTAGTCCAAAGCTAATGTTGTTCTTTTCATTTACTCATATTTGGTCGCCTAGCTAGGGTGGCCGGTCTATAAGCTCTAATGGTGTAAACTCTCAACCTACTATATGTGGGTCGTTTGATTTATAAATAAGGTGAGATATTTCAGAAATAAGTTTGAGATTAAATTTATATTTTATTAGGTTGGAGATATAAAGTCATTCTTGGATAAATTTATAAATTACATCTTCAATCAAATAAAGTATAAATTTAATCCAAACTTAATCTTGAATAGCTGACCTTATCTCATCAAACTTGATGTTGTTAGCGATTTTGCAAGTCGCTTAACGCAATTGTACGTATCGTTCACAAGTAATATAGTTTGGTAAGACCGAATATCGTTCTCAGAGACTGGTTATCAAGTACCGATTATCTAGGCTTTAGATTATATTTGGTGAACGTTAATTTGTTTGTATTTTAAACTAATAACTAAGACTAAGTAATTGCAGAAAATAAACTAATTATGATAATACTTTGATTTAAATTAGTTATGATGGAAATAAGGCTTCCAATATCCTCGACTATCCACTCTTTTCAATCTCTAATGCAACTAGAATGACTTCTCTTCTACGTTAAGATAGCGGTTAACTAGACTGTCTTATATTCCGGTTAGGATATATAATCGCTCAACCTCAGTGCAGAACCCTTCTATATTTCTATGATAGGATTTACCACATAGGAGGATTAAGAACAATAACCTATAATGCTACACAAGTATCGGAGTACTTTCGTCCGCGATTTTAACCTATGTCTATTCAATTACAGCATATACATATCTCTCATCTCGGTTCTTGATTCAAAATCATATAGATTATGATAATTAGTGATCAGTTAACTATCAAACATTCATACCAATATTGAATAAATCTTAATCAAGTGAAGAAGAAACCAACTAACGCAATAATCATAAAAGGTTCAGACGTTTTATAAGACCTTTCTATCAGTGGTCCACTTTCATCCAGCTTGAAAGAAACATAAGGTTTCAAGCGATTCAATAGGAAAACCCTAATTAAGTGTTTAGCTCATAGTCATAGTCACGTTAAGAACTAATACAAAATTCAACATGAACTGAAATAAAACAAAGAAAAGAGAAAAGAAAATAACTTGAACTAGGTCTCCAATCTTGATGCCTCCAAGAGTTGTGTTGTGGAATATGTACAAGGATTCCAAGCTTCCCCATAAGGTCAGGGTTTTAGGGATTATATAGTTGGCAAAATATTGCATTGTGGACCCTGAAAACGTGTCAAATTTCGGCCCAGAACGTGATTTTTCCGCCTCGGCACGCAGCGGTAACATGCGTTGCGAAAAATCTACAATTTTTCTTTTTTGAAACCTTGTCATTTTCTCGTCTGGACTTCGTCTGATTTCTTTTATACTTCCCGGGACTTCTTAGGCTTCATTTCTTGGCCCTTTTAGTGTGCAATTCCATCTAAATCAAGCTCGATTCATCCTCTTTTTGTCATTTCTCCATTTAGGACCACTGTGACTCAAAAGAAAGAAAAACAACTCTAATACTATACTAAACACAAACGAAATGAGTAAAATAATAACTAAAAATGACTCAAAAATTGTATATAAAATAAGCCTAACAGATGTTATTTTATTCACATGTCACGTGGAATAAATTAGTCCAAGAATTATAATCTCAAGACTATAATCCCGAAATAACTTAGGTCGTTTGGTAGCTGGTTAGGAATAAGTTATCCGTGTATTAAAATCTCGCATAAGTAATAATGTGATTGGTAGCTAGTTATGAGATGAGTTATTCATGTATACTACTAGTATAATGTTTAGTTTACAATTTAGAAATCTGCATAACTAATACATATATAAGTTATGAGGGAATCTATATATTATTTTATTCAGGTCAAAAGGTTGAATAGTTAATACATGAATAACTAAACTCTCCACAACTAATACATGCATAAAATAATACATAGATTATCTCATAACTAATTCATGTATTAATTGTTACACCCCGTAAATTCAAGGAGTTAAGATAAGAACATACCAAGGAATATAAGATTTGAAAGTTGATAGATAAGTTGACAAACATGTGTTGGACGGATTTTGAGTCTACCTTGGAGTGTTGTACCCCAGTTGTTAAGAATTTCGAGGTGTTTAAAAAGCCTAGTGTGTAGTCCGTTAAATCTAGTTCCCAACACAACAAACCGTTCGTCGATAGGACATCGGAGTCAAAAGTTATGGAAGTTTCAAGTTTGGTGCGCAATGTGCAAAGCAGCAGCCGCTTGCTCAGGGTACAGTACGCGCCGGACGCAGGGCTGCGCGCCGATTGTACCGGAGTTCGCAGGGTTGCAGCGCGCCGGAATCTGGCGCGCGCACGAACGCCGGAACTTTTTGGAAGTACATACGCGCCCCGGATTTTTGGCGCAGAAGGGCGAAAACAGGGATATTTTGTTTAAAACCTATGGGAGGGTGACAAGTGTCCTCCCATCCTTTTACCAGAAAGTGGTCCTATTTTAGGCCAAGTCTTGGAAGACTTGGCCATTTCATTTCAAAACCCTCCCAAGAAAAACCCTCTCCTTCTCTCTAATTTTTCAAGAAAACCTAACTTAAGAGGAAACCGTTGGAGCGCGCAAGAAGGAAAAGTGTGGGTAAACTTGTGGAAGCTACTGTAGACGAGTTTGACGGAAAAGAAGTGGAAGAAAGGGGCATTTGTGGGTTTCTCCAAAGGTAAAAGTTTCCCCTTCTCTTGGTTATGAGTTATACTTGTTTTAGTAGTTTAGAAATGAGTCTGAGGCTGTTATATTTTAGTAGTTTAGAATTGAGCCCGAGGCTGTTATATTTGAATAGATTTGGATCTTATTGTCTTGTTGAAACCGAAAATGGGCATGTTAGCCTTAAGATTCTAACTTCAATTGGATTTCTAATTTGGTCGTCACATGTTGTAAAGGGGGAAATTGTAATTGTTGAAGATGTCTAAGGCTAGATATCATGTTAGACCTAAGAACTTGAATTGGAAAAGAGTTGAAAGGGGTTAGTATTGGTTATATTGTTGGCCAAGAATGGCATGGAGATTATTGGTTTATTTTGTGTTGTTGTGGGGCGGAATTTTACACGTATTAGTAGGCGTGTAATCCCCTTGTATTTGCTGAATTAATTGAGCCTTAAATGTGGCGTTGGTTATTGCAATTTCGGCCTTGAAAAAGGTGGCATAGTAAGTAGAAACAAAGGAAGTTCTGTCCAAATTTTTCCGTAGAATGTAGGGACCTTGCACTTAGTTATTCTACGTTCGAAGCTAGAGATTGATAGACGTTTTATGACCCTTATAGGATTGAAGTACTACGAGTAGCATATCCTACTTAGGGAGATAGTACTGTGGAGCATTTTGCTTATTGTCGACAATCGTCGCGAGGTATGTGATTCTTCCTATCCTCTTCAGCATGATTATTTGTGAAATATATAGTGCAGTAGATGCACGTGTGTTAAAGAAATTTGATTTCCCTTGTTGTGCCTTGACTTGATATGAAGTGTAAAGGTCTTGATTGTTGAAAGAGTAGGAAAATCTTATTCGTTAGTAATAAGTACTCGGTGGTTAAAGAATAAGCCCTCTTGGTCTCATAAGGGCTTATAGTTGTAATTGGTTGGTTTAAAAACATAAAGTGTTATAACGGCTTTATGGGAAGTTTGTTATAACCACTTTATGTAGGTAAAAGGATGGTTTGTTGATTTCAAAAGATAAGAGGCTCGACGTATAATTGACCTAAGTGGTGTTGAAAAGTGTGAAACCTCATTCGTGAGAAATGAGTACTTGGTTTTTAAAAGAATAATGTTACGAATTTCAGAAATAGGAATAAGGATCGAACAAGCCAATGCAGCGTCGATAAAGGAAAGAAGTAATGACAATTAATCATATTAAAACCAGTAGAAACCTCCATCTGCATAGAAGCTAAGATAAGACAAAATTGTATTACATTTCCTAGATCATGGCTGCTCTAATAAGAATTATTGTAATCAAGTTTTGATCTTCTTAAAAATCCCAAGGTAAGGAACTCGATTTCTATAAGAAAAGAGACTTAAGAATTGGAAGTGTTTTGTTTTAAAAGAAAGGCATGGTTTTGTCTGTATTGTTTTAAAACATAAAGTGTTATAATAGCTTTATGAGAAGTTAGTTATAACGACTTTATGGAAAATAAAGAAATGGATTCATTATTGGATTTAGAATGGTAACTTGATTTTTTGAAAATAGAGAAGTAACTTGTTTTCAAATATTGAACTCTTTGTGATGGAAAAACATAAGTGGCTTGGTTATAAAAGGTAGGAGTACCTTGATCTTAAAGGGGTTAGATACTTGGGTTTTACTGGTATACTTGACGTTGTGTTAAGAAGTGTTTAAAGTACCTTGAGTTGTGTGTAACTTGCCTATGCTTGTTGTGATAGCCTTGTTGTGCAAGTGTTTGATTGTGTGCTACCGAGCCTCTCGGAGGGTCGGCTATCCGTTGATTGATGGACATACCGACACGTTGGGTAGCCCACTGTATGCTTTCACTATATCGATCCTCTGGACATACCGACACGTTGGGTAGCCCACCGTATGCTTCCATTGTGAGTGTTATCTTGTTATTTGTTTGGACATATCGACACGCCAGTGCCCACGGTATGTGTCCACAGTGAGTATTATCTTGTATTTGTTTGGACATGCCGACACGCCAGTGGACCACGAGTATGCGTCCACAAAAGTATTATCTTGTATTTGTTTGGACATACTGACACGTTGGGTAGCCCACGGGTATGCTTCCATAGTGAGTGTTATCTTGTTAGTTGATGGACATACCGACACGCCAGTGCCCACGTATGCTTCCAGGATTGTTATCTTGTTATCTCCTTTGGGCATACCGACACGTTGGATGGTCCACGTATGGGCCCACTAGGACGGTTCCAGGCCACGCTTATACCGAGGTGAGATGTCGGGCACGCGCCATTGTGCGTTAAATTCCCGGTTGTATTTGAGTGATGATTTCACCGCACGAGTCCCTAACTTGACATGATCGCTTATATGTCATGTATCGTAGTTTGGTTATCATACATGTCTCCCGCTTTATATAGACTATTATGATTTCATTTACGATTTTTCGCCATATACTTGGTACTGTTGTCTCGACCTCCTTCGGGCCGTTCATGCCGCAGTTGAGGTACATAGCTTGCTCGATCCGCACTCTTAGGATCGATGTTCGGTTCTGAAAGCTCCATATCTCCTAAGTCATTCCGTGGTACGGTTCTCAAGTAGTAGACTTTTGTATATTCAGGCATGGCGGGCCCCGTCCGTCATTATGGTTTCAAAATTCTTAGAGGTCTCAGAGTAATCGCCATGCAGAGTTTGTAAGGATGTAACTGTTCAAGTTTTCATTTATGGGCAAAAAAGGTAACCGTTTGGGTTAGCCTGTTTTCTTATTTCACTGTTTTCTTTCATGAGTTTTTATTTTCGCTGGTTTTTCTCTGATGTTGTATCACTAGGGTGCCCGGGATAAGGCACCAGTCACGGGCCCGGGTTCGGGTCGTGACATTAATAATACCTGCATAACTATCAAACGGCCACTACTAGAAGAAAGACATTTTCCAACAATATTTTTTGTTGTCATGACACTACTACATTTCTAACCTAATGCGACGGCTCATTCCTATCTAATGCAACGCCATATGTACAGTCGTCGCATTAGATGTGGCTAATGCGACGGGTTGAAGTTATACCAAATCAGAAAATAGGCTAATGCAACGACATCTTGTGGCCGTTGCATTAGATAGGCTAATGCGACGACTTATATCATCTAATGCAACGCCCACAAAATGATGTTGCATTAGCCTATCTAATGCAATGGCTATGTAAGGCTAATGCAACGACCCTTGATTTTTTTTATTTTCCTTCATAAGTGAAATCACATTTTTAAACCCCAAAAAAACCCAAAATCCGAAATGCCCTCATCTTCAGCGATTTCGCCGAGTGAACAGTGAAACCGCCGGAGTTTTGCCATTTTCGGCCAATTTCGGCATCCATCATGGACGAGACTTAGTCCAATAGCTTCGTCTCTTCAAGCCCGTCATTTCCATATCAATTACCCCCATCGATTCATTTTATATCTCCGTCAATTTTAGATCGAAAAACCTACTGCAAGCCCATCGATTTCGGTCAGTTTTTTGCAAATTCCAACCAATTTCAAGGTTCGGCGTTGGTACCATAACACTCGGCATCACCTTCCCGTCATTTTGACACCCTCCACGTTGTTCGATTCTCACCAAAATGCCACAACACCCAATCGAAAAATCTGAACACCCTAGCCATCGCCATAGCATTTTCCGATGACCTGATACACAGTCGACGACTGAGGTTGGTACTATTAGGTGCGTCGTCCTAACCCCGAAATTTTACAACCATACATTTTCGGCGACTCAATCGATTTTAGCGTTTTAATATCCCCAATCGATTGCAACCATACACTTCCCCCCAGCTCGTCGTCGCATTGTCGCGCTCGTTTTTTACCTCGGGGTCTGAACGGTATCTGCAACGTTGTTCTTTGGCGCGGTTCCCTGGATGGAGCAATAATGCTGATTTTGAGGAGTCGCCACCTAATTAGTTAAGTGAATTAGGACACTTGATTTATTGCAATAAAAATACTGCAATTAATCTCCATTTAATGGTCTGCAAAATTAATGAGATTCTGGATAATAGTTCTTTATTATCCTAAAGGGAAGGGGTTAGACATCCTTTAAGATCCGCTAACTTGCGGTTATTCGTTCAAATCTAGGTTAATTATTTATTGCCCTTTTTATTCTATATATTTTAAGCAGTTTTCATAATTTACAATTAAAATGGAATGCAATACAGAATAATAAAGCTAAAATCGAATAAAACTCCGGGACATCTTTTAGCCCTTTTTAGGCCTTCTACACAAGATGATCTCCGGGTACCTGCATAAACACTTAGTAAAAGTGTTAGTAATAGAATAAATAATTTTAAAGCAATGACAAGAATTAATAAGTAAAGCCAAAAATAAATCCGTCTTTTGTACGGGGGAGGCCTTGGAAATCAGACGGAGATTCCTTCATTGGCCAATATTGTTAGAAACAAATAAAATAAATAAAACTTTGGAATCCGCGCCAAAACAGTAATAGTTTTAAACACGGAGGGCTTAGATATATAAAATAAAGTGGGACATTCTAAACAAGTCCGGCTGCGAAAATTCGCCCCGCCAGCGCATGTTGGTTATCCTATGTAAGTAGAAGAAATCATCAACGCCCAAAAAGCTTCATTTTATTTTATTTTCCGTCTTTGCAACTGTGGAGGCCTCAAAAATCGACGGATAACTTTTTCATTGGCCAGCGCAATATCTTTTCAAAACCAGCAAAAAATGTAAAAATCAGTAGCAACAATAGCCAAAAATCATTTCGCCAAAACGGCCAAAACCAGTAGTAAAATGACCGAAAAAACAGTGGTAACTGGTCGGTGTATTTTATATACACTTTTTGAGTCGTTTTTAGTGAGTCTTTTGTCCCTTTTTGTTCAAATACGTGTCGTCTTAGGATAGATTTTCTTTCTTTTGAGTCAAATTGGTTAAAATGGCTCTTTGGCGGAAAAGAAGCAAAAAGAGGGCAAAAACGGAGGCTCCAGAGCTCGAAATGAGAGAAAGTGGCGAACCAGGCACAGACACGGCCAGCACGGCGCCCAACCAAGAGGCCAGCGCCCAGCCAATGTTCGTAGCTTGTAGAAGTTCCAGTACGCGCGCCTAGACAGCGAGTTGCAGTGCGCGGCTAACCATCGAGAGTTGCAGAACTTCCGGCCGCGCGCTGCTGGCATGCGCGCCGACGCTGAAAAGTCGTGGTTTTGAACGAATTATGGGCCAGGCCTGAAGGAAAACCTTAATGTCGGTTTGGAGGCTATAAAAAGAGAACCCTATGCAGTTTTTAGGGGTTCCCTTTCTTGCCAATTCACAACACATCTTGGAGTTCAAGATTGGAGACCATTATTTAGTAATTTCTTTCTTTTCTTTTACTTTATTTTCAGTTTTATGTTGGATATTGAATTAGTTCTTGTTATGTCTATGGCTAGGAACTAATTCTAATATAGATGATTTGATTGCTTGGTAATTACTTGATCATTAATTATCATTAATTATATGATTTCTAACCGAAATCCGAAAGGGGAGGTTGTGACTATGCTGTAGTTGGGTAGACATAGGTCGAATTGGGGATGAAAATACCTCAATTACTTGTGTAGCATTAATAGGGTTTTTGTTCTTAATCCTCCTATAGAGTCATCCTTATCACCGAAAGGTAGAAATGAGCTGTATTGGGGTTGAGTGTTTATATAACCTTAACAGGAGTATAAAACGAATTAGTAAACCTGCTATCTCCAAAAGAAGAAGAACCATAGTTAATTGCATTAATAAGTAATATAAGTGGATAGTTGAGGAGACTTGGAAGCCCTATTTCCATCATCACTGAAGTAAACAACATAGTTAATTAGTCTTTATAATTATTAGTCATAATCAACAACTCAAATATCGGTCACCAAATAGATAACAAAGAATAGAAGTTGGTACTTGAGCACTAATCCCTGAGGACGATAACTCGGTCTTCAAAGACTATATTACTTGACTCGACAACGTGCACTTGCGTTAAAGTGTGTGCATAAATCGCGCATCAGTAACATAGCCAAATATCAATCTGAAATAAGAGGCCAAAATCAGTAGCATCAGTTCATTTAGAACAAAATCTGTCCCAGTCATATGTAATAAAATAAAAGGGCACAATTGTCAAGTCAGCCCCAAAACAACAAAAAAACGTTAAGGTTCGCCGGAAAAGCCACCATTAACACCGGCAACTCATAAATTCGCATGAGCGAACCCAAAGTAGCGCGATAAAAGGGAGAAAATGCCAAGATCGGTTAACATCGAAACCGTGACATCAAGAATTGATCGATCACGAGTCTAACTCCGGCGTTGAGACAAAACAATAGAAAGGCGACAAAATAGTTCAAAACACACGACAACGCCGACGCGAGGTCGCTGGAGTTTTTAAACTCCGGTCAGTAACCAAATGTCACAAAAAATCAGTCCAACAAACCAAAACGACCAACGGTACCAAAATAATAGCCAACAGAAGTCGTCGGAGTTCTAAACTCCGACGAGTAACCGAAGCCAACAAAAATCAGTCCAACAAACCTAGCATGCCACATATCCCAAAATATAACCACAACAGACGTAAAATACGTTAATATCGCCGGAAAATGGACACGGTAACAATGGTGAAATAGAAACAAAGGTTAACATCACCGGAGTCCTTCCTCCGGCCATATTTAATAGTAAAAATAGGACGGCGACGTCACTTCCATGACGGGAAACGCCGGAGCTACGCCACTGCGATGGTCTAGTAGGGTTCCGACGATGTTGTTGGGTTTTTTTACGGGGACTGGTGTCGGGATGATGGGTGTTCGACGGTGGTTCAGTGGGTGTGAGTGTGTGTGTGTGAGCAGTGAGGGAGATGGGTCGGCGATGGCAGTGGAGGTGGTTTCGCTGGTGGTGGGCGATGGGGTTCGGGTGTCGTTCGACATGTGGTGATGGTACTCGAACTCCGGCGGCGTGACTTCGCCGGAGTGAGGGCAGTGGTCGGTGGTTTGGAGAGAGGGATTGGGGAGTAAAGAAAAAATCTGAAAGGGTGGCTTCAGTTATATGGTGTGCGGCTGAGAGTAATAATAGAGAAGTGAGGGTTGAAGTGATGGGTTGAAGGTATTGGTTGAAGGTATGGGTTGAAGTGTGGGTAAAAGATTTGAAGATTTTTTGTAGGGATAAGGGAATGGGGGATGAGATGTGAGAAAAAAGTGATTGATTGGGCAGATTTTGGAGGATATGATATGGTTTTTTAAAATGGTTTTGGACTGATCCGAATTGGCATCGGTTTGGACTGGTTTGATGAAATCGGCTTGAGTATAAAATACAACAGGAAATATTATTTAAAATAAAAATTATTTAAAGAGATGCAAAAATATTAAAATAAAAGTGACGATAAAAATATTGACAAAAACATAATGCTTAATTTAAAATAAAACATACGATGTCATTCTGTGAAAAAATAACACATAGAATATTAGGTAAAAAATATAAAAAATAGTGATTAAAATGCGATGTCCTAAAATATTTAAAATTGCAACAATATATACGAAAAACGGGTCAAAATTGACTGTCAACAGCATGTCCCTCTTTGTACGGAGATGATGGAAGAGTCTTCGGACAAAGATGTTGACTTGTAGCCAATTTTGTCCTGTTTTATAAACTAGAACTCAAAAGTGGGTTGATGCAGATCAAAATTGTCCCGTTGTCGAATTATGATGACACCGGTCGCTGTGATGCGAAAATAAAAACAAAGTCGACGCAGATTTAAAAATGTCCCAAAGGTCGAATTATGAGGACATCGGGTCACGCGATGCTAAAATTATGGACGGACGAATACCGATTCAAAAATATGTCCCAGTGTCGAATCTTGATGACACTGGGTTACAATTGCGATGGGATGCTGGAAAAGACCGGGTGTTTGTTCTCTGAAATGTCTCTAGGGTGTTTGTTCCCGAGGTCAAAATGCAAAGGAAATGAAGATGGCGTCATTTCTGGACGCAGTGCAGATGTTCGTCGTTTCTGGACAAAGATGACGTCGTTGCATAGACGCGATGCAGATGTTCGTCGTTGCATAGACGAAACATAGATGAAGTCGTTGCATATGCTTAGATGAAATGTCGTCGTTGCATAGACGCGATGCAGATACTCGTCGTTGCATAGACGAAACATAGATGAAGTTGTTGCATAGGTTTAGATGAAATGGCTTCGTTGCATAGACGCGATGCAGATGCTCGTCGTTGTATAGACGAAACATAGATGAAGCCGTTGTATAGGCTTAGATGAAATGGAGTCGTTGCATATGTAACACCCCATTTTAACCGGAGTCGAAACGGGAGGGCCACGTATGGTTGATTCCTAAATGTATTTTATTTGAAGGAGTCGCCACCTAATTATTTGGGTGAATTAGGACACCTAAATGCTAACCGATTAAAGTCAACATTAACTCCATTTAATGGTCTGTGAAACTAAATAAGATTCTGAGTAAGGGTTCTTTATTATCCTAAAGGGAAGGGGTCAGACACCCTAAAGGATCCGCTAACTTGCGGTTGTCCGTTCAAACATAGGTTAATTTATTTGGCTAAGAGATATATGTTTTAGAAAAAGATTATTTAAGTAAAATGGATGTGACGAATATCTAAAGAATATATGTTGATAAAAAAAAGGGTCTTATAAAACTCCCAAAAATATGCACAAGTTGATTATGCATTTATAAGACGTGAAATTTTTTTATTTGACAAAAAGTAAGAAAATGATAACTTACTCTTATTAGTATATGTAAGGTTAAGACTCTTATATAAAGTTAATTATGAAATTATTATACATGTGTGCGAAAATTACTTCCTATGGTATTTATGAAGAGTTTATGATGAAGTTTATTTCTTAAGAATTAAATATGGAGGAATATATTAACTACATGACTAAAGCATAGCTAGGATTAATTATTTTAGATTTAGATTTATATGATGAACCTAGAATAAATAAGAGATGAATTTTTTATTTTTTTTTAAAACTACCCTTCCAATGTATTCAAGACTAGTAGAGTTAATTATCCTATTAATTACAAGGTTAACAAATATAACAATGATAAATAAACAAATAAATAAATACATAAATAAGTAAGGGAGGAGTGAGATTGAAGTTGATGTCACGTCTAGAACGGATGGCGACACCATCTATCCTATAGTTGTTTGGAAGCCCTTCGGCGGAAGTGTGGTTGACGATATGGAAGTCATGATGAGTCTCATACCGAGACTCTTGATTATTCTCCCGATGCATGTCATGTAAAAGAAAAGAAGATAAGGATTAGTAAATGCTCTAAACCACATCGAAAAATAAACGACATTGGCACAGAATTTAAACGCATGTAATTGTTTCATTTCGGTAATAGGAGGGCCCAATTGATATCAGTCTATCAAAATTAGAATTACATCCCGAGAAGTATGTAGAATGTAAGTGACCCAGATATGATATGCATATGTGTATTTAGAAAATAAGCAGGGCTGCTGGACCAAGTAAATGATTAGTTGTGCCTTTAGTCAAATAAATGACCTCAGGGAAATAACTTGCCAAAAATCAATGTAGAGTTTCATTTAACTTAACTATTCCAGTCAATCATAAAGTGCACAACAGACATGAAAGGGAGAAAAGCAGTCCAATATGGTCACTCCTGGCAAACCGAAAGGGAAACAAGGCTTCATTTTTGTTAGGTAGTTTTTAGCATAAATCAGCTCAACATGTGTAGTTATTCTCTGGATTAATTGACCTGGCCGCGACATCTATTGTGACTTGCTAAACATTTACGAAGATGGGACAAATGAACTTTTATTCTAGATGCCATATATTCAATTCATTTACGAGTCAATTATAGGCTTGCTTGATGTCCTCTAAGGTCAGATTACTAGCTGTAGATATAGACTCATGTACTAACATAGGAAAGAAACAATATATGGTCAGTTATGTCATGTTTCAACCATTGGCCTCAAGATCTAACGGGCATAACATTGATCGACTAACAAGTATGCAAGGGGGCAGAAAGGATACAGGAATGGATAAGCCGGATGCAACATTATCCAGATAGGCAGAGATCCATTTAGCCTGGACTAAACATGCAGTTATGATATGACATTTATAAACAAAATTCAGGGACCCAGCAGGCAAGCACACACATCATAATAGGCAATTTAGACATGAAGATCCAATTCAAGCAATAAATAAGAAACACTAAGCAATAGACAATAGATATTTCAAACAGAGCTAAAAGGTAGGTTCCTCTATAACCAAACATGAAGCAGGTATGGACACTCTCCACAGGGGCAAACACAATAGCACAATACTCCCATAATTATTTATACACAACTGACTATTCTGAGCAGATTCATGAGCATATTAACAGTCAAATCTTTTGATTAGGGAGGCATTTGAATAGGTTAATATGGCAAGCCTTCAATTATCGCAGACCAGAGAAGAAACAGATGAGTAGATAAGTTTAACAGTCAAGTAAACAAAGGATTTACATTAAACCAAAGAATTTCGACCATAACAAAGAATGATTAAAAGCATTAGCATTATCCATAGAGCACATTACTCAAACAGGTTATAAAGCGTAAATCGTACAAGAAATCTGAAAGAGAACGGGTTTACCTTCTCCGGACAGCGACCCGGGGCAGCGTATCAAGTCGTCGGTCCACTCGACGGGTTATTGCGATGCGATTGAAAGGTAGAGCTTGTTATTGAGAATACTCACTGGTTTGCGATTGATTCTTGCGAGGAAGATGAAAGGGTTTCGAATTTATGTTCTTGCTTTAGACTTCTAATTTTCGGATTGGCGTTGAAGAGGTTTGTTACTGTAAGAAGAGGTGGGTGTATCTATTGTTCTTCGGATTTTACTACTTACTGGACCGCTAAGTTTCGACACCTTTTCTCTATCTTTTATGATGTTCTCGATGCTTCGACCGATCGCTGCAGGTTCTTAATCGTTCTCGATGCCAAAGGATACCCCTTAGATAAATTAGTTGCCCTATTGATTCTTTTGATTGTTTTTCTGAATCCCTCCATCGATGCCTATTGCATGCATAGCGGTTCTATATTTATAGCTAGGATTTTGGGTTCCAAGTTTGGTAAGTGTTTAAGGCTGAGATTTGTGCTTGATTCGTGCTTGATTTGGGTTGATTTGTTACTGATTTCGCGCGATTCGAACGGGTTATGATAAGGTAAACGATTTGGAAGGATTTGTTTAGTTATGGTAAGAAATCGTTGGCTGGGTGTGTGTGGATAAAGGGAAACCCCGGATTCTCCGCGAAATCCGGCCGAGGCCGTGCCGCGCGGTCGATTTTAGGTTTAGGGCTCGTTAGGTTTTGTGTGAGGGAGAGGATGATAGGGATGAAGTCTGGGTATAAGGGAAAAGTGGGCTGGACGGGTGAGAAAATAAAGGCGTGGGTCGGGGCGACGGGTAAAGGGCCTGGGCTGCGTTGGGTTTGGTAGAAATTTAGGTGTTAAGTATTATGTATTTAATTAGGGGTAAATTATTTAAATAGGTATTGGTTTTAGGTATTTAATTGTTAATTAGTAGTAAATTAAATTAATAAATTGTGCTTAAATTATTTAGGTGCTTTATTAATCTAATTGTTATAAATGTGGGCGTGCTGTTAGTGTTTAATGTTTATAATGTGATGTCGTTATTAAGACTTATTAAATAAAAATTAGGACTTCTTAATTCTTTTATGAATGCTACTATTAAAACGCGGGTGTTAGATTATTATTTTATGTATTTATTATTTATTATTAAATTGTTTATTTATGCATGTATTAATGTTTTATTGCTGCATTTTATTATTTAAAAATTATTAAAAATCATTATTGAAAATTAGTGTAATTTTATGGTTAATGACTGGACGGGAGGGTCAAAATTGGGTGTCAACAGTTGTCCCTCTTTGTATGGAGATGATGGAAGAATCTTCGGACAAAGACGTTGACTCATAGCCAATTTTGTCTCGACCCTCAGAACTAGAATGTTGGGCAATTTAGGCAAGGCTGACGCGGACTCAAAAATTGTCCCAGTGTCGAGTTATGACGACACTGGGCTACCATGGTCAAAACACCAAAGTGGGCTAATGCGGACTCAAAATTTGTCCCAGTGTCGAATTATGACGACACTGGGCTGTGGTGTAAAGAATAAAATAAACGGGCTTGAACCTGGGGTGTACCGCTATGGCTTATGGCACTGGGTTTTATGGTGATGTGGAACGAGTGGACCGACGCTTGAGGCCGCTTCTGCCATTCATTGGAAAGGTTGGCCCCCCAACAAATTGCCTGTCATTGTAGAGAAAATCCACGCCAGGCTCCATCTTGCGCAGCCTCGTAGATCAAGCTAAGATAGAAGCATTAGTGCATAAATCACAAAACAAAATAATGTAAGAATGTAAGTTTTGTGTTGTGGTTGTAGTAAAATCGTATATATTATATAATGAAATGGTGTGATACGCCGTGCTTATGTAGACGCAGATGACGCCGTTGTATGGATAAATGCAGATGTTTAACGTTGTCAGATAGACGAGATGCAGATGTTGCCGTTGTATGGACGAAATGCAGATGTTCGCCGTCAGATGGACGAAATGCGACGTCAATCGTCAGATGGATCGAAATGCAGACGTCGCCGTTGTATGGACGAGATGCAGATGTTCGCCGTTGTATAGATGTTAAATCGTTGTATGGACGAGATGTAGATGTTCGCCGTTGTATGGACGAGATGTAGATGTTCGTCGTCAGATGGACGAAATGCAGATGTTCGCCGTCAGATGGACGAAATGCAGATGTTCGTCGTCAGATGGACGAAATGCGATGTTCGTCGTCAGATGGACGAAATGCAGATGTTCTTCGTTGTATGGACGAAATGCAGATGTTCGCATTGTATGGACGAGACGCAGATGTTCGCCGTCAGATGGAGAGATGTAGATGTTCGCCGTTGTATGGACGAGATGTAGATGTTCGCCGTTGTATGGACGAAATGCAGATGTTCGCCGTCAGATACGAGACGCAGATGTTCGCCGTTGTATGAACGAGATGCAGATGTTCGTCGTCAGATATACGAGATGCAGATGTTCGTCGTCAGATGGACGAAACGGAGATGCTCGTCGTTGTATGGACGAAACGCAGATGTTCGCCGTCAGATGGACGAGATGCCGATGTTCGCCGTTGTATGGACGAGATGCAGATGTTCGTCGTTGTATTGCCGAAATGCCGATGTTCCTGGTTGTATGGACGAAATGCAGATGTTCGTCGTTGTATGCAGATGTTCGTCGTTGTATGGACGAGATGCAGATGTTCGTCGTTGTATGGACGAGATGCAGATGTTCGTCGTTGTATGGACGAGATGCAGATGTTCGTCGTTGTATGGACGAAATGCAGATGTTCGTCGTTGTATGGACGAAATACAGATGTTCGTCGTTGTATGGACGAAATGCAGTTGTTCGTCGTTGTATGGACGAAATGCAGGTGTTCGTCGTTGTATGGACGAAATGCAGATGTTCGTCGTTGTATGGACGAAATGCAGATGTTCGTCGTTGTATGGACGAAATGCAGATGTTCGTCGTTGTATGGACGAAATGCAGATGTTCGTCGTTGTATGGACGAAGCGGATGTTCGTCGTTGTATGGACGAGATGTAGATGTTCGTCGTTGTATGGACGAAATGCAGATGTTGTATTGGAATGTTATTGTCCTCCTTGTTCCTGTTGACCTTGAGAAAATGTACTAGTAGGAAATTATGTCGATTTTTGAATAATGATATGTTATGAAACAAAGCGAACACCCTTATCCGAAATCGGCAGTATATTCTCCCATACTCTTGGTGCTCCCCTGCCGTCAGGCTCTTTCTTTTAAAATTTGTCCCAGTTTATGTCGATCTTTCGAGCATATGGAATCATATTTGTCGGTGTCCTTTCGTGGTGAAGTCCTTAAAAATTGTCCCGCTGATCGACGAACCGAAGCCGGATATATGTCGCCGCTGGACATACGCCGATAACGCTGCGTTCGACGTTGCCGCCGCTTCCTCGTAGAATAAATGCTCCCGCAAGCTAAGCTTGAGAAAAAGTTAGTGTATAATCAAGTAAAACAGAGTGATAAATATTTGAGAAAGGCAATTATGCTGGTAGAGATGTCGCCCCCGAGATGTTTCTCGCAATCGATTAATTGCCATGATGCCTTTGTTGCGTGCTTTATGCCCGAGCTGATGCGCTAGACTTTGTTGCGGACTTTTGAATTCTGACTGTTGATTGTCGGTGCCTTTTTCTGCTTCTGCTGCTTCTGATGCGAACTTTGAACTTTGGATTGTTGTCATATCCTCTTCGCCGCTTCTTTCTCGCTTGAAGAAACTTTTTGCCGATTTTCTCGCTTACCGTTGCACTTTCTACTTCTGTTAATATGAAAACCTGCGCTCAAAGAAAATTTGTGAGTTTTGGGGGGGGGGTCGATTCATGTTTGACTTCGCCGCCTTCTCGACATCCGCGTGCTCGACTGTTTGGACTTGCAACCCCTGTCTGGTTTCCTACCTTGTCCCAGTTTTGAAAAGGGCGTTTGGCCTAAGGTGGGTCTCAATGGAGTTGCTTGTGTATTCTCGTTATTTTCAAAACGAATGGAAAGTTTCCTAATGGTGTGACCGAAGCCGATTTAGGTCGCCTACGTATCCCCATGAGGGAATCAGGTCATGACGTAGTTCATTACAAGCAAATTTTGGGGTGAAATTAAAATTTCTAAATGTGGGACCGAGGCCGATGTGGCCGCCTACGTATCCGCCAAGGGAATCAGGTCGAACGTAGTTCATTTATAAGCAAAAGAGAAATTGGGATTTTCTAAAAGGTGGGACCGAAGCCGATATGGCCGCCTACGTATCCGCCAAGGGAATCAGGTCTAACGTAGTTCCAATCATACTGCCTTTCTTTTCTGAGACCCCTGCTTTGCCTATAGGAACCAAGACAGGTTCTGACTCATTCTGCTCAAATGCCCTTGAATCGGTCATGTCGTTGGACCGTGCCTTTGATCTTGTGAGATGTCGATGCTCTGTCTTTGCTTAGTCAAATACAAATCGACCTTTGGGGGAGATGATAAATTCTTTAGACAACATGTAGCAAACTGCGTTAGTGTAAAGCACGTGATTTTGCAAAAGTGTAAATAGCATTTAGCAAGTACATGTTGCACATAAATTATCGCATTGCAAGCGAGTCCTAACATGCACGGGACCCTTTATGCCGCAGGTAGGCCTAAACGTCACATACGCGAGGTCATGATGGATTTGTCCAAGCCGTCCAACCGTGATGCTTTTTGTTGAAATGGCGACCAAATGACGGTGCACTTTTTCCAATTTCAGCATGACATGATTAGGTTTGGATTTGTCTATCATTGCCACGCTACACATAATATGCTGGTTGGTCGTTGGGTTGAGAAACCCGTCGACAAGTTTGGTGTCTTCCTAATTGTGGTGTCGATGCCAAGGACCGACCCACCTAAGGTAAATGCATGCATGCCCTAAAATAAATGGTGGTATAGCTCTATCTTAAGTTTCTAAGATTTGTCTTTTCTGGACGCAAGGTTCCCGAGCGGACAACTCGAGTGAGAAGGCTACGCGGCCACCGGTTAGACCGGACACTCCACGTATGTTACCAACTCTCCTAAATTTGGGTTTTGAAGAAAGAATTTTGCTGATGCACCCAGCGCACCTCGCATGTAGTGTGTGATTGTGTGAATTTTTCAGAGTGGAAGAAATATGAGCGGAATGCCAGTTTAGGGAAAGCAGTAAAAACAAATAGCAGTTAAGGCAATATGCAAATATTTATATGTAAAGCAGAATAGTTTAGGCAAAACATAAAAGCAAATAAGTATGAAAAATAAACAATTAAGCAAATAATAAAGAAGAAGAAAAAATGAAGCCCAATAATTAACCTATGTTTGTTATGGTTAAGAACCTAATTTCCCCAGCGGAGTCGCCATCTGTAACACCCTATTTTAACCGGAGTCGAAACGGGAGGGCCACGTATGGTTGATTCCTAAATGTATTTTATTTGAAGGAGTCGCCACCTAATTATTTGGGTGAATTAGGACACCTAAATGCTAACCGATTAAAGTCAACATTAACTCCATTTAATGGTCTGTGAAACTAAATAAGATTCTGAGTAAGGGTTCTTTATTATCCTAAAGGGAAGGGGTCAGGCACCCTAAAGGATCAGTTAACTTGCGGTTGTCCGTTCAAACATAGGTTAATTTATTTGGCTAAGAGATATATGTTTTAGAAAAAGATTATTTAAGTAAAATGGATGTGACGAATATCTAAAGAATATATGTTGATAAAAAAGGGTCTTATAAAACTCCCAAAAATATGCACAAGTTGATTATGCATTTATAAGACGTGAAATTTTTTTATTTGACAAAAAGTAAGAAAATGATAACTTACTCTTATTAGTATATGTAAGGTTAAGACTCTTATATAAAGTTAATTATGAAATTATTATACATGTGTGCGAAAATTACTTCCTATGGTATTTATGAAGAGTTTATGATGAAGTTTATTTCTTAAGAATTAAATATGGAGGAATATATTAACTACATGACTAAAGCATAGCTAGGATTAATTATTTTAGATTTAGATTTATATGATGAACCTAGAATAAATAAGAGATGATTTTTTTTTTAAAAACTACCCTTCCAATGTATTCAAGACTAGTAGAGTTAATTATCCTATTAATTACAAGGTTAACAAATATAACAATGGTAAATAAACAAATAAATAAATACATAAATAAGTAAGGGGGGAGTGAGATTGAAGTTGATGTCACGTCTAGAACGGATGTCGACACCATCTATCCTATAGTTGTTTGGAAGCCCTTCGGCGGAAGTGTGGTTGACGATATGGAAGTCATGATGAGTCTCATACCGAGACTCTTGATTATTCTCCCGATGCATGTCATGTAAAAGAAAAGAAGATAAGGATTAGTAAATGCTCTAAACCACATCGAAAAATAAACGACATTGGCACAGAATTTAAACGCATGTAATTGTTTCATTTCGGTAATAGGAGGGCCCAATTGATATCAGTCTATCAAAATTAGAATTACATCCCGAGAAGTATGTAGAATGTAAGTGACCCAGATATGATATGCATATGTGTATTTAGAAAATAAGCAGGGCTGCTGGACCAAGTAAATGATCAGTTGTGCCTTTAGTCAAATAAATGACCTCAGGGAAATAACTTGCCAAAAATCAATGTAGAGTTTCATTTAACTTAACTATTCCAGTCAATCATAAAGTGCACAACAGATAGGAAAGGGAGAAAAACAGTCCAATATGGTCACTCCTGGCAAACCGAAAGGGAAACAAGGCTTCATTTTTGTTAGGTAGTTTTTAGCATAAATCAGCTCAACATGTGTAGTTATTCCCTGGATTGATTGACCTGGTCGCGACATCTATTGCGACTTGCTAAACATTTACGAAGAAGGGACAAATGAACTTTTATTCTAGATGCCATATATTCAATTCATTTACGAGTCAATTATAGGCTTGCTTGATGTCCTCTAAGGTCGACACACCGTAGATATAGACTCATGTACTAACATAGGAAAGAAACAATATATGGCCAGTTATGTCATGTTTCAACCATTGGCCTCAAGATCTAACGGGCATAACATTGATCAACTAACAAGTATGCAAGGGGGCAGAAAGGATACAGGAACGGATAAGCCGGATGCAACATTATCCAGATAGGCAGAGATCCATTTAGCCTGGACTAAACATGCAGTTATGATATGACATTTATAAACAAAATTCAGGGACCCAGCAGGCAAGCACACACATCATAATAGGCAATTTAGACATGAAGATCCAATTCAAGCAATAAATAAGAAACACTAAGCAATAGACAATAGATATTTCAAACAGAGCTAAAAGGTAGGTTCCTCTATAACCAAACATGAAGCAGGTATGGACACTCTCCACAGGGGCAAACACAATAGCACAATACTCCCATAATTATTTATACACAACTGACTATTCTGAGCAGATTCATGGGCATATTAACAGTCAAATCTTTTGATTAGGGAGGCATTTGAATAGGTTAATATGGCAAGCCTTCAATTATCGCAGACCAGAGAAGAAACAGATGAGTAGATAAGTTTAACAGTCAAGTAAACAGTGACGACATTAAACCAGCAATTTCGACCATAACAGCAGCGATTAAAAGCATTAGCATTATCCATAGAGCACATTACTCAAACAGGTTATAAAGCGTAAATCGTACAAGAAATCTGAAAGAGAACGGGTTTACCTTCTCCGGACAAATGACCGGCAACAGATCAAGTCGTCGGTCCACTCGACGGGTTATTGCGATGCGATTGAAAGGTAGAGCTTGTTATTGAGAATACTCACTGGTTTGCGATTGATTCTTTCGAGGAAGACGAAAGGGTTTCGAATTTATGTTCTTGCTTTAGACTTCTAATTTTCGGATTGGCGTTGAAGAGGTTTGTTACTGTAAGAAGAGGTGGGTGTATCTATTGTTCTTCGGATTTTACTACTTACTGGACCGCTAAGTTTCGACACCTTTTCTCTATCTTTTATGATGTTCCCCTGATGCCCTCGATCTGACTGCCGTCTGGGTTCTTAACTGTGCTCCCCCGATGCCAAAGGATACCCCTTAGATAAATTAGTTGCCCTATTGATTCTTTTGATTGTTTTTCTGAATCCCTCCATCGATGCCTATTGCATGCATAGCGGTTCTATATTTATAGCTAGGATTTTGGGTTCCAAGTTTGGTAAGTGTTTAAGGCTGAGATTTGTGCTTGATTCGTGCTTGATTTGGGTTGATTTGTTACTGATTTCGCGCGATTCGAACGGGTTATGATAAGGTAAACGATTTGGAAGGATTTGTTTAGTTATGGTAAGAAATCGTTGGCTGGGTGTGTGTGGGTAAAGGGAAACCCCGGATTCTCCGGCGAGAAATCCGGGCTGAGGTGCTGGTGCTGGTGCGGCGGTCGATTTTAGGTTTAGGGCTCGTTAGGTTTTGTGTGAGGGAGAGGATGATGGGGATGAAGTCTGGGTATAAGGGAAAAGTGGGCTGGACGGGTGAGAAAATAAAGGCGTGGGTCGGGGCGACGGGTAAAGGGCCTGGGCTGCGTTGGGTTGGGTAGAAATTTAGGTGTTAAGTATTAGGTATCTAATTAGGGGTAAATTATTTAAATAGGTATTAGTTTTAGGTATTTAATTGTTAATTAGTAGTAAATTAAATTAATAAATTGTGCTTAAATTATTTAGGTGTTTTATTAATCTAATTGTTATAAATGTGGGCGTGTTGTTAGTGTTTAATGTTTATAATGTGATGTCGTTATTAAGACTTATTAAATAAAAATTAGGACTTCTTAATTCTTTTATGAATGCTATTATTAAAACGCGGGTGTTAGATTATTATTTTATGTATTTATTATTTATTATTAAATTGTTTATTTATGTCTGTATTAATGTTTTATTGCTGCATTTTATTATTTAAAAATTATTAAAAATCATTGTTGAAAATTAGTGTAATTTTATGGTTAATGACTGGACGGGAGGGTCAAAATTGGGTGTCAACAGCATAGACGCGATGCAGATGTTCGTCGTTGTATAGACGAAACATAGATGAAGTCGTTGCATAGGCTTAGATGAAAGGGCGTCGTTTCATATATGCGATGCAAATGTTCGTTGTTGCATAGACGAAATATAGATGAAGTTGTTGCATAGACTTAAATGAAATGGCGTCGTTGCATAGACGCGATGCAAATGTTCGTCGTTGCATAGACGAAACAGAGATGAAGCCGTTGCACAGACTCTCATGAAATGGCGTCGTTGCATAGACGCGATGCAGATGCTCGTCGTTGCATAGATGAAACATAGATGAAGTCGTTGCATAGACTTAAATGAAATGGCGTCATTGCATAGACGCGATGCAGATGTTCGTCGTTGCATAGACAGAACATAGATGAAGTCGTTGCATATGCTTAGATGAAAGGGCGTCGTTGCATAGACGCGATTCTGATGTTCGTCGTTGCATAGACGAAACATAGATGAAGTCGTTGCACGGGCTTAAATGAAATGGTGTCGTTTTATGGACGTGCATGCTTTGTGACTCGCCTTAGTTGAGATAACGTCATTGCATAGACGTTGTGCGTTTGTAACCCGCATGGACTTATTGTTGTGCTCCCGCCTTTGCTGATATGAAGTTCCTGCACTCAAAGAAAATTTGTGAGGTTTTTAGGAAAGGAGTGGTTGATTCACGTCAACTTTGTAGCTTTGGCTCTTGACGCTTGTATGCTCAGATTGGTTTGGACTGAAGACCTAGTTGGCCTGCCTTTTTCTTGTCTATTTTCGTTTTCTTGCAGTGAATCCTTAAAATGCCCCAGTTTCTGATAAATGAAGATGTTGAAGTTTCAACTGGGTAAGGTTGAGTCTTGACGCTATCAAGACGATCAGGCAAGCAATTTTTTTTATCATGAATGAAAAGCTAATGCGAGGATATGGACAATGTACAATTGAGTAGATGAGAATGCAACCCTCAAAATATGTTCCAGTCATGTGTAGGTAGTCATTAATGTAAAATATATGAGGATGATAAACTCTCCAATGGACAAAATCGAGTCATGTGCAAAACAAGGAAGAAATATTTCTAATGGTGTGACCGAAGCCGATGTGGCTGCCTACATATCCCGCCGAGGGAATCAGGTCAGAGCGTAGTTCGTGATGCAAAAATAAAGATTTTTAAGATTTTAAAATGATGTGAGGTGGAAGCCAATGTGGCCGCCTACGTATCCCGCAGAGGGGATCAGGTCAAGACGTAGTTCATTATGCAAAAAATGATTGTACAATTTTCAAAAAAATGAGACCGAAGCCAATGTGGTCGCCTACGTATCCCGCTGAGAGAATCAGGTCAAGACGTAGTTCGTTATGCAAAAATAAGGATTTTTATGTAATATGCATTTTGTTGTTTTTTCTGAAAAAATGGAAGACAACATTACGTTCTGACTTCATTTGATACCAACAATTAGTATTGTTCATAAGGATTTTCGTTTATTGCTTTCAGTCTAACCGAGATTGGCTCCGGTGTGATTCACACAGCTTCATATGGTACCTCAGACATACCTGAGTGTCGACACACCCGCTTGCATCCAAGGTTTCGAACTATACGTATCCTCATGTTTCAAATGCCCTCACTGAAAGAGAGTCTCATCCACATATATATTCCAGTATTTTAAATTTTGGGACGTTTAGATAAGTACGCTCACACTCAAAAGGATGTTCAATGCATGCAATTGTGATACCATAGGCTTGGCCATCATGTAAGTATCCACTAATGTGAGAACATTCAGTATAGGATCATGTAGGACTTGTCACGGGCTTGTAATGTAGGTTTGGGGGAAGGGATGAATATCATTTGGGTAAAAAGTGACTAATCCTTCCTCGAGCGTTGGACTACGTCCGTGCTTGATATTTGTGTGCTTTAATGCTGGCATGCTTTCTTTTTGTCCCAGTTTTTCTGTATTGACTTCTTTTTGAATCATTCGTTTGGAGCCCCCTTTTCCAAAAATTATTCTCTCATTTTCTTTTTATAATGTCGGGGCTTTTGATTTCTTCTTTTTGTGAAGTCGTCATTTGTGTTTTTCTTTTCCCTTTTGGGACTTTGATAATTTTTATCTTTGCAAATTTCGACACAGAATTTGTCAGCCACTTGCACATTTCTAAAGCGTTCAAGGAGGTCGGGTCAATAGAGGGATAGTGCGCACGCACTCAGAAAGGGTATAGGTGTAATATGCGATTGTCGAAAGAATAAGTTTTAGGCTCAAAAGGGGTGTACTACGGATAATGTTATTTGGTAGGCTGAAAATGCTCAAACGGGTCAAAGAAAGCCTACGATCATTTCCTACACCGAGTGTTACTCAGGATTTCGCCTCAACAAACATTCAGGCCAAGTTCTAGATCACAATGCAATGCAATTGAACTTATTCTAAAACTCACCACACAATGCACATGAAACGATGAGGTTGGTTTCGTTCTTATCTTGAAAGCATGCAAGACAATGTCATTACAGTGCGCGTGAGAGGTACCAAAAGAATCTATGGTTTACCACGAAGTCAACCCATATTGATTATCACTCGTTCTTTCCTATGCACACTCCTAACTGTGTTGGTATCAACCAAGTCAAACAATAATACTTAAAAAATGTTTTTGTATTTTGAATAACATTTTTTTTTGTATTTTTGAATAATTTTTTTTATATATATTTTTTGAATAAATAGTACCGAACCCGAATAGGGCTGCCTACGTATCCCGCCGAGGGAATCAGGTGCGCGTAGTTCATTCAGATATGTTATAAAAATGTATGCTTAAAAAAGAATTCATGCATGAAAGGATAGTAAGAGTAAAACTGTGCAAAATAAATGATTGTCCATTATGAGACGAATGCAAAGTAAAAAGTGTGTAAAATAACAAATGAATGTCCATGATAGGATGAATGCAAAGTAAACTAACTGTCACCGGTAGGATGAATGCAATGAAAGCATGATTGTCCATGACAGAATGAATGTAATGCAAAATGACAGTTCATGACAGAATGAATGTAATGCAAAATGACAGTTCATTATATGATGAATGAGACGAATGAGTGAGTCAAATGCGCTCTTTATTATTATTTTTTATTTTTTATTTTTGTGGTGTCGAACCCAAAATGGGTTGCCTACGTATCACACCGTGTGGTGAGAATCAGACACGCGTAGTTCGGGATGATTATGCTGTAAAATGCATGATAAAGAATTATGTAATCAACACTAGACATATCAATTGAATTTGCAAATAAAGATACAAAATATAGAAGAACTGAGAGCGATGTCTCGTTGAATCTGGTATAAACTGACTTCTATTAGTCAACATAACTTCCGCTCATTTTTGTGATAATTTTTTTTTCTTTTCCGGCCGCCCTCGACTGTTTGCGAGGACGGTTTTCCTGCAAAATATGAGACATGAGTGAGAGTAGGAAAGTCACAAAAATAATAAAATGCAGGGGTGTGACAATATAGTCAAAGACTCCCTTGAGTGGTTCGACCAGACTGGTGGTTGATGTTTTACAAAGTCCAAGTCGCGTTGTTCAAGAGCGATTTACGCAGTAGAAGTCCTGATTGCAATGTGACAGCAAAAGTGCAAAAATGCAAATGTTCGTGTCCGGAGTTAGAAAAAGGGTAATCATTGTTTTTTTTTTAAATATGTCCATAATTGAAAGGATAATTATTGCTTTGAATGATATGTACATAATTGCTAGCGACAAACAATAGTAAATAAAAGCATGCAAATCAAGCACGCGCCCAAATATGTATGTGACATCTCTTATGCCAGAGGTGAGCCTAAACGCCAAATATGCGAGATTATAATAAATAAGTCCAAACCGTCAAACTGCAATGTTTTGTTAGAAATGACGACCAAATGACGGTGCACTTTTTCCAATTTCGCGTCGCCACTGTGCTTGGATCCGTCTATCATTATCACGCTACACATATATGTTTATTGGTCGTTGGGTTGTGAAACCCGTCGACAATTGGTGAATTCCCTAATTGTGGAGACGATACCAAGGTCTGATCCACCTAAGATGTATGCATGCATGACTTAAAAAATAAAGGGTGGTATAGCTCTATCCTAATTTTGCTAAGATTTGGCTTACTAGATGCAAGGTTCCCGAGCGGACTACTCGAGCGAGAAGGCTACGCGGACACCGATTGGATCGGATTCTCCGCGTAAAATGTCAACTCTCCTAAATTTGGATATTTGAAAGAAATTTGCGGGTGTGCAAAGCACACCTCGCGTGTAGTGTGTGATAGTGTCAATTTTCCAGAATGGAGGAAATATGAGCGGAATGACAATTTAAGGAAAACAGTAAAAAAATGTAGCAATTAAAGTAGTTAATTACAAAATAAAAGCAAACAATATAAAATATTTGCAACAAATATAAAGCAAAATAAAGCGCAATATTTAATTAACCTGGGTTTGCTATGATCAAGAACCTGATTTCCCCAGCGGAGTCGACATGCTGTCGCGCCCGTTTTTGACCTCGGGTTCTGAACGGTATCCGCAACGTTGCTCTTTGGCGCGGTTCCCTGGATGGAGCAATAATGCTGATTTTGAGGAGTCACCACCTAATTAGTTAAGTGAATTAGGACACTTGATTTATTGCAATAAAAATACTGCAATTAATCTCCATTTAATGGTTTGCAAAATTAATGAGATTCTGGATCAGAGTTCTTTATTATCCTAAAGGGAAGGGGTTAGACATCCTTTAAGATCCGCTAACTTGCGGTTATTCGTTCAAATCTAGGTTAGTTATTTATTGCCCTTTTTTATTCTATATATTTTAAGCAGTTTTCATAATTTACAATTAAAATGAAATGCAATACAGAATAATAAAGCTAAAATCGAATAAAACTCCGGGACATCTTTTAGCCCTTTTTAGGCCTTCTCCACAAGATGATCTCCGGGTACCTGCATAAATACTTAGTAAAAGTGTTAGTAATAGAATAAATAATTTTAAAGCAATGACAAGAATTAATAAGTAAAGCCAAAAATAAATCCGTCTTTTGTACGGGGGAGACCTTGGAAATCAGACGGAGATTCCTTCATCGGCCAATATTGTTAGAAACAAATAAAATAAATAAAACTTTTGAATCCGCGCCAAAACAGTAATAGTTTTAAACACGGAGGGCTCAGATATATAAAATAAAGTGGGACATCCTAAACAAGTCGGGCTGCGAAAATTCGCCCCGCCAGCGCATGTTGGTTATCCTATGTAAGTAGAAGAAATCATCAACGCCTAGAAAGCTTTATTTTATTTTATTTTATTTTCCGTCTTTGCAACTGTGGAGGCCTCAAAAATCGACGGATAAATTTTTCATTGGCCAGTGCAATATCTTTTCAAAACCAGCAAAAAATGTAAAAATCAGTAGCAACAATAGGCAAAAATCATTCCGCCAAAATGGCCAAAACCAGTAGTAAAATGACCGAAAAAAACAGTGGTAACATAGACAAATATCAATCTGAAATAAGAGGCCAAAATCAGTAGCATCCGTTCATTTAAAACAAAATCTATCCCAGACATATGTAATAAAATAGAAGGGCACAATTGTCAAGTCAGCCCCAAAACAACAAAAAAAAGTAAAGGTTCGCCGGAAAAGCCACCATTAACACCGGCAACTCAGAACTTCGCATGAGCGAACCCAAAGTAGCGCACAAAGTCAGATAAATGGGGGAAAATGCCAAGATCAGTCGGAACATCAGTAAACCGTGACATCAGTAACCAGTCGACCGCCGGAGTCGGAACTCCGGCGTTGAGACAAAACAATAGAAAGGCGACAAAATAGTTCAAAACACACGGCAATGCCGACGCGAGGTCGCTGGAGTTTTTAAACTCCGGCCAGTAACCAAATGTCATAAAAAATCAGTCCAACAAACCAAAACGACCAACGCTACCAAAATAATAGCCAACAGAAGTCGCCGGAGTTCTAAAACTCCGGCGAGTAACCGAAGCCAACAAAAATTAGTCCAACAAACCTAGCATGCCACATATCCCAAAATATAACCACAAGAGACGTAAAATACGTTAATATCACCGAAAAATGGACACGGTAACAATGGTGAAATAGAAACAAAAGTTAACATCGTCGGAGTCCTTCCTCCGGCCATATTTAATAGTAAAAATAGGACGGCGGCATCACTTCCATGGCGGGAAACGCCGGAGTTACGCCATCGCGATGGTCTAGTAGGGTTCCGACGATGTTGTTGGGGTTTTTGACGGGGACTGGTGTCGGGATGATGGGTGTTCGACGGTGGTTCAGTGGGTGTGAGTGTGTGCGTGTGAGCAATGAGCAGTGAGGGAGATGGGTCGGCGATGGCAGTGGAGGTGGTTTCGCCGGTGGTGGGCGACGGGGTTCGGGTGTCGTTCGACATGTGGTGATGGTACTCGAACTCCGGCGGCGTGACTTCGCCGGAGTGAGGGCAGTGGTCGGTGGTTTGGAGAGAGGGATTGGTGTGAAATCCGGAAAAAAAAATATATATATATATATAGTTGTGGTTGGGTTAATAAATATATATATATATATATATAAGAAAACAAAGAATAAATTGCATGGGATAGAGTTAGTGTTAAAGTTGGATAAATAGATAGATGAAATGAAAATAAGAAAAGAAAACAAAAGAAAAAAAAAAACAAACGAAGAAAATTTGCAGCATGCAATACGTCCAATACTCCTTTGCTTCCCCCCTTCCCCCCTTTTCATTTCCCCTCCAACTCTTGTCATTTCACCTCCCATAGGTTATAGAAAACTCTCCACTTATACATTGTATTTACACACAAACAAAGTACATAACATAAAGGTTAGAAAATCAGAAAAAAACAAGTGAAAAGAAGAGGAAAAAATATCAAGAGAGCAAGAAGAACAAGAAGCAAAATACTAGAGAGTAAGGATAATTTTAGCAACCACACAACAATAATCTTCACACTTACAAGGTGAGTTTTCTCACTCAGAAATTCTTAGTAACATCCTTTATTTTTAGTTCAATACATGTTAGAATAAGAATTGAGTGTTGAAAAGAAATATTGAACTTTTGATTGTTTAGACAACTAGTTGCGTCATGAACTTTACGAACTGTTCTCACTGAGTTATAATTGTTAGAATTTGATGAAATTCGGAGGAATTGTACACCTCTCTAATATGATCATATAGAACCAAAAATGAGGTAAAATGGACGTACGGTTTGAAAGTTATCATAGTTCAAAGTTCCTGCCTTAGATTTGGTCGAAATTCGGAAAGGCATAATTACGGACTGTTTTTATTGAGTTTTACTTATTAGAATTATATGAAAATTTACATGGTTGTAAACTGTTACGGACAGATATATATAAAGATTTATTAAAACGGACTTACGAGTTGAGAGTTATTGTAGTTTGAAGTTGCTGCCTCGGATTCGTCGGAATCCAGAAGGGCAGGACGTTGAAACGTAAAACTGTACTAATCTGTGGGGAATATGAAAATTGTTGTTAAATGAAAGTTCTAGATCTCTTTGTTGTGGACATTTTGAGACCTTACGGGGGTCTATCCGACTTACGGATTGAGAGTTATCGCTGTTTAAAGTTTCTGTCTCGGATCTATCGAGATCCAGGAAGGGCAGCGAATAAAAGTGTAAAACTGTACCAAATGGTACAGAATATGAAAGGATGGTTCACATGGAGACGTGTAGCTCTCTGTTCTCGTCGTTTTGAGATTTTATGGGGCTTGAACGGGTTTACAGATTAGGAGTTATGACTATTCTAAGATTGGGTGTTGTTTAATAAATATTCTGCCGAAATAAATTTTATGTGGCTGTTTTGAGGATAAATTTGTGTTAGTTACCCAAAGTAGTTTTAAATGAAATTTGGTACAGTGAAAGATCCCCGTCTTACCTTAGTTTCCGCTTGAGAAACACCTTAGTTGGAGTTATGGTTAAAAAGTTATAATCGTTACAAGTATGAATGACAGAATGTTAGAAAAGAGAATAGTATTTATTTGATCTTCTGAAAAATATGAAAAGTGAATACGTGTTCACATAAATATATAAATATATAATGGATCGGGTTGCACGCCGCAACAAAACGTAAAGTGAATACGCGTTCACAAATACGTAAACATAATGGATCGGGTTGCACGCCGCAACAAAACGTAAAGTGAATATATGTTCACAAATATGTAAATATAATGGATCGGGTTGCACGCCGCAACAAAACGTAAAGTGAATACACATTCACAAATACGTAAACATAATAGATCGGGTTGCACGCCGCAACAAAACGTAAAGTGAATACACATTCACAAATACGTAAACATAATGGATCGGGTTGCACGCCGCAACAAAACGTAAAGTGAATACGTGTTCACAAATACGTAAATATAATGGATCGGGTTGCACGCCGCAACAAATATGAAAGATGAACACATGTTCACCTATATATAAATATGAAAAGTGAATACGCGTTCACAAATATATAAATGTAATAAACATGTGGAAATGCAGGGGAATGTCTTAACGTATAATACGAGATAAAATGAAGTGTTAGTTAAACCAAGAATTTCCTATGAGGAGTTGCATATTTAAAGATGTTGTAACCTGATATGTTTTTGCAATATGCTTATTACGTTATAATGTGATTGCACTTGGAATATTGTGGTGTTACTTTGAATTGCAGGGTAAGGTTCTCACTCAAATTTGGATGGTAGGGTGACTCTTTATTTAACATGTTTGAGAAAGGGTGATAGAGGAAGGCTCCACGTCAAGGCTAGCGATCGTCCATGACCTCTTTTCATACCAAGTCCATTGTTTGGGCTTGGTACTCGTCGAGTTCAGAATGTCGGTTCCAATGTCTCGATATGCAGTGTGGAATGATATCCCTTCCAACTTAAAATAATCTTTGTCAGTATGTCTATGTAGAAACAATATTTGCACGAGCATGGGCTCGCGTTATGTTTTTTTCATATAAAGTCATAAACATATTTCTTTATTGTTATTTTTATTAATCGCTCCGTATTTGAATATAAGTTCAAATTTCTAAATAGAGAATTAAATGGTGCTCACGGTGGAAAATAATTGTCAGTGCCATCACGCTAAGTAAAGACTTAGGAAAAGTCGGGCGTGACAAGTTGGTATCAAAGCTAAACCAGTTAGGAGATTCTAGGAAGTTTCTTGAGTCGGGTGTTTGAGCGGTTACTTATTGCGCGACGGTGTGCGCGCCACCTTAGTAATAAGTAAACGGAATAACATCCTAAAGTTTCACTTCTTTCATACTCTTCTCGTGCCTATCTTGAGTCTTTTCAAAGACTTGGTTCTCGTACTACCTCCTTCAAAGGATTGTGGAAGGGAGTGTACAACGATAAAATAACCAGATGTGACTGCACCACCGACCGAAAAGGTAGGAGAGGTACCAGATAGACTATGGGGCAAATTTTGTGAGAAGAAGGGAACATATCTATACAGGGAAGGACTACAAGTCTAACCCAATAGTATTTCTCGATGAGGTAGAAAACCTACTGTTTACACGAGGATGTGTGGAGACGCATGACGTCAATTTGGTAATCGCACGGTTAGTGGACGACACACGGGTGTGGTGGAGAAATTTTAGAAGAAATCATTTTCCGATGTCACCACCGATGATGTGGGGGGAGTTCAGAGCCGTATTCATTAAAAAGTACATGCCTAACACCCGAAAAGATGCGCTCAGGCGTGAGTTTGAACAATTGAAACAAGAAGACCGCAATGTGAAAGAATATAATACCTAATTCATGTGATCTTCATCATACAACGTGCATATTATTCCTACGAAAGGGAGAAGGTCAAAAGATTTGTGAGAGTTTAAACCCGAACTTGGTAGAGAAGGTAGTGGCATTAGCCTATGATCGGACGTACCTTCAGATCGTCAACATGACAATGAGGGTAGAAGGTTTTGCCAAATCAAAAAGAGAGTATTCACGAAAGAGACATTTATGTGACTCGACCTTTTTCAACTATCCGATTGGAGTCATACTATAGAAAATAGTCAACTCCATCCAGAGAGAGTTCCACTTATCGTTTAGAAGATCAATAAAGGTATGTGGAACTTTCCTATCTCTTGAGCATGAATAGTTGTACTTATATAGTACGGTAGACGTACAATACTTTGATATCCTTTACTTATTTAAAAATGGCCAAGTTGGGTGAGTTAGGAGGTTAACCCACTTCTTTAAAACTATTAAAGATGTCTTAAGTTTTCAAAGTTAAGGGACTTGAAGTGTTTTGAGTATATGATACTTGTTTTGTTTTAAAAGTTTAAGTCCCTTGGAAATAGGAAAATGTAATTGACTAAGGTATAAGATTAATATACCGACTTTATGGGAAGTTGGTTATATTCGCTTTATGGAAAGTTAAAAGGAGAGATTTACTTTAAGTAAGATAAGTAAGGACAAGTGACTTGATGCTATGGTTATTAGTATCTTGGAAGTTTTATATAAAAAAAAAGAGTCATTCGTTTTAAAAGAGTAGAAGTATGTAGTACTTGGGATTAAATTTCCGGATTCTTTTATTAAGACATGTTAGTGCCTTAAGTGAACTAAAATGAGAGGATATATTAATAATGTCAATAAGAAGTTAGAGGATTTCTTGACTTACTTATGTTATGTAGGATAGCCGGTTGAGCTAGGGTAAGAGTATAAATGAGGGGTAAACCCCCAAGACGTTATACCACCTTCTCCAGGGTAAGAGTATAAATGAGGGGTAAACCCCCAAGACGTTATACCACCTTCTCCAGGGTAAGAGTATAAATGAGGGGTAAACCCCCAAGACGTTATACCACCTTCTCTAGGGTAAGAGTATAAATGAGGGGCAATCCCCAAGACGTTATACCACCTTCTCCAGGGAAAGAGTATGAATGAGGGGAAAACCCCAAGATGTCATACCACCTTCTCCAGGGTAAGAGTATGAATGAGGGGAAAGCCCCAAGACGTCATACCACCTGCTTCAGGGTAAGAGTATAAATGAGGGGAAAACCCCCAAGACGTTATACCACATTAGTGGATTTGCTACCCATGATGCGAAGAATATCCTCACGTCGACTTATTTCCTACCTTAGGTCTCAAAAGTTATTAAGGAGTCACAAAGTGGAGTACGCATATCCGCTAATATAGTAGATACCCAAAAGAGTCCCAGATGCATGATGTCCCTATTGTTTGAAAATTTTCGAAGGTTTTTTCTGAAGATCTCCTGTGCCTTCTCCTGATAGAAGTGGAGTTCGCTATAGAGTTAAGTGCAGTACAAGACCTATTTCTATTCTTCCATATCGAATGGCCCCAGCTAAATTGAGAGAGTTAAAAGAACAGTTGAAGGATCTTCTGGATAAAGGATTTATAAGGCCTAGTGTTTCCCCCTGGGGCGCACCAGTCCTTTTTGCGGAGAAAAAAAGATGGATCGCTCCGAATGTGCATCGATTATCGACAACTCAATAAGGTCACGATCAAGAATCGATATCCATTACCAAGAATCGATGATCTTTTTGACCAACTTCAGAGAGCCAATTATTTTTCCAAGATCGATCTTCGTTCGAGATATCATCAGATGAAAATAAATCCGAATGATATATCAAAAACAGCCTTTAGGACCTGATATGGCCATTATGTGTTCTTGGTCATGTCTTTCGGATTAACCAATGCCCCAGCAGCTTTTATGGATCTAATGAACATAATCTTTAAACCATTCTTGGATTTGTTCGTAATTGTATTTATAGATGATATCCTAATTTACAGCAAGTGTGTTGAAGAACAGGAAGAGCATCGGAGGGTAGTGCTTCAAGTCTTGAAACAGGAGAAACTATATGCTAAATTTTCAAAGTGTGAATTTTGGTTGGAAAAGGTAGCCTTTTTGGGTCATGTTGTGTCAAGGGATGGAATTATGGTAGACCCCGTAAGATAGAAGCGGTGAAGAAGCGCCAACACCACTCAAGCGAGAGGTTAGAAGTTTCTTGGGTTTGGCTGGGTATTATAGAAGATTCGTAAAAGGTTTTTCTAGTCTTGCTGCTCCTTTGACCCGGTTGACTCAAAAAGCGGTTAAGTACCAGTGGTCAGGAGCATGTGAAGCAAGTTTTCAGAAACTAAAGGAATTATTGACTACTGCACCAGTCCTAACCTTACCATCGGAACAAGAAGGGTTCACAGTCTATTACGATGCCTCCAGAGTTGGGTTAGGATGTGTCTTGATGCAGTTTGGAAAGGTTATTGCGTATGCATCTAGACAATTGAAGATATATGAGAAGAATTACCCAACTCATGACTTGGAATTAGTTGCGGTGGTGTTGCCTTACGAATATGGAGACATTATTTGTATGGTGTGCATGTGCACATATTTACAGATCATAAGAGTTTGCAGTACATAACCACGCAGAAGGATTTGAATCTCCGACAAAGAAGATGGTTAGAGTTGCTTAAGGATTATGACCTTTGTATTCTTTACCATCCTGGGAAAGCCAACGTGGTGGCTGACGCTCGATGGGAGATCAATGGGCTTGGCCCATTTGGCAATACAAAAGAGGTATTGTTCGGAGGTACAAAGATTGGGAAACCTCGGGGTTAGCTTAATCGAGATCGGTGAAGGTAGGGTGGTGGTACATGATACCTCAGATCGCCTTAGCTTCAGAAATAAAAGGAAGTCAGTTTGAGGATACGGAGTTTGTTGGATTTCGGGAGAGGATCCAACAGGGAAAACCTTCACAGTTTACATTGGGAGATAATGGCGGAACCCTTCGGTATAAGGGTAGGTTTTGTGTTCCTAAGGTAAAGGATCTAAGGAGGAAGATCTTAGATGAGGGTCACAACACAAGATATTCCATTCATCCAGGGTCAACAAAAATGTATCAGGACCTCGATCGCCTACAACAATAGTTTTTCACTCTAGCATACAAATGGCCCCGTTTGAAGCATTATATGGACGAAAATGTAGGTCTCCACTTGGATGGTTCGAGGTGGGTGAGACGCAACTGTTCGGACCTGAAGTCATTCAAGAAACAAATGATAAGGTACAGATGATTCGGGAGCGGATCAAAACAGCTCATAGCCGTCATAAGTCTTATGCGGATCATCGGAAAAGAGATCTTGAATTCCAAGAGGGGGAGAAAGTATTTTTAAAAGTGTCCCCAATGAAGGGAGTGATGCGTTTTGGTAAGAAAGGGAAATTGAGCCCAAGGTTTATTGGGCCATATGAGATCTTGCGAAGAGTGGGGAATGTGGCTTACGAATTAGCACTTCCACAAGAGCTGGAAGCAGTGCATCCGGTATTTCATGTGTCAATGTTACGAAAATACTTGCACGATCCAAGTCACGTCATCCTTCCCCAGGAGATAATTCTTAATAAGGAGCTTCAATATGAAGAGGCTCCGGTAGAAATACTTGATAGAAAGGTCCAACGCCTTAGAAATAAAGATATTGCTTCCGTGAAAGTCCTATGGAGGAATCACTCCACAGAGGAAGCCACCTGGGAAGCGGAAGAGGCGATGAAAGTCAAATATCCATTCCTATTTGACTAAGGTAAAAAAAAAATGCATTACATAGTACTTCATATGTGTGCCATTTGCGTGTCTATATGCATTGTGTTACAACCTTATTCTCATTCGAGGACGAATGCTTCTTAAGGAAGGGAGAATGTGAAGCCCCAAATTAGTGTTACAATAACAATAAACATTATTGTGTCTATGTGATTATGTTACGACCTATTATTGTGTCTATGTGATTATGTTACGACCTTATTCACATTCGAGGACGAATGTTGCTTAAGGAGGAGAGAATGTGAAATCCGGAAAAATATATATATATATATATAGTTGTGGTTGGGTTAATAAAAAAAAATATATATATATATATATATATATATATATATATATATATATATATATATATATATATATATATATATATAAGAAAACAAAGAATAAATTGCATGGGATAGAGTTAGTGTTAAAGTTGGATAAATAGATAGATGAAATGAAAATAAGAAAACAAAAAAAAACAAAAGAAAAAAAAAAAAGAAGAAGAAAATTTTCAGCATGCACGTCCAATACTCCTTTGCTTCTTCCCCTTCCCCTTTTCATTTCCCCAACTCTCTTGTCATTTCACCTCCCATAGGTTATAGAAAACTCTCCACTTATACATTGTATTTACACACAAACAAAGTACATAACATAAAGGTTAGAAAATCAGAAAAAACAAGTGAAAAGAAGAGGAAAAATATCAAGAGAGAGCAAGAAGAACAAGAAGCAAAATACTAGAGAGTAAGGATAATTTTAGCAACCACACAACAATAATCTTCACACTTACAAGGTGAGTTTTCTCACTCAGAAATTCTTGGTAACATCCTTTATTTTTAGTTCAATACATGTTAGAATAAGAATTGAGTGTTGAAAAGAAATATTGAACTTTTGATTGTTTAGACAACTAGTTGCGTCATGAACTTTACGAACTGTTCTCACTGAGTTATAATTGTTAGAATTTGATGAAATTCGGAGGAATTGTACACCTCTCTAATATGATCATATAGAACCAAAAATGAGGTAAAATGGACGTACGGTTTGAAAGTTATCATAGTTCAAAGTTCCTGCCTTAGATTTGGTCGAAATTCGGAAAGGCATAATTACGGACTGTTTTTATTGAGTTTTACTTATTAGAATTATATGAAAATTTACATGGTTGTAAATCTCTCTGTTACGGACAGATATATATAAAGATTTATTAAAACGGACTTACGAGTTGAGAGTTATTGTAGTTTGAAGTTGCTGCCTCGGATTCGTCGGAATCCAGAAGGGCAGGACGTTGAAACGTAAAACTGTACTAATCTGTGGGGAATATGAAAATTGTTGCTAAATGAAAGTTCTAGATCTCTTTGTTGTGGACATTTTGAGACCTTACGGGGGTCTATCCGACTTACGGATTGAGAGTTATCGCTGTTTAAAGTTTCTGTCTCGGATCTATCGAGATCCAGGAAGGGCAGCGAATAAAAGTGTAAAACTGTACCAAATGGTACAGAATATGAAAGGATGGTTCACATGGAGACGTGTAGCTCTCTGTTCTCGTCGTTTTGAGATTTTATGGGGCTTGAACGGGTTTACAGATTAGGAGTTATGACTATTCTAAGATTGGGTGTTGTTTAATAAATATTCTGCCGAAATAAATTTCATGTGGCTGTTTTGAGGATAAATTTGTGTTAGTTACCCAAAGTAGTTTTAAATGAAATTTGATATAGTGAAAGATCCCCGTCTTACCTTGGTTTCAGCTTGAGAAACATCTTAGTTGGAGTTATGGTTGAAAAGTTATAATCGTTACAAGTATGAATGACAGAATGTTGGCAAAGAGAATATTATTTATTTGATCTTCTAAAAAATATGAAAAGTGAATACGTGTTCACATAAATATATAAATATATAATGGATCGGGTTGCACACCTCAACAAAACGTAAAGTGAATACGCGTTCACAAATACGTAAACATAATGGATCGGGTTGCACGCCGCAACAAAAGCGTAAAGTGAATATATGTTCACAAATACGTAAATATAATGGATCGGGTTGCGCGCAACAAAAGCGTAAAGTGAATACACATTCACAAATACGTAAACATAATAGATCGGGTTGCACGCCGCAACAAAGCGTAAAGTGAATACACATTCACAAATACGTAAACATAATGGATCGGGTTGCGCCGCAACAAAGCGTAAAGTGAATACGTGTTCACAAATACGTAAATATAATGGATCGGGTTGCACGCAACAAATATGAAAGATGAACACATGTTCACCTATATATAAGTATGAAAAGTGAATACGCGTTCACAAATATATAAATGTAATAAACATGTGGAAATGCAGGGGAATGTCTTAACGTATAATACGAGATAAAATGAAGTGTTAGTTAAACCAAGAATTTCCTATGAGGAGTTGTTGCATATTTAAAGATGTTGTAACCTGATATGTTTTTGCAATATGCTTATTACGTTATAATGTGATTGCACTTGGAATATTGTGGTGTTACTTTGAATTGCAGGGTAAGGTTCTCACTCAGCCCCAGATGGTAGGGCTGACTCTTTATTTAACATGTTTCAGGAAAGGGTGATAGAGGAAAGGCTCCACGTCAAGGCTAGCGATCGTCCCGCAGCCTCTTTTCATACCAAGTCCATTGTTTCGGGCTTGGTACTCGTCAGGTTCAGAATGTCAGTTCCAATGTCTCGGGATATGCCCGTGTGGAATGATCTCCCTTCCAACTTAAAATAATCTTTGTCAGTATGTCTATGTAGAAACAATATTTGCACGAGCATGGGCTCGCGTTATGTTTTTTTCATATAAATTCATAAACATATTTCTTTATTGTTATTTTTATTAATCGCTCCGTATTTGAATATAAGTTCAAATTTCTAAATAGAGAGAATTAAATGGTGCTCCTGGTGGAAAATAATTGTCCAGGTGTCATCACGCCCTAAGTAAAGACTTAGGAAAAGTCGGGGAGTGACAATTGGGGAGTAAAGAAAAAATCTGAAAGGGTGGCTTCAGTTATAAGGTGTGCGGCTGAGAGTAATAATAGAGAAGTGAGGGTTGAAGTGATGGGTTGAAGGTATTGGTTGAAGGTATGGGTTGAAGTATGGGTAAAAGATTTGAAGATTTTTTGTAGGGATAAGGGAATGGGGGATGGGATGTGAGAAAAAAGTGATTGATTGGGCAGATTTTGAAGGATATGGTATGGTTTTTGAAAATGGTTTTGGACTGATCCGAATTGGCATCGGTTTGGACTGGTTTGATGAAATCGGCTTGAGTATAAAATACAACAGGATTTATTATTTAAAATAAAAATTATTTAAAGAAATGCAAAAATATTAAAATAAAAGTGCCGATAAAAATATTGACAAAAACATAATGCTTAATTTAAAATTAAACATACGATGTCATTCTATGAAAAAATAAAACATAGAATATTAGGTAAAAAATGTAAAAAATAGTGATTAAAATGTGATGTCTTAAAATATTTAAAATTGCAACAATATATACGAAAAACGGGACAAAATTGACTGTCAACACGCATCTTCTACCACACCTCGCTGTCGCCTTACCCTTCCCCACTGCTCGTCATCGCCTTTTTCCACTCGTCGTCGCATCCACTTCGTCGAACTGCTCTTTCATCTTCTCCAAGGTTAGATTATGTTTTACCTTCCCCTTATGTTAGTATGTTTATATGTCTTAAAATCAGTTTTTTCTAATTGAATCTGATTGCAGAATATTTTTGCAAGCTTTTCAGTTCTAGTGTTATTTGACAATTTGGTTTGATTGAGATGGAGTTTTAAATAGAGAGTTTTCTTGAGAATTTTGAATAAATTGAATTTGATTTGATAGTTGTTGGAAGAAAGAGATGAATTCCACTAGCAATATGGGTGCAAAAAGGAAAGTAATCTTCTCTCGTCGCACCTATTTAGTTGTTGCTAATTCTTGTTTTTGTAGTAGTGGTTGAATAGAGCTTATTTATTTGCAGATTGAATGAAGAGAGGATTGAAACATTGTTTGTAGTGAAGGCTCCTTTTGCAAAAAGGAAGGTAATCTTCTCTCGTCGCACCCAGTTTATATTTGAACAAATGTTTGGATTTCTGACTAAATGCATGGCTCTTAATGTAGCAAAATAAGTATAACTAGATTGTCACAATGCTTATAGATGGTAAAGCCAGGGTCGATTATTTTATCGCGAAAGTTATGCTCGTTTGTTCATCAATAGGCAGAAGTTCTACCATGTCAACAATTTTACCTTCAATAACTTAGATTAGTCCATTCAAAATCGGGCCAACAGAAAAGTTTCTGAAATCAGTGCTTGATTATTTGTTTAGTTCATAGCTTATGTAGTTTAGTTTGTTTAGTTGATTCACAGTGTTGTATACCAGTTCATATACTTAGATTAACTTGATTAATTAGTTTATATAGTTTTTTTAAGCTTAGCTTGTTTAGTTAATAACTTATGCAACATGTTCATTCATATGCATGTTTCTTCCTAACTAGTTGTTAATGAATTATGTATATGTATGTTCAATGTCAATTTGATGGGCAACATGATGACAAGGAAGATATAACACTAGAAAAGCTTGGGTGTTATGAAACAAGTTGTCGCAAAAGCTTTCATGTTCCTTGTGTCAAGTTGACACCAGAGTGTCGATTGGATTATGTATGTATCGAAGTTGTTCCTTCAGACCTGTATTTCATAAAAAATCTTACTCTATTTTCCTTATTTCAGGACAACTTTGTTATGTTATGCCCTTTACATGCCAACTCTAAGCTGCCATGTGAGGTCCCTGGGAAACAGTCTAAGATTAGAGAAAGTATTAAAAGGTTGGACCAACAGATTCTTACAATGTAGTTAAACTTTTAGATTTTGGCTCAAAATTCTTATTTCCCTTCTTTTTTCCTTTAATCTGCAGAAATTCTCGTAACCGCCAACCCAAAGCCTCATCAACACCTGATAATGCTGCTATTTTGCAGTGGAAGACTCAGAAGAAGAACAGTCAAGAGCTGGGACTTAAGTGTCACCCAATGTGCTGATACTCAAAGATGTTATATTACAGTTGTACATTAGAGGGCAAAGTTATTGTAAATGGGGTAGAAAAAAATATGTCTTATGGGGTGTAATATTATAATTCGTATCAATGACAATCATTTTTTAATCTTATCTTTCTCTTTTTATTATTTATGTTGTCATTATTATTTTTCTATAGCATTATCTCATACAGTGGTCACATAATTTGTTTTTTTTCTTCGGGCCGTCGCATTAGCCCTTTCTGGCGTTGCATTAGGTGTTCTAGGCCTCTTCAAACTAGATGCATATCTAATGCGACGGCTGTATAGAGTCGTCGCATTAGGTCCATCAGTTGTTGTATTAGATATGCACCTAATGCGGCCTTGTACAACCGTCGCATTAGATATGCACCTAATGCAACGGCTGTACAAGGCCGTCGCATTAGGTCAATTTAGTTGTTGCATTAGATCTAATGCAACGCCAGGGGATGCAACGACTCCTTGTCGTTGCATTAGTCCTAATGTGACGGCAAAAGGGCCCTAATGCGACGATTTTGAGGCATCGCATTAGGAAAATCGTCGCATTAGGCCAGAAATGTAGTAGTGTCATATCACATATGTTGGATGTTGTTACCAAAAGTTTTTTTTGTAATAACAAAAATTGTCGCATACCGTTGCAATAATCTCCGATGTGAAAAGTTTTCGCAACAACAAGTTGTTCTTTTTGTTGTCATTTATGTTTTTAGCAATAATATATTAAATTTATGTTGTCATTTACATTTTTTAAATTTTGTTGTCAATTATATATTTATTTTTTTTGTAGTGGACCCCTTAGTCCATGAACCAAAGACCCTAGTACTTATGCAGCTTATGTATATAGCTATAGTCAACTCGATTATTGGTTTGAATATATATGTTCAACAGTATTAACTTCTGTGTGTACTAATTAACAGTATAAATGTAATTTTTCAGGTCATTATATTAAGGTGATATGCAACAACGGATAATAATTATATGTAGGTGTTGACATCCAATTTTGACCCATCTTTTAGTCATTTCTTGCAATTTTAAGCATTTTAGGACACCACATTTTAATCATCATTTTTTTTGCATTTTTTACATAACATTCTATGTTTATTTCTTCACAAAATGGCATTGCATCTTTTATTTTAAATTAAGCATGATGTCTTTGTTAATATTATGTTTCTATTATTATTACACCATCGTTTTATTTTAATAATGTTTGCATCTCTTTAAATAATTAATTGACATCCCGTTTTTACTTTTAATCAGGCATTAAACATGTTTTAAATATTGTATTTTAGTATTATTGCATCGGCATTTGCATTTTTATAATCTTGCATCTTTTTAAATAATTTTTCTTTAAATAATTAACCAGTCTTGCATTTTTTGTCAAACCAGTCCAGTCCAAGGCCCAATCCGAATCAGTTCAATCCAACACTTTGTTTTATTATTTCACCCCATACCTCTTTCACCTTTACCACACTCCACCCCATACTTTCACCATTTCTACACTCCAACATCAATATCAGCCCCACATTTTCCTTACCTACCCTATCTCTCTCACTTATTAAAATCATCCCACTTTATTATCTACCCCACTACCACTTCACAATGCACTGCTTCTCTTCACAAAGAACACTTTTCATTTTTAAATCTCCCGCCGCCACTTCATCGCCGGAGCTTTAAGCTCCGGCAAACCAACCTCACCACATCACCGGCGAACCCCCTACTACACCCTCAGCCGCAACAACCTTCACCATACCTCCACCCTCCCTCATTCCCGTCGACCCCACCATCGCGGGATCCCCTAGTTCCGGCGAACACCTTCACGCAACCCCCGTTGCCGCCGAATCTCACCCTTTTGTTTCACCGCCGCTTCCGCATTTAATCACCGGACGGCAGCGACGAGAACAAATCCCCGTCGCCGCCAGATCTCACGAACTCGTCGCCGCCACTTAACCACCGTCGCGAACCAGTGGTTCCACCATCGACCACACCCCATCGTCGACCTCACTGTATCACCAACTTCTTTCCTCTTTTGTTGTATTGTCGACTTTACCTTGTTGTTTTTTGGCTGGACCGATTTTCGCATTTTTGAATGGCGCATCGTTGTTGTTGACCGATTTTTATTGTTTAGTAATCGCCGAGTCCGAGAACTCCGGCGATGTTGTTGTTGCCACTTGCTGATTCGTCGTTTAAAACTCCAGCGAACTATGTTGCTCTTGTTTCCAGTGTTTTCGCTGATTATCTTGTTTTGTTGCGTTATATGCGCCGATGTTGTTCCATTTGTTCGGACTGATTTTTGTGGCTTTAGCGTCTGGCCGGAGTTTTGAAAACTCCGGCGACCTTTGTTTGGGCTTACCATTCGGATTCTTGGCTGATTTTACCCATTGTTTTGCTGTTACTGATTTTCCGATTTTGGGTGTGTTCCGAAATTTCCGGCGACCCATCCGACCCCGATTACTGTTATGTACCATTTTTTATCACCTCGTTCATTTGGGTTGTGGTCGCTGGTTTACTGGTTTGATTTTGGCAAGTTAAAGAACCGATTTCTTTATTTTTCTTTGCCGGAATTGACTTGAACAATTTATTACACTTGGTGAAAGTATTAGACTGATTCTGAACAAGATACTGCACTTTTGGCCAATGAAAAAGTTATCCGTCGATTTTTGAGGCCTCCACAGTTGCAAAGACGGAAAATAAAATAAATGAAACTTTCTGGGCAATGATGATTTCCTCCACTTACACCGGATAACCAACATGCGCTGGCAAGGTGAATTCTCGCAGCCGCACTTGTTTAGGCTGTCCTACTTTATATTTTCTACATATCTGAGCCCTCCGTGTTTAAAACTATTACTGTTTTGGCGCGGATCCGAAGGTTTTACTTATTTTATTATTTTTGGCAATAATGGCCAATGAAAAAGTTATCCGTCGATTTTTGAGGCCTCCACAGTTGCAAAGACGGAAAATAAAATAAATGAAACTTTCTGGGCAATGATGATTTCTTCCACTTACACCGGATAACCAACATGCGCTGACAAGGTGAATTCTCGCAACGCTTGTTTAGGCATCTACTTTATATTTTCTACATATCCGAGCCCTCCGTGTTTAAAACTATTCTTGTTTTGGCGCGGATCAGAAGGTTTTACTTATTTTATTATTTTTGGCAATAATGGTAGATGAAGGAATCTCGTCGATTTCCAAGGCCTTCCATGTACAAAGACGGATTTATTTTTGGCTTCATTTATTAATTATTGCAATTACTTTAAAAATTGTTTATTTTATTACTAACACTTTTACTAAGTGTCTACGCAGTGCAGAAGATCATCTTGTGCGAGAAGGCCTAAAGGGCTAAAGATGTTCGGTTTTTATCTCATGTCGCATTTAATTTTAGTTTTATTATTTTGTATTGCATTGTATTAATTGTAAAAATGCTTAGAATAGATAGAATAAAAGCCAATATATAATTAACCTAGGTTTGAACGGATAACCGCATGATTAGCGGATCTATAGGATGCTGACCCTTCCCTTTAGGATAATAAAGAACCCTTACCTAGAATCTCACATAGCTTTTCGCAGACCTTTAAATGGAGATCATTTATAGCATTTTATGCTATTTAAAAAGTGTCCTAATTCACTATAATAATTAGGTGGCGACTCCTTAAAATACATTTAGGAATCAACCATACGTGACACTCCCGTTTCGACTCCGGTTAAAATGGGGTGTTACAGTAGGGTAGCAGGACATGATTTATCAAGTTCAGCAATATGATTTGACTTAAATCTTATATTTGTGTTAAAAATTTATTTAACATAAATAAATAATTTATCAGATGATCAGTAAGCAAAAATAAGTTATGGACCAAAATTCATAAACTAAAAATCTTAAATTCGCTTTTTAGATTAAATCTAGCTACTTAGGTAAACTCTAGCTAGACACATAGTTATAAGATGAGTAATTTGTTTTAACATGTTAATTAAGTTGATTGTATAAAAGTTATTTACAATATTAGTATACATGAATTAAAGGATTTGATGTATTTATTCCAGTTTTCTTCTTTTAATTTTTGTGGGGTGCGGAGGTAAAAATAAAAGTCATTACGGACTATCTCCTTTTTTTTCCTCCTTAAACACGAATACACCCAATGGAATAAACGTAATGGCAAAAATACTTGAATAAAAAATAAAAAAGAGTGAAAGAGCTAGAAAGGGCGCCTTGAGTGAGAATAAGGTAGGGAAACTTCATAGACACTTAAATGTCTGTTAGGTTACGGTCCATATGACATAAATGCAAGTGTCACATTTTTTTACTATATAATTAAATAACGGTTAGATGATGATTTTTACCCGTCACCGTAGAGTATTTTTGTAGTAGTGTTAATATAAACTATTAATGTATGAAAAAGGAACAAATATAGTCTTAAAGAGGCATCCGGCGGTGATATGCTTAGGGAAATAAACAATTAATTTTTACGGCGCACGTGCTGTGTGTAGTGGAAATAATGGAATTAGTCTGATATTAATGTTCACCAATTAGTGTCATTAACCTTTTTTCTGATTCTATAACATAGTACAAAGAATTTGGATGAGAATTAATTTGTTCAAAAAGATGCACGTTGTTTGTTGCCACCGTGTAATTTTCTGTTAACACTAGATTGTAGTTATACTAAAGTCAAATCAAAGATTAATTTTTCTTCCATTATGCCCATTGCCCACTAGGTTTACTAGTTTATGGATTTGCAAATTAATTAAGGTTGATTTAATACCTTCTTAGTTGTCAATTGTCAACCAGACTTTGAACTTTGGAGCTAATAGAAGGACACGAGCCGTAATATCATTTGACAAACAAAAAAAGACCATTAAGAACTTTCGGTATAATTTGTTAAGAGTTAAAACCAGTACACTACTTTGACTTAAACAAAGGGTTTATTAAGCAGTACGTAAGATAAGTAGAAAATTCTTATAATGTGAACTGTTTTTAGTCAAAAGTCTCATAACGTGCATCTTTACTTCTTCTTTTTCCACAAGAGACCTTAAATTTTTATTTAATCTCGTCTCAATCTCAATTCTCAAACATACGAAAAGAGATCAAATGACAAGGGAGAATCAAAATTGTAAAGAAGGGATCTTGGGTCTAACTCAACCCAAAAGTTAGTTTGTAGGGTGATGATTGTTCAAGTTCATATATGGAGTTCATGTTTCCATTTCATATCCGATGTGGGACTCTTAACACTCCCCGCACGCCTAGACCTTGTTAACTGGAGCGTATATAATATAATTTGGAGGTCCAACATCGGTGAACGAAAAATTAGAATGAGTCTGGCTCTGATACCATGTAATGAATGACTCTTGGGCCTAACTCAACGTCACCAGGCGCGGACGAGCTTTGTTCAAGCTTGTTCAGTTGAACAAGCTTGATTTTTTTTGCAGTGCTATTTTCCAATTTTGAACAAGCACAACATCCTCATTCCCTTATACATCGTTGTGTGAGTTTTTTTCCGCACAACCTCCCTTGTGCACGTAGATCCGCCCCTGATTTACGTCACTGAAACCACTATGGGGTCTATGTTGGCTTAAGAAAAAGTTCCTAGATTCATGGAGATATAGAACAACATATAAGTTATCATGCTTGCATATCCATCATTTGAGTCTCCAACAATTATTCCAATAATTACATATCTGATTTGACCTATGGACGAATATGCAAGCATACGTTTCATGCTTGTTTGAGTAATAGCAATGAGATTTCTCAATATCATGCTAAGAATAACTAGGATTTTCAGAAGAAGATGTCATTCGTTTGATGAGAAATAAAAAGGAATATCGAAAATTCGAGTGGCTGAAGTAGCTACTTTCGAAGTAACAGAAAGAAAAGCAAACCCCAAAAGCTAGCTTGTAGGGTGAGAATTATCCAAGTCCATATAAGGAGTTCATGTTCCCATTTCATATCTGATGTGAGACTCTTTATTACACCCCAAAATTTCAGGTCATGTATTGGGAACGTACGAAGGGAAATAAGAATTAAAATTGGAAAGATAAGTTGACAGAATGTTTTGGACAGTTTTTGAGTCAATTTTGGAGCGGTATATCTCCTAGTTAATTAGGAGTTTTTAGGTATTTCAGTAGCCCAGTATGAAGTTCGTTGAGTCTAGTTTCCAACGCAACAAACCGCTCGTCGATAGGACATCTGAGTAGGAAGTTATGGAGGTTACAAGTTCAGTGGGCAAACGAACAGGAAAGTGTTTTCAGTCATGTGCCACAGCGCCGCGGCGCCGGATGCAGGGTCGCGGCGCCGGATGTGTGTCACGATCCGACCCCGGGGCCGCAACTGGTGCCCTACCGGGGCACCCCGTCAGGTATACATCAGAGAATAGCAGCGGAACATACATAACACATAAACATGTATATAGCAAACATCAGCTGGTGGCCAGCCGCGCTTTCATAGATTAAACTTAATCAAAAGTAAACAGTACAACTTGTCCTTACAGCCCAAACAACAAACGTGACTACAGACCTCTAGGAATAACAACTGTGGCGGTACAGGGCCCCGCCATGCCCCTGAATGTACATAATACCTATAGCATCAGGGAAAAATCGTACCAACAAAACAAGCCTCCGGAAGAATGGAGCTTCAGACACCAGACCAGTGATCCTAAGGATGAGGATCCACCACCTGTTACCACCTGCGGCATGAACGCAGCCCCAGGAAGGGGTCGATTACACAATATGTACTAAGTATGCGGCGGAAAATCACGAAAATACCTCGTAAGTCTAAAATAAGCTCGAGACATGTATGAAATTTAGTTTACAGAACACTGTTCCTTACTAATATTGTGAATATCAAGCATATATTATACTGTAAGAAATATAGGATGCTCATGATGAATGCTAGGTCTTCCGCCCAGATGTCATCAAGCACTCCTACTCGCAGGACTATTTCACTGCGTGGGTCATGTGGACCGCGTGAGGTATTCTCGCATAGGTGTACTACGCGCGTGGGACTATTTCACCCGCATGAGCCCTACAGACTCGCATGAGGTATTCCTCGCATCGTGGGTAGCAAATCCACGGAATATACAAATGTCACAACCACACTGGAAGCATACCCGTGGAATCCCACATCACTGTCGGTACGTCCAGGTAACCTCGTACTGCATGCCTCGGAATCCCTCATCGTAAGCATGTCCAAGGTGCATACCTGATCGGTGTATTTTATATACACTTTTTGAGTCATTTTTAGTTAGTATTTTACTCATTTCATTTATGTTTAGTACAGTATTATGGTCGTTTTCCTTTCTTTTGTGTCACAACGGTCAAAAATGGAGAAATGACGAAAAGGAGATGAAATGAGCATAAAAGAGATGAAATTGCACACAAAAGGGCCAAGAAATTAAGTCTAAGAAATTCCGGGAATTATAGAGAAAATCAGACAAAGTCCGGACGAGAAAAGACGACGAAACGGAAATTCACCAGAAAAATGTCACCAGCCATGCGCTGAAGTAGAGCCATGGCGCCAAATCTTGAAAGTCCCGAGAGTTGCTGAATTTGGTAGCCGTGGCCTGATCTGCGAACGCGGCACGCGCGAGGAATGTGAAAGTCTTGGGCATTTGACATGTTTCAGAATCCTAAAGGGATAATTTTTCCTTCCTAAAGGGATAACTTTTCCTACCTAAAGGGAAAACCTTTCCTACCTAAAAATCCTTACCTAAAAGGATTCTAATAACTTTTCCTACCTACACAAATCCTTAACCCTTCACCTAAAGGATTCTTTGGCTATAAATACTCTACATCATTAGAAGAATTATTCATTCTCCATTCTACCATTCACCATTCTACACCCATCCTTCCACCAATCCACCTTGTAAATATTCCACAACACAACCCTTGGATGCTTGGCTTGGAGACTCATTCTTAGTAATTTCTTTTCCTTTTCTTTACTTTATTTCAGTTTTTATGATGAACTTTGAATTAGTTCTTGTCATATTTATGGCTAGGAACTAATTCTCTTATAGGGCTTTCTATGTTGAACTTCTTGAAACTTATGTTATAAATTAATGCATGTTTATGGTTATTGTTCTTATTGAGAGATCTATCCAATAATTGAGTTGAATTCTTGGTAATTAATTGACAACTAATTATCACTATATGATTTCTAATCAGATTCTGAAAAGGGGGGATTGTGAATATGCTGTAAGTTGGGTAGACATTCTTGAATTGGGGATGAAAATACCTCAATTAGTATGTAGCGTTGATGAGAGGCTTAACAACCCTAATTTTGCGCATTGTGCGTGACGGTCAACTAGGTTTTTGTTCTTAATCCTCCTATAAAGTTACCCTTATCAGCGAAAGTTAGGTAAGGAACGATACTGGGGTTGAGTGTTTATATAACCCTAACGGGAGTATAAAACGATTTCGTAAACCTGTTTTCTCCAAAAGAAGAATACCATAAGTAATGCATTAGCAAGTAGCATAAGCGGATAGTGAGGATACATAGAAGCCCTATTCTCATCACAACTGAAGTAAACCCTTATAATTGAATAGCTTTTATAATTCGTAGTTATAAACAACCAAATCAATTATCAATTCGCCAAATAGATACTAGAAAATAGATAGTTGGTACTTGAACCCTAATCCCAGAGGACGATATTCGGTCTTATCTAAGACTATACTACTTGATACGATAACGTGCATTTGCGTTTGAGTGTGTGCATCTTAACGCGCATCAAGTTTTTGGCGTCGTTGCGGTGAGGGTGCACAAATTGGCGGGACGGACCGGACGAGCCGGACGGGCCGACCAATCTTGATTCTCGGACCGAAAGGACCGAATTTCTCGGTCGGTCCGGTCCGTCCGAGTCAATTCGGTTCGGTCGACTCTTGGGCCGATGGGCCGAAGAATCCATCCGGCGGTCCGCTCCCGGGCCAGCCCGGCCGGCCACCCCGGCCAAGCCCCACTCACCCCCAGTAGCACTTTCCCCCCAGTACCCGCCACACCCGGACGTATTGACATATGAAATATAGGTTGTAAATTGATCAAACTTTATACTGATCGTAACTGCGCTCGGACGTCCGTTTTACCTAATTTTTTTTTTGATTTCGCGTATTTTTTCGATACGGGGGTAGCCAAAAACGTAAGCGGTTTGATTCGTCCGATTTCTCCAAAAACGTCCGTCTTGCCCCTCAATTTCTCTTTTCCCCCAAATCGTTACGTTTTCCCATTTTCAAATCTAAATATCTTGCGATGTCTGACAATATATTTCAACGTAAAAATTTCGTGGCACCGCGATCAGAATGTCAATTTAGTATTGGTAATTCAATTTAAAAAAACGGCCGGAACTAGGAATTATATATATATATTATATATTAGGAATTTAGAAAATTAGGAATTATATATATTATATATATTAGGAATTATATATATTATATATATTAGAAATTATATATATTAGGAATTATATATATTAGGAATTTAGAAAATTAGGAATTATATATATTAGGAAGGAATTTAGAAAATTAGGAATTATATATATTATATATATTAGAAATTATATATATTAAATATATTATATATATTAGGAATTATATAAATTATATATATTATAAAAAATAAAAAAATAAAAAAATTCGGACTGATGGACCAGGCCTGGACGGACCAGCAAAATAAGTTTTTAAGGGAATCAAGACCAGATAATCTCGGTCCGGTTGGTCGATCCAAAGTCGATCGGTCAGATTTTGGTCGGACCAGAAATTGTGCACCACAGTTAGGGGATTAGGCATAGTTCAATGTCAAATTTATCTATTTTTAATTTCTAATTTGGTTTTTATTTTTGTTTCTTTAAATTAGTTATTTTATTTTCTTTTGAAAAAAAAAAAAAAACAAGTGTGCCGTGATTCGCTGTTGGTTTTGATTCATCTCAGGGATCCTTAAGACATGGATTTCTACTGTCAATATGATCGAGCTCCAACCATAGAAGAAGAGAGGGAGGAATTGCGAGAAGTTATACTCAGTCTCACGAGGTACCAAGCTCAGTTCATGGACGAAACGAGAATGGCCATGAAGAAGTTGGAAACGCAAATAGCAGAACTCGCAATCATATTCAACAACAAACAACAAATTGAGAGCAACCAAACCCAACTATTGAGGAATCTGGTGAGATAGTTGGTGTAGAAAAGGAAATGATAGCAGAGATTCAATTATTTACCTTCTTGGATTCTGTGGAAATTCTTTTTCTTACACCTATTACAGAAGAAACACCACTAGCTATCACGGCTGATTCCCAATTAGGAAGCTCATACCATCAAGGGTACCCCCTAGAGTTGAGAGATGTAGAGAAGTTCACGGATTCCTACATTATAGAAAGCATAAAAGACAAGCCTACTTGGGGGATAATTGTGTTTTTAAGGCTCTTGTTTGAACAAATAGTTGTAGGGAAATTGAGGCCTACAACAATAAATTCATGGATTGCAAGCGGTTGTAAGGATCCAACGGGCACTCGTAAAGGTTAAAGGCGTCCAGGCTAAAAGACGTTAAAGACAGCTTGTTGGGAGGCAACCCAATATTTTTAATTATGTTATTTTAATTTACATCTTTATTTTATTTTATTTTATTTTGTCTTGAAACGATCTCACTGGTCTTGGGTTCTTGTTTTGTGTTGTTGGATGGCGAGTGGATCAAAGTCAAACCGAGAAAAAAGGAGCAACAAACGCTGAAAAAAGGAAAGAAGCGATCGTCACGGCGCCAGACTGGCGCGCGAACTCAGAGGCCAAGATTAGCAGTGCCATGGCGAATCTCAGGGTCGCGGCGCCGGAACTTCAGAGAGCCATATTTCCGTGCAAATTCCAGAATTTTTCCTCCTAGACCTCCATTATGACCGCTGTGTTGTGTCAGTAAGTTGTCCATTTTTCATTTTTTTTAGTATTGCACACATTGGGGACAATGTGTGATTTAAGTTTGGGGGTGTTTTATTTGTGTCTTGTTATGTTTCAGTTAAGTTTTTTTTTTTTTTTTTTTTGTGTTTATTTTTTAGTCACAATATTATTTTTTTCCTTCTCTTTTGAGTCATAATTGCCTGTCAAAGATCATGTATGTTGTAGTTGCTAGAAACACCTAGTGAAGGAAGGTGGAATAATGTAATGGAATTAGAAGCAACTATCTAAACATCTAGGTTAGATATGCCAAAAACTCACAAAATCTGTCTATTTGGAGTTTATTGCTTAAATTGTGCATGCTAAATAATGAAAACCTATGTGTTATGATTGCTTGCTATTTGAGGCGAAATAGTTAGGATATGCATGATAGGGAGATGACTCAGACATTTCTTTGATAGTCAATTCTTACCACTCTTTTCTATCCCGGACTTTAAAAGTATCCCTAGTGTCACATTGAGCCTAAAAAGTTAAACTTCTTCTTTTGACACCCTATATGCCCACAAATTGTACCATAAGTAAAAATGTGAAAAAGTGGAATATAAAGTGTTGAAAAAGATACAAAAAAGAGTAAACAATTTTGATGCACCCCAATGAAAAAGTAATAAGAAATAGGTAAAAGCCTAAGTTTGGGGGTGCTTGTCATTATTATATATTTCACTCTCCCAAAACAAAAGAGGGAAAAAGATAGAATTGAAGTGAAGAAAAGAACAAAAAGAAAAGGGAAATACTGAAAAGCTAAAGAGCTTATGGTACACAAAAATGAGCCTAAATGCCTATTTTTACCAACCCCCACCTAAGCCTACATTACAACCCTTAAAGTCCTGAAGATCTCTTTTATGCATATCCAGGATTAGTGGAGAATAGCAAGTAAGCATGCCATAGGATTTTTGAATTTATATGCAAGATTTAGTATATTGACTTCCATTAAAGCATGATAAATATGAGTTTGCGAAATATCTAGCTCAATGTGTTTAGTGTCTTTGAAAAATTCCATGCTACGTGTTCTGCGTATTATTCTGCTAACCTTCATGTTTTTCTAGATAACACTAAATGCATCAAAAGTGATCAATGTCAGTGAGTCTTTTATTTTTCGTTTCTTGAGTCTTTTATTTCTTTCTTTCTATCTTTGCTCGAGGGCGAGCAAAGGTTAAGTTTGGGGGTATTTGATCGGTGTATTTTATATACACTTTTGAGTCATTTTAGTTAGTATTTTACTCATTTCATTTATGTTTAGTACAGTATTAGGGTCGTTTTCCTTTCTTTTGTGTCACAGCGGTCAAAAATGGAGAAATGACGAAAAAGAGATGAAATGAGCATAAAAGAGATGAAATTGCACACAAAAGGGCCAAGAAATGAAGTCTAAGAAGTTCCGGGAATTATAGAGAAAATCAGACGAAGTCCGGACGAGAAAAGACGACGAAACGGAAATTCGCCAGAAAATGTCACCGGGCCACGTGAAGCAGCCATGGCGCCAAAGTCTTGAAAGTCCCGAGAGTTGCTGAATTTAGTCTTGCACGACGCTGAATTGTAGTCTTTGGGCCGAATTTGACATGTTTCAGAATCCTAAAGGGATAACTTTTCCTTCCTAAAGGGATAACTTTTCCTACCTAAAGGGAAAACCTTTCCTACCTAAAAACCCTTACCTAAAAGGATTCTAATAACTTTTCCTACCTACACAAATCCTTAACCTTTCACCTAAAGGATTCTTTGGCTATAAATACTCTACATCATTAGAAGAATTATTCATTCTCCATTCTACCATTCACCATTCTACACCCATCCTTCCACCAATCCACCTTGTAAATATTCCACAACACAACCCTTGGATGCTTGGCTTGGAGACTCATTCTTAGTAATTTCTTTTCCTTTTCTTTACTTTATTTCAGTTTTTATGATGAACTTTGAATTAGTTCTTGTCATATTTATGGCTAGGAACTAATTCTCTTATAGGGCTTTTTATGTTGAACTTCTTGAAACTTATGTTATAAATTAATGCATGCTTATGGTTATTGTTCTTATTGAGAGATCTATCCAATAATTGAGTTGAATTCTTGGTAATTAATTGACAACTAATTATCACTATATGATTTCTAATCAGATTCTGAAAAGGGGGGATTGTGAATATGCTGTAAGTTGGGTAGACATTCTTGAATTGGGGATGAAAATACCTCAATTAGTATGTAGCGTTGATGAGAGGCTTAACAACCCTAATTTTGCGCATTGTGCGTGACGGTCAACTAGGTTTTTGTTCTTAATCCTCCTATAAAGTTACCCTTATCAGCGAAAGTTAGGTAAGGAACGATACTGGGGTTGAGTGTTTATATAACCCTAACGGGAGTATAAAACGATTTCGTAAACCTGCTTTCTCCAAAAGAAGAATACCATAAGTAATGCATTAGCAAGTAGCATAAGCGGATAGTAAGGATACATAGAAGCCCTATTCTCATCACAACTGAAGTAAACCTTTATAATTGAATAGCTTTTATAATTCGTAGTTATAAACAACCAAATCAATTATCAATTCGCCAAATAGATACTAGAAAATAGATAGTTGGTACTTGAACCCTAATCCCAGAGGACGATATTCGGTCTTATCATAGACTATACTATTTGATACGATAACGTGCACTTGCGTTTGAGTGTGTGCATCTTAACGCGCATCAATACCCGTGGAATCCCACCTCAATGTCGGTACGTCTTAAGTAAGCTCATACTATGACCATGGAAGCATACCCGTGGAATCCCACATCACTGTCGGTACGTCCAAGTAAACTCATACTAAGACAATGGAAGCATACCCGTGGAATCCTCCATCACTGACGGTACGTCCAAGTACTTTCATAACTTCTTTAGACTTTCATTAATCTACAAAATAAATCTCATTCTTGACCTTAAGGCACATTCTTATTGTTTAATCAAATTCGGAGAATTAAACCCGAAGTATTATGTACTTCTACTCTTTCAAAAGACCCTTTTTTCACATAAAAGTTCTCATTTTACACTCTAAGCAATGGATGCCTTTGTAAATCAAATTTGCCCTACTTAATTTCGATTCTTTCATCTTTGTTTACCTTACTCAAGAAGACCATTCCTTTAACCTTCCATAAAGTTATTATAACCAACTCCCCATAAAGCCGTTATACTAACTTTATGCTTTAGAAATTAAGACATTCTTATCCTTTCATAAGGCCGTTATAACTAACTTCCCATAAAGCCGTTATAACTCCTTATAAACAATTTCGTTCTTTTATTTAGCCAAGAGACTTATACCTCAAATCAGTTTACACAATTTTCAAAATACTTTTTCCTGTCAAGAAATCCTTGTCTACCTTATTAGAATAAACCATTTCTCAAGAACAAGTGAGTTAACTCTCTAACTCAACCAAACTAGACATTCTTTAAAAATAAGACAAAGATACCAAAAGGATTTACTTCATTTAAATCACGTACGTCTAACGTACTATATAGTTATAACTACTCATGCTCAAGAGATAAGAAAGTTCCACATACCTCTCCAGTTAATCCACTTGCTAAGTCCAATACACCACACATAGTACGTCAACCTATAATGACCATAATATGTTTATTAACCTCTAGCTTAAACATAGAATTTTCCAAGTGCAAAGTCACTAAATCCTACGAAAAATCGGGCAGCATTTCCTTTGTTTCTACATACTTTGCCACCTTTTCCAAGGCCGAAATTCAACATCCAAACGCCACTTTTAAGGCCCAACAATCCAATTAATTCAACGGGGATTACACACCTAAACTTGGATGTGTAAAATTCTGCCCCACAATGCATAACAACTAATTTAACAAGTTTAAGGTAAAATTTAGGCTACAACATGTCCACATCCTAACCTTATTCAATCCTTTCATATCCAAACCATGTTTCTTACATGCAATGTATCTAAGAGCAATATTTTCAACTACAAGTTCTTTTTTCTTCACATGCAACACAAAAAACTATCAACAAGAGAAAGAATTGTTACCTTAGAGCTTTAGCCAAATTAATCCAACAAATTTGCTAGCCTCCTTTCCAAAAACACCACCACAACAACTCCCACAAGCTTGCCAACAAGTTTCCTTCTTGCCACACTTTTCAGATTTTTCTCAATCCTTGATTTCCTCTTGATTTTCTAGAGAGAAGGAAGAGCTTCTAATTTAGAGAGAGAGAAGAGCTTGAAGAATGACCAAGTATTCAAGACTTGGTCAATAAATAGTGCATGCAAAAATCAGATGGGGGGACACTTGTCACCCTACCATGGCCTTTTTAAAAGAAAAGATCTTATTTTCCTCAGTTTTTCCGCCAAAATTCCGCCGCGGCCCTGCAGCCGGCGCCGCGGCACTGAAACCTCCGCAGCTTCTCTGAACATCCGCGCCATGCCCTACTTCTTCGGCGCCGCGCCTCGCCTCGACCGAGATATTTTTCTCGTCCGATTGCATGACCGAACTTGCAACTTCCATAACTTTCTACTCTGATGTCCTATCGACGAACGGTTGGTGGCGTTGGAAACTAGACTCAACGAACTACATACTAGTCTTTTGAAACACCTAGGAACTCATAATGCAACTAGACATAAACCGCCTCAAAGTTGACTAAAAAGTAAAAAACCGTCCGAAACAATCCGTCAACCTATCTTTCGAAAATTTTAAGTCTTAACCCCTTTCGTACGCTCTCATACGCATGGCCAGAACTACGGGGTGTAACAATGTGCTGGTATATTCTGAAGTTGCAGCGCCGCGGCGCCGGCTGTAGGGCCGCGGCGCCGTATGTCCTGAAATGTTCGGAAGTTTTCAGCGGCGCCGTGATACTGGAGTCGACTGGTTCGATTCATGGAAACTGTCCCGGGGGGAGCATGCACTTCCAGCTGTTTGGGATGAGTTCTCAGAGGCGTTTCTTAGCCATTTCTTTCCTCCGCAGATGAGGAGAGCTCGGGCCGATAGATTCCTGATGTTGAGACAGAACGGGCGGACGGTCCGGGAGTACAACGTAGAGTTTGACTCGTTGGCGACGCCCCCGCTTTAGTGGCGCATACATGGAGGACAGTGCACCGCTATGTCACGTGGCTCGATGATTACTTAGCAGAGGTTGCTCGAGTAGCTCTTCACCGGCATGGACATTGCGCGTGCGCAGCTTATCGCGCAGCAGACCGAGGAACGTGAGGTCGGCGGAATGACCCGGATCGCGAAGAGGGCCAAGACGCCGTGAGGTCCTTTGGTAACTTTCGAGGCGGACCGCCTCAGCAGCAGGCTAGTTATGCACCTCCGCCAGTTCAGAGTGGTCCTCCACAGTCTTCAGGACGTCTGGGGTATTCAGGAGCAGGTCAGGGCTCCAAGGTTTCAGGTTTTCGGGGGAGTGGGGGTGCTAGCCGGATGAGGCCACCCTTACCTCGGTGTGGCCGTTGTGGTAAAATCCATAAGGGGGAGTGTCGTGCTAGTTTGGGAGATTGTTATACTTGCGGCCGACCGGGCCATTTTGCGAAGGATTGTCCGACCAGAGGTAACGCGGATGTAGAGACTCAACCTTCGGGATCAGTGGATGGTTCATCACCTTCTTTTGCTATGCGCCATGCAGGGCAGGGTTATGATTAGAGCGACAAAGGGAAAGTGAAGCAATAGTTACATGTATATACTTAACCCTCTAAATATTAGTATGTGTGATAAGATGGTTACATGTTAAGTGTTATGCGCGGGAAATTTTATGTAAATTGTGGTTTAGAAAGCCTGGTTTGTAGAAAAGGTAAGTTTGGGGACATGGAAATTGTGAGCCTTAGAATTTTGATAACCGTGGGAACCTTAGATACAGGGCCATCTTGAGTAAAAGATTTTACGGGTAATCTTTGTCGAGGAACATAGTATACGTGGGGTATACTTGGGTGATAAGTCCATGAGTGGTGTGAAATGATAGTGGGTAGTTAAGCTAAGGAAACCACTAGGTTTTCGTGACTTGAATAGTGAGATTGTTCCGGACCGGGAACAAGAGTTTGGTACGTAATGGGTCGGGTTGAGGACCAATCGCGGGTCAACCCGCAACCCGGAATGAAGTGAGGTAAGTTTGAGGTGGTCCCTCTAGGTGATAAGGTCACGAGGGTGCTAGGCCCAAGTTTAGGTAATCATCGTACGGGTTCGTGGATGCGTTCGACCAGAATCGGATCATGAAGGTCGGGAATGACCTTAAAGGAAATTGAAGCTAGTAATGACCAAGTTGGAGGTAGTAACCCCAAGATTTTGAAAACTGAAGCAATGACAAAAATGTGGTAAGTATACTAGAAAGAGTTCGGGTGTACGAGAAGGGTACGACGAGTAAGAAAATGAGCGAACATGCGTTATGAGAATGGAAGTGATCACTTTGTGAAGTAAAAATGCGAAGGAAGAGTTCTTTAGACCATGGGTGAGAGCTAATAGTGTTGTTATACGCTTTAGAGGTGATTCCTCGTTGGCTGGGATTTAAGTTTTGCGTGGTTATTATATTATGGCCATTTGTGGCATAATTGATTTTGTAGGTGTAGTAGTGAAGACTATACCGGCGCATGTGTTTTGGAGACTTAGAAGGAACATTCCGGACGAATGTTTCTAAGGGGGGGAAAATGTTACACCCTGAAATTTTAGGTCATGTATTGGGAACGTACGAAGGGAAATAAGAATTGAAATTGGAAAGATAAGTTGACAGAATGTTTTTGGACAGTTTTTGAGTCAATGTTGGAGCGGTATATCTCCTAGTTCATTAGGAGTTTTTAGGTGTTTCAGTAGCCCAGTATGAAATTCGTTGAGTCTAGTTTCCAACGCAACAAACCGCTCGTCGATAGGACATCGGAGTAGGAAGTTATGGAGGTTACAAGTTCAGTGGGCAGACGAACAGGAAAGTATTTTCAGTCAGGTGCCACAGCGATGCGGCGCCGGATGCAGGGTCGCGGCGCCGGATATGCTGGTATATTATGAAGTTGCAGCGCCGCGGCGCCGTATATCCTAAAATGTTCGGAAGTTTTCAGCGCCGAGGCGGGGTTTTTAGCGAAATTTGGGGAAATTCAGAAGATATTTTGATAAAAGGCCTATGGGAGGGTGACAAGTGTCCCTCCCATCTTTTTGACCAAGAGGAAGTCTTATTTATTGACCAAGTCTTGAAGACTTGGTCATTTTTCAAAGAACCCTTTTCTCTAAAAATTCATCTCCCTTCTCTCTAAAATTTCAAGGAAAACCCAAGGCCTAGTAGAATTTTGGAAAGACGACAAGAAGGAATTATGTTGGCAAGCTTGTAGAGGGTTCGTGTGGGTGATTTTAGCGTGAAGAAGATTTCGAAAAGAGGGCTTATTGAGGTAAAACTTTCACCTTCTCTTGTAATTGAAGATTACAAGTTATAGTAGTTAAGAAATGAGCATGTGGTTTAAATATTAAAGTTTGAAAAGATTTGGATCCTGTCGACTTGTTGAAAACCGAAAATGGGCATGTTAGTCACTAAGGTTGTAATCAATTCGGTTGTTAGAAAAAATCGTTACATGTTATATATAGAAGGGTATATCGTTGTTATAATTGGTTAAGACTTATATAACATGTTGTATTAACGAGTTGAATTGAAAGGATTTGAGAAGTTGATATGTGAGCATGTTATAGCCAAGGAGTTGCCTTAAACTAGTTGGATTGTTTTAATATGAATTGTGGGGCAAAATTTTACACGTCCAAGTAGGCATATAATCCCCTTTGTATTGTTGGATTGTTGGGCCTTAAGAGTGGCGTTTGGATATTGAATTCGAGCCTTGAAAAAGGTGGGAACGTACGTAGAAACAAATGAAGTGTTGTCCAAATTCCCGTAGAATAAGGGACTTTACAATTAGAATATTCTACGTTGAAGTTAGAAGCTAATAGACGTATTATGGTCGTTATAGGTTAACATACTACCGACGGCACATTGGACTTGGCAGGTGGATTAAGCCGGAGAGGTATGTGGAAACTTTCTTATCTCTTGAGCATGAGTAGTTATAACTGTATAGTACGGTAGACGTACATGATTTAAATGAAGTAAATTTATTCGATATGCTTGACTGGTTATAAGAATGTCTAAGTTGGTTGAGTTAGAGAATTAACTCACCTGTTACTAAGGAAAGGTTATAAGAATGGTTTATTCTAATAAGGTAGACAAGGATGTCTTGATGTGGAATGGTATGGAATACTTGATTTGTAAGTATTGATTCTGGAAATATTCTAAAGATAAGAAACTTGTTTTCTAAGCTAAGAAACTTGAAATATTTTGAAAGTTGTGTGGCTCGGTTTGAAAGTATAAGTCTCTTGGTCGTAAAAAGAATAAAGTTATCTTGATTTCGGAAATGAGAGTAGTTGTCCTTGGTTGGTTTAAAACATAAAGTGTTATAATAAGCTTTATGGGAAGTTAGTTATAACGACTTTATGAAAACAAAAGAATGGTTTTATTATTGGATTTAAAATGGTAACTTGACATTTGTTTTAAAAAGATAAGAGACTTGAGATTTTGAAGTTTTGAAACTTATATTATTTTGAGAAGTGGCTTGGTTTAAAAAGAGAAGGCATGGTATTGTCTTGGCTTATTTGAAAAGAAAGTATGGAAATTGTTTTGGTTTACTTAAAATAATAGTTACTCTATTTTGATACTACGGGTGTTAGTATCATGTGACTTTTGTGAAAGAAATGGACCCTTTTTAAAGAGATAAAGTACGTAGTACCTTGGGGTTAAAACCCGAATTTTTGGCAGTACCTTGAGTGTGAATAACTTGCCTATGTTTGCTTGTGATAGTCTTGGTGTACCAGTATTGTATCCTTATGCTACCGCGTCTCTCGGTGGAGGGCCGGTCATGTTATTCTCGATCATTTTGGGCATACTGACTCGATGGAAGGTCTACGGGTATGCGGCCACGATGAGGGTCCGTTCCCTATTGATAGTGTTGTTCCATGGACTAGCTCCCCATGAGGGTTCCTGATGCAAGAGGTATCTGGTAGTTAGCCCTCGTACTTGCCCGGCCGTAGGCGATGCGGTGATCCGTAGTTGGCTTTCGTACTTGCCCCGGTCAGTATTATGGCGAAGTCTCGTGATGCATGAGGTATCTGGTAGTTGGATTTCGTACTTGCCCCGGTCAGCGATGTGACGCAAGAGGTATCTGGTAGTCGCCAGACTTGCCCACCGCCGTGAGTTGTGTTATAGCGGTTTATGACGAAGTCTCGTGACGCAGCGATTCGGTAGTTAGCCAGATTGACCCGGCCACGACGTGACGCAGTGGTATCTGGTAGTGGCTTTCGTCTTGCCGGTCGCCCGTGGTACGATTATCTGATATTGTTGGTACGGTAGGTATCCGTAGTTGGCCAGATTTGCCCCGCCGATGCGACGCAGAGGTATCCGGTAGTCGCCCGTCTTGCCCCAGACGGTTCTTATGACACAGTGGACCTCGTGTTCGTATGTACTCGCTTGGTGTTGTTATATCATGCATCGCGACAAATGAGGAAGGAATTCCACGCACGCTTGATATTGTTGGGCATGGACCCGTGGTTATATTTGAGTAATGACTTTGAGGCGTCGTCCCTGACTTGACATGATTGTTTATATATTGTGAAATGATCTTTTAAAAGACGAAGTTGATTTTCATTACTCTTGTTGTCAACCAGGCTTTGTGTACTGTATTTTGGTTAACATACATGTCTCCTGTTTTATATAGACTATTATGCTTTCATTCTGATATTTTTCGCCACATACTGTACTGTCAGATCGACCTCCTTCGGGGGGCTGCGTTCATGCCGCAGGTAGAGGTACACCGGTGGTTGATCCTCGCTCCTAGAGTCACAGTTCTGCGTTTTGGGAAGCTCCGTTTCTCCGGAGGCTTATCTTTTGGTATAGTCACCTGTCATTGTAGGTACTTGTACATTCAGGGGTATGGCGGGGCCCTGTCCCGTCATAATTGTTACATTCTTAGAGGTATGTAGTACTGTTGTGGGTAGGGTTGGTAAAGGATAACTGTTCAAGATTTTATTTATATATATATATATGCAGTAAGACGACTTTTTGGTCAACCTGTTTTTGTATCCCTGTTTATTTTTCATGAATTTTATTTTTCGCTGATTTTTCTCTGATGTTTTATCACTAGGGTGCCCGGGGTAAGGCACCAGTCGCGGGCCCGAGGTCGGGTCGTGACACTCTTAACAATGGATCTTGGGCCTAACTCAACCTCAAAAACTAGCTTATAAGGTGATGATTGTTTAAATTCATATAAGAAGTCTATGTTCTCATTTCATATCCGATGTAGGACTCTTAATAAAAATGTTATGTCCATTAAAGCATGCCTAAGATAAAATGTTAGGTAGTCTAACCGGAAAATAAAACATCGTATCATATGTGCATGCAGCATGCATAAGCACGAAAAAACACGACATTTTTTAGTCTTGTTGGGCTTTCCGCAATTTTTGGGCTAAACTGATCTCGTTTATTTTCTTTAGGCTTTATCCATCGGGAGTTAGAAGGTGGTCCAATGGAACGCGACACATGAATGTCTAAGCCACAAGTTGGGGACGTAATAATTGGTGTCATTTTGTACATCAACAGGGCTGAGGAAATAGGTAAATTGCACAAAAGTGGAATACATTCGCAACTCCTTAAATTTTTTACTAAATTATATTTAGACATTCGAACGACAATTAAATTGAATGAACACTTTAACAAAAGATAAAGTGTTCATATTACACACTTCTGACTCAAATCTTTTTGAGTGTGTTCTCAAATGCCTATCCACGTAGATAAGTTAACCACATTAAATATGACATCTCATTTAGTTGTACATATCAGTCTCAATTAGGATATATTTGTGATTTTACGGCTTAATGAGACTAATATGTATAATTAAAGAAGATGACATAATATAAATGACTAATTTATCTACATAACGGGTTCTTGAAAACATACAATATTTTTTAAAAAAATATTTAAATCAAAAGTATCTAATAAAAACATTATATCATGTGTTCAAATGCTTAAGCAGAATGCTGTAATTCGAGAGCCTAAATAAAATTTATTGACAAATTTAAAGAGTTGTCGATGTATTATTGTTGAGGAATAATACCTAGTATACATTCATATACAGTGCTCGTATACATTCATATAGATACTAGTAGGTTATTTGATTAAGTGATAAATAGGCCTGTTACATTTCATATTCTTGGCCCATATTATGAGGCCCATTTTTACTTTCCATCTCACTTCTATATTGTAAGTCTGTTAAGACATTTTCTCATTTTTCATTTCAGAAATATAGAAAAGATTTGGCAGCTCTTCCTCTACCTTCTCTCTCGTGCTGCTTCAGGCATCTCATGGCAGAGCTCATGTTGACACCCAATTTTGACCCTCCCGTCCAGCCATTAACCATAAAATTACACTAATTTTGTAAAATAATTTTTTAGGATTTTTATAATAAAATACAACAATAAAACATTAAATACAGGCATAAATAAATAATTTAATAATGACATCGCGTCTTACGTAGAGTATTAAGCACTTAGAGTCCCGCGCCCGCATTGATTAATTTCAAGTCCTGTCATGATTCTTAATTAATAATAAATACATAAAATAAATAATTTAGCAATGACGTCGCGTCAAATAGCATAACCGCATTTATTAATACGTAAGAGAATTTCATAATCATTTGTAATTTAAAATCAATTTTAATCTAATACATGCATTTAATAGCGTCGCATTTATAAAGCTTTAAACAATTCTTAAATATCATACTTGCATTTAGCATTTAAATAATTTAACCTAAACTCAATTCATTTTTAATTTAACTTCGCAATAATGCACAATAATAAGATTTTTAGATAATAGCGCCGCATTCTAAAGTATTAAGCATTAATTAAATAGCACGCCCGCATTTATTTTTTATAACAATTAGATAATTTAATCACAATTAATTAATTAATTTATCACTAATTAAAGGCCTAAAACTAATACCTAGAACTAATACCCTAACTCTGCCACCGATCCACTTTTATTTTCCACTTATCACGCGTGGCCCGGTGACGCGACGGTGCCCCTTTATCCTTATCAGCAGCCCAATACCCGTTGGCCCATTCGTATTTCCCTTATCACCCACGCCCAGCCCTCATTGCCCTTTACCCATCGTCTCCCTCACAAGAAAACCTAAAGAAACCTAAACCTAAAGTCGACCGCCGCAAAGACGCGATCGGCCGGATTTCGCGTGAGAATCGGGCTCTTTATCCACGCACCACCAACTTTACCTTTCCCTACCAAAGACCGCTTCAAAGACGAATCAGAACCTTACCATAAGTCGTCCAGTAAGAATCAATACAGAATCATACACAAAATCGCACTAAAGTCAGCACAAATCTCATCGAATCAAGCATAAGAATCTCAATTTAATTGTTTACCTAGTAGGAACCCAAACCAGGCTATATAAGCACGCAATAGGCATATGTTAAGCACGGACAGAGTCGAAGAGCTCAGTCAGGGAGGATACCCATAGCATCGAAACATTCAGAACGAAAGCGATCCAAAGTGATAGGCAGCGAGCTCGAGGAGGAATACGGCGAGCTCGGTGAGTAGCACGCCCGCCACTGTCGAACACACCCTTAGCGGCGATTAAGAACCCTTTCTTCTCGGCCAAGAAACCAAAGAAACAAACTTCGCCGCTTCCATTCGTGACGTAAACCCAAAACTGGTCGAGTGGGCCGAAGCGACTTGATCTGTTGCCGGTTCGTTGTCCTAGAAGGTAAAATCAATCCCTTTGCCTTTAAGTTTTGGTTTATTATATTGGTTTGAATTGATTTACTTAGTCTGTGAGTTTTATCCAGTTGATGTTGCGATCCGTGCACATTTGTGTGTCTTTGCTACATTTGGTGCACTTAGGAACTAAGTCCAATTTCCGTCTTCGCTATGAATACCTCTGTTGAGTCATATGTCGTATGTGTGTTAGTCTCTTATACTTGATTTGATATGTCTGGATTAGCGTTCTGTGAAATGATGAGTTCTTGATTTAGGGTCATCTTAGTGAGCATGACCGGCCATATCATGTCTAAGTCTCTAAACTTATATAATTTATGACTTAAGATGCTCGTGGTTTAGTATAAGATGTCTTAGTTGATTGAGATTATTATTTGTTGTTTATCACCGCAAGCTATAAGCATGATTAGATAGAGAAATGTTTACAGATGAATTTGTGTTGGCGTAGGATGAATCGTGAGATAGTTTGAATCTGCATAGCCTATTACCGCCTAACATGTTTATGTAACCATGTATGTCTTCCTGAGCTAGGTCTGGTTGGATTTTAAAATATCAGCATGCCTAATGTAGCCTTATCATAACTGTATGTGTTTAGCTTAAGGATAATTCATGCCATAAATCCAGAACCATTCTCTTAAATAGTCATTTTTGCACCATGCTTGTCTCATTTTTTTTTTCTGGGCAATCGCTCACCTGCGCTCACATGTTTACATACAAACAACTCATGCCAAGGTATGATACCTTCCCCCAAGTCCTTTTGTGTGATATCATGTCTACTGGGTCAATAAATGACCTCTGCACTAGCATCTCTGTTATCGAAGACAGTTACACCATGTTAATCATAAGCCTCTGCTTGCATACATTTTTTTTTTAATTCTGTTTTGTCAGTATGCATATGTATAGTTGAGACTTTGAAATTGCCTAAATGTTTTGAATGTGATTAATCCGACTAAGCCTTTTGTTAAGCCAAAAGCCCATACCTTTGATAGCATCTGTCTATGCCTAGATCACTTGTTTGAGCACTTAGCTGTACATGAGACCTTGAACCTGTTTGCATATGCCTATAATGTTTTGTTGTCATTTGGTTAAGGTATGTGTGTATCACATCTTGATAAGATGAGTTTGCTTGAGATTCCACTGCTGCGTCTATTGTGTTGGTTTGGTTTTGAACATGTTTGCACGCATTATGGGCCCGCTATCATTTTTTCTCCTCTACCCGTTGGTCGCATACCGCCACCTCTATGTTTTTTCTCGCACCGCGCTTAATCCCTATCCGACAAAGCCTCTGTTGGCCTTTAAGTGTGCTTGGTCCAATATAAACTATGTGCTGTGCTTATTCGTTATTTAATTGGGCTCGTACTAATCCTTATCTTTCCTTTCTTGTTACATGAAAATGCATCGGAGCAAAACGAAGAGTCTCACGGCGAGACTCATCGCGAGCCACTTCAAATGGCAACCCGCGTCTATGTGCATCCGCGTTCGTATTCCCGCTTCAGAAATTCCTAGAAAACAAATAGGACGTCATTATCCGTCAGAAAGAGCACTCTTAAATCCCATCCTCTCTCTTTACTTGCTATTCATTCATTTATTTGTGTATTGTAATTTAATTACTCTATTTTTGTAATATTTAGGATATCTAGAACAATTAAGTTTCAAACATATAAGTGGGGGAAGGTAATTTAAAGTTCATCGCTTAACTTACTTGCCTTTTAGGATTGTCATGCATGTCTAATTTTTGCCAAAATAATTTAACTTGCATTATAAAACCAACATTTTGTGTATTAAAATCCACAACAGATTTCTTCCTAAACTCTCAAAATCATCTTACAACATCTCTTATATAATATTGTACGCAGTTAGCAAGATTAATTTAGCTAGCAAAAAACACATAATAAGTCCATAAAGCACACTCTTAGCCTTCTTTAGCACGTCAATACCTTTTAGTGCTTTAAATCACCCCCTGACGTTTAATACCTTTAGCATTTTAGCATTTAGCACCCTTTAGCATTTTTAGCACCTCTTTTAGCATTTTGCACTTTTAACACCCTTTATTTTTAGCACCCTTTACTTTTAAAGTTAATCCCTTAGCACCCTCTTAATATTTAGGCACCCTAGCACTACTTTGTTTACACTTAGCACTTTTAAATTGCTAGCACTTTTGTTAAGCGTCTTTAACATTTAATATTTTAGCACCTCTTAGCATTCTTTCGCATATAGCACCTTTTGCCCTTTTAGACTTGAGCACCTTTAAACATTTTAAATTTTTAGCATTTTTTTTTTTTACCAACATTTTATTAAGCAAGTAGATCTTTATTTTTCATTTCTTAAACATAATAATTACCATAGTTTTGGCAGGACAACCGCAAGTTAAGCGGATCTTAGAGGTGCCTAACCCCTTCCTCTAGATTAATGTTAACCCTTACCTAATCTCATTAAGTTTAGCAGACCATTAAAATGGAGTTAATGTTTTACTTCAAACTAGTTAAACATTTAGGTGTCCTAATTCACCCAATTAATTAGGTGGCGACTCCGCGAACCCTTAGCATTCTAGCAACCCTTTAGCATTTTAGCACCCTTTTAAACTTTAGCATCTTTTGCAATTTTAGCATCCTTTTAGCATTTTTAAAACCCTTTTAAACCTTTTAGCATTTTATTTGTTTATTTTCTAACATTTGCATTTTATTGAGCAGGGCTCGCTATTATTTAAAAATGTCGCGGTCGAAAAAGGGGCGCGACAGAAATGGAGACTCCACTGGGGATTTTAGGTTCTTAACCACAACAGACCTAGGGCTATTATTTGGCAATTATTTTGCATTTAATTTTTTGTGTATTGTATTTTGTTTATTTTTGCTACTTGCTTTACCGCTTTCCCTAAACTGGCATTCCGCTCATATTTCTTCCACTCTGGAAAATGCACACAATCACACACTCATGCTACCGTGTGCTCGCGCACCCGCAAATTTCTTTCAAAAATATCCAAATTTTAGAGAGTTGGCGCTGCATGAGTTAGATCGGTTCGTCGATCACCGCGTAGCCTTTCACTCGAGTTGTCCGCCGAACTCTTGGCCCGTAAAAGCCAAATCTTAGAAACTTAAGATGTAGCTATACCACCCTTTATTTTAGAGGCGTACGCATTTACCTTGTGGGTTGGTCCGCATCGACACCACAATTAGGAAGACACTAAACTTGTCGACGGTTTCTCAACCCAACGACCAACCAAAGATATTATGTGTAGCGTGGCAATGACAGACATAAATCCAAACCAAATCACGACATACAATTGGGAAAAGTGCACCGTTTGGTCGCCATTTCCAACAAAGGCATTATAGTTGGACGACTTGGACAACCGTCATAACCTCGCATAAGTGACGCTTAGGCTCACCGCATAAAGAGGTCCCCTGCATGTTAGGAAACGTTTGAACGCTATGTGCGATATATATCCGCTACATACCGCAAATTATGTGCTTTATGCTAACATCGCTTGTTGCATTTTTTAGAAAATTTATCATCCTCCCAAAGCGGTCGGTTCGTATTTGACTCAACAATGTCGAGCATCCACACTTCACCGAGTCCAATGCAAGAAATGATGATATGACCGCTCAGCGCCCGAGCCAAATGGTTTGGGAATTATTCTGTCGGTACAATGAACCTTCGTAGGGAGGAATATCACCGATCGGGAAGAATGTATTGCACACCGCCGCAACAAATTGTCGATACGCAGTTGAGATGGAGAGGCTACTAATCGACCAACCTATCCATTAGCTTGAATACCCCTATGCCGGATCAAAGGGCCACTACTTCACAAACCATCCTGCATCGACCTCCACCACCACATATCTCCCGTAACTTCCACAAAGGCCACCAACACCGAACAAACCGCCGCCCACCAACCCTCAACCCCACCTTCAAATGACCTCCTACTACCCATATACCTCACCCGCCGCATTTCACCATAATCAGCCCTAATCGCCGGCCAACCAATACCCACGCACCACACCCGTTACAAAGAAACAACCTGCATACTAACTTACGCAATGTAAGCCCGCCTTTACCGCCCCCGTGCTTCACCAAGAAGGATCATTACGAAGAAATGGAGAGGAAGTCCGAGCCAAAATGGACGAGGACGTGGCAAAGAAATTCATAGTCCGAAAGAAGCGGTTCGGGGCATGCGATCCGGCAAAGGTCACGAAGGACTAGACTACGAGGATCTTTGCACGCATCCGCACGCGAACCGCTACATGGGGTACAAGGGGCCGAAGTTTGAACTATATGATGGAAAAGGGAACCCCCGCACACTCGAGGTCATATCGACAAGCTAATCTGGTAGGAAGAACCCAAATGGCCATTATGAAGTTGTTCATTCGAGCTTGACCGGCGAGGCACTAGATTGGTATACCACCAAGATCCGCGAAATGGCACACCGAATGCATTGCCCAAGATTTTGTGAGCGGTTCAGTTCAACACGTAAACCGCCAGGCGATGTGTTCTACTTAATGAAGTTGGAGAAGACTACGAAACATTCGGAGAATACGCCAGGTGGCGCTCGAGGCAGCGAAGTGCAACCACCCATGGTGAGAGACGCACCACATTATTCGTGGCAATCTTTGAAGGACGCAACCTACTATGAGCGGATGATAAGCGTCATCGGGCGGAATTTTGCGAAGTTATTAGAATGGGCGACTTCGCAGAAGGTATTAAACCGGTAGGATTACAAATCCGCAAAGATTACAGTAACTAATAAGGCGATTCACTGTGGCACTGGGAGTACTTCACAGGAAGAAAGAGACGCTTTCTTCCATGTTTGTACAAGAACGCAAACCCAAGCATTTATGACATACCAAAACCCATCATACTACCCCAACTACCACACACATATATATAACACTTCGCAAGCACCCGCTTATCCCGCCCCGCATGATCCACCCATCAAGCCCGCCAACGTATAGAGCACCCAATGCACCCAGAGCAAATAAGAATTACAAGGAAAACCACCCAAAGTTCGCACCCCACTAGTGAACCCATACCTCAAATATATGAAAGGTCATGAGTGCAGCTCGATCCAACCGATTCTGTGAAGGATCCACGACCTATCCCGAGATGGTATGATGAGAACAAGCGTCGCAGATCACCCAATAGCCCAGACATGACACGGCGTTGCCACCCTCGTGGGGCGAATCGAGGCACCGATCGTAGAAGGGTAATTCTAAAGGATCCCGCCCAAATGTGCATGATAACCCCTTGCCAAACCACGCCACGTCAATGTGCACTGATAACCTTAGATGAGGAATACACTCGCTTATGCCCATTCCGCCTCGAATCACCATTTATCCGAGCATGCACCACGCAGAGGCCGTAAGAGGAGATAGCAGAGCATGAAGACCACCATCCACGAAGCAGCATGAAGGCATATTGATTGGATTTGCACTCGCCTTGGTCCGCCAGAGCCCGGATAGGAAAACGATTTATTTTAGCGAATAATTTATAAACTCATATTTAAGCTTTAATAATGTTTTTTCGCTTTGCTTGTAATGAACTACGTTTGACTGATTCCCTTAGTGGATACGTGGCGCCGCTCGCCTGGCCCCACACCTAGAATTTTAATTTTCCCAATATTCGCTTGTAATGAACTACGCCATGACCGATTCCTCACGGATACGTGGCGCCTAAATCGGCTTCGGTCACACCATTAGGAAACTTTCCCTTTGCTTTGAAAATGACAAGAATACACATAGCCTACAAGCAACTACATTGAGACCCATTTTAGGCCAGACACCCTTTTCAAAACTGGGACAGTGCAGGAAACCAGACAGGGGTTGCAAGTCCAAACAAGCCAGGCACGCAGATATCAAGGAACAAGGCAGCGAAGTCAAATACAAATCGACCCCCCCCAAAAACTCACAAAATTTTCTTTGAGCGCAGGTCTTTTCATATTAATGTAAAGTGCAACAATCAAGGCGTAAAATACGCGAAAGGTTTCTTCAGATAGCGTATAAAGAAAGCAAAGAAAAGCAGAGAGGACAACAATCCAAAGTCCGCAAAGAAAAGCAAAGAAGAAGCAGCAGCAGCAGAAATGGGCGCCAACAATCAATACCAAAGTTCGTAGTTCAAAGAACAAAACCTAGCGATCAACTCGAGCATAAAGTCAAATTGGCAACCCACGATCGCACACAAAGAAAGGCATCATGGCAATTGTCACCGCAACGCTCAAGATGTCCGCAAAGACAACATCTCGTGGATGACATCTCTACCCATAAAATTGCACTCTCATGTATTTATCATTTCATTTAAACAGTATACACTAACGCTTTTCTCAAGCTTAGCTTGCAGAGCATTCATTCTACGGAGAGCGAACACGCCCGTGCAACGACGTTATCAACACAAAGAAGTCTACGCAACGACGCCAAAGAAGAACACGCCCGCAACGACGTTATCAAGACATCAAGTCTATGCAACGACGCCAAAGAAGAACACGCCCGCACAACGACGTAATCAGAAGTCCATGCAACGACGCCACAGAAGAACACGCCCGCATAACGACGTAATCAAGAAGTCCATGCAACGATGCGCAGAAGAACACGCCCGCATAACGACGTGTCAAGAAGTCCACGCAACGACGCCAAGAAGAATACGCCCGTGCAATGACGCGTTATCAAGACAAAGAAGTCTACGCAACGACGCCAAGAAGAACACGCCCGCATAACGACGTAATCAAGAAGTCCACGCAACGACGCCAAGAAGAACACGCCCGCATAACGACGTAATCAAGAAGTCCATGCAACGACGCCAGAACAACACGCCCGCATAACGACGTAATCAGAAGTCCACGCAACGACGCCAAAGAAGAACACGCCCGCATAACGACGTAATCAAGAAGTCCATGCAACGACGCCAAGAAGAATATCGTCCAAGCAGCGACGCTATCAGCACAACAAGTCCGAAAACGACGCCATCATCAGCATATCACGCAGGGACGATTTCTATATTCTCAAAATTGCATTTTTCTCATTCATGCTTTATTCTGTCTTAACAGTTATGCACTAACTCTTTCTTGAGCTTTAGTCTACAGGGGGCAATTGCAGCAAGGACAACGTATCCGCATTCACAATCGCAACACGTCCGTGCAAGGGCGAAATCACAGCATTTGCAGCATCGCATCAACACAGCAGGCATCACATTCTTGCAGGATAACCTTTTCTACTCGCAGTTGCATTACTTTTAAAATTATGCATCATCATTTTGCCTTAACAGTTATGCACTAACCGTTTGTTGAAGTCTTAGCATGCAGGAGCAGGAGCACAACGTGGATTTTCTTACAAATAACCGGCAATTTGTTGGGGCCAACCTTCCCAACGAATGGCGTAGCGCCTGCCGGTCCACTCGCCCACATCACCGTAGAACCCAAAGACCATAAGCCATACAGACACCCCGTGTTCAAGCCGCTTATTTTTATTCTTTTACTTTTTACACCATAACCCAAAGGTCGCCATAACTCGACATCGAATGTTTTAAGTCCGCGTTAGCCCGCCGTGTTTTGACCATGGTAGCCCAGGTCGCCATAACTCGACATCGACAGCTTTTGAGTCCGCGTTAGCCCCACAGTGTTTTGACCATGGTAGCCCGGTGTCGCCATAACTCGACACCGGGACACTGAGTCCGCGTTAGCCCGCCTTGGTGTTTTGACCATGGTATCCCAGTGTCGTCATAACTCGACACTGGGACAGTTTTTGATTTTTGCGTCAGCTTTGTCTACCTGCCCAGCATTTTTGCAATTCTGAAGATCGAGACAAAATTGGCTATGAGTCAACGTCTTTGTCCGAAGATTCTTCCATCATCTCCATACAAAGAGGGACAGCTGTTGACACCCAATTTTGACCCTCCCGTCCAGCCATTAACCATAAAATTACACTAATTTTGTAAAATAATTTTTTAGGATTTTTATAATAAAATACAACAATAAAACATTAAATACAGGCATAAATAAATAATTTAATAATGACATCGCGTCTTACGTAGAGTATTAAGCACTTAGAGTCCCGCGCCCGCATTGATTAATTTCAAGTCCTGTCATGATTCTTAATTAATAATAAATACATAAAATAAATAATTTAGCAATGACGTCGCGTCAAATAGCATAACCGCATTTATTAATACGTAAGAGAATTTCATAATCATTTGTAATTTAAAATCAATTTTAATCTAATACATGCATTTAATAGCGTCGCATTTATAAAGCTTTAAACAATTCTTAAATATCATACTTGCATTTAGCATTTAAATAATTTAACCTAAACTCAATTCATTTTTAATTTAACTTCGCAATAATGCACAATAATAAGATTTTAGATAATAGCGCCGCATTCTAAAGTATTAAGCATTAATTAAATAGCACACCCGCATTTATTTTTTATAACAATTAGATAATTTAATCACAATTAATTAATTAATTTATCACTAATTAAAGGCCTAAAACTAATACCTAGAACTAATACCCTAACTCTACCCAGCCCAATCCCTTTTATTTTTCCCTTATCACCCGCATGGCCCAGCTGACCCGCGGCCCAGTGCCCCTTTATCCTTATCAGCAGCCCAATACCCGTTGGCCCATTCGTATTTCCCTTATCACCCACGCCCAGCCCTCATTGCCCTTTACCCATCGTCTCCCTCACAAGAAAACCTAAAGAAACCTAAACCTAAAGTCGACCGCGGCCAAAGACTAAGATCTCACCGGATTTCTGATGAGAATCCGGGGCTTTCCTTTTATCCACGCACCCCAGCCAACTTTACCTTTCCCCTACCAGCACCCTTCAAAGACGAATCAGAACCTTACCATAAGTCGTCCAGTAAGAATCAATACAGAATCATACACAAAATCGCACTAAAGTCAGCACAAATCTCATCGAATCAAGCATAAGAATCTCAGCCCTAATTGTTTACCTAATAGGGAACCCAAACCAGGGCTATATAAGCACATGCAATAGGCATATGTTAAGCACGGACAGAGTCGAAGAGCTCAGTCAGGGAGGATACCCATAGCATCGAAACATTCAACAAAGAACGAAAGCATCCAAAGAAGAATAGAACGAGCTCGCCGAGGAATACGGCAGAGCTCGGTGAGGTAGCACCTTCCTCACCGTCGAACACCCTTAGCGAGCTAAGAACCCTTTCTTCTCCAAACAAGAAACCAAAGAAACAAACTTCGCTCTTCCATTCGCATCGCAAACCCAAAACCCGTCGAGTGGACCGACGACTTGATACGCCGCCTTGTTGTTGTGAGAAGGTAAAATCAATCCCCTTTGCCTTTAAGTTTTGGTTTATTATATTGGTTTGAATTGATTTACTTAGTCCACGAGTTTTATCCAGATTGATGTTGCACCATGCACATTTGTGTGTCTTTGTACGCTTGGTGCACTTAGGAACTAAGTCCGATTTCCACGCCGCTATGAATACCTCGTTGAGTCATATGTCGATGTGTGTTAGTCTCTTATACTTGATTTGATATGTATCGGATTAGCGTTCTTGTGGAATGATGAGTTACTGATTTAGGGTCATCTTAGTAAGCATGACCAGCCATATCATGTCTAAGTCTCTAAACTTATATAATTCATGACTTAAGATGCTCATGGTTTAGTATAGCATGTCTTAGTGGATTGAGATTATTATTTGTTGTTTATCACTGCAAGCTATAAGCATAATTAGATAAAGAAATGTTTACGTGATCAACTGTGTTGGCATGAGATCAATCGTGAGATAGTTTGAATCGCATAGCCTATTATCGCCTAACATGTTTATGTAACCATGTATGTCTTCCCGAGCTAGGTCAGTTGGATTTTAAAATATCGCGTGCCTAATGTAGCCTTATCATAACTGTATGTGTTTAGCTTAAGGATAATTCATGCCATAAATCCAGAACCATTCTCTTAAATAGTCATTTTTGCACCATGCTTGTCTCATTTTTTTTTCTGGGCAATCGCTCACCTGCGCTCACATGTTTACATACAAACAACTCATGCCAAGGTATGATACCTTCCCCCAAGTCCTTTTGTGTGATATCATGTCTACTGGGTCAATAAATGACCTCTGCACTAGCATCTCTGTTATCGAAAACAGTTACACCATGTTAATTATAAGCCCCTGCTTGCATACATATTTTTATAATTCTGTTTTTTTTTTAGTATGCATATGTATAGTTGAGACTTTGAAATTGCCTAAATGTTTTGAATGTGATTAATCCGACTAAGCCTTTTGTTAAGCTAAAAAGTCCATACCTTTGATAGTATCTGTCTATGCCTAGATCACTTGTTTGAACACTTAGCTATACATGAGACCTTGAACCTGTTTGCATATGCCTATAATGTGTTGTTTCCATTTGGTTAAGGTATGTGTGTATCACATCTTGATAAGATGAGTTTGCTTGAGATTCTACTGCTGTGTCTATTGTGTTGGTTTGGTTTTGAACATGTTTGCATGCATTATGGGCCTGCCTATCATTTTTTTTCTCCCCTCTACCAGTTGGCTGCATACCTGCTCACCTCTATGTTTTTCTCGCACTGGCGCGCTTAATCCTATCCGATGCCTCTGTTGGCCTTTACGTGTGCTTGCTCCAATATAAACTATGTGCCAAGTGCTTATTCGTTATTTAATTGGGCTCGTACTAATCCTTATCTTTCCTTTCTTGTTACATGAAAATGCATCGGAGCAAAACGAAGAGTCTCACGGCGAGACTCATCGCGAGCCACTTCAAATGGCAACCCGCGTCTATGTGCATCCGCGTTCGTATTCCCGCTTCAGAAATTCCTAGAAAACAAATAGGACGTCGTCATCCGTCGTAAAGAGCACTCTTAAATCCCATCCTCTCTCTTTACTTGCTATTCATTCATTTATTTGTGTATTGTAATTTAATTACTCTATTTTTGTAATATTTAGGATATCTAGAACAATTAAGTTTCAAACATATAAGTGGGGGAAGGTAATTTAAAGTTCATCGCTTAACTTACTTGCCTTTTAGGATTGTCATGCATGTCTAATTTTTGCCAAAATAATTTAACTTGCATTATAAAACCAACATTTTGTGTATTAAAATCCACAACAGATTTCTTCCTAAACTCTCAAAATCATCTTAAAACATCTCTTATATAATATTGTACGCAGGCTAGGCAAGATTAATTTAGCTAGCAAAATACACATAATTAGTCCATAAAGCACTCTCTTAGCATTCTTTAGCACTTCCAAATTACTTTTAGTGCTTTAAATCACCCCCTGACGTTTAATACCTTTAGCATTTTAGCATTTAGCACCCTTTAGCATTTTTAGCACCTCTTTTAGCATTTTGTACTTTTAACACCCTTTATTTTTAGCACCCTTTACTTTTAAAGTTAATCCCTTAGCACCCTCTTAATATTTAGGCACCCTAGCACTACTTTGTTTACACTTAGCACTTTTAAATTGCTAGCACTTTTGTTAAGCGTCTTTAACATTTAATATTTTAGCACCTCTTAGCATTCTTTCGCATATAGCACCTTTTTCCCTTTTAGACTTGAGCACCTTTAAACATTTTAACATTTTAGCATTTATTTTATTTTCCAACATTTTATTAAGCAAGAAGAGCTTTATTTTGCATTTCTTAAACATAATAATTACCCTAGGTTTGGCAGGACAACCGCAAGTTAGCGGATCTTAGAGGGTGCCTAACCCCTTCCCTCTAGATTAATAAAGAACCCTTACCCAGAATCTCATTAAGTTTAGCAGACCATTAAAATGGAGTTAATGTTTTACTTCAAACTAGTTAAACATTTAGGTGTCCTAATTCACCCAATTAATTAGGTGGCGACTCCGCGAACCCTTAGCATTGTAGCAACCCTTTAGCATTTTAGCACCCTTTTAAACTTTAGCATCTTTTGCAATTTTAGCATCCTTTTAGCATTTTTAAAACCCTTTTAAACCTTTTAGCATTTTATTTGTTTATTTTCTAACATTTGCATTTTATTGAGCAGGGCTCGATATTATTTAAAAATGCCGCGGTCGAAAAAGGGGCGCGACAGCTCAATTCACTGAGCTTTGCATAATTTTATCATGGTATCAGAGCCATGCAGGACAAATCAAACATTGTTCTAGCAGTTAGGCTTTTGATTTAGATCAGCGATCGACATATTCGTCGATTTCTGTGTTTACAATTTTTCAATTTTTTTTTTCTCTTCTTCCTAATTTCGATCCTGAGTTCGATCCTGAGTTCCTGACAAACATTCAGCAAATTAGCTGTGAAGTAATAGATCCATGGAGAACACACCATCGACGACTATAGAGAAAGGTTCACATGCAGATTCTGAAACCATCGACCATAACCATCCTCTGTTCCTGAGTGCGTCAGACAGTGTCGGAGTACTGCAGGTGGATATCCAATTGGTAGGGATGGAAAACTATGCTCTCTGGAGTAGGGCGATGGAACTAACACTGCTGATGAAGAACAAAACTGGTTTCATCGACGGATCTATAAAGCGCGACACGTATGGGCCCAATCATATGAGGCAGTGGGATAGATGCAACGCACTGGTGATGTCGTGGATAATGAAGAACGTAGACAAAAATCTGCTGAGTGGAATTTTGTATAGATCTAGTGTCGCCGCTGTATGGAAGGATTTGAAGGAAAGGTTTGACAAAGTTAACCTCTCACGAGTGTACCAGCTGAAAAAGGAATTAACAATGCTCAATCAAGGAGTCTCACCAATAGCTCAATACTACTCTCGAATGAAGGACTTATGGGACGAGATGGACTCAATCATACCACTCCCTACGTGTGAGTGCACAAATCCTAGAGAATACATTGTTCATCTGGGAAATCAGAGACTGCTGGAGTTCCTTATGGGGCTGAACGATGGTTATAACCAGGCGAGAAGTCATATCCTGTTAATGTCTCCTACGCCGAGTGTAAATCAAGCCTATGCAATGATAGCACAGGACGAAAGCCAAAAACAGATCTCATATTTGGGAAATTCAGTCGATAATATTGCACTCGCAGGCAGGGCCTCCTTCAACAACAACAAAAATAAGAAGTTCAATACATATGCATCGTGTGATTATTGCCATATGAAGGGACACAATCGGGAAGGATGCCATAAATTGCTCTATTACTGTGACTATTGCAAGAAGCAGGGACACATTAAGGAAAAATGTTACAAACTAGTAGGATATCCCACAGATTATAAAGGGAAGACTAAGGTCAATGCAGTCGTAGCAACACAGAATGAAGGGAATGGTTCATCTCAGTTTTCTACTTACCAACAGGAACAACTACATCAGATGGTGAGGAATCGCGCACTGCATGCTAGAGAGGATCTTGTCGGTAATGAATCAATTCAGGAAACAGCATGCACTCGCTATCGCCGCAAAAAGTATGTATGGCAGGTAAATCTACTCATGTTGAAGGTAACAGTAGTCCATGGATAGTCGATTCAGGAGCTACTAATCACATGGTAAAAAATAAGAACATGATTGAGACATCTCACTTGATAGAAAACTCAGGACATGTCCAACTGCCTAATGGAGGTTTTGCTCCAATTACACAAACTGGAAATTGTAGACTGATAGGAGGTGAACTCATAGAACATGTCCTTTGTGTACCCAGTTTCCAATTTAACCTATTTTCAGTATCTAAATTGACTAAGGAGTTGAACTGTAGTGCAAGGTTCTTCCCTGACTTCTTTGTGTTGCAGGATCTCTTCACTGGGAAGGTGAAGGAGATTGGTAGAGAAGTAGATGGCTTGTATGTGCTGGATTCAGCAAGGAAACAGGATAAACTAGTGGATCTGAGGCTCACATGTCAAGAGTGAGCACAGGAGAGATGAAAGCTGCCTTATGGCACAAGAGATTAGGTCATGTCCCAATGAGTATACTTAGGAAAATTAATGTTTTCAATAATGATTCTAAGTTTACAATTCACCACTGTGATGTGTGTCCAATGGCAAGGCAAACTAGGTTGCCATTTCCTACTAGCAGAAGTATGACTAGTTTTCCTTTTGAATTACTACATCTTGATGTTTGGGGACCATACAAAGTTCCCACATATACTGGAATGAGATTCTTTCTAACTGTAGTGGATGACTTTACTCGATGGACATGGATTTACCTTTTACATTTAAAGTCTGATGTGCCTTCTATGATAAAAGAGTTATTACTGATGATCAAAACTTAATTTGATTCACAAGTCAAATCTGTCAGGACAGATAATGGCTCAGAATTCATAAACAGTTCTTGTAAAGACTTATTTGCACAGTTGGGAATTGTACATCAAACAACTTGTCCCTATAGCCCCCAACAGAATGGAGTAGTTGAGAGGAGACACAGGCACATACTTGAACTTGCAAGAGCCATCAAGTTTCAGAGTCATCTACCAGCCAGATTTTGGGGGGATTGTGTAGAAGCTGTTGTATACATCATGAATAGATTACCATCTGTGGTTTTGGACAATATCTCACCATTTGAAAAATTGTATAAAAGAGCACCTGTTCTATCTCATTTAAGGGTTATTGGATGTCTTTGCTATGCATCTAATCTAGTGAAGGTGCAAATTTGATCTTCAGAGCTATCAAGGCGGATTACTTGGTACTCTACCGCATGTAAGGGTATAGGTTGCTGAATCTTTCTAACAATGTTTTGTTTGTGAGCAGGGATGTTGCCTTCTATGAGGATATATTTCCTTTTGTGAAACCATCGCTGAGGCTAATCAACTCCGCATAATCACAGCGTGAGTCTGTGACATTGACATTGATGCCTTCCAACAGATCCCAGATGATGTTGCTGCAGACCATAATATCTCAACAGCTGCAGAAAGGACACAGGAGGAAAACAATGTGAAAATGATAATCTGACGGATGATAGTTCCGCCACGATCCGGATGATAGTTCCTTCCCGATCCTGCAGATAATGATCATCCGCACGATTACGAGCTGAACCATCATTGAGGAGATCAGATAGAAATAAAAGGCAACCTGCTTGGTTGAGAGATTTCATACAGATGCCACACACAGAAGATGCAGAGAATAGACAGGGCAGCTTATATCCTATGTCAAATAATCTTAGCTATGCTGGAATAGCTACAAAATATCAAAGTTACATTGCTAAGCTTGAGATTGAGCATGAACCAATTTCCTACTCTTCAGCAGTGAAGGATGCTAGATGGGTAGATGCAATGAAACTGGAAATGCAGGCCTTAGAAAACAACAATACATGGGAAGTCACTGATCTTCCAGCACATAAGAAAGCCATTGGATGTAAATGGGTTTACAATGTCAAATACAAGGCAAATGGAGAAGTGGAAAGATTTAAGGCTCGATTGGTTGCCAAGGGTTACAATCAAAAGGAGGGAGTCGACTACCAAGACACTTTTTCCCCTGTAGCCAAGATGGTAACTGTGAGGGCAGTGATTTCAGTGGCTGCTTCTAAAGGCTGGAACATATATCAAATGGATGTATACAATGCATTCCTACAAGGTGACTTGAATGAAGAGGTGTACATGAATATGCCTCAAGGTTTTGATACTCGTGAGGAAAGGTGTGTAGGTTGATCAAGTCACTCATGGATTAAAGCAAGCCTGCCGGCGATGGAATATAAAATTGACATCCGCTTGCAAAGTTCGTGATTTGTTCAAAGTCAATTGGATCACTCTTTACTCACTAAACAGTTGGGGACAGAGCGATCCAGTACTTATATATGTGGATGATCTCCTTATCACGAAGTGATGAAGGACTCATTCAGAGACAAATCAAGCTCTTGTGAACTTCAAAATCAAAGACTTGGGGTTCCTACGATATTTTCTGGGTTTGAATTTGCAAGAAATGCCATCGTATCATGCATCGGAGGAAGTATCTGATCGAATTGATTTACGACCTTGGGCTCTCGGTGGCAAGCCGCAAGATCACCTCTGAGCTCAATACTGTCGACATCGATCGTATATGATCAACATACTCGCCGTGGTTCATCCGCAACCAACGACCCGGTATTGGAAGATCGCGATCTATCGAGAGACTTATTGGAAGCTACTATATTTGACCAACACAGGCGACATCTCGCTTTCTTTGCCCAAAGCCTAAGTCGGTTAAATGCAATGCCCAAAAACTTCTCATCTTTTGGCTGCCTATCGCGTAGTCAGATATCTAAAACAAGCTCCAGGTCTTGGCCTCTATATGCAGGCAGGGACAACTAACAACCTTACTACCTATTGTGATGCTGATTGGGCATCATGCCTTAATACTAGAAGATCGGTTACTGATTATCTCATTTTTTTTGGGACTTCTCTCATCTCTTGGAAGTCGAAGAAACAACCATCTGTTTCGAGCTTCACTGAAGGCGAATATAGGAGCATGCCGCTTCTGATGGTGAAGTTGTGTGGCTCTCTGGTTTGTTCTCAGCATTAGGTGTTCTATTTCTTTGCCGCCTCTGTTCACGTGTGATAAATCGCCTGCGGTCGCGGCAAATCTGTTTTTTCATGGCGGACCAAACATATCGACATCGATCGCCACTTCATTCGCGAGAAAGTGCGGCGAGGCGATCCACTTGTTACATCGCGCGATGAACAACCGCCAGCGTTCTCACAAAGAGTTTGTGGCACGGTCGCCACGATTATCTGTCGTCAGCTAGGCCTAAAGAACCTGTTTTTAGGTCCTAGCTCGAGGGGGCGTGTTGAGGAATAATACCTAGTATACATTCATATACAGTGCTCGTATACATTCATATAGATACTAGTAGGTTATTTGATTAAGTGATAAATAGGCCTGTTACATTTCATATTCTTGGCCCATATTATGAGGCCCATTTTTACTTTCCATCTCACTTCTATATTGTAAGTCTGTTAAGACATTTTCTCATTTTTCATTTCAGAAATATAGAAAAGATTTGGCGACTTTCTTCTACTCTCTGCCAGTATTCAGCGTCTCGTGTGAGCTCAATTCACTGAGCTTTGTATAGTTTTATCAATTATGTTTTGTACAAGGAATTATATGAGGTGTAAGACTGAAGTTAAAGATTAATTTCATTGTCCACTAATATGGCACCCCGGCCCTACGATTATATATAATTATAGATTCAAATTAAATTTATAATTTAAAAAAACACAGCTAACCTTTTTGTCTCATAGTCTTATTAAATTATATACCTACTCCTTGATTTATTTTGATATAAGATATGTTTTAAACAATTATTACATGCTAATTCATTAATCATACACTTAAACACAAAGCAATATTATCACAAGATGCTAAATCCACAGTTAATCTAATGTTGACCTAATGTATGATCAATATTACAACTCTATATTCAATTCTACAACTCTATATTCAATTCTACTATATCATGTTGGCGAGTTAAACTATTTCTGATGAGATTGTTAATATTGTCTTTGAGCTGTGAACAGAAACAAACATCTTTTTCTCGACCTTTCATCCTGAGACGGAGAATCTCAATAGAGTCATTTCACACGATTGAGACGATACTTAAGTCAACCGTTGACACTTCAAGACGGTGAATTTTTTGGTTCGCTCCGCCTTCCCCATATGTGTCTACGCCTTGTGACCATTCCATCTCCTTTATCTTGATGAAATATATGTCAATATCTAAGCCTCGAGCGAGAATTAAAAAGATAAGAGAAGTTTTCTTAGAATTTGTGAACACTCGTAAAGCAAGCTAATGATAGTTTTCTAATCATAGATTAACCGGCTATTAGTCAAATGTGATTATATGTATCAATTTGAACCATGGTGTGTAATCCTATACAAAAACAAAAAAAAAGTTGCACGACCAATTCCTTATATCCTTCATGCGACTCCATGTATGACAATCAAATGAGCCAAAAGAAATTATGAATAAAACACGCAAAAAGTGAAAAAGACTATTCAATTTAGGTAGACATGCAAAAAATAGAAAAAACTATTCAATTTGGGTAGACGTGAGGAGGGGGAAGGAGTAATAGTTCATCAACATCGAAGAAAGTGTCCAAAAATTGGGCAACATACGTACTATCTCTTACATTCTTTTAACAAGGTATATATGGTCTCATGTGGGTAGGGTTGAGATTTGTGTCCTAATTTAGTTTTAGGCCTTTGAGGACAATGTGGGGACCAATGAAAGTATAGATGCAATTTGATTTGGACAGTAGAAGAGAGAGACTTATCAAGAATTTAGGATCTCTATCATGTAAACATGGCAAATTCACTTATTCAATGAACAAATGCATAGAATGGGGTGACCCTCTGCCCCCATGGCCCCAACGTTTTGTGCTGATCCCCACTTCCTAGCTGGATACCTGGAAAAACCACCTAACCGTTGAGTCTCCCAACTATTTTTTTTTATTTCTCCCGCGATCTCCGATACTTATTTTGAAATTCGATTAATTTATAACATTTTGACAAGTACAACTTTGAAAATAAATTACTCTCTCTGATAGACGCGAATTTAGAATTTAAATTTTATGAGTTCAATCTTAAGATTATTATCATTGAACCTATTATATTTTTAAAGTTATGAATTTATATATGCTATTAATTACTATAATTTTAATAATTTTTACACATAAACTTATACTCCGCATCAAAAGTTAGAAATTCAATTGAATCCTTGCCTACAAGGCTAGATGCACATCTACTCCCTGACTAAAGATAATTTATTCAAAGAGCTCAAACCGAAAAAAATCTGGTTAATGATGGAGTAGTAGTGTTAAATAAGGGTTGGGCTAAATTTATGTCCGTCAAATTATATGGAGTTAACAAATAGGTGGGTCATTAACCCGCTAAAATGTTGCTTGTGTTAAGATGAATTGAGTTAAAATATGATAAACAAACATAAAATGAAAAATATTTTGATAAGATTTTCATGGATCAATTTAAAAGATATATTTAATCAAATCAACACTACTTTTAGATGGGATGAACTTAGAGGTTCTAAATGGAGACAAATCGAATAAATAAGTGAGTCATTAATCTTCACATACTTAAGCATGTGGATGAATTATATTTAGTGAGTTAATTTTATCACTCTTGCAACGGAGGAATACTTACTGTCACACCAAAATATTTAGTATTCTCCCACAATAAGTATAGACTATCAACTTCTCGTGAACATTCTTGTAGTGTAATTCTCCAGGATTCTTATGTCGGAAACGGAATGAAAATATGAACTTCTTATATGGATTTAGGCAATTCTCACCTTATAAACTAGCTTTTGGAGTTGAGTTAAGTCAAAAATTCATTCTTTATATAGTATCAGAGTTGTTTCAATTGTTGGCCCCCCTTATATTGGATAGATATTATATGCATCCCCAAAACCTTGCAGAATCAAAGGGAACTGTTGTCGTATAGCAAATGGATTTTGAATGCAAAAATTCCTTTTTAAAAAGACAAAGAATATTTGTAGATAAGTCTGAAACGAAGTAGAAGTGAAGACTGAATGAAAGGATATGATTAACATTCAACAACCTAATGATTTATACTTATTTTTCTTTTATTATTTTCTTTTGAAAGAGAAATGCATTAAGCTTCACTTATTTTCAGTATATCATTCCCTTTTTAATAAAATAATAATTAAAAAAATGCCACATAAAATTAAATTAAAAATCCACAGGAACGCAAGAGTAATGCAGAAGTCGCCGACTGGACAATATGCGGACGCGTGTAGCCGTGTACAGGAAACCCCCCAACGTTCGGGTACCCCGTCTTCATTTTCCAATTATCCGTGGATTTCCCACCCCAGGAGCCCCATACCCCGGTCCGACAGGACCCGTCTTCATCAATCTATTTTCGGAAATGTGCACTTTTAATCTCTCTATTATTCACAAATTTTAATTGTAATAATTAATGATATTTAGTTATTAATTAATAAATTTGTGCACTTTTGAATTTTGATGTATCTGTTCATAATCCTTCACAAATTCAATAAATTATGAATTTTTATTCCATCTAATTACCTATGTACTTTCCGATATACTTTTCATGTTTTTAGTACTAGTTCATTTAACTAATTTTTTACAGCTAAATTTGATTAAATTAACTCAATATTTTAAAATTAAATGTAGAAACTACACGAAGTTGAAACTTACAATTCTGCTAATGTGAAAATTATTTTTTAAAATGTTGGTCAAAGTATAGATAGTTTTGAATATCGAGAAACGAAAAATTGTCCCATAAATTGAGACATTATATACTAAATTTACTTATTAGTTTGTATAGTTCTAAAAATAGTCTAAATTTTAATATATTTTTCTATAAAAGATTTTGAATTAATTAAAAGTTTAATATGCTAAATAAAATATTAAAGAGAAAAATAAGTATTTATTGGATAAACAGGGACCAAAAATGTAATTTTCCCATCAATTTCTCTTCTTCTTTTTTTTCGTAACACAATTTTTGACGAATAACCACTATAAGTAATCAAGTCAAGGAAAAGAGGAAGGTTGAAATGTGTTTAAACATCATTACTAATCCACTGTGAGAATCCAATGAATGAAATTATCATAAAGTATCTTTCAAATAGTCTCACCCTTTTTCGGTTTACCCTTTATTACACTTTTTATAGCATTAAAAATGAAGCACTACATCAAGTTTATTGATGGCTTATTTATTCATATTGAATTTTCTAGGTAATCAGAACAGTTTTTTCTTTTAATAAATTTAGTTGGGTAATAACATTGTAATGTCTTTTCCTATGAACTAAAATAAATAAAAAGAGATCCAGAGGGATCGGCCTGTTGGCTGAAGATAGAGTGCAACCTTCAGGTTGTCAGATTTGAGAATATTATACAAATGTCAAAATCACAAAAAAAAAAATTAGTTCGTTCTTTAAAACAAAAGAACTCACTAATTTTGGAAAATGATACACCTGTGATAAATGAACATGTTACAAATGTCGGGGTTTCAAGTGAACGGGAAACTTCAAAGCGCGCTAGGCCGAGAGAGCTTAGTATCAATTCTACAAATGAACGTGTATTTTTAGCTATAAAAATTGTGAAGAGTCGACTCCGCAACAAAATGTCAGATGATTATCTTACAAATACTTTGCTATTGTATATTGAAAGAGAAATTGTCGATGACTTTGACACAGATATTATTATCAATGACTTTCGTGATTCGAAAAAACGTAAATTGCTATTGTAATATAGTTATTTGAGCGTTAAATATATTTTATTTTATTTTAGTCGGCTCATCCTATGATTATTTCATTAGTCCGCCCCTGTAGGTGCTATCAGTTGTCCGTTCTTAAACTCTGGTTATTAAAGCACATCACGATTTATTAATAGTAGTGTTGAGAGACCGATACTACTACCTTCAGAACTAGTATGACACAAGTCAGAAACCTAGATATAAAAAAGAAGTCAGTTTCCTCGTTACTTTTTTGCTTTAATCTTTTCTTTTTAGTCTCTTTTAAAAGTCACACAAAATGGCATTGGAACTTTGGAGCCAAAGATCAGAAATATAAACCGCCATTCATTCTTCCAGAATTCAAAAGTTGAGCAAGTGTATCGTTGTTCTTTATATATAAAATATAACCAACTTTGGAAACTTAAAATTATTGCAAATTTATGCTTTAATCTTTTAATTATTCCATTTTATATAGTTAGAGAACAATATAAAACAGGATATGCATTTCTTTTTCACCAGTTTCCTTTAATTATTTGGATGTGAGGTGAGCTATGAATGTATACAAAAAAAGAGTTAAGAGTACCATTTTTTTACACTAACGAATCAATGAAAGAATATTTTTATGCATTGACAACGGAGTCAGAAATTTTACTTTCTATTAAGGAGTGTCAAAATATAAAAAAATAGATATATATAAAAAATAATGGGGTCAACATATATATACACATAAAACTAAAATTTAATCTAGCTAAATAATGTAATTTTTCGGTGAAGGGTTGTCAATTGATATCCTTACTCTTAGCATAAGGTGACTCCGCCACTATTTCTCGGCAATTTTTTTTTGAAAAGTGACATTTATAATCTTGAAATTAAGATAAATTATCTGTTATAACAGATAAAAATAATCTATTGACGTTATATATTAACTCTAACAAAAATAGTAAGGATATAGTTATGTAATGAGATAGTAACCTTACTTTTAAGTTCTACTAGTTGTAAGTAAGTCAACAAGGAAGATTAGCCGTTACATTTTTTTATCCCAAAAAAGCCAAAAGAAGAGTATTAACAAGTGTATTAGTATTAAACAAACATTAAGAAGAAAACATTTGCAAGTTGGCACACATTCTTTCCAGTGATAATCATCCATTTTTATACTAATTAGAGAAAAACTATATTTCAAAAATTAGTGTATAAAAAAGTAAAGCATGCATATGTGGCTATAGTGTAATGAAGCATACATCACAGCTGGGCTCACCCCTTCATTTTTTCTCATAATTTTATCTCTTCTTCCCCTCTCTGCAAAAAGCCCCCCCTGTCTCTCAGACACAGGTAATCTTTGATTCCATTTAAAACATAGTCCCTAACTTCAACCATTTTCATTGCAAATATAACCACATAATGGGTGGAGTAACGTCGTCAATGGCGGCGAAGTTAGCTTTTTTCCCACCAAATCCACCATCCTACAGAGTTGTTACTGACCAAGTTACTGGTTTGTTGCTGCTTGACACTTTTCCTCACCGTGAAAACGTCGACGTTTTGAAGCTCCCTACTCGTCGGGGCACCGAGATCGTTTCCCTTTACATTCGATACCCTATGGCTACTTCCACTTTGCTTTACTCTCACGGTAACGCTGCTGATATTGGTCAAATGTATGAGCTCTTCATCCAGCTTAGCATCCACCTTAAAGTTAATCTCATGGGGTATTACTCTCTTCCTTTATTTCCTCAGAATTAATTAAGCTAAATTGCCCCTTTTTGGCTCTTTGTTCTCTGAAGAGAGAATGCTTAGTAAAATAAATAAATAATTATTAAAAGTTGTTCTTTTGTCTGATAAAATAAATATCAAGATTGCACCTTTTTATCTTTGGCTGGTGACCCTTGTTGTTAATGCTAAGTGATGTTTTAAGATTTAATTCAGCAATCAAACCAGTGTTATCCAAAACTTTTTTGTCATTTATTTTTAGGATTTGGTCTTTGAGTGATGTGGATTACTGGCTGTTGGGGAGTAGTCAAACTTCCAAGACTTGATCTTTAATTGAATTTTTCCCTATGTGATCTCATGTTTTAAGATCATGATACATATTAAATTTAACCCTAAATGGTTCTTTGAGTTTTTCTTTGTGTAATCCTTGTTATTTAACCGTCAGTTAGCAAATGCCTTTACTTTTTCCGTTTCCCCACTCATCCATGTAAAATTTATTATCTTAAAGATGATCTGTTTGCTTCTTCTGGATTTTTATGCTTGTGATAGTTTTAGATCTAAGAACTTTCAGTCCAGGATGGTAACCACGCTGGTGTTTGTGAAGATGATGTAACAGCTTCAAAAAAGCTAAGTGTTGGAGCAAAACTGCTAACTTAATAACATAGTGAAGTAAAGTTAGAAGTAGAAATTGACATCAATTTCCTCATTTAAAGGATTTGAAAAGAAAAGACACGAGAAATACCAAATTCTGTAAATGCAAAGGAGGCGTAAAAAAATGGCGGCTGAATCAGGCTGATGTCTCATATTATGATTTTAAGGTCATTCGTGAAGTCATTCCAATGCACCACTACAATGCATGTGAAATAGCAGATAGGTGTGGTGAAATTACTACCTTTAGAACTAAGAAGCTACATGGCCTTTAACTACAATTTGATTAAAGGCTGATGTATATGAAAGTATATGTATGTCCTAGAGACAATATGTATTAGGAAAAAATGTACTTTATATACATTCGTATTTATATTAATGATGATTAATATTATGACATTTGCATTTATTGAATTATTAGTTGATTGTTTATAATATTCTATAAATTCATCCCTAGAGTTTACGTGGTTATTAATGGTGTGAGAATTAATATTATAACGTAACTCTTAAATAGCCTCGACTAATGATCATCGAGATTGGGATATCGATGATATGTGATACGTCGACATGTGGTCTGCATCATATTCTTAGGGGATGTAGTATGTCTCACTTGCTACGAGTTATGGCAATTCGTGATGGACACATTGATACTTGTTGAAGTATTGGTATACCCTGTTGATGTACTGTTTTGTTATATGTCTATAATGTCATCGGCGTGTGGGAGATAGAAGTCCTTAGACTTGAGGTCGATATCACCTTGTTTACGGAGTAATGTACTTTGATCCTGTCCTAAGCTCAAATGTCTTATAGGTTGAGACACGACTTGTTTTGGGTACGTTACGAAGTAGATTAAAGGTGGTAGTTGAGCCAAGATTATGATTCATTCCTCGAATGTATATTCGAGTGAACACTCAGATACTCATATGGTATTAGGTTGACTAAGTCGTTGACCAACGCAATGGACATGTCTTTGATATGATCCTGTTGTCAACTAATATAGATGAGTTATGATGATCAAACCATTTGGATAGACACTTGACAAATCCTAAGCTTGATTGAGTGTGTCGTGAATGAAAAGATTTTATCTTCTCACATAGAGGTTCAATTCACATGTTTCGTGTAGGTAAATTTTACATATTGAGCTCATCTTCCGGCGCAGTCTAGGAGTTCCGTAAAGACCCTAATGTTATTAGTGTCAATATGTAAATGACTGAAGGGTAACACTAAGTCAAATGTTCTGTCGATTGAAGGATGTAATTAGAGAAGAGATTATATACGTTCGGTTGATGATCGAGACATTAGAAAGAAATGGAAACAAGGCAGAACATAGGACAGGGCCGCGGCGCCAAACGCGTGTCGAGCGCCGCGGCGATGAGGCGCGTCCAGTGGGTCCGATTAACTTGATGCTTTCTGTGGCTCGCCCATGGGGAACCCTAGCTGTCCTCTTCAGCTATAAATAATAGGGTTTTTCCTCCCATTTCACTACACCAAAACTAAGAGAATATTCTCTTCTAAAAAGCTCTGCTGGAATTCCTAGCATTCCAAGACTTAGCAAATTACATCAAAGTTTTCAGAACTTCCAAATCGAGGAATCTTTGCGTGTGCACCATCGGACTACACAAAGCTTCAAGTTTCAGATCGCTAACTACAAAATGTAAGTCTTCGTTCGAAGTATTACATTATTGCTTTGTGTTATTGCTTTTACATTATATAATCATACTACATTTTGACCGTCATGTCGGGTTTGAAACATAAATTTTCAAATTTCGCTGCGTGTATGAACCCGAAAAAACACCTACAGTGGTATCTGAGCCAGGGCTGTTTTGTGTGATTATATGATGAATATTAATGATAATGAGTTAGGATTTGTTTAGATCTATTTTTATGTTGTTAAAGGCTTTAAAATCCTATATCTTTAGAACACATAGTCTTTGCACCCGGATCTGTTAAAACAATGATGTAATCGAGGAAGTCATTCCAATATATAACTCTTCTAAGTTGATATGTGTTATCCGGTTCGATTTAGAGCATGGTGCATTGAAACGAAGAACGAGAAGAAAATTGGAATGATGGTCGATGAACGTATTGTTTAATGGTGATGGAGATGCAAGTGATAGATCTGAAAATCCGACTCCACGATGGAGCGCCGCGATGTTTCCCAGATGACGCTAGAGGCGCCGCGACTCTGTTCTAGAACATTGCGTTCATTCAGAAAGCTTAAAATAAATTTTTGGACTTACTGCCTCGAGAAAGCGGCGCCACACCGTTAGAGCCGCGGCGTTGACGGACAACGAGTGTTCTCTTCGAGCTTTGTGCGTACTGCCGACTGAATAAAAAATTTGGAATCAGAAACTAAAGTTTTAATATTCAGATTCTGAAGTTTTTCAAAATAACTGAATCTGAAAATAAAAGTTTTAATTGGACAGATTTGGTCATTTCGTGCAAATCTATAATTAAAGAAAGTTTCTGAAAATTGGATTTTAAATTCTGAAAATTGCAAACTGGTCCCTGAAACCCGATAATATTTTTTGAGAATTAAAATTGTATTTTATGAATTTATTGGGGTTCAAATTGAACTTTTAAATTCTTGAGGGACTAAACTGTAAATTTTAATAGTTTACAGAATTCCTGAAAATCATAATTTTAAAATCAGAAAATGTTTAGGGACTGTTTGGCATAGACATAGACTATAGAGTTTAAATAAATAGACCCATGATTATCATTAATGGTATATTATTCTATAATATACAAATGTGCTAAGTGTTTGAATGTGATGCATTTAAATTATTAGCATAGTGTCCGCAATTATTGTCTGGGTAGGCAGCGCCCAATAATTGTTTACCTTCAATGACCGCAATAACTGTCTGGGTAGACGACACTCAGTATTTGATTAAAACCATCTTATATCATGCTTAATGAGTTTGATGGTTTTCCATCTAAATGTGTTTAGAAATTGCATGATAGGATGTCATATGATGTATGACATGTTTATTGATCTTGATTGAAATCCCCGAAAACTGAAAATGTTCCCCAAACATTAAATACAAGTCTAAATTAAAACACGTCGTCCATTATAATTGTTAGGTTGCAAAATCCTTTTCGGCGATATGAGTATTTATGCCAAAGCAGTCTACGAGGACTAGGGCCCTTTTCATAGATGTGTTAAAATGAAAGTAGATGATAAACTTTTGTTGGTATTTACACCAAAGTGTTTACTTGCAAATGCCAAATTTACTTAGACACTTAAACACAGTCGCATAATGGTTGACTTGTTTAGATGAATCTTGGCGCCAAAGTGTCAGACCAATCTAAAGACGTAAGATTAAAATGAAAGATATTTAATAAAACCAAGAGTTGTGAATAAGCTTTGCAATTGGTTGAGGGTCACCTACTGAAATATGCTATTGAAGTTATCGGCCAAAGCAAATGCGGATATAACATATGTTTGGATCTTGGCCCATTATGACCTTAAAATGATTTAGGTCCGTACTCTACTTTGGGGTCGTAGAAGTATGTAAAATAGTGGGAGCTAATTAAACAAAAGACCATGTTAAATTAGCGAATAATGAATGTGTATAATTAGGAGAATGAATTTTTGATTGCATTTTCCTGTCTATCTATATCTTCAGATCTTCAGAATGTCGAGCTTTTCGTTGAAAATGTTAATGGAATCCAACAGATTGACCGGACCTAATTTTCTAGATTGGCTCAGGAATGTAAGAATCGTCCTGAGACAAGAAAAGATTGAATAATTTGGACCAGGTATTCCCTACAGTGCCTGCAGAAACCTCTGCCGAGTATGCCACCTTTGATAAGGTTGCTTACCAGAAACATTATGATGATGCCACTTCAGCTCAATGTTTGATGTCGTCTTCTATGTCACCTCCATTGCAAAGACAACATGAGCACATGGGGCCCAACGAAATGTTAGAACATTTAAAAAGTCTCTAGAGCAGTCTCAGACAATGGAGTATGAGCTGCTCATAAAACTTTTTAAATGTAAACTAAATGAAGGGGGGCCAGGTGTCTCCATATGTGTTGAAAATGATTGAGTTGATAGAAAGGTTGGCCTCGATCGATATAAAGTTTCACGACAGAGTTGCCTCCACCCTTATCCTGCATTCACTTCCACGTTCGTTCGAGAGTTTCATCATTAACTACAATATGAATGCAACTAAGGCGAAGTGTCGGAGTTGCATAATATGCTGAAAACCTTTGAATCTTCGGTCTCCAAAAGCAAACTTATTCTCATGGTTGGCTCCTCTAGTCATCCCAAACCGAAAGGGTAAGGGACAACAGAAGAGGAAGGGCAAAGCTATTGCTGCGCCAGCAGCAATGAAAGCCCAAAGTAGGGGCGAAGAAGAAGAAACTCCCGGCAACGGATGTGTGCATGAACTGCAACAGGAAGGGGCATTGGAGGAAGGATTGTACTGTTTCAGGAGGAGGGATGGCACCTGGTGCACCATCCTCTAGTGGACAAGGTATGTTTGTAATTGAAATTAATCTGTCTATAAATGATTCTCATTCCTGGGTACTAGATATCGCTTGTGGCTCACACATTTGTATAAATGTGCAGGGGCTAACTAATAACAGGAAGGTCGGGCCTCGAGAGGTGGACCTGCGCATTGAAAATAGAGCACGCGTTGATGCTGAGCGCGTGGGAGATTATAGATTAGATTTACCTTCCGGCAAAATTTTAATGTTAAACAATTGTTATTATGTTCCCTCATTGACGAGGAACATTGTTTCCATTCATGTTCTTGACACTGAGGGTTTTTCCTCAAGCATTAATAATGTCAATATGATTTTGGCTTTTGATAATGTTGTGAATGGAATTGCGCCTCTTGTGAATGGATTGTATACATTAAACTGCCGCAGGAAAATTCTCAATGTACAAAATAAAAGAGCTAAGTTAAGTGAAAGAAATTCTACCTACCTTGAATCATTTGACTTACAAATCTTATGGTAACTGTGAATCCTGTTTAAAAGGTAAGATGACCATTAAACCTCTTTTTGGAAATGAGATCTGTGCCAAAGAGGCGCTTGAGTTGGTACATACTGATGTATCTGGACCATTTTCGACTCAAGCTAGAGAAGGTTTCTCTTACTTCATTACCTTTACAGGAGACTTATCAAGGTATGGATATATGTATCTTATGAGACACAAATCCGAGGCCTTCAAAAGGTTTAAGGAGTTAAGTGTGAAGTACTCTTCGATCTGATCGAGGAGGTGAATATTTAAGTAAATAATTTCTTGAATACTTAAAGCTTCATGGAGTTCATTTAGAATGGACACCTCCAGGGACACCACAGATGAATGGTGTTGTCGAGAGGAGAAACCGAACTTTGATTGACATGGTTCGATCCATGATGAGCTTTTCAGTTCTTCCTACATACCTTTGGTGATACGCTATTCTAACCTCAATATACTGAACATAGTTCCTTCTAAATCAGTTGAAAAGACGTCATATGAGGTATGGTGTGGCAAGAAGTCATCACTTAGACACATGAGGCCCTGGGGTGTCCTGCATATGTCAAGAAGTTGATCACTGATAAGTTGGAGTTAAAGGGTGAGAAATGTTACTTCGTTGGATATTCAAAGGAAACTAAGGGATACTATTTCTATCTTCCTGGAGAACATAAGATATTTGTTTATGAGAACGCAACTTTTCTTGAAGATGAATATTTCTACGAGGAAGAGAGTTGCACAGAGATAGAACTTGAAGAAATTCAAGAACAAAGTAACATAGAGGTTGAATCCTTGCCAGATGATAAAGGCAAGAATTCAGTGGGAGCTTTTGGCGAAGTTTGGGTACTTAGGGTACGCTCTTCGGTCAGTGGGAGTTCTACGAGGAGTAATGCAGAAATGCAAGATCCTCCTACACAAATCTTGGGAGCAAGTGCACCAGTTGCACCTCCTCCCATTCAGGAAAGACATGTAAATGATATTCCTGAAAGCTCTAATGTTGGTGGATTAACCAACGCACAAGAACCTTCTCACAATCAGAACATACCTGTAACTGAACTGCAAGACACTCAATTCCGTAGGTCTACTAGAACTCATCGTCCTCCAGAAAGACTAAATCTACTTGTGGAAACACAAAATGAGTTAGATATTTCAGATGATGATGAGCCTACAACCTACAGTGAAACAATGCTAGACATTGATTCGAAGAGATGGCAAGAAGCCATGAAATCAGAAATGGAATCTATGTACATCAATCCAAGTGGCCGGGACGCCCACCGGATCGGCTGGCGGGCTCGGGCGGGCCTGGCCGAGAAAAGGCGGGTCGAGCGGGCACTCGAGTGGTCGGGCGGGACCATACATGTCCCGTCCGATCCCGCCCCGCTGGGTGGCCGGGACGGGTCGGGCCTGACGGGACTGGCGGTTTTTTTTTTTTTTTTTTTTAATTTTTCACTAAATTAAAAATAATAAATTACTAAGTACTAACAAAGTAACATTAAGTATAACATATACTTGTCATATTATAGACTTATAGTATTATAATTTATAATATATTTATAAAGTATAAAGTATAAACTATAAACTATAAAGTATAAACTATAAAGTATAAAGTATAAAGTTATAAACTAAATAATTAAACAAAGACAAGAATAGTGTAAAAACATCCCAATTTTTTTTGTGCCTTTATATTATTAATTTCATTGAAATATCAAATATACAAGATTCAAAATTACATTGTAATTATCTTGTTGTTGAAAAAATTGCAAAAGAGTGAAAGACATAGAAAAATTTAAAAATTGCAATGAAATAAATTACCAATTTGAAAATATTTTTCTAATTTCTTTATAATTTCTTGTGGTTCTTGGTTGGAATTGGTATATCTTGATCAAATTGTTCCACGTCGCTACTCATGCCTTGAGATAAAATGTCGTTGTAGTTGTCGCCATCTTCGTTAATCTGCAGTTGGCCAGCGCCTCGCCGCTCATTCGTATCGATCTCTGAATAAGTGCGCCATCTCAGTGTCTCAGGCTAATGAGTGTCTGTGCTCTCTATTTGAAATCTGCTGCGAAAAAGCGCTTCGAGCGATGGCAGAATGTTCAAAATATCTCGCCATCATTGAAAGTGTCGGAAATGTCTTCTCATTCGCTCAATATTTCAATAAGTCTTCCTTTCTTCTTCATTGATAAGCGCTTGGTAAGGTAAATTACCTGCAAAACAAAAACATCGAACTCACTAATTTGGTTAGCTGCTACCGCACATTTTATTTACGAGGCTTTCAATAGAATTAATATTAGGCCTAGCCACGAAGCGCTTGTCGTTTTTAGGTTGTGTTGAAGAAGAAGATGATACAAAAGTCGGTTGGTTACTAGCACTTTCTTTTGGTAACGCCGATATACTTTTTGCATTCATCTTCTACGCTATTCAACACTTCTTCTAGCGTTAGTTAGTTGATAGGTGGTTCAACATTTAAATTTTTGGGAGTTGGAGGTGGTAGTACGTCCATACATGTATATATATTTTCAATAAGACTTTTACAACCTCTACTTTAATAGTCGGGTTTAATACGACTAATAATATAAATAGGGAATAGGAATAAAATATTTTTTAATTTCATAAACATTTTTTAATAGCCGCAGATAAGCGAGTTTTTCCATATATTCTTTAAGAAGTAAAAATATTATAGCTATATAAAACAACATAGTTGAAATAGTAGGATAATATAAAGTAGAAAATTCTTTTGTTGCTCGTTGAAAATTTTCTAAAAATACAATAAGTTCTCTAATTTTCTCCCAATCAAGATCCACAATCATATCATTTGGATTTTGATTATGGCGTTAAAAAATAAAGTAATAGGTTTTCTATAGTCATAAGCAACAACTAGTTGGTCATATAAAGAATTCCACCTAGTTGGTACTTCTTCTGAATTTTTACGTAAGATAGTCCACAATCGTGGCAAGTTTTTATATTCTTTTTTGTTGAATTCTATTATTTTTAAAAATAAAGTGTATAGCAAATTGTATTTTTCAAGAATATCTTGAAAAAGTGAAAGACCATCCTTCTGACTAAGTTATAAATATGGCACATACATTTGATATGAAAATGTTTTGGAAAAGACGGAGTTAAAACATTTCTTAAAATACTAATAGCGTAATTGTTAGAAGATCATTATCTAATGTAATACTCATAACTTTATCGGTTATTCCGTAATAATCGATGAATAAATATTTTCCAAATAAACTCACCAATTATTACTATCTATATATCTATATGCTAAAATACGTTTTTGCATAGACCATTTATAATCTATCGATGACGATTCAGTTAAATAATCACGGTAGTTAGTACTACGACTATATCGGAAGTTAAAGCAACTTTGCAATTTAAATGATATAATGCATAACGTAAATATTGTTAATATTCATGCAAATTTAAATACATCTCTTTTAACGATTGATCTAGGAAAACCTTTATAAGCGAGGATTATACATTTCTAATATAATGAATAAAACCGGAGATTCAGAAATGAAAAGGCAAACCTCCACGTGACTAATTTTGCTAGTGCTTCCTATCTTTATGTTTATCATATTTAGGGCCTCTGACTCCCGTCATAGGGTTAATTTGACCACTGTACTTTCTCCAGACGATAGTATGTGAACCTTGTCCGATTGAGAGGACGTTTGTTCACCGATTTTTCAATCATGTATTGGGCATGCAAGGCTTTGTGTTTTTGCAATGTGTCTTCCTAAACCCCCGTCACCACGACCTTGTCGGTTTTAAAAGAATAAACATTTTTACAAGTTTTACATACAATACTTGATTAGCTACGTCCCTGTCAAAATATTTCCATACAACCGATTTTAATGGTCGTTTTTTCTGGGACCTCGTCTCATAGTAGGGGATAGGAGGCATTTCACTAGTGGGTGTATCATCATCTTCATTAATAGGTGTATCATCAACTAGAGTGTCATCTAAATTAAAATCTTCTTGATTTCGGGATAATCATTTGTGTCAAGATCATATGGTATTTCAGAAACATTTCGGGATCTATAAAATCATCTTGTCTAGGAATAATCGAACAGAATACTAGAAGAAGTACCACTTGCCCTTGTTACCACCCTACTAGAAGAAGCGACCACTTACCTCACCCAACATGCCTCTTAGTCCTTTCATTTTAATTATGCTAATAAATAGTTAAAGATAATGAAATTAAATGTGCTAAATGAAATAAAGACAAAATAATAATTTAATGAGAGAACGAATGTACCAAACGCCGACGTAAGTCGACGATGTGTCGAAGGTTGAAAATTGAAACTTTGCTCGATAGATAATCCTCAAGCTAGTTGCCAACTTCATCCCAATTCTCAAATTAATAAATAGATTGAATATGTAGACAATGTTGTATAGAGAATTAGAGATTGATTGAGAGATTAGAGAGTAGAAAGATTTGTGAAAATAATAAGAAGAGGAATGAGGTATTTATAGGGTTAAAAATAAATATAAAGGGGGTAGGGGTTGGGGAGGAGGCCTAAAATGGCCGTTGTCAACGCCAAATGTAAAATGGCGTTGGACAACGGCTATTTTGTCTAAGGTGGTAGGCGGGATTTGGGCGGTCGGGCGGGGTCGGGGCGGGATCGGGGCCGGCGGTCGGGCTGGCGGGACCATACCGCCCCGCCGGTTCGAGCCAGTCCGCTTTTTTTTTTTTAATAGGTGTCGTGTGGGGTCGAGTCGGGTCGGCCGACCCGGCAAGCGACCTACATCAATCAAGTGGAACTTGGTTGATTTGCCAAATGGGGTTAAACCCATAGGATGCAAATGGGTCTTCAAGAAGAAGATTGATGCATCTAACAAGATTCAGACTTATAAAGCTAGATTAGTGGCTAAAGGTTTTACTCAGCGTTCTGGCGTGGATTATGATGAAATCTTTTCACGGCTAAGATAAAGTCTTTTCGGATTTTACTTGCGATAACTGCACATTATGATTATGACATTTGACAGATGGACGTCAAAACTGCATTCCTCAATGGTAATCTAGTTGATATGAAACAACCCGAGGGTTTTTCATCCGAGTCCAGACCAAATGCTGTGTGTAAGCTACAGAAGTCCATTTATGGGCTTAAGCAAGCTTCTAGAAGTTGGAACATTTGCTTTGACAAGGCTATCAAATCTTCTGACTTTGTCAAAAGCAAAGAGGATCCTTGTGTCTATATCAAACGCAAGGATGAGGGTATTGTCTTCATTATTATATATGTTGATGACATATTGATAATGAGAGATAATAAGACTCTCATGCAGTCAGTAAAGGATTGGTTGTCCAAAACCTTCATGATGAAGGATTTAGGTGAAGTCTGCTAAATTCTGGGAATTAGGATCTATAGAGATAGACCTAATAGATTGTTGGGGCTGTCACAGTCAATCTACATAGACAAAGTGCTTAGATGCTTTTCAATGGAGAATTCCAAGAAAGGCGGTCTTCCAATGGGTCAAGGCATCAAGTTATCTAAGAAGGGTTGCCCTTCTAGTGTTGTAGAACTTGAACGCATGAAGAGGATCCCATATGCTTCGGCTATATGATCAATCATGTATGCTATGACCTGTACTAAGCCAGATGTGGCATTTGCACTTAGTATGACTTGCAAGTTCCAGCAGAATCCTGGTGAGGAAGACTCTGGAAGACAGTCAAGAGTATTCTCAAGTATCTCAGACGTACTAAAGATTACTTCTTAGTCTATGGTGAAGGAGATAAGCTGGTTGCCACTGGGTATACTGATGCTAGTTTCCAGACAGATGTTGATGATTTCAAATCTCAGTTTGGTTACATGTTCATTTTCAATGGTGGAGCAGTGAGCTGGAAAAGTTCCAAACAAGCCACTACCGCACTGACTACTTCAAGCGGAGTACATTCTTTGGATCTAAGTCGCTAAAGAAGCTGTCGCGATTTCTGAGTTCCTGAAGGAACTAGGGGTTGTTCCGAGTGCTAGTTGTCTAATAACCATTTATTGTGACAACACTGGTGCAATTGCACAAGCAAAAGAACCAAGATCAACAAACATAAACAAGCTCGGAAGTACCACATTCTCAGAGAGATGGTGGAAGCTTAACAATTAAGCTTGGTAAAGCATAATGGTCATTTTGAGAACATGGGTATTAGATATGTTGGTGATTGACTCTAGACCAAGTGGGAGATTGAAAGTATATGTATGTCCTAGAGACAATCTGTATTAGGACAAAATGTACTTACATTCGTATTTATATTAATGATGATTAATATTATGGCATTTGCATTTGTTGAATTATTAGTTGATTGTTTATAATATTCTATAAATGCATCCCTAGAGTTTACGTGGTTATTAATGGTGTGAGAATTAATATTATAACGTAACTCTTAAATAGCCTCGACTAATGATCATCGAGATTGGGATATCGATGATATGTGATACGTCGACATATGGTCTGCATCATATCCTTAGGGGATGTAGTATGTCTCACTTGCTATGAGTTATGGCAACTCGTGATGGACACATGAATACTTGTTGAAGTATTGGTATACCCTGCTGATGTACTGTTTTGTTATATGTCTATAATGTCATCGACGTGTGGGAGATATAAGTCCTTAGACTTGAGGTCGATATCACCTTGTTTACGGAGTAATGTACTTTGATCATGTCCTAAGCTCAAATGTCTTATAGGTTGAGACACGACTTGTTTTGGGTACGTTACGAAGTGGATTAAAGGTGGTAGTTGGGCCAAGATTAGGATTCATTCCTCGAATGTATATTCGAGTGAACACTCAGATACTCATATGATATTAGGTTGACTAAGTCGTTGGCCAACGCAATGGACATGTCTTTGATATGGTCCTGTTGTCAACTAATATAGATGAGTTATAATGATCAAGCCATTTGGATAGACACTTGAAGAAATCCTAAGCTTGATTGAGTGTATCGTGAATGAAATGATTTTATCTTCTCACATAGAGGTTCAGTTCACATGTTTCGTGTAGGTAAACTTTACATATTGAGTTCGTCTTCCGGCGCAGTCTAGGAGTTCCGTGAAGACCCTAATGTTATTAGTGTCAATATGTAAATGCCTGAAGGGTAACACTAAGTCAAATGTTCCGTCGATTGAAGGATGTAATTAGAGAAGAGATTATATATGTTCGGTTGATGATCGAAACATTAAAAAGAAATGGAAACAAGGCAGAAAATGGGACAGGGCCGTGGCGCCAAATGCGTGTCGAGCGCCGCGGCGATGAGGCGCGTCCAGTGGGTCCGAATTAACCTAGTCCGTTTTTTTCTGCTGGGCCTGGCCCATGGGGAACCCTAGCTGTCCTCTTCAGCTATAAATAAGAGGATTTCTCCTCCCATTTCACTACACCAAAACTAAGAGTATTTTCTTCTAAAGCTCTGCTGGAATCCCTAGCATTCCAAGACTTAGCAAATTACATCAAAGTTTTCAGAACTTGCAAATCGAGGAATCTTTGCGTGTGCACCCTCGGACTACACAAAGCTTCAAGTTTCAGATTGCTAACTACAAAATGTAAGTCTTCGTTCGTAGTATTACATTATTGCTTTGTGTTATTGCTTTACATTATATAATCATACTACAGTTTGACCGTGATGTCGGGTTTGAAACATAAATTTTCCGTGTACGAACCCGACAAAACACCTACCGTATATATATCCAGAGTTCCATTCCGTTCTCTGAACAATTCAGGAGTTGGATATGGGGGTCTTTGCAAAGCCTTGTAATCTAGTATGGGGATATACAGCCAAAATTTCTTTGATGGGGAATAAAGATAATGCTTAGAGGTAATAAGGTAAAGAATGACTTCATATGAATTTGATGTGTAGAACTGCCAGAGATCCTTTTTTGTGCAGTGAATTAGTTTTGGCTTTTGAGATATGTACGCTGATCTTCATAACTTGAAATATTAATAACTTAAAAGGAAGAGAACTTCCCTATAATACTACTTTGGGCAATAAATGTCCTTTTCTTCCTCTGCGTACTATGAGAAAAAAAGAAAAAAGTTAAAAGGAAATTTCTTGAATTATCCACTTTAATGTAGTCCTTAGTCGAGTTGAGTTATCTTTGACAACAGCAGGATTTGCTTCACTAGGATCTCAGATGGAAATGTTGGTATTTATTCATTTCAGAAGAAGAAACATAAGTTCAGCATAATGGAATTCCTTGGTGGTTTTTGTTTTCTAGTTATGGGTTCTGTAGAAGTTGGGAACCTCCCGAGATTTTTATAATCAGTTTTTTTCATAGCTTAGGAAAGGAGTTAACGATGCAACATGCGGTTAAATAGGCATATATGACTGGGAGAGAAGCAATGATTGATTAAGTTTGATGATAAGGTTTTCCTTTCAGGCATTGGACTTGCTGTAGTAAATAATGGATTCTGTGTGGCTTGGTTTGACTACTTCAATTGAGAGATACTAAGGGGTTAGTGTAGATTGATTGCTTGCCCTTGTAACCTACCTCTATAAAAGGTCATCTAGAAATATGAAAGCAAACTTCTATTGGAGCACTCAAACTCCCCTCTTTTCTGTTGTGCTCATTATAGCTTTACAGAACTCTTGAAAATTCAATTTCTTTCCCAGGAGATTTCATTTGACAGAATGGGGTATGTTAATCTACATTTTTCTTCTAAAAGAAGCCCCTCTCACGTCCACCACAAGCTTTTTTGGTGGAACCCCTATATGTGCCCCTTACAAGCATGTTTCCGTTGAGTATTTTCCTAACATTTTCACATTATTTCCACTTTTGTAAAGCTAACGTAGTTAATCTTGTGTCATCTTTCTAAAAAGAGAACCTTTATTAATAATGGGTCAGCTAATGTTAGTTCTAGTTTCTACCAACAAATAACAATTTCAGTAGGTAGAACTTAGAGGTAGCCGAGATGCTCAATCCATATGGCCAGTTCATGATTATGAACTCAAAATAGTTCCATCTTTTTGCTCGTACATTTTCCAGTTCAAGGATCTGGTATGTATTCCGTCTGAGTTCCTCAGGATCCAACACAAGTCAATTAGACTAAAGCGTTCTCTTTGTTGATCTAATGAATTAATTGGAAGATAACTTAGACATATCACCTTATGAATTATTTGTTTTGTGTTTTAAATGGTGCAGGTATGACTACTCTGGCTATGGACAGTCATCTGGGAAGGTAATTGCCAATAGAACTTTCCCGGAATACTATGGCTTGTCTCTTCATTAAGTGCTCAAGAGCATGAATCGAATTTGATCTCTGAATGCTTTATGCAGCCAAGTGAACAGAACACTTACGCAGATATTGAAGCTGCATACAAGTGTCTTGAGGAAAGCTATGGCGCAAAGCAGGAAGATATAATCCTTTATGGCCAATCTGTTGGAAGTGGTCCCACTGCAGACCTTGCTGCTCGTTTGCCTCGACTAAGAGCAGTTATTTTGCATAGTCCAATCCTGTCAGGCTTAAGGGTCATGTATCCTGTCAAACACACATATTGGTTTGACATATATAAGGTAAAAAGCTGCCAATTGATCTAGTCAACTCTTTCATATTAAAACTATTTTGTGTTTGTTATTTGTTATAAAAGTAGTATGTGGTGGAAATCTGTCATTGAACTTGATTTTTTTTTTGCTGTGCAGAATATTGACAAGATCCCATTGGTTAAATGTCCTGTCTTGATCATTCACGTAAGTATAAATCACGTCATGTACTCACCATTTTTATTTAGTCATTTGTGTGTCCTCCCTTGATAACGATAAATGAGCTTCAATTGCTTCTTGAATTAATTAACTGGCTAAATATTGAGATATAATGCAAAACATGCATGATAAAAGATGGCTTTGTGCAGTGGGAAATTATGGTAGTTTACTAGGAATATCTTGTTTAGCTCTCAGAGCAACTGTGCCTGAGCGACCATGCATAACACATTCAAGAGGGATACAAGAATGATTTAACATGAAACAGTAAATGGACACTCAGGTCAGTACATTGACGGAGTTATATGAAATGGTTTCTATTCTTCAACTCCATCTAAACTGGCTACCAGGAGGGAAAAAAGATAGTTAACAGGCTATATTTCTTATGAAGTGAAACATGTTTAAAGTTGAGCAGTTCAATCAATTAATTAACTAGGCCTTGGTCCCCAACTATTTGGGATTAGCGGTATGGTCTATATCCATTCTACTCTATTCAAGCTCATGTCATTCAATTTGTCTACTCCATTGTCCTATTTTCCCACTTTGCATGTGTGTTGCTCAATAGCTTTATTTCCATGGTCATCTAAAGTAATTAACTTTTGCAGTCTTTACATGAGTGTCTTCATGTTTTGCAGGGCACTTCTGATGAAGTTGTTGACTGCTCCCATGGGAGACAGCTATGGGAGCTATGCCAGGAAAAATATGAACCATTATGGCTCAAAGGGGGAACACATTGTGACTTAGAACTATACCCCGAATACATTAGACATCTGAAAAAGTTTGTATCTACAGTTGAGAAACCACCTTCTCAGAGAAACTTATCAAGAAAAAGTATAGACCGGCCTGAACAATCACGGAAGAGCACAGACTGTTTTGAAGGTCCAAGGAAAAGCACTGACCGGAGAGAGAAACCAAGAAAAAGCACCGACAAGCCGGAAAAACTGAAAAACTACGAGTACAAGTTCACCAATGATGATAAGATTTCAAAGTTAAGGATGTCTTTTGATCAATCAGAGAGGTCTAGGAGAAGCGTGGAATTTTTTGAGAAGCCTCGAAGAAGCATTGACCAGAATATGGAAAAAGCACGAAAAAGTGTGGACTGGCTAGATAGAATAAGAGCTGATTGATCTTGTCAATGATATTGTAAATTTCATGATCACGTTCAGGTCAATTGTGGGGGAGTATAATAGTGCAACAAGTTAACAATTAATTTATGGTTATCCAGTGTGTTTTAGTTAATGTTCAATGGAGCATATCTGTTTTCTCCTTGTGCTTCTTCTTTCTGTTGTGAAAAGAACAAATGAGAAATATAGTTTGGCATCTCATTACAGTTCTGAGTTTGATTAAGCGGCATACATTTGGCTCTTCTTTTATCCATAAGAACAAGCTTTTGTGTGCCCCCTACACACACACACACAAAAAATCCAAGAAAAAGCTTTCTGCTCTTTTTTTTGCTCAAATTGGTTAATCTTTGCGGTTTTGTTAACTTTGTGTCCCTAAATAGTACTAGTAACAAGAAATTCTCAACTGTAAGCGTTTGCGTAAAATTTCTGTTTTAACTTCCAATAGCTAGTTGGGTGACTTAGAAAAGTAACTAATGGAACTAATTACATTGTGCTGGAGGAAGAACGAAGTATGGGGATAAGGTGATTTCTTCTCATTTGTTCAAGTCTGGGTGAGACAAGTTTATCAAAAGAAAAAAAAGAGAGAAGTAGTGAAGGTGTGTTTTGGAGTGGAGGGTGTTGCAGCCTTGCAGACACCATGCATCCCAGCACCTTGTTTGGCAGAGGTTGTACCATTTGTAGCCTTGAGACTTGGAAAGCTTCAAGTACGTTAAAGAGGTTTCCCTTGCTGCTTTTTGGAATATTGCACGACTCATCTGCAGAAATGAGGAATAGGACTTTGCACATGAATTAATGTCTCAAATGATATGTTACCATTTGGAAGTTTATCAAACATGTGAAACTGCCCAGAATTTCTACAGTACTTTTTGGCTGGAAAAGGAGCTAGAACATCAGTAATCATGGACAATTCAGATTAGGGTGAATCTCTGTACCGTCTACCTTTTTGTACTAGCAGCTCTTCCTATTTTACCATTGTGTGTTAATACCCACTATTGCCAGTTGCCACAATGACTGGACATGATTACATGAATAACGTTTCTTATAAAACTCACTGAAGTGTAAGTTCGACTACATAAGAAGAAAACATTCACCAAACAGCGAAGTTTTTGGAACCTCATTTCCTTATTGTTCTCATCTTACATAAAAAGCTTGTGGTCATCTCTAGGTAATTTTTTTTCCCAATATGATACAAGAGCAGAATGTTGTCCTCATAGCTAATATGAGAAGCAAATGAATATATTAGTCTTGTTTGGTTCTCATATTCTTCTTTCTAGTATTTCCATTTACTTATCTGCTGAAACAGGAAATTTGACTATCTAAATAGTCTGAAACTTGTAATGGGATTATGCTTCGACACGGTCTAGTTAATTGTTTAGTTTGTTCATTTGTTTATGCTTTCATAAGATGATATAACTATATTCACTTAAGCGCATTCCAGTTGAATCTATGTTGCAGCTTTGTCAATTTATTCTATACAATGTAGGAAGCAGTCAATGGCATCTAAAGAGTTATTGCCAAATTTTCCACCACCTCCCCAAGAAATTCCCCCAGGTGTGGTTCCCATGAAAGTTGAACCAGTGAAAGGTTGTGGATCAGTTAGCGAGAGATTGAGGCCAAATTTTAACCAGATGAACAGACCTCGTCCAGGGGTCAAGGGAAAAAAGATACCTCTTCTGACAAATTATTTTAGAGTAACATTTCAAGGCGGCATAAGCCAACTATATTCATACAATGTAAGTTCATTTCTCTTAGTTTGATTAGTACATGGAAATATTGCAGAGCTAAATATGACTCTCTTTTAACTCGTGAAAGGTTAATATCCACTATGAAAACGGGGATCCTGTCACTCAAAGCACCTTAATTAGAAAAGTGATTTATAAACTCTGGGAGATATACAGCCCCGAGTTAGGAGAACAAGCATTTGCTTCTGATGGGCAACAAAGCTTATTCACAACTAGTCCTCTACCGAAGAACAGGCTAGATTTCACAGTTGTGCTTGATTCTGTAACATCTAAAAGGTATATAAAGCCTTTAAGCATTTTATCTAGCATCATTTCCTTCTCTTATGCTCTTTTTTTCTTTTGCCTTTTAGGAGCAAGATAGATGGTAATTTTAGTGGCAATGGAGACTCAAGTGAGGGTGCCCAAAAGAGGCAGAAGATCATATCCCGATTCAAAACGTTCAAAGTACAGATAGCCTTTTTTTCCAACATCCCTTTTCTGTCCATGCTTGATGGACTGCATGGAGCGAAATCAAGAAACGATGAAGTTCTGATAGCATTAGACACCATTTTGCAACACTCTAATGCAAAAAGGTGTATACTGATCCACCAAAAGCTATCCTTAGCCATCAATTTCAATCTTGACTTTCTTTTCCCCTTTTCGTACTCGACAGAAATTGTCTTCTGCTCCGGCAATCATACTTCCCCAACGAGATAAAGAGCTTGATGGACTTGACTGGTGGTGTACATGGATGCCGAGGTTTTCATTCGAGTTTCCAATCTATTCAAGGTGGATTATTTTTGAACCTCGGTAAGTTAATGCACTTTCCTTTGAGTTTGTGTTCCTTTCTAAACATTTCTAACAGTTTTAGTGATGCATTCAACCTAACTTGGACAGATACATCTACAACAACAGTTGTACAGCCAGGTCCACTAGTTAACTTCCTAATTGACAACCAAAATGTGGATAATCCCTTCAAAATCGACTGGAGTAAGGTTACCTCAGCTTTCAATATCTCTCCTAGATATGCTGAAATTATGTGTCTAATTCTAGCTTTTACAATTACCACTGTAGGCAAAGAATCTCAGAATTAAGCTATCACACTCCAATAGAGAACACAAAATCACTGGACTTAGCAACAGGCCTTGTAGAGAGGAGAAGTAATCTCTCAGCTTCTAAATTGTTTGCTTTATTTGTTCTAGTCTTTAAATATCCTATAATTTGTTTCTCTTGCTGTTTATTAAACAGGTTTCTTCTGAAACTGAGGGGATCCGATAATCCAAACGACAATGTGCAGACTGTTGAGGTGACTGTTTATGAATACTTTGTTAGGAGACGTGGAATAGAACTAAGTTATTCATCAAGCTTGCCATGCATCAATGTGGGGAGCCAGCACAAACCCCAGTTCATTCCTGTTGAGGTTTGGTATCATTTATTTGCTTATGTTTTCTTGTTAGTTGCTTCTGATATCTCATTCTTGGAACAATCATGTAATATCTTGAAAATTTTGATTAGCTCTGTTCATTGGTTTCCTTACAACGATACAAAAAGGAATTATCTGCACACCAAAGATCCTTATTAGTGAACAAGTCGAGCCAAAAGCCGATAGAACTCATGAAGCACTTAAAATAGGTAGCTTCATATACTTTTTTGACTAACCATATTTTCAGAATTAGGTTACATAATGCTGAAACATTTTTCCTGCCTTGATAGGAACTTAAAACCAACGAATATGACGACGACCCCATGCTGCGCGCTTGTGGAATCTCAATTGATATATCTTTTACTCAAGTAGGAGGAAGAACTCTATCTCCTCCACAGGTAGTATCTTAGTGTGACATCTAACCTCCCTTTTGAAAATTATTATTATATTTATAGCTTCATATTTGCCTCAAATTTCAGTTGAGAGTGGGAAACAAGGAAAATCTCGCTCCAAGATTTTCGCGCTGGAGCTTTAATGACAAGGTGATATGCAGAATTTCATCTAATATGTTAATGTTCTGATTGAGGAGGACATTATTAACCTCTCATGCAGAAGTTTGCAGAGCCGAAAGGCATTGAATTTTGGGCTGTGGCGAATTTCTCTACTGGTAATGATGTACGTGCTTTCTGCATTGGAATGGCGAAATTGGGTACAACAAAGGGAATGGTGATATGAATGACTTCTCAAAGATATTTCACACATGCAACCTTTCTTAGTTATTCACTGAATAACATATAAATTTGTCTTTGTTGCAGCACATTCGTCCCCCAGCATTTGTTTTCGAAGAGAATGCTAAGCATAAAAAGAAACCGGGTTCTGTTCGAGTGGACAAGGTGTTTGAACAAATAATGTCGAAATTTCCCAAGGATCCTCCTCGATTCCTTCTTTGCTTTCTTCCTGCGAAGTTCTCTAACTTATATGGTTGTGGAAATTTATCCTGTCAAATGTACTATTTTCATTTTTGGTATTTGTATGACTCAAATATGGTCTTAACTGTATTAGGTCCATGGAAGAAAAAGTGCCTTGTGAACTTCGGAATTTGTATAATCAGTGCATTGCGAAGAACAGAGCTGATGAAACTTATCTTGCTAATGTTATCTTAAAAATTAATGCAAAAGTATGGGACACTATTCGCTAATTTACATATATTGATCGCTTGTAAAAAAAATCTAATTTTTGGTTTTCCTGCAGCTTGGTGGTCTAAATTCTATGTTATCAGCTGAAGTTTCACAGACTATCCCCTTAGTTTCTAAAGTTCCTACAATGATCTTAGCAATGAGTGTTACACATGCCCCTTCTTCATTGCTAAGATCATTGTAGGAACTTTAGAAACTATTTTGGTTTTGCAAGACTATTTTGCACATTCAAGTTTGCTGTAATTTGATAGAAATCTCTCTATATTTGTGCATTAGGTGGTTGGTTCTAGACAGTGGCCGATGATTTCTTGCTATAGAGCATCTGTTTGTACCCAACCACCAAAGACCGAAACTATACATTCACTCTTTAGACCAGTTTCAGATAGGGAGGACACAGGAATAATCAGGTATAGATTCCTTCTTGCACCTTCATGAACCCTTCATTTCCTGTTTGGTTTTCTTGGACTAAAAAGCATAAAGGACATGAATGATAATGAAGTTGGGATTGACATCAGGAGTTTGGTTTGGGTTGTCCAGAGCTTATTATGATTTATGCTACATATTTTTGTTTGTACTAGGGAGCTGCTGATGAATTTTTATGCAAGCTCAGGGAATAGGAAGCCCAAACAGATCATTATATTCAGGTGCAAAATCTTTTATTAATGTCCTCTACAACCTGTAGAATTATCTTATGCATCACCTCCAATTAGATTTTGCTCATCACATATCTGAACCTCAAATGACTTATAAATGTTTTGGTAATGTAATTTTTTTCAGACAAGGTTTAAGTGAATCTCAATTCAAGCAGATTATTAGCGAAATGGAGGAAATTTTTAAGGTTTGTTCTGTTAACTCTTTCGATCAAGCACATATATAAAGATTATGCCATGTTGCTCGAGGTTCTTAATCCTCTCTATGGACCACTATAGGCCTGTAAGTTCCTGGATGAGACTTGGTCTCCTAAATTCACTCTGATTGTTGCACAAAGAAGACACCACACAAAGTTGTTCCAAGCTAACTCCAGTGACAATATTCCTCCTGGTGAGCTTTCAAATGCCTACAACTACAAATACTAGTAAAAGCACCAGTATAACATTAAATAAATACATTTTTAAACTCTACTCTTCTAATGGCAGGCACAGTAGTCGATACTAAAATTTGTCATCTGCTGTACAATAACAACTTCTACATGTGTGCACATGCGGCAAGAGTTGTGAGTATTTTACTACCAAATTCTTTTTTATGAAAAATATGATGCAACGCTTTGTCACTTGTGTAGAATGTTCAGTAAGGTTTGATATAACTTTGAGCTTTGCATTGGCAATCTGGCTATTATAGTCTTCTCAGGAAATCTTTTGTTTTTATCCTTCATGTATTCACTATTTCACTATATAATGAAGAAAACATAATGCAGGGGACTAGCAGGCCAATTCACTACTTTGTTCTGTTGGATGAGATTGGCTTCTCGTCCGATAATGTGCAGGAACTAGTCCATTCTTTATGTTATGGGTAAGTTCTCCGTGGTTATTCATGCCTGTATTTTACCCAATTCTTTGAACTTTCTCTGATTGTTTCTATTTTGGCTAACATTTTAGGTCTCAGAGATGCACCAGTGCTATATATGAAGGTAAGGACTAGTTGGTAGCCTGAGTTAAACAGTTTGCTGTTTCTCTTGTATATTTTCCCCCCTTTGATTCTGAATGACTATGATGTTTTGCAGTGGCTCCAATTCGTTATGCTCGTTTGGCTTCTGCTCAGATGTTAGAAATTATGAAGACCGAAGGGCCTCAACTGCCACAGTTGCACAAAAATGTGCGCGATACAATGTTCTTCTGCTGAGATTATGTACCATAATCTGCTAAAACGTGGAGTTTCCTTTATGTTAAAATGTAATAATTAGGCAAGTCTAAAAGGCACTGGTCTTACATAGAAGACTATGATTTTGTGAACAAATTAAACCTCTTGATGGGTTTATTACTACATTAGCATACAAGTAGGACCACTATCTAGTTACTGCAAGCCTTCTTCCTATAAGACCTTTAAGGCAATGACTACTAACTTTTCTTGTATTGTCAATTACGATGCAAAGCATAATCCATGATGCTCCCTATCTTAACCTTTTTTGTTATTTGATCCACTTGAAAGCTAAGCTAATCAGGTTGTTATATAAGTATTCTAGATATTTTTAAATTTCACGCTTGTTAAACTATGATTAAGTTATACAAATATATGTGAATGACACATATAATGTAGTCAGTGGCGGAGCCACCATGTAGCCGGGGGGTCCGGGCTCCTCCTCAAATTTAATTTTTTCCTAGTATATTACTAGTAATATTCATGATATTCTGATAAGTCTCAATTGACTTCCCTGACTCCCTAGACACCTGAAGCTTCCCCGGGCTCCCCATAGACCAAAATCCTGGCTTCGCCCCTGAATGCAGTCATTAACTTGACTTGAAGATCAAGATTAAGTATTTTTCTTCTAATCTATTAGTTACGGAATGATTAATTTCTTATATCTACATTCTACTGTTGGTGGTTGACTATAATTAATCTCATATTAGATTTTTTTTTATATAATAAGAGATTATTCGGGAAAAAAAAAGTTCATTTGTTATTATCTTTTTCATATAGAAAGTTTACATAAAATATGCACACATGAAAGGTCAAATATGATCTCAACAAATAACAAAATTAAATAGTAAAATTTTCCAACAAAAGAAAAGAATAATTCTCATATTTTCCTTATTAGTTTTTCTTGTAACCGTGTGATTGGATCCAAATCTAAAATTGACGAGCTTTTACACAATTCATCAAGTTTAATAAAGTTGTTAACATAAATAACATATCTTTTAATATCTTTCAAAAGTAGTAATTTTAATAACACTTATAACATTTTTTTTTTAAATTTAAATCCCAACAAATTAATAATTAATCCTTCTTTCTCTCTCCTCTTAAATATAAATTTAATAATTAATCCCCTCTTTCTCTCCTTTATTAAATATAAAATTTAAGAATTAACCCTTCTCCCCCCTCCCCTCTTAAATAAAAATTTTAAGAATTAATCTCCTCTTTCTCTCCCTCTTAAATATAATTTCTACATTTCTTTTAGGGTCTGTTTGGTACAACTTATTAAAAAGAGCTTTTAGAAGTAGAATTTTTAGGAGTAGAGCTTTTCAAGTAGAGTTTTTTATCAAAAAATTGTTAGGTGTTTGATTGTTAATAAAAAAAGTGCTTTTGGATTAAAAATAGGCAAATCCAAAAGTTATTTTGCCTCTACTAGCAAATGCCCAAAATTTAAGTTTTTGTCAGTAGAGGCCAACAGTGTTTTTTTTGGTCAAAAACACTTTTGAAAAAACCATCGAACACTCTATTTTTTTGCCAAAAGTGCTTTTGGCAAATCCAAAAGCCCAACCAAACACACACTTAACCCTATAGCCTCAAATCTCCAACCCTACTGCTTCATATTTAGTATCTGTTTGGTATGACTTTTTTAAAGGCCAAAAGTACTTTTGGAGAGCCAAATGCAATTTTGACATTTAATTGGAGTGTTTGGTTGACAAATCCAAAAATGTTTTTGGAAGAAGCCTAAAATTTGGGCTATAGCCTATTTTAGCTTCTTCTTTTTTTTTTTATACAGAAACAATTTTTTTATTGACAACCAAACACCTAACCACTTTTTGATAAAAAACTCTACTCCTAAAAGATCTATAGATCTTAAAGCTCTTTTTAATAAGCTGTATCAAACGGGCCCTTAATATAAGTATATAACACATAATTTATTTCTAGCTTAACATAGGCATAACTTTTTTCCTCCTGAAGTTCCTTTTCACTATATACTTTACACATTTTTTTATATATGTCAAATATACGTATAATATTATTTCAATATTTTATGTATATTATACCGTGACTTTTATATAATGTTAATATACCATCAATATGTTTTATATATATGTATAAATATACACACACGCACACACACATTTAGTATACCAATATGAATTGTATAAATAAAATATAATACATATAATAAAATAAAATAATTATACATACTATTTTAAATATGTTCAGTATATTTAATATGTATGTGATTTATCGTATGCATTACTGAAATAGAAAAATACACAAGCACAACAATCCAATTTGCAATATGTTAATATAATATCTATATTGGAATTTCAAAAAGAAAATAAATAAAAGACTGTGTTAATATAAAAAGAAAATAAGAAACAAAGACACAGGTAAAAAAGACAAAAGAAAATTCTAATATAAAAAGAAAATAAAAAGAAAGACATTAAAGAGATAAGCAGGGTGGCGGTGGGGGGGAGACCACCGGGTCGAGTTTGGCGAGCAGGGACGGGTCGGGGCGGGAAAATGGCGGTCAGTGGGGCGGGCTGGAGGTCGGGCGGGACCATACCATGTCGCCCGATCCCGCCCCGCTGAGTAAGTCGGGGCTGTCGGGGACTCGGGACGGACGGGTTGGCGGGTTTGTGTGTGTTTTTTTTTTTAATTTTTCACTAAATTAAAAATACTAAATTACTAAGTACTAACAAAGTAACATTAACATATACTTGTCATATAGTCATAATGTCATATACATATACTATAATATTATAGACTTATAGTATTATAATTTATAATTATAGTATTATAGTATTATACTCATATATATAATATATTTATAAAGTATAAACTATAAACTATAAAGTATAAAGTTATAAACTAAATAATTAAACAAAGACAAGAATAGTGTAAAAACATCCCAAATTTGTTTTTGTGCCTTTTATATTATTAATTTCATTGAAATATCAAATATACAAGATTCAAAATTACATTGTAGTGTCTTGTTGTTGAAAAAATTGCAAAAGAGTGAAAGACATAGAAAAATTTAAAAATTGCAATGAAATAAATTACCAATTTGAAAATATTTTTCTAATTTCTTTATAATTTCTTGTGGTTCTTGGTTGGAATTGGTATATCTTGATCAAATTGTTCCACGCCGCTACTCATGCCTTCAGATAAAATGTCGTTGTAGTTGTCGCCATCTTCTTCGTTAATCTCTGGTTGATCGCACTCCTTCGCCTCCGCTCGTATCCAATCTCTCGAATAGTACCGCCATCTCCAAGCCGTCTCCGCTAATGAGTGTCTGTTTCCTATTTGAAATCACTGCGAAAAGCGCTTCGAAGCGATCATGACGCAGAATGTTCAAAATATCTCGCCATCATTGAAAGTGTCAAATGTCTTCTCATTCGCTCAATATTTCAAAGAAGTCTTCCTTTCCTTCTTCATTGATAACTGCTTGGTAAGGTAAATTACCCTGCAAAACAAAAACATCGAACTCACTAATTTGGTTAGCACTGCTACCACCGCACATTTTATTTCTGAAGCTTTCAATAGAATTAATATTAGGCCTAGCCACAGAAACTGCTTGTCTTTTTTTAGGTTGTGTTGAAGAAGAAGATGATACAAAAGTCGGTTGGTTACTAACACTTTCTTGCTGGTAATGCCGATATACTTTTTTGCATTCATCTTCTACGCTATTCAACACTTCTTCTAGCGTTAGTTCAATAGGTGGTTCAACATTTAATTTTTTGGGAGTTGGAGGTGGTAGTACGTCCATACAGTTATATATATTTTCAATAAGACTTTTACAACCCTCTACTTTAATAGTCGGGTTTAATATAACACCAATAATATAAATAGGGGGAATAGGAATAATTTTTTTTTTTAATTTCATAAACATTTTTTTAATAGCTGCAGTATAAGCAGGTTTTTCCATATATTCTTTAAGAAGTAAAAATATTATAGCTATATAAAACAACATAGTTGAAATAGTAGGATAATATAAAGTAGAAAATTCTTTTGTTGCTCCTTGAAATTTTTCTAAAAATACAATAAGTTCTCTAATTTTCTTCCAATCAGTATCCACAATCATATCATTTGGATTTTGATTATGGGCGTTAAAAAATAAAGTAATAGGTTTTCTATAGTCATAAGCAACAACTAGTTGGTCATATAAAGAATTCCACCTAGTTGGTACTTCTTCGGGAATTTTTCTGTAAGATAGTCCACAATCGTGACAAGTTTTTTTATATTCTTTTCTTTGTTGAATTCTATTATTTTTAAAAATAAAGTGTATAGCAAATTGTATTTTTTCAAGAATATCTTGAAAAAGTGAAAGACCATCCTTTACAACTAAGTTATAAATATGGCACACACATTTGATATGAAAATGTTTTGCAACAGGTGTCTTCCTAAACCCCCCGTCCCACCATGACCTTGTCCAGTTTTAAAAGAATAAACATTTTTACAAGTTTTACATACAGCTACTTGATTAGCTACGTCCCTGTCAAAATATTTCCATACAACTGATTTTAATGGTCGTTTCTTGGACCTCGTCTCATAGTAGGGGGGATAGGAGGCATTTCACTAGTGGGTGTATCATCATCTTCATTAATAGGTGTATCATCAACTAGAGTGTCATCTAAATTAAAATCTTCTTCAATTTCAGGATAATCATTTGTGTCAAGATCATATGGTATTTCAGGAAACATTTCAGGATCTATAAAATCATCTTGTCTAGGAATAATCGAACAAGAATACTAGAAGAAGTACTTGCCGCTTGTTACCACCCCTACTAGAAGAAGCTCCACTTACCCTTACCCTTACCCAACGTACCTCTTAGTCCTTTCATTTTAATTATGCTAATAAATAGTTAAAGATAATGAAATTAAATGTGCTAAATGAAATAAAGACAAAATAATAATTTAATGAGAGAGCGAATGTACCAAGCAGACGTAGAGTCGACGTGTAATCGAGAGGTTGAAAATTGAAACTTTGCTCGATAGATAATCCTCAAGCTAGTTGCAACTTCACTCCCAATTCTCAAATTAATAAATAGATTGAATATGTGACAATGTTGAATAGAGATTGATTGAGAGATTAGAGTGTAGAAAGATTTGTGAAAATAATAAGAAGAGGAATGAGGTATTTATAGTTGAAAAATTGGGTTAAAGGGGTAGAGGGTTGGGGAGGAGAGCCTAAAATGGGCGTTGTCCAACGACGAAAATGTAAAATGGCCGTTGGACAAGCTATTTTCTCGCAGCGGGCGAGCGTCGGGCGGGATCGGGCGGGATCGGCTCGCGGGTGGTCGGGCGGGACCATACCCTGCCCGCCGGTTCGAGCCGGTCCGTTTTTTTAATAGCGGTGTCGTGGGTCGTTCGGGGTCGGGTCGGGGCCGACGGGTCGAGTCGGCGACCATCGCGACCTTGGATAAAAGTCATAAAACTAATCTTGGGTAGATAGCCGTTTCTAGCATTCTTTTTAGAGCTCGTTTGAAGGATAGCGATCCCTTTGGGAACGTCACGGGAGAGGAAGATAGAAAGGTAACCTATGACACCGGGGAATTACGCTTTTTCTCCCGCCTCAGCTTCGCGGATGGAAGGAGGGCGAGAGCGTAGCACGCTCATGCTTTCGCCACTTTCCTCTAAGTAAAAGATTAGCTCGTACCTCTCTGCGTACTGCAGTTCTGGGGCATGAGTTAAGCATATAAGTCGCACTGGACTGTACTAATTTTATTGGACTTAATTGTATTAATATATAATGGATGGTATTAGACTATTAATATATAATGAATTATATTTTTTTTATTTTTAGTACAGTCCAGGGGAGACCCACATGTTAGATGGGTCTAAAAAATAGAAGTTGGACTGTATTATTTCTAAACAGTGCGGCTGAAACGTCCATTAAATGTTGTATTATTTTTTATTCAGTACAGTTCAGCTTTATACAGTGTACCAAACGTGTCGTGGGTTAAAAAATGAACATGATAATGATCCACAATATCGGGTCACAAATTTGGTAGAGCGGAATAAACGGGGTATCCGACCCGACTCGCCGTGATAATGACGTGGCATTATGTGTAAGCAAAACGATCAACATCAGCTGCTACCTATTGTGACCCTAGCAATCTTCTCTTCTCAAATTCAAAGCGAAGCCGAAGAAAGAAATAAAAATCAACTCATAATTAGCTTCTTAGGAATCTGAATTTGCATATATTGTGTGTGATTGGGAAAATTGATCAAAAATGTAAGTTGTAAAACTATTGATCATCATGTTTTTTCAAATATCCAGAACTGAATTTGCGTGATTTCTGTTGAAATTTGATTTTTTTGATGTGTCTGTTAGGGCATACGAAGAAGTTGCAATAGAAGCAATCAAGCATGCTATAAAGGCCCTACGAAAGCGGCATTTAGTGGAAGAAGGGGCTCATGCTTCTGCTATTGCTGCCCTCAATAGGCCTCTCGTTTTGCAGGTGCCCTTCGATTTGTCCTATTCGTCTATATTTTGTTTGTTTGACAGGAAAATTACACGTGAATATCATGTCGTTAGAATTTCATTAATTTTTTTTTGTTTACAGTCATTCATAATAAGGTTTGCGCATTAGTTGAGATCCCCGGTTTTATGTCTGATTGGGATTATGATAGACTTCCAAAATTTCAACTTATATTTATCGTTTTCGTCTATTATTTTATGTGATATTGTATCGATCTTACTATATAAAACGAACATGATTTGTCTACACTATTGGTAAGTTTGAGCTTTAAACAATCAAGTATTCTGCTAGCTCTGGCGCTGCAAAACTAATTTTGGTGTTGTTTTAATACCAAGTTATAGGTGGATGGACCTTGTTTCCCAATCGGTTATGCCACCACCCCTCTCCAGCTCCTTGTAGGCAATAAAACAAGAAAAATTGAGAAGTTTAAGAAATAGACAAATTTACATTTAGTGACCAATAATGTCTATGCAAAGAGAGAAAAGAAGATAGAAGAACTCTTGTATAAAACAACTTTCAATATGTAAAGAATGGATCTTGGGTCTAACTCAACCCCAAAAGCTAGCTTGTAGGGTGAGGATTGTCCAAGTCCATATAAGGAGTCCATATTCCATTTCATTTTCGATGTGGGACTCTTAACACAATATATTACTGAAACAAGTGACAAAGCTCAAGAGAGCTCTTTGTATATGAGTTTGAGCTAATAAAATAAGGCAACTTCCCTAGTTCTTCTGATTCTCAATTATTATGGGTATCTCTATGTAATGTTGTTAATGATTCTCTTGACTTTTAACATAACTAGCATAGATTGCGAACTTGACAACCTCAATACCATGAGCGGAGGACTTCAGAGATGTGGTTTCACCTTTACATTCATCTTAACGAGACTAAGCTCCAGAAGACAGAACTTGATACCATGTGAAACTAGAAAAGATAAGAGAAAAACTCTTTTAAATAGAGTGTTAACAACGTATAATAGAACCCTATATATAGGAGCTTTAAGCTAATCAAATAGGCAACTGTTCTAATTCTTTGTATTCCTGTTTGTTATGACATGATAACGGAAAATATTTTACAGAGTATTCTTGTCGACTCTCTTGACTTTCAAGAAAAACATAACTGTTAAGAATGTTGTGTAATATACTTAATATTTCTCTTGGCTTTTAACAGTTCATATTTTCTAGTTTCCGCCAGGTGGTGAGTCACTTGGCATGCATGATGTAGAATTAATTTTTGTCCTTAATATTGTGCTTAAGGAATGAGACGCAAGTTAAACTGACCAACTGCAGCTTTCTACAAAGAAAGTTTAACTACAACCGGGGAATGTGGAATCTTTTGCACTCAGTCACTTCTCTTCTAGCTATACGCGTTGCTGAAATAGTTGTTTGTGCGCTTATGTAGTAATTATGATTTTAGGGTTCAGAGTGGAAAGAGAAAGCTGAAAATCTTGAAGTGGAACTTCAGCAATGTTACAAAGCTCAATCACGACTGTCGGAGCAGCTTGTGGTGGAAGTAGCAGAATCCAGAGTATCAAAATCTTTAGTTCAAGAAAAGGAAACTATCATTACTGACCTTCAGAACGAGCTAAATCAAGCAAGGTGTTATTCTCATCCTCCTAAAACATTTGCCATCCTAAATTGCACTCTTTCCCTTTTCCAAAAAAAAAAACGGTAAAATTAATAAAAGGACGGATATGAAGGAACACACTAGGGATTGATTATAATTAGCTGGAAAAAACTTTAGTATATGACCTTTTACCAAGTGTTGATTCTGTTTCAGCTTCTGAATGAACTTTCATTTTTAAGAGTATAACATAGTATCTTAGTTTCCCAATTTAACAAATAAAGATTATTTTGGATGTCCTAAGGTAAGCTCAACTAGTTTACTTTGGATGCCAGGATGGAGTTTAACTGCTCTATTACTTTCTTTGATGAGTGTACTGCAGGGATGAATGTTCACGTTTAACTGAACTTCTTGAGGAAAAGACTAAAGCTTTGGAATTGCTTATGGGTGAGCACCAGGACCTTAAAGCGCAACTTGAAGCAACGTCTCTGAGAGCAAACAATGCTGAGGCAGAAAATAAAACGTTGGTTGACCGTTGGATGCTGCAGAAGATGCAGGATGCTGAGCGCCTTAACGAGGTATTGAGTAATTCACGCTTCTTATCCTTTGCGCGCTTTCCTATTTGTTGTTCTTTAGTATTTTGAATCTCTGATTGTTCATACAAATTGACTGTTCATCACTCCTCGATACTGTCAGAAAGTTAAGATGCATACTTTTGTTTAAGTAAACTGTATTTTATTTAATAATGGTATACCCCAATTTAAGAAAACCTACATTAATTTAGGCTTTTCGTGATGAAGATTTCCCTACACTTATATAACCCTCAACCTTGTTTTATGTCCTTCAACTGTGTTAATTTGCTTGAATTACATCAATTCTGGATTGCATGTGCAATCCAGTTCAAGTTGAACACAAATCGGGAGAAATCGAAAAGGGAGAAAGAAACTTTGTGGAAGCTTTTCTTGTATATTTTCTATATCTCACAATGTGAGTATTGCTCTACATTTATACTACTAGATCTAGAATCAAAAGAAGAAAACAGAAAATACAACCGCCCTAACTAACTTCTAACAACTTCTAACAAACTTAACCAACCTCTAACAACTTAACCAACCTCATAATGTGTGTGAGTGAATCTCTGTCCTGTTGTGTTGCTGCTGCATGTGTTCTCAATGCACTGCTGCATGTGTTCTCATCAGTGCACTCAACACCCTCCGCAAGCTAGGTACTGAAAACAGGGTTTTCAGTCCTAGCTTGGATACTAAATAACCATGATGCCCTAAGTTAAACTTTTGGTCAACACAGGTTGATCTGCAGTGGGAATATAGATAGTAGATACTAGTCCTTGTTTCACCTTCTCCCGGATAAAATGACAATCAATGTCAATGTGCTTCGTTCGTACGTTCATGAAACATAGGGTTGACAACTATCTGGATAGCAGATTTGCTATCGCAAAACAAAGGAACATGCAACTTCAACTGTATGTTCAGTTCAGTGAATAAACCAGAAATTTAGACCACTTCCCACTTCTGCCACAACAGAAGCTAAACTCCGGTACTCAGCTTGTGTTGAGCTTCTGAATTCTTGAATTTCCAGGAAATAAGAGAAGAACAAAAGAATACCAAATATCCTGTGACAGACTTCCTAGTGTTGAGACATAATGCCCAATCAGCATCACAAACTCTCCTGTGGGCATGAAAACACCCAATCCCGGTGCTTGTTTGATGTATCTGATCACCCTATAAGCTGCCATCAGATGAGAAGATTTAGGTTCTTGCATGAATTAGTTTAGATTCTGGACAACAAAGGCTATGTCTGGTCTGGTGTTAGTCAAGTACAAAAGTCTACCAATCAGCCTTTGATAACTGGCTGGATCATCTAATAAGGGATCGTTAATCATAGTCCCAACTCCATTAGTAACTGCATCATCATTCACCTTATTGTCATAAATAACTGAAGTAAGTTTGACATTCAGTTCCATTGGTGATCCAGCTATTTTACATGTTGTCAATCCTAAATCAGCTATCAACTCTAGTGCATATTTCCTCTGATGCATCACAATGCCACTGTTGTTTCTGGCAAATTCAAAACCCAAGAAGTATCTTAACTCTCCCAAGTCCTTGATTTTGAAGTTCTGTTGCAATATTAGCTTGGTCTCTTTGAATGAGGTTCTTATCATTCCCAGTGACAAGCAAATCATCTACATAGATGAGAACCACAACCATTCTGTTATTATCCTTCTTTGTGAACATAGAATAATCCAAATGACTCTGAACAAATTCTGAGGATATCAAGGCAGTGGTCAACTTTATATTCCATTGTCTTGAAGTATGTTTCAGCCCATATAAAGACTTCAACAACCTGCATACCTTCCCTTGCTTATGTGTGAAACCCTGTGGCAAACTCATGTAAACTTCTAAATTAAGATCTCCTTGTAAGAATGCATTGAACACATTCATTTGATGCACCATCCATCCCTTTGCTGCAGCAACTGAGATGACTGATCTTACTGTCACCATTTTTGCCACTGGTGAAAAGTATCTTGATAATCAATTCCTTCTTTTTTGTTGTATCCTTTTGCCACTAGCCTTGCCTTAAACTTTTCAACCTCACAAGTTGCCTTGTATTTGATCTTGTACACCCATTTGCAGCCAATTGCCTTCTTATGACTTGGCAAATCAATTATCTCCCAAGTGTGATTGTCTTTCAAGGCCTGAATCTCATTCTTCATGGCTTCTATCCATCTTTTATCCTTTACTGCCTCACCATATGACTCACCATATGACTGTGGTTCATATTCTTCTGCAACCTTGGCTATGAAACTCTGATAGGATGATGATATCCTAGCATAACTAATTGTGTCAGATAATGGATATAAGCATGTCTGCATACTCCTTGAGTCTGATGCAGGTTGAACGAAGTCCATCATCCATGTAGGTGGCCTCATGTATCTGTTAGATCTTGTTAATTTTGATGGTGTCTGATGGTTAGGCATGTCTTGTGGAGACACTATGACCTCAGAAGGGTAAGAACCTGCATTAATGGGTGTATCTCCACCATTATCATAATGTAATTCATCCACTACTGATCTTCTTATTCCATCTGACTCAACAGCCTGTTGAACCACATGTCCATCTGTACACTATCAACATATTCCTTAGAGAATGTTCTGCTTGTGTGGAGTGTGTGGTTCAACTCCCAACTGCATGTGCTGCCGGAAAGGAAAGATATCTTCATAAAAGGATACCTTACAAAAACAGTCTTGTTAGTTAGATTTAACAGTTTGTACCCCTTATGTCTGGAAGCATAACCAATCAATACTGATTTTATGGTCCTGGATTCAAATTTGTCTCCCTTCACTAGATTGGTGGCATAACACATACATCCTATGACCCTTATGTGTGACAAGGCTGGGACCTTTTTGTACAACTTCTCATAAGGAGACACATTCCCTATTACTACTGAAGGAATCCTATTGATTATATACACAACCGCTTCTACACAATCTCCCCAAAATCTTGTTGGTAAGTGGCTTTGAAACTTAATAGCCCTTGCAATCTCCAATATGTGCTTGTGTCTTCTCTCCACCACTCCATTCTGCTGAGGAGTATAAGGACAAGAACTTTGATGTACAATTCCAAGCTGAGCAAATAACTCATTGCATGAGTTGTTAATGAATTTTGACCCATTCTGATCTAACACATTTAACAGCTACATTAAATTGAGTTTTGATCAATGCACAGAGATTTTTAAGAACAGTAGTCACATCAGATTTAATATGCAGTAGGAATACCCAAGTCCATCTGGTGTAGTCATCAACAACAATTGAATTTCCACTTGCACTGCACCAGCTGTATCTGATGCGCCTAGAAACAAAGGATGATTATGATCCACTATATTTGTAGCTGAGTTCGAACTGTCACCACCATCATTCAATGAATCAATTGGTGATGTATTCTCTCTCACAATGCCAGAAACCAAACTACACTGCTCACAATTTTGAAAGAAAAAACTGATCGACAAACAGAAAACCAGAAAATTGCTTCAAAATTTCCCAGTGAATCCCATAGTATTCTACTTCGATGCTTGCAGAAGCTCTTCGATTCACATTGCAATGGATTAAATACCATGTTAATTTGTTTGAATTACATCAATTCTGGATTGCATTTGCAATCCAGTTCATGTTGAACACAAATCGGGAGAAATCGAAAAGGGAGAAAGAAACTTTGTGGAAGCTTTTCTTGTATATTTTCTATATCTCACAATGTGAGTGTTGCTCTACATTTATACTACTAGATCTAGAATCAAAAGAAGAAAACAGAAAATACAACCACCCTAACTAACTTCTAACAACTTCTAACAAACATAACCAACCTCATAACTTCTAACAACTTCTAACAAACATAACCAACCTCTAACAACTTAACCAACCTCATAATGTGTGTGAGTGAATCTCTGTTCTGCTGTGTTGCTGTGAATCTCTGTTCTGCTGCTGCATGTGTTCTCAATGCACTGCTGCTGCATGTGTTCTCATCAGTGCACTTAACAAACTGCTCCTTGTTGTCCATCCATGTGGCACATTCTTTATTTTATAATGGTGGTCTAAGGCTAGCTTGTGCACATTTCGACTATTCCACCGGTATCTGGTACCTCCACTAGCATAGGTACCGCATAACTCTGCCCATCAAGGCTTTAGGCAGATGGGAGAAATAACCTAGTGTTTTTTTGTCACTGCTGAGGTTTGAACCTTGGTCTTCCATGTGGCTTTCACTCACTTCATTGACCGCTAGGCCGCACTCTATGTAGCACATTCTATCTTTTTAAGACTTCAACGATGAAGAACTACTACCAGAAAATGGAACTAAAAATGAATAATAAAATGATAAAGAATGACCGTTAACTTAGAAGTTTATATTTTAGTCTAATCTACTGCCTTTGGGCTGTGGACAGATGAATGACATAAGCCCGCCCTAAGATAAAGGAGTGTCATATTTTATGATTGTTCAAATTGTAACTTGTGGTTTCCTTAATATTGGGAAAGAAAGCACCCATACTGAAACTCCGAATGCTCAACATTTTACGTTCCGTCATGCTGGAGTGGCTAGTGGTGATTGGTGTAGGATTTCATTACTGGGGTGTCTCCACTATTTTCATCATGTTGGTATAATGCAAAGTTTCTGAAATCTGGACATGTACTGCTAGGGAGGGTTATTATTGGTTGGTCAACATGTATTTATTTAAAGAACGGTAGATGATATCTTTTGTCTTTTTATTGAGAACAGGGCTTAGCAACTGTTTGGAAGTATTCCTGCACACTAATACTTTAAATCACGTTGTTCTGCCGCCAGAAAAGGACGCGAGCTCCATCGCTTAGCAAGTTATTCTACTGTGAATCTACCTTGTAATCTGATCAAAATTCAAATCTTTGACAAGTTGGGCTAATCCATTGGAACTACCAATGATCATTTTTTCCCTTTCTCCTAATAGAATAGTAGGGTTGGGGGAACTATATTTTCAGTCAATATTCTTTTATGTGTTTTACAATGATTTATCCATGGATAGGTTCTCTTGCATTTTCTTATTTGCTGTTTTCTGTTGTGTAGGCTAATGCTCTCTATGAAGATATGCTTGATAAGGTCAAGGCCGCTAGCATAGAGAAACTTGCTCGTCAGCAAGTGGACGGTGTGGTCCGCCAAAGTGAAGATGGTGCAGAATTTTACGTAGAGTCTTCCATTCCTAGTACATGCAAGCAAAGGATCCCCGCCCATGATGGTGGATGTGCTTCGATTCTTTTTGAGTATAACTCCAGTAAGTTGATAAGCGGTGGGCAGGACCGGGCAATTAAAATGTGGGACACTACAAGCGGATCATTAACCAACAGTCTTTATGGTTGTCTGGGTTCTGTCCTTGATCTTTCCATTACACATGATAACAAATTCATCATAGCAGCAAGTAGTTCAAATAACTTGTATGTGTGGGATGCAAATTCAGGCAGGATACGTCATACTCTTACTGGACACACAGACAAAGTTTGTGCAGTAGATGTGAGCAAATTTTCAAGTCGCCATGTGGTGAGTGCTGCATATGATCGCACTATAAAGGTTTGGGATCTGCAGAAGGGTTACTGTACCAACACTATTATCTTTCACAGTAACTGTAACAGCCTTTCATTTAGCATGGATGGACTGACTATTTGTTCCGGTCATGTCGATGGGAATCTTAGATTATGGGATATTCAAACAGGAAAACTTCTGAGTGAAGTTGCGGCACATTCACAGGCTGTTACATCAGTTTCACTCTCTCGAAATGGAAACATGATATTAACTAGTGGGAGAGACAACTTGCACAATCTATTTGATATTCGTACCCTTGAAATTTGTGGCACTTTCAGAGCAAATGCGAACCGAGTTGCATCTAATTGGAGCCGATCCTGTATCAGTGCAGATGACAGTTATGTTACTGCAGGTTCTGTTGATGGATCTGTTCATATTTGGTCAGTATCGAACGCTAAAATGGTAAGCACTTTGAAAGAACATACATCCTCTGTACTTTGTTGTTCATGGAGTGGTCTTGGTAAACCTCTGGCTACCTCAGATAAGAGTGGAATTATATGTATTTGGTCATGATATCAGTTCAAAGTTCCAAATGCTCCATGTTTTTATTAGTGACACGATTGATCGGCCTGTTGTAGATTGCTCAGTATTATTCAGCTTTCAGTCAGGATCTTGAGTGGCATTGTTGATTTTAGTTGCTTAAATCACAAATTTAGTTATGGCATCCTCCATCCAAAGATCATGCCAAAAGGGGCTGACGTTGTAAATACTACATTAAACTGTTAAGCTGAAAAAATAGAGATCTTTAGTTGATATTGATTGGATTGTGGATATGCATTATGAGCTTTTAGTTATTCGTGAAAAAATAAAGTTGGCTTCTCTTAGTGATAATTTTCTCGTGTATACTCGTGTTCAGAAGTTTTGAGTCTTGGGCTAAAAAAGTTGCTTGCCAGTCGAACTGTCACAAGCGCAATTTGAGTTGCACATATAGTGCAGTCTTATCTGGATTGAGATTTGCTCGATTGCAAGCCCCTCTGTTACTTCTTATGGTGTCGCAAATTAGTGCTATTTGTTCACGTGTATCCTCAATGGCTGAGATTTGTTCTTTTAAGTATTAAAAGAAAAAGACGAGAACAAAAATCTGCCAGTTTATTTAGGAGTATTCACTTTAATTTCTTTATAAGAAATGCAGGGCAAGACTGCGTATAATAAATCTTTGTGGTTTGGCTTTTTTCTGGACCCCGCCCGCATATAACAAGAGCTTAGTGCATTGAGTTGCCACTTTATCATTAGTTGTACAAAATTTATAAACAAACCTCAATCATTGAAAGACAAGCATGCACAAATGGCAATATGACACCAATTTAGGATAACATTGACGGAGCAGAAAACATATCCACATGTATCCTTAAAAAACATAAACGGTAATCCATACGTTTCAAAAAGATTGTCTTAGTTTGACTTGACACGAAATTTAAGAAATAAAGAAAGACTTCTGAAATGTGTGGTCCAAAATAAGTTTTAAATATTTGTGTGGTTATATATTATCTCATAAAGTTAAATTGTTTCTAAACATAAAAATGTGTCAAATCTTTTTGGGACAGAGGGAGTATTTCATTTATAACTAATATAGGCATTAAATTTTACGTAAAACGTATATTTGAATATTTTAGTACTTACGTAATAAAGAGTATCATACATTACAAAATAAAAAATGAAAACGTAAAAGTAGAGTTATCCTGTCTGAAAAGGAATAAGAATCAAATTGCCGAAGAATCTTTTACTAGTATCAAAGTAGAAGCTTCTTCAAACTAGTAATAAGGAAGACAGATGATGGCTAATTAATTACGTAATTGCTTGGTGTTGTCACGCTGTGATTGCATAGGCGTAGAATATCGCGGACTGATTACGCTTGAAAACTGACAAGAAAAAATAGCAGTAAAAGAAACTCGTTGATCCTCAAATTTCTAAAAATGTCACGTAAATTGAGACAGACGATGGAGTATTATTGAAACTTGATAACATTAACGCTAAGGCATATTAAGCAACAGAAGCCGCGTTTGCACGCAACAGTAGCCATGCAAGCAAAGTTTTCTTCTGTTTGGACGAACTAATCATGTGACCTCATTCGCCAGTTTTTGTGCTAACTTTCCAACTTATTTCGTTTTCCAAATGTGAAAAGTTGATGGATATAGCCTAAAATAAGGGTTCAAATACTCTATAATTACATCATGGACACCAACAGAAAAGGTCACTTATTCTATTTTATCATTTATCCCCGATCTCAAATAATAATCATTTTGACAAATTAAATTTATTTTATAAAATTTAACGTTTTAAAATATGATAAATTATTAATTATTAGTAAAATATTAAATAAGAGCAAAACATTTCAAGAGAGATAAAAAATAATTTAGACAGATAACTTTATCATCAAAGAGTATTAATGTTTTTTCTTGAGATGTGCAAGTACCTTGAGAGATAAATAATATGAACCAAAGTGAGTATTGATAGTTGAATTCAATACAACCCAAGTCTCTCATAGTCAAGTTTTGATTGAAACCGAGCCGTGGTTGAACGAGTCAAGACGAGCTGAACTAAAATACAAGTGGGCTAAATCGAATCTTAATGCCTCAATTATATGTCTAAACATATACAGAACAACTTACTCGTATTTGATGTTTACATTAAATAATTTCATGCAAGACATATGTGTTTTTACATGCATTTATTACTTAATCATAGTTAAATGATTCTATATTAAACTATTAATCACTTTAATTTAACTTAAATTACTTGTTTTGATATAAATAACGGATATAAATAAATATTTACACGCCTATGCCTAAGGTTGTCAATCACTAATTCTCTAAGAAGCAGTTTGGACATGATTTGAAATTATGATGATTTGAAGTTAAAGTTTTGTTTGGACATGCAATTTAAATTTCTTAAGTTGTATTTTTTGTTACAGATATAAAAACTCAACAAGTTGTGAAAATCATCAAAACTTTCTCAATTCTTATACAATCTTATCAAATGATCAAGTTATAGTTCATAATAAAATTAATACGCTACTAGAAGACCTTTATAAAAAAAATACAACACCAATTGATCAATCTTTAGTTCAATAAAAAAAATTAAGATGAATAATAATATAACTAGATCTTTAATATAATCCTCCCACGTGGTACGAACAATCTCTCAACGTCGATCATGCATTTTCCAATCAGATGACTGAGAAGACGTACCAAAATTGATACTTTGAGCCGGTTGTTGGTCAATATCATTAGCAAATATAAACTTATGGGTCTTTATTTTTTAAAATATAAACTTATGGGTCAATTTTACATTTAAAAAATTTAAAATCATGATTTGAAATCTCAAAGCATGTCTTTTTGGACAATTTGAGATTTAAAATCATGATATGAAATTGAAGTTGAAATTTCGTACAAAATACATTATTAAACGTTGATTTGAAATCGCATGTCCAAACGCCTACTGAGACAACCCATGAACATACTCTTTAAAAATAAAATTCCGTTTAATTAACACTTAACATTCATTATTTGGCTATATGACCTTTCACATGATATGAAAGAAAATAACACAAGAGATTTATGAAATTATTTTTGTTTATTTAAATTGTAAGTAGATATAGGAAATCATTTCCTCGTAAGTCGTAAGGGCAAGCTGCATGAACTTCACACATGCGTTAAATAACTAACGCTCCTCAATCGTCATTCTCTTTTAATACCAACACATTAACGTGTTCAACTTTCAATGTACTCTTTTTCACCTTTTATTGCATATATAACTGCATAAACCATTCATAACTGCCTAATTAGAAGTTTATCTGTTAAAAAGTATTTAAATCTGTAAAAAAACGCATTTATTGTAAGATGATATTAATCCCCTTAGGGAGTTTTCTCATTAATATCAAAGTATATATAGAGTACAATATTCATCTCTTATACAATAGAAATCCTAAGCCTATACAAAAGAGGAATCCTAATCTTACCATAATTATATTTACACAATATATGAAATAGAGATACAATTGTTTCTATAATATACATGTTTACGCTTATAAATACGTTGCTTGTGTAGTTAAAGTGTGTATACCCATTGCTTCTTCTCCATAATTCTGTTACTCTATTTTCACTTCTCATTCTATTATTGTTGAGTGTTATTTTCCCATGAGCAATCAATCACTTCTTTCATTCCTTCAACTTGTTCTATAAAAGTCCTCTTCATAGTCCCTAAATTACCATCTTGAGTCGAGTTTTAGAAATGAAGAAATTATTACTAGTTCTTTTCTCTTTAGCTTTGGTACTTAGGCTGGGAGAGAGTTTCAATTTCCACGAGAAAGAATTGGAGACTGAGGAAAAATTCTGGGAGTTGTATGAGAGATGGAGAAGCCATCACACAGTATCGAGGAGCCTTGACGAGAAACACAAGAGGTTCAATGTGTTTAAAGCTAATGTTCACTATGTTCATAACTTCAACAAGAAGGATAAGCCTTATAAGCTTAAACTGAACAAGTTTGCAGACATGACTAACCATGAATTTAGACACCATTATGCTGGTTCCAAGATTAAGCATCATCGTACTCTTCTTGGAGCTTCGCGAGCAAATGGAACTTTCATGTACGCCAATGAGGATAATGTCCCTCCCTCTGTTGACTGGAGGAAGAAAGGAGCTGTCACTCCTGTCAAAGACCAAGGCCAATGTGGTAAGAAATAACACGTGATTGATCTTTTTTTTTCTTCTTCTCATAATGATAGTATTCATACCAGTTTACGTGCATTTTGACTATTCCACATAGTATATTCTCTCACTAGTGCAGGAGCCCTTGGTGTATAACTTAACATCTCGCTATTTTACATCATCTAGCATATATTACATATAAAAGGGTACAACAACAACAGTGAAAATCCCACAATGTGGGGTCTGGGGATGGTAGAATGTACACAGGCCCTCCACCTTGGTAAACAAATATAATATGATTTAGATGAAATATGATAGCTAGCTGATGGAAGATCTTTTTGTGTGTTATAGGAAGTTGCTGGGCATTTTCAACTGTGGTGGCAGTAGAGGGGATAAACCAAATCAAGACAAAAGACTTAGTATCTTTATCAGAGCAAGAACTTATTGACTGTGATACTACACAAAACCAAGGATGCAATGGAGGGTTGATGGACATGGCATTTGAGTTCATCAAGACGAAGGGAGGCATCAATACTGAGAAGAACTATCCTTATATGGCTGAAGATGGCAAGTGTGACATTCAAAAAGTAAGACTGTTGCAAGCAGACTATTAACTAAATCCTATGTTGCTCGGACTCACAAAAATGGACTATTTTTGGATGATCTGACACTCGCACATAGACAATTTTGAAGAGTCTAAGCAACACAGGTTAAATCAGTACGATTCTTACCAGTCTTGTTTTTTATTACCAGAGGAATTCTCCGGTGATATCAATTGACGGACACGAGGATGTTCCTCCAAATGATGAGGATGCACTGCTTAAAGCAATAGCCAACCAGCCTGTTTCTGTAGCTATACAAGCTTCAGGTTCTGACTTCCAGTTCTACTCTGAGGTAAAATAATACACCATTGTCTCTCAAGTTCAAAAGGTTTTTACTCGCTATAAACATTTATGAAACTGTAAATATGGCAGGGCGTATTTACTGGAGATTGTGGTACTGAATTGGACCATGGTGTGGCAATTGTGGGGTATGGCACAACCCTGGATGGAACCAAATACTGGATCGTAAAGAATTCATGGGGACCTGAATGGGGAGAAAAAGGATACATTAGGATGCAGCGCGAGGTTGATGCTGAAGAGGGGTTGTGCGGTATAGCAATGCAACCATCCTACCCCGTCAAGACTTCATCAAGCAACCCCTCAGGATCTCCTGCAACCACACCTAAGGATGAACTCTAAGTTACATCCACTCAGCCTCATCTAGTGTCTGTTTTAGTCTCTGTACAAGTATTAGGCATCTACTTATAAACATGTCAATTACATAAGATGCATTTAATTTCATGGCGTATTGGAATTTGATTTGATGAACATTACCTTTCCTGTAAAACATGTTCCTCTAAATAAGATGTTTAGCGTGTAGACATTTGGGCATATAATTGTTTAATCCTACAAGAGGACCAAAGGATAAAATTCACTGGTATTACTATGCGTGATATTGCTTTCAAGCATAAACCACCAAGTTATTCCATTCAAGAGGCAAGTACTTAATTATAAGAAATACCAAAAACCATTAACATATTTATTTAAAAGTAAGCAAGACAAATGCCCACCAAGTTTTGTTGTAGTTGCTTTGTCATACAAAGACTTGCTATGTCAACCATAGCACCTTATTGGGTCATTGCAGCCGACTGACAGGCACCTCTGCCCCCACCCTTCTCTAAATATGCTGGTGATACTCTTCAGCTCTATAAAATCTCTTTGCATGAAGAATTTCTGTAACAATCTTCTTATCCGTAAATTCCTTCTGCTTAGCTTCCAATGATTCCCTTGCCAGTTGCGCCTGAGCATCATTATAGTAGTATATTCCTGAGCGGTATTGGGTTCCCATATCGTTGCCCTAGCAACAACTCACACTCAATGAATACAATATCAAGTGAAGGCAAAAGAGTCCATGGGTGGAGGGTACAAGAATACAACATGCAATAACACCCCTGTGATAGACTCTAAGATGATCATGAGATTCAGTAACTCTGCCCTATGAGGAACTCCTTTCTATTTCTGATCCCAAAAGGAAATAAAAAACAGGGGAAGAAGAGCGAAGAAACTTATAAATATGTTGACGACTACTTGTTTTTTCTAATTTCCCAGCAAAAACCTCCCTTTCCACGTTAATAGGCCAAATAGAACACAAATGTAATGATTTTCACTTCTTTTCATCTACAAAAAGAATGATAATGATGCATTGACTTATTGTGACCATTTGGGCATGAATAAGATTAAGAAAGATTTTCCAATTCTAAATAATTCTTACATGGTATCAGAAGGTAATTCAAAAATCCTACTCTAAATAAAATATTCCTTCCAAATTCGGTCATCTTCCCCATCCATCCAACCGAATTTGTCTTCTCCATTGTTATACTTTATTTTTCTCCATTATTGTTGTCAACCATGTCTGAATCAAAATATTCGTTTCACTCAGCCCTTACTATTTCCAACATCAAAACACATATTTCTGTCAAACTAGAGATGGAAACTGTTCACTACGCAACATGGGCGGAGTTGTTCAAAATATGTTGTAGGGCTCACAAAGTTCTTCATCATATAATTCCACCAAAAAATGGTACAACAACGGAACAATCGTCTGAAGCAGCAGACAAAGAATCAGGATACCCGATGCCACGCTTTGGTTGGATTTATGCAACAATATCCATGCACTTGCATACAATAATGGAACCAGATTCTATCGCCACGTGGCGTAGGAACGCTGAGAGACATTTTTCAAGATAATCAAAACTCTCGTCAAGTTGCGTTGGAACAAGAATTTTCAACCATTGTCATGGCAGACTTCCTAACGCTTCAACCCCATCACAACGCCTCAAAGTGGTGGCGGTCAATTGAAAACGTAGTTCACCGCTTCGACAACCTGTTAGTTTTACGCTAGTCACGGCCTCACGGATGCTTATAGTGGCGTGGGGACACTAATCCGTCAAAGTAATCCCTTATCAAAGTTTTATCAAGCAAGATCCATGCTGTTCTCAAGAATCGGGTTTGATTAAGAAGGTTTCAACAAATTCGCCATGGTTGCCAATGATTCAAATGAAGGTAATTATTTTGACTATTCTTCACAAAATAAGAGTCAAAAGGACGTGGTAATAATAATAAGAAGGTGGAAATCACGGAAATAATAAAGGTGGTCAAGTGCGGAATTATGTGGCGGCGAACACCAACTCCGCGGCGGCGTAACACCAACTCGGCGGTGGTATCGGCGCGGCAACACTGGCGGCAAGAACCACCAGGCGCCACTGGCAAGAAATTTCACGCAGAATCGGCAAGAAACACCGGCAGAATAATAGTCGAGACGGTATTGGGCGAGCAAACCAACAGCCCGATGGCGATGCGCCAACCTGCTCCAGCAGAAGCCAACAAAGACATTTCAAGAGCCACCAAAGAGCCCAATTCACTGACATACTTCAAGCGTAAAGAACAATTTTGGGTGCCCAGCCACTGGAAATGCTTCAAGTAAAGATAGCTGGGCCTCCTCCGCCCAACGGGCAGAGGCCCATTCAACCACGACCCATCCTACAGATATTGAGCAAAGCTATGCACACTCGACTCAATCCACCGAATTCTAATTGGTATATGGACTCGGCAACGCCGCATATGACGGCCCCAAGGTACACTCTCACCCTATTTTAATTTGAGCAAAGAAAATGGTATTATTATTTAAATGGCCATACAATTCCAATAAAAGGTTATGGGTCAAACACACCGTCACCACCACATCCGCCACTAGTTTTAAAAATGTCATGCATGCTCCCAAATTAATAAAAATTTGGTTTCATAGAAGTTTACTAGTGATAATTGGGTTTCGTTAAATTTGACCCATTTGATTTTTCCGCATACATGACTTTCGACGGGGAAGCTTCTCATGAGATGTGATAGCGGGAGCTCTATCCGATAAGTTTACCAAATCCACGTCTAAAGTTCCTTCCACTTTGCAAATTTGACTCCATCACTATGGCATGAGCGATTGGGACATCCGGAGTCCGTTTTGGCCTCTCTTAAACAAAACAATTTTATTTCATGTACTCAAACTCATGTTTTGAATAAGTGTCGCTTGTGCCCTCGTAAACATGTTAGGTTGCCATTTACGTCTTCTACTTCATGCACTACTATGCCATTTGATATTTTACATTGTGATATTTGGACATCACCGCTTTGAGTTCCTCAGTCATAGATACTATTTCTTCGTTTCTTGATGATTACTCTAATTATTTGTGGACATTCCTTTGTCGAAAAAATCACAAGTGTTTTCCACTTTCCTAAACTTTAGAGCATTTATCCGAACTCGGTTTGAGCGAGATTAAAAGTATTCAATGTGACAATGGGAGGAATTTGACAATAATCGCTTTGGGATTTTTCAAAATAAATGGTTTACAATTTCGTTTATCTTGTCCTCACACATCTTCACAGAATGGGAAGCGAACGCAAAATTAGAACCATTAACAATATTGTGAGAACATCCTTGCTCACGCTTCTATACCCCCATTGTTTGGCATCATGCGCTCAAATGACAACCTACATGTTAAATATCCTTCCCACAAAACATGTCTTACCAAGCTCCACTAAAAATACTTTACTTACGAGAGCCCTCATATCATCATTTGAGAGTATTTGGTTGTCTTTGCTACCCCTATTTCCATCCACCACAATCACAAAACTTCAACCTGCCTACTCCATGTGTCTTCGGATATCCTACGAATCACCGTGGTTACACGTGTTATGACATTTCTTCCAAACGTATGTTTATATGTCGTCATGTAATTTTTGATGAGTCACAATTTCCTTTGCCAATATACATGACACGAGGACAAATACTTATGATTTTTGGATGATGATAGCCCCGTATCTAACTCATTTTCTCACACCGGGACTCACAAAAATACAAAAGAACCGGGCCATCGGGCCCAAGGCCTGAACGAGAACCCCTATTTTACACGGGCCGCCCATTGGGCCAACCTCCAACCTGTGCCCAACTACACACAAAATACTCGGCCCAAAGCAATCGATGGAGAAATTAGCAATAATCGGGCGATGGCGTTCCCACTGTCTCACTCCGGCGATGGCGTCGATCCACTGCCCACTAAACCGCCACCACCCGTAGTCAACATGGAATTACAAAACCCAATGCCAAATACGCCTACACACTCAAGTCTCCAAATCACCTTTGCGCGTAACCACGTATGCGCTCTAAAAGATCCTAATTGGAAAATGGCCATGGATGATGAATATCATGCTCTAATTAAAAATAGGACATGGGAGTTAGTACTCGTCCATCTAATGCTAATATAATTGCTCTATGTAGATTTTTAGCCATAAAGAAAAATCGATGGTTCTTTTGAGTGCATAAGACCCGACTTGTAGGTGATGGCAAGACTCAACAGGTGGGATTAGATTGCGGCGAGACATTCAGTCCAGTGGTTAAACCAGCAACCAGCAGAATTGTTCTCATTTAGCCCTCTCAAAAGGATGGTTACTTCATCAATTGGATGTCGAATGCCTTCATACATGGACACTTGAGTGAGGCGTATACATGCACCAACCATTGGGTATGCAGATTCTCGTTATCCCAATCATGTGTATTTACTTAAAAATCATTATATGGACTCAAACAGGCTCCGGGACTTGGTACAAGCGGTTTGCGATTTTGTGTTCAACATGGGTTTCTCAAACAAAGTTCGGATAATTCACTATTTATTTATCAACGGGGTAATCATCGCTTATATTCTCTTATATGTAGATGATATTATCCTATGACCTCTTGAGACTCTCTTGAGAATATCATGACCAGTGAGTTCGAATTTGCTATGAAGGATCTTGGTCCACTTCACTACTTTCTAGGAATTGCGGTGACACGTCGTGCGTGTGGTTTATTTCTTTCCCGGAAAAGTATGCATCGGAGATCGTAGAGCGGGCTAGAATGTCATCTTGCAAAGCTGCGCAACTCCGGTAGATACCAAGTCAAAATTGAGTGCTATATCCAGTGGTCCTTTTGCCAATCCGACATTGTATCGCAGCTTGGCAGGAGCTTTACAATATCTCACATTCACCAGGCCAGATATTACATATGCAGTACAACAAGTGTGTTTGTTCATGCAATCCAATGGAAGAACATATGCATGCACTCAAACGTATTGTACGATATATTCAGGGCACTCTGAATTATGGATTGCATCTGTACCCGTCTTCCATGACCAAGCTTGTCACTACTGCGAGATCTGGGCGGGATGTCCCGACACCGCACGCTCCACTCGGCTATTGCGTCTTCCCGGTGATAATTTAATATCATGGTCCTCGAAAAGGCAACCCACCGTATCACGTTCGATCTTTGAATAATCTGTCGCGGTAGCAATGTTGTGTCGACTACGCTGGATTCAGAATCTTTTACTTGAGCTTCATTGTCCTATTCCGACAGCCACCATGGTATACTGTGATAACATTAGTGCAATTTATCTCTCCGGAAATCTAATCCATCATCAACGCACTAAGCATATTGAGTTAGATATTCATTTTGTCCGTGAAAAGGTGGCTCGCGGACAGGTGCGAGTGTTACATGTCCCGACGCGACATCAGATTGCAGATATCTTCACAAAAGGGCTTAGTGATCTTATTTGAAGAATTTCGGGACGATCTCAAAGATTCGCCCTCATAAACCCATTTGCGAAGTGTTAGAATATTATTAATTACTATTAATAATATAATTATGTAGAATCTTTTGTATATGGTAAGTAGTATTATGTATTAAATAGAATAGTATTAATATAGGGAATAAGAATATATTATGGGATAGGTAGGAAGATTTTAAGGAAGACTTAATCTTCATATTAATTGTTACTTAGTGTATATATTGTGACCATTTGGGCATGAATAAGATTAAGGAAGATTTTCCAGTTCTAAATAATTCTTACACTAACTATCAAAGATAATACTCTATCTGTCCTGATTTAACGAGGGTCAAACCATTTAATATTGAGCATGAATTCAGGTATAAATTCTTTAAATATTTTAAAATAAAATTTACATATTTGAAAATTATACGAAAAATATTATAAGTTTTATTCAAAATATTTTTAAAAATTTTGAGAAAATTAATGATTCAAAATACTTTTAAAAAGTTTGATAAAATTATAATTTAAGAAATTGTTTCACTCTCCAAATAGTAACATCTCTGAAAGAGAATAATCCCTTAATTATTTTCATTAATGTAAAGGGTTTATATACATGATATACAATAGTAATTCTAGACAATAATTACGGAAATTAAATATTTTTCAAACTATGATAAAATATTGTTACAATAATTATAAATATACAAAATCACTAATTATACCAAAAGAATATATTTCCATATATTCTATCACACCCCCGCAGTCGTAGCGGGCGGTCGCCGTACGCTGAGACTGTCCTTAAAATCTTCAAAAAAAACTAAGGGAAGGTCCTTAGTAAATATGTCAGCAATTTGATAACGTGAGGGACATGCAAGACACGTACTTTTTCACGAGCTACCTTTTCGCGAACAAAGTGAATATTCATCTCGATATGTTTAGTGCACTGATGTTGGACAGAATTTCCCGAGAGATATATCGCACTAATATTATCGCAATAGACCAAGGTAAGTTTCTGAATAGGAAAATGAAGCTCTAAAAGGAGGTTACACAACCAATAGGACTCAGACACCACATTGGCTACCCCTCGATATTCGGCCTCCGTACTGGACGCGAAAAAGTGGCATGGCGTTTAGCCGACCAAGAGACCAAGTTAAGTTATTGTTGACACCCAGTTTTGTCTCCGCTCTTCCGCTTATTTGCTTAAAATTTAAAATATTTTTGGCATCACAAAAGAAAATTAGTATTTATTACCATTGTTATTATTATCCGCACTTTTACTATCATTTGCATTTTTATATAATAATCATAGTTTTACCTTAATATTTTGTTCGTTTTATTTTTCACAAAATATCATCGCATTTTATTTTTTAGTTTAACATTAATCGTTTCTTAAATATTATGTTTTATTATTCTCACATCGTTATTTTATTATTTAAATATTTTACATTATGTCTTTCAAAATATATCTATTAATAGGATTTTAGTTTACACGACCTGTTGCGGCAAATGCTTGTCAATTTTTTTTAATAAAACACCTCTTTATACTTTTTAATCCAAATCCCCAATTTTCCAACCCCATTTTTTAACCCTATTTTACTCCCCAAACTAACCCAACCGGTCAGGCCCAATCCCAGACCTAGCCAGTCACGCCCCATCTACCCAAGCCCAATTCCCATTTTATTGCCCCCCCCCCCTTAAAAAACTCTAAACCTAAAAAATCCCCCTACCCTTTATATTCCCCCCCAAAACCCCAAACCCGACCCCTTTGATATCTAAACCTCCAAAAGAGGGAGAGGATGGACCTCTCCTGACTCGTCTCGCGCACCTCAATATCTCAAAACCTACCCCCTATGTCGCTGACAACCCCAACTCCAGCGAACCGCCATCACCGGCAAACCACACCCCCAGTCCTTACCCCACTCCGCTCTCTCGTCTATCCCATCATTTTTTTCCACCATTTTTGCCACCGCCGGATTAGACCACCGGACGGCTGGCGACGGTAAACATAATCTCCCCAACACCGCACCACCATCTTTTTCCTATATCTCTCACTATTTCGATAACCAACCAACACTGATACCCCTCTCCACATTGCAAAACGCAGTGAGCAGCCATTTTTTTCGGTGATTGTTGCGATATTTTTCTATGCTTACGCAAGTGTACGTATCGTTCAAATAATAAAGATCTGTAAGATCGAGTTTATCGTCCACAGAGAATGGTTTGTCAAGTACCGGTTATCTAATCTATGGTATCTATTTGGCTAACGTTCTTTTGTTTGGTTTATGAACTAAGAATTAAGATTTAAATAAAGTGCAGAAAATAAACTAAAGATGATAATACTTTGGCTTAAAACAGTTATGATAGAAATAAGGCTTCCAATCTCCTCAACTATCCACTCTTTCACTTGTTAATGCAATGCTAATGATTCTTCTTCTTATTAAAATAGCATGTTAACTAATCTGTTCTATATTCTGGTTAGGACATATAAAAACTCAACCTTGTGCAGAAACCTTCTATATTTCTATGATAGATTTTACCACACAGGAGGATTAAGAACAATAACCTTAAATACTACACAAGTATCGGGGTACTTTCGTCCGCGATTTTAACCTATGTCTAAACAATTACAGCATATTCAAATCTCCCCTCTCGGATCTCGATTCGAAATCATATAAGTTATGACAATTAATGGTCAGTTAATTATCAAGCAATCAATACAATATTGAATAGATCTTAATATGCTGAAGTAGAAATCAATAACTATACATTAACTGAATGAAAGAGTTTCAAGAGATTCGACGGAAAACCCTAATAAAGAGATTAGCTCCTAGACATTGTCATGCTAAGAACTAAATCAATATCCAACATAAACTGAAAATAAGTAAAAGAGAAAAGAAAGAACTTGAACAAGAGTAGTTTTCAATCTTGTGTCTTTGCCTCCACAAAGTATGATCTAAAGTATGGTATAATCCCAAGGTCTTATAGATGTAAAAATCACGTTTCAGACACTTTTGCTCTTCGAAAAATCGGAAAAATTGAACTTTACTCGCCCAGACCCACGTCGGCACCGCGGCTCAGCTGGCCCTTCGTGAATTCTATCAGGCGCTGCAGGATATTTGGCGCCGCGGCGCCGGCGACGTCTTTTCCTGAAATTGCGTCCTTTTTTCGTCCGCACTTCGTCTGATTTCTTCTATGCTTTCCGGGACTTCTTAGGCTTCATTTCTTAGGTTTTTCTTGTGTAATTTCATCCTCAAAAGTAGTATTTTCTCCTTTATGACCGATGTGATACAAATGAACGAAAAACACACCTAACACTATACTAAACACAAATGAAAAGAGAGAAATACTTAACTAAAAAGGACTCAAAAGAGTATATAAAATACACTCAACAGTGATATCTGAACCTCGATGGACTGGTTGAGTTTGCTTGGACGTGGCTTGTTGAGTGTATTTTATACACTCTTTTGAGTCCTTTTTAGTTAAGAATTTTCCCTTTTTCGTTTGTGTTTAGTATAGTATTAGGTTGGTTTTTCTTTCTTTTGAGTCACAGCGGCCCTAAAGGAGGAAATACATAATGGAGGATGAAATGAGCTTAATTGAGATGAAAGCATGAGCCCAAGCAATCAACCAAGGAAGGCCATGAGAAGAATGGAAGAAAACATGAAAAATCCAGAAAATCGAGCACAGCGTCGTGGCGCCAAATGCAGGGCCACGGCGCTGAAAGTCCAGAGAAGCTGCAGTTGTTCCGGCGACGTTGCGCCAGCCTGCAGGGCCACGGCGCCGACGCGGGATTTCCAGTTCTGGGCTGAATTTGACAAGGGTAAAAGGGTCCGAAATGTGATTTTTCTCAGATATATAAACCCTAAACCCTGTCATTATTGGAGGATACTTTGGAGGAGGCAAGAATTGGAGCAAACACGAGATTGGAGACGACTTGTTCAAGTGCTTTTTCTTCTCTTTTATTTTTATTCAGTTTATGTTGGATTGTAATTTAGTTCTTGACATGACAATGTTTAGGAGCTAATTACTTTAGTAGGGTTTTCCATCGACTCTTCTTGAAACTCTTTCATATAGTTAATGCATTGATTATTGATTTCTTCTTCATCAATTGTTAAGATCTATTCAACTTATTATGATTGTATGATAATTAATTGATCACTAATTGTCATAACTTATATGATTTCAATTCAGAATCTGAAAAGGGAGATTGAATATGCTATAGTTGTTTAGACATAGGTTAAAATTGTGGACGAAAGTACCCCGATACTTGTGAAGTATTTAAGGTTATTGTTTCTTAATCCTCATGTGTGGTAAAATTTATCATAGAAATATAGAAGGTTTCTGCATAAGGTTGAGTTTTTATATGTCCTAACCGAAATATAGAACATGGTCGTTAACCTGCTATCTTAATAATAAGAAGAAGAAGAGTCATTAGCGTTGCATTAACAAGTGAATGAGTGAATAGTTGAGGAGATTGACAACCCTATTTCCTTCATAACTGCTTAAAACCCATAGTATTATCATTCTTAGTTTAATACCTGTAATTTACTATAATTTTAGTCTTAGTTATAAATCCAATCAACAGAACGTCAACCCAATAGATACCATAGATTACATATTTGGTAATTGATAAACCAGTCTCTGTGGACGATAACTCGATCTTACAGACTATATTACTTGAGCGATACGTACACTTGTGTAAGCATATAGAAATATCGCAACAAGTTTTTGGCGTCGTTGCCGGGGACTGACGTATTATCAATATCAAATTATCTAATCTTATTTCTAATTTGGTTTTTATTTTTATTAAAACACATTTGTGCCTTGATCTGTTTGTCTTATTGTTGATCAACCTCAGGAACTTTGTTTTATGCGAAGCAGAAGAGGAGCAGACACACTTGTACCTCTGAATCCGAAGATTGAGAAAATTTGCAAACAGAACAGGAAGAACAAAAGAATTTCTGACTTGCTAGCAATGGAGAATCAACAAAATAACAATGGTTTGAATGAAGGTGCAGACCTGATAGAGTGAGTCCAGAGATCCTGCTGAGAGGAGCTTGAGGGACTACATCCTACCAACAGTCACCGAGGTACAAACGTGCATCAGGCTACCAGCTATGGAATCCAACAACTTTGAAATCAAGCCATCAATCCTGCACATGGTCCAGAGCACAATCCAGTTTGGGGGTTTGCCGACAGAAGATCCACATATGCATTTAGCAAATTTCCTGGAGTTGTGCGCTACCTTTAAATATAATGACGTTACTGACGATGTCATTAGATTGGGACTATTTCCTTTTTCACTCATGGATAGAGTAAAGAGCTGGCTGAACTTACTTCAAGCGAACTCCATCACCACATGGCAAGACTTAGCACAAAAGTTCCTTGCCAAATTCTTCCCCCATAAAAGGCAACAAAGTTAAGGGAAGAGTTGAATAATTTTTATCAGCTAGATGGAGAGTCACTATATGATGCATGGGAACGGTTCAAAGATATGCAGAGAAAGTGTCCTCATCATGGTGTTGAGCAATGGATGTTAGTCCATAATTTCTACAATGGGTTGTGTGGTACCACTCGTACCATTATTGATGCTGCAGGAGGAACTTTCATGAGTAAGAGTGCTAATGAGGCACATGAGTTACTAAAAGACATGGTTACTAACAACCATCAGGGGTCGGATGAGAGGGCGGCGAATAGCAGAAATGTGGTAGGAGTATATGAGCTAGACGCTATCACCACACTTACTGCACATGTGGCATCATTGGCAAAGCAGCTGCATCAGAACACTATGACCACAAATGTGGTTCAGACACCCGTAGGATGCGAGATTTGTGGTGGACCGCATACCTTTGATCAATGCGCAACACCTGATCCTAACAATATCCCATGGAGCAAGCTCAAGTTCAAGCTGTGGGGAATTTTCAGCGTCCATACAACAACCCATTCTCCAATACATACAACCCAGGGTGGAGAAATCACCCCAATTTTTCTTGGAGAAACAACCAGACACAGCAGCCTCAATTCCAGGGGCAATATCAGCAGGCCAACCCGCCTGCACAGGGACAGTTTCAGCAGCAACAACAGAGCAGTCAAGGCTCGTCTACACAGCAGCCCAGACCACCAGTTCAGCAATCAGGGCAGAATGAATTGCAAGCAGCTTTGTTGACTCTCACTAATTCTCAGACCCAGTTCATGACAGAGACTAGGTCATCCATCAGGAATTTAGAGACACACATGGGACAGCTAACGAACATGCTGAACAATAGAGAGTCAGGGAGTCTCCCCAACAATACTGTGGTGAACCCAAGAGAGCAATGTCAGGCCATTAATTTGAGGTGTGGTAAACAAGTTGAATCAAGTTCACCACCACCATCTGCAGAGGAGAAGGGCGAGTCAAGCGAGGTAATGAATTCCGAAAGGGCAGAGGCTACTGATAATCATCTTGCGTCCAAGGAAGTGCCACCAGCAGTAATTATGCATCTTAGGTCAGAATTCCGTACCCCCAGAGACTTAGAAAAAAATCTCTTGACAAGTAATTTTCTAAGTTTTTGGAGGTCTTCAAAAAATTGCATATCAACATTTCGTTTGCTGAAGCTTTGGAACAAATGCCAAGTTATGTTAAGTTCATGAAGGAGATCCTTTTTACAAAGAGGAAGCTAGAGGAATATGAGACAGTGACACTAACCCCAGAAACTGAATGATCCAGGAAGCTTCACCATCCCTTACACTACATGGAATTATGAATGTCTGCAGGCTCTATGTGATTTGGGGGCTGGTATCAAGTTGATGCGCTATTATGTGTTTTGCAAACTTGGAGTGGGAAAAGCAAGGCCTACAACTATCACTTTACAACTAGCTGATCGTTCAATAGTCCACCCTCGAAGCATCATTGAAGAAGTATTGGTAAAGGTAGATAAGTTCATTTTTCCTGCTGACTTCATTATCCTAGACATGGAGGTAGATGAACTTGTACCCATCATCCTTAGGAGACCATTTTTTGCCACAGGACAGACACTTATTGATGTTCAGAAATGTGAATTGAAACTTCGAGTCCAGGGAGAAGAGGTGATATTTAATGTATTCAGGGCCACAACCTACCTAAGAGCAAGTGATAGTTGTTATGATATTAATGTGATTGAAGAAACGATTTATTAGAACAATTTCAGGAGTACTGATGCTCTTGAGTTGGTACTGACATAATATGATGATGAGGACATTGAAGATACAGAGTTGGTGGAATATGCGAATCGGTTGGATTCCGGTGAACCATTCTATAAGAGAAAAATTGAGGAGCTAGAGAAGATGCCAGAAAGATCATTACCTTCCATAGAGAAATCCCCAGAGCTAGAGTTGAAGACCTTACCATATCATCTACACTACAGGTATCTAGGTGACGATAAAACCTTGTCAGTGATTGTGTCGGCTCATTTGTCAAAAGTGGAGGATAAAATATTATTGAGAGTACTGAGGGATCACAAACTTTCTATTGGGTGGACACTGACAGATATTATAGGGATACATACTTCTACTGTGATGCACAAGATTCTCCTAGAAGATGAAAGCAGGCCCTCCATTGAGGCACAAAGGAGATTAAATCCAACCATGAGGAGGTAGTGAGGAAGGATATTTTGAAGTGGCTTGATGCTGGGGTAATTTACCCTATTTCTGATAGTGCATGGGTGAGTCCAGTGCAAGTGGTGCCCAAGAAAGGTGGTATGATTGTGGTAACCAACGAGAAGAATGAGCTGATTCCATCTAGAACAGTTACAGGGTGGAGGATTTGCATTGACTACCGCAAGTTGAACAAGGCAACCAGGAAATACCATTTCCTTTTGCCCTTTCTAGATCAGATGCTTGATAGACTTGCTGGGCACAACTACTATTTCTTTTTGAATGGTTACTCTGGCTATCATCAAATTGCAATATCACCAGAAGACCAAGAGAAGACCACATTCACAAGTCCCTATGGTACGTTTGCTTTCAGAAAAATATCATTTGGTCTTTGCAATGCACCTTCCACTTTACAGCGCTGTATGATGGCTATTTTTTCTGACATGGTGGAGAAGACCATAGAGATTTTCATGGATGATTTTTCTGTGTTTGGGTCATCTTTTGATGAGTGTTTGAAGTATTTACAGCAGTGTTGCAGCGGTGTGAAGAATCCAATCTTGTGCTGAATTGGGAGAAGTGCCACTTTATGATAAAAGAGGGTATTGTCCTTGGCCACAAAATTTCCAGCCAAGGCATCGAGGTAGACAGGGATAAAATCTCAGCTATTGAAGACCTACCACCTCCGGTGTCGGTGAAAGGAGTTAGAAGTTTCCTTGGCATGCTGGTTTCTATAGGAGGTTCATCAAGGACTTCTAAAAAATCTCAAAGCCTCTTTCTTCCTTGTTGATGAATGGTGCTGCATTTGAATTCGATAACGAGTGTCTGAGTGTGTTTCTAGTACTCAAGGAGAAGTTAATTTCGGCACCTATAATCATTGCACCAAATTGGGAGCATCCATTTGAATTAATGTGTGATGCAAGTGACTATGCAGTGGGAGCAGTTCTTGGGCAGCGAGTCGACAATATATTTCGGTCCATTTACTATGCTAGTAAAACTCTTAACGATGCACAACTGAATTATGCCACAACAGAGAAAGTGTTGGTAGCTATAGTATATGCATTCGAGAAATTCAGGTCATACCTCATTGGAAACAAGGTGATAATATACTCTGATCATGTTGCCATCAAATATCTGATAACCAAGAAAGATGCCAAACCACGCCTTATCCGATGGGTGTTACTGCTACAAGAGTTTGACATGGAGATCCGTGATAAGAAGGGCACATAAAACTTGGTGGCTGATCACTTGTCAAGGCTTGAGGGAGAAGAGTGCCGAATTGCTAAAGATGTGCCGATCAATGACTATTTCCCAGATGAGCAACTCTTTCAAGTAAGTGTTGGTTCTACTTTACCTTGGTATGATGATTTTGTTAATTTCCTTGTAGCTAAGGTTGTGCCCCCGGAGATGTCAAGGCAGCAAGTGAAGAAGTTCTACACAGAGGTGAATCACTATTATTGGGAGGAACCAATTCTGTACAAGCACTGTGTGGATCAGATCATTAGACGTTGTGTGCCAGAGGATGAAATGAACCAAATTCTCACTTATTGTCACACTTTGCAATGTGATGGGCATTTTGGTGCTTCGAGGACAGTGGCTAAGGTACTACAAAGTGGGTTCTACTGGCCAACATTGTTCAAAGATTCTAATGCTTTTGTGAAGGCCTGCAACCGGACTGGAAACATCTCAAGGCGGAATGAAATGCCCTTGAATGGAATACTTGAAGTAGAGCTTTTTGATGTATGGGGAATTGACTTCATAGGCCCGTTCCCACCATCATTCGGATACAAGTACATCTTGCTTGTAGTGGATTATTTGTTCAAATGGGTCGAGGCAGTAGCTACTAAAGAAAATGATGGTAAGAATGTCTTAAAATTCCTCCAGAAGAACATTTTCACAAGGTTTGGTACTCCCAGAGCTCTCATTAGCGATGAAGAGAGTCATTTTTGCAACAAGCAGCTTGATACTCTACTGGCTCGCTATGGAGTTTACCACCGCATTGCTCTTGAATATCATCCTCAAACAAATGGGCAGGCTAAAATTTCAAACAGAGCAGTGAAGGGGATATTGGAAAAGACAGTGGACAGTTCGAGGAAGAATTGGTCTGCCAAGCTAGATGATGCACTCTGGGCCTACAGGACTGCATCAAAACTCCAATTGGGATGTCACCCTATAGGCTGGTATTTGGAAAGGCATGTCACCTACCAGTGGAGTTGGAGCACAGGGCACATTGGGTAATGAAGAAGCTGAACATGGATGCAAAAGTTGTCGGGCAAAAGAGGCTATTGCAGCTGAAGTTTTGAAATGATGCCTATGAGAATGCAAAAATCTACAAAGAACGCACCAAGGCGTGGCATGACTATAATTTGACCCCGAAGGAGTTCCAACCTGGGCAACAAGTTCTCCTGTTCAACTCAAGGCTGAGATTATCCCAAGGCAAGTTAAAATCCAGGTGTTCATTGTCGAGAAGGTGTTTCCCTATGGCTCAGTCGAGGTACGAGGTAAAGAGGGCGCACCATTCAAAGTAAACGGGCAACGATTGAAGCCCTACTTGTGTGAATCCATGGAGCAAATAAAGTATGTGATCCTCTTCAAACCACAGTGAAGAGAAATCTGCGTCCGGCTAAAAGACGTTAAAGACAGCGCTACTTAGGAGACAACCCAATGTTTTAAATTATGTTATTTCTGCCACGCCCCGACTTTTCCCAAGCCTTTACTTAGGGTGTGATGGCACCTGAGTAATTATTTCTCACCAAGAGCACCATTTAATTCTCTTTATTTTGAAATTTAGACTTATATTTAAATGCGGAACTATAAATAACCATAATAGAAGTAAAAGAACTTCTTATGAATTTCCTTAAAAGTAACGCGAGCCCATACTCGTGCAAATATTGTTTCTAACTAGACATAATGAGAATGATTATTTCAAGTTTGAAAGGAGACAATCCACACGGGAATTTCCCGAGATACTGAAATTAAACCTTTCAACTACATACTAAATACGACAAGTACCAAGTCCGAAGCAATGTATTTGGTGTGACAAAGAGGCTGTGGGACGCTCGCTAGCCTTGACGTGGAGTCTTTCCTCTATCACCCTTTCCTGAAACATGTTAAAAAAAGAGTCAGCCCTGTCATCCGGGGCTGAGTGAGAACCTTACCCTGCAATTCAAAGTGACCTCACAATATTCCAAGTGTAAACACATTATAACATAATAAGCATGTTGCAAAAACATATTATGTTACTACCCTTTATCATACAAGCATGCAACATCTCCCCTCCATTCCTTTTAGGAAATTCTTAACTTGTTTAACATTTTATTTTATCATGTATCGTATGATAAGACATTCCCCTGCATTTATATATTTCTTGCATTTACATAATTGTGGACACATATTCACTTTACGTTTTGTTGTGGCGTACAACCCAATCCAATGTATTTACGTATTCGTGAACATGTATTCATCTTTCATATTTATTGGGGCGTGCAACCCGATTCATTCTATTTACGTATTTGTGAACACGTATTCACTTTACGTTTTGTTGCGGCGTGCAACCCGATCCATTATGTTTACGTATTTGTGAACGCATATTCACTTTATGTTTTGTTGCGGCGTGCAACCCGATCCATTATATTTACGTATTTGTGAACGCGTATTCACTTTACGTTTTGTTGCGGCGTGCAACCCGATCCATTATATATTTATATATTTATGTGAACACGTATTCACTTTTCATATTTTTCAGAAGATCAAACAAATAATATTCTCTTTCCCACCATTCTGTCATTCATACTTGTAACGATTATAACTTTTCAACCATAACTCCAACTAAGGTGTTTCTCAAGCTGAAACTAAGGTAAGACGGGGATCTTTCACTGTACCATATTTCATTTAAAACTACCTTGGGTAACTAGCACAAATCTACCCTTAAAACAGTCACATGGAATTTGTTAATTTCTATTAAACGGGACCGAATCTTAAAATAGTCATAACTTCTAATCCGTAAGCCCGTTGAAGTCCCGTAAAATCTCAAAATGTTACACCCCGTAGTTCAGGTCATGCGTATGAGAGCGTACGAAAGGGAGTAAGACTTAAAATTTTCGAAGGATAGGTTGACGGATTGTTCCGGACGGGTTTTAGTCAACTTTGAGGTGGGTTATGAGCCGGTATATTGATATTTCCAAAGTGTTTCAAAGGCCTAGGGCATAGTTCGTCGAGTCTAGATTCCAACGCAACCAACCGTTCGTCGATAGGACGTCGGAGTAGAAAGTTATGAGAGTTACAAGTTCAGTGCGCAGACGGATAGAAATGTGTTTCGGACAAAGGCGACAGAGCCGCGGCGCCGGATGCGAGGCGCGCGCGGATGCGGGCTGCGCGCCGAAATCTTGAAGGGTCGCTGAAGTTGCAGCGCCAGGCTGAGTGCGCGGCCGGAAGTTCCGAGTCCGCAGGTTTATTGGCCATGGCCGTCAGCACGCGCCAAGGCGGGATTCCTGGCGGAAAAACTTTGGAAAAGTCAGATTTTTTTTATTTTAAAAGACCTTTGGAGGGTGACAAGTGTCCCCCCCCCCCCCCATCTGATTTATTGCATGCAATATATTGACCAAGTCTTGAAGACTTGGTCATCTTCCAATTTCTCTCTCTCTCTAAAGCTTAAACTCCCACTTCTCTCTAAAATTCCAAGAGATATTTTAGCCTTAGGAGAAATCTGAAAAGTAAAAGGCAAGAAGGAAACTTGTGGCTAGCTTATGAAGGTTGTTGTGGTGGTATTCTTGGAAAGGAGGCTAGCAAAATTGTTGGAATAAATTTGGCTAAAGCTCTAAGGTAATGGTTCTTCCTTTATAATTGGTTTTTAGTGTTGCATGTTAAGAAGAAAGAACTTGTGGTAGTAAATAATGCTCTTAGACTCATTGCATGTAAGAACTATGGTTTGAATGTGAAAGAATTGGTTAAGAAGATATTATGAGCATGTTGTAGCCTAAAAATTACCTTAGAATTGTTAAGTGAATTGTTGTACCTTATGGGCCAGAATTTTACACACCCAAGTTTAGGTGTGTAATCCCCTTTGAAATGTTTGGATTGTTGAGCCTTAAAAGTGGCGTTTGGATGTTAAATTCGGCCTTGAGAAAGGTGGCATAGTATGTAGAAACAAAGGAAATGCTGCCCAATTTTCCATAGAATTTAGTGGCTTTGAACTTAGATTATTTCTACATTGAAATTAGAGGTTAATACGCGTATCATGATTATTATAGGTTGATATATTACTTGCGATAGTTTGAGCTTAGCAAGTGGATTGACCAAAGAGGTATGTGGAGCTTTCTTATCTCTTGAGCATGAGTAGTTTTAACTATATAGTACGGTAGACGTACGTGCTTTAAATGAAGTAAATCCTTTTGTTATATTTGACTTGTTTTAAGAAAATGTCTAAGTTGGTTTGGTTAAGAAGTTAACCCACTTGTTCTTGAGGAGTGGTTTATTCTAAATAAGGTAGACAAAGATTTCTTGACATAAAGAAGTATAGAGTACTTGGTGTGAAAGTATTGAGTATTGAATTATTCTAAAAAGATAAGAGGCTTGAAGTATTTTGAAAATTGTGTAAATTTGTTTGAAGTATGAGTCTCTTGGTTAGTAAAAGAACGAAATGGTTTATAAGGAGTTATAACGTCTTTATGGGAAGTTAGTTATAACGACCTTATGAAAGGATAAGAATGTCTTAATTTCTAAAGCATAAAGATATTATAACGGCTTTATGGGAAGTTAGTTATATTAGCTTTATGAAAGGTTAACAAGAAGAGATTTACTCTAAGTAAGACAAGTAAGGACAAATGATTTGATTTATGAAAGGCAAATTGATTTTAAGGCATCAATTGCCCAAAGGTTTTATGTATGAAAAAGAGTCACTTTTAAAAGAGTTGAAGTATGTAGTACTTTGGGTTAAATTCCCGGATTTTTTGTTCATTAAAGAGATGGTTAAGTGCCTTAGGTAAACTAAAATGAGAGGGTATGAACAAGACTAATAAGAAGTATGAGTTCTTAACTTATTTATGATTATGATATGATGACAGTTTGAGCTAGAGTAAGAGTATATCTGAGGGGCAAGCCCCAAGATCGTTATACCACCTTCTCGGGGTAGAGTATGTATGCGAGGCAAGCCCCAGATCGTCATACCACCTTCTTGGTGTAAGAGTATATCGAGGCAAGCCCCAAGATCGTTATACCATCTGCACGGTGTAGAGTATATCGGCGGCAAGCCCAGATCGTTATATCATCTGCTCAGTGTAAGAGTATATCACGAGTCTGACCAAGATCGTTATACCATCTGCTCCGGTGTAGAGTATATCCGAGGGTAAGTCCCAAGATCGCTATACCATCCGCCGGGGTAAGAGTATATCGAGGGTAAGTCCCAGATCGTTATACCACCATTAGTGGACTTCTTTACCCACGATGCGAGGAATACCTCATGCGAGTCCTTATGGGCTTATGCGGGTGAAATAGTCCCATGCGGGCGGGTATAGCCTATGCGAGTGTTATACCCCGTAGTTGCAGGGTATGTATGTGAGGACGTACGTACGAGTGTACGGCAGAAATTTTGAAAGGAAAGAAAGATGTGAGTTTTCGACGGAAAAGTTTCCGGTTATTTGTGAAGAAAAAGGTTCGTTAATGGGAATTGGATTCCCAGATTTGGTATTTGGACTTCATAGATTATATTAGAATTTTGAGATTTTATTTTCGGAAATGGTCACGTGGGGCCCACGGGAGAAATTTACGGTTTTGTGGGGCCCACTTTGTTTTCGAGATTTTGGCCATTGTGGTTATTTTTTTTGAAAGACGTTTTTGAGGGCCAATAGGAGGGTGACACGTGTCACCCCCGCCTAGGTGGCTTGGCCAAAGTTACATTTGGGCAGTCGTTGCCGAGTCGTAGTTTTTCCGACGAAACGTTTCCACTTTCGTAGGGAAAATTCCGCTATGTCGTTTTGTATTTTTGCGTTTTTTTCCGAGAGACGAAAAATGTTGGACAAACGGGAGGGTGGCGTGTCACCCTCACATCGAAGCAGTGGCGCCCGTGAGCGAATGGTTCACGTTTTTGGCTTGATCTTTTTGGCTCACGTTTTGTGCCTATTGGTTCCTTGTTTTGTGCCTTGTTTTGGCCTTGTTTTGTGGCTTGTTTGGTGCAATGTTTTGTGGAGTAGGGGTTAGGGTGCACTTGGCTTGATCAAGGCCTTACACTTGCCTTGCACGTGGCTCGATCTTGGCCGTTGGTTGGCATTTGGGTTTGCTATAAATACCCCCTTTGTGAAGACTTCATTCATCCACAAATGTTTCCAAGTCTTGAATCCTCCTCCCTCTTGTTGACTCTCGTCCAAGAGCTCCTCTCCTCGAAAGTGGCCTTTGGCGGTGAGGTCTTCCTCCTCATGAGGTCTAGCCTGGGTACCCCACTAGCCTAGTTGTTTTCGTATAATACCCCTTGTTGTGGTATAGAAATACTCCCTAGTATTGTTATAATGCCCAAAATACCTTAGCCTTGTACCTTGTAGTATTCCAAAGATACCTCTTTGCGTAGAGTCCTAAATACTACCTTTGTCCTTTTAGTCTCAAACCAAACCCAAGGAAATCTTCAGTTGGTTGAAGTATATGAGTAGAAGTTGGTTAGAACTTCTAAGGGTTGTTTGGAGTGGTTTGGAGCGCCTGAGTGGAGCTAAACCTTGCTCGGGATCGACATTATAACTTGGATAATTTTGGGCTTATCGAGGTAATTATCTTGTCCTCTATTGTAATTGGAAATTACATGTTTATTAGGATATATAGTTGAAGTATACTATATATGGAACTATACTTAGTATTATGGCAATGTCTTTTGACTTAAGCTCAAGAATGAAGAATTGAACAAGAATCACATAGAAGGTTAATAAAGAGAAGAATCGAACAGTAATTACCTAGGGTTGTATTACAGATGACTTATGTAGCATTCGTGTTGTAGAATTGTACGCGTCAGGTTAGGCGTGTTAACCCCCTCGGTTGGCTTGGTAGCCACCTCGATAGAGGAGGAGATTTACTGTTGCGGGAGGCCGAATTTTACGTAGAAAGATGAACGTGTGTTTAAGATTTTAATAGACGTTTGTGACCTTTATAGTTAAAAGTACTAAGATTAGCGTATTCTACTCGAGGAGTGGAAAGGGCTAGCAAGGTTGTAGTAATTGGATGATTTTGCTTATTGTCTATAATTCTTCGCGAGGTATGTGAACCTCTTCCTATATCTTCTAGCATGATATGTGTGAACTATGTAGTGCGAGACGTCATACGTGTTAATCGTGTTTGATTGTTCTTAAAACATAAAGTGTTATAACGGCTTTATGGGAAGTTGGTTATAAACTTTATGTAGGTAAGAAAATACTTTGTGGTTTTAAAAGGTAATCGATGTGAATTATAAGCGGCTAGTTATAATAAAGAACTTGATGTATTTCAAAAGATTTCTAAATCGTTTTGAAGGGAGAGTAACACTTGGTTTTAAAGGTTTTAAAAAGAGTTATACTAGCTTGATGGGGAGTTAGGTATAATGTCTTAAGAGAGGTAAAGAAAATGGTTTACTGATGTTAGAAGTTAAGAGACTTGATCTTATAAGATAAGAGACTTAACTTATTTGTTTTAATGTGGATGTTTATGTGAAACCTCATTCGTGAGTAATGAGTACTTGGTTTTATTTAAAGGATAATGTTATACTGATTTCGGAAATCAGAATGTGTATCGACAGACCACTGCAGCGTTAATAAAGGAAAATGTATTGAATAATGATGAATTGTATTAAAACCAGTAAAACCTCCATCCGCATAGAAACTAAGATGAGACAAAATGATATTACATTTTCTAGATCATGGTCATGTAATAAGAATGTTGTAAACAAGAATAACCTACTCACGTGAGACTTATATTACTCAATTGTTCTAAAACGGAATCAGTGATTAAGTTTATGAACTATGAAACCATTTGAAAATGAGAAGCTTGAGTAATTGAAACTAGGCAAACCGAACTTAGGAAAGAATGTTGTTACTTGATTTTGAAAAGGAATGTGGGTTGGTCATTCTAATACTACGTATCGGGTGACTTTAATAAGTAATGGATCTCTTTTAAAAAGAACTTAACGTCGTAGTACTTTAGGTGAAACCCGGACTTTGGCATAAAATGGGCGTACTTTGAGTTGTGAAACTTGCATGCTTGTTGTTGTGAAACTCCTATGCTTGTTGTTGTGAAACTTGCCTATGCTTGTGATGATAGCCTTTGTTGTGCAAGTGTGGTGTTTCGTGTTACCGCGTCTCTCGATGGCGGTTGGTAGTTGAGGTTTCTTCTTGTTCGCCCGTATCCGGTGGTCGCCTCGTACTTGCCCGTCCTCGTGGCGATTCGGCCTTGGTATCGGTAGTCACCGCGCTTGCCCGCTCGATTATAGTGACGAAGTTTCGTGATACGACCTTGGTCCTCGTGGTCACCCTCGTACTTGCCCGGTCAAGTGCGTGACCGCCTTGGTATCCGTGAGTCGGCCTCGCACTTGCCCGTGACGGCCGTGTTTTGGTTGCATTGTATTATTGATGTACGGTCGGATCTGGTAGTTATACTTGTCTGCACGGTTTTTATAACACAGTGGGACATGGTGTTCATGTATAATCCTTGGTATTGTTATATCATAAACCGCCAGCTGAGGAAGAAATTCCACGCACGAGTGATAATTAGGCGTGAGTCCTCGCTCTTGATGTAACTGGTTATATGTTATATACTGTAGTTTGGTCATCATACATGTCTCCTGTTTTATAGACTATTATGATTTCATTACAGTATTTACAGTTTCACATACTTGGTACAGATCGACCTCTTCCGGCCGTTACATGCCGCAGTAGGTACATCTACCGCCGATCCCCGTTTAGGATCTCATTTCGTTTTGGGAAGCTCAGCTCCGTCGGAGGCTTATCTTTGTATGTTACCACGAGTCCGTAAGTTCTTATGCGTTCGTGGTATGGCGGCCCCGTCCGTCATAGTTGTTGTATAAATCTTAGGTCCGTAATCTTGTAGGTGGTTGTAAAAGGATTAAACTGCTCGTATTATGTATATACCGGGCAATCGCTTTTGGTTGGCTGTTTATTTATTATATCTCTTGTTTCATGTTTCCTGTTTTATTTTTCCACGGTTTTCTCGATGTTGTATCACTAGGGTGCCCGGTAAGGCACCGAGAATTGCCCGGTTCGGGCGTTACAAAGTGGTATCGAAGCGATTAATCCTGAAAGTGTCTACAGACGCGTGTACAGTAGAGTCTTGATTATCGATGTGTTGTGCACCACATCTATAATCGTGAGGCTATAGGACATTTAGGATTGGTTTCATTCTTCTCATTCCGAGATCGTGCCTTAGACTGTGTGATAAGATGGACCCTCCGACATACTTCGTTTTACCGATTATGCCTCTGCGAAAGGCAACCCGCCCGGGCGGCAAGGCAAAGAGAGGATCTGCGAGTAGAGCAAATGCAGAGACCACAAGACTGAGCCTCCATCCGCACCGAGCAGAGAGATGAGTTACGCGAGTGGCCCGATTAATGGCCGTGGTCAGGCGGATTGAGGATAGCCGGACGCAGCAGCCCAGAGCACCAGGTTCACCCTAGATCGATAGTTCGAGGCTACGGATTTTCTCGAGTTAGGCCGCCAGAGTTTTATGGGTCGAGGCACGAGGATGATCCGCGGAGTTCATCCGACGATTCACGGATCGTAGAGTGATCAAGGCATCGGAGATCGAGTCGGTGGCCCTAGGTTCACATCAATCGCGTGATACCGCTGATCGGTTTGATTCTTGGGAGCTGTCCAGGAGAGCATGCACTTCCAGCGGTATGGAACGAGTTCTCGAGGCCTTTCTTGCACATTTCTTGCCTCCTGGATGAGAGGGCTCGGCCGATGATTTTTGGTGTTACGCAGAACCGCGACGGTTCGGGAGTACAATGTGGAGTTCGACTCATTGGCGACGCCCCCGCGTTAGTAGCTAATATGGAGGATCGAGTGCACCGATATGTTCTGAGGCTCGATGATTGCCTTGCAGAGTTGTTCGGTGTAGCTCTTCACCGGCATGGACATCGCCCGCACGCAGCGTATACACTTGGATGAGGAGCGGATAAATCGACGGAATGACCAAAGTCAGGAAGAGGCGAACAGCAGGTCCTTTGGTGATTTTCGAGGCGGACCGCCTCAGCAGACTAGTTATGTACTCCGTCGATGAGTGGTCCTCCGGCTTTCGGACCTTCAGATATTCGGGAGCGTCGGGCTCCTGTGTTTCAGATTTTCGGAGAGCGGAGTGCTCGCCGGATGAGGTTGCCCTTGTCTCGGTGTGGCCAGGAAAGCTTCATAAGGGAGGTGTCGTACTAACTCGGAGATTGTTATTTTTGCGCCAGCAGGCCGTCCGCAAGAGATCGTCCGACTGGGTAGCACTGGTAGGATAACATGGACTACTAGAGCGATTATGGTTCTTCACCTTCCGTAGCGAGCAGATGTTCGTACCGGAAGGCCCCAGAGGTCGCGTGGGAGTTCCCGATTTAGCGGCCTTGAACCGCCTAGCAGTATATCCTTAACCCTCTAGAGTTTTGTTTATGTTGTTGATGTGTTTAATGTTATGTTTGGTTAGCTTTGTGCTAAAATGTGATTTAGAAACACAGTTAGTGAAAAGGGTAAGTCCTCAGGTAGTGTGAGATGGAAGTGGTAGCTTTCGCGATGTGAAATAGTAAGATTGTTCGGATCGGGAACAAGAGTTGTGCGCGTTGGGGTCGGGTTTAGGACCATTTGCGGGTCAAACCGTAACCGGTTTGGGGTGGGGCCAGTTCTGGGTGGTCGCCAGTGGTAAGTCACGAGGGCGCTAGGCCCAGTTTGTATGATCATCGTATGAGTTCGTGGACGCGTTCGACGAGCGGTTCGTAAAGCGGGAATGGCCTTAAGGAAGTTTGAGGTTAGTAAGATGACCAAGTTTGGAGGTAGTGACTCGCAGATTTTGAGAGCGGGTAATGACCGAAGTATGGTACATCTTGGGAGAGTTCAAGTGTTCGAGAAGGGCACGACGGTAAGGAAGGAAGATAACGTGTGTTATTTCGCTGGCGTGGCGTTGACAACTTGTTAGAGGAACTTCATCGATATCCGTCTTGAGAAGGAACATTCGGGACGAATGTTTCTAAGGAGGAGAATGTTATACCGTAGTTGCGGGGTATGTATGTGAGGGCGTGCGTGCGAGTGTCTGTGAAATTTTGAAAGGAAAGAAAGATGTGAGTTTTTCACTGGAAAAGTTTAGGTTATTTGTGAAGAAAAGGTTCGTTAATGGGAATTGGATTCCCAGTTTGGTATTTGGACTTCATAGATTATATTAGAATTTTGAGATTTTATTTTCGAAATGGTCACGTGGGGCCACGGAGAAATTCTGATTTTGTAGAACCCACTTTGTTTTGAGATTTTGGCCATTGTGGTTATTTTTTTGAAAAGCGTTTTGAGGGCCAATAGGAGGGTGACACGTGTCACCCCGCTTTAGGTAACGGCGAAAGTTACATTTAGCACAGTCGCGTAGAGTCGTTTTCCGAAAGCGTTTCCCACGACTTTCGTAGGAAAATTCCGCTATGTCGTTTTGTATTTTTGCGGATTTTTCCGAGAGGCGAAACATGTTAGACCAACGGGAGGGTGACATGTGTCACCTCGCATTGAAGCAGTGGGCGTCAGTGAGCGAATGGTTCACGTTTTTGGCTTGATCTTTTGGCTCACGTTTTGTGCCTATTGGTTCCTTGTTTTGTGCCTTGTTTTGGCCTTGTTTTGTGGCTTGTTTGGTGCAATGTTTTGTGGAGTAGGGGTTAGGGTGCACTTGGCTTGATCAAGGCCTTACACTTGCCTTGCGTGGCTTGATCTTGGCCGTTGGTTGGCATTTGGGTTTGCTATAAATACCCCCTTTGTGAAGACTTCATTCATCCACAAATGTTTCCAAGTCTTGAATCCCTCCTCCTCTTGTTGACTCTCGTCCAAGAGCTCCTCTCCCTCGAAAGTGGCCTTTGGCGGGTGAGGTCTTCCCTCACTTGTGAGGTCTAGCGGTGGGGTACCACTAGCCTAGTTGTTTCGTATAATACCCACTTGTTGTGGTATAGAAATACTCCTAGTATTGTTATAATGCCCAAAATACCTTAGCCTTGTACCTTGTAGTATTCCAAAGATACCTCTTTGCGTAGAGTCGGAAATACTACCTTTTGTCCTTTTAGTCTCAAACCGAAACCCTAAGGAAATCTTCAGTTGGTTGAAGTATGTGAGTAGAAGTTGGTTAGAACTTCTAAGGGTTGTTTGGAGTGGTTTGGGCGCTCGGAGTGGAGCTAAACCTTGCTCGGGATCGACATTATAACTTGGATAATTTTGGGCTTATCGAGGTAATTATCTTGTCCTCTATTGTAATTGGAAATTACATGTTTATTAGGATATATAGTTGAAGTATACTATATATGGAACTATACTTAGTATTATGGCAATGTCTTTTGACTTAAGCTCAAGAATGAAGAATTGAGCGAGAATCACATGAAGGTTAATAAAGAGAAGAAGCTGTAATTACCTAGGGTTGTATTCTGATGAGACTTATGTAGCATTCTTGTGTTGTAGAATTATGCGCGTCCAGGTTAGGCGTGTTAACCCACCTGGTTGGCTTGGTAGCCAGCCTCGATAGAAGGAGGAGATTTACTGTTTGTTGCGGGGAAGTCTTCAATTTTACGTAGAAAGATGGGAGCGTGTGTTTAAGATTTTAATAGACGTTTGTGACCTTTATAGGTAAAAGTACTAAGAGTAGCGTATTCTACTCGAGGAGTGGAAAGGGCTAGCAAGGTTGTAGTACTTGGAGCATTTTGCTTATTGTCGATAAATCGTCGCGAGGTATGTGAACCTCTTCCTATCTCTTCTAGCATGATATGTGTGAACTATGTAGTACGGTAGACGTACACGTGTTAACTGTGTTTGATTGTTCTTAAAACATAAAGTGTTATAACGGCTTTATGGGAAGTTGGTTATATGACTTTATGTAGGTAAGAAAATACTTTGTGGTTTTAAAAGGTAATCGATGTGAATTATAAGCGGCTAGTTATAATAAAGAACTTGATGTATTTCAAAAGATTTCTAAATCGTTTTGAAGGAGAGTAACACTTGGTTTTAAAGGTTTTAAAAAGAGTTATACTAGCTTGATGGGAGTTAGGTATAATGTCTTAAGAGGTAAAGAAAATGGTTTCTTGATGTTAGAAGTTAAGAGACTTGATCTTATAAGATAAGAGACTTAACTTATTTGTTTTAATGTGGATGTTTATGTGAAACCTCATTCGTGAGTAATGAGTACTTGGTTTTATTTAAAGGATAATGTTATCTTGATTTGGAAATCGTAATGTGTATCGACAGGACCATGCAGCGTTAATAAAGGAAAATGTATTGAATAATGATGAATTGTATTAAAACCAGTAGAAACCTCCATCTGCATAGAAACTAAGATGAGACAAAATGATATTACATTTTCTAGATCATGGTCATTGTAATAAGAATGTTGTAAACAAGAATAACCTACTCTCACGTGAGACTTATATTACTCAATTGTTCTAAAGCGGAATCAAGTGATTAAGTTTATGAACTATGAAACCATTTGAAAATGAGAAGCTTGAGTAATTGAAACTAGGCAAACCGAACTTAGGAAAGAATGTTGTTACTTGATTTTGAAAAGGAATGTGGGTTGGTCATTCTAATACTACGTATCGGGTGACTTTAATAAGTAATGGATCTCTTTTAAAAAGAACTTAACGTCACGTAGTACTTTAGGGTTGAAACCGGACTTTGGCATAAAATGAAGGTACTTTGAGTTGTGTGAAACTTGCCTATGCTTGTTGTTGTGAAACTTGCCTATGCTTGTTGTTGTGAAACTTGCCTATGCTTGTGATGATAGCCTTTGTTGTGCAAGTGTGGTGTTTACGTGTTCTGGCGTCTCGATAGAGGCGGTTGGTAGTTGAGGTTTCTTCTTGTTCGGCTGGGTATCGGTGGTCGGCTGCGTACTTGCCGTCTGCGTGGCGATTCGGCCTTGGTATCGGTAGTCGACCCTCGCGCTTGCCCGTTCGGTATAGTGACGAAGTTTCGTGATCTGACCTTGGTCCCCGTGGTCACCCTCGTACTTGCCCGGTCGGTGCGTGGCCGACCTTGGTATCCGAGTCGGCTCTCGCTTGCCGTGTCGGCCGTGTTTTGGTTGCATTGTATTATTGGTACGGTCGGATCGGTAGTTATACTTGTCACATGCGGTTTTATAACACAGTGGGACATGGTGTTCATGTATAATCCTTGGTATTGTTATAACATAAACTGCCGGCAGTGAGGAAGAAATTCCACGGGCACGAGTGATAATTAGGAGGGCGTGAGTCCCTGTCTTGATGTAACTGGTTATATGTTATATCGTAGTTTGGTCATCATACATGTCTCTGCTTTATAGACTATTATGATTTCATTCACATATTCTGATTTCACATACTTGGTACTGTTATCTTGACCTCGCCCGGGCTGCGTTAAATCTGCGGTAGAGTGTCTTTGTCGATCCCGCGTTTAGGATCTCATTTCAGCGTTTTGGGAAGCTCGTTCCGTCGGAGGCTTATCTTTGGTATGTTACCACAGTCTGTAAGTTCTTATGCGTTCGGGGTATGGCGGGGCCCTGTCCGTCATAGTTGTTGTATAAATCTTAAGTGCAGTAATGCTTTGTGGGCGGGGTTGTAAAAGGATTAAAGCTGTTCGGTATTATGTATATCTTGAAGGCAATATTTTGGTTTGACTGTTTATTTTTTATATCTCTTGTTTCATGTTTCATGTTTTATTTTCCACGTTTTCTCGATGTTGTATCACTAGGGTGCGGTAAGGCACGATGGGCCGGGTTCGGGCGTTACGTGAGGAATACCTCATGCGGGTCCACAGGACCCATGCGGGTGAAATAGTCCCAGGAGTAGGATTGCTTATTGATACTACGGGCGAGGGACCCTGTTTTGATCACGAGCCTCCTATTTTATGCAGTATTATATATATACTTGTCACTCTCATTGTTAGTAAGGCACAGTAAAAGGTATTTTGATTGTCTTTCATGACCCCAGCTTATTTTCAGACTTATGATTTCATTACAGTATTTTCAGTTTCACATACTTGGTACATTGTATGTCGACCCCGCCTACTCGAAATTTGCGTTCATCTGCGGTAAGGGTAAGCAGATTGTGGATCCTCATTCTTAGGATCACTGTTCCGGTGTCAGAAGCTCCATCCCTCCGGAGGCTTTGTCTTTTTGGTATGATTCCCTGAGGTTATAGACTTTTATACATTCAGGGGGTATGGCGGGCCCCGTCATACGATTGTTATTCTAAGTGCGTAGTCACGTTTGTGGTTGGGCTGTAAGAATAAGTTGTACTGTTTCACTTTCGTTTAAGTTATTTTATGAAAGGCGGCCTTATCGGCTTGCTAGTGATGTTTACCTTATACAGATTTTGTTCTATGTATGTTTATTGCTATTCTCGATGCATACGATGAGGTACCGGTAAGTACGATCGCGCCACGAATTGGTCGTGACACAAAATTACCACAACAGAGAAATATAGAACTCTTATCTGAAACAAACTTTCAGATTCTTCACCCATTTATGCTTTTCGTATCAACGTCTGTCATACGGATTCCGATGAATCCGAGGCAGCAACTTCAAACTATAATAACTCTCAACTCGTAAGTCCGTTTTACCTCATATTTGGTTCAATATGTTCATAACGGAGATATTTAAATTTTTATTTCATTCTAATAAGTACAACTCAAGAAAAATAGTTCGTAATTCTACCTTCCCGAATTTCGGCCAAATCCAAGACAAGAACTTCAAACTATGATAACCTTTAAACCATAAGTCCGTTTTACCTCATTTTTTGTTCGATATGTTCATAACAGATAGGTGTACAATACTTCTGAATTTCATCCAATTCCAACATGTATAACGCAGTGAAAACAGTTCGTAAAATTTATGACGCAACTAGTGTCTAAACAAACAAAGGTTCATGATTTCTTTTCAACACTCAATTCTTATTCTAACACGTATTGAACTTAAAATAAAGGATTTCACTAAGAATTTCTGAGTGAGAAAACTCACCTTGTACGTGTGAAATGATTGTTGTTCGGTTGCTACAAGGGACCCTTGCTCCCTAGTATTTCTTTTATTGTTGTTCTTCTTGCCCTCTTGTTTTTTTTCCAGATTTTTTCTCTTCTTGTTCACTTGTTTTTTCCTGATTTTCTAATCTTTATGTTATGTACTTTGTTTGTGTATAAATACAATATATAAGTGGATATGATTGTATAACCTATGGGAGGGGGGAATACAAGAGTTGAGGGAGGTGAAGAGGGGAGGGAAAAAGGATACTTCTATATTCGTTTGGATTACGATCTATAAGTATCATTTAAGTAAGTTGGCCACGTCAAACATGGTTATCCCACTAAATAAAAAAAATCAGTGTCTTGGATTCAAAAGGTTATAACATCTGATGTGCAGAATCTTCAACTTCCTTATAACATGTATAATAATATGAAAGGTATTTCAAAGCACTTATCATCTCCAAACTCATCCACCAAAATATCTTTCCATTTACCTCATTCATTGGACCGTAATTTTATCATTATTTAATTAACTAAACTAATTTATATTATTTACATTATATTAGAGTAGGCACTTGTCTTTTTTTGTATTATGTTGTTATTGTAACAATAATTTGGGACTTCACAATTTCAATTTTTGTTTTAAGTTGAGTTATCTTGTTCTTGAACAGTCTCACGTTCTTGGCTTCTTGGTCTATGTTTTGATGTCAGGTGGAAGGGGAACTAAAAATGCTGAAATTCAGAAAAATCAAGGTCAGCGATGTGGCACCAAAATGCAGGGCCACGCGTCGAAAGTTCAGAGAGTTTCTGACGAGGTCAGCGCTGTGGCGCCAAAATGCAGGGCCACGACGCCAATATTTTCGACAGTATTGGGGAAAAGTTCTGTGTCGGCGCCACGGCGCCAATGTCGAATTTCATAAATAAAACCCTAATTTCCCCCTTCTCTCCTCACAATAAAAAATTCACAAAACCCTCTCTACTCCCTCCTCAAATTCCAACGTTCAAACATCAAAATTCATCCCTTTCTCCTACAAATCTTACCCATTAGCACCATCAAAACATCACAAACATCTCAATCACTTGGGTCAAGCCATCCTTGCAAGAGAACACTGCAAAAAGGTAATCACTTACCATTTTTTCGAAAATTTTGTGCTCTTTTGTGAAAATATTTCCGTGTGTTGAGGGTGAAAACAGCAGTTGTTGTGCTTTTAGTAAAAACTTGGTGGGAATTCCAAAATTGGGGGTGTTTGTCGTCCTTATTGGTTGCTGAGGTTGTTGTAGTTATTCTTGGTTGTTGTGGGTTGGATATTGCTGTCGTGGTTGCTGTAGTTGTGTTTGGTGGTTGTGTGCTGCTGTGAGTGTTGTTGTTGCTGGCTGTTTGAGAGAAATTTCAACATAAACTCACACGAATTCCATATCAAATATGGCCTCAAGAAGACGTCTTAGTAGAGGCTCCTCCTCTACACAAGCCCCAGACTATGACGTACTAGGGCATTGATTCCGGAACGAGGACTAGAGTATAGAGACATACCCTTTGATGATTAGAGGCTTCATTTCTTAGGCTTTTCTTGTGCAATTTCATCCTCAAAAGTAGTATTTTCTCTTTTATGACCGTTGTGATACAAACGAACGAAAAACACACCTAACATTATACTAAACACAAACGAAAAGAGGAAAATACTTAACTAAAAAGGACTCAAAAGAGTGTTTAAAATACACTCAACAATGATATCTGAACCTCGATGGACTGGTTGAGTTTGCTTGGACGTGGCTCCGGTGTACCACCGTTGAAGTAACACCACTACACCCGCTAACAATATTGTCCGTGTGATGCCAATTTTTTTTATTTCGAAGATCTGGCCAGAGTTTTTAAAACTCCGGCGACCTTTGTTAGGCTTTATATTTTGGGATCTGTTGTTTGCTTTTGCTAACGGACTGGTTTTGCATGATTTATTGGTCGCTCCGGCGACATTCTGAGTTTTCCGGTGATAACAGACGTTTTCCGGCAAACCATTGCTGCTATGTTGATCGTTTGGCCACTGCCCAGCTACTGTTCTGACATTTCTTTGGACTGTTTTGCCCTTATAATTTTGTTGGTATATTTAACTGATAAGAAATAAATACTACAATTGAATGGCCAATGAAAAAATATCCGTCGAGTTTTTAGGCCTTCACAGTCGGAAAGACGAAAATAAAATATTTTGGGCGATGATGAGACTTAATTTTTTTTTCACATATACGAGAAACCAACATGCGTTGGCAAGACAACTAGATTGACTGACGAGACATTAGTTCGCATCCACGACATGATTGGAATGTTTTTTTTACAAAATATAAGTCTTGAGCCCACCGTAATCAAAATTGCTACTGTTTTGTGCCGATCCGAAGGTTTATTTGTATCTATTTGTTACTAACTTTATTTTCTTTGATATTTTGTGAGGAATAACTACAAAGGCGAAATAGGATAGGATTGCCAGATTTTATGCCCCGGAGATGATATTTTTTTTTTTTTCTTAATGTCTTTAAATTCTGCCTTCCTTTTTATCTTGTATTGTAATTCAAATTACTTTGCTTTTAGAATTGTTTGAATGCTTAGAATATTTGGGCCTAGAATTGATAAACTAGAAAGGGTAGTTTAAAATTGGAAATACTATTAGTTTACTTATTTTAGGCTCGTCACACATATTTTCAAAACCGTTAGTTTATTTTAGGCTCGTTAATAACGTCCAAACTTTCAAAGTGCATACTTTTAAAACACGTATATTCTAGCGTAATAAATAACCTAAGTTTGACCGGATACCCGCATGTTATCTTAAAGGATGTCTAACCCCTTTTCTTTAGGATAATAAAGAACCCTTACCCAGAATCTCATAGTTTCACAGACCAGTAATCGGAGTTAATTTACAGTATTTTAGTTAATATTTAGGTGTCCTAATTCACCGTAGAATAATTAGGTGGCGACTCCTCAACCTTAAGCATTAATTAAATTCAAGAATCACCAATATGTTGTATTCCGTTCTGATCAAGAAACATACAATAATCAAATGTCGAACGTCTGGTATCTGGACATCCACCTCAATCAACATATGTATAAGACATGAGAATATATACTGATGATGGATATAAGTGTAAACCATAATCAAGAGTGCCCTAAATGTAACGCACAATGAGTTTGAGAGCGTGCAAGTGTTCTCCATCGGATCATGCATAAATAAACATACCTGTTGTACATCATAAGTAATATCGGGCCTCGTAAACGTAAGATACTGAAGATCCCCACAAGACTACGATAGTGGGAGGGATCTGTCACGAACCGACCCCGGGGCCGCGACTGGTGCCCTACCGGGGCACCCCGTTCAGGTATACATCAGAGAATAACAGCGGAACATACATAACACATAAACCTGTAGATAGTAAACATCACCGACTAGCCGACAAGGCCGCCTTCCATAGAATATACTTAACCAAAAGGAAAACAGTACAACTTGTTCTTAAAGCCCAAACCACAAACGTGACTACAGACCTCTAGGAATAACAACTGTGGCGGGATAGGGCCCCGCCATACCCCTGAATGTACATAATACCTATAGCATCAGGGGAAAAAACAGTACTAACAAAACAAGCCTCCGGATGAATGAAGCTTCTGACACCAGACCAGTGATCCTAAGAATGAGGATCCACCGCTCTTTTACCACCTGCGGCGTGAACGCGGCCGCGGAAGGGTCGATTACCTGATATGTACTAAGTATGCGAAACTGGAAAATACTGAAAATACCTCATAAGTCTAAAATAACTAGAGACATGTATGATAATCAATTTACAGTACACTGTGCCTTACTAATAATGAGAATATCAAGCATATACTATACTGCATGAAAATAGGAGGCTCATGATCAAAGCAAGGTCACCCACCCGCAGTATCATTAAGCAATCCTACTCCTGGGACTATTTCACCCGCATGGGTCGTGTGGACACACATGAGGTATTCCTCGCATAGGTTGTACCCGCCCGCATGAGACTATTTCACCCGCATAAGCCCTTACGGACACGCATGAGGTATTCCTCGCATCATAGGTAGCAAATCCACGGAATATGCAAATGCCACAACCCGGGGAATGACCCCGTAATGAATAATATATCACTAGCACAAACCGGCTATCATACATAATATAAGCAAGTTACGAAATTCCCTAACTTCTTATTAGTCTTGTTCATATACATTCTCATTTTAGTTCACTTAAGGCACTAACATGTCTTTATGAAATCCGGGAATTTAACCCAAAGTACCACGTACTTCTTTTCTTTAAAAACCTTAGGCAATTGATGCCTTAAAATCAATTTGCTTTTCATTAATTCAAGTCATTTATCCGTACTTATTTTACTTAGAGTAAATCTTTATTTGTTAATCTTCCATAAAACTAATATAACCAACTTCTCATAAAGTCGTTATATTAACCTTATACAAGTGTCAAATACACTTCTCTAAATCCAAAGGACTTATACCTTTAAACCGGAACAAGTATCACATACTTAAAACATGTCAAGTCCCTTAACCTTGAAAACTTAGGACATCCTTAATACTTTTAAAGAATTGAGTAAATCCCCTAGCTCCACCGGCTTGGACACTTTAAAAACGAGTAAAGGATACCAAGGTCTTGTACGTCTATCGTACTATATAGGTAAAACTATTCATGCTCAAGAGATAGGAAAGTTCCACATACCTCTTCGGTCAATCCACTTGCTAAGCCCAATATACCGCACGTATTATGTCAACCTATAATGACCATAACACGTCTATTGGCTTCTAGAACATTCTAATTGCAAAGTTCCTAATTCTACGGAAAATTGGACAGCACTTCCTTTGTTTCTACATACTTTTCCACCTTTTCAAGGTCCGAATTCAACATCTAAACGCCACTTTTAAGGCCCAACAATCCAATCAATTCAAAGGGGATTACACGCCTAAACTTGGACGTGTAAAATTCTGTCCCACAATGTATAACAACTAATTTAATAAGTTTAAGGTAGCATCTTGGCTATAACATGTTCACATGCTATCCTTATTTAATTCTTTCAAATCCAAATCGTATTTCTTACATGCAATATATCTAAGAGCAATATTGATAACTACAAATCTTTTCTTCTTCACATGCAACACAATTTACTAGCAAAAAGGGAAAGGATTGTTACCTTAGAGTTTACCCAAATTAATCCAACAAATTTCACTTGTCTTCTTTCCACAATCACCTCCACGAAACTCCTACAAGCTTGCCAACAAGTTTCCTTCTTGCCACTTTTTCAAATTTTTCTCTAAGCTTTGTTTTCTCCTTGAATTCCTAGAGAGAAGGGAAAGCTTTTAATTTTAGAGAGAAGGGAGAGTTTGAAGAATGACCAAGTCTTCAAGACTTGGTTAATAAATAGGACATGCAAAATCAGATGGGGGGGGGGGGCACTTGTCACCCTCCCATCTTTAAAGAAAATATCGATTTTCCTCGGTTTTCGCCAAAAACTCCGCCTCGCGCCATGGCTGAAACCTTCGCAACCTTCCAGAACTTAGCGCGCGCTGCAACTCCTGAGAAATCTCAGCATAACCGCGCTGCCCATCGCATCCGCGCCACATGGCCCCGACCGAGATTGCTTTCCGCCATTGCTACTGAACTTGTAACCTCCATAACTTTCTACCCCGATATCCTATCGACGAACGGTTTGTTGCGTTGGAAACTAGACTCAACGAACTACGTACTAGGCCTTTGAAACACCTGTAACTGGACATACACCGCCTCAAAGTTGACTAAAAACCCGTCTGAAACATTTTGTCGACCTATCTTTCAAAAATTTAAATCTTAACTCATTTAAATGCGTCCCCATGCGGGACTGAACTACTGGTGTAACATTCTCCCCCGCTTAGAAACATTCGTCCCGAATGTTCCTTCTAGGCTTACTCAAATCACAATATCGACATAGACCCTCTTAACTATTTTTCTTGCAAATAAAGACGCTCCACATAGCCACAACAATACTTAAGCATAATTGCTAAATTTCAAAAACTAACAATCAGGAAAATGGGTTACCTGGAGGTGTAGGGAACATGCAAATGCCACAACCCGGGGAATGACCCCGTAATGAATAATATATCACTAGCACAAACCGGCTATCATACATAATATAAGCAAGTTAAGAAATCCCCTAACTTCTTATTAGTCTTGTTCATATATATTCTCATTTTAGTTTACTTAAGGCACTAACATGTCTTTATGAAATCCGGGAATTTAACCCAAAGTACTATGTACTTCTACTCTTTTAAAACCTTAGGCAATTGATGCCTTAAAATCAATTTGCCTTCCATTAATTCACGTCATTTATCCTTGCTTATTTTACTTAGAGTAAATCTCTCTTTTTAACTTTCCATAAGGCTAATATAACCAACTTCCCATAAAGTCGTTATATTAACTTCATACTAAAGTAAATTACATTTTCCTATATCCAAGGGACTTGTGGATTTAAAACGGAACAAGTATCATATACTTAAAAAAAACACTTCAAGTCTCTTAACCTTGAGAACTTAAGACATCCTTACTACTTTGAAACGAGTGAGTAAATCCCCTAACTCCACCGACTTGGACACTTTTAAAACGAGTAAAGGATGCCAAAGTCTTGTACGTCTACCGTACTATATAGGTAAAACTATTCATGCTCAAGAGATAGGAAAGTTCCACATACCTCTTCGGGTCAATCCACTTGCTAAGTCCAATATACCGCACGTAGTACGTCAACCTATAATGACCATAATACGTTTATTAACCTCTAGCTTCAACGTAGAATATTCCAAGTGCAAAGTCACTAAATTCTACAGAAAATCGGACAACATTTCCTTTGTTTCTATATACTTTTCCACCTTTTCAAGGTCCGAATTCAACATCCAACGCCACTTTTAAGGCCCAACAATCCAATCAATACAAAGGGGATTACACACCTAATCTTGGATGTGTAAAATTCTGCCCCACAATGCATATTAACTAAATTAATAAGTTAAAGGTAGTATCTTGGCTATAACATGCTTACATATCATTCTTATCCAATCATTTCATATCCAAACCATATTTCCTACATGCAATGTATCTAAGAGCAATATTGACAACTACAAGTCATTTCTTCTTCACATGCAACATAATTTACTAGTAAAAAGAGAAAGGATTGTTACCTTAGAGTTTACCCAAATTAGTCCAACAATTTCACTAGTCTCCTTTCCACAATCACCTCCACAAACCTCCTACAAGCTTGTTAACATGTTTTCTTCTTGCCACCTTTTCAGATTTTTCTCAAGCCTTGATTCCTTCTTGATTTTCTAGAGAGAAGGGAGAGGGAATTTTAATTCTAGAGAGAAGTGAGAACTTGAAGAATGACCAAGTCTTCAAGACTTGGTCAATAAATAGGACATGCAAAAAATTCAGATGGGGCGGGGGGACACTTGTCACCCACCCATGGCCTCTTTTTAAGAAAAGCAGTTCTGATTTTCTTAAAAAGAGGCCATGGGTGGGTGACAAGTGTCCCCCCCATCTGATTTTCCCCCAGAATTCGCAGAAAACCCGTCTCGACGCCGCGGCGCTGAAACCTCTGCCAACCTTCAGAACTTCGCGCGCCCTCGCTTCCGGCGCAACTTCAGCGAACATTCGGATCATCTCGGCCGCGCCACGTGGCTCGACCGAAATACTTTTTCTGTCCGATCACAACCGAACTTGTAACTTCCATAACTTTCTACTCCGATGTCCTATCGACGAACGGTTGGTTGCGTTGGGAACTAGACTCAACGAACTACGTACTAGGCCTTTGAAACACCTAGGAACTCATAATGCAACTGGACATAAACCGGCTCAAAGTTGACTAAAACCCCGTCCGAAATAATCCGTCAACCTATCTTTCTAAAATTTTAAGTCTTAATCCCTTTCGTACGTTCTCATACGCATGGCCAGAACTACGGGGTATAACACTCTGAGTGTGAGGTAACCCTGTAATAAAGTCCATATTGATCACCTCCCACTTCCACAACGGAATATCAATAGCCTGTAATAGCCGGCGAACTTCGTGCTCAACCTCGACTGTTGACAATTAGGACATCATGCAACAAAACTCGCCACGTCCTCTTGTGCCATCCCACCAATACACACATCGAGGTCATGGTACATCTTAGTCGACCGGATGAATAGAATAACGAGCCGTGTGCCTCCCGAAATCTGGCGACGAAGTCTGTCCATCGGGAACACAACCGGCCTCAAATCTTAGCAACCCATCAGGTGCTACCTCAAATAGACTCTTCTCCTCCTGAAGAGTTGCATCTCGATACCGTACCATAATCGGATCCTCATATTGTCGCCTCTTCACCTCCTCGACGATGGAAGACTCGGCAACCTCTCGAACCCGAACTACATTACTATCGAATCAACCAAACGAACCCCGAGTTCGCTAGCCGTCAACTCGCGGACCATACCCGCTTCTGCAGTGCACATCGGCGGACTACCCATCGATCTGCGACTAAGGGCATCTGCGACTACATGGCCTTCCCGGGTGGTATAGGATATCGACATCATAATCCTTAAGCTCTAACCACCGTCTGCGCAAGTTCGGCTCCGTGATTGAAGATATCTTGGACACTCTTGTGGCACGAGTAAATATCCACATAAACTCCATATAAATAATGTCTCCAAATCTTCAAGGCATGAATCACTGCTGCCAACTCTAAGTCATGGGTGGGATAGTTCTTCTCATGCTTTCGGAGCTGTCGAGATGCGTAAGCTATAACTTTGTCGTCTTTGCATCAAGACGCACCACCGACACCCGACGCATCACAATAAACCACATATCCGTCTAAACCCTCTGGAAGAGTAAGAACTGGGGCGGTCGTCAATTTCTCCTTCAGTAACTGGAAGCTCTCCTCACACACCGCCCACGAACATAGCCGCTTCGAGTCAGCCTAGTCAAAGGTGCTGAGATGGAAGCAAACTTCTCCACAAATCTCCGATAATAACCCGCAAGGCCAAAAAAGCTGCGCACCTCCGTCGGTGTAGTGGGTCTAGGCCAAGTCTTGACTGCCTCAATCTTTGATGTATCAACCCGAATACCATCGACCCCGATAACATGCCCTAAGAAAGCCACTGAAGTCAACCAAAACTCGCATTTCGAGAACTTGGCATACAACTGCCGGTCCCGGAGGACTCTCAATACCTCCCTCAAGTGGTCTGCATGTTCCTGCTATGTGCGCGAATAAACCAGGATATCATCAATGAATACTATAACGAACATATCCAAGAATGGTTTGAACACCCGGTTCATCAAATCCATGAATACTGCTGGGGCGTTGGTCAACCCGAAAGACATTACCCTGAACTCATAGTGCCCATACCGGGTCCTGAATGCAGTCTTTAGGATATCTGCCTCTCTAACTCGCACCTGATGATAACCAGACCGCATGTCTATCTTGGAGAAACACCTTGCACCCTGCAACTGGTCAAACAAATCATCAATCACAGGAAGGGGTATCTTCTTGATAGTTACCTTATTCATTTGCACTGTAATCAACACACATACGCAGCGTCCCATCCTTCTTCTTTACAAATAAAATCGCGCGCTCCCGAGGAAATACTAGGCTGATAAAGCCTTTTCCAAGAAATCCTTGGTGGTCTTTCAACTCCTCAACTCGGCGGTGCCATCCTGTATGGTGGAATAGATATCGGTCGAGTGTCTGGCGATGTATCAATGCAAAACTCAATCTCCTCTCGTGAGGATACGGAAGCTCGTGCGGGAATACGTGCCGAAACTCTCTAACAACGAATCGATCAAGGTGCGGTATCCGACCTCGATTTCGAATACCGAACCATATGGTAGATATACCTTCCGCACCATTTTCCTAGCCTTGAGGTAAGAAATAAACCTACCGCAGCGGCGATGTATTCCCTTCCACTGATAACCGGCTCACGGGAAAGTGGGCCGTACTCAATCTCTCTACAGTCCACATTGGCATAGCAAGACGCTAGCCAATCCATACCCATAATCACATCAAAGTCCGTCATATCCAACTCTATCAAGTCGGCTAGGGTCTGACGACTGTGTATAGTCACTGGGCAAGCCTTATATACCCTCTAAGCTACCACCAAATCACCTACTGGCGTAGCCACCTCAAAAAATTTTATGGACTCGGGCTCTATCCCTATTCTACCAGCAATATGAGGAGATATATAGGACAAGGTAGAACCTGGATCTATCAAAGCATATACATCACAACATGAAACCAACAATGTACCTGTGACGACATCTGGTGACGCCTCCTGGTCCTGACGGCTGGACATAGCATAAATGCGGTTCTGAGGACCGCTGGAACTGGGACCCCCACCACGACCCCTGCTGGTCCGTGAACACTCTACCCTCCGGGGCGCATAACCGTCGAAGACGAAGATCCAAAGAATCGACCGCTTGACCATAACACTCCCGCCACCTCTGGTCGGACAATCTCTCTTCAAATGGCCCTACTGGCCACAAGAGTAACAAGCTCCTGGAGGAACACGACACTCGCCTGGGTGAGACCTACCGCATCGAGCACACCGCGATGGGGGTGGTCTCGATCGGTGAAGGTCTCTGCCTCCCTGAAACCCCGAAGTCCTGGAGCCCTGACCTACTCCTGAATGACCCGGCTGATCAGACCTCCCGCCAGAAAACCGAGAAGGAGCACTCTGTGCTGGCTGAAATGTGAATCTAGTCTGTTGTTGAGGCTGTCCGCCTCGAAAACTGCCCTGAGACCCTGTTGTCCTGGCCCTCTTGGGCTGGCCTGAGTCTAGCTGATCCTCCCTCTCTCTGTCCTCTATCCCCTGCGCATACGCCTGCATCCTGGCAATATCCATACCTGGCTGAAGGGCCACCCCCAAGCATGTAGTAATCATATGACGGTCTAGCCCCATCACATAGCGATGAACTCTGTCTGCCATGTCAGCTACAATGGTGTGCGCATACCTGGCCAATGAGTCAAACTCCAGGCTGTACTCTCTGATAGTCCTCCCATTCTGCCTCAAAGTCAAGAATCTATCCACGCGGGCTCTCCTCATCTCAAGAGGCAAGAAGTGATCCAGAAAGGCCTCTGTGAACTCCTCCCAAACAACTGGAAGAGCACCCTCACCTCTAGACAACTCCCATGACTCAAACCAGTTCAACGCAATATCGCGTAACCGGTAAGAGGCTAGCATGATGGACTCCGCCTCCGAGGCCCTAAGCACCTGCATAGTCCGCTGTAACTGCCGAAAAAACTCCTGAGGATCCTCCTCGGATCTCGAACCATAAAACTCGGGTGGATGACAACCCAGAAAGTCCCGAATCCATAAACTGTCGGCTCTAGGGTTGGCCACCTGCTCCTGTCGGTGTTGCCCTGCTACTATGCTGGTCAATAACCGGATCTGCTCCCCGTAATCCCTATACTCGGCCGGGGCTGAGGCTCAGTACCGCGATCTCGATGGCGCCGCCGCTCAGAACTCTTTGAGGCGGCGTCGTGGAACTCGCCGCCCGAAACATCATCTCAGGTAAAGACTGGGCCTGTGCCCTGGTAACGCTCCGTGTCCTACTAGCGACTCCACCGCCTTGTCTTCTGGTCGCGGTTGCCTTGCATGAGGCATAATCGATACATAAAAATATATCGGAGGGTTCAACCTATAACATGCTCTATCACGATCTTAGAGTGAAAGAATGAAACCAATCCTAAATATCCTGTAGCCTCACGATTATAGATGTGGTGCACAACACACCGATAATCAAGACTCTACTAGAACGCGGTGCGTAGACACTTTCAGAGGACTAGTCGCTCGATACCACTTTTGTCACGACCCGACCACGGGGCGAGGCGGTGCCTACCGGCACCCTTCGGTATACATCGGAGAATAGCGTGAGAACATACATAACACATAAACTGTAGATAGTAAACATCACCGCTGGCCAAACAGGCGCGCTTCCATAGAATATACTTAACCAAAGGAAAGCAAGACAACTTGTTCTTACAACCCAAACCACAAACGTGACTACGCACCTCAGGAATAACAATCGTGGCGGGACGGGGCCCGCCATACCACGAATGTACATAATACCTATAGCATCGTGGAAAAAATCGTACTAACAAAACAAGCCTCGGAGAATGGAGCTTCGACACGGACCGGTGATCCTAAGAATGAGGATCCACCACCGCTTACCACCTGCGGCATGAGCGGCCGCGGAAGGGGTCGATCTGCAATATGTACTAAGTATGCGGCTGGAAAATACGAAAATACCTCATAAGTCTAAAATAACTTGAGACATGTATGATAATCAATTTACGATGCATCGCCTTACTAATAATGAGAATATCAAGCATATACTATCTTTGCGTGAAAATAGGAGGCTCATGATCAAAGCAAGGTCACCCACCCGCAGTATCATTAAGCAATCCTACTCCTGAGACTATTTCACCCGCATGGGTCGTGTGGACCCGCATGAGGTATTCCTCGCATAGGCTGTACCCGCCCTCATGATACTATTTCACCCGCATAAGCCCTTACGGACTCGCATGAGGTATTCCTCGCATCATGGGTAGCAAATCCACGGAATATGCAAATGCCACAACCCGGGGAATGACCCTGTAATGAATAATATATCACTAGCATAAACCGGCTATCATACATAATATAAGCAAGTTAAGAAATCCCCTAACTTATTATTAGTCTTGTTCATATACATTCTCATTTTAGTTCACTTAAGGCACTAACATGTCTTTATGAAATCCGGGAATTTAACCCAAAGTACCACGTACTTCTTTCTTTAAAAACCTTAGGCAATTGATGCCTTAAAATCAATTTGCCTTTCATTAATTCAAGTCATTTATCCGTACTTATTTTACTTAGAGTAAATCTTTATTTGTTAATCTTCCATAAAGCTAATATAACCAACTTCCCATAAAGTCGTTATATTAACCTTATACAAGTGTCAAATACACTTATCTAAATCCAAGGGACTTATACCTTTAAACCGGAACAAGTATCACATACTTAAAACATGTCAAGTCCCTTAACCTTGAAAACTTAGGACATCCTTAATACTTTTAAAGAAGTGAGTAAATCCCCTAACTCCACCGGCTTGGACACTTTAAAAACGAGTAAAGGATACCAAGGTCTTGTACGTCTATCGTACTATATAGGTAAAACTATTCATGCTCAAGAGATAGGAAAGTTCCACATACCTCTTCGGTCAATCCACTTGCTAAGCCCAATATACCGCACGTATTATGTCAACCTATAATGACCATAACACGTCTATTAGCTTCTAGAACATTCTAATTGCAAAGTTCCTAATTCTACGGAAAATTGGACAGCACTTCCTTTGTTTCTACATACTTTTCCACCTTTTCAAGGTCCGAATTCAACATCCAAACGCCACTTTTAAGGCCCAACAATCCAATCAATTCAAAGGGGATTACACGCCTAAACTTGGACGTGTAAAATTCTGTCCCACAATGTATAACAACTAATTTAATAAGTTTAAGGTAGCATCTTGGCTATAACATGTTCACATGCTATCCTTATTCAATTCTTTCAAATCCAAATCATATTTCTTACATGCAATATATCTAAGAGCAATATTGAAAACTACAAATCTTTTCTTCTTCATATGCAACACAATTTACTAGCAAAAAGGGAAAGGATTGTTACCTTAGAGTTTACCCAAGTTAATCCAACAAATTTCACTTGTCTTCTTTCCACAATCACCTCCACGAAACTCCTACAAGCTTGCCAACAAGTTTCCTTCTTGCCACCTTTTCAAATTTTTCTTTAAGCTTTGTTTTCTCCTTGAATTCCTAGAGAGAAGGGAGAGCTTTTAATTTTAGAGAGAAGGGAGAGCTTGAAGAATGACCAAGTCTTCAAGACTTGGTCAATAAATAGGACATGCAAAATCAGATGGGGGGGGGGGACACTTGTCACCCTCCCATGACCTTTTTAAAAGAAAATATCTGATTTTTCCTCAGTTTTCCGCCAAAACGCTGGCCGCTGGAAACCTCATGACCTTTCCAGAACTTTTGGCGCGACCACGCTCGGCGCGGCCTGCAACTCCGAGAAATCTCAGCATAACGGCGCCATGCATCGGCGCGTACTGTGCTCCCTGACCGAGATTGCTTTCCTGCCCGACTGCGCGCTAAACTTGTAACTCCATAACTTTCTACCCTGATATCCTATCGACGAACGGTTTGTTGCGTTGGAAACTAGACTCAACGAACTACGTACTAGGCCTTTGAAACACCTAGGAAATCTCAATGTAAATGGACAGACACCGCCTCAAAGTTGACTAAAATCCCGTCTGAAACATTCTGTCGACCTATCTTTCAAAAATTTAAATCTTAACTCCTTTCGTACGTCCCCATAAACAGGACCTGAACTACGGGGTATAACAGGATCCTCGTAAGGTGTGCTAGAAGTAGCACTCAGTTTTGGTTTAGTGTCAATCAGACTAGGAGATGACTTACATGATGACATGTCAACCCGTTCAATGACGAGTGACAGTTATACCCAGAAAGTAGCTCAATGGCATTAAGTGGCACGCCCCGACTTTTCCTAAGCCTTTACTTAAGGCGTGATGACACCTGGACAATTATTTCCCACCAGGAGCACCATTTAATTCTCTTTATTTAGAAATTTAAACTTATATTCAAATACGGAGCTATTAATAAAAATAACAATAAAGAAATATGTTTATGACTTTATTGAAAACATAACGTGAGTCTATGCTCGTGCAAATATTATTTCTACATAGACATACTTACAAAGATTATTCTAAGTTGGAAGGGAGACCATCCCACACGGGCATTTCCCGAGAGACTGAAACTGACATTCTGAACCTGACGAGTACCAAGTCCGAAGCAATGGACTTGGTATGACAAGAGGTTGCGGGACGATCGCTAGCCTTGGCGTGGAGTCTTTCCTCTATCACGCTTTCCTGAAACATGTTAAATAAAGAGTCAGCCCTACCATCCGGGGTTGAGTGAGAACCTTACCCTTCAATTCAAAGTAACACCACAATATTCCAAGTGTAATCACATTATAACGTAATAAGCATATTGCAAAAACATATCAGGTTACAACACTTTTAAATATGCAACAACTCCTCATAGGAAATTCTCAGTTTAACTAACACTTCATTTTATCTCGTATTATACGTTAAGACTTTCCCCTGCATTTCCATATGTTTGTTACATTTATATATTTGTGAACGCGTATTCACTTTTCATATTTATATATAGGTGAACATGTATTCATCTTTCATATTTGTTGCGGCGTGCAACCCGATCCATTATATTTACGTATTTGTGAACACGTATTCACTTTACGTTTTGTTGCGGCGTGCAACCCGATCCATTATGTTTACGTATTTGTGAACGCATATTCACTTTATGTTTTGTTGCGGCGTGCAACCCGATCCATTATATATTTATATATTTATGTGAACATGTATTCACTTTTCATATTTTCAGAAGATCGAATAAATAATATTCTTTTTCCCAACATTTTGTCATTCATACTTGTAACGATTATAACGTTTTAACCATAACTCCAACTAAGGTGTTTCTCAAGCGGAAAGTAAGGTAATACGGGGATCTTTCACTGTACCAAATTTCATTTAAAACTACTTTGGGTAACTAACACAAATTTATCCTCAAAACAGCCACATGAAATTTGTTTCGGCAGAATTTTTATTAAACAGAACCAAATCTTAGAATAGTCATAACTCCTAATCTGTAAACCAGTTCAAGCCCCACAAAATCTCAAAACGACGAGAACAGAGAGCTACACGTCTCCATGTGAACCATACTTTCATATTCTGTACCATTTAGTAGAGTTTTACACTTTTATTTGCTGCCCTCCCTGTCCGAGGTAGAAACTTTAAACAGCGATAACTCTCAATACGTAAGTCGGATAGACCTACGTAAGGTCTCAAAATGTCCACAACAGAGAGATCTAGAACTTTTATTTAACACCAATTTTCATATTTCCCACGGATTAGTACAGTTTTACGTTTCAACGTCCTATCCTTCTGGATTCCGATGAATCCGAGGCAGCAACTTCAAACTACAATCACTCCCAACTCGTAAGTCCATTTTAACCTCTATTTAGCTATATCGGTCCGTAACAGAGAGATTTACAACCATGTAAATTTTTATATAATTCTAATAAGTAAAACTCAATAAAAAGAGTCTGTAATTATGTCTTTCCGAATTTCGTCCAAATCTAAGACAAAAACTTTGAACTATGATAACTTTTAAACCTTATGTCCATTTTACCTCATTTTTGGTTCTATATGATCATAATAGAGAGATGTACCATTATTTCTAATTTCATCAAATTCTAACCATTATAACTCAGTGAAACCAGTTCATAAAGTTCGTGACGCAACTAGTTGTCTAAACAATCAAAAGCTCGTTATTTCTTTTCAACACTCAATTCTTATTCTAACATGTATTGAACTTAAAATAAAGGATGTTACCAAGAATTTCTGAGTGAGAAAACTCACCTTGTATGTGTGAAATGATTGTTGTTCGGTTGCTACAAGGGACTCTTGCTCCCTAGTATTTCTTTTATTGTTGTTCTTCTTGCTCTCTTGTTTTTTCCAGATTTTTCCTCTTCTTGTTCACTTGTTTTTTCCTGATTTTCTAATCTTTATGCTATGTATTTTGTTTGTGTGTAAATACAATGTATAAGTGGAGATGATTGTATAACTTATGGTAGGGGAAAAGCCAAGAGATTGAAGGGAAATGAAAGGGGAAGGGGAAGGGACGTGCACAATGCGTTGTTAATGGGCAGCATACATATTGCCTTTTAGTGTTTTTTTTTTTATTTATTTTTTTATTTTCATTTTATATATCTATTTATCTAACTTTAACACTAACTTCATCCCGTGCAATTTATTCTTTGTTTTCTTAAATATATGTATTTTTATTAAACCAACCAACAACTATATATTATTATTTTTTTCCGAATTTTACATTAAGTCTTTCATAGCAAATTTTGAGCTGAGAATAGCCTTGATAGACTTGCGCGGTTTTTCAGATGAAGCATTCAATATAATATCATCCACATATAACACAATATATGCCATAGAAGTACTGTGACGATAGATGAATAGAGAATGATCAGACCTGATGTGCGAAACCCCAAGAGTATACACATAATCTGCAAATCTTTTGTACCAGGCCCGAGGAGTCTGTTTTAGCCCATACAAGAACTTCTTTAGCAAGCACACATGATTAGGATGAGTGGGGTCCCTGAAACTCAAGGACTTATGCATGTATACAATTTCCTTGAGTTCTTCATGTAAGAAGGCATTTTTCACGTCCAACTGATGAATGAACCATGATTTTGAGAGTGCTAGACTAAGAACCATGTTAATAGTCCAGTGGTCATATCGGCATGATCCGAGGGAAGGTGTCAAAGTCTAACACTCTCAAAGTCATACCAGCATGATCCGGTGGCAAAGAATAAGTCGTCAACAAAGTTATTTCTGCATGATCCGAGGGAAAAATACAGGCACGCTCTGATACCATGAAATAGAATAATCTCTTGATTATTTTTATTAATATAAAGAGTTTATATACATGATATATAATAGTAATTATATTCTATAATTACGGAAATTAAATATTTTCCTAACTAATATAAAATATTGCTACAATAATTACATATATACAAAATCACTAATTATACCAAAAGAATATATTTGCATATATTCTATCAATCTCCACGTAAATTGAAACAAAGTAAATAAAAACAAAAAAAGTAGTGAGTTTGTAGTACTAAAACTAAAATCTTGAGATGAAGTAATTTGATACCTGACGATTTAGAGTGTGGGGTCATGGCGACTCCAAAAGAGAAAAAGAAGATTGGAATAGGGGCAGACATTCTGGTCGAACTGGATCCGAATCACCTCGGCATTTTCGCTGGTTTCAGAGCAAACAAGTCTATAATTCGGGTTATGGATATTGCCTTGAGCGTACCCAACCTCCGTCTTCACTACTCCTTCAACCCTCTAGAAAGCCAATTTCACTCCCCAGAAGCAAACTCCAGACCCGGTTGATCCGGATCCAGTGTTGGATTGGTGGTTGACTTGATGTTACCCTCTTCTTTGGAAATCACTTTAAGACAATTTCAAGTTTGCCTGCCATAGTATGTTATTTATATAGAAATGGATTGCATGGCTAAAGATGAGATATTAAACTGAACCTGCTCATATAATCTGCTAAGATGCATTAGGAGTATTATATTACTCATTTGAATTTACTTGGAAAAAACAACTTGTTACGTATTTGCATTACATAATCTTTGTTTTAATGTTACATAAATTTTGTACTTTTTATTATATTGTACTTTTTATTATATTTTTTTAATAATTCTTTCTTGTACCCTATTTTATTTATAATATATATGTTTATCATTTATATTTATCAAAACAATACCATACTTAATCTAAATAAGTTGTGAGCGCATACATTTAAATTTAGGAAATAAGAATTATAACAAATGGTGTCTCAAGACCAAAATAAATAAATAGTGACATATAGTGGAGTTTTATGTTTTTATCTATTACCATAGGGGGGAAATGACAAAAAATATATTTTTGGTGACAGGTTCAAGATAGTCCTTAAATATTATTTGAATAGTTTTAATTTTTAAGTTTGGCAAAAGTGAGTATTTTTTCGTTAAATATATTCATCATATTTTGTGTGTTAAATTTAATCGGAATTATAAAAATAAAAAATATTTAATGAAAATTACATTTGAAACTATAACTTTTTTTCGGTTTATGTTTTTCTCTACTTCAAGTGTCTAGTGTAATTTCTTGAGGTTTTATGTTGTTTTTGTCTACTTTTTTGGGCTTGGTGTAATTGTTTATGTTGCGGTTTTTGGTTCATTTATATTTATCCGTTACACAAAAAATAAATTTTTACGGAGGCATAGAGCCAAATCATTCGGAATATAGTTTAATTGCTGCAAAATAGAAGGCACGGAGACTTAACTTTAAGAAATCGACTAATTCAATATAGAGCATCAATAACATCACAAATTGTACATTGTTCAGATTCTTCTATCAGACAATTTTTTTCTTTATAAGCAGTCCCAAAATCCTAAACAAGTGGACACACACACAAACACTACTCACTCCTCTGCATACTTCATTCTCTATAATTTTTGGCAAATTAAAACACCAAATCACTGTTCTGTTTTTTTGTATCTTTGTTAACTCAAAAATAATTTTAAGCATTTAGCCGAATTTACTCATAGCCCTCGACGACAAAAAACTTCATCGGCTACTACGATATCTTAGCCGAAGTCGTTGGTTAGAGGTACGACTGAGACCCACTCAAATGCAGGCGCCTCAACGACTAAGTCAAAAGGGTTTCCAGACCCTCAAAAGCGGTAACGGCCAACAACAGCTAAATGGAAGGCCATTATCCGAACAAGAGGAGTAGAGAGCGAGAAAATCGGCACCACCTCCCCCATAACAGCTGTGGTACTTAGTGAGTTATTTGACGACCGACATGAGACACGTTTTTGTACAATTTTTCCCTCTTTTTTTTACTATAAATACTCATTCTTTGTACAGATTATACACACAATCCAAGCATATAGTTGAATAAGCAAGGAACCAGAATTCATAGTAGAAAAGGCAAGGAGATGCAATAGGATCCAGCAATGCTATGAAATTCAGCTTATCCAATCCAGTTTTCATTTTTAGATTAGCGCCACTTTTATAATATGATACTAATAATTAAATTAAAGAGAAAAGGAGAAGCCAATCCAGTTTTTCACTTTTTATGAAGTGATGATGGTTTGAGCATGGTTGTGAAACGAAAGAGACCTTTCAACCACACCAAGTGTGACCTAAAGCATCACGCAAAAGATGGTTGTCTGTTCTTTTAAATCATGACATCCACTTCTTCCTTTTTCTGAATTAACATCTTCTCAATCGCCATATGGATTGTGAAATTAAATATCTCTCGACTTTTATATAATAAAAAAGTACAATTCGGAGCATACAAGAAGGGAGATAAATTTACCGTTTTATACTCCTGTTAAGGTAATATAAACACTCAACCTCAATGGAGAACCCTTCTATCTTTCGATGACAAGATTGACTACAAAGGAGGATTAAGAGCAGTAACTTATTAAGCTACACAAGTATCGGGGTACTTTCATCCACGATTTAAACCTATGTTTATTCAACTATAGCATATTCACAATCTCCCCTTTCGGATTTCGATTAGAACTCATATAAGTGATGATAACTAGTGATCAATTAATTATCAAGCAATCAAAGCAACTATTGAATAAATCTTAAACAAGTGAAGAAGAAATCAACTAATGTATTACTTCATGAATAAGAGTTTCAAGAGAATCACAAGGAAATCCCTAAATAAGTAATTAGCTCATAGTCATAGTCACGCTAAGAACTAATACAATCTCCATACATGAGCTGAAATAAACAAAGCAAAAAGAAAGAAAAGAAAATACTTGAAAAGCCTTCAATCTTAGCCTCCTAAGTTGTGTTGTATGTACAATGGATGAAATGAATCCCCCCTCTAGAGAATGATGTAGAGAATATATATAGCCCCAGAATCCTTTAGGTCAAGGGTTAGGGATTATGTAGGTAGGAAAAGTTATCCCTTTTGGACTCTAAAAACGTGTCAAATTCGGCCCAAAACTCAGAAATCCCGCGTCGGCGTCGTGGCCCTGCAGATTGGCGCCACAGCGCTGAAAAACCTACAGCGATTTTTCTGGCGGATTTTCGTTTCGTCGTCCTTTTTTCGTCCGGACTTCGTCTGATCTCCTCTATACTTCCCGGGACTTCTTAGACTTCATTTATTGGCCCCTTTAAGTGTGCAATTTCATCTCAATTAAGCTCATTTCATCTTCTTTTCGTCATTTCTCCATTTTTTACCGTTGTGACACAAAAGAAAGGAAAACGAGCATAATACTATACTAAACATAAATGAAATGAGTAAAATACTAACTAAAAATGACTGAAAATGTGTATATAAAATACACCGATCATATATATATATATTGTCGTGCTCTTACTACTATTTTCCTCTTCTTTTCTTTTACATGAAATGCATCGGGAGAAACAAAGAGTCTCATATGAGACTTGTTATGACTTCGTCAAGCGAAGACCCACAATCATGTTTCAGTTATATTTTCGAGTATCTGAACTTTTCCTATTATATGACTTTATCGGTTGAAAGCGAAAGCGAACTTCGGATTGGTTTAGCCTCCCCGATAGCCTGCCATGATTAAGGTTCTAGAAACCTTTCGATCTTGTTGCGGCATTCGGAATATGGATGGTGGTAGCCCTCTTTGCTTTATTATATTTCAAAAGTTGCTACAACTATGATATCCATATGCTCTGAGAAACAAAATTGCTAGACTTCTAGAAATTCTACTGGTTCGAACAAAATATTACTCTTGGGGTGTCGATTCTATTGTTGTTTATTCTTTGCTCTCTCAAAATGGGCCGGATGCTACACTTAAAAGTGTTGATTCTGCTACTGTTTGCCGCTGCATTATTGACGATTTTGCAGCCATATTTTGGCCTGTAAGCTGCTGCATTTCTGGTCGTCTACTGCTGCATTTTAGGCAGGTTTAAGGCCAAATTATCGTTGTGTTTTCCTTGGCCAAATTTGAGCCACTGCTGCTCTGTCCTCATGTCTTTTGCAGTTGCATTTGAAGCCAAACAACTGTTGTTTTCTGGCTGCATTAAACCAGTGTACTGCTGGATTTTGAAAGTCGCCACTGCTGCTGTTTTCTAATGCAAAACAGATCGGTCTTGGTAAAAATTCCACTGATTTGAACATGATACTGCACTTACGTCGATGAAGGATTTATCCGTCGATTTGGAGGCCTCCATGGTGAGTGAGACGGAATATGTGGGCAAGGATGAAAGTGTGAAGGACAGACGAGAATGCATAGTGTCGTTCACCGGGAGGCGAGTCGACCGCAGCCGAAGCGATATTGGTTTCTCATGTCTCAGTACCCATGGCATAACACTAGCTGAGTCCACGCTATATAATAAAAAAAACATATCTTATATATATATATATATATATATATATATATATTGTGCTTATTTGATAGCTTATTTATTATTTACTAACTCTTTTACTAAGTGTTTTTTGCAGGTACCCGGAGACGCATCCCAAAGTTAAAGTCTGCGCATAAAAGGAAAATAAAAGCGAAATACCGCTAAGTTCTCTTCACTCCTTCTTTATATGATTTTTGATTTCTTGTTAATTGCATATCTTATTTAAATATTTGCATGACTAGTTTAAATATCTCTTAGTTAGTTTAATAATAATAGAAAACCTTTAGAATTGTAGAATACATGTTAGCACAATAATACCAACCTAAGTTTGACCGGACAACCGCAAGTTAGCGGATCTTAGAGGATGTCTAACCCCTTCCCTTTAGGATAATAAAGAACTCTTAGTTAGAATCTCATTAAGTTTTGTAGACCTTTTAAATGGAGTTATATTAAGCAGATTTTTCTAAATAGATGTCCTAATTCATCTTTAAAAATAATTAGATGGCGACTTCTTAAATCAAATTTAGGAATTTCCCATACGTCGTACACCATTTCAACTCCGATTATAATGGGGTGTGACATAAATAACTATAGGGTTAGCGTCATGGGCAATCCCTCATAATCTACTAGGTGTATATATTATATGACCATTTCAACCAAATATTTTCTTAAAGCAATTTCACATTGCAATTTGGAATATATTGTTGAGTTTGTTAATATCAACCACAAACTTGAACGTAAAAGTATCATTCTTTTATTATTACTACTATTAAAATATATAAACATCGTTAGCAGATCGAGGTTGGGATCAGCAATAGATAACCTCTCGTTAAAATCGAAAGCTGGATGCACATTCTCACTTCTTTAATCATCAAAATAACGCTTTAGTGATTTCAGCATTAGAAATAGAATCCAAGACGCTTCAAATACAATTAGTTTATGCAATGTCCAATTTCATTGAATTACGCTTCGACAAATACCTATTTGGTGTTTACATTCAATCAATCATTTTAACCCTAGTTAACTAAACAATACGTTAAGAATGCCTATCACTTAATTATGATTAAGTGATAAACTTGTATATGAAAGCTACATGTTTTGCATTCATTGGTTGAGTTTGATAAGTTTTTACCGTTAGGCATTCTCAATTGACCGTGTAATTAGGCTAGGTGTTTGTCTTGCTTACCATATTTTGATTCTTGTTTTATTTGAAAGAATTAAGGGTAAAACATTTACCACAATTAATTTTTGGGAAAATAAAAATATCTTCCACATTTGGTTAATCATTTTCATAGAGAAAATATTTTCCCACTTCCATAAATTGAAGATTCTTAGTGAATTGCTAATATGTTAAGTCAACTAACCAAATCATCTTTAATTTATCATATTTTCTTTGATAAATTTCTCCTGATCGTTTTGATCCCAATAGTTAGCACCAGGCGTAGCCATATCCTGCTCGTAAAAATTGCTGCATGTTACAACTTCAAGATCTCTCCTCTACTGCGTTGACAATATTTATATTCTTGAGTATTAATTTCTTGAGAGTAAAGGGTTGTGCTCTCCCATTTCCTTCTAATTTTTCGGTATACTATGCCTGAAAATAGGCATCAAAAGGGGAGTAGTTAGCTCAAATATACACCCGTATCTCCGTCATCAACGAATTGTTTATTCTTTTCAGCTTTGTTCTAATTAAGATTGCTCTGGAGATGAAAGATTGTACAGTTGAATGATCAATTTTTTTGACCGAGTCCTGTGATAAAGGTTCTCAAGTATTGATATCAACGTCTTCAAGGACCAAGCTGATACAAGTAACAGTAAGCGAATACCCCAACATTAGGGGGTCTCTATGTATATTTTAAGCCTAAGGGGGATAAGCAAACCACATCCTGTGGCCAGTTAGAAGTGGATGTTCAGAGTCTCTAGACTATTGAAAGGATTACAACTTGCAAAAGCCAACGTCAAACTGAGGTCTTCTTTCCCATTTGTTTTATTCTCCTTTATTTTACAAGTTTAGTTGGTGGATTAATTGGTTCCTTCCTTTTTTATACCTTTCTTTTTCCTTTTTTGAGGGTGGTGGTGGGGGGCTGTTTGTTGGGATCTGATTAAGTGTATAAGAAACCAAAATGTAACGTATTGAAGCCAATAACAACAAATTACCTCACAAGTTTACTTGATCATCGAGCAAAATGGAGGAACATACAATTGACAGCAATCCACTACATGTACAAAATTCATTCCTATACAACTCTACTGTTGAACCCCCGCATTTACAGAGGATTTCTCCAACTCAAGACTGGCACAGGACGAAAAGACACTACAGTAGAACATATACATACATAATAACAAAAGCTGCTACACCATTGAGCTTCCACTAACATTCTACCTGCAATAACTTCTCAGATTATATAGTAGTAGTACTAAACTTCCCAACTAGTGACACTGAGTTGTCAATAAGCTTCTGACTTGATGATGGTCTAAGTTCATTTTTGGTTCCTCTTCTCTCTTTCTTTTGGGCAGAGATAAGGAGGACAAGGCTCTGGCTGACACCACCTTTCCAACAAGTGATTTCCATAGCCCATCATCTCCCTTTTGTTGCACCTTCACTTTGAATTGTCTGTAATGTAGAATTGGATATATTTAAAGACTCAATAATTACCATAGGACATATACAAGAAACATAGTTGGCCCTACTGATAAAGAGGGAAAACTACGTTATTTAAGCTGATATTTATGTAACAGTTTCGACCTTATCTATTCCAACATGTTGTAAGGTCACTAAAGCATCTTGCAGATGATATTTATAGGAAATCACATAAAGACACTTCTTTTGTAGGGTTGAAATCAGATAGGGACATTTCGACTATGAAGAAACTAAAAAGGGAGTGTCACAAAAAGACTTGTCCTATTTCTAAGAGTTAAGTTCTACATGTGTGAGAACTTAAAAAGCCACGATGCTTTGAAAAACTCTTTACGACTGTCTATGTCAATAGACTCTCTATGGTATGAAATATTTGATAAAGGTCGTTACTAATGGCTGCTAATAGCCAATTAGACACAGTCCATGCCCACTGGTTCTTTGCTTTTTCTATGAAGACAAATCACTTAATAACATCTTACTCCTGAAAACTCAATTGAAGACGTTCCAAGGTCGAACATAAATGCCTATACGGATAGGTAGTTGGAACCGACTCATTTTTCAACTCAAGGAATCATCCAGATCCTTCATAATATCTTGGAAAAGTTTCTTCCAAGCCAATTGACAGGTTCATATATAATAGATGCAAAAAAAAAAACTAAAAATCAAACTAGCAACTCAATTTTGTTTATACCTGCAGAGAGGAACTCGGCATTCATCAGGTTGGTCACAGATAGACGAATGTAATCTAAGGAGCTGCCACATCCTTTTGCATCGCAAACAACCTCCATTCACCCTTCTCTTACATGAAGCGAAGTGTCGAATTAGGAGCTGGACGCCTTGACATGTTTTGAATTTGCTACATGGCAGCTTCTTTGTGCAGGGCTCCTCATTACATGGCCCTACGCTGGTGCATCCTTCAGTGCATATGTGCTCTATACAATCCATCGCTTCGCTTAGCTGTAAATACAAGTTCTGCTCCCTTCTGTGTCTTCTTGTCCTCTTCTTCCTCTATAATAACAAAATTCCAAATTTAATTTAGTGAACATTCGCTGAATGGTAAAGGAGGTGCAAACAAATGCGCCAATAATACTACAACTACTTCTTTCAATCCCATTGTTTCACTATCAAGTAACAAACTTTTAACATTGTACAATTATTTCATCATAAAAACTTCGACTTAATATGAGAGAACCAAAGGAATTATGCTAAAGTAATATTAAACGTACCGAGTCAGCCTCATCCATGAACTGCAGAATTTCAAGTTCAAGTTGAGGATCGTGATCTTGGAGGAACTTCCAACCCTCGGTCTTCTCAACTTTCTTGAAATTGGTTGATATTAATTTCAAGCACTTCAGATAAAGGTCAGGTGCATCACATAGCCTAGCCAATTGAAGCATATCCACTGCATTTTCAATAGTCAATTGCTCGGCTAACCCCTTTGTGCATTTCTGCTTTAGCTGTGGTACCAAGTACACATGAGAAAGTGCAAGAAGATGAATTCCATGTTTCTCCATCTGCTCTTCAGTGCACCTGATTACAAGGACAATTTGGTCATTACAGGCACCACGAGTTAAAAAAGTTATTGTCTCCTCCAAAAATAGGGGAAAATTTAGAACAGACGGCGCTTGAGTCTTCTACAGTATTAAGGAAATAAATATATGATTCATTTATCTAAGAGGCAAATAATGTCCCATGTGTAAGCCGACAAAGAAATGTGAGGCAGGGATTTGGTTTGGATCCAACTACCAATCACTTAATTAAATCGAAATTTATCTACATCTAATGATCACTTTCTGCTCCAGTAAATTTAGATCTAACATAATTCAAGCCAATCAGGTTTCAAAGGTTGAATCAGACTCGTGAAATAACGTGCAAATAAAAAAAACATGGGTCTAAATGGATTTGGTGGGAAAAATCTAGTGCTAACGGTCACTTTCAGCTCCAGTAAATTCAGGTCTAACATGATTCAAGGTTGAACGTGACAACTACTCATGAGAATAGCGTGAAAATATGAAAACAAGGTGAAATAGACTTGGCGTATATCAGTAAACTCACTTGAACGAAGAGAGAAACTGAACAAACACGGAAACGGCGTCGCAGGGAACACCGAGAATCCGAATAGTTTTCTCCGAGCTCCGCCGCTTTTGCGGCCGGACTAGTATGCTCTCCAGAACTGACGAAGCCGCAGCCTACAATTATAATTCGCAAATGGAAAACAAAATCAGTACTTTTTGCGATTGAAACAGATTTTCCAATAATTGGATCGAAATTTAATTCTATTGATATTTGGAAACTGACTATTAAGAATTCTTTTTTAAAATGTTGACAATTCTCCCGTTTGAAAGTAAAATTGAAGTTCACTAAATCTTATCAAATACTTGGAGAGTCCGTACCAGAACAGTATAATGCGCCGGAATGCGGCGGCCACCGGAGGTGATGATCTGAATGTTGGATTCCGGCATTTTGCCGGAAAGTCCATCAAAATCGGTGGTGGTAAAGTTATTCGGCGACATAATGATAAACTATTTAGAGACTAATAATATCGATTCTTTCTCCTAAGAGGTATAATTCAGATTTTACAGTGTGTGCCTTTTAGTTTTTGGTGTAGAGCATGTCTCCGTATATATAGCCAACGTGATCACACCAACAGAAAAGCAAAAGGGCGGCCAGAGTGGACGAACCTAATTTATAAAATACTTCACGCTCTTTTCTAAATGCGTGACAACCAATCTCTTTGACTAACAAGAAATAATGATCCGCTAAAGTTGGGGCAAAAAGCGAAATTCCTTCGCACATAACGTTTCCATCCCGTCGGCCCAATAGAAATTAGTGTGAAAAAGGTAAATCATGATGACTCAGCGGTCCAGTAGGTGAGAGGCATAGTGTTTGTTGCTTAAAAGGAGTCATCCTCATAAAGGAGGAATGAAACTTTGTTTGTATCAGAAATTGCCGAATCTGCTCTTGAGGACAATGTAATACCACTGTTTACGCCCATACGGGCATCATCCGTGAAAGTTTATATGCTGAAGAGAGCGTGAGAAATGAATTGGTTGAGTTTTGAATTAAATTTCCATTTTTGTCCTTGAACTTTTTGTGGTTTTATTTTCTGGGTCCCCTTCATTTGTGGAGATTTACAAAGATATATGGATAAACCACCTCGTCAATGACAGGCAAGGTCGAGAATTGTTACTAAATGGCCTTTAGAAACTTTCAAAGGCCAAAAATTAAAGAAATAACCACTTTCTATTTACTGAGGTGTCATCCTAATCATCTATTAACAATTTAACTTAAGACACTTTTCCCAATTAGTAAATTAAAAAGTGATAGCCATGTTGGCGTACCTTGCCACGTCAGAACCAGTGTAGGTTTTGTTTTACACTTTATTGTTAAATGATTATTTAATACCTCTCCGTCCTAATTTATATAACAAAATTTCCTTTTTAGCTGTATAGAAATAAATGTGTTCTTGTATTTAGAAATAATTAATTTTTAAAATTTTCATTGTAACTGCCAAATCAATCCTCTGTTATTTTTTAAACCTATCACAACTTCACTTCAAAATACTCAATTGGGATCCTACTATAAACAAAGTACAGTACCAGCAGCAACACTTTTCCGGTCGGACTAAGAATTAAGAAAGTTGAAAAGGATTTCTTCCAGTTTATATTTAAGAACAAAGAAAGCATGAACAAGGTTCTGTTTGGAGTGTCGTGGTTATTCGACAGATATTTACGCTTGGGAACCGGATTTAAAAAGGGACTCCCCTGTTTTAAATATATGTGAATTATGGGTAAAGGAATATCTTTTCTCAATTTTCATTGATTATTGTGTATAATATATATAGTGTTACATAATTATTTATATGATTAAAAACTAGATAACTAATCTTTCTAATTACAATCGGAATATAAGTTTACCTAGCGTAAAATATATATAAAATATGGTAATATCCTATCACACCCCCGCAGTTGAATCGAAGGTTCTCATACATTGATACTGGCTCGAAAATCATCAAACAATATGCGTGGAAATCCTTTAGTGAATATATCAGCAATCTGATATCCGGAAGGAATATAAAGAACACGAATTTGTCCACAAGCATCTTTCTCACGTATAAAGTGAATATCTATTTCAATGTATTTAGTGCGATAATATTGAACGGAATTGTCGGAAAGATATACCGCACTTACATTATCACAGTAAACTAATATAGCCTTATGAAATTAGGAAGTGAAGCTCAAGTAGAAGGTTGTGTATCCAATAGGACTCAGAAACAACATTTGTTACACATCTGTACTCAGCTTCGGCACTAGATCGAGACATGGGAGGTTATCTTTTAGAAGACCAAGAAAGCAAGTTATCTCTGAGGAGCACACAGTAACCCGACGTGAATCGACGAGTGTCAGGACATCCACCTCAATCAGCATCAGAATAAGATGTGAGATCAGAGAGTGATGACGTGTACATGTGTAAGCTGAAATGAAGAGTACATTGTACATATAGCAAAATACGCTTGATGACATTCGTATGTTCATCTATCGGGCTGTGCATATTTAAGCATATTTATTGCACGACATATGATATATCTGGTATCTTGAAAGTGAGATAATGCAACGCTCCTGCTAAGCTGCGATAGTGAGTCAGGTCGGCATACAGAGAATCCGAAGAGGCACTAAGTTTGAAATTAGTGTCCACCGGTGTGTGGGTCAGTTTGCAAAACGTCATGTCTGCTCGGTCAAGAATCTTCGGCATACTTCCTTGACAAAGAAATAAGCCAGTTGCATGTCTCGTAAGTCGTAACAGCAATGCCCAAAAAATAGCTTAGGAGGTCCAAATCCTTCATAGCAAACTCAAAGGCAAGAAGTGACATAATGGATCGGCGAAGTGCATCAGAAGATGTATTTAGGATGATGTCATCAACATATAACAAAATATATGCTATGACATTATCCTTGATATAGATGAAAAGCGAGTGGTCAGATTTGCTATGTGAAAATCTGATAGATGATACAAAGTCAGCAAACCGTTGGTACCATGCACGAGGAGTCTGTTTCAGTCCATACAGATATTTCTTCAATAGACACACATAATCTGGATGAACTAGACCCCTAATTCCATATGTTGATTCATGTATAGTGTATACGGTTTCATGAAGGTTCTCATGCAAGAAAGTATTTTTGACTTCAAGATGATAAATAGGCAAAGATTTTGACAAAGCAATACTAAGAATGGTCTGAATAGTTGTCGGTTTCACCACCGGGCTAAAAATTTCATCAAAATTCACGCCCACCTGTTGCGATCTGCCATCACTATAACATCGACCTTGTGCCTCTCAAAAGAACCATCAGATTTCTTTTTATGTCTAAAAATCCATATAGAATGAATAACGTTATCATCAGGAGGATGAGGTACTAGATCCGTCTTATTTTCAATAAGAACATTATATTCGTAAATCATGGTAGATTTTCAATTAGGATCGGACAAGCATTATTCAGATTGCGAGGAAGAGGTGAAGGGGCAACCGAAGTCGATAAAATAAATTGTCGTTTGTGTTTGAAGATGTAGCGCATAGCACGAATTTCCATTATCTGTAAGGGAGATGTGGGAGGTGAGTTGGTTCGGGCGGGACGGGGGAAGACTGGACTGGCGGTGGGATGGGAGGGTCGGGATAATGGGGGTGGTGATGCAAGCCGGGAAGAGGCAAGAATAGAGTCGGGAAGATCTGTAACCCAAGTCGGAACTGACATAGAGATGGGTGGGTAGTGTCCCATGGCTGGGCACGATAACCCACTCGAGATGGTGATGTGAGAGTAGGGATGGGCTCCGGTGATGGGAGTAACATATTTTGCAAGTAGTGAATTAAGAGGGGATTGAGGCCATCGTTTAATAGAATCCGGAGGCGGAGAATGTAGCTTGGCAAACGGGAATTGGGACTCATCAAATATGACATACCGAAAAATGATTATTTTCGGCTGGACAAGTCGTAATAGGTGTAACTTCGATGATTAGGGAGTAACCAAGAAATATACACTGGGTGGACCTAGGTTGCATCTTGTTGATTTATGTGGAGGGATTGAGGGGGTAGTACATACATCTAAAAGTTTGTAAATGTTTATAGGAAAGATTCCGAAGATAGAGAACTCGAGTTGGAGACTTGTGTTTGAGAGCATTATTTGGGGGAATGTTCAAGAAATAGATTATCATTGATAGAGCATAATGTCAAAAATAAGGGATAAAAGCGTGAGCAAGGAGGGCATGAACTAAGTAGTTTATAGTTCTAATTTTTGTTTGACTTTGTCATTTTGTGGAGAGTGTGGAGATAGGAAAAATGAAAAACAAGGTCGTGTTTGGTGTAAAAAGTTTGAATTGATTATTATCGAATTCCCTTCTCACATTGGAAACATTTAATATTTTTTTCAAATTGTGTCTTAATGAAAGCGCTGAATGAAGAAAAAATAGAATATACTTGTGACTTATTATCAATGGGAAAAAAATCCATATGAAGTTTGAATAATCATCTAAAACATATAGTATCGATGCCCGGCTGTGCTCAAGATATGAGAATTTCATAAATCACTGTGTATTGTATCAAAAGGCATTACAGTACAAGTGGATGAAGAATAAAACAACAACTTAATATGTTTTCCAAAAATACAAGATTCACAAACAAGAGGATAAGGGACATGTTTGCAATCAATAAATTTATTTTTGCTAAGGGAGCGTAAAACATAGTCTCCAGGATGTCCTAATCTATTATGCTATAAAAGAGACGAAATTACATCAAAGGTTGATGAACATGAGGATGGATGGCTGGCAGATATGGTGATAGGATAAAGGTCCTCGGTGGTATCACATCTCATGATTCACGTCCCTGTCATAAGGTCCTTTGCAGAAAAATCAAAAGGATCAAATTCAAGAGAAATATTATTATCGATTGTGAAACGACGCACAAAGAATGGATTTTTTATAAATTTCGGGCATTGAGGACATTTTTAAAGCTAATGAGGGTGTGGTGGGGAGAGGAATGATTGTCCATGACCTCGAATGAGAATGTCTTGTCAACTATCAATAATAATATTATGTTTTAAATTGCTCATATTGAAATAAGATGAGAGAGTACATTGGGATGTCCTTATATGAAATGTGGCGTCATTGTCCATGTACCAACTGTCGTTAGGAACATTGAGAGACATCGTTTTCATATCCGCCTCAATATCCGCCGGTGCGTAGGCTGAAGGAGGAGAAACTTTTGCACTATATGCCTGATGTGGACGTGCGCCCAGGATATCGGGTTGGGCCTGTCGGGCCGAAAGTTAGGCCTAGGAAGAAGTCGGGTAGGTCAAGGTGGAGCAACCCATGCTGGTGGGACCAACGCAACCCATGGCGGGTAGACAACCCAGTTAGAAGTGGATGTTCAGAGTTTCTAGACTATTGAAAGGATTACAACTTGCAAAAGCCAACGTCATATTGGGGTCTTCTTTCCCATTTGTTTTATTTTACATGTTTAGTTGGTGGATTAATTGGTTCCTTCTTTTTGTACTTTTCTTTTTTCCTTTTCTGGGGGGTGGGGGGTGGGGGGTTGTTTGTTGGGATCTGATTAAGTGTATACAATAACAATAACAACATATCTAGTGAAATCTCACAATGTGCGGTATGGAAAGGGTAGAGTGTACGCAAATCTTACCTCTATAGAGCGTTTATTTTCGGGAGACCATCGGCTCAAGACAAAGCATAATCACAAGCAAAATAAAGCAATAGGTGTATATTTGGATATATACCTAGATCTTGGGTATATTTAGCATCAGTTACACGATGTGTGTGGGGTATATATTTCTAGATTTTGGAATATGCTAGCACACAATTTAGCAAAATTTTCTTTTTCATTGTTACGTAAGATTATTTGGGTTTTAGTTTCTTCTGGTTAGATTGTAACTGATGGTACTACAATCTTTTAATTCTTTGAGATAACTTATGCATTAATGTAGTAAAGTTGTTTGTTGTTGAAAAAAAAGAGAAAGAATTGTTAATAAACGGCCTTTAGAAACTTTCAAAGGCCAGAAATTAAAGAAATGGCCACTTTCTATTTACTCTTGAGTCTTGAGACTGAGATGTCATCCTAATCCTCTATTAACAATTAACTACACTTTTCCCATTTAGTAAATTAAAAAGGGTTAGCCATGTTGGCGTACCTTGCCACGTCAGAACCAGTGTAGGTTTTGTTTCACACTATATTGTTAAATGATTATTTAATGCCTCTCTATCTAATTTATATGACAATTTTTTTTTTAACTGTATAGAAATAAATGTGATCTTGTATTTAGAATAATTATTTTTTTATTTTTTTCTTAATTGAATGATAAATAGTCATACATATATCTAGGATTTTTTTTCTTAAACGTCATGTTCAGTCGAACAATATCTGATAAATTGAAACGAAGAGAGTATACACCTTTCCAAAATTTAATTTCATGAAGTTTGCCTATGACATGCTGACAACCTATGAGTTTCAGGTGATTTTTTTGGCAATATATGAAAACACATACTACATTTGGTACACAAATGACAAACCTTTCATAATATAGAGACGTCGGCATTGATTGTGAACACATTAAAGCCATAAGGAACTTGCTGAATAAAAAATTACATTGCACTACTGATTTGGATAACTCTTGGTATTCTTGAAACAATGAACAACAAATGTCACTAAAATAGAGTTAGCGAACATAGAGGCAAAAAGAGCAGAGCTGACTATGATATGTGAAAAGTGAAGATAAATTAAAGCTGCCATAGTTAATAGTATTAGAAAGCAGAGTTGCAATATTGAATATGTTGCAGCTGTGATGTCTAAATTAAATTCATGTTGTTTAAGTTTGGATGTTGGCCAAAGGATTTAATGAGAGTAGTGCTGTCCAAAAAACGGACCGGATCGAAAAAAAACCTGGACCGAATTTTTCGGTCCGGTCTTCGATCCTACGTTTCTGAAAATTCGGTCTTCGGTCTGGTCCGGTCCGGTCCAAGATTTTTTTCTGTTTTTAATGTATATTTTCGGACCGGACCGAAATTCGATCCGGTCTTCAATCCGACTTTTTTGGAATTTCGATCCTCGGTCCGATCCGATCTGAGGGATTTGTGCAGCCCTAAATGAGAGGGCATGTTAGCTTCTAACAAATGAGTACTAAATATAGCGAGAAAATTTGGTGGAATAACGTGACAATTCACAAAAACCAGAAAATATATGCCAAAACTTTAGTATCATTTGGATTAAAGTTCAATATCATGGTATCTTATGTATAACTTCTTTTTCTTACAGTATTAACTTTCAACGTGGAAGTTTATCACCGTCAATATTCTCCTTTCGAATTAATGAAGTGCCAATATCACCATAATTATGAACTTATCTGGAGATAAATTCATAGTGTGCAGAGGCGGATTGAGTAAAAGCATGGTGGTGCAGTTGCACCACCAGAATTTTTATTTTTTTTATACCAAACGGCGTCGTTTTATTGTCAATAGCTGTGTTTTGAGTTTACACAAAACGACGCCGTTTTATAGATTGTAAAACGACGTCGTTTTGTACAAATTCAGCATCAGCAAACCTAAGTTAAAGCAGCAACAAATCATTCTCATTTCTAAAGCAAATCGTTCTCATTTTTTTAATTAAATCATTGTCATTTAATCGAGGGTTTTCAACAAATGGACTCTAGACGATTTTCTTTGTAAATGTAAGAATATTTATTATTTGCATGACTTTCTTTATATATTATTTTAATACAACTAGTTTGCTACATTGGTCTCTTGATAACATTTATAATTTCATTTTTTTGCTTCGTACATTGCCTCACAATTTTTTTTCTGAATACGCAAAATATTATTAATTCGTATGTTTGCACCACCAGATTTTGTTGCCTGAATCCGCCATGGATAATGTGCCTCTTGCATTATAAGAGTTTATATGGGTTCAAACTTGTGAGATAAACTTACAAGCTTCTTTTTATTTACGTATCTCCAAACTATGGATAAAAACAGTAAAACGGCCATAACCGGGCAACGGCAATGGAACTGGCTCGTTCATGTCATTAGCGTTTTTCTTAACTCTTCTTGGGCTAAAAGATTAGAGTTACACTCTATGCAAATCTCTCATCTTGTTACAAGTTATTCGCCAAGGCTATTACCAAATCATTTACTTTAATATTAGTTTGTTGGGTTAAGCCAACACAAAATATATATATTTTTTATTAATTACTTTCCTTCTACTTTAGATCTACATTAATAGTAGAATATTTATTTTCTTCTTAAGTTAAAGAATATTTTGTCAAAATTTATTTTCTTCTTAATTCAAGAATAATTTATTTTTCTCTAAGTTTAGAATCTACATTAATTATAAAATATTTATTTTTATTTTGACACGATGCAAGGAATAATGCTATATATTTATCATTAATCTTTGAGAAAATATATCTTTTCACCTCTAAACTTATCTCGAAAACTCATTTTAGCAATTAAACTTTACGAGGGTTTATTTCCCCCCATATACTTGTTTGAAATAAAATAATTTAATTGACTGTCATGAATCAAAATTAAAGGTGCCACGTAAAATTGAAAAGGAGAGAGTATAAAACAGGTTGGCTTTTAGTTAGAAGAAGAAACATGTTGGTTTTTACCAAATACAAAGGTTCATTTTTGTGGCTTTCGGAATTTGATGATATTTCAAACATGTTAAAATGGTAGGAAAAAGAGAAGAATATGAAAAGTTATTTACTTTTTTATATGGGTTTAGGGTCGGGTTGGGTCAAAAAAATTAGATTAAACTTTAATTTATTAGATTTTAATTAAAAAAGAGTAAAAAATAAGTTATTCACCGAAAAATGGGTGACACTTACAAGTGATTTTAGTGACTTTTGTGTTAGTTGCTCAAAGTTAAGTGACTTTTGTGTTAGAAATGATAGTTAAGTGACTTTTGTGAAGAAAAAAAGTGATAGTTAAATGATCATCCGTGAAATTTACCCCACCTTTTTATGGTTAGTTCAATTGAAATTCTCTTTTTCTTTGATAATTATGTCTAAAGATGACGTCAAAAATAACTGATCTAATCAATTTATCATAGTTTAATAAAACTGAGTGTAATTGCGCAAAGAATCTTATGAAGTTAGTTTTGATGGAGGTGAAATTCACACACATTTTGAAAAAGAAATGTTACAAAATAACCTGTTATAGTTTGAATAAAAAATATAAACATTACAAAATAAAATAAAGGATAGTGACTCTATTAAATTATATAACCAAAAGAACATTTGTCATTTAATATTGAAAAAGGATTAAATAAATCCCTCTAATTCGTTTTATTACATATTTTATTTTCCATTAACTATTTTGAACAAAAATATCGTGTTACTTTCAAACTTTATTTATACCCCTATTTGAATGAAAACCTCCAAATTCTTGACCCGCACCGACCCGATCCGTGTATCATAATCATCAAGCTTCGGCTTCTTTCATGAAGAAAATAAGAAAGAAGCAAAAACACAACCAGATGATGAAACTCCAAAAGCCACCTAAAATTTCACCTTTAAATCTAAACTCTTATTCTTGATATCGGATAAGGTTGCATGTATTTAAATACAACCAAATATATGTGACATCAGATAAAGTTGGATATTACAATGAAAATGCTTAAATGTAGCTATGAATTGTAAATAGCAAAAAAATAGCTACGGATTGAATGCAAGCATTAAAAGGTAGTTATTTATGTAAGTGCCCTATTATTTTTGTCCTTCACAATAGAACCTATGCCTAGCGGGGCATAAGTTCTTTAATAGCGCATACTATAACCTGTGAGATATTATGATGCCAAAATATAAATTTATGCCCCGTAAAATAGTTATTTGCTTGGAAAGGAAATTAAAGACAGCACAAAATAGGGACAAAGTGCAAATGAGCCCATAACCATTTAATAATTAATACACACATGACTTGAGAACAGGCCCAACCCAATAAATCATTTTCTTTTTTGGTAATTAGGCTTTCATTAATCACCAAAGTAATAATTACAAAGCATAGCCAGATAATTCATCCGGCTTGATCAAAACTTGCTAAAGACACTGCCTTCTTACATTGACTACCTACTTAGAAGAAGCAGTTGTCTAAAAATGACCTACAGGCTGTAGGAGCTCGGATACTACACATACAAGCTACTCTTCTTGCAATTATATCCTCCGGACCTTTTTATGCTAAAAAATATTAAAAATTTACTAATGTAGAATTAAGTTTATCCCATTATTTATGACTCGAACAATTGGGATCCCGCACGTCGAAATGTCGTTTTCAGTGCCAAGTATCGTAAATTTCTTAGTGAAAGAGATATTGGTACGTAATTGAAACGTGAGACATAGAATGATGGACAGTTATTTGACAAAATGACAAGTGTTCCACGTTGATAAATGAAGAAAGAAGTGTTCGAAGTATAAGATGAAATAAGTCGGAAAGCGTCGCGGAGCCGGGCGTCGCAACCCGTTGGATATGCGCAGTGGCTCCAACTGGCCAGCGCCGCGGCGCCATATGTGCAGTGGCTCTACTGAGCAGAGCCGCAGCTCTATAATGTTGTTTTCACACAAGACGGAAGAAAGAAGAATAGGAATCAACGAAGAAGAACGAAAAAATCCTCGGGGAGGAATTACTTAGATAAACTCTAAATGGGGTTCCTTTGTTATATAAATTTATATTTTATATAATTGATACATCTATAGTGTATACTGTATACACATACCTACATGCTACATGTATAAAATCGTCATTTAATGTTTAATTACTGAGAGCCAAATTTGAAGCTTTGAATTTTGATAAACTTGGGCTTCGATTTTAATTTGTCTTGGCAGCCCAATATTAGTTTTGATCCATCACCGATCCAAACTCTTCCTAACTTTAGTGCCAGCATTGCTCTAAATTTATGCCTATTACTTTATATATATTCTTATTTAAGAAAAGGTCAGTTTTAAGTTTTAAGTAAAGACTAAAGAGTAGAGAATTGGTTAGTGAATCAAGATAGAACTGTTATTTTGCATGTTAAAGGTAGATTAATTAATTAACTTGAGAGACCATTTATGAAATTAAATCCAAAAAGTGTTTACTCCAATAAACGGTATAATTTTTAATTCTCAGACTTCATATCGAGAATGTCACAATTTCACTATTTTCCTTTTAAGTTCTCAAGATGTTGTAAAATTGTTATATTTGACATATTCTAACATTTATTGATTAAATAATTTCATTTTTAACAGATCGAATATATATAATTTCTGTTACTTTAGTGAGGTAAAAATTCACTATCAATATTTTCATTAAATTTAAAAGGAAAACAAAAAATAGGAGTTTCTCAAAACAAAAGGTACTTCATCATTTTTATTTTATTTTTATTTATAATCGAGGTTTCCAGGTTTGCGTCTGACTACTTCACTGGTATTACCCAGACGTCCTCGAGGTGATGGCACCAGTCCTTCAACAACATCACCAGTAAATCACGGGATGTGCTTCAATGACTATTTTCTGGGAGCGTACAACTGATCAATGAGATAAGGTCAAATTCCCTAACATGCAGAATTTCTTCGCGCCTGCGGGAAATCGAACTCACGCTATCCATGTCAGAGCGTCTTATAGCGCCCAGACTTTATCACTTGACTATGCCCCGGAGGACGTACTTCATCATTTTCTCGTTGGGGTTGGTGGGAGTAGGGGTGCACAAAAGGTTAAAACCGGACCGAAGACCGGACCGATTTTTTCGGTCCGGTCCAGGTTCGGTCCGGTCCGGTCATTTGGACCGAATGGACCGAATGTCAAATATGCAGAAATTCAAAATCCAAATTGCAAATTTGCAATAAATCCAATTCCACAGTTTCCACTCCAATACTCCATCCATAGTGTCCTGTCATGTCCACTGTCCACACTCCACACCCCAAATCCAAATTGCAATAAATTTTTTACATGATTTATTATTATTATTACACAAAGTAAGATTTAATTAATAACTAAAAAAACCAACTGGTGCTTGGTCGCTATTGTCTGCTTCTTCTTCTTCTTTCATTGCTCTTCTTTACTTTCTTTGAAGCTTTTCTTTCTTCTTTCTTTGCGACTTGCGACTTGTCAATTCCTTCATTTTCTTGCCTTGATCCACATTCCACATCCACGATCGCCGCCTCACGGTCTCTGCCCTCGCCTGTCGGTCAAGGTCCGATTAACATTAGGCAATATGCATAGTATAGTCCACAATTTATTCTTGAAAATGCCAAAACTAAAAACAAGTAAACAACAGTAGTCAGTAGGGAAGAGAATGACATACATTATACATATACAAACACTCAAACCATCATCAAACATAGATGGTAGATTCATCAATTTCACACTTTTGAAAATCTGTATGAAAGAAAATAATAAAGTTAGTAATAAGAATTGTAACTCTTTTTATGCTTGCAATGAGATATCATCATATTCATATCAATATATCATACCATTCTCCAAATCTTGCAACTCTTCTAATGATTCTTCCACATTAATTAGTTTGGATTTCTTCGTCAAAGTTGAACGAAGCCAATCTTGACCACAAATGAGTCATTGCACCATCTTTAACATAAAATAAAAGTTAAGAAACAGAACTTACCAATTAATATAATAAAAATTAAATTTGGTTTACAAAAAATACAAAAGAAAATGTATTACCTTAGGTGTCAAAGAACTCCTGAACTGATCAAGTGCTCGTCCTCCGGTACTAAATGCAGCCTCAGAAGCAACTATAGATATTGGAATAGCTAATATATCACGAGCCATGCGTGAAACAACGGGAAATCTTAGTGAATTGAGCTTCCACCAAGTTAAGATTTCAATATCTTCTTCATCCGCCTCTTCATTCAAATATCGATCAAGCTCCGGCCTCGTACTATATTTACCCTTTGCTTCTAACGATGATTTGAGCTTCCTAACTTTAGTCTTGAGATCTAATCTCATGTCACTTGATTTAGATACATCACTCTCACTCAAAGCAACAGTAGGGAAATACATAGCCTTATATTCATCGAACAAATCATTTAGGATTTGTTGAACATTCTCAAGCAAACTATCACCCTTCACTTCCCCATACATCTCATGTAGAGTCAATTGTAAACCAACCTTTTTCATCGAAGGATCAAGAATGGCAGCCAAATAAATCAACATGTTAAACTTTTCTAAACTACCCCAATACTTATCAAACTTTTCTTTCATCTTACCACCGTTGCACGATTCTACATCACAAGTACTTTCTAGATCTTTTAATGTTCCAAGAGTCGTACGATATCAAACAATGCACTATTGCACGTGACACTCAAAGAAGCAGAAACATTATTAGTTAAAATATAAAACTTTTCTAGAAAGATAACAAGCCTCTTGGCCAACAACCAATCATTCTCATTAGGAGGCCCTACATTATTAGGCTATTTAAGATCATTTTCTTTATGAAGTTCAAACATACTAAAAACTCGCTCAAATTTTATAGCTGACATCAACATAGTATAAGTTGAGTTCCAACGAGTGGGCACATCAAGTGACAACAAAGATTTGCTCTCTATTTTCAAGACTGTTGCAATTTCTTTAAATTTAAGAAGCCTAGCAGGAGAATTCCTCACAAATTTCACAATAGCTCGAATTCTTTCAATTGCTTTAAGAGAATCTTTTATTTTCAAACCATCCCAAACAATAAGATTAACAATATGAGCGACACATCTCATATGCAAATATTTTCCCTTACTTATTGCACTACCATTGCTTTGAACTATTCTCATCAAGTGACTACAAGCAACATCATTTGAAGAGGCATTATCAACAGTCACGGTAAAAAGTTTCATATGTAAATCTCAACTCTCTAAACAAGATTCTATAGCTTTTGCAATTGACTCACCCCTATGACTTGTAATTGGACAAAAGTTTAGAATTCGTTTTTGCAAATTCCAATCATTGTCTATAAAATGAGCGGTAAGGCACATATAGTTGATTCTTTGATTAGATGTCCATGAATCAGTTGTCACACAGACTCGTTGGCATGAAAATGTGAGAAATTCTTTCAACTTTTCTTTTTCCTTCAAATAAAGTTGAAAGCAATTACGCGCCATGATCATACGGAGAGGTACTATAAACTCGGGGCAAACAATGGATATGAAATGCTTAAACCGGGTTTTTCAACACAACGAAAAGGAAGTTCGTCAACTATCACCATATAGCACAACGCTTCCCTAACTTCATTTACATTTAAAACCCAATTTCTCAACTTTCCTTCTCCTTTTTTATCCGCAACAGCCTCCAAAGTCAATTTACTTTGATTTTGTTTAATCACATTCTCCGGGTTTAGTAGGCATTGAGTTGCATGATTTTTCACATTTTTGTTACCATTAATAGCAGAGTCACACGCAAAAGTTTTATGGCAATACTTACATTCAGCTCGACGCTTGCCCTCGCCATTAGTCAAATAAAGCTTGTATTCCTTCCAATATCCAGCCCTTTGTTTGTTGCAAGTAATATACTGTCGTTCCTCCGTTGGCATAATACTTGTCTGAGTTGTCTCTGTGTGGAGTGTATTTGTTGGTGTTTGAGAAGGCAATACAAACTCAGGGTCAGGGACAACCCCTGCTTCAAATTCTGGTACAGTCGAGTGAGTCGACGGACGAGTCATTTCATCGTCTCTTTTCCTTTTGGATTGGATATGAGATTCAGATGTACTAGAAATCATCTACATGTGAATACAAACATTTAATATCATTTAAAAATACAAATGAATACAAACTTTGGTTGCACAACTTCAAATGACAAACTAATGAACTATACCTTGTCGATAGATTGAGCGACTGAGGCGACTGAGGGTACTGAGGCGACTGAGGCGGCTCGAGAGAGTGAGAGAGGCGACTGAGTCTGGAGTCTCGAGTCTTAGTGGACTGGAGTCTGGAACTTGAGAGAACTGAGAAGTGAAGCGGCGGTAAGCAGTTGAGAGGCGGGATTGAGATTGAGAGCGGCGACGACGTAACGAAGACGTTGACGACGATCGGGCGAGTGAAGACTGAGGAGTCGTCACTCGTCGACGGCGGGTGAGGTGCTGAGTGAGTGAGTGGAGTGCTAATGCTGAGTGCTGACTGAGTGAGTCGAGTGACTGCGAGTCTGCGATTGGGATTGGAATGGGATTTAGGGATTTAGGGATTTAGAATTTAGAAATGAGGGAGAGAGAGGGTGTCGGGAAGACAAGAAGTCGGGGGAGGGGGGGGGTTTAAAGTATTAGATTTAGACTTATTATAATTTATAAGTATTAGTATAAATGTATAAATGTATTCGTAGGGAGAGGCGGAGGCGATGGGGTGCAGGTTAGGTGTATACAGATACATACATACAGTATATATATAATATATTATAAAATTAAATTAAAAATCGGTCCGGACCGGACCGAAAACCGAAACAAGAATTTTAAAGGACCGAAGACCGGACCGATAATCTCGGTCCGGTTCGGTCCGGTCCAAAGAGGTTCGGTCCGGTCCGATTTTTCGGTCCGGACCGAATATTGTGCACCCCTAGGTGGGAGTAGGATGCTATTTTAGTCCCAACTTAAACCACACTTGACTAACGTTTGGAAAATTTGATCAGTTTGATTCCAATGGAAGAAATCCTGATATTGGTGTGAATTCGATGTACATTCTGGTACCAAACATTTATTGACTGTTGATTTTAACTGTTATTTAATTATCATCTTACTAAATATAGTCATTCTCAAATACTTATCATTTTAGTTCGCTCACCATCGGAACTTAGCCACCTCTCTCCCTTCTTTTCTCCGTTCGCTCACCATCGGAACCGCCAGCAGACTTTTGTCTCAAGCGTTACTCCAGTGCTATCACCGTTGAAGTAACGTCGAGAATCTCACCAAAAAACAAACTCCGGCGAAGCTTCGACGATCTCTTTGGTCGTCTAAGTTACTGCTTCATTTTTATTAATTTTAGCTGCTACTGTCGACTGCTTCACTCTTGTTTTGGTGATGGATTTGGAGAGCTTTCTATCATGCAACTCCTGGATTGAAAAGAAGCTGGTGGGCCGAGGCTTAAACTGCCAGACATAGATCAACGTGAAGAAAAAAATGAGGGTTGTAGATTATAGGTTAAGAATCAAATGAGGGTAGTTTGATTATTGTTAGTGCAAATGAGATGGGGGAGAGGTTGATTACCAACCGGCAGGACATTTAAAAAAAAAATCCACTAAATTAAAAATACTAACAAAGTAATATAGTGATAGACTGATAGTCATATACTCATATTATACTCATATAGATTTATAAACTAAATAATTGAACAAAGACAAGAAAAGTATAAAAAAAACATTCCAAGATTATTTTTGTGTCTCTTCTATTATTAATTATTTCATTGAAATATTAAATATACAAGATTCAAAATTACAACATTGTAGTGTACTGTTGTTGAAAAAAATTGCAAAAGACATAGAAAAAAATACTAAAATTGCAATGAAATAAATTATCAATTTGAAAATATTTTTTCTAGTTTCTTTATAATTTCGTGTGGTTCTTCGGTTGGAATTAGTATATCTTGGTCAAATTGTTCCACGTCGCTACTCATGCCTTCAGATAAGATGTCGTTGTAGTTTTCGTCTTCTTCTTCGTTAATCTCTGGGTGACGCAGACCTTCTTCGCCTCCGCCAGATTCCAATATCCGAATAGTACTCCATCTCCAAGCCGCTCCCGCTAATGAGTGTCAGCTCTCCTATTTGAAATCATCACAGAAAAAGCGCTCGGCGATTAATGACGCTTGAATGTTCAAAACATCTCGGACCATCATTGAAAGTGTCGGAAATGTCTTCTCATTCTGCATCCAATATTTCAGCAAGTCTTCCTTTCCGTCTTGATTGACAACTGCTTGATAAGGTAAAGTGCCCTGCAAAACAAAAACATCGAACTCGCCAATTTGGTTAGCAATGCTACCACCGCACATTCTATTTCTGAGGCTTTCAATACTGTCCGCAGAAACATCATGTTTTTTTAGAGGCTGTGTTGAAGCAGAAGAAGATGGTACGAAAGTCGGGTGATTACTAGCACTTTCTTGCTGGTAATGCCGATATACTTTTTTGCATTCATCTTCTACGCTATCCAACACTTCTTCTAGCATTTGTTCAATAGGTGACTCAACATTTAAAATTTTGGGAGTTGGAGGTGTTAGTACGTCTATACAATTATAAATATTTTCAATAAGACTTTTACAACCGCCTGCTTTAATAGTCGGGTTTAATACAACAACCAACAATATAAATAGGGGGAATAGGAATAAAAGATTTCTTTAATTTCATAAATAAATAAAAATAGCTGCCTTATAAGCAGATTTTTTTGTATATTCTTTAAGCAGTAAAAATATTATAGCTATATAATACAACATAGTTGAAATAGTAGGATAATATAAAGTAGAAAATTCTTTTGTTGCTCGTTGAAAATTCTCTAGAAATACAATAAGTTCTCTAATTTTGTCCCAATCATTATCCACAATCATATTAGTTGGATTTTGATTATGGGCGTTAAAAAATAAAGTGATAGGTTTTTGTATAATCATAAGCAACAACTAGTTGGTCATATAAAGAATTCCACCTAGTGGGTACTTCTTCGGGTATTTTTCTGTAAGATAATCCACAATCGTGACAAAAAAATTTATATTCTTTTCTCTGTTGGATTCTATTATTTTTTTAAAAAAAGTTTATAGCAAATTGTATTTTTTTCAAGAATATCTTGAAAAAGTGAAAGACCATCCTTTACAACTAAGTTATAAATATGGCACGCACATTTGATATGAAAATGTTTTGAAAAAGGCGGAGTTAAAACTTCTTTTAAAACATAAATAGCAGAATTGTTAGAAGCTGCATTATCTAATGTAATACTCATGACTTTATCAGTTATTCCGTAATAATCACAGACTAAATAAATATTTTCTGAAATAAACTGACCAGTGTGCCTACTATCTATATATCTATATGCTAAAATACGTTTTTGCATAAACCATTTATAATATATCCAATGACAGGTTACCGTTAAATAATCATGGTCGTTAGTACTACGACCTGTATCAGAAGTTAGAGCGACTTTGCCATTAAAATGATATAATGCATAACGTAAATACTGTTGATATTCATGTGCAAATTTAAATACATCTCTTTTAACAGTTGATTTAGGAAAACCATTATAAGCAGGATTATACCTATAGCTAATATAATGAATAAAACCAGGAGATTCAGAAAATGAAAAAGGCAAACCCCCCACAACAACTAATTTTGCTAGTGGTTCCCTATCTTTATGTTTATAGTATTTAGGGCCTACAACTCCCCCCGTCATAGGGTTAATTTGACCCTGTACTTTGTCCGGGACATATGTGAACATTGTCCCGATTGAGAGAGCGCTTTCTCACCATCTTTTTTAATAATATATTGTGTATGCAAGGCTTTGTGTTTTTGCAGTAGGTGTCTTCCTAAACCTCTCGTCCCACCATAACCTTGTCCAGTTTTAAAAGTATAAACAGCTTTACAAGTTTTACATATAGCTACTTGATTGGTACGTCCCTGTGAAAATATTTCCATACAGCTGATTTTAATGATCGTTTTGCCGGACCTCGTCTCATACTAGGGGGAATATGAGGTATTTCACTAGTGGGTGTATCACCATCTACATTAGTGGGTGTATCATCATCTAGAGTGACATCTAAATCAAAGGCTTCTTTATTTTGAGAACATACATTGTCTTCTGGATCATATGGTATTTCAGGAAACTGTCCAGGATCAATAAAATCATCTTGTCTAGGAGTAGGACTAGGAATACTAGAAGAAGTACATTTGCCCTTATTACCCGCCCTACTAGAAGAAGCCCGAGTCTTACCCTTACCTATGCCCAAAACACTTTTTACTCTTTTCATTTTAATTATGGTAATAAGTAGTTAAAGACTTAAAGATAATGAAATTAAATGTGCTAAATGACATAAAGACAAAATAATAATTTAATGAGAGTACGAATGTACCAAACGCCAACGTAGAGTCGATGTGTAATCGAGAGGTTGAAAATTGAAACTTTGCTCGATAGATAATCCTCAAGCTAGTTGTCAGCTTAACTCTCAATTTCCAAATTAATAAATAGATTGAATATGTAGTAAACATTGTTGTATTGAGAATAGAGATTGTATGAAGATTTGTGAAAATAATAAGAAGAGAAAATGAGGTATTTATAGTTGAAAAATTGAGTTAAAGTGTAAATATAATAACTTAGGGGTTAAAAATAAATATAAAGGGGGTAGGGGGAGGAAAAAATGGTCGTTGCCAAACGACCAAAATGTAAAATGACCGTTATTGCAACGGCTATTTTTGCAATAAGTTGGGTTTCGGGCGGGACTGGGACGGTACCCGATCGGGACGGGATGTGGGTCGGATCATAACGTGACCGGGCCAGGCAGGACCATACCATATCCCGTCCCGGTTCGAGCCCCGATCCCGCTAAATTTTGTTTTAATAATTCGGGGACGGAACGGAACCGGACCGACCCGGCCCACTGGTCAACCCTAGTCTAATGCAACAAATTTCAAGCACCTACTCAGCAGCTAGAGGGGGGGGTTATTGTGTCCCATCTTAAAGATTATGTGTAAAGATTTATTTTTGTCATGTGTTTATATAAAGGTAATAAATATAAGATATACGTTTTGTATAAATATTTTTAATACTTAATTATGGTTAAGTGATATGATTTTTTACTTTAATTTGTTATTTTTTAAAATTAATTATTTAATTAGGTGTAAGATACGAATAGGTATTTATCAAGATTATGTACCTCATAAAACGCTTTTCGAGGGGCAATATATTTGTTACATAATCATCATTATTTTTATCTCATCCGTAATTAGTTGTTTTCCAGTTTAGTGAATGTTTTTTCTTGCTTTATTGTCTTCCACATGGTTGAATCATATAGGTAACATTTTCTTTTCACTTTTCTAAGGCAATTGAACTAAAACCACAGTAATTAATGTGGACCTTTGTTGGCTGTTGCTTTAATTGAGGAAGGCAAACGAAAAATACAAATACTATTCCGGTCTCAAATTATTTGTTATTTTTTACACGCTTCTTAAGAAATACTTTATTCGTCCTAAAATACTTGTCATATTTTTCTTTTTAATAGTCAATTTGATAAAATTTCAAAACTAAATTAGATTATATTAATTTAATATTTTTAAATTAAAATTTAGATATTCAAAATTATACGAAAAGTACTATAAATTGTAATTTTTCTCATATTAATAAGATGAAAAAATATAATTTAAAATGTTGGTCAAAGTTAATATAGTTTGACTCTAGAAAGCGTAATATGACAAGTATTTTGGGACAGAGAGAGAATTAATTAGATGTGTATTTGACCTACTTTACTCTATTTTTGTGCCATATTCATTAATGACAACATTCTACTAAGTGGTCATTACACTAAGGGTATTGGTGTTTTGGGTCTCGAGTTCGATTCCCATGACCAGCGAGACTAGAACCAAGCCTCATAAAAAATCCCTCCACTGCTCACCAGTTCTCATGCACCCACTCTGTAGGGCCAGGATGGAGGTGGGGTTTCTTGTGTGTGGAGCCGCAGTGATGCGGTGAGGATGACTAGTATAAAAAGTTTACCCTCAAAGTTTTACCTGCAAGGGTAGCCAAGTTGGTGTAGCAATAGAGCGTGGGACCGCAAGGTCACGAGTTCGATCCCCTGCATAAACCTTCTTGGTTGAGCCTGTCACACATGGCTTGTCAAGTGTGGTTAATTGACTGACATGATTTACGGCGCTATCATCGCTTCGGGGTTTACCACTGCGCACTCGAAAGAGTAGCGACATGTTCCTTCACAACAAAAAAATGAAAAAAATAATCAATTATGTCTTAAACTTCTAAAATGACAAATAATTTGAAATAATTATTTTTAATAACCACGATAAATAATTTGAGACGGAGCCAGTAAAAAAACATATTGGAAAAGGGACAGTAGACTAGATTTACTGCTTAATTGTTGTCTCCGAAGTTACTGCTTAATTAGCGAGAGAATAAGTGGTTCGAACTTTTCCACCATATTTCTCAACACCTAATTCCTATTCGAAATAATGTTTATTATAGAACATGGTGGTAAAATTGAAGAGCCCATCCTTTCTTTTGTATTGAATAATTCCTCAGTCCCAATTTATGTAAAGATTTTACTGCACACGGAATTTAAAAATAAATAAAAGACTTTTAAAATTTTGGTCTCAAATAAATAATAAATATTTATATTGCTATAAATCATTTCATTAAGAAAATGAAAAATTTAAAATTAAATTATTATTAAATATAAAAAGATATATTTTTTTTGGACTGTCTAAAAAGAAAAGACTATCACATAAATTAGAACATAAAGGGATAACTTTTAACTCAAGCTTTAATATTATATATATATAAAATAAAAAAATTAGTAAATAAATATAAATAATATATTTTGAAGTCAATTAAATGAGCTGCAGCCAGATTTTAAACATGAATTCATAATATTGTAATCTGGATCACCCCTTGATTTGTCCTAATAATCTTGACTGTTACTATAATATCTCTTTGTCAGTTTTCTCGTTATTACACAAACTGAAACAAGCAAGCTTTTGGTCATGTCTGTATGAAAAAGCATGCTATTTGTCACCGGGAGAGAACCATACTGATTATTTTATGCGCCATTAAACTATGAAGAGGCGTGCCAAAGCACGTGACAATGAGCTTTTTTCCCCTGGAAAGAGTAGCCTGTATCCATAACGTAACATGATTGTCGTATCTGATACTTGAGTAGGGGTGTACATTTTCGGATTGGACCGGTCCCTGGTCCTTCAAAATGTGAGATTTTGATTTTCTGGTTCGGGTAGGGTAAAAATCGGATTTTTCCGGTCTGGACCGAAATAGACCATTTTCTTAAAAAAAAAAAAAAATTGAATTATCAATACTGAAATTGACATTCTCGGACACATTACCACAAAATTTGAACGTGAAATCTATTGTATATCGCGAGATATTTAGCTTTGAAAATGGAAAAAACGTAACGATTTGGGGGAAAAGTAAAATTGATGGCCAAGAAGGACGTTTTTAGAGAAATCGAAATGTCCGTTTGGTTCGGATTCGTCTCGAAAAAATACGCTAAATTAAAAAAATATTAGGTCAAACGGACATCCGAGCTCAAAGTTATGATCATTTAAAGTTTCACCAATTTACAAATAGTTTACTTTCTTCCCTCCATACCTATATTTTATGACAATGCTTCAGGATTGTCCAAATAGAAAATATAAATATGTTATGTGGTGTGTAAATTTAATTAATGACTAGTTCAGTAGTTCGTATACGAATCAAGTTCATTTGTTGGTTTTCTTTAAGTTAGTCATATTTAATGAAATAAAATATATTGAAGGATAAGGAAAAAAAAATAAACATATTTAATGAGATTGATAAACGAACATATTGTTAAAATTTTACAATTAAAAATGCATTTTCAAAAAACAAAAAACAAAAAACCAGATCCAACTGGTTCCGGTCCGGTCCTCAGTCCGGAAAAATTCCAGATTCCAATTCCGGTCCTGTTCTGAACCGGTGTGAGCCTATATATTATATGCTTCAAATGTTTTGTGTTTCTCGTCTCCATAAAAATTTGAACATCCTATACGGTCAAAGGTTCCCTTTTTTATTTATTGTTCCCTTGCTTCCCCTCCACCCCTCGCTCTTTCATTTATCTTTATTTTGGGGGTGGGGAGATTATGATTTCCTATCTCTATTATAACGTACATCTGTACCTCATAACGATATAGGTAAAATCTGCATTCATTCTACTATCCTTAGATCATACTTGTGAAATTACACTAGATATGTTGTTGTTGATTTCCTCGCTAATACTTCTCCATTTTGTGTATTGGAATGAAGTTGTTATGACCTTAAGAATGAAGAGTCTGATGTTTTACGAGGCAGAGACATAATTTTTTAAATTCTAAGATATTGACAATGTTAGTAATTAAGTTCTAAATTTAACATTTATATATATATTTAATAATTTCTCAATACAAGTACAAGAACTAGTCATAAGTATACCATTACTGGTGTTTGTTTGATGTATTTGACTAATCTTAGACCAGCTTCCATGTGAGAAGTCTTTGGTGTTTGCATGAATTGGCTGAGTGAGGTCACTGCAAAAGTGATATCTGGTCTTGTAGTGGTTAAATACAACAACCTTCCAATCAGTCTTCTATATACGCAGGGGTCAGCCAACAGCTTATCAGCACCATGAGGTGATTCAGAACTGCTTCAATGAGCTTGTCCAGTTCCACTGTAGTGAGCTTCTGATTTGTCTCCATAGGGAAAGCAACAGGTTTGGCTCCTGCCAATCTCATGTCTGATATAAGTTCAAGAGCATATTTTCTTTGATGCATTAGAATACCTTGTGAATTCCTTACAAACTCAATTCCTAGGAAATACTTCAACTCTCCCAAGTCTTTGATCTTAAAAGCTGATTGTAGTGCTTTTCATGGATCAGATGAGTTGCATCACCCCGCCAACAGGAGATCATCCACATACACCAACACCACCACAATTTTCTCCTCCCATCTCCTTGTGAAAAGAGAGTAGTCCCTATGGCTTTGTGTAAAACATGATGACAGTAGAGCTGTAGTTAGCTTTATATTTCATTGTCTAGAGGCTTGTTTCAAGCCATATAAAGACTTTTTCAACCTGCATATATGTGTATTCCTGTGTGTAGCATTGAATCCCTATGGAACTGTCATGAACACTTCTTCAGATAAATCCCCTTGAAGCAATGCATTGTACACATTCATTTGATGTATCTTCCAACGCCGCATCACGCAATGCATAGACACCGCCCCGATCGCGTGGCCATCTTAACCACAAGTGAGAATGTCTCCTGATAATCAATCTCCTCCTTTCGTCAGATCCTCGCTACAAGTCCGCCTCGACCTCTCCACCTCTCCTGATGCTTTATATTTAATCTTGTAGACCCACCTACAAGCAATTGCCTTCTTCGCAGCTTGACTAGCTCTCATGTTCCATTGTCCTTCAGTGCTTGAATTTCAGACTCCATGGCTGCAACCCATCTGGGATCCTTGGCAGCATCTGAGTATCCTGATGGCTCAGTGTCCACATACACATTTGAAACAAAATGTTGATAGGCAGCAGATAGACCTGCATATGTGATGTTGTCAGAGATTGAATATAAACAACTGTGAGATGCTTTTGTAGTGATGTAGTCTCGTGCGGATAGAGGTCCATATTTCTTCCTGATCTCCTTGTTGTAGTTGCAGTGACTAAATCCATCTGATTGTTCTCATGTTATTCAGCCTCATCTGCACAATAACTGGTGTTCTGATCCCCATCTGCACTACCACTATTGGTATTTGAGCCTGCATTAGTACCTGCATAGGCTGGTTCTTCTCCTGCAAAAATTGTTTCACTTACAGGATTACCATTAGTATTAGTGACAGGATTACAATTCATCAATTCCTCATAACAGAATTGTCCATGATCCTTTATATTCAGTGACTCTTCATTCTGTCCATTTTTTAAAGGAAAAATGTCTTCCCTGAACAGTACATCCATACTAACAAAAATAACTCTAATTTCCAAATCATAGAGTTTGTATCCCTTTTGTGTAGGTGCATACCCAAGTAGGACACATCTAACTGCTCTTGGACTAAACTTATCATGTGTATGGAGTATAGTCGCAAAACATAAAGAACCTATAACTCTCAAGTGGTTAAGTTGTGGTGTTTTGTTGTATAGTTTGTGTAAATGAGACTCATTATTTAGGACTGTTGATGGAATTCTATTGATGATATATGCTGCAACTTCTATACACATTCCCCATAATCTGTCTGGCAACCAGCCCTGAATTTCTATGGCTTTTGCCGTCTCAAGTAGATGTATATGCTTCCTTTCAACTACCATATTTTGTTGTGGTGTGTATGGACAAGAACTCTCATGTATAATTCCAAGTGTTTGGAAAAGTTTTCTACAGTTGTGATTAAAAAATTCAGTACCATTGTCTGATCTATTTCTCTGAATTTTAGATTCAAACTGAGTAGTTACTTCAGCAAAGAAAACTTTCAGAATAGTAGACACATCAGATTTCAACCTCATTAGGAACACCCATGTCCATCTAGAAAAGTCATCTACAATGGTCAAGAAGTACCTCATGCCATTGAATGTTTCAGTTCTATATGGTCCCCAGACATCTAAGTGTAACAATTGAAAAGGTTTTATTGATCTACTAGTACTAGTAGGAAATGGAGATCTGATTTGTCTAGCCAGTGGGCAGATTTCACATTTATTTAAAACGAAATTATCATTGTCTTTGAACAAAGAAATCTTTCTCAGCACTGTCATAGGTACATGACATAGCCTTTGGTGCCATGTCATTGTATATATGTGTTGAGTAGCAGCCATACACTTCCTCAATTCCTTCTCTTGATTCTTAGCATCCAAACACAAGATGTAGAGCCCATCTTTCTCACTACCAATCCCCCTCACCTTCCCAGATGCTAGATCCTGAAAGACACAACATGAGAGAAAGAAAGAGACACTACAATTCAACTCTTTAGTCACTTTCGATACTGACATTAAGTTATACTTGAATGTTGGCACACACAGAACATTTATGAGAACATCACATTTTCAAGTTGATAATCACCAACATGGGAGATTCTAGCTGAATCCCCTGTTGGCAATCGTACCTTCCCAGTTTCTTCTGTCAACAAGTTATTATGTAAGTGTTTAGAGACGCTTATCATGTGATTAGTCGCACCTGAATCAACTATCCACTGCAGTAACTCTTCTGCATCAGTAATATGTATACCTATCATATTTGCAATATGAGTTCTGCTCATCTCCTTCTCTTCCAACATGTAAAGGATCTGTTGTCTTTGGTTGAGGTTGAATTGATCATACATCATTGTCTCCTTTGTGAGGTGGTCTTGCTGCTGTGTCTGTTGTCCACCAAGACCTTGTCATGTGTCTTCAAGTTGACATGTTACTGCATAAGCCTTCTTTGCCTTGGACTTAAAGTCATCAGGATAACCAATTAGCTGGTAACAACCCTCCTACAAGTGACATGTCTTATGGAAGTGATTACATTTCATCAACTTGAAACAGTCCAGTTGAAAGTGCCCTTTCATTTTTACAGTAATCAGACTTAGCGTTAGGATTGTATGACTTTCTTTGTGTATGACTTCCTCCATGTCCTTCTCCCTTATTACTTCTATTCCTGGATGTGAATAATGTTAATGGTTCAATGTGATCAGATATTGACCTGCTAATTCCTGCCAAAACTCTTTGACTCTCCTCTTGATTAACTAAAGCATACGCCTGATACAGACTAGGGACTTGTGGCATCATCAGAACTTGGCTTCTTGCATGATGGTAGCTTTCATTAAGTTCCATTAGAAACTGTAACAGCCTTTGATACTGTAGGTGATTAATAAACTCTTTAGCTTTGGGACAGCACGATGATGTAGGTATGATCGAATCGTACTCATCCCAAAGGTCTTTCATCCTTGAATAATATCCTGATATTGACATAGTTCCTTGTCGCAAAGTGAATATCTCCTTGTGAAGCTGAAAAGCTCTAGAACTATTCACGTTGTCGAATCTCTCCTTCAACTCCTCCCAGATGATGTGGGAATCAACATTGAACAACATCCCTGTCAACAGAATCTTGTTGACATTAGCCAAGACACCACAATAGCATTGCATTTGTCCCATACTCGTGCTACCTCTTCACTGTAATGTTCTCCCCTAACTGTTACATCAATGAACTCTATCTTGTTCTTCCCCAACAGAGCCAACTTCATGACCCTACTCCATAGCGTATAATTGTCCATTCCATTCAAGACGATTCCAACAGACCATTTCTCGGTCCGAGAAATGCAGATCGCCAGGGTGCCTCTTGGCAAGTAAGACAAATCTTTCTCCGGACCCGGACCTTCTGCCCGGGAACCAGGTGCATCCGATGGAAATAAGAATAAGGGATGATTATGATCTATATTGTTCCTTGAACTTGTTGTATCTCCAACTTCTTTCACTCCACCATTTTCAATAGTTTCTGATTTTGCCATGCCTTATACTTTCCTTAAAGATTTCAAATTCACCAACAGAAGACTCAATTCTTCAACTAACACCAACAAATCAGAAGGAAAAAAAAATTCACCAACGAAAAAAAAATCACCAACAGAGACTCAATTCCTGAAATCCTCTTTTCATAACCCTAGTAGATCCAACATATCGAAGAGGTGATGGCTCCAAAGCAGCCAAATACAGGGCTATCTGTTGGGCTAAACAAAGGTCATGTTGTGACCAAGAAGGAATTAGCTCCACGCCCTTCTGACAGAAAAGGGAAAACAAGCAAAAGAGTCCTCTTTGTGAGGAGCCTTATCCGAGAAGTTGCTGGATTTGCCCCATATGAGAAAAGGATTACTAGCTTCTTAAAGTTGGAAAGGACAAGCGTGCCATGAAGGTAGCCAAGAGATTAGTATAGTGGGTTAGTGGGCTTATTGTTGCCCTATATAAATACATTGTAATACATTGTACACAATTATTCATTCAATACAAGTTATATTTCTCTTCTCTCCTCGTACTCTCTCAACCGTCTTCTTCATCTTTCTCAAAGTATGAAACAATTGAAAAATAAGATTTTTTTTTAATTGGAAAAATAATATCAACTACAACTAACAAACTAGTTAGCCTCACTAATTATACTTTTACACAGAAGAATTAAGCCAAAGCAACTACAACAGTGAAACCGATGCATGACGGTTGTCACAAAGCTTAAGTAGAATTTAAGAGCCGAAACTAACTAGGGATTGCGTTTGTGCTAAAATCTTATTTTTCAATTGTTTCATACTTTCTTCAGTATTGGATGGTCAAATGACTATATGTGAGTTGAAGTGTGTTTTCGAATTACCGAAGTTATTTTCAGAAAATGTTTTTTCACGAAGAAGTCATTTTTTTGTGTTTGGTTATCTAGCATTAAATGTTATTCCGTTGAATAACATACTCTTTTAAAAATATTTTCGCTCACCAATCAAACACTGAAAATCATTTTCTAATGAAAATATTCTTTAAGAAAATGGCTTCCGTAACGCCTAACACATCGGAGAATTTATTTTATTGGTTGGATGTCAGCATTGTAATATTAGAAGTATATTACTAGTAATTAACTTGATGTTCCTTGTGAGAATTATGCACTGTGTCTCCCACCTAGTAAATTTAGTCGCGTGATTCCTCTTTTCATCAATCGGATCGGAGATGGTAGTGAAATGAGGATTTCGTCTTCCCCCATGTAATTAACTTGATGTTGCATCATGCATGCATGGTGGTCCACCCATTAATTTATAAAAGTAGGCATATACGAACAAGTCCGTCTGCAACACTGCTTGGCATAATACATGGGGTTCCCTTTTGTATGGAGTTGAAATAATGCACATAATTAAAGCTTAGTAATGACCTCGCGCGTGTGCCTCTTCAGTTTCAACCTTTTATAGAGTTCAACTTTGGTAGTTGAACTTGTTCCAACATTTGCTTATAACAACTTATTATAGATAATTATTTATATATTTTTTTTAAGATAATTAAATTTTCTTTTTACATTGTTGGCATATAAAAAAGATTGATCAATGTTCTTTGTTTTCGTCTTCTGAATAGTTCTATATCTACTTTGTGCAATATATCAATAACACTGTGCGAGATAGCCACAGAGACACGAAATTCAAAAATAAATATATATATTGATGTATATATCAACTCTTCTTAACTTGCCTTTATTTAAAACCAACAAGAACCGAAAGTCCCACCGGTGTTGAGAATAGCAGGCCGAGGTTGTATTTGACAATCAAGTCAAAAAGTCTTAAAAGTAAAATATTGGAGGGAGGGAAAAAAGACAATAAAAGCACACCCTACACGTTTTGTCCCTTTCTTTTTTCTTCAAATCATATAATCCTTGTAGTCAAAACCAAACTTCAGTAAAGTAAGACCAAGTTAAATAATCCCTTTTTCTTGTGTCTTTTTCAGAAATAATGTAATAATCAGCAACGAGAACCCTTTCTGCAATTGAGAGCGCCAGAACCGGACACAAGGTTACTGACTAATGAAGAAGGCCTTGCACTTAAACTTGAAGCTTTAGCATAACTTGATGAGCTAGCTCCAGCTCCTGATTGTGTGAAATATGCACCATTTAACATTAGGTCCCCTTCTGTCCTCCAATTCCAATTCTTCCATTCATTCTCCGGTGCATCCTCGTGCTTCGTAACCTACATATATATAATTTTCATCTATTTTAATATAATGTTAATTATTTCTAAATATAAAAACCTGATATTGGAAAAAATGTACTGTACTACTTTATTGGAAGAAGTGAGACTAGCTAACCTCTTTGCTGAACCTGATATCAGGGGCAAGGAATCTGTTGCCTTGGCTATTGATGGTGGGACTAGCACTTCCACCAATGGCATACATTTCCCAGTGTGTGTAGTCATTGTTCACCACATGGAAGTAACCATGTCTACATCTGTATGTTCCAAAATTCCAATAATTCATTAAATTCTACCGCAACATATAGTTCCCAACTACTTTTCCATATATATATATACCGAATTTTTAGGTCCGTCCTTTGCCTAACACATAAACCATCTAACTTAGCTTGAGAACACAATATTGCATATTTAAGAATTAAAAAATATATATAGTGCACAATGACAAACACCGATAATATAAAGAATTTTAATTCTACTACTTCTATATATAAATTTATGCTTTATACATAGTAACAAATTGTTAGTTTTATTTTCAGATGATCAATAGTTCAACCTATATTCGTTTACATTGTCAATAAATAGAAGTTAAACTCAGTAATAACTTTTGTTTACCTTGGCATTCTTTGGACAAGGCCTTCCCCGAAGTGATTAAAAGCAATGGTGACTTGCATGTTCTTGTCTTGAGTATAGGAATCACTGTGTCCCAGGAGCATGACTTTATCATGGTGAGTCATGAAATTGTTTGAAATGGTAATTGCTGTGGACCCCATAATGGCGTCAATCAAGCCGTCTTCACAGTTCGACAAAGAACAATGATCCACCCAAACATGGCTCCCACTGAATATCGACACTCCATCACCATCAGAAATAGTCCTCCACCCATAGTGCGATGGACTACTCCGCACCATAGCATTCCCTCCTTGCTTACAATCGTGTATGTGTATTCCGTGTATAATAATATTCGTCACGTACTGTATAGTTATACACGGTCCACCCGAAATGTGTACGCTAGCACCCCTTCCGTCAATTGTTTTAAATGAGTTCATAATAAGCTCTTCTTTTAATTGGATGACCATGTGCCTTGCGAAAATAATCCACAAGGGTTCAGTCTGAATGACCGCATGGCGGAGAGTCCCCGGCTTTGGGGTGACGGGATCGTCGTCACCCGAGTCGGTCACCACGTAGATTTTACCGTCCCGGCCACCAATGGCGTTTTTCCCAAAGCCAATGGCGCAGTCAGCTAAGCGCTGGCGATTTTTCTCCCAGTTGGGGTCACATCGCCAGCAATCGTCGATTGGGTTCCCGGTACCACATGAAAGATAGCCCAATTTCCTCCTCGTGCCATTTATGCTCCTGCATTATCCAAATTTGATAAACAAAAAAAAATTGTTAAATCATGTTAATGTACTAGCAAAAATAGTGTTGTTTGGACGAATTTTTTTATTTTGACATGTCTCACGAGAATTTTTTGTCTCATATGTTGGTGCATCCAAACTTTACACTTTTAGGTCCAATACTAACTTGTGAGACAAAATAAGACTCAGACAACTAACGTTGATTATGTGAGACACAAAATAAAAAAATTCTTATCTCGACAAGAGATAAATTTTATGGGTTCAACTGAATTTATCTATGAAAATATATATGCTAGCAAAAATAGTCCTAATCTTGTCTTGACATATGCAATGTGGGACTAAAAGTGAAATGAAATTAATGTGAAGGAAGCAAAATGTAGGTACCTATGTACTTCATCAACAACAGCTTGAGGATTAGAGGAGGCAAAGAGGGATGGGAGAAGGAGAAGGAAAGACAAGAGGAATAGTAAAGAAAGAGATAAAGTGCGTCCCATATTGTCTGTTGAGCTTTGTCTTTAGGAGAACAGAGGGAAAACAGAGAATTTGGGATGAGAAGAAAAGAGAGGGAAATGGAGGAGTTTATAAAGAGGGAAAAAATGGAGTAATTAGCGTTCATTAAACAAAAGGGGTGGGTCCCTTGTTCCTTCGTGATTACATGTTTTACGGAGATTCCTCTCTTACCTTAGGTAGAGAGAGGAGGACTATGGTAGTTTTTGTCCGTTAAGTAAGAATTCCTACCTCTTGTTAGCATATGATTAGTATATGTCAGTTAAACGTGTTTAAGTTATATGCTACAACAGGTAATGTGACATACTGATAATGTATATATATAATTAAGATAAATTATCTACTACAACACGTTGTAAAGAATTGATCCTGAGCTTAACTCAATTCTAAAAGTTAGCTTGTAGGGTGATGATTATCCAAGTTCATATAATAAGTCTATTTCCCATTTCATTACCGATGTGAGACTTTTAACACTCCCACGCACGCCCAAACCCCGTTAACTGGAGCGTAAATAATATAATTTGGGGGCCCAACATCGATGACAAAAAATTGGAATGAGTCTGACTCTGATGTCATGTAAAGAATGGATTTTGAGCATAATTCAATCCCAAAAGTTAGTTTGTAGGTGAGAATTGTCCAAGTCCATATAAGGAATTCATGTTTACATTTCATTATCGATGTGTGACTAAAAGAATGTAAGAAATAATCTCCTTGTGAAAGACATATATATACAAGTTACAAGGAAGATCCTCTTTCTATTCTACATAGGAATCCCTATTCTATTAGAATAATAACTTTACAATTATGGTAATATTACACTACTAATTAATGTACAAACCTAAGCCTAATATTTACCAAATATACAAAGGAAAGGGGCCCCACTCGGATGGGCCATTCTCGGCTGGGCCATATTGGCCGATATACTTTAACACACCTCATGATGCATGGCGGTCTTCAGACGAGAATGTCTCTAAAATCTTCAAAAAGGACTGAGGGAAGACCCTTTGTAAAGATGTCTGCAATTTGATATTTCGAAGGAACATGACAGACGCGAACTTGTCCTTTTGCTACCTTTTCTCGAACAAAGTGAATATACATCTCTATGTGTTTAGTACGCTGGTGCTGAACTGGATTACCAGAAAGGTAGATGACACTTATATTATCACAATACACCAAGGTAACTTTCTCAATGGGACAATGAAACTCTAAAAGAATATTCTGTAACCAACATAATTCAGAGACCACATTAGCTACCCCTCAATACTCGGCATCTGCACTTGAACGTGAAAGCATAGATTGACGCTTGGCAGACCATGAGACCAAGTTGTTACCCAAAAACATACAATATCCAGATGTAGACCATCTGGTGTCAGGACAACCACCCCAATCAGCATTTGTATATGAGATCAATGTAGACGTCGACGAAGGATATAAATGCAAACCATACTCAAGTGTTCCCTGAATGTACCTAAGAATGTGTTTGAGTGCATTCATATGTTCAACTCTGGATCATGAAGGAACAAACACACATGGTATACGACATATGTAATGTCTGGTCGCGTGAACGTCAGATACTGAAAGGCGCCTGCAAGACTACGATAGCTGGTCGGATCCTCATACGGAGAGCCAGCTGCAGCACCCAACTTGGATTTAGTATCAACTGGAGTAGAAGTGGACTTACAGGATGACATCCCAGCCCATTGATCTCTGCTGCATACTTTCTCTGTGATAAGAACAATCCACCTGCATGACGAGTTACAACAATCCCCAAAAAGTAATTTAAATGGCCCAAGTCCTTCATGACAAACTCAGAACTGAGCATTGTCATAATAAATTTGCACAAAGTATCAGAAGAGGCAGTCAAGATAAAATCATCAACATATAACAGAATATAAGTCATGGAAGATCCTCGACGATATACGAATAATGAATTATCAGACATGCTGTGAGAAAAACCCATAGTCGAAACAAAATTAGCAAACCTCTTATACCAAGCTCGTGGAGACTGCTTAAGCTCATACAAGGACTTCTTCAATAAACATACATGATTAGGATATCTAGTAACCCTAAATCCCAAAGCCTGATGCATATACAGTCTCATGAAGACCACCATTTAGGAAAACATTCTTCACATCTAGCTGATGAATGAGCCATGATTTCGAAAGAGCCAATCTGAGCACAGTACGAATGGTAGCCGGCTTGACCACTGGGCTAAATATCTCACCACAATCCACACCAACCTGCCGAGTCTTACCATCACCTACAAGTCTAGCCTTATGCCTTGCAAATGAACCATCAAAATTTTCCTTATGAACAAAAATCCACATTGACCGCATAATATTAACACCAGATGGATGGGGTACCAACTCCCACGTCTTATTATCAATAAGAGCATTATATTCCTCGATCATGGCAATTTTCCAATTAGGGTCATTTAAGGCAGACACATGATTACGGGGTAAGGGGGATTTAAAAATAGTAGAATTCAAATTGAAATGTGTTTTTGGCTTAAAAATATTCCGTTGAATACGAGTGACTAGACCAAGACTTTGGGCTGGATTGAGTGAATTTTGGGAAGTTTGTGAAATGTCGGAATTTCTCGTCGACGCCAGAACCACTGCCGGGCTCTCTGGATATTTGGCGCCGTGGCGCCTCTATGCAGGGTCTCGGCGCTTCCTCGCAGGAATTTCGGCGCCGTGGCACCTCAATGCAGGGCCGCGACGCTGAGGACGGGTTTAACGTATTTTCTGGCAAACCTGAAAAATGACGAAGAACATAGGGGGAGATATCATCATCCAAAAAATCATAAGAAGTACGTACGGGTTTTTATACTTTAGAAAAGAGAAATTGGGTTTCATCAAAGAGAACATGACGACTAATGATGATTCGTTTAGAGGACAAATCAAAATATTTATAACCACGGTGATTTGACGGAAAACCCAAGAATACACAAGGAGTAGAACGTGCCTGAAGTTTGTTGATTGTAGTGGATGGAAACAGTGGATAACATAAGCATCTGAAGACCCTAAGATGAGTGTAGGACGGAGTCTTATTGTATAACACTTTGAGAGGGGAGGAATATGTCAAACCTTTAGAGGGAAAAATATTTAGGAGATCGGTAGCCATTTGTAGTGCATGATGCCAAAATAATAGAGGAACGGAAGAATGAACTAATAAAGTGCAGACAAAATTATTAATGGTACGAATTTTTCGCTCAGCTTTTCCATTTTGTGAAGACGTCTGAGACAAGAAAAACGAATATTTATCCCATTGTTAGCACAAAACTCCCTAAATTCCCCATTATCATACTCTTTGCCATTATCACATTGAATGTTTTTTATTTTCCGTTCGAATTGCGTTCTTATGAAGGCTCTAAATTTTATGAAGATGGTTAAATTTTTTCGCAATTGAAAACGTCCATAAATATTTAGTATAGTAATCTAAGAATATAACATAATAACGATGACCCATATAACTGAGAACCGGAGATATCCATAAATCACTATGGATAATTTCAAATGGCATAGAAGTATTCGAATTTGAAGCTACAAATGGTAATTTAATAATCTTTCCCAAAACACAGGATTGACAAAGTGGAGTACTACGCGTACCCTTACAAGAAATATACTTATGTCTATTTAAAAAAGATAAAATAGACGACCTCATATGACCTAGACGAGCATGCCACAAGGAAGGAGCAAGAGCTGCAAAGGTGGATGACATAGCTTGACGCGAGATGATGAGACTTGGTGTGATTGGATTATACCTGTCAAACGGGATGAACCGGTCCGGACGGGTAGCCCCTTATCGGGTTTAACCGGTACTGGACTGGTTACCGGTCCGGTTCACCTGACTACCGGGCCAACGGTCCGGTTCATTACCGTATTTCAGGTCGGCCCGTGCGGGTCCGGATCTGAACTGGGACTATCGGTCCATTTTTTTTTTAATTTCTAGTATTTATTTTCTACAATGTAAACTAAATTCAATTTAAATATGTAATATAATAATATAATATATAATATAATTTTATATATTAAAATTGAAACTTTAAAGTTAACTTTCTATTTTATAGTTTATAACTTTACACTTTATAGTTTATTTTATACTTTATCTTTATTTTATACTTTATCTTTATTTTATACTTTATCTTTATTTTATAGTTTACTTTATAGTACTGTAATAATTATACTTTATAGTTTATAACTTTATATTGTAATTATACTTTTATTAATTTATTAGATTAGTAGATATAAGTTAACAAATAAGTAATAACAAATTAACAACTAAATAGATAGTAAAATTAAAACTAATGATAAGATGTAAACTTTTGAACTTTCACAATGTTAATAAGAGTACATAATGAAGTAATAATAATTTTATTTACATATTATGCATCATTCTTGCAAATTCTTCGTAATCTATAGGTTGATTGAATTGGTTATGCTCCATAGCCTCTAAATCTGGAGTATTAAATTCAGTCCCGCCTCCGCTCCCGCCTTCCAAAATATTGTCTATTTCTTCATCTTCCGGAGAATTAATGTCTCCACATCCTTGATTTCTTCTCTCTGATCTGATCCAATCCCTTAAGCAGACTAACACTTCTAATGTGCTTCCACCCAATGAGTGACGTGTGTCTCCTATTTGATCTCTTGCTTGGCTAAATGCACTTTCAGAAGCCACTGTTGAGATCGACACATTAAGAACATCTCGGATCATCGCTGCAAGTACCGGGAATTGCCTTTTGTTATCCTGCCACCATTGTAAATGGTCAAAACTTTTCTTCGGTTCCGCTGACTTTTGCAAAAAAAAATTGCATCTCATCGCAAGATCGACTTGTGGTTGCTTGTGTTGTAAAAGTGCTTCATATGTCTAAATATTCTTCATCGTCATCTTCATTGAATGATTTGAATCCTGAAGGTGTAGACACATAAGCAGAACTAGAAGGAATATTAGTATCAGAGTTGTTGTTATCATGTAATGTAACATAATATTCATATAATGTAGTTAAATTAGTATCAAGTGTACTTATGCAATCAAATGAAGATTGAGTTTCTGTTGCACTTACTTCCATATAAGTATATAAACTACATATTAAATTATGACAATCTACTTTTTTAATAGAAGGATTTAAGACTGCACCAATACAATAAATATCAGGAATAGGGAAAAAATATTTTAAATTTTTTTCAAATATAAGTGTAACTGCATCTTTATATTTCACATTTGATTTTAAATCATAAAGTAAATATGAAATTTCAGCTATATGAGCTAAAACATTACAAACTGTTGGGTAATAAGATCTTGAAAATTCAACAGTAGCAGTGTAAAATTTACGTAAATTTTTTAAAAGTTCATCAATTGATTTCCAATGCTTGTCGGTTAACATATACATCATGTTCTTACAATGCGCATTTGCAACATGTGTTATGGGGTCTTTATACTTATAACATTCTTTTAACAATAAATAAGTATAATTCCACCGTGTAATAATCTCTTATGACATGAATTTAGGTCTCAAATTAAATTGTTTACATTTTTCTTTAAATTCTATAATTCTATTTTTCCTATTATTACCCTGAATAACTCCAACAGCTCTTTTGACAAGTTTTATTTCAGGTGCAAATAAATCAAGACCACTTTTAACAATTAAATTATAAATATGACAAGTACAACGAACATGAAATATACGAGGAAGTGGTGGTTGTACTTCCACTTTTAAAAGATCTACAACAACAATATTATTAGATGCATTATCGAATGATACACAAAGTATTTTATTATAAAGATTATATTTTTGGGCATAAGAACAAATAGTTTCGCTTATATATTTTCCAGTATGACTTTGATCTTCGTCATACACAAAAACAATAATACATTTTTCTATTCTAAAATTTTCATCAATCCAATGACAAGTAATTGTTAAATAATCATAACCGTTTAAAACATGTCCAATGTCTGAAGTAAAACTAACTAGGCATAGAAGGTTAGCAAACAAATATTGCAAAAAAATAACATAATCATTATGAAGTCTAAAAATATCGGCTCTAGTTGTACTACGAGGAACACCTTTAAAAATGTTACACCCCGTAAGTCCAGGACATGTTTAAGAGAATGTACGTAAGGAACACAAGACTTGAAAAGGGTACGAAAAGAAGAATTGTTTTTCCGACGGAAAATCTTCCGAACGTCGGAAAGGAGGAATGTTCGTTGGTGAGAATTAGATTCTCAAAATGCATTAATTGAAGAGTATGGAACTTATTATCATTATGGAAATTTATTTTTACGGAATTGGTCACGTGGGGCCCATCCAAGGAATTTTACGTTTTGTGGGACCCACGAGGGTTACAGAATTTTATGGACGAATGGGAGGGCGACACGTGGCACCCCCCCACATTGGTCTTGGACGAAATTGAAGCAAGGGTAAAATGGTCATTTGACCAATGTATAGATGACAAAGTCTTGCTAATTAAGAGCTTGATATTGTTGACTAAGTCCAAGGGCCACTTGGCTTGATCTCTTCCCTCCAAACTTTACAAGTGTTATAATCTAGACCCTCCAATGTATTATATAAGCACACTAGTAGCAAGACAAGTCTTCCAACACTTAGAAAATTTCACAACATTCTTGTTCATTGTAGTGTGCTCTCGGTTTTGAGCATTTTCCACACAAAATAATTTGCAAATGTGGATCATAATTCACAAGACTTTAACCCAAGGTTCCTAAGGGTATTGTAAGGATATCTCAATAGAAAGATCCCGGAAAAACCGCATTTTTACGTTAGTCGCAAGGCGGAAACTCAAAGTGTTCTTCAACTTTGAAGTTGGAAATAGAAGAGGAGTTTTTCACAAGCTTCTAAGGGTTGCAAATAGCGGATTGGAACGTCAAGAAAAGGAGTTGGAGTTGCTAAGGATCGACTTAGGGTTTTGGATCATTTTGAGCTTAAGGAGGTAATAATCTCCGTCTTGCTATTATAATTCAAGATTTCATGTTGTAGTAGTTAGAAATGATCATGTGGATTATATTATGAAGAATGATATGTGTTATGAAATATTTGGATGGAATCCGAAAGTTGCATGATTTAGCCTTTAAGTTTGTAATTCAATTTAGTTACTAGTTTAGTCGTCGCATGTTATCTAAAGAATTGATTAAGGTGGTTATAATTGCTAAGTTATTTATGACTATATAACATGTTAGACCTAAGAAGTTGGATTGAAATAGAATTGGAAAAGACTTTGTGTTATTGAATAAGTTAGCCGAGAATGACCTTGATTAAGGACTTAGTTGGTATAAATTGTGGGGCGGAATTTTACACGTATTGTAAGGCGTGTAATCCCCTTTGATTTGGTTGTTGATTGAGCCTTAAATGTGGCGTGTTTGGTTATTGAATTCGGTCTTGAAAAAGGTGGCAAAGTATGTAGAAACAAAGGAAGTGTTGTCCGATTTTCCGTAGAATTTAGTGACTTTGCACTTAGAATATTCTACGTTTGAAGCTAAAGGTTTAATGGACGTATTAAGGTCATTATAGGTTGAAGTACTAAGTATAGCGAATTCTACTTGAAGGATGGAATAACTATCAAGGTTGAGGTACTTTGGAGCATTTTGCTATTTGTCGATAATCGTCGCGAGGTATGTGAACCTCTTCCTTCTTTTGACATGATTCTATGTATGGAATATACATGTGGTACTATTTCATGATTCCTTCTACTCTTAGAAGTTACGAGGTATGTATGTTGATTACTCTACGTAAAGGTTATGTCTAAGTTATCCTAAGTTCTTACCAAGTCTTATGGGGGATGTTGGTAAGAGTCGTTAGGAGGTATTTGGAGCCAAGTTGACTTGGTTAAGTTACGACACAAATGAGAATAAGTATCGAACAAGCCACTGCAGCGGTAATAAAGGAAAATGTAATGACAATCAATTAAGTTAAAAATGAGTAGAATTCTCCATCTGCATAGAAGCTAAGATAAGACAAAATTTTATTACATTTTCTAGATCATGGCTACTTGATTAAGATCGTTATAAATAAGTATAACTTATTCACAACGCACCAAAGTATATGTTACTTAATTTATAAGAATTTACGTATGAAGTTTTAAGACTATGAACCTCAATTTTTTTAAAAGGTTAAGGGACTTTATTTTTCAAATTATGGGACTTGATTCTTAAAGGAAGAAATGAATTGATTTAAAAGTATAGAATACTTGATTTGGAAAGTATTGATTTCTTGTCATTCTAAAGTTAAGAAACTTGTTTTCTTAAAAGTTAAGAGACTTGAAGTATTTTGAAAGCTATGTGATTTGATTTGAAAGTATAAGTCTCTCGGTTATAAAAGGGAATGAATTTGTCTAAGACATAAAGAGTTATAACAGCTTTATGGGAAGTTGGTTATAACAAATTTATGGAAGATTAAAAGAATGGTTTTCTTCAGTAATGTAAGCAAAGAAATGATTTGAAATAAAGAAGGGCAAATTGTTTTAAAGGTACCAATTGCTTAAGGTTTTAAAGAAAGAAGTCACTTGATTTAGAAGCCTGTAAATGTATTTCTAAAAGGTATTGTGACTTGTCTTGAAAAGTAGATATGACTTGATACTACGGTTATTAGTATCTTGGAAGTTTTATTTGAAAAAGAGTCATTCTAAAGGAGTAGAGGTACGTAATACGTTGGGTTAAATTCCCGGATTTTATAATAACATTATCGCGTCCCAGAAATGGGTCGGGCAGTATACCTTTATGGGCAGACTATATGACATTATCGCGTTCGTAAATGGGCGGCGGATACCTTTATGGGCGACTATATGACATTATCGCGTCCTGAAATGGGCGGACAAGATACCTTTATGGGCGGACTATATGACATTATCGCGTCCCGAAATGGGTCAGCAGATACCTTTATGGGCGGACTATATGACATTATCGCGTCCCGAAATGGGCCGGCAAGATACCTTTATGGGCGCACTATATGACATTATCGCGTCCGAAATGGGCCGGCAGATACCTTTATGGGCGACTATATGACATTATCACGCCCCGTGAATGGGCCGCGTTATACCTCTACGGGCGGACTTATGTGACTTTATCGCGTCCCGTTGGGCCGGCAAGATAGCGTCCTCCATAAAGGGTCGGTTTATGTTATGCAAGGTAATTAAGTTATATGGTAATGAACTTGACGGTTTTTCCTAAGCATGTACGTAAGAATGTGAATATAACTTTTATGTAAAAATGGGAAAAGATAATAAGGTACGATTAAGTTCACGAGATGGTTGATGCGCGAAAAGATGCACACACTTTAACGCAAGTGCACGTTATCGTGACAAGTAATATAGTCTTGGTAAGACCGAATATCGTCCACAAGGATTAGTGTTCAAGTACCAACTATCTATCTTTTGGTATCTATTTGGTAACCGATATTTGATTTTGTGGTTTATAACTAACAATTATAAAAGCTAATTAACTATAGGTTTACTTCAGTTGTGATGGGAATAGGGCTTCCATGTCTCCTCAACTATCCGCTTATGTTATTTATTAATGCAATTGAATTATGGTTTCCTCTCTCGGAGCTAGCAGGTTTACGAAATCGTTTTATATTCCCGTTAAGGATATATAAACACTCAACCCCAGTATTGCTCCTTTCTACCTTTCGGTGATAAAGATGACTCTATAGGAGGATTAAGAACAAAAACCTAGTTAACCGTCACGCACCATGCGTAAAATTAGGGTTTTTAAGCCTCTCATTAACGCTACATAAATAATTGAGGTATTTTCATCCCCAATCCAAAATATGTCTACCCAACTTACAACATATTCACAACCTCCTCCTTTCGAAGTTTGATTAGAAATCATATAAATAATGATAATTAGTGATCAATTAATTACCAAGCATTCAAAGTAATTATTGGATAAATCTCAACAAGAAGAAGAATAACCATAACATGCATCAATTCATAACATAAGTTTCTAGTGAATCAACATGGAAAGCCCTATAAAAGAATTAGTTCCTAGTCATTGACATGACAAGAACTAATTCAAGGTTCATCATACAAAACAGAAATAAAATAAAATAAAAAGGAAAGAAATTACTAGATTATGGTCTCCAATCTTCAATCCAAGAAACCTTGTGTTGTGCAAGAAAGGGAACCCTTAAAAACTGCCTAGGGTTCTCCTTTTATAGGCTGAAAACCGCCTCAACCTTTTCCCTTCGGGCTGGCCTGCACTGCGTCTTTTCCGATTTTCCGCGTCGGCGGAACCTGCAGATTGGATGATTTGGCGCCGCGGCCCTGATCTCTGCTATCTGAGGGCGCCGCGGCGCTGCAACTTCTGCGGTATTTCTGGACATTGGGCGCCGCGGCCCTGCTACTGTTGGCATGAGGCGCCGCGGCGCTGACCTGCGATTCTGCCTCGTTCGCCACTTTCTCTGCTTTTAGCTCTGGAACCTCCACTTTTGCCCTCTTTTAGCTCCTTTTCCGCCATTGGGCCATTTTAACCACTTTGACTCAAAAGAAAGAAAATCTATCCTAATACGACACTTATTTATACAGAAAGGAACAAAAGACTAACTAAAACTGACTCAAAAAGTGTATATAAAATACACCGATCAATGGTAATGACACGGTAGGATCTGGTATTTACCTTTTTTTTATACTTGCACGTGTCATTCTTTTGTACAGTTATGATTTGTTTACTGTACCTTATTTTCCGTTCCATATTCTGCACTGTTATGATCGACTTCTTCGAGGTCGTTCATGTCCGCAGGTTTAGGTACACAGTTGTGGATCCGCGAGCTTCGGATCCTGGTTCAGCATTTTGAGATGTCTCCAATGTTCCGGAGTTGTCATGGCTATGTATATTCAGGGGTACAGCGGGGCCTTGTCCCGTCATAGTATTTGTTCAAATCTTAGAGGTCTGTATTCATCCGTAGTTCGGATCAAGCAGAGTTGTTTTTACATTGTTAAATGTAGAGACTTTTCGTAATTTTTATGTTATGGCAGCCTTTTCGGCTTGGCCTTGGTTTAAAAAAAAGTGTTATTTATCTTCCGCAGTTTATTATGTTGTATGATTAGAAGGGTGCCCAGGTAGGGCACCAGTCGCGGCCCGGGGTCGGGTCGTGACAAAAAAAAGATTATATATTCTTTGAATATATGTAATTAAATATGAAGAAGAAGCAAAAGAAAAGGGTAAACAACCTCCGACAATCATTTTTGCTAATTCAATGCATTCCTTTTTGGATCGTACTTAGCCACCCCCCAGTTAATGGATTAAGTTGTTGACCGGGTTCTAAATCAGAGACAGTATTCCATTGTGCCGTATGATCGTTTTTTATATGTCTACCTATAGTGTTCGTCCCCCCGTCACCACCCCATGTCTTATGTTTATAAGTTCTCCCACAAATATTACATCTAACTCTATCAGTGCTCACAACTTTATCATAAAAGAGACACACTTTACTCTTTTTTTTCTTACTTCTGATTCTGGTAAAGGAGGTCTACGACTACCACTAGCAGTACCAACATTGACAGAAGGAACACTAGTAGGTGTAGGAGGTTCATTTTCTTCAATTTCAACAATATTATCTAATTGAACGTTATCATATTCATTATCTTCTATTCCAAAATCTTCTTGCATTTGATCATAATCTATATTTTGATTAGATGATGAAGAACCTATAGATTTTTTAAGGGTAAAAATGTAATTAAAAAAAATAATAAACAAAACAAAAAAAAAACAAAAAAACAATCGAAATGACCGTTGGCACCCCCCCACCCCCACCCCCACCCCCTCCCCAACGGTAACATTACCGTTGCAATTTTTTTTTAAAATTTTTGTGTTACCGATCCGGTCCGGACCGATAATGTAACAGGTTTCCGTTACCGGGTTTAACCGGTTCGGGCCTTACCGGGTTTTTATATAACCCGTGCGGATTGGGGGCCAACCCAACGCCCAACCAGGTAAGCCCTTAACGGTCCGGTCCGGACCGGATTTTCTACCGGGTCAACCGATCTGGTTCCGGGTCAACCCGGACCGTTAGACAGGTTTAGATTGGATAGAGGTCCCCCAACTGTTACACCTCATGAGATGACTCTCCGTTTTGAAATTCTTTACAGAAAATCCAAATGGATCAAAATTAATAGAAACTCATTTATTAGTTGTGAATTTACGGACATATACCAAATTTTTAATTAATTTTGGGGCATGAAGGATTTTTTTCAGGACAAGTGGTGGATGAGGAGGGGACAAAGTTGTATAACCATAACCCTTAATTGGAATAGAATTGCCATTACCAACAGTAATACCACAATTAGTGCTCAAATTGGAATAATACGAGAGAGTACCTTGATCGGATGTCATGTGGGTAGTGGCGCCGGTGTCCATGTACCAATTAGGGTCCGGTTGAGTCAAGTCAAGCGTGTGCATCGCTGCTTCAATGTCGGTCTGAGTGTACCCCACTGCGTGGTGGGCCTGATGGGGGTGAGGCCCAAGTATACTGGACTGCTGAGACTGCCCATACGCTGGTTTTTACCTTAGAGTATGGACTGGGGAGAAGCTGGGCCGCGGTGCGTGTACGGGCTGATATTGAGGCGTCGCGGCGCTGTAAGGCTGAGCCGCCGCGACTTGCGGCGCTGGGACCCACTGCCACTGACCAGAGGGCCCCTGTGGGTTCCAAGATTGTTGTTGTTGCTGCTGCTGACAGTTGCCCCCGTTGTTGCCGCCACAATTTTTGTCATTATTCTTCCGATTTTGGCCTTTCTTACCACCCCCGTTGTTGTGATTTTGGGTCACGTTGGTTGGGTTGAAAGAAGAAAAATTGGAAGCAGTTATCATACCGATAGGACTGGCCCCAATCGCCATTTTTTTAGCTAATCCGGCTTCTTCCAAAGTAAGCATAGAACGGGCTTAATAAAATCCTGGCAGGGGGTTACTCTGACGAATAATTGAACAACACCGCTATAGGCCTTTGACAGACCTGCAACCATCTGAAGAACTAGACAACTATTAGAGATAGGAGAACCTACGTTGCTGAGTTAGTCTGCCAAGTCCTTGAGGCGTTTTCAATAAGAAGAAACGTTTTGAAAATTCACCATGGCCACATGTGAAAATTCCTGCTCAAGGATACCGATCTGAGAATGACTGTTATCTTGGAAGATATCTCGCAATCGATCCTACGCTGCCATAGCTGTGGAGTTTAGTTCCATAATCGTCTGCAAAAGGTCCAAGGAAATAGTGGCGTAAATCCGCTGAAGAACCTTGGAATCAAGCATGTCCCATAATTCTGGGTCTGCTTCTTTAGTGAGCACAATAGATCTAGACGTCTTATCACCCTCTTTTGAAGGAGTAGGAGGGATGATGTGGTGAAGAACTTTATGTGCTTTAACATGAATCTTGAATAACTCTTCTCACGTTCCATATTGGACGTTTTCAAGATCAAGAACAATAGGGTTGACACTCTTGATGTTAGAAGCTGAGAGGGCGGGATGACAATTGTTCTTATCAGCCATAGGGAATAGAACAACAAGATTCGGAGAAGGGAATTTGGGAGAGAGGATTTTGGAAGAGAAGATACTCGATTTTGTTAAAAAGGAAGAACACAAAAATCGAGAATTTGAGGATCCAAAAATCCGAAAAAGAGAAGAAATTTTGAGGAGCGGAAGCGAGGTAAAGAGAACCTAGACTCTTGATACCATGAAAGAATGTAAGAAATAATCCCATTGATTATTCTCATTAATGAAAGGCATATATATACAAGTTACAATGAAAATCCTCTTTCTATTCTACCTAGGAATCTCTATTCTATAAGAATACTAACTTTACAATTATGGTAATATTACACTACTAATTAAGATATAAACCTAAATCTAATATTTTCCAAATATACAAAGGAAAGGGCCTCCATTCGAATGGGTCATTCTCGGCTGGGCCATATTGGCCGATATACTTTAACAGTGACACTTAACAATAATGATATAAAAATTTCTTACATTGACATATATATAGTTTAAACTCTTCATGAAAGTATTCTTTCCCTGTCTTAAAAAAAAGTTTCCACTTTGAGTGCCATGCTCATGCACTTTCAATTTTTCTAAATCTAGACATTCATTCCTAAATATCATTTAAATGAAATTTTACATATACAAAATACAATTAGAAGTTTTTAAAGTTATAAAAAGATTATTTCAGTATATAGAAGTGAACTAAATATTTATTTTACCGGATGTTGAGATAATGTCATTTTCTTAAAATAAAAGAAAGCATATAATTTTATGTAACAAATTTAAAGAAAAGGAAATTAGTTCGCCATAGCACATATATTAGTTCCTTTCCCGCATGCAAGTTACCAGGGGCGAAGCCAGAATTCCGGACTAGGGGAGCTTATTTATATTTAAGGAATAGTCCGGGCTAGGGAGAGCCTATTTTGGTCTAGGGGGAGCTTATTTTGGTCCAGTTGTCCACACTTTAAAAGAAGAAGTGTAAAGAATTGAGGACTCTATTGTGATATCATGAATATTACTAGTAGTATACTAAGAAAAACTTAAATTTGAGGGGAAGTTGTCCACACTTTAAAGAAGAAGTGTAAAGAATTACGGACTCTATTGTAATATAATGAATATTACTAGTAGTATACTAGGAAAAACTTAAATTTGAGGAGAAGTTCGGGTCCCCTCGTTACATGGTGGCTTCGCCCATGCAAGTTACTATATATTATACAAATCAAAATCAAAATCATTTGCAATTTCTATGTCATGGAATAATGTGTAGAAATAATTAAGGGCAGCATGCATACATAGTTAATCGTCCCCGTCCTCCATTATAAATTATAATATTCCAACAGATGCATTTTATAAGATAACCATGTCGATCCATGCGAACTCAGCATAACTTTTGCTTATGATTGGATCGTATTCCTCAATGAAGGAAAAATAAAGTAAAATCTAATATTACCCAAGAAATTGCCCCTATTTGTGTGGACAGAGGGAGAATAGTTTCAATTTATAACTACAGAATATGTTCCAGTTCTTCATATGGTGTTACGACGAGAGAAAATAATAACAATTGTACTATACAGTGTTTTAAGAGGTGGGGCGCGAGTCGAGACGTTTTATGCAGCACGAGACAAGGCGTAAGTCCCGAGACACGCCCGCGTAAGCCTCATGATCTACGAGCGTATATCTCATGTATCTTTAATTTTATATTTTTAATACTAAAAATAAGCAAAAGTAAAATTTTCATTAAAATACTGCAAATAAATTCAAATAAATCACCGATAATATAAAGAAATTATTATAATTATTACTCCCTCTGTTCAATTTATATGACACATTTTTCTTTTTAGTCGGTCCAAAAAAGAATGACACGTTTCCTTATTTGACAATAATTTAACTTTAAATTTTATCTTTTACGCTTAACGAGATGATCTATGACCACATAAATATCTTTGACTTATTTTAGACCACACGTTTCAAAAGTCTTCATTTATTTCTTAAATTTTGTGTCCAGTCAAACTACATCATATAAATTGGGATGGAGGAAATATATGAGAAATGTAACGGCATAAAAAATGATACTCTGTAGTAGCCTAGTTAACCTTTTCATCCACTTCATCATCTATTAGTTATTTTCATACATGTCTAACGGCGGTCGGACCAGTAACCCCTAGGGTTTAACTTGCTCCGGACGATTCTGGTCGATCACTGACTACGTGCCAACCGATCCGGTTCATTACCGATTCGGCGTCGGCCCGTGGTCCGGTTCGAGCCAACTATGATCGACTTTTTTAAATTTCTATTATTTATTTTCTATAATGTAAACTAAATTCAATTTAAATATGCAATATAATAATATAATATATAATATAGTTTTATATATTAAAATTGAAACTTTAAAGTTAACTTTCTATTTTATAGTTTATAACTTTATATTTTATAGTTTATAGTTTATAACTTTATACTTTATCTTTATTTTATAGTTTACTTTATAGTACTGTTATAGTTATACTTTATAGTTTATGATTTTATATTATAATTATACTTTTATTAATTTATTAGATTAGTAGATATAAGTTAACAAATAAGTAATAACAGATTAACAACTAAATAGATAGTAAAATTAAAATTAATAATAAGATGTAAACTTTTGAACTTTCATAATGATAATAAGAGTACGTAATGAAGTAATAATAATTTTATTTACATATTATGCATCTTTCTTGCAAGTTCTTCGTAATCTATAGGTTGATTGAATTGGTTATGCTCCATAGCCTCTAAATCTGGAGTATTAATTCGATCCGCCTCGCTCCCGCTTCCAAAATATTGTCTATTTCTTCATCTTCGGAGAATTAACGCGTCTCACATCCTTGATTTCTTCTCTGCGATGCGATCCGATCCTTGCAGACTAACACTTCTAATGTGCTTTCACCCAATGAGTGAAGTGTGTCTCCTATTTGATCTCGTGCTTGGCTAAATGCACTTTCAGAAGCCACTGTTGAGATCGACACATTAAGAACATCTCGGGCCATCGCTGCAAGTACCGGGAATTGCCTTTTGTTATCCTGCCACCATTGTAAAGGGTCAAAACTTTTCTTCGGCTCCGCTGGCTTTTGCAAATAAAATTGCATCTCATCGCAAGATCGACTTGTGGTTGCTTGTGTTGTAAAAGTGCTCCATATGTCTAAAGATTCTTCATCGTCATCTTAATTGAATGATTTGAATCCTGAAGGTGTAGACACATAAGCAGAACTAGAAGGAATATTAGTATCAGAGTTGTTGTTATCATGTAATGTAGCATAATATTCATATAATGTAGTTAAATTAATATCAAGTTTACTTATGCAATCAAATGAAGACGGAATTTCTGTTGCACCTACTTTCATATAAGTATATAAACTACATATTAAATTATGACAATCTACTTTTTTAATAGAAGGATTTAAGACTGCACCAATACAATAAATATCAGGAATAGGGAAAAAATATTTTTTAAATTTTTCAAACATAAGTGTAATTGCATCTTTATATTTCACATTTGATTTTAAACCATAAAGTAAATATGAAATTTCAGCTATATGAGCTAAAGCATTACAAACTGTTGGGTAATAAGATCCTGAAAATTCAACAATAGCAGTGTAAAATTTACGTAAAGATTTAAAAGTTCACCAATTGATTTCCAATGTTCGTCGGTTAACATATACATCACGTTCTTACAATGCGCATTTGCAACATGTGTTATGGGGTCTTTATACTTATAACATTCTTTTAACAATAAATAAGTATAATTCCACCGTGTAATAATCTCATCTGGCATGAATTTAGGTCTCAAATTAAATTGTTTACATTTTTCTTTAATTTTATAATTCTATTTTTCCTATTATTACCCTGAATAACTCCAACAGCTCTTTTGACAAGTTTTATTTCCGGTGAAAATAAATCAAGACCACTTTTAACAATTAAATTATAAATATGACAAGCACAACGAACATGAAATATATGAGGAAGTGGTGGTTGTACTTCCGCTTTTAAAAGATATACAACAGCAGTATTATTAGATGCATTATCGAATGATACACAAAGTATTTTATTATAAAGATTATATTTTTGGGCATAAGAACAAATAGTTTCGCTTATATATTTTCTAGTATGACTTTGATTCTCGTCATACGCAAAAGCAATAATACGTTTTTCCATTATAAAATTTTCATCAATCCAATGGTAAGTAATTGTTAAATAATCATAACCGTTTAAAGCATGTCTAATGTCTGAAGTAAAACTAACTAGGCATGGAAGGTTATCAAACAAATATTGCAAAAAAATAACATAATCATTATGAAGTCTAAAAATATCGGCTCTAGTAGTACTACGAGGAACACCTTTAAAAAAAGGATTATATACTATTTGAATATATGTAATTAAATATGAAGAAGAAGCAAAAGAAAAAGGTAAACAACCTCCGACAATCATTTTTGCTAATTCAATGCGATCCTTTTTGGGTTGTACTTAGCCAACCCCCCAGTTAATGGATTAAGTTGTTGTTGACCGAGTTCTAAATCAGAGACAACATTTCATTGTGTCGTATGATCGTTTTTTATATGTCTACCTATAGTGTCCGTCCCCCCGTCACCACCTCCTGTCTTATGTTTATAAGTTCTCCCACAAATATTACATCTAACTCTATCAGTACCCACAATTTTATCATAAAAGTGCCACACTTTACTCCTTTTTTTCTTACTACTGGTTCTGATAAAGGAGGTCTACGACTACGACTACGACTACCACTAGCAGTACCAACATTGACAGAAGGAACACTAGTAGGTGTATGAGGTTCATTTTCTTCAAATTCAACAATATTATCTAATTGAACGTTATCATATTCATTATCTTCTATTCCAAAATCTTCTTGCATTTGATCATAATCTATATTTTGATTAGATGATGAAGAACCTATATATTTTTTACCCCTTGAACTAGATTTACGGTGCAGTCCCGACGCAATTCCCATTAGCAAAGACATTATAAAATATTTAAATAATCAACAAATAAATATGACAATTTAATAAAATAATTAGAGAATGAAACAAGTGTATCAAACTTCGGGATTCAGAATTCAATTGAAACTCGAAGCTCGAAGTCTTGCGTCTTGCTACTTTGAAAACTAATAATAATAATAACTTGAAAATTGATAATAAAGATAATTAAGAGAGTATGAGAAATTGAGAATTGAAAGAATTGTTGTGTGATAAAAAAGAAAAAAATATAGAGAATTTATAGATTTTTAAAGGGTTAAAATGTAATTAAAAAAAATAATTAAAAAAAAAAACGATCGAAATGACCGTTGGCACCCCCACCCAGCCCCACGGCCCCACCCCCTCCTCAACGGTAACATTACCGTTACCTTTTTTTTTTAAAAAAAATCGTGTTCTGGTCGGTTGAATGGTTAACGATAATATGCTTGGATCTAAGGTCTAACCGTCCGCCTTCCGGGTTTTAACATAACCCGGGCGGGTTGGGGTTGGGTGCCAACCCAACCCCCAACCCGGTAAGCCCTTAACGGTCGATGCGGACCGATTTCTCTTAGTCAACGGTCCGGTCCGGATCAACCCGGACCGTTAGACATGTTTATTTTCACCCTCAACTAATATTTGCAATGATTTTTATTTATATATTTTAAGGAAGGAGAAGGATGAAAAGTGTAATAGCAACAATAAAAACGGAAAAAGTTAATTCAACAACATAGTGCTACAAAATCTCTATCCTACCAATTTCAGACATAAACTTTTAAAATTTTATTTAGACTAATGTTATTTATATATTTAGGAAAAATCACTACAACATGATAACATAAAGTATAAATATCATTACATCAATAATAAAAATTATAATCTATAACAAATATAATTTATTTTTAAAAAAATCAAATTTAACGCCTAGGCATATGCTTTTACGCCCGGAGCTTATGTTTTCGCGCCCATGAATTATGCCCCAAATTCTAGGACGTACGCTATGGATCTACGCCTTTCATATGTGTCCGAAACAATTTTGGTATGCCCCGCCCGGGGCTCGCCCCGGTACTCACCCCGAAAACACCTCTGGAAACACGAATACTATACATTTGTTTTTTTTGTTGCTTGTTTTTCTCTCCCTCCGTCTCAAACTATTTGTTTTTTTTTAGTTTACACGCACCTTAAAATTATTAATTAGTAAGATGTTTTGACCTACTTTATTTCTATTTATGTCTAAGTTATAATTTCTCCATTAAACATTTATTTTATTTACGTGTCAATCTTCATTAATGATAAAGGGTAAAATGAAAAAAATAATTAATTATACTTTGAAAATCTAAAATGACAAATATTTTGAAATAATTATTTATAATAACCATGACAAATAATTTGAGACGGCGGAAATAGTTTTTAGCCCAAAATGTTTCCATCAGTGATAGAAAAATGGACCAGCTGTGTATATAACAAATGTCACCGACCCTAATTATTGTCACTATGGGCTTTAGCCGCAAATATTTTGTTTCCATTTAATTTTGGGTCCTGCCTTACAAATTTTCTTTGTTGTTCTATTTAATTCGTTCAAAGTTCAAAGTTTGATATGTTATTGTCTGTCTGAGCGGAAAAAAGCCGGATGCTGAGATTGAATCTGAAGTCGATGAACAGCTGCCGAGAAAGTTCATTTGTGAAAATATTTATATATTGATACGAAGAAGGCACATGTAACACATTAACGTGACCTATAGCCTCATATCTAAACAAAAGTTATGCACCAACTTCACGCCCCACTAACCCTTCTGTTAAAGCTTGTTGATCGTTTCAGAGACATTATAATGCATTAATTAATATTTTGTAATTACATTATTTAAATGCGAAGACAACAGGGGTACATAAGAGAAACTTACGGAGAGCCCTCCTGTTTGATTCGCCACCCTAAAAAGGGTATCTCTCACTTTTATGATTCTTCAACAACCTCGTCTTTCTAAATTCTATAAACACCATCTCGGCCAACCCCACTAATATAATTTTTTTGATGCCATATCTACCGAAAATAGGCAATATACACTATGTATACGGCTGATATACCTTCTCTGCCTCTCTACCGCGATATACACCTTATATATATATATATATATCCAAAACCCCTCTCTTTCTTATAGATTTATCGGTAGTCCTAATGGCGTCACCCGCGACCCACACAACTTCTCCTGCTTCCGCTTCCTCAACACCCAATAATTATCCGACTTGGGCTGGCCCAGGGTAGTGGCCAACCTGCACACTGGCCTCGGCGTCTTACCCGTCTGACCCGGCGGTGGTCGATATCAGCGACAGCCCAAGATTTTGGGCCACTCCCTAGGCTCACGCCAGGCTCCGGTTTCAGCCCAGCAGACCCATGTAGTGACGACCCAGCATCAACAGGCCTTCAGCACATTAAAACGCCAACAACCCGAAGAAAGTTGATTTATGGATACGGGTGTCATATCTCACCTCACGAACAATTTGGTAATCTTCCTCACCTGCGCAATCTAAATACTCCTCAATTTATTATGGTCGGAAATGGTCATCACATTCCAATACAAGGGCTTGGCCACACACTAACTCCACCACCGCATCCCCACTTCTCCCTTAATAACGTCCTATATGCCCCTAACATTATCAAGAACCTAATCTCTTTCAGAAAATTTGTCACCGACAATTCTGTATTCCTTAATTTTAACTCATTTGGTTTTTCTATAACGGACCTACGTACGGAGAAACTTCTTACAAGATGCAATAGTGAGGGGGATCTTTATCCTTTCCTATCCACGTCCACTGTCAGTGTCAATCCTCCCACATCTCTAGCTGTGATCTCATCCTCAACATGACATAGTAGACTTAGACATCCCGGAGCCCATTTTTTTATGTTCTTAGAAACCAAAAGTTAATCCAATATAATAAAGGGAACCTTGCCTATAGTTACTTCTCTTGTCATCTAGGTAAATATGTTAGACTTTGTTTTACGTCTTCTCGAGTATTACTTTCTCTCTTTGATATTATTCATGCAGATTTATGGACATCCATTATAACCAACAACCTATGTCATAAATATTATTTGATATTTTTGGATGACTTCTCTCACTTCCTTTGGGTCTATCCGCTTAAACTTAAGTCTCAATTCTACTCAAAATTTCTTGAATTTCGTATATTGGTTAAAACACAATTTGAAAAAGACATCAAAATATTTCAATGTGATAATGGTAGTAAGTTCAATAACTCCCACTTTCATAATTTTTGTGTGGCTAATGGCATGGTTTTCCGTTTCTCTTGCCCCATACTTCCCCTCAAAATGGTAAAGCCGAAAGAATTCTCCGCACCATTAACAATATGATTTGTACCCTTCTTTTTCATGCATCTCTTCCCCTATCTTTTGGGTTTATGCATTAAAAATGGTAGAACACATTCTTAACATTATACCTACCCATACGATTCAAAATCGGACACCCACCAAAATTCTCTTCTGACGGATCACTTCCTATGATCACCTTCGAATTTTCGGTTGTCTTTGTTACCCAAATCTGGCATCCACGCCCCCTCACAAATTAGCACCTCGCTCTACTCCGTGCGTCTTCCTCAGTTTTCTGTCAAATCTTAGGGGATACTTATGCTATGAGATATCCACAAACAAAATCTTAATTTTCACGCTATATCATGTTTGTATCTCACACCATGTCACATTTGTTGAGCACGTCTTCTCGTTCGACAACATACAAAAATTTTTGAGTCACTGATTATGGTTTCCTTGATGACTCGGACACCTCCCATCTACTCCAAAATGTGCTACAGCATCCGCAACCTTCAGCCGTCCGAACACCCATCCCGCCACAGCCACCACACCACCCGCCACCGTCTGCCTCTCCTCTCCCCCCACCGCCTCCACCATCTGCCTCTCCCTCGCCAATATCTGATCCCTAAGTATATCCAACTACCACATAATATACCGCCACTCTGCCCCTGACCCGCATACCCCTGAATCATCCCGCAACCCACTGCCCACCCCCATACCACACTGCTAAAACCCACTGAACCCCTCCCCACCACTATCATTGCCCCACGACCCGAGACCCACTGCCCTGCCCCTGTACCCACATACCAAATGGAAACTCATGCCAAATATGAGATTTCCAAACTCAAAGTCCAATTTAATCTATCCAGAAAATCCATATTATCAATACCTAAAAACCCAAAACTAGCCAAACTCGACCTGAATTAGAATGCGACCATGCATGAGGAGTTTGATGTGCTTGCAACTCAGCGCACGTGGGATATTGTTCCGAGGCCAGAGGGGGTGAATGTGATTCATTGTATGTGGCTCTTTCGTTATAATTTTAGAGATATTGGTTATCTTCAACGCCACAAAGCCAGACTTGTGACAAATGGCATAGGGCAGCATGAGGGTATTGATTGTGGTGAGACCTTCAGTCCAGTGGTCAAACCAGTTACTATTTGCACTGTTCTGAGAATAACTATGGGTAAGAACTGGCCGATTCATCAGTTGGATGTGAAAAATGCGTTCTTACATGGAGATTTGAAAGAAATAGTTTACATGCACCAACCGCCAGACTTTGTACATCCAGAGACTCCTCATTATGTCTGACATCTCCGTAAGTCCATGTATGGTTTCAAACAGGCCCCGGACTTGGTATGAGCTTTTCGCTACTTACATTATGCAGATTGGGTTCGTATGCAGCAAATGTGACCATTCATTATTCATTTTTCATTGAGGCAGTGACATTGCATACTTGTTATTATATATAGATAATATTGTTCTGACTGCCTCTTCTAATGTGTTGAAAATTGAGATCATTCGGCTGCTTAAATCCGAATTTGCTATGACTCACTTAGGGAGGTTGAATTACTCTTGGGGATTTCTGTGATTAGATATGCATATAGCATGTTCCTATGTCAGCATAAGTATGCAGAAGAAATTGTGTACAGTGCTAAAATGACGAACTTCCTAATCATGCCTACTCCGGCCTACTCGAAGTCGAAACACAGTGTTGCTGACGGGGATCAGGTGTCCGATCCCACCCTCTATAGGAATCTTGCAGGTGCACTTCAGTATCTTACATTCACCAGGCCTGACATTGCATATGTTGTTCAGCAGGTTTGTTTATTCATGCATGCCCCCAGAGAGACTCACTTTATAGCTCTTAATGTATCATTCGATACGTTAAGGGCACTCTTAATTATGGATTACATCTCTAACTTGGTTCAGCATCAGCGAACCAAGCACATTGAGATAGATATACATTTTGTTCGTGAGAAGGTTGCTATAGGTCACGTTAAGGTGTTACATATGCTTTCTTCGTATCAATATGCAGATATTTTCACAAAGGGGCTTCCTCGGCAATTGTTCATCGACTTCAGATCCAATCTCAGCGTCCGGTCTTCTCCCGCTCCGACTGAGGAGGTGTATTAGTGAATATTACCATATATTTTGTAATTAATAGTAGTGTATAAATATGGTAAATATATGATCCTAATTATGATAAATATATGATCATTATTCTATTAGAATTTAAAATTGTACACACTATATATATTTGTATTAATGAAAAAGACTTATTAATACAATTCTACATAAAAATTATGATAGGTGGTTGAATCCTTTAATATTGAGAAAAGAGAAATGATTAGTTTTTCCAATTATCCTATCACCAAAGGTGGATCTCCACCCTTGGAGCTCCGGTCAAGCCGTTGTGAAGGAGTTAATCAGTAATCAACTGGTTTCAAAGGCCATTCTTACCACGCGCGCCTCTTCTTTATTTCAAGAAGTAACCTCCACTCTGCCGCTGGCGGGATTCGATCTTGACCATTTTTCCAATTATCCCCCTTGAGAACCAGTTGAGCTGCCCATGCGGACGAGAGAAATGATTAGTGAATGGCATGTTATGCGTCCACGCACATACGCAAATATTATATTAGTGATTTTCCCAAAGCTAGCCAACTGAGTCTAGCATATTTTGTTTATGAAAAATCATTGGCATCACGCATATAAAGTTACTAGATTGCAAGGGACCATTATCATTTGTCTTGATTTAGCCTTTAGTTACAAGCAATCTATACATTATTTGCTTTCTCTTTTTTGTCTGCTTTTTTCTTTCTTTTGTTACTCTATTATTGGGTAACTGTACTTTCAAATAAAAGACACTGTTAAGAATGGTTTTGCTTTTGTTATGTTATAAGAGATACATAATAGTAAAAGACGAATTATTCTTTTGTTTTTAAAAACTATATTTAGCAAAAACGTATTAGCGCTTGATATTTACACCAAATCAAAGTATTTAACTTTAGAAATTAAAAATTAAGCGAAAATATATATCACTTAACTATGATTAAGTAATAAATGTGCATATAAAAATTGATATTTGGTTAATTGCGTTCGATCAATTGTTTTAGGGGTAGTACTATATCATTCATCATTGTAAATTTCTAAGGGAGACAAAAAAAGGAAATTAAGTTATCAACATTATATTTAAAGAAATTAATCTTGAAAGAAAAATAGACATTTTGATCTCTTCTTTATGCCACCGAGTTTAATCTTCTGACTGAATTGGGTTCTTAAGTATTAAAAATCAACCTACTCCAAGGTTGTGGATATTAAAATTTCATTGGCAGGTTTGAAAATTCAAGATGTATCCTATTCATTTCCATTTACTTAATTTAGTTGATCAAAAAAACAATTCCTTAATTATTTTTATTAATAAATAAGTATATATATATATACAATATACAATCTTTAAATATAGAAAATAAATCTACATTTTCCTAATACAATACTAATACTTATTCCTACTATAATATTAATACCGTGTATACCATCTGTCTATCACATCCCCGCAGTCATAACGGGCGATTGTCTACGTTGAGACTGTCCTAAAATCTTCAAACAGAACCAAGGGAAGACCCTTAGTAATGATGTCAGCAGTTTGGTACCTTGAAGAGACATCCAAGACACATACTTGTCCACACTCCACGAGCTACCTTTTCGCGAACAAAGTGTATCCATCTCGATATGTTTAGTGCACTGATGTTGGATCGGATTCCCAGAGAAATAGATTGCACTAACATTATCACAGTACACTAAGATAGCTTTCTGAATAGGAAAGTGAAGCTCTAATAGAATATTACACATCCAACATGATTCAGACACCACATTCGCTACCACTCGATACTTGGCCTCCGCACTGGATCGCAATAATGTAGCCTAGCGTTTTGACGACCAAGAGATCAAGTTATCACCAAGAAACATATAATAATCATATGTCGATCGTTTGGTATATGGACATCCACCCCAATTAACATTTGTATATGACACGAGAGTAGAGACGGCGGATGGATATAAATGCAATCCATAATCAAGTATGTCCTGTATGTAACGTATAATGCATTTGAGAGCATCCACGTGCTAAATCCGCATATCATGCATAAATAAACACACATGCTGAACTACACAAGTAAAATCTGGTCTCGTGAAGGTAAGATACTGAAGAGCCCCTATAAGACTACGATAGTGGGTGAGATCCTCATATGGTGTGATAGACGTAGCACTCAGCTTAAGTTTGGTATCAACCGGAGTAGAGGAGAACTTACAAGATGACATGCCATCTCTTTCAATAATCTATGCCGCATACTTCCTCTGTGATAAAAATAGACCACCTACATGTCGAGTGATAACTATTCCCAAAAAATAACTCACGGGTCCCAAATATTTCATAACAAATTATGAACTGAGAATGGTCATGATAGATTTGTGCAAATCATCAGAAAAGACAGTCAAAATAATATCATCCACATATAACAGAATGTATGCTAGAGAAGTACCACGACGTTAGATAAACAGAGAATGATCAGACATGCTATGAGAAAACCCACTAGTAGACACATAATCTGCAAATATTTTATACCAAGCCTGCTTAAGCCCATATAAGGACTTCTTCAGCAAACAGACATTGTGAGGATAATTGGGGTCCTTAAAACCCAAAGGCTGATATATGTATACCGTTTCCTTAAGATCACCGTGTAAAAAAGTATTTTTCATATCCAGTTGATGAATTAACCATGCTTTCGAGAGAGCCAAACTAAGCACAGTGCAAATAGTTGCCGATTTGACCACTAGACTAAATGTCTCTCCACAATCCACGCCAACATGCTGTGTTTTATCATCATCTACAAGACGGCCTTACGCCACTCAAAAAAATTTGTCCGAATTTTCCTTATGAGTAAAAATTCACATAGACCGAACAATATTAACACCAGACGGATGGGGCACCAAATCCCCCGTCCTATTTTCAAGAAGAGCATTATATTCGTCATCCATGGTCATTTTCCAATTTGGTTCATGAAGGGAAGACATTGGGTTACGTGGTAGGGAGATTTAGTGACATTATAATTAAGATTAAAAGGTCATTTTGGTTTAAAATACCCCATTGGCTACGCGTAACGGGCCTTGAATCGGGATAGAATTAGACGGGATTTGGGTAATTATTGGGTCAGTGGTGGACTGGCCAACAGGAAGTGGGCCTGTTGGCCCAATAACGGCTGGTTGACGACATGTTAGGAGAGGGAGAAAAATTTGGGCCAGAAATTAGACCGACTGAGTCCCGAAAACATAAACTGGTCCAAGATTGTCATTGGGCCGGGATTGGGCTTAGAGGTTGGAACATTACCGAGAATGTTTGGGCCATGTAGATTTGATGCACGGGCCCACTGATGTAGAATATATGGGGAGAGAGCATCATCCAAAAAAATTTAAGGACTCGACACGGACTTAGACACTTTGAGCAAACGTGTTATACCCCGTATTTCCAGAGTATGTACGTAAGGGAATACGTACAAAAAGTTTGGCTTTTTAGTTAGCCTTGGACGTTTTTTTTGTACACAACTCGCTTAAAGAATCGTTTTCCGACGAAACGTTTCCACAGCTTTCGTAGGGAAAATTCCGGCTATGCCATTACTAATTTTTGCGGATTTTTCCGAGAGACGAAACATTTTGGACCAACGGGAGGGCAACACTTGGCACCCTCCCATTGGTGGACTTGAATCGTCCATGGACGAAATTGGAGAGCCAAGGCACGTTTTTTGTGCCTTGTGCACAAGTCAAGGGTTGGTAGGATATTTGTGTTTAGTTAATCCTCACCCTACACTTGCCTTGCACTTGTCTTCATCTTGGCCATTGGTTGGCCAAGGCTTGAGCTATAAATACCCCCTTAGAGATGAAGAGTTATTCATCCACAAAGTTATCTTCCAAGTCTAAAATCCTCTCTTCTCCCTTAAGCTTTTCGTCCAACACCTCTTCCCTCCCCTTGTGTAGTGTGGCCGAGAGCCTACCCCCCCCTAGCCTAGCCGAAATCTACCCCCCTCCCTTGGTAGAAAAGTTGTCTTCTAGTATCGTTATAATGCCCAAAATACCCTAGCCCAAATCCCTTAGTCCTTAGTAGAAGTTGTGAAGAACTTCTAAGGTTTCTCGAGCTATCTGAGCGCATAACTTGTGAGCTAAACCTTGCTCAGCGCGACTTTATCTAGGATATTATTGGGCTTACCGAGGTAACTAATCCTAACCCTCTTTGAATTAGAGAATACTTACTGTTGTAGTATTAGAATAAGTATTAGATACTTGTAAGAATATCACGAATAGAATTGAATCATATCACAAAGTAGGCGGTTAAAAGAAGAATAATTGAATTGTACTCACATGGATTTGCTTTCACAAGAGACTTACATAGCTCACCGGGTAGGGTCAGGTCGACCGACTTTCCGTAAAATTATGAACCCCGCTTAGAATGACCTCGCAGTAGTCTTTGATAGATATCTGTGACTATTATAGGTGACTCTGCGCGACATATTCAACTTGGCGGTGGTTTTCACGGTAGGTATGTGATTCTTCCTAAAGCATGATATTTTACAATATATAGTACGGTGACGCGTACGTGTTAATCGAATAATAACTACGCAATGTCTTTGACTTAAGCACGAATAATACTTATGGTAATGCCTCACGCTTAAGCTCGAATAATACTTACAGAATGCCTCACGCTTAAGCTGAATAACAAAGAACTGAAAACATTTCAAAAGAATACTGAATCATTTTTAACAGAAGATAAATATTTGGTTTTTAAAACAAAAGCTTAAGAGTTATACCAGCCTTATGGGAAGTTAGGTATAACAACTTAAGAAGATAAAAAGGAAATGTTTACTTGTTTGTTTATAAAAGCCTTGTATTGATTTCTGTTAAGTGTAGTAAGATTGTTTGATAAGTAGACATGTTATGATGCTACCTGTGTTAGTGTCTTGTAATGCCGTAAAGGGTCATTCTTGCGGCTTACGTTGCTAACCGGTAAGTCCATTGTCTCGTTATTGTATCACCTACCCTCGATCGTTATACGCGGCTTGCTTCGACGCGGGTCTATACGGCCTATGCGGTCTGTGAGACTATGCGAGCACGGTATGCTCGAGATTGATCATTCCGGCGTTTAGCTTTGACGCGGACTCCTACGCGGTCCGCTGAGACTATGCGGTCTTTTGAGGCTATGCGCGGCGCGGAGCCTAGGCGGACGCCGGGTCTGCCCCGATGCGAGAAATATCTCACGCGGTCCGCGGACCATGCGAGCCGCGGAAGTCGAGACTAGGCACGCAGAATGATACTATGGGCGATTGGCCTTGCTTCGATCATTCGCGCCTAGAATAGACACTGACGCTTTTCCTATTATCGTTGTTGTTTGTGATGTGGCACTATGTGCAATTGAATCGATTGTATTTGTGAAAAGGTTTTAAATACTTTGATTTCATTTTAAAGTACTTTATAGTTTCATACTGTACTGTTATGATCGACCTCCTTCGGGCTGCGTTCATGCCGCAGTAAGGGCGGCAGTGCTAGATCCACATCCTTAGGATCTTTGCGCGTTGGTGTGAGCTCCATCTTCTCCGAGGCTCTACTTTTGGGTATGATCTCCCCGTATTGTAGATAGTTTCTGATCGAGGGTATGGCGGGGCCCCGTCCCGCCATAGTTGTTTACTTCCTAGAGGTCTGTAGTACTATTGTACAGTTGGGATGTAATCGCAAAACTTGAGTTATTTATATTATGCCAAAGGCAAGCTTTTCATCGATAAAGCGTGTCTTATTTTATAAACTGCTTCGCCTTGTTTTATATTCCGCCGTTACTCGATGTATGACTACTTGGGTGCCCAGTAAGGCACCGATCCGCCCCGAACGGTCGTGACAAAAGTGGTATCGAGCGATTAATCCTCGGAAAGTGTCTACGCATCGTATCTAGTAAGTCTTGATTATCGGTGTTGTGCACCACACCAATAATCGTGAGGCTATAGGATATTTAGGATTGGTTTCATTCTTCTCATTCGAGATCGTGCTTTAGAGCCGTGTTATAGGTGGACCTCTAACGTATTCCTTTCCCGTACGCTTATGCCTCCACGTAAGGCAACCCGGCCCGTGGGCAAGGCAGAGGAGTCGCTAGCAGACACCCAGAGTTACGAGGGCTCGTGCCCGCCTATACCAGAGACGAGTTCTATGACGCCGGCCCCAAAGAGACCACGCACCCACACCTCCCGCCCCACACCGGGCGGAGGAGTTAGGGTACAAGGAGACGGCCCAACTATCTAAAGTCAGGCCCGACACGAGGAGAGGCCGACGCGACAGCTCAGCCTCCAGCCTCGGCCGCACCGTAGAAGGCACCCGAGGCGAATAGTTTGAGGCTACGAGATTTCTTGAGTTGTAGCCCGCCAGAGTTTTACGGTCGAGGCCGAGGATGATCCGCAGGAGTTCATCCGTCACCGCAGAGGATTATGCGGTGATCGTGGCTTCAGAGACCGAGGCCGTGATATTCGGCCAGACGGCCGCGTGATACCGCAATGATTGGTTTGATTCACGGAGCTTTCCGGAGAGCATGCACCTCCAGCAGATGGGATGAGTTTTCGTGAGGCTTTTTCTCACACACTTCTTGCCTCCGCATGGCGAGGGCACGAGCCGATAGATTCTTGGCCGAGGCGGAGGACGCATGCCGAGGGAGTACAATGTCGAGTTTGATTCTTTGGCTCGATATGTCCTCGCACCGGTAGCGCAGATGGAGGACGTGGTGCATCGCTATGTCATCGGGCTAGATGATTACATGGCCGAAGTCTTGCGCGGTGTGTCCTTCACCTGTAATGGACATAACCCGTGATGCAGCTCATGACCGGATGCGAGGAGCGAGACCACGGTAGAGCGATATCGAAGCAGGCAGGCCAAGACGGCCGGTTCTTTTGGTGGTCCTCGTGGTGGCGCGATCGCCAGGTCCAGATTTGCACCACGGCAGCAGCGCCCTACCTCATTTTCAAGATACCAGAGCGGGCGTGTCGTGGCCCCAGACTTGATTTGTGGTAGCAGGTGCTAACTGCTCGAGGTCCGCTTCAATGTGCCCGTTAGGGCGTATACCATTCTCGAGCCGCACTCGAGCTTGCTATACTTGTGGCCGCAGGTCACTTTGCGAGAGTTTGTCCGACCGGGCGGCGGCGGTAGGCTCACTTGGTGGTCTGCGTCGCTTCTTCATCCTCGACAGCTACTCGCCGAGGCAAGGTACACATGGATCAGCGGTCGCGCAGAGGTCGCGCGCAGTCCGCTTCTAGCGGTCCTCGTAACCGCATATATGCTTTGTCCACCGACAGATCGTGAGGCCTCACCGATGTCGCCACAGTACCTTATCGCTCGGGTTTGATGTTTATGCCTTGATAGATCCGGTTCTACTGGCCCTATATATCTCCCTTGTTGCTAGTAGGATGTGGATAGAGCCCGAGTCCATAGACCCTTTCGAGGTAGCTACGCCATGGGTGATTCTTGGTAGCTCGGCGGTATATGAGCTTGTCCTGTGACCATTTACAAATGTCGGACTCAGCCGACTTGATAGAGTTGGAGATGATTGACTTCGACGTGATTATGGGATGGATTGGCTAGCTTGCTACGCCAATGTAGACCGCAGAGAGAGAGTAGTACGTTCCAGCTTCGGCGAGCCATTGTTGAGCGAGGAGCACCAGACGCCGGTGGTAGGTTTATTTCCTACCTCGGCTAGGAAGATAGTGCGTGGCGGTATATCTACCATCTCGTTCGGTGTTTGATACTGAAGCCGCGTACCGCATTTTCGCCGCCCGATGAGTCACGAAGTTCCCGACGTGTTTCCTGCATGACCTCCCGTATCCTCTCCCGAGAGGGAGATTGAGTTTTGTATTGACATATTGCGGACACTCGCCTATTTCCATTCCGCCATACGTAATGGCACCGCCGAAGTTGAGAGAGTCAAGGATCGGCTTAGAGATTTGGCCGAGAAGCGGCTTCATCGCCTAGTGTTTCTCCCCGGGAGCGCCAGATTGTTCGTGAAGAAGAAGGACGACGCCGCGCATGTGTGTTGATTACGGTGAACAAGGTGACCATTAAGAATGTATACCCCTTCCTGTGATTGATGATTTGTTCGACGATTGCGCGAGTGCGAGATGTTTCTCCAAGATTGATCTGCGATCGCTATCATCAGTGCGAAGTCGAGAGGTGGATGTCCCTAGATCGCATTCAGACCCAGACGCATTATGAGTTCGTGGTCATGTCTTTTGGGTTGACCAATGCTCCGCCAGATTCATGGATTTGATGAACCGAGTGTTCAAACCATTTTTGAACACGCTTGTGATAGTGTTCATTGATGATATCTTGGTTTATTCTCGCCAGAGCGAGCACGCGAGCATTTGGCGGTCTTGGCCGATTCTCCAGACCAGCCAGACGCCAAGTTTTCCAAATGTGAGTTTTGTTGACTTCTGGCGTTTCTTGGGCATATTGTCGTGGTGATGGCATTCGAGTGGATACGCCAAGATCGAGGCATCAGACTTGCCTGCACCTACTACTCCGGCAGAGGTTCGCAGCTCGGGCCTTGCGAGATATTATCGGCGGTTCGTGGAGAAGTTTGCTTCTATCTTCGCACCATTGACTAGGGCCGACTCGTGGCGCAACAAGTTTCAGCCGATCGATGTCAGGAGCGTGGTTTCCAGCTCCGAAGAGAGATCGACGACCGCCCGTTCTTACTCTTCCGCAGGTCCGGATGGTTATGTCGTGTATCAGGATGCGCCGCATCGGGTTGGGATGTGTGTTGATGCAGATGGCAGGGTTATAGCATACGATCCCGACAACCAAGAAACACGCAGAGGAACTACCCCACCCATGATTGGAGTTGGCGTACCGTGATTCACGCTTTGAAGATCCGAGGCACTATTTGTATGGGGTTCACGTGGACATTTATACGCACTACAAGAGTCTCCAGATATCTTCACCGGAGGGAGTGAACTTGCATGCAGACGGTGGTTAGAGTTGCTTAAGGATTACGATGTTGATATCCTGTACCACCCGGAAGGCCAATGTCAGGCGTATGCCTTAGTCGTAGGTCGATGGGAGCCTATCGATGTGCGGCTAGAGAGGGACATGGTTCGTGATTTGCATCGCTTAGCGAGCCTGGTGTCCGCTTGATTGATTCGATAGCAGTGGGGTTAGAGTTCGTGAGGTTGCCGAGTCTTCCATCGCTGGCGAGGTGAAGAGGCAACAGCTCGAGGATCCCGCTTTGATTCGATATCGTGATATAGCTCTTCGTGAGGCAAGCGGTCCTGAGGTAGCACCATGGGGTGCTAAGGTTTGAGGGCGCATCGTGTGTTCCGGATGTTTCGTGACTTCTGGCAGCAGGTTTCGGGGAAGCACACGGTACAAGCACTCTATCCATCCGGTCGACCAAGATGTACCACGACCTTAGATCCGTGTATTGGTGGGATGGCTTGAAGAGGACGCTGCGAGTTCGTAGCTCGGTGCCCGTGTTGTCGCGCAGTGAAGGTAGAGCACCGCAGGCCCGTGGTTTGTTACGACGATTGAGATCCCGACCGGAAGTGGGAGGTAATCAACATGGACTTCATCACGGGATTACCTCACACTCGGAGGAGACATGATTCTATATGGGTTATCGCCGACAGTCGACGAAATCAGCCCACTTTCTTCCCGTCAGACGACTTTTTCTACCGAGGATTATGCGGACTTTACATCCGAGAGATCGTCGATCGCACGAGTCCCTACCTCGATCATATCGCATGCAGGAGCCCGCTTACGCTAACTTCCTGAGGTCCTTCCGAGGGGTTTAGGGACGCAGTGAGCCCGAGCATCGCATTTCATCCACGCATGCACGGACAGCAGAGCGCACTATCCGCACTCTTGAGGATATGTCACGAGCCCGTGTTATTGACTTCATGGTAGTTGGGAGGATCATTTGCCTCTAGTTGAGTTTGCGTATAATAATAGCTACCACTCCGGATTCGAATGGCGCCTTATGAGGCCTTGTATGGGAGGAAGTGCGATCGCCTATAGGTTGGTTCGATGTGGGCGAGTGCAATAGTGGGACCAGATTTGGTGCGCAGCGATGGATAAGGTGAAGCTTATCCGAGGCGACTATTGACAGCTCGAGTCGCAGTGGTCGACGCAGATCATCGTCGTCGGCATCCGGAGTTCGCAGAGATGATTGGGTTTTCCTAGGTGTCACCCATGAAGGTGTGATGAGATTCGGAAGAAGGAAACTCACCAAGGTACATCGGGCCGCTTCAGATTGTCCGCAGGTAGGCAAGGTTGCCTACGAGTTGAATCTGCCGTCCGACCGAGGCGGCATCCGTGTTTCACGTATCTATGCCGAGAGATGTATCGGGATCCATCTAGGGTACACCCGATTGACGACGCCAGTGTGACGGGTTATCGTATGAGGAGATTCCCATAGCGATAGTCGATCGTCGTTAAGGCGTCTGCGACGAAGGACGTGGCTTCCGTCAAAGTCTTGTGGCGAACGAGCTCGCAGAGAGATGACGTGGGAAGCCGGCGAGGACATGAGGCGAAGTATCCTCACCTATTCCCACACCTCCGTAATTCACTTTCCTACTTGTAAATTTCCATTATCATTTATGCCTAAGTGTTGTTTTGGCGTGTGTGGCATTTGCTAACTGCTTAAGCTTCTTCGATAATCGTTTGAGAAGGAACATTCGACGAATGTTTCTGCGAGGAGAATGTTATACCGTATTTCCGCAGTATGTACGTGGGAATACGCATAAAAGTTTGGCTTTAAAGTTAGCCTCGACGTTTTTGTACACAACTCGCTTAAAAATCGCTTTCCGACGAAACGTTTCCACACTTTCGTAGGAAAATTCCGCTATGCCATTACTAATTTTTGCGGATTTTTCCGAGAGACGAAACATTTTGGACCAACGGAGGGCAACACTTGCACCTCCCATTGGTGGACTTGAATCGCCCATGGACGAAATTGAGAGCCAAGGCACGTTTTTGTGCCTTGTGCACAAGTCAAGGGTTGGTAGGATATTTTTGTTTAGTTAATCCTCACCCTACACTTGCCTTGCACTTGTCTTCATCTTGGCCATTGGTTGGCCAAGGCTTGAGCTATAAATACCCCTTAGAGATGAAGAGTTATTCATCCACAAAGTTATCTTCCAAGTCTAAAATCCTCTCTTCTCCCTTAAGCTTTTCGTCCAACACCTCTTCCCTCCTCAGTGTAGTGTGGCCGAGAGCCTACCCCCTAGCCTAGCCGAAATCTACCCCTCCCTTGGTAGAAAAGTTGTCTTCTAGTATCGTTATAATGCCCAAAATACCCTAGCCCAAATCCCTTAGTCCTTAGTAGAAGTTGTGAAGAACTTCTGGTTTCTCGAGCTATCTGAGCGCATACAACTTAGGAGCTAAACCTTGCTCAGCGCGACTTTATCTAGGATATTATTGGGCTTACCGAGGTAACTAATCCTAACCTCTTTTGAATTAGAGAATACTTCATCGTTGTAGTATTAGAATAAGTATTAGATACTTAGAAGAATATCACGAATAGAATTGAATCAAGTATCACAAAGAAGGGTTAAAAGAAGAATAATTGAATTGTACTCACATAGGACTGTTTTCACAGTAGACTTACATAGCTCACCGGGTAGGGTTGTGCTGACCGACTTTCCGTAAAATTATGAACCCCCTGTTTAGACTGACCTCGAGTAGTCTTTGATAGATATCTGTGACTATTATAGTGACTCACTGCGCGACATATTCAACTTGGCGGTGGTTTTCATTTGAAGGTATGTGATTCTTCCTAAAGCATGATATTTTACAATATATAGTACGGAGACGTACGTGTTAATCGAATAATAACTACGGCAATGTCTTTGACTTAAGCCTGAATAATACTTATGGTAATGCCACGCTTAAGCTCGAATAATACTTACGAATGCCTCACGCTTAAGCCCGAATAACAAAGAACTGAAAACATTTCAAAAGAATACCGAATCATTTTTAACAGAAGATAAATATTTGGTTTTTTAAACAAAAGCGTAAGTGTTATACTGGCTTTATGGGAAGTTAGGTATAACAACTTAAGAAGATAAAAAGGCTGATTTACTTGTTTGTTTATAAAAGCCTTGTATTGATTTCTGTTGTGTAGTAAGATTGTTTGATAAGTAGACATGTTATGCTACCTGTGTTAGTGTCTTGTAATCTTGCCGTAAAGTGGGTCATTCTTGCGGCTTACGTTGCTAACCTGTAAGTCCATTGTCGTTATTGTATCACCTACCCTCGATCGTTATACCGCGGCTTGCCTCGATGCGGGTCTATACGCCATGCGGTCTGTGAGACTATCGCGAGCGCGGTATGCTCCGTGATTGATCATTCCGGCGTTAGCCTGACGCGGGACTCTATGCGGTCCGCTGAGACTATGCGCCTTTTGAGGCTATGCGCGGCCGCGGAGCCTAGGCGGACGCCGGGTAGCTGCCCCGATGCGAGAAATATCTCATGCGCGTGTGGGACCTATGCGGCCGCGGAAGTCCAGACTAGGCACGCAGAATGATACTATGGGCGATTGGCCTTGCCGATCATTCGCGCCTAGAATAGACTGCTACGCTTTTCCTATTATCGTTGTTGTTTGTGATGTGGCACTATGTGCAATTGAATCGATTGTATTTGTGAAAAGGTTTTAAATACTTTGATTTCATTTTAAAGTACTTTATAGTTTCACATACTTGGTGCCTCAGATCGACTCTTCTGGGCTGCGTTCATGCCGCAGTAAGTGGCAAGCAGTGCTAGATCCACATCCTTAGGATCTTTGCGTTGGTGTCGTGAGCTCCATCTTCTCCGAGGCTCTACTGGGTATGATCTCCTCAGATTGTAGATAGTTTTGTACGAGTGGTATGGCGGCCCCGCCCGCCATAGTTGTTTACTTCCTTAGAGGTCTGTAGTACTATTATACGGTTGGGATGAATCGCAAAACTTGAGTTATTTATATTATGCCGAAAGGCAAGCTTTTCATCAGATAAACTGTGTCTTATTTTATAAACTGTTTCCTGTCTTGTTTTATATTCCGCTGGTTACTCTGATGTATGACTACTTGGGTGCCCCGGTAAGGCACCAGTCACGGGCCCCGGAACGGGTCGTGACAAAACGGAAATTTGGTTTCATAAAAAATAACATGACGACTAATTATAATTTTATTGGAAGATAAATCAAAACACTTGTTACCACGATGATTAAACGGAAAACCCAAAAATACACAAGTGGTAGACCGATCTTGAAGTTTATTAGTTGTAGTGGACGGAAAAAATGGATAACACAATCACCCAAACACCCTAAGATGAGAATATGAGGGATCTTTATTATAAAGAATTTTAAGTGGGGATTGATATGCTAAACCTTTGTTAGAAAGAATGTTAAGGAGGTAGGTCGTCATTTGTAACACATGATGCCAAAAAGACGGGGGGTAATGAAACATGTGCTAGTAAGATTTAGACAATATTATTAATGGTACAAATTTTTCTTTCGGCCTTCCCATTTTGCGAGGATGTATGAGGACATGAAATCCGAAAAAATATGCCATGAGTGTCACAAAATTCCTGAAATGACCAATTATAATATTCTCTACAATTATCACATTGAATGTTTTTAATTTTTCGTTCAAAGCGGATGAAAGCTCTAAATTTTAAGAATGTGGAAAAAATTGAGACTTTTTAGATAAAGGAAAGGTCCACAAAAAAAATAGAATAATCATAAAAAATAAAACATAATAACGATGGTCTAAAGAACTCAAAACGGGAGATGTCCATAAATAACTATGAATAATGTCAAAAGGCATCGACGTACAAGAAGTAGAGGCTACAAACGGTAATCCAACATGTTTCCCTAGATGACAAGAAGGACAAATATGAGTACTACGCGTACTCTTACAATCAATATAATTATTATTTTTAAGAGAAGAAATAATAGACGACCCCGGATGACCCAAACGTGCATGTCACAAAGAAGGAACATGAGCGGCAAATATTGAAGGTGTGACTTGACTCGTGGAAATGTTGGTGATGGTGATAAAGCTCTCCCCTACATCTCATTAGAGGTATCTCCGTCTTGAAATTCTTCACAGAAAACCAAAAGGGTCAAAGTTAAAAGACACCCAATTATCAATAGTGAATTTTCATATCGACGCCAAATTATTAATTAAGTGAGGGGCATGAATGACATTTGTAAGGACTAGAGGTGGATGTGGGGGGCAAATATGTGTGACCATAATCACGAATTAAAACTGAATTGCCATTACCAATAATTATGACACGATTATTGCTCAAATTAAAATAAGACGAGAGATTAGCTTGTGTTGATGTCATATGAGAGTGGCTTCAGTGTCCATGTACCAATTTGCATTCGGGGATTTAATACAAGTGTATGCATCGCGACCTCAATATCCATAGGTATCAGACCAAAAATTGGGCTCAGAGCGGTGAAGGCTCACGAGGCCGAGGACCAAACAAAGCAGCTCGATGCCAGGTTGCGCTATCGAATCGTGAAATGGGCCTCGGCTGGCCATTGGCCGAGTTCACTGGAAATGCTGGAAAGGAAGGACAAGTCGTGTTGGGCCACTGGCCCATCAAGCCCACGACCAGTTTACATTGGCCCAAGGTTGTGGTCAGTGGTGTTGTGGCCCAATCGGCCCACTAACACCATGTTGGCCACTGCCGCCGCTGATCCGACCACCGCCACTGCCACGGCTGCTCCGCTATTCTTGCCATTATTTTTAAATTTTGACCATTTTTGTCGCTGCCGTTGTTACGGTTTTGGCTAGAATTATCCAAAAATGAGTGAGGGTCATTGGATGTGGCCATCATCATGACAAAATTAGCTCCGGTAGCCGTCTTTTTACCCACGTCGGTCTCTTCTATTGTGAGCGTGGAACGAGCCTGATAGAATGATGGAAAATGATTACTTTGACGAAGAAGCGTCTCAACGTCATTATAAGCCTCGGATAGGCCTGCAACCATCTGAAGAACAAGACGATCATTGGTGACGGGCGCACCAACGTTCTTGAGTTGATCCGTCAATTCCTTCAGCCTTTTATAATAGACCGAGATATTAAAATGCTCCATGGTGACATGGGATAATTCATGTTCAAGAGTGACAACATAAAAAAAAATTGTTATCTTGGAAAATATCACGCACCTTATTCTAAGTTTTCATAACTGTTGCGTCGGGCTTATAATCGTCTGCAAGAGGTCTGTAGAGATTGTGGAATAAATCCACTGGAGAACGGTAGCATCAAGGGTTGTCCATAACACATGGTCATCCTCCAGGGTAGGCACCTTCTCCTTGCTTGTGACTGAGGGGATGATATGATGAATGGCTTGATGCGAGTGTGTGTGAACCTTAAATAATTCTGCCCACGCCGCATATTGGATGTTTTTCATCTCAAGAACAATAGGGATGTGGTTCTTGAGGTTGGAGAATGTAAGGATAGGATTAAACGTGTTTTTTGATGTAGACATAATGAAAGAACAAGAGGAGAAGTAAGGATTTGGAAAAAGTTTGGAAGAAGAAAAATAGGAGATGGCCGACACCAGGTCACGATGTCCGAGGGGGGGGGGACTGCGGAATTTACGGGATGAATGAAATTATGTGTCCTAGACTTCTAATACCATGAAAGCGAATAATTCTTTGATTATTTTTCATTAATGAATAGGTATATATATATATATATATATATATATATATATATATATATATATATATGAAAATAAATCTATTTTTTCCTAATACAATACTAATATATATTTTTACTATAATACTAATATCATAATTACACTTGTACAAGAATTTACAAAATATGGTAAGTAGCCTACTGGAATTCGGCTAGACGGCTACTTGATATCCACGGTATATCCGTGTATACCGTATGTCTATCAGTTCTCTTTTAGAAATTAAATCCCCATGCACATCATTCGTGGAAAAGAAAGAAAAAAAGATCCCCCACCTCATTTAAAATATACTTTTTAAGTCTCATCACCACAAAGTGCGAGCTAGCTGGTAATTATACATATTACAATGGTAATTAAACTAATTTAAGTCTTATCCATGTAAACATGTATATTATAAAAATAATTGTATCTCTATCCATAATTAGAATATTTTCATATATTGTGTAAATATAATTATGGTAAAACTAATATTCCTCTTTTGTATAGGTTTAGGATTCCTATTGTATAAAGGATGAATATTGTAATCTATATATAATTTGATATTAATGAGAAGACCCCCTAAGGAAGATTAATATCATCTCACATGATATCAAGAGCCTAACACAAAACCCGAGAATTTTTCTTTGTGTGAGCCGCCGCCGCCGACCAGCCACCCCGGGCAATTCCGCCGCGGTTCCTCCCCCCCCTCCTCCCAAAATTCTTGTTTTTTTTTCTTCATTTCTCTCTTCTCTAAATGGATACTCAGGATTACGCTTCTGATTCTGACGCATCTACCTCCACAAATCCCACCACCACGTCGGCATCCTCTTTTCATCCCGCCCTCACTGTTACCAATATCAAGAAATATATTCTCATTCTTCTTAATCAAGAAAACAACCAGTATTCTCCTTGGGTTGAACTGTTCCGTAATCATGCATGTCTCTATAACGTGCTTGACCACATCGACGACACTATTTCGCGCCCTCCAGAGGTTGATGAGTCTACTTGGCGTCATCTAGACGCCGACGTCAAACAGTGGATTTATGGTAGTATTTCTCAGGATCTTCTTCTTACTATCATGAAATCTGATGCCACAACCCGTGATTTATGGAACCGCTTGGAGGAAATCTTTCAAGATAACAAGCACACTAGTGCGGTGTATTTGGAGGAACAATTTAACAATACACTTCTTGAAAATTTCTCCAACATGACTGAATACTGCAGACAGTTGAAACTACTGGCGGATCAACTCTCCAACGTCGACACGCCTGTCTCAGACACTAAGATGGTGTTGCAATTGATTGCAGGTCTTTCCAAAGGCGACTATGATACATTAGCCGCCATAATTCAACAGGCAGATTCGCTTCCCAGTTTTAACAAAGCTCGTTCGCAGTTGTTGCTCGAAGAGACTCGTCGTGCTAAGAAGGATGAGCACACTCAGAAGACGTTAGCTGTCAAAACACGCCCTCAAGATCTAACGCCGCCAGAAAACTCTCAACCGCAGCAGGGACGCGGTGGCAAGGGTCGCGGCAGAGGAGGCCGCGGTCGTGGTAGGGGTCGCGATAGCGAATCAAGCAAGAACAACAATGGCTACAGATTCGCTGGCACGCGCCAACAAGCACGCCGCCGCCGCAGATCCAACACCAGCAACCCTCGTCTAGCATGACATCCACTGAGTTGGGTCAGGCTTTCAGTTGTCACAACATGCAACAGCCTGACAACAACTGGTACATGGACTCCGGAGCCATTTCTCACCTCACCCGGTCTGTAGGTAATATTCCCAAACTGTTTGATTTAAAGCATCCTCAATTTGTGACAGTTGGTAGTGGCCACCACATTTCAGTAAAGAGTTATGGTACATCCTATACACCACATCCTCATCCATTCCCCCTTCAAAATACCCTATATTCCCCACATATGATTAAGAATCTAATCTCAATCTGCAAATTCACTCGTAATAACTCTGTCTCCGTTGATTTTGACCCTTATGTTTTCACTGTGAAAGATCTTCATACGGGGACACCTCTTACGAGATGCAATAGCACGGGGCATCTCTATCAATTCACTTTCACCTCCGCTGCCAGATCTAGCTCTCCCGTCTCTCTAGCGGCCATTTCTTCTTCCACATGGCATAATAGGCCTGATCATCCAGGAGCCCCAGTTTTTAATTTTCTTAGAGGCAATATTTTCATTACTTGTAATGGAAAGCTTGCCCAAAACTGTGTTTCTTGTTCTTTAGGCAAACATACTCGTCTTTCGTTTAAGTCATCCACTAGTGTTACTTTTGCCCCCTTTGATATTATACATGTCGATTTATGGACATCACATGTTGCTAGTTCTCTCAATCATAAATACTATCTTATCCGACTAGATGACTTTTCTCACTTTGTTTGGTTGTATCCTCTCAAATTTAAATCGGGAGTGTTTATCAAATTTCTTGAGCTTCGAACATTCATTCAAACACAATTTGAAAAAGGTATAAAATAAATTCAGTGCGATAATGGTCGTGTATTTAACAACTCTATGTTTCACCGTTTTTGTACTAATAATGACATGATTTTGCTTCTCTTGCCCTCACACCTCCCCTCAAAACGGTAAAGCTAAAAGAATCATCCGCACCATTAACAATATAATTCGCACTCTATTGATTCATGTCTCCCTACATCCATCCTTCTGGGTCTATGCTGCTAAAATGTCAGAATACGTTCTCAATATCTTCCCAACTAGCACCCTACCAAAATTCTCTATCATAGAGTCCCCTCTTATGATCATCTCTGAATATTCGGTTGTCTATGCTATCCTAACTTTGTCTCTACTGCCCCTCAGAAACTAGCCCACGGTCCACTCCATATTTCTACCTAGGCTTTCCGTCGAACCATAGGGGTTATCTATGCTATGACTTGTCCACTCGTTAGATCCACATCTCTCGCCAGGTCACATTCGACGAGACCATTATTGACACCCAATTTTGACCCATCTTTTAGTCATTTCTTGCAATTTTAAGCATTTTAGGACACCGCATTCTTTATCACCATTTTTGCATATTTTACATGATATTCCATGTTTTATTTTTTCATAAAATGACATTGCATCTTTTATTTTTAAATTAAGTATTAGGTCGATGTTATAATATGTTTTTATTATTATTACACCGTCATTTTATTTAAATAATTTTGCATCTTTTTATTTTTAATTAGACATTAAACATTTTCAAATATTATGTTATTATTATTGTGCCACCATTTTATTTTAATAATTTTTGCATCTCTTAAAAGAATTAAATGACATCGCATTTTATACTTTAATTAGACATTAAACATTTCTTAAATATTATGTTTTATTATTATTACATCGCCATTTTCATTTTTTTTGATAATTTTACATCTCTTTAAATAATTAGCTCGTTTTGTATTTTAATGAATCCAGTCCAATCCGAGACACAATCCGGATTAGTCCAATTCAACAACCCATTCCCCTTTTACCATTTTTTTGTATTCCTACACAACCCATTCCCTATATCTCTTTTACCCATACTCATTTCTCATTTTTACACTCCAACATCAACGTCAGCAGCACATTTCTTTTCTTACATATCTCACCATCTTCTCCATTATTAACTCGAGCAAACCCTCAGCCGTTCCACACGCCCATACCCCTATAATACTCTCCTCCTTTTCATTTCAAAGGGGGTCCTTTTTATTTTCAATCATCAGTCGCAACACTCACATAAGACCCCATTTTCATCTTTCACCTTCTTCTCCATTTTCACCAACACACACACACACACACAGACCACCAATACTCCTTCTGTCCTCCCGTCGCCACTGTCCCACCACTGCTGCTCTCTCTCTCTGTTGGTAATGTTGAGACTGGCCGGAGTCGAACTTCGGCGTCGCTGTTTGTATCTCTTTCTCTTATGGTGATGTATGTTGTTGGCGTTTGGATTAGTTTGATTTTCTAATATTTTGGTACCTGGCCGGAGTTCTTAAAAACTCCGACGACATTGGTTTTTATTTTATTTTCTGATTGATGTTTATTTTGGTTAATGTACTGACTTTCTTGATTATTGAATCTGGCCGGAGTTTCAAAACTCCGGCGAATATGGCAACTGTTTCTACTATTTTTGGTTGTTTGCGGACTGAGTTTGACATTTCTTTTAACTCTTTGTAGAAGTCTTCATTATTTTTGGAATAAATTTTCGGTCCCGTTACTGTTTCGATGGACTGTTGTTACTATGGCTTTGCTACACTTGCGACTGTTGTTTATTGTCGATCATTGTCGGATATTTTTGGGGTTTCTGTTTGATGATATTATTGGTGCATCTTTCATGTGCATTTGATGGCTGAAATGTTGGTTTGTTATGGCCAAATCCTTACTGAAGTTTTTTTGGTTAAAATGGATGCTAAGCTTGGACTATTTGATACTCTTTCTGGGTCCAATCAGTGTTGTGTTTCGATGTTTTAGGTTGGATGCCCGCATTTTTCTTTTTTATGATAAGAAAACAGTTGCTACATTTTTTGATTTTTTTTAAAAGAATAGATTCGCTACACTTGCTGGTTAACTGATAATGAATAAGATATTACACTTCGGCCGAAGAAGGAATATCCGTCTAATTTTCAAGGCCTCCCTTATATAAAATACGAGTTTTATTTTTTAGTTTACTAATTAATTTTTATCGCCGTTTGATAATTATTTATTCTCTTAATGACACTTTTACTAAGTGTTTATACAGGTACACGGAGATGCATTTTGATCAAAAATGCCTAAAAAGGTCTAAAGAAGACAAAGAGATGTCATTCGGAGTTTATTTTATTGTTGTATTTAATTTAATTTTTTATTTTTAATTTCTAAAGCATGATAAATAATTAACCTAGTTTTGACCGGATAACCACAAGTTAGCGGATCTTAAAGGATGTCTAACCCATTCCCTTTAAGATAATAAAGAACCCTGATCCAGAATCTCCTTAATTTCGCAGATCATTAAATGGAGATCAATTGCAGTATTTTTATTGCAATAGTTCAAGTGTCTTAATTCACTTAACTAATTAGGTGGCGACTTCTCAATACAAGCATTTTGCTCCATCCAGGGAACCGCGCCAAAGAGCAACGTTGCAGTACCGTTCCGACCTCGAGGTCAAAAATGGACGCGATAGCATGACGACTCTGCTGGGGATATTAGATTCTTGACCATAGCAAATTCAGGTTAATTAAATTTTGCGCTTTATTTTGCTTTTATTTATGGTAAATACTGTAAATTGTTTGTTTTTGTTTTGTATTTAACTGCTTTAATTTCTACTATCTTTTACTGCTTTTCCTAAAATGGCATTCCGCTCATAATTTTTCCCTTTCGGAAAATTGACACTATCACACACTACACGCGATAGTGTGCTTCGCGCACTCGCAAATTTCTTTCAAATACCCAAATTTTAGAAAAGTTGGCGCATGCGCGGATTTAGATCGGTTCGTCTGGTCGGCCGCGTAGCCTTCTCACTCGAGTTGTCCGCTCGGGAACCTTGCGTCTAGTAAGCCAAATTTTAGAAAATAAGATAGAGCTATATCGTCTTTTATCTTAAGTCATGCATGCATATATTTTAGGACGCAATTAATTTTCATGCAATCTGCTTGCTATTTGTGTAGCGTTCCACTTTGTGTATATTATTTTCATGATTATTCTGCTTATGCTAGCTTGCTTTTCATCTTTTTAGGAGGCTTATTTGACATTAATTATTTACAAAAAAATCTTTTACTCTAACTTTCGAACTACGCGTGTCTGATTCGCACCATATGGTGTGATACGTAGGTAACCCATCTTGGGTGCGACACCACAATTTTTTTTACTCTAGTCGTCTCGAACTACGCATGTCTGATTCTCACCACACGGTGTGATACGTAGGCAATCCTTCTCGGATTCGACACCACCCAAATAAAATAAGATAAAAATAAATAAAATAAAAGAGAGCATATTTGGCTCACCCATCTATTTCATTCATTCTGTCATTGACATTCATTTTTTTTCATTCATCCTATCATGAACGATCATTTTGCATTGCATTCATCCTATCACGGACATTCATTTTTTTTTCATTACATTCATTATATCATATACAGTCATTTTACTTTGCATTCATTCTATAGTGGACAATCATTTATTTTGCACAAACTTTTATTCTTATCATCCTATCATATATGAATTCTTTTTAAGCATATATTTTATAACATATCTGAATGAACTACGCGCACCTGATTTACTCGGCAGGATACGTAGGCAACCCTATTCGGGTTCGGTACCATTTATTCAAAAAATACAAAAAATATATTTTATTCAAAAATACAAAAAAATATTATTCAAAAATACAAAAACATTTTTTAAGTATCATTGTTTGACTTGGTTGATACCAACACAGTTAGAAGTGTGCATAGGAAAAACAAATAATAGTCAGTATAGGCTGACTTCGTGGTAAACCATAGATTGTTTTGGTACCTCACATTCATACTTGTAATGACATTGTCTTGCGTGCTTTCAAGATCAGAACGAAACCAACCTCATCATTTCATGTGCATTGTGTGATGAGTTTTAGAATAAGTTCAATTGCATTGCATTGTAATCTAGAACTTGGCTCAAATATTTGTTGAGGCGAAATCCTGAGTAACACTCGGTATAGGAAATGATCGTAGGCTTTCTTGATCCGTTTGAGCCTTTTCAGCTTACCAAATATCATTATCTGTAGTACTCCCCCTTTGAGCCTAAAGCCTATTCTTTTGACAACCACATAATAAGTTTATACTCTTTCTAAGTGCATACGCACTCCCTTCTCTTGGCTCGACCTCCTTGAGCGCTTTAGATATGTGCAAGTGGCTGAAAAAAATTCCAGTTGAAGTTTTCAAAGATAAAATTGTCAAAGTCTCAAAAGAGAAAAGAAAACAAAAACAAAGAACGACTTTATATAAAGGAGAAAGCAAAAGCCCCTACAATAACAAAACAAAAAAAAAACTCTGAAAAAGGGGAAAAAGCTCCGAACAAAAGATTAAAAAAAAAAGTCAGTACAAAAGAACTGGGACAAAAAAAAACAGGTCAGCATTAAAGCGCACAAATATCAAGCACGGACGTAGTCCAACGCTCGAGGAAGGATTAGTCACTTTTTACCCAAATGATATCCATCCCTTCCCCCATACCTACATTACAAGCCCATGACAAGCCCTACATGATCTTATACTGAGGGTTCTCACATTAGTAGATACTTACATGACGGTCAAGCCTATGGTATCACAATTGCATGCATTGAACATCTTTCTGAGTGTGAGTGTGTTTATCTAAACGTTCCAAAATTCAAAATACTGGAATATATGTGACAAATGACACTTTCTTTCAGAGAGGGCATTTGAAACATGAGGACACGTGTAATTCGAAACCTTGGCTGCAAACAAGTGTGTCGGTACTTAGGTATGTCTGAGGTACCACCTGAAGCTATAGAAATTACCCTGTAGTCAGTCTCGGTTAGACTGAAAGCAATAAACGAAAATCCTTATGCACAATACTAATTGTTGGTATCAACTGAAGTTAGAACGTGATGTTGTCTTTCCACTTTTTCAGAAAAACAACAAAAAATACATATATTGAAAATCTTCTTTTACTTGTCACGAACTACGTCCTGACCTGATTCCCTCTGCGGGATACATAGGCGGCCACATTGGCTTCGGTCCCACATCATTTGAAAACCACAAAAATCCATATTTTACTTGCATCACGAACTACGTCTTGACCTGATTTCCCTCAGCGGGATATGTAGGCGGCCACATTGGCTTCGGTCTCACATTATTTAAAACCATAAAAATACATATTTAGTTTGCATCACGAACTACGTCTTTGTTACACCCCGTATTTTCCAGAGTATGTATGTGAGGACGTACGTACATTTGTACAAACCCTAATTAGGTTAAGGATGAGATTGTGAACTTTCGACGGAAAAGATTCCGAACCTTGTGAAGGAATTCTACGTTTTTAATATTTTAACCGATTACGGATTTTTCCGAGAGATGAAATATTTTGGACCAATTGGAGGGCGACATGTGTCACCCTTAGTTGGCATGGGTTGGACGAAATATGGCCAAGTGGACAAAGTCAAATGGTCAAGTCTTGCAAAGATATTTTTGGGTAGTGGGGGTAGGTAAGGTTGGACGGTTTTGTGAGATAGTGGAGGCCACATGGCTCATTGTTGTGGGGGACATATGTCCCAATGTTGTGGTGGACATATGTCCCAACATTGTGGTGGACACTTGGTTGGAAGATCTCATCTTTCACATGGATCCTAATCCCCACCCTCCATTTGTTTTAATCTTGACCCTTGGGTGTTCTATAAATACCCCCCTTGAGTTGTAGAAGACTTCATCAACTCCACATTTTCTAAGTCTCAAAATCCTTCCCCTTTGAGTAAGTCTCGCCCAAGTTCCCCTCGAGAAGAGCTAGCCGAAACACCCCCTTTCCCCCCTTCCTAGTTGTCTCGTCAAAAGCCTCCCCCCCCTTGGTAGAAAAGTATTCTCCAAGTAGTGTTACAATTCCAAAATACCTTAGCCCTACTACCTTGTAGTCTTCCAAAGTGATTTCAAGACTAAGAGTCTTAAATACTATTATACTATCCATTAGTCACTAAACGAAACCCTAGAAAAATCTTCATAGTGGTTGAAGTATTAAGTAGAAGTTGTGTAGAACTTCTAAGGGTTTCTTGGAGCAAATTGGAGCGCACGGATTAGGAGCTAAACGTTGTTCAGGATCGACATTTAAACTTGGATAATTTTGGGCTTATCGAGGTAAATATCTTTGTCCTTCTATTGTAATTGGAGATTACATATATTAGTTTATAAATGAGTATAAGATATAGAAGGATGGTATAAAAGAAGAGAATTGAACTGTAATTACATAGATCAGACATAAGAGACTTGTGTAGTTTGACGGGTAGGGAAGTGCTGCCCGATTTTCCGTAGCAATAAGCACCTTCTGCTTAGAATATTCTACATAGTAGTCTAGACGTTGATAGACGTATTTGACTATTATAGGTTGATACTCTGCGCGCGACATATTCGACTTGGCAGGTGGATTTCGCCGAGGAGGTATGTGATTCTTCCTATCCTCTTGAGCATGATATTTTAAAAGAATATATATATAGTACGGTAGACGTACGTGTGTTGACTGAACGTAGTTTTACTTCGATGTCTTTTGACTTGAGTTTTAAATAATAAGAATCTTGAAGTATTTCAAAAGAATTAAGAATCGTTTTTGAAAGAAGAGTAATACTTGGTTTTAAAAGCTTAAGTGTTATACTAGCTTTATGGGAAGTTAGGTATAACGACTTAAGAGAGATAAATGGAACAGTTTACTTAATTGTTTATGAAAGCCTTGTATTGATTTCGGAAATGAGAATAAGTATCGAACAAACCACTGCAGCGCTAATAAAGGAAAATGTATTGACTAATTAAGTATTATTAAAACCAGTAGAAACCTCCATCTGCATAGAAACTAAGATAAGACAAAATTGTATTACATTTCCTAGATCATGGCTGCTTTAATAAGATTGTTATAAACAAGAATAACCTACACACACATAAGGCATATGTTACTCAAATTGTTTCAAAAAAAAGGAGATTACGTTGTTAAGTGTTTAAAACTATGATCTATGAATCTTTTTGAAGATAAGAGACTTGATCTTAAAAGATAAGAGACTTGATCTTAAAAGATAAAGAGACTTGACTTAATTGACTTGATATGAATTTTGTTAAAAAGTGTGAAACCTCATTCGTGAGCAATAAGTACTTGGTTTTTAAAGATTTAATGTATGAAGTACTTCGGGGATAAAAACCCGAACTTGTTGACATAAAATAGAAAGTACCTTGTGTGAATAACTTGACTATGTTGGTTTGTGTTAGCCTTGTAATACTTTCTTGTTGGTTTGATAAATAAACATGTTAGGATGCTACGTGTGTTAGTGTCTTGTGATGGTTGTGTAAAGGGGTTTCCCCTTGATTGTGCTTATGATGTTTAACGATAAGCCGTTATGTTAGTATTGTACCACTCACCTCTTGACATGATATACCGGGGGTTAAGCTGCCCCCCGATGCGAGGGATGCCTCATGCGGGTCCAGGGGACCTATGCGGAGCTACGAGTTCCGTGTTAGTGTGCGGGTAATTACCCTCACGCGTCTACGCGCCATGCGGACTACGAGTCCGTGAGGATGCCGAGGGTTACCGCCTGCGATGCGAGGAATACCTCACGCGCCTATGCAGGCCTATGCGAGCAGCGGTATGCTCGAGATTAGACGCACATTGATACCGAGGCGAGTGGCCGCTTCGATCACGTGGCGCGATCTAGAAAGACCTCGTGATACGCTTTATGGCATTGTTGGCATCGTAGGTTTTAGTAGTCGGCTATGCCTTCGCATTTACCCCAGACGGTTTATTATGACAGCGGACCGGTGTTCATGTATTCTTGGTGCTTTTATATCATGGATCGCCAGGTGAGGAAGGAATTCCACCGCATGATTGATATTGCGGGCATGAGACCAGTGGTTATATTTGAGTGATGACTTTAAGGCGTGAGTCCTCGACTTGACACGATCGCTAATATCAGTGCATCGTAAATTGGTTATCATATATGTCTTCTGCTTTATATAGACTATTATGATTTCACTTACGATTTTCGCCACATACTTGGTACTGCAGATCGACTTTCTTGGGCTGCGCTCACGCCGCAGTAGGTACACGATCGTCGATCCTCGCTCTTAGGATCACGGTTCAGCGTTTGGGAAGCTCCGCTTCTCCGAGGCTTATCTTTCGTATAGTCCCCGTTGTTGTGCTTACATTCGTGGTATGGCGGGCCTGTCCCGTCGTTGTTATTCTAACATTCTGAGGTCCGTAGTACCGCCGTGGCGAGTTTGTAAAAGGGATGTAACTGTTCGTATTCAAGTTTTTATATATATATGCCGAAAGGCAACTGTTTCTCATTTCATGTCTTGTTTTATATTCCGCTGATTTCTCTGATGTATGACTACTTGGGTGCCCGGGTAAGGCACCAGGCACGTGCCCCGGAACGGGTCGTGACAGTCTTGACATGATTTTCCTCAGCGAGATACGTAGGCGGCAACATTGACTTCGATCCCACATCATTTGAAAACCATAAAAATCCTTATTTTTGCATCACGAACTACGTCTTGACATGATTCCCTCGGCGGGATACGTAGGCAGCCACATCGGCTTTGGTCGCACCATTAAAAATCTCTCATTTGTTTTGCACATAACAGATAAGCTCATTTGATCATCTTGATAGAGCAGACAATTTACCTACACAGGACTCGATTTTGTCTAAATGGAGAGTTCAACATCCTCATATATCAGAAACTGGGGCATATTTTGATGATCACATTCATGTTTGACATCTGTACAAAAGCGCCATCTGGACCTACAGGGTCCCAACCGCATTATGTCCGTACAAGGACGATGTTAGACTCACAAGGTCATGTTCTCATCCTTGTCTACACTTTTTTTACATTAATTATATACATGCATTAACTTTTCATCCAGATTGGGTTTGCAAGAACATCAACATCATCAACACACTGACGACATCATGCTCGCGTCAACACAATGACGCCATCAACGTCGTCAACACAATGACGATATCTGCATCACGTCAACATAATAACGTCATCATTTCGTTAACACAATGACGATCTCTGCATCACGTCAACACAATAACGACATCACATCATCAACACAATGACGACATCATCATTGTGTCAACACAATGACGTTATTAACATCGTCAATACAATGTCGACATCTTCCTCACATCAACACAATGACGCCATAAACATCGTCAACACAATGACAACATCATCATCATCTGCATCACGCCTTTGCACCGGCGTCATCTGCATATTCAATCACGCATCCACCTTCTAATGCGGGTACTTTAAATTCAGTCAACGCCTTTACACCGGCGTCATTTGCATCTTCATTCAGGCACCCACCTTTTAATACGGGTATTTTAAATCCAGTCAACGCCTTTGCACCGGCGTCATTTGCATCTTCATTAAGGCACCCACCTTCTAATACAAGTATTTTAAATTCAGTCAACGCTTTTACATCGGCGTCATTTGTATCTTCAATCAGGCACTCACCTTTTAATGCGGTTATTTTAAATTCAGTCAACGTCTTTGCACCGGTGTCATCTATGTTTCGTCTATGCAACGATGAATATCTGCATTACGTCTATGCAACGACGTCTTTTCATTTAAGCCTATGCAACGACGTCTTTTCATTTAAGTCTATGCAACGACTTTATCTATATTTTGTCTATGCAACGACGAACATCTGCATCGTGTCTATGCAACAACATAATTTCCTTTAAGCTTACGCAACGACTTCATCTATATTTCGTCTATGCAACGACGAACATCTGCACCGCGTCTATGCAACGACGTCATTTCGTTTAAGCCTATGCAACGACTTCATCTATGTTTCGTCTATGCAACGACAAACATTTGCATCGCGTCTATGCAACGACGTCATTTCGTTTAATCCTATGCAAAAACTTCATTTATGTTTCGTCTATGCAACGATAAACATCTGCATCGCGTCTATGCAACAACGTCATTTCATTTAAGCCTATGCAATGACTTCATCTATATTTCGTCTATGCAACGACGAACATCTACATCGCGTCTATGCAACGACGTCATTTCATTTAAGCCTATGCAACGACTTCATCTATTTTTCACCTATGCAATGACGAACATCTGCATCGCGTTTATGCAACGACGTCTTTTCATTAAGCCTATGCAACGGCTTCATCTATGTTTCGTCTATGCAACGACGAACATCTACATCGCGTTTATGCAAAGACTCCATCAACATCTATAAACACCTTTTGCATTTTTGACCTCGAAAACAAACACCCTAGAGGCATTTCAGGGAACAAACATCATGTTTTCTATCAGCACGAGGAATAAACACCATTTGCATTTTTTACCTCGGGAATAAACACTCTAGAGGCATTTCAGGGAACAAACACCCTGTCCTTTCCAGCATCTCATCGCAACTGTAGCCCAATGTCATCAAGATTCGACACTAGGACAAATTTTTGAATCGACATCCGACCATCTTTGATTTTCTAGCATCGCAGCAACCCAGTGTCATTAAGATTCGACACTGGGATAAATTTTAAATCTTCATCATCTTTGCTTTTTATTTTGGCATTACAACGACCTAGTGTAATCATAATTCGACACTGAGACAAAATTTTGAATATGCATCAGCTTCGCCCATTCATTTCTTGATTTTTGTTCTAATACTGACGATGGAGACAAAATTGGCTACCAATCAACGTCTTTGTCCGAAAACTCTTTCATCGTCTTCGGTCAAAGAGGGACAAGCTGTTGACACCCAATTTTGACCCATCTTTTAGTCATTTCTTGCAATTTTAAGCATTTTAGGACACCGCATTCTTTATCACCATTTTTGCATATTTTACATAATATTTCATGTTTTATTTTTTCACAAAATGACATTGCATCTTTTATTTTTAAATTAAGCATTAGGTCGCTGTTAATATTATGTTTTTATTATTATTACACCGTCATTTTATTTTAATAATTTTGCATCTCTTTAAATAATTAAATGACACCTCATTTTATTTTTAATTAGGTATTAAATATTTTCAAATATTATGTTATTATTGTGCCACCATTTTACTTTAATAATTTTTACATCTCTTTAAAGAATTAAATGACATCGCATTTTATACTTTAATTAGACATTAACCATTTCTTAAATATTATGTTTTATTATTATTACATCACCATTTTCATTTTTTGATAATTTTACATCTCTTTAAATAATTTTTTCTTTTAAATAATTAACTCGTTTTGTATTTTAATGAATCCAGTCCAATCCGAGACACAATTCGGATTAGTCCAATTCAACAACCCATTCCCCTTTTACCATTTTTTTGGTATTCCTACACAACCCATTCCCTATATCTCTTTTACCCATACTCCTTTCCCAATTTTACACTCCAACATCAACATCAGCAACACCTTTCTATTCTTACATATCTTACCATCTTCTCCATTATTAACTTGAACAAAACCTCAGCCGTTCCACACGCCCATACCCCTATAATACTCTCCTCCATTTCATTTCAAAGGGGTCCTTTTTATTTTCAATCATCAGCCGCAACACTCACATAAGACCCCATTTTTATCTTTTACATTCTTCTCCATTTTCACCAACACACACACACAGACCACCAATACTCCTTCTGTTCTCCCGTCGCCACTGTCCCACCACTGCTGCTCTCTCTCTGTTGGTAATGTTGAGACTGGTCGGAGTCGAACTCCGGCGACGTTGTTTGTATCTCTTTCTCTTATGGTGATGTATGTTGTTGGCGTTTGGATTAGTTTGATTTTCTAATATTTTAGACTGGCCGAGTTCTTAAAACTCCACGACATTGGTTTTTTTTGCTTTATTTTCTGATATTGATGTTTATTTTGGTTAATGTCTTGACTTTCTTGATTATTGAATCGACCGAGTTTTAAAACTCCACGAATATGGCAAATCGCTTCATCGCTTTTGGTTGTTTGCGGACTGAGTTTGACATTTCTTTTAACTCTTTGTAGAAGTCTTCATTATTTTTGGGATCTTTTCCGGTCCCGTTACTATGGCTTTGCTACACTTGCGACTGCTGTTTATTGTCGATCATTGTCGAATATTTTTGGGGTTTCTGTTTGATGATATTATTGGTGCATCTTTCATGTACATTTGATGGCTAAAATGTTGGTTTGTCATGGCCAAATCGTTACTGAAGTTTTTGTGGTTAAAATGGATGCTAATCTTGGACTATTTGATACTCTTTCTGGGTCCAATCAGTGTTGTGTTTCGATGTTTTAGGTTGGATGCCAGCATTTTTCTTTTTTCTGATATAAAACAGTTGCTACATTTTTTTTTAAAAGAATAGATTTTCTACACTTGTTGGTTAACTGATAATGAATAAGATACTACCCTTTGGCCGATGAAGGAATCTCCGTCTGATTTCCAAGGACTCCCCTCTACAAAAGACGGGTTTTATTTTTTAGTTTACTTATTAATTTTTATCGCCGTTTGATAATTATTTATTCTCTTACTGACACTTTTACTAAGTGTTTATACATGTACACGAAGATGCGTTTTGGGCAAAAATGCCTAAAAAGGTCCAAAGAAGACAAAAAGATGTCATTCGGAGTTTTATTTTATTGTTGTATTTAATTTTATTTTTTAATTTTAATTTCTAAAGCATGATAGATAATTAACCTAGGTTTGACCGGATAACCGTAAGTTAGCGGATCTTAAAGGATGTTTAACCTCTTCCATTTAGGATAATAAAGAACCCTGATCCAGAATCTCCTTAATTTCGCAGACCATTAAATGGAGATCAATTGCAGTAATTTTATTGCAATAGTTCAAATGTCCTAATTCACTTAACTAATCAGGTGACGACTCCTCAATACAAGCATTTTGCTCCATCCAGGGAACCGCGCCAAAGAGCAACGTTGCAGTACCGTTCCGACCTCGAGGTCAAAAACGGGCGAGACAACCACATTTCCGTTTTCGAATCTTAAACAGTTCCAAAAACCGGATTACTGTTTTCTTGATGAGCATGCCATCTCTCCTAAGGCAACTAGAGCATAGCACTTCTTCAATGGCCGCGGCGCGACGCCCACCTATCGCGAATGTGTTCCTCCTCACCGCCGACAGCCGCGACAGTCTTGGCCAGCGGCGCCAAAACATCAGAGAGGTCTGTCAGTCCTCTAGCGCCGCGGCCCTTGATCACTGCGCCACAACACCTCCGACGGCTCCTTCCAGCACCGCAATTCTTGATCTAGGCATCGCGGTGCCTCCAATGGCGTCATCCCCCTCCTTCTCCATATCCATCAAATCCCTCCGCCTTGGAGCCTTCCACTATCCCCACTCATCAAATGAAAACACGTGCAGAATATGGAATCTTTAAACCCAAAGTCCAATTTAACTTGTCTGCCCAAATAATTTCACCAATTCCCAAGAACCCTATATTGGATAAACAAGACCCTAATTAAATACAGCTATGTCTGAGAAATTCAATGCTTTAACTAAAAAACACACATGGGATCTAGTACCTAGACCTGAGGGGGTGAATATGATTCGTTGGCTGTGGATATTTGTCACAAATTCAGAGACAGTGGAGATCTTGAGAGGTATAAGGCACGACTTGTGGCTAATGGCATAAATCAGCAGGAGGGTATTGATTATGCCGAGACCTTCAGCTCGGTAGTCAAACCGGCTACCATCCGCATAGTTTTGAGCATTGCCATGGGCAAACACTGGCCGATCCATCAGCTTGATGTGAAGAATGCATCCTTACATGGGGATTTGAGAGAGAGACAGTCTACATTCATCAGCCGCCAGGGTTCACCCATCCAGCAGTTTCTCACTATGTGTGTCGTCTCCGTAAGTCACTATATGGCCTGAAACAGGCCTCCCGTGCGTGGTATGATCGTTTTGCCAGGTATATCTTGCAGATTGGGTTTGTATGCAGCAAGAGTGATACATCACTCTTCATTTTTCATCGAGGTAGTAGTACTGCTTACTTATTACTTTACGTGGATGATATTGTTCGTACTGCCTCCTCCGACGGATTGAAAAATGAGATTATTGCCTTGCTTAAGTCCGAATTTGCAATGACTGATTTGGGGAAGTTGAGTTACTTTTTGGGATATCAGTGACCAGGTCTGCCAATCACATATTCTTGTGTCAGCGTAAGTATGCAGAGATGATCGTGTACAGGGAGAAGATGACGAATTGCAAAGTTTCACCTACTCCAGTTGATTCGAAATTTAAGCTTAGTGCCATGGATGGTTCTCCAATCTCTGATCCTTCTCTGTATTGGAGCCTTTCAAGTACACTCCAGTATCTCACCTTCACCAGTCCAGACATAGCTTATGCTGTTCAGCATGTGTGTTTATTCATGCATGCCCCCATGGAGTCTCATTTCACTGCTCTTAAGTATATCATTCAATACATTAAGGGCACTCTTGATTATGGTTTGCATCTATACTCTGCACCAAACAAGTTGCTTTCTTATATAGATGCAATTGGGCAGGGTGTCCGGACACACGACTCTCCACCTCCGACTTTTGTGTTTTTAGGGGATAATCTGATTTATTAGTCTGCCAAGCGACAGATTACCCTATCTCGCTCCAGTGCCGAGGCTGAGTACAGATGCGTTGCAAATGTAGTAGCTGAGATTTGTCCGGCCTCCTCCCGCTCCGATTAAGGGGGTGTGTAAACATGTATATTATAGAAACAATTGTATCTCTACCCATAATTAGAATATTTTCATATATTGTATATATAATTATGATAAGACTAGGATTCCTCTTATGTATAGGCTTAGGATTCCTATTGTATAAGGGATGAATATTGTACTCTATATATACTTTGATATTAATGAAAAGATTCCCTAAGTGAGATTAATATTGTTGACACCCAATTTTGACCCATCTTTTAATCATTTCTTGCAATTTTAAGCATTTTAGGACACCGCATTTTAATCATCATTTTTGCATTTTTTACATAATATTCTATGTTTATTTCTTCACAAAATGACATGACATATTATTATTTTAAATTAAGCATGATGTCTTTGTTAATATTATGTGTCTATTATTATTACACCGTCGTTTGATTTTAATAGTGTTTGCATCTCTTTAAATAATTAATTTACACTGCATTTTTCTTGTAATTAGGCATTAAACATTTGCTAAAATATTGTATTTTATTATTATTGCATCGGCATTTGCATTTTAATAATTTTGTATCTTTAAATAATTTTTCTATTAAATAATTAATCCATTTTGCATTTTTTGCCAAACCACCCGATCCAAGGCACAATCAATCACCCAATCCACAAAAATCAAGCCCAAATCAAGCCCAAAAATGAAGTCCGCACTCTTTCATCTTTGCCCTCCAATACCCAATCCTATCCGCACAAATCACCTCCCCATTTTCAGATTTTCTCCCTCTCCCTCATCCCCTCTCCCGGCGTCGACATCCACTGCTCCCGTCAACCAACACCTCTCATTCACTTTTCCGCCGCCACCGCGAACCCCAAAGAACACCTCTCACCGCCAACACTCCCTCATTTCTTTCCCACACCCGTCTCCCGTCGATCAACACCACTGTCTCGTGCTCAAACCGCTGGCGGCGTTGCTCCGGCGACCTCGTCGTGGAAGTGACGCCGCTGCTGCCCGTTCTCTGTTGGTAATGTTGAAATCTGACGGAATAAAAAACTCCGGCGACACTGTTTGTTTCTCCGTTTTGTTATCATATTGTTGTTGGCTATGTTGGACTGATTTTCAGATTTCCCTAGTACCTACCGGAGTTTAAAACTCCGGCACTCTTGTCTCTATTTTAGACTGATTTTCTGATATTTTGGTCTTGTCGGAGACGATGTTTGTTTGGTTTTATTTCTTGGAATCTGTTTGTTGGCGGACTGGTTTGATTTCTTTTGGTAATACGCCGGAGTAAAACTCCGGCGAAGCTTCGAATTTTCCGGCGATGTTGGTCGCTGTTCTTTCATTTTTGGGCTCTGATTCGTCGCTGTTTGGTTCTTCTGTTTTGCTACCGGTCGGGTTCTAAATTGTGGATTGTTATCTATGTTGTTATTTTAGACCAAGAATGAATTTTGTGCCCTATCCTCGCAGCTGTTTCATTCTCGGGTTGAAGCCGGGTCGGGTCATAATCTGGGTCGGATTCTAGAATGTTGGATTGTTGTTTATTTTGAAATCTTTGGACCAAGAATCAAGCTTTGTTAGACTGATTCTGGCCATTGTTGCTGGCTGATTTTTTGCCATTTTCGAAACTGATTTTCGGCTATTTTGCTACATTTTGCTGGTTTACTGATTTAGAACAAATACTACACTGTTGGTATTTTACTGATTTGAACAAGATGCTACACTTGTTTGGCCAATGAAAAAGTTATCCGTCGATTTTTGAGGCCTCCACAGTTGCAAAGACGGAAAAATAAAATAAATGAAGCTTTCTGGGCAAGGATGATTTCTTCCACTTACACCGGATAACCAACATGCGCTGGCAAGACGAACGCTCGCAGCCGCACTTGTTTAGGCTGTCCCACTTTATATTTTTTACATATCTGAGCCCTCCGTGTTTAAAGCTATTACTGTTTTGGCGCGGATCTGAAGGTTTTATTTATTTTATTATTTTTAGCAATATTGGCCGATGAAGGAATCTCCGTCTGATTTCCAAGGCCTTCCCTGTGCAAATGACGGATTTATTTTTGGCTTTATTTATTAATTATTGCTATTACTTTAAAAATTATTTATTTTATTACTAACACTTTTACTAAGTGTCTATGCAGATACTCGGAGATCATCTTGTGCAGAAGGCCTAAAAAGGGCTAAAGATGTCCCGGATTTTTATCTCATGTCCCATTTAATTTCGGTTTTACTTTTGTATTGCATTTTATTTTAATTGTAAATTATGTAAAAATATTTAGAATAGGTAGAATAAAAGTCAATATATAATTAACCTAGGTTTGAACGGATAACCGCAAGTTAGCGGATCCTATAGGATGCCTGACCCCTTCCCTTTAGGATAATAAAGAACCCTTACCTAGAATCTCACATAGCTTTCGCAGACCTTTAAATGGAGATCATTAATTGCAGTATTTTATTGCAATAAATCAAGTGTCCTAATTCACTATAATAATTAGGTGGTGACTCCTTAAATACACTAGGAATCATACCATACGTGGTACTCCCGTTTCGACTCCGGTTAAAATGGGGTGTTACAGATGGCGACTCTGCTGGGGATATCAGGTTTTTGACCCTAGCAAACCTAGGTTTACTATTGCTTGGCTTTATTTTTATTTGTTTTAAATGCCAAAATTGTTTGCTTTAATCTTGTATGTCTAACTGTTTTAATTGCTATTTGTTTTTACTGCTTTCCTTAAACTGGCATTCCGCTCATATTTCTTCCACTCTGAAAAATTCACACTATCACACACTACACGCGAGGTGCGCTTGGTGCATCAGCAAAATTCTTTCTTCAAAACCTAAATTTAGGAGAGTTGGTAATATACGTGGAGTGCCCGGTCTAACCGGTGGCCGCGTAGCCTTCTCACTCGAGTTGTCCGCTCGGGGACCTTGCGTCTGGTAAGCCAAATCTTAGAAACTTAAGATAGAGCTATACCACCTTTTATATTAAGTCATGCATACATAAACCTTAGGTGGGTTAATCCTTGGTATTAACGCCACAATTAGAAATCCACCAAACTTGTCGACGGGTTTCACAACCCAACGACCCATTAGCATACTATGTGTATCGTAATGATGATAGATGGATCCAAGCCTGGTCATGACACGCCGAAATTGGAAAAAGTGCACCGTCATTTGGTCGCCATTTCCAGCAAAATATTGCAGTTTAACGGCTTGGACTTATTTATCATAATCTCGCATATCTGGCGTTTAGGCCAACCTCTGGCATAAGAGAGGTCCCATGCATATTAGGCGCGCACTTGATTTGCATGTTTTTGTTTACTATTGTTGTAGCTAGCAATTCTGTACATATTATTTAATGCAATAATTACTCTTTTAACCTTGGTACATATCATGCTTATAATTCCGGCCACGAGCGTTTCCATTTTTGCACTTTTGTTGTCACATTGCAATCAGGACTTCTACTACGCAAATCGCTCTTGAACAGCACGATTTGGACTTTGTGAAGCATCAACCACCAGTCCGGTCGAACCAATCAGGGGAGTCTTTGACTATATCGTCACGCCCTTACATTTTACTATTTTTGTGGCTTGCCTACTCTCACTCATTTGTCATATTTTTGCAGGAAGGCCTTTCTCGCAAATAGTCGAGGGCGGACAACAACAACAACAACAACAACAACAAAAAAAAAAAAAACTCATCCAAGAATGAGTTGAGTTATGTTGACGGAAAGATGTCAGCTTATACCAGATTCAACAAAGCATCGCTCTGGGTCTTATATTTTGCATTTTTATACATATTTGTAAATTCAATTGATATGTCTAATATTGATTACATAATTTTTTATCATTCATTTTACAACATAATTATCCCGAACTACGCGTGTCTGATTCTCACCATACGGTGTGATACGTAGGCAACCCATCTAGGGTTCGACACCACCACAAAAAAAAGGTACATATTTGGTTTACCCATTCATTGCACGGACATTCATTATTGCATTTCAATCATTCTATCACATTCATTCATGCATTTCATTCATTCTATCACATTCATTCATTTTTTCATTACATTCTTTTACTTTGCATTAGTCTTATAGTGAACAATCATTTGTTTTGCACAGCTTTAACTTTTGCATTTCTTTCATGAATAAATTCTTTTAAATCATACGTTTTATAACATATCTGAACGAACTACGCACACCGGATTCTCGAAAAAGATGACATACGTAGGCCGCCCTATTCGGGTTCGGTACCATTTATTCAAAAAAAAAAAAAAAAAAAAAAAAAAAAAAGAAAGCTCTTTTAAGTATCATTGATTGATTTGGTTGATACCAACACAGTTAGGAGTGTGCATAGGAAAGAGCGAATAACAATCAGTATAAGGGGACTTCGTGGTAAACCATAGATTCTTTTGGTACCTCTCACGCACACCTGTAATGACATTTTTGCATGCTTCTAGATAAGAACGAAACCAACCTCGTCGTTTCATGTGCATTGTGTGGTGAGTTTTAGAATAAGTTCAATTGTATTGCATTGTGATGTAGAACTTGGCCCGAAAGTTTGTCGAGGCGAAATCCTGAGTAACGCTCGGTGTGGGAAATGATCGTAGGCTTTCTTTGACCCGTTTGAGCCTTTTCAGCCTACCAAATAACATTATCCATAGTACACCCCATTTGAGCCTAAAGCTTATTTTTTCGACAACCGCATATTACACTTATACCGCTACGAAGTGCGTCGCACTATCCTCTCTTGGCGACCTCGAGCGCTTTAGAAATGTGCAAGTGGTGATAAATTCTGCGTTGAAGTTTGCAAAGGCAAAATTGTCAAAGTCCCAAAGGAAAAGAAAACACAAATGACGACTTTACAAAAGAAGAAATCAAAAGCCCGACATGATAAACAAAAATGAATGAAATGAGAAAATAACTTTGGAAAAGCGGGCTCCAAACGAAGATTCAAAAGATGTCGATCTGAGAAAAAGCGGGACAAAAAAAGCGGTCGGCGTTGAAGCACACAAATATCAAGCACGGACGTAGTCCAACGCTCGAGAGGATTAGTCACTTTTTACCCAAATGATATCCATCCCTTTCCCCAAGCTTACATTCTGAGCCCGATGAGCCTACATGATCTTATCGAGGTTCTCACATTAGTGGATACTTACATGACGGCCAAGCCTATGGTATCACAATTGCATGCATTAAACATCCTTTTGAGTGTGAGCGTACTCCTCTAAACGTCCCAAAATTCAAAATACTGGAATATATGTGAGAAATGGGACTTTCTTTCAGTAAGGGCATTTGAAACGTGAGATTACGTGTAGTTCGAAACCTTGGCTGCAAGCAAGTGTGTCGATACTTATGTGTCTGAGGCACCATTTGAAACTATAGGAATTACCCAGAAGTCAGTCTTGGTTAGACTGGAAGTGAATAACGGAGTTCCTAAGCACAATACTAATTATTGGTATCAACTGAAGTCAGAACGTGATGCTGTCTTTCCACTTTTCAAAAAAAAAAATGCATATTTAAAAATCCTTATTTTTGCATCACGAACTACGTCTTGACCTGATTCCCTCAGCGGGATACGTAGGCGGCCACATTGGCTTCGATCTCATTTTTGAAAATCGTACAATCATTTTTTTTGCATCACGAACTACGTCTTGACATGATTCCCTCAGCGGGATACGTAGGCGGCCACATTGGCTTCGATCTCATTTTTGAAAATCGTACAATCATTTTTTTTGCATCACGAACTACGTCTTGACCTGATTCCCTCAGCAGGATACGTAGGCGACCACATTGGCTTCGGTCTCATTTTTAAAAATCGTACAATCATTTTTGCATCACGAACTACGTCTTGACCTGATTCCCTCAGCGGGATACGTAGGCAGCCTAAATCGGTTCCGGTCACACCATTAGAAATCTTCCCATTGGCTCGTGTGCGACAAATGCGTTTGGTTATTCTGAAAAGAGATATGAGCAATTTCCGCCAGAGTTAAGTCTTGCGTCGCCCGCATAACGTAAAAGGACAATTTTGGGAAATGCACCATGGAGAGATCATAATAAGGATTCCAAAGCAATCGGCAATCGCAATTCAAAGAAGCATTCACAAAGATCCAGCAAGTCTGCGAGACTACATCGTGATCGCAGATTCAAAGAAACCTTCACAAAGTCCAAGAAGTCGTGCGAGAGACTACATCGAATCGCAACATTCACCAAAATTCACGGATCCGGCCAAGCGTGCAGAGCATTCAAGAAGCGTTCGCGCGGCATCCGAAGAAGTCGCGCAGATCGTGACATTCAACAAGCTTTCACAATATTCAACGCGCCGAGTGCGAAACTCAAGATTCGGCGATCACATCAATACAACCGCCATCACACTTTACAGGATAACATTTCTACTCATGCTATTACATTGCTTATAAATTCATGCGTTGTCATTTTTGGCTTAATAATTATGCACTAACCTTTGCTGAAGTCTGAGCATGCAAGCAACAAGAGCCAAAGCTACAAAGTTGACGCGAATCAACCACTCATTTCCCGAAACTCACAAATTTTCTTTGAGCCAAGGTTTCTTCATATTAGCAGAGGCAGAAAGAACGCAACAGAAGTAGAAAGGGACATCGACGATCGACAATCAAAGTTCAAAATCCACAACTAAGTCTAGCACATCAGCTCAGGCATAAAGTCAAATTTGCAACCCACGCATCGTACACAACAAAGCTTGCAGGAGCATTTATTCTACAGGAGCATCAGCATTACGTCTAGGCAACGACGTCAGCATCAACACGTCCAGGCAACGACGTTATCAACATCAACACGTCCAGACAACGACGTTATCAACACAACACGTCCAGACAACGACGTTAGCAGCAATACATCCAGGCAACGACGTCATCAACATTGCGTCTACGCAACGACGCCAAAGAATACGTCCGGTGCGGCGTTTTTCGGCCGCAACAAGTTCAAAAGCGACGCCAAGTCGAAAGCAGCGTCGTCGGCGTCGGCGTCTGCAACGATGTCATCACGTAAGACTATGCAACGGCCGTCAATGTTTCGTCTATGCAACGACGAGCATCTGCATCGCGTCTATCCGTCATCGACGTCAGCGTCTATCGCAACGTCGTCTCACGTGGCTTTATCTGACGGCCGTCAATATTTCGTCTATCTGACGACGAGCATCTGCGTCGCGTCTGCAACGACGTCATCGTATGTAAGCCTATCTGGCGGCCGTCAATGTTTCGTCTATGCAACGACGAGCATCTGCGTCAGCGTCAACGACGCCGTCTCGTATAAGCCTATCTGGCGGCCGTCAATGTTTCGTCTATCTGACGAGCATCTGCGTCGCGTCTACGCAACGACGATATCTCGTATAAGCCTATCTGGCGGCCGTCAATGTTCGTCTATCTGGCAACGATCATCTGCATCAGCGTCTACTGCAACGACATATCATGTAAAGCTATCTGCGGTTTCATAAATATTTCGTCTATCTGACGATGGACATCTGCGTCAGCGTCTATCTGGCGTCATCGTATAAGCCCGTGCAACGGCAAATCCGTGTTTCGTCTATCTGGCGACGAACATCTGCGTCAGCGTCTATGCAACGACGCCGCCATCTAAGCCTATCTGGCGGTTTCATCTATGTTTCGTCTACGCAACGACGAGCATCTGCGTCGCGTCACGGGTAACGACGCCATTTCATGTAAGTCCATGCAACGACTTCATCTATGCCGTCTATCTGGCGACGAACATCTGCATCAGCGTCTATGCAACGACGCCATATCATGTAAAGCCTATCTGGCGACTTCATTTATGCTTCGTCTATGCAACGACGAACATCTGCATCGCGTCTATGCAATGACGCCATCAGCATCTACAAACACCATGTCTTTTCCAGCATCACATCACCTGCAACCCAGTGTCAATCGTACTTCGATACTGGGATGAATTTTGAATTTGCGTCGGCATTGTCCTTAATTTTCTAGCATCACAGCAGCCCAGTGTCGTCATGATTCGACACTGGGACAATTTTGAATGGGCGTCTGCCTGCCTTAATTCTCTAGCATCGCAGCAACCCGGTGTCATCATAATTCGACACTGGGACAAAATTTTGAATCTGCATCAGTTTTTGCCCATTCTTTTTCTTGATCTTTATTTTAATTCTGACAATGGAGACAAAATTGACTACAAGTCAACGTCTTTGTCCGAAAACTCTTTCATCATCTTCGGTCAAAAAGGGACAAACTGTTGACACCCAATTTTGACCCATCTTTTAATCATTTCTTGCAATTTTAAGCATTTTAGGACACCGCATTTTAATCATCATTTTTGCATTTTTTACATAATATTCTATGTTTATTTCTTCACAAAATGACATGACATATTATTATTTTAAATTAAGCATGATGTCTTTGTTAATATTATGTGTCTATTATTATTACACCGTCGTTTGATTTTAATAGTGTTTGCATCTCTTTAAATAATTAATTTACACTGCATTTTTCTTGTAATTAGGCATTAAACATTTGCTAAAATATTGTATTTTATTATTATTGCATCGGCATATGCATTTTAATAATTTTGTATCTTTAAATAATTTTTCTTTTAAATAATTATTCCATTTTGCATTTTTTGCCAAATCATCGATCCAAGGCACAACTGAATCGATAATCCTGGCAAAGCCCAATCAAGCCCAAAAATGAAGTCAGACTTTTCATCTTTGCCCTCCAATACCCAAAACCCAATACCCACTACTCAATACCCAAACCCAAAACCCTAAACCTAATCTCACCCTATAAAAATAAACACTCCACCCTATTTTCTACCATGGACGTCCACCCTCCATCTTTAAAACCTACCCCTCTCTCATTTTCAACCCTATTCGCACAAATCACCTCCCCATTTTCAGATTTTCTCCCTCTCCCTCATCCCCTCTCCCGGCGTCGACATCCACTGCTCCCGTCAACAACCTCATTCACTTTTCCGTCGCCACCGCCGTGAACCCCAAGAACACCCTCAGCCGCCAACACTCCCTCATTGCTTTCCCACACCCGTCTCCCGTCGACCAACACCACTGTCTCGTGCTCAAACCGCTGGCGGCGTTGCTCCGGCGACCTCATCGTGGAAGTGACGCCGCTGCTGCCCGTTCTCTGTTGGTAATGTTGAAATCTGACGGAATAAAAAACTCCGGCGACACTGTTTGTTTCTCCGTTTTGTTACTGTAATTATTGTTGTTGGCTATGTTGGACTGATTTTCAGATTTTCCTAGTACCTACCGGAGTTTAAAACTCCGGCACTCTTGTCTCTATTTTAGACTGATTTTCTGATATTTTGGTCTTGTCGGAGACGATGTTTGTTTGGTTTTATTTCTTGGAATCTGTTTGTTGGCGGACTGGTTTGATTTCTTTTAATACTGCCGAGTAAAACTCCGTGGCTTCAATTTTCAGCGATGTTGGTCGCCGTTCTTTTATTTTGGGCTCGATTTATTTGTTTGGTTCTTACATTTGCTCTGGTCGGGTTCTAAATTGTGGATTGTTATCTATGTTGTTATTTTAGACCAAGAATGAATTTTGTGCCCTATCCTCGCAGCTGTTTCATTCTCGGGTTGAAGCCGGGTCGGGTCATAATCTGGGTCGGATTCTAGAATGTTGGATTGTTGTTTATTTTGAAATCTTTGGACCAAGAATCAAGCTTTGTTAGACTGATTACGCCATTGTTCTTGCTGATTTTTGCCATTTTCAAACCGATTTTGGCTATTTTGCTACATTTCTTTGGTTTCTCGATTTAGAACAAATACTACATCTGTTGGTATTTTCTTGATTTGAACAAGATGCTACTGCTTGTTGTGATGAAAAAGTTATCCGTCGATTTTGAGGCCTCCAGCTTGCAAAGACGGAAAAATAAAATAAATGAAGCTTTACAGGCAAGGATGATTTCTTCCACTTACACCGATAACCAACATGCATTTGTGGCGAGCCGCATGCACTTGTTTAAGTGTCCCACTTTATATTTTTACATATCCGAGCCCTCCGTGTTTAAAGCTATTCTTCTTGTTTTGCGCGGATCTCAAGGTTTTATTTATTTTATTATTTTTAGCAATATTGGTAGATGAAGGAATCTCGTCGATTTCCAAGGCCTTCCCTGTGCAAAAGACGGATTTATTTTTGGCTTTATTTATTAATTATTGCTATTACTTTAAAAATTGTTTATTTTATTACTAACACTTTTACTAAGTGTCTATGCAGATACTCGGAGATCATCTTGTGCAGAAGGCCTAAAAAGGGCTAAAGATGTCCCGAATTTTTATCTCATGTCCCATTTAATTTCGGTTTTACTTTTGTATTGCATTTTATTTTAATTGTAAATTATGTAAAAATATTTAGAATAGGTAGAATAAAAGTCAATATATAATTAACCTAAGTTTGAACGGATAACCGCAAGTTAGCGGATCCTATATGATGCCTGACCCCTTCCCTTTAGGATAATAAAGAACCCTTACCTAGAATCTCACATAGCTTTCGCAGACCTTTAAATGGAGATCATTAATTGCAGTATTTTATTGCAATAAATCAAGTGTCCTAATTCACTATAATAATTAGGTGGCGACTCCTTAAATACACTAGGAATCATACCATACGTGGTACTCCCGTTTCGACTCCGGTTAAAATGGGGTGTTACAAATATCATCTCACAATTCATTCTCCCTATTCATTAAATAGCACAGAAAAGACATGTTAGACCAAGGCGGAGCCACATTGGTAGTTGAAGGTCCGTCTCTTGTTTAAATTATGTATTTATATTAAAAAATTATTTGATATATAAAATAATCTATTCAGAAATCAATAAAATTAAAAAATTAAAAAATTAAAATATAAAAATAATAAATTAAAAGTCTTATCTCCGCTTCTGCATTAGACGATCACACATAATAGTAGGGGTGTACACCGGTCCAAAATCGGATCGAATGGGACCGAACCGAATATTCGGTTCGCTGACCGTTTGGACCTGGACTGTTTTTAAATGCAATTTTTAATCCTAATATGTTATATTACTAATTTTACATTATCAATGCTTCTTTACAAAACTAATTTTACTATTTTACATTATCTATGCTTCTTTACAAAACCAATTTTACTATTTTACATTATCTACGCTTCTTTACAAAACTAATTTTACTAATTTACATTATCAGTGCTAATAAATGAATTAAAATATCAAAACTTTAACATTGTATAATTGTCTAGACTCTAGAGTCTAGACTCTTGAATTAACTCAATAGTACACATTATCTTGTATAATTGCTTTTGCAACAAAGAAGCAATGCCAACAACAACCAGCCAAGTGATGAAACATGACCAAAGGCAAGTGCAAAGAAGCGGCAATGGCAAAGAAGTGCAAGAAGTGGCAAAGAGTGCAACAAGTGATGCACCACGCAACACACAAGACACAAGAAGTCAAGCAAAGACACACAGTCAACACTCAACATCAACAAACAACAACTAGACTAGTAGTTCTAACTTCAATCACACCAACGAGTCCACAAAAACGACTTCATCATCCATATCATCACATTGCACATCTAGACATAGCAATAAAAAAAATAGATAAATAATGTCAAACATTAGAATTCATGCATGTTTTAAAAAATAATTAAAAGAGTTATAATAATAACATTACATTTTTCAATTTTCTCCAAATCTTTCAAATTTTCTTCAACATCTACAATCGACACTCCATTTGCTCTAAGTCAATCTTGTGTGCAAATTAGAGCTTGAACCATCTTTAAAAAAATCACAACATAATACATTAAAGTTACATTGGAATAGAGTTATAAGTTGCAATGAATAAATTTTAAAATAAAGAGGCATTACCTTAGGAGTCAAAGAACTCCGAAATGGATCTAGATGACGATCACCCGCACTAAAAGCAGATTCCGATGCAACGGTGGATAATGGGATGACTAGTATGTCACGTGTCATGCGTGAAAGAATCGGATAACGATGTCCATTACTACTCCACCAAGATAATGCATCCATTTCTTTTTCCTCTACCCATAGTTGTTCATTTATATACCTATCCAACTCACTAATCACATATCCACTTTTAATCTTTTTGCTCTATCTTTTAAATTTTTCATGTATTCGTCACACCCTTCTATATTGCCATCCAAATCAATTGACATATGATCTACATTTAGCACACTTGGAGGAAAACAAGAAGAATACAACAATCTATATTCATCAAATAATTTGTAAGTGAACTCCTTCACTTCATTGCAAAGTTTCATTCCCTTTTCTTTTCCATATATATCCGTTAGAGTCAATTAAAAAACTAACAACTTAGAGTGAGGATCAAGAATAGAGGCAACATAAATAAACATATTCATTTTCTCCACATTCCCCCAATATTTGTCAAACTTTTTTCTCATTGCAATTGCCATATTTTGGAAATTCGAATCCAAACTTTTTTGCCATTTATTCAACATGTCATATATTGTGGCAATCTCAAATAAACCTTTATTACTTGTCACATAAAGTGAACCAGAGATACGACGAGTCAAAGTATAAAATCCCTACAAAAAGTGAACCAACCTCTCTACTTTTTTTCCAATTGTCGCATTGAGGAGGTCTTTCATTGTCCTTCAAATCCACTCCACATGGAAGATATATCCCACTAAAAACACGCTGAAATTTTAAAGTCGTATCCAACATGGTGTATGTTGAGTTCCAACGAGTGGGGACATCAAAAGACAACAAACACTTGCTGTCTATATTAGTTTTTTGCACAAGTTCTTTGAACCTAACTATTCTTGCGGGTGAATTCTTAACATACTTCACAACATTTCTAGCTCTATCAATGCACACACCATGCTCTTTAATGTCGTCCCACACAATAAGATTGATGATATGAGCAATGCATCTAATATGAATATATTTGCCATCACTAATGCAACCAATATTCTAAGCACGCCTCAACTGCTTTTCCAATGGCCTCACCTTTATGACTAGATATTGGACAAAAATTAATTATCTTTTTATTTAATTTCCAATCATTATCAATGAAGTGAGCCGTGAGACACATATAGTTAATCCTTTGAATTGATGTCCAAGTATCAGTGGTCACATAAATTCTTTGACAACTCTTAAACATCTCTTTCAGCTTTTCTTTTTCGCTATAAAAAAAGTTGCAAACATTCACGAGCAATGGTAACACAAGATGGAATGATAAAACTAGGGCATGCAACTTGCATTAAGTGTTTAAAGCCAAAATTTTCCACATGTTTAAATGGAAGCTCATCAACAATGATCATATGAACTAGGGCTTTCCTCACATCTTTTAAGTTAACAATCCCATACTTCAATTTCCCAGTCCCAGTCACAGTATCAGTTTCTTTCTCAAAAGATAATTCAGATTGTTTTCTTTTACCCTTATCTTTATTTGCAGGAACACCAAGACATTTTTCCGAATGATTTTTAACATTTTTTGCACCATTAACATTTGAATCAGCAGCAAAAGTTTTATCACAGAACTTACATTCAGCTCGTAGTTTCACATCCTCAATGTAGTCGATGTAATAGTCCCAATAAGCGGCTTTCCTCTTAGTTTTTGTTCTAAACTGATATAATCTTCTCTCTTTTAACTTCTTATCCGGAGGTAAGGACTTGCGCAATTGCTCAATCTCCGCTTCCGATAGTGTTTGTATAGTTTTCGAAGAATAGCTAGATTCCCTTTTGGATTGAGAGCTTTCCATCTACAATAAACATGAACAATATATGTGATGTGAGGATCAAATTATCCATTTCAATAGCCAAATAGACACTGCATTCAGATTCGACAAAAATAGACACTGTATTCAGATTCGACAAAAATAGACTGTATTCGGATTCGATAAAAATACACTGCATTCAGATTCGACAAAAATAAATATCAAGGCTACAATAAACATGAACAATATATGTGATGTGAGGATCAAATTATCCATTTCAATATCCAAATAGACACTGCATTCAGATTCGACAAAAATAGACACTGTATTCAGATTCGACAAAAATACACTGTATTCAGATTCGACAAAAATACACTGCATTCAGATTCGACAAAAATAAATATCAAGGCTACACTTGCAGCATGTCTACAGATAACAGACTACATTAATTAATTAAGCTTCTTACATTACAAGAATAAGAGTCCGTTGTGGCGGGACAACAGTCACCGGAGTTGTATGGTCGACTGACGAGTGGTGACGCAGCAGGGAAGAGTCGGGGGTGGCGCACTGATAGTGAGTGATGACACAGCAGGGCAGGGTATGGTCGACGAGCGAGATGGGGATGTCAAGATGTGCAGGGGAGGGTGTGGAGGATTAGTAGCAGTGGGTTCTTGGGAGTTGGGGGTTCTTGGCAGTAATGGGATATCACGATTCACGATGTGAAGGTGAGGGTTTATGGAGAGGAAATAGGGTTTGCAGATATGGAATGAAATGAGGGAATAGGGATTAAGGGCTTAAGGCCTCAAAGATTGGGCTGAAAAATATTAGGAGAGAATTATTATTTTTAAAAAATTGAAATTTGGATTTGGTCAATTCAGTCGGGCCAGAAAAATTAGCTTTTTCTCTCTGGACGGAAAACCGAAATCCCTCATTTTGAAGGACCGGGACCGGACCGGAATCTACCGGTCCGGTCCGATCCAAATTTATACACCCCTACATAATAGTACTAGACTACATGCTTTTGGTCTATAAATCAAAGTTCGATGGTCCCAACCCTAGTTAGGTACCCAACTTCATGTGCCCGACAAATCAAATTTCTTCCTCAATTCCCTCAATATTTCATGGCCGCAAACCTCGCCGTGACTCCACAAACCAATAGTATATAGGAAGAATATGACAAACATATGATTCAAAGGAAAAATGAGAAAATCCACTCAAGTTGACACGGCAAATCAAAGGCCGCCACTCGTCCACGTGACAAACTCAACACATGGCCACGGACCTCTAAATGAAAATGAAACAAAGTTATAGTTGTTATCATATCTGTATTGAAAAAAATTACTAAACAATAATAACTGAAAATGAACAAAATTATTAGTGAAAAAAAATAATATTTTTTAGAATATAATCGAAATCACTTAATTCAAAGTGTGTCCTCGAAAGCTTAAACGTTTGTGGGAAAGAATTTCACCGGCTCCTCCTTTCTTGCCCTTTAATAGTATCCGGTTGAAATGGACAAAATTAAAATATTGGATATAGATATGAAAAAAATAATACCGATTGTTATCATACTAATTATTTAATTTGTTCATTTCTTAATTATTGACAATATTGTTTACGAAATTTTTTAAGCACCCTTTAGCTACAGGCGTGCTCGGCAATACCCAATAGCTTTGGCTCAAATTATGTATTTGTGTTTTATTAAGAGTCTCATATCGAGTATGGAATGAGAACATGAGCTCCTTATATGGACTTGAGCAATCCTCACCTTACAAACTAGCTTTTGGGGTTGAGTTAGACTCAAGATCCATTCTTTACATGATATCAGAGTCAGACTCATTCCAATTCTTTGTTCACCGATGTTGGGCCTCCAAATTATATTATTCATGCTCCAGCTAACAAAGTCTGGGCGTGCGGGGGAGTGTTAAGAGTTCCACATCGGATATGAAATGGAAACATGAACTCTTTATATAAGATTTGGACAATCATTACCTTATAAGCTAGTTTTTGGGGTTGAGTTTGGCCCAAGATCCATTCTTTATATGTTTAAAAAATTATTTGATATGTATAAATAATATATTTAGAACAGGAAGCGAAATATTTTATTATGATCCAAAATCAGTAAACTAAAAATCATGGCTATGCTTCTACATGGTTTTAATTTTTTGCTTCCTCAAAAAGCACCAGATTCTGATTCTCCTCCGGGAGGATTGGGAAGAAATGCAACCTTAGATTGTAGGATATAAAAGTGATACAGTATCATCAAATGGATTGTGAGGGAAAATGTGGATACTACTTTAGGGGAAACCTTTGGGACAATACTAACGTGAGGGTCATTTTTATTCTGTTTTTAGGGTTCGAGTGAATGGCATACCCATGTTAGTCTTTAGGTCTATAAGTTGCCTTGCTGGGTTGGGAGATAGATAGGGTAGTGACATTGTTGATTGTGACTTCATAACCCCCTTCTTTGAATTTCATGATATGGCACTTATGTTGGTTAGATGCCACAAATTTGCACATGCGGGTGGGCGATATCGATAAGATAATTGATCGCCCGTTTAATTCAATCTCAAAAGCTATTTTTGCAAGTTAGTTAAGAATTGTCTAAGATTATATAAAAAATTAACAGTTTATTCTCTCAACTTATGTAGGACAATTGTGAGAATGAAAAAATCTTTAATTTATAGAAGTTCATAAAATTTATTTTTTTTGAAGAAAATAATAATCAATTATTGTAAAATCTTGTCATTCTTTACAAAAAAAACGGAGGTAAAATTCACATATAATAAGAGATCCGAGGCAAACCCACAATCCAACACTACAACAACAATAACATACCCAGTAAAATTCCATCACGTGGGAGTGCAGGAGGGTAGAGTGTCTGTGAGACCTTCCCTGCTTGATAGGTAGATCAGCTGCTTCCGGGAGACCCTCGACTCAAGACCTGCGTAATCACAAACAAAGCAAACGTTGCATAGCAAGATAAATGGTCACAGACAAGAAATTAAAGCTATAGGAACATGCTGGTAACAAAAATCGAATACGTCATGGTGACACGTTCTGTCAAAAGTAAGCAGTAGGTAACGCAAATAAATAATATGAACAAAGTGCACTAGAAAATACATAGCCGCAGAAATCAACTACAGGGAATATAAAACAATACTACTTCTATAATTGTGATGGGCTTGAATTGTTTTGTGTTTTAGCTATGAGTATTGTTGTCCAGATTTTATTTCCACCTTAAAGAGTTACTATTTCTTAATCGCATTTTAAAGTGATTAAATATTAACAAGCGATCGAAAAACAATCCGTCCGAACTAATTTTTACAAATAATTAGCTCAAGATATGAACAACCCAAGATCATACAAGACAACAATCAGTTCTCTAAATGAGTGTGGAACTTTAACAAATATAGTTTCTTCTTTCTTTTAAAGTCTTAACTCGGGTACTAATCTTTCAATCCGCATTTTTTGTCTAATTCTCATAGTAATTCAAAGAAAATCATATTTCCCTGATTTCCTCCACTTTTATTGGAAGAAAAGTCAGAATCTTTCACCACAAGTCATGTGATGTAACTAATTGTCTTTTTCCGCTGTTAATTCAACAAAATTGTGCGCACACCAGCTAATTGTTATCCTTAGAGAACAAAATTATGTAGATTGAACACGATGTTGCTTGTCACGGACTCATGAAGAAGAAGGATGAGAAGATATATATGCATTATATTTGATGATCAAAGGGCAAAAAAAGAAACCAAAGGAAAATGGACAAGTGGTTATGCGTTGTCTTTTCTTTTCCTTTTTAACTAATTTTAACAATGACGGTATGACAAATAGATTACCCAAAAACTGCAATATAAAGATAGACGTCATCTACACATACTTATTCGAATAAGGATGTATTAGGCTTCATCTGTTTTCAATAACATTAAGATCGTTAAATAGGGTAAATCTCCGTAAGTGGAGTCCGTTCATTAATACAATATATATAGTGTATATAAATGTAGTATTAATGGAATAAGGATTTCTACTTTACATAATTACACTAAAGTATTAATTACAGAATATTACATAATATGCGGTGAATATATATAAATATATTCACTATCACACCCCCTCAGTCGAAGCGAGAGGTGGCCGAACGTTGAGACTGAATTTGAAGTCTAGGAACAGTTGTCGAGGAAGCTCCTTAGTGAATATATATGTGTACTGATACGAAGAAGGAACATGCAACACCATAACGTGATCAATTGCAACATTCTCTCGAGCAAAGTGAATATCCATCTTAATATTTTGGTTCGTTGATGTTGAACCAAGTTATGAGACAAGTAGACAGCAGATATGTTATCACAGTAAACCAAAGATGCCCTACGTAAGGGAAATGAAGCTCAAGAAGGAAATTTCAAAGCCAACATAACTCAGCAACAACGTTCGTAACACCCATATATTCTGCTTCTGCACTCGAACGAGAAAGTGTGGCTTGCCGCTTGGCAGACCACGAAATAATATTATCCCCCAGAAAGACACAATATCCAGACGTAGAGCGGCGAGTGTCCGGACAACTTGCCCAATCGGCGTTTGTGTAAGAGAGCAACCTAGTCGGTGCAGAGGGATATAGATGTAGTCCATAGTCAAGAGTCTCTTTAACGTACCTAATGATACATTTAAGAGTTATAAAGTGAGGCTCCCTAAGAGTGTACATGAACAAGCACACCTGCTGAACTGCATATGCAATATCGGGCTGAGTAAAGGTGAGATACTGAAGAACACCTGCGAGACTCCTATAAAGAGAGGGATCGCTGACCGTATCCCTATAATCTGAACTGGGTTTTGACTTTGAGTCGACAAAAGTGGGCATGATCTTGCAATTTGTCATTTTAGCTCTGTAGATAATCCATTTGCATACTTACCCTTACACAAGAACAACATGTGAGGATCTGGTCACTGATATCACAAAAAATAACTCAACTTACCCAAATCAGTCATAGCAAATTCGGACTTCAGCAGAGCAATGATCTCGTGTTTCATTGTATCAGAAAAATCTATCAGAAGAATATCATCTACATATAAAAGAAGATAAGTTGTGTCAGTACCTCAGTGAAAAATAAAGAGTGAATGATCACTCTTGCTACACACGAACCAGATATGTATGATTTATATAGCAAACCTCTCATACCAAGTCCTAGGGGAATGTTTCAAACCATATAATGACTTAAGAAGATGGCAGATATAATGAGGAACCCCCGGATGCACAAAGCGAGACAGTTGATGGGTCTTCAAATCCCTATGTAAGAAAGCATTTTTTACATCATGCTGGTGAATAGGCCAATTCTTCCCCATAGTTATGCTCAACACTGTGCGAATGGTAGCTGGTTTGACCACCAGACTAAAAGTCTCACCATAATCAACCCTCTCCTGCTGACCAGTACCATTGGCCACAAGTATTGTCTTATGGCATTCAAGCTTACCACTATATCTAAATTTGTGACGATATAGCCACATACATTGAATCACATTCACCTCATCTGGTTTTGGGATAAGATCCCAAGTGTTCTGATTAGTCAATGTATTAAACTCCTCACGCATAGTCGCATTTCAATATGGGTCAAGTTTGGCTAATTTTGAGTTTTTAAGAATAGGTGAGATAGTTTAGGTGGATACGTTAAAGTGAACTTTTGGTTTGAAAATCCTGTGTTGTGCACGAGTTTCCATTCGATGCGATGGGATGGTCATTGGTTGGGCAGTGGGATGAGGTGGTGGCGGCAGTGTCGAGCGGTTTGGTTAGGAGGAGGCGGTAGGGTGTGAGGCGGTGGGGTGAGAAGCGTAACGGGTGGTAGCGGGAGGAAGAGGCGATGCAGTGGGAGTTTTGAGAGGTAGTATGGTTGGGGCGGGGTCACTGGTCGACGGGATGGGTGGGGCTGAAACACGAGTCAACGGGAAGGTTGGGGCAGGGACGTGGTATGATGGGACGTGTGGAGTCGCCGGATCAGGTGGTGGTGGCGGCGGTACGGCCAGAGGTTGTGGATATTATATTGCATTTTGGAATAGAGGTGAGGTGGTCGGGTCATCAAGGAATCTGTAATCAGTGGGTCAGAGTTGGTGGATGTTGGCAAAGAAAAGGCGTTATCCTCAAACATGACATGACGTGAGACTATGATTTTGCATGTGGACATGTTATAGCATAGGTACCCCCTATGGTTTGACGGGAACCCCAAGAAGACAAATGGAGTGGAACGGGGTGCTAATTTGCGAGGGATGGACGAGGCAAGATTCGGGTAGTAGAGACAACTGAAAATCCGAAGATGATCATAGGTAGGGAGTCGATGAAATAGAAACTCGGTATGGGTCCTATATTGGAGTGTACGTGTAAGTAATGTGTTAAAAAGGTATTCTGCCATTTTTAATGCATATACCCAAAAGTTGGGGGAAGAGAGGCATGAAAAAGTAAGGTACGAATCATATTATTAATAGTGCGGAGAATTCGTTCGATTTTACCATTTTGAGGGGAAGTATGGGGGCAGGAGAAACGAAAAATCATGCCATTAGCCGCACAATATTTATGAAAGAGAGAATTGTTAAACTCACGATCATTGTCACATTGAAACATTTTTAGTTCTTTTTCAAATTGTGTTTTAACATACGTATGAAATTCCTGAAAATTGGAGTAGACCTGAGATTTAAAGTGGAACGGATAGACGCATAGGAAGTGAGCAAAATCATCCAACAGTATTAAATAATATTTATGACCCAATTTGCTAGTAATGTGAGAGGTCCATAAATTTGCATGAATTATATCAAAGGAAGAAAAAGTAATACTCGACGATTACATAAATGGAAGTCTAAGATGCTTTCCTAGATCACAAGAATAGCAATTTTGGGCGAGGTTCCCTTTATTATATTAAATTAAATTGTGATTTCTAAGAAAATAAAAATATGAGCTCTGGGATGTCCAAATCTATTGTTACACCTCGTAAGTTTAAGGCGATAATTAAGAACGTCATTAAGGAAATTAATATACTTAAGAATGTGATTCCGGAAAAATTTGATTACTACGAGCGTGTCAAAGGAAATTGGAAATGATAAGTTATATATTATGATAAGTTATATATATATATATGATAATTTATATATATATATATATATATATATATATATATATATATATATCGTTATGGATTAGTAACGTATATAAGCTACGACAATAAGGACACGAGGCCTTATGAGACTTTCGGGAAATTAAAAGAAGTGGAATTAAGATTTATTACTTGGGGGATTGATTTAATTTAAGTAGACAATGAGGGACTAAAGTATAATATTTAAGGGACCTAATTGTGATAAAAGAAATTCAGATTTTAAGTTTTGTTTTGATTAAACCTATTACACCATTTTTACCTTCCATTTCAAAAGAAGATGAAAGAAAATTGTTCCCTCTCTTCTCCCTTCCCTCAATTGCTGCAAAATCAACCCCCCCCCCCCCCATAGCCACAAGATTATGTCTTTCTCTCCTCCTAGGCTAAAAAAATTCTCATCTAATTTTGAAGCAAAAAAAAATTCAAAAACAGTGGGCAATTGCGGTCTCCACTGGACCAAAATTAAGAGCAAGGAAATTTCAGTTTTAACAAGAATTTGAGGAAGAAAATGTGTATAAATGATGGATTAACATTATGAGATTCATGCATGTCAAATTGGAGTTGAAAAAGTGAAGAATTGGGCAAGAAATTGGGCAAGAATCGATAGAACAGTGGGCTGGAAATAGGGACTATTTTGGCTTCGTTTAAGGTATAAAATTCTTCATTCTATGATATAATTGGAGTGCATGTTGTTAGGATTAAGGAAATGAATTTGTGATTAAGGAAAAATTGGAATTTAAACATGCATGTGATTGTTGTAATGTTGTTGGACCGATTTTGGAACTAGTTTTACCAATTTTGGAGTTGTTGGATTTAATTGTTGTTGTTCTTATTATCGTCGCTAATAGCACGTTAACATTGAAGGAAGTCTTGAAATAAATCTTGACATTTAGATTATAATGGTTCATAAGAAATTGTTGAAACATGAATTGGATTCTAGGGAATTAAGAAAAGAATTGGTTTATGGAGATTGACCGGAAACTTGCTTGAAATTATTGGATTTTGTCGCGTCAAGTTAGGGGTTGGTTTTGTGAAGTTTAAATGTTGAAAATTTGATTATAAACATGTATATATATGTTGTGGCAATTACTAATACATGTCTCAAAGAATTAAAGAGTAAGAAAGGGTGTTAGGTTGAAGATTGTAGGACATGCACTACTTAGTTATTGTTGTTGTCGTTAGAGTTGTTGGATTGTTTTAAGATTGTTCTAATATGGATTAAGGACTGAATTAACATGAGAAATAAATGGAGTAATCACCTTGGTCGTTGTAGTTGTCGTATTGCATAAATATAAAAGAGAAAGAATGTATTATGGTAACATATATGAAGTATATGGAACTACTTTGGTTATATCTTGGAATTGTGCTTGGTTACTGGTTTGGTTGACATTTGTTGTAAGTTGTGGATGTACATATAAACAGGGGAAGTGCTGCCCAAATTTTTATAGAATAAGAGAGTCGTCTTTCAATTTAACTTACGTTAGGAATCGTAGAATTGACGGGCATATTGTTATTATTATAGGTTGACGTACTAGACGAGACGTATCTTAATATTGAGTTGATTAAGTTCTACTAAGAGGTATATGAAACTCTTCTTTCTTTCTGTTGACATGATTTTTATTAAGTAAACGTAAGGCGGACGTACATGGTTTCTATACAGTCTAATTTTCAGTAATATGAGTTATGAGAAGTGCCTTAGATTTCCAGAAAATAATTTATGATTTTATTAAGAATCGAATGATGAGTTCACACCGAGTCCCATAATGGGTCGGGTACGACATGCATATGATTTCACACTGAGTCCCACAATGGGTCGGGTACGGTATGTATATGATTTCACACCGAGTCACATGATGGGTTGGGTACGGAATATATAGGTATATGGCGTCATTCACACGAGACCTCGTAGGAAGTAAGATGCAGTATATATATGTTCATGATTATTTACGTAAGGCCTGATTGATTCTCTATTTTACATGACCGATTAGATTGACGTTTGATAATCTTACAAGTCTCTTGTACGTTTTGACCAGTTATGATTATCTATTTTGTACTTTATGTTTCATATACTCGGTACATTCTTTGTCGACCCCTTTCCTCGGTGCGTTTCATGCCGCAGTACAATTTACTCGATTTTGGTGATCCGCCAGTCTAGGGTTTCCACTCAGCTGTTTGGGAGAGCTCCATTGATTCGGAGCTTAGTCAGTTTGGTACAGGTCTTTAATCTTGAACCTATGCAAATTAGGGGCACGACGGGTCTCTGTCCCATCATATGTTGTTATCATATTCTTAGAGGCCTGTAGACAGTTGTGGATTGTACTTATGTAGAGTTATAAATTTGTTTTGGTCAGCCAGGTTGTTGTAATCTGTGTTGGGATGTTCCCGCATATATGTGATACTATTTGGTGGCAGTCTTGTCGGCTTGCCTGTTATATTATGTTGGATAGTTGTGACTCCTCAGGAGGCTGGTACATTCTTGTGTAAAGACAACCTTGTCGGCTTGCCTATTCTGGCATATGTTATTGTTGCGGCGTTATGCTGCCGGATTCCATATTTGCCTTAGTGTTAATTGGATTATGGGTGGCAAGTTAGCATAATGACGTCATTAGGGCATTTAATCGCGGCCCGTCGGGTCGGGTCGTGACATCTATTATGCCACGTTGAGGAGGAGATGACAACTAGAGATGTGGGAGGATTGACACTTGCAGCGGATGTGAATAGGAAAGGATAGAGGACCCCACACTATTGCATCTCGTAAGAAGTTTCCCCATACGTAGGTCCTTTACAGAAAAACCAAACGAGTTGAAATCAATAGATACGTAATTATCAGTGGCAAAGTTTCTAATAGATATTAGGTTCTTGATAATGTTAGGGGCATATAGGATGTGTTTAAGGGAGTAGTGGGGTTGCGGTGGTGGAGTTAGTGTGTGGCCAGACCCTTGAATATATATAGTGTATACAATTATAGCCCTATTGGAATAAGGATCTCTACTTTATATAATTACACTAAAGTATTAATTACAGAATATACGATGAATATATATAAATATATTCACTATCAAAGACGTCTGAATCTGAATGTACATTTGAATGATTAAGATGTTGTCTCTAGATCTGAATAATGAATGATTAAGACTATTTATTTTTCAACATCTAAATGTGCATAATGTATTTATTAAAACATAATAAATATACAATTCAAATAAAAAATAACTAAATATTATAAAATAAATATAAATCTAATAAATTAAAATTATTATTTGATTAAAAAAATGAGACATTTATTTTCACTATTGATAGTGAAGATGCTTTGTAGTGGTGGTGATGATGATAGTTGTGATGGTGGAATTGGTTGATGTTAGTAATTAACTGTGATGGTGGCAAACAAATGTGTGGTAGTTGACGATTGTGTCGGTGGCAATGTTATTTATGATGGTAGAGGTGGTTGATAGTAATAATTGACTATGGTGGTGGTGACTGATAGTGGTGGCAGCAGATATCATAGTGGTGGTGGAAATGTCGTCGGTATTTGTTGATATAATTATAACAATGGAGGTGGTAGGTGTGATACCGACTGAAAATAGTGGTTGACAACGGTAGCGGTGGATGGTGATTGTCGATTGTGATGGTGATAGTTCTGATGATATATGTGACTAGTGGTGGTGGGTAGGGTAAGGGCGAAGCGTAGGTGAGTAGAGGTAGATAGGTAAGTGGGTTGGTGGTGGGTGTGTGTGTGAGTGGGTTGGTAGAAATGGTGGTGTGGGTGGGGTGAGGGTTAAAAGGGTGAGGGTGATGGGGGTTGACAATGGTGGTGGTTGTGATAGTAGAGGTGATTAGTGGGGGTGGATGGTAGAGTGGAGGGGTGAGGGTTATGAGGGTGAGGTGGGGATAGTAGTGGTGGTTGTGATGGCAGAAGTGGTTAGTGGAATGGGATGAGGGGTGGAGAGATGGTGAGTTTGTGGGAGTGGAAGTGGGGTTTGATGGGTGGATAGGCTTGAGAGGGTGGGGGTGGAGCTGGTGGTTGTGGACGGAGGGTTGGTAAAAAAAACATTACCAAAATACCTCTTAATGATATTATAATTTTATTCAAAATCCTAATGATTCAGACCTATTCAGACAAAATAAATACTTAGATCTTAATATAAATAAATGCACTTATTGATCTGAGGTATGAACCATCCAAATTCAGATCTCTATTAAGTACAAACAAATGAGGTCTTAGTAGTCCCACGTCGGGGTGAGATGGTAGTTTATCTTCTTGTATGTTATTTGGTCATTCTTATCCTTTGAACTAGTTTTTGCGTTAAGTCAAATCCAAGGTCTATTTTCTTATTATGATATCAGAATTAAATCTATATAACTTTTATTTTATCGGATATTGGACCCTAATATATATTATCTTGTCCAATATCTAATCTTGAAAGCTAAGTTGGATTATATCCAAAGTTTTTTCATTCATTGTATCAGAGTCAAACTCAATCAATTCTTGTTTCGCCTTGTGTCTTCATTCTATTTTTGTCTAGCTTCAGTTATCAGGCAAAGGCGTGTTAGGGATGTTAGTAGTCCCACAAAGGTGGGTGAATTAGCAGTTATTCTCCTTATATGATTTTGAATAATCCTCACTTCTTGAGCAAGATTTTGAGATTGAGTTAGGTCTAAAATTTATTTTCTTTATCATGGGGTCAGGGTTAAGACCGTTCAATTCTTGTTTTACTAGTTGTTGGACCGCCATATTATCTTGTCCAACTAGGTTTTGAGTTGAATCAGGTTCAATTTTTTTTTTTTATTAACTCATTGTATCAGAATGAGGCTTAACCAATTCTTGTTTCACAATGAGCCCATATTATCTTTGTCTGATTCTAGCTATCAAAGCTTGGGCGTGTCTAGAGTGTTTGTAGTCCTATATAGGAGGATGAGATGCAACTTGCCTTCTTATTTAGTGTTGAATAATCCTTTTCTTTATCAAGATGAGAAAATTGTGTTGTAGTCCTAGTGTTTCACGAAGGTTGCCTAAATATTCAAATCTAATTTTCAAGAAGTCATGATTCATTGGCTGGAAATACATTTAACCGAATCATGGGATGTTTATGGATTGTATTTAATTCCTCTAGCCCATGTGCTTGACACAATTAGCTTTAAATTAATTAAATGTGCAAGTGGAGAAGCATTGTCTAGTTGAGATTATAGCTTTATTATTTGAGTAGGCTTTTCAGGTTATTATATATTTCGGAACCAAAAGCCAAGTCCTACAAGATATTCATTTGCCTTTTCCATCTTTATTTTGTTTCTATTTACGGACCCATGATAAATTAATTATGTTTCTAGCATATTGTAATAGCTACATGTTAAAAAATTAGTTAAAACTGTTAATTTTGTTTGGACATAGTTTTGTATGACAAGTGATGTGTCGGTATATCCTTGGTGGGATGAAATGTATATTATTAAATTCAGTTTCTGTAAATCTTTTTTTTTGGATGAATAAATTAGTCATGCTAAAGTTTTACCATATAGTGGTGGAACATTATGTTACTTGTTTCTATTTTTATTTTATTTCCATTTAGTATTCGGTATCCGTATTAGGATCCAATTAAATTTAAATTTACGCAAAAAATAATAATATTAAACATAAATCGCTTCCTAAAAGAGATAATCTATAACCTAAACTCGAAATATGTAGTTAAAAACAAAGGAACACTTACCATTGCTTGTTTCTAGTACAAATTGAACAAGGTAGCAATATTGATATGATGACATTATATATCAAGCTAATTACATTGCTTATGGTCCATATTATCTATCTTTTAATGTTTGTATATATATATTTTTTTAAAATATTCATTAATTTTTATCATAAAAGCACTTGTTTAAACTATCATTTTTATATTTTAAAAATCTCACTTAATTAACACTTCATTAACCGAAGCAGTAAAGTTCAATTAAAGTGTAAAAAACTACTTATTAAAAAAAGGGTTGGATTAAAATTTTGCCACGTGGGAATGCGTGATAGCCCCGGGTGCTAATAAATATATTTAAAATCTAATTAGGACTAACTAATGCTCCGTCGAAAAATAAGTGGCCGCATATTTGAAGTCATTTGGTAACGACATGAATGTATTTAATCACAATTTTTTTAATAATAATCTAATCACAATTATTAATGAAGGACAAAGTAAACTATTTCGGACACAATATACATTTTTTTTCTTATCAATAATCATGCAATATCAAACTTAGCTCGTAAAATCCTGGCTAGCATTCTTCTTTTAACCATTGAAATATATCAGTAAGAGAATATATAAGGCCTACTAGCCCTAATTGGATGCATGACTCATTGTATTTTGGGTAAAGGCCTAACTCAATCCCAAAAGCTAGTTTGTAGGGCGAGTATTGTCTAAATCCGCACGCACAAACCTCGTTAACTGGAGTGTGGACACTATAATTTGGGGGCCTAATATCGGTGAACAAATAATTGGAATGAGTCTGACTCTGATACCTTGTAAATAATGAATTTTGGACCTAACTCAATCTCAAAAGTTAGCTTGTGGGATGAGGATTGTTCAAGTCCATATAAGGAGTCCATGTTTTCATTCCATCGAGACTCTTAACACTTATAAGGGGGAGACGACAGTGATAAAATGAAATGATTTCATAATCTTTTTTCCACTAGGAGGAAAAAAGAAACAACATAATAATCATTACCTGCATATGATTTAATTCTAATATGAATCATTGATTCTTGATCTTTTTTCCATCTCTCCTAGACCTCAATTTTACTGTGATAAATCGATGCTGTTAAGAAAACTTAAAAGTCAAATATGTTTGCTGTAAAAGAGTGTTAAAGATGGACTACGCACCATCAACCATGATTATTGTATATTTGTAAAAAAAAAAATCTGCATTTTGATGTGAGACGATTATCTGGGGCGATGCCTTTCTCTTTTAAACTTTCCAAATAATATTTATAAATATGCTATCAAAACCTTATTTCTTTGTGTCCTTTTTTAACAAATAATATTTCTCTTTTCCTCTTTTTTTTTTTTTTATTTTTTTATTTTTTATAATCCAGATCTCGGGGTGGCCTTAGTATCCCATATCGCTATCGCTAGTACCTGCATAAGTACTGGTACTAGGCTCCTGGAGGCGATGGAACCCGTCTTTAGCCGCCACCGCCGGGTAAATCGCGGGATGTGCACCCCTGCATTCAGTGTATGATCGCTACAAACGAATCAATGCTCTGGTCCGAATTTCTAACAAGACTTATGCGGAGAATCAAACCCACACTGCAACATGCCCGCGCGGTTAAGCTACCAGGCTTTAATACGAGGCATATGCTCCGGAAAACGTATCCGCCGAGAATTGAACTTGTGACCCTAAAGCCACAAATTTAACTAATGGTCACTGGGCCACTATCAGCGGATCTCTTTTCCTCTTTTTTCAACCAGTATAAAGGAGTTTTACTTGTAAAATTTTCGAACTCCAATACATTGTCCTGGAGTTTTACGTTTTCAAGCTAGGAGTAATTTTGTCAAACTTTTATTTTGCAAAATTTGGTTATTTCTTAAATACATTTCAAATGGAGAATAAATATTAAAAAACTGGTCAATTCCATGCCATTTTCACCTATTTAAGATTTAAAAACTAGGATTATTTCGCGCCGCTATTTAATTTTTTACCTTACTTTAAAAAGTTGTACAAAAACAACTTCCTCGACTAAGTTGGAGTTTAATTCATGATAGATCACTTGAAGACTTGCTTTACCACAACTCTACGGATCACAAGAATTTTCTATTAAAAAAATATTGACGGATTACCAGTAGTTCTGATGAATAGGCTTGTCACAAGTTTCGGCGAATCATTAATTTGGAACAAATTATCCACAATTCTTGACGGATCACCGGATGTTAAATTTTACTAACACTTTATTTGCTTTAAATTTGTCCATATAAAATCAAATGACTCCTACGATATCCAAAATTTTATTGATATGACAGACTAATTTGATGATTGAGCTTTCATACTCTTTTGCATTAAATTTAAACCTCATCAAGAACTGGTTCATGTAAATTTGGGCTTTGAACTGCAGCTCATACCGAGCCTGTTAAAAAGGAAGGCCAAGACCACGGGTTGTGTGGTAAAAGAATTATTGGGCTTGAGCTTTGGGCTAATGCTTTTGAAATGGACCTATTAAGTACCGTTTGGTTGGGCTTTTAGAAAGGCCAAAAATTAGAGTATTTGGTTGAAAATCGAAAAAGTGTTTTTTTGGCTTTCAAAATTACTTTTGGCCTCTATTTCCAAAAGCTCAAATTTTGGGCTTTTGGAAGTAGATATTGATTTTGCCAATTTTTAAGCCAAAAATATTTTTTTTATTGACAATCAAACACCTAACAACTTTTTAATAAAAAACTCTTTTTAATAAGTTGTACCAAACAGGCCCTAAGTACGATAAGTGGAAAGGAAGATGAGCAGTGCTACATAGAAATTAAAGTGTACGAGTAGGTGGGAATAACGTTAAACAATTTTCACTATTGTACTTTCTTTTATTGCTGTCGGTGGAATCTTCCACCCTACGAGTCTCCACACTCCGATCCGACAGGTCTGTGAATGAGGTAAATTATGGTGATTCAATTAATTTCAAAGGTTAGACTAGTACCACTTGCGTACAAGGGGCCCTCCTTTATTTCAAGAATAAACCCTCACACTGTCGCTGACGGAATTCGATCATTGGTCATTGCTCCAAATATCTCTCTTGAAACCAATTAAGTTGTCCAAGCGGACTTGTACTTTCTTTTATTTCTTTTATTTCTTTTATAAGAAGAAGCTAACGTGTAATTGAGTATGTTGTTAGTTAGACAATCCTGAAAAAGGATATTTTTCATAAAATATCTACGCACTTGTCAATTATAGCATAAGCGAAAAGGGGAGGCTACTATCCTACCAATTCGATATGTGCAGCAAACATAATTGTGATTTAAACATTAGTAATAGACGAAATTGTATTAAATAACGAATGAAAGAAGAGAACTGAGATTCATAAAAGCTCTTCTATTGTGGAAAGGATAATTAAATTAATTAATTAGCCGTTCAAATACAATAAGTTTGGACTAACGAATGATATTTGACCCCAAACGTTAACGGAGGATAAATACAAACCTTTTTCTAAACGTTGAGGGCAAATATGACCCCTTTTCCTTTATTTTATAGTAAAACTTTGGTATATCTACCTTGGAAGATAGAGATAAGATTTGCGTATATCATACCCTCTCCGGACCTCATTTATGGGAATACAGTGGGTAAATTGTTGTAGTAGTAAAATTTTGGTATGATGTTGCAGTCATAATTTCAAAGTAGAAAGGCACAACTATGACTCCACAGTTCACAGTTATGTCATTGTCTTTTTCCTTTGTTTTTTTTTCTTTGGTAATAGTTAGAATAATGATGAGGTGTTCTTCTTTTTCATTTCTTGAGAAACTAAACATAGTAAACTGGGACTACATCTAGCATATGTTTGGTTTGAAGACGGGTGAACAATCGGTTCCTACTTAACGCTATCTTCATGATAGTAATCGTAATCGTACTCTTGGACCACCAACCCTCGTACATCCCATAATAAAAGAGCACAATGCATTGAGAGGAGTGAAATTTTAGTATCTAAAAAAATAAAAATCGAAATGAATAAAAGTAGAAGGTACTCACTTTAAGATTTTATTAATTGAGCCCTTCTCATTAATACAAATATATATATAGTGTGTACAATATGAAATCCTAATAGAATAAGGATCATATATCTACCATAATTAAACAACACTAAATATTACAAAATATATGGAGTATATTTTGAGAATATATGTTAATACACCCCCTCAGTCGGAGCGGGATGAGGTCGGATACATGCATACTGATACGAAGAAGGCACACATAATACCTTAACATGACCTAGAGCAACATTTTCACGAACAAAATGTATATCCATCTCAATGTGCTTGGTTCGCTGATGTTGAACTGGATTATGAGATAATTATATGGAGGATATGTTATCACAGTAGACCAAAGACGCCTTACGCGGGGGACACTGAAGCTCCAAAAGAAGACTCTGGAGCTAGTAGATTTCAGCAACAACATTTGTGACGCATATATACTTTGCTTCTGCACTCGAACGGGATATGATGACTTGCCTCTTAGCAGATCAAGAAATGATATTATCCCCTAAAAACACATAGTAGCCGGAGGTGTAGCGCCGCGTGTCCGGACAACCTTCGCAATCAGCATCCGTATATGATAACAACATAGTCGTGCTAATGGGTATAAATGTAATTCATAATCAAGTGTGTCCTTAACATATCCAATAATACACTTAAGAGCAGTAAAATGAGTCTCCCAGACAGCTGAAAATTCGTAAATGCTCATAAGTTGGGATCCTACCAAATAGAATTTTAGTGGGTGTTATATTTTGGAGAGTTTAAGTGGGCAAAATATTTAGAATATATTCGGTCATTTTCACAGCATAGACCCAAAATGGAGGGGGGAAGGAGGCATGAAATAAGATCGTGTGAACCATGTTATTGATAATGCGAATGATTCGTTCAACTTTGTCATTTTGGGAGGAGGTGTGGGGACACGAGAACCGGAAAATCACGCCATTAGTAGAACAAAAATTATGAAATATGGAATTATTGAACTCACGACCGTTATCACATTGAAGTGGTTTTATGTCATTTTCAAATTGTGTTTTGACATAGACACGGAATGCAAGAAACTTGACAAACACTTCAGACTTGAATTTAAGCTGATAGACCTAGACAAATTGAGAAAATTCATCTAATAAGACGAGATAAATTTATGACCTACTGACCTAGTAATGGGAGATGTCCATAAATTTGCATGAACAATGTCAAAAGGAGAATACGTAACTTGAAGAAGACTGAAACGGAGGCGAACATGTTTGCCTAAAGGACAAGAAAGACACTGTTGGGCAAATTTTCTGTTATGATAATGATTTAAATTATTATTTCTAAGAAAAATTAAACACTGTCTCCTGGGTGTCCAAGTCTATTATGCCAGGTTGACGGAGAAATTATTGCTAAAGCGGTGGGAGGAGTGACATGGAAAGTTAGACATGTGAGAGGGTTGACACTAGCAGCGGACGTGGATAGTAAAGGATAGAGATCACCCTCATTATTACATCTTGTAAGGAGTTTTTCGGTACAGAGGTCCGTTACGAAAAATCCAAATGGATCAAAATTAATTGATACATAATTATCGGTGATAAATTTTCTAACAAATATTAGGTTTTGGATAATGTTAGGAGCATATAAGACGTTATATATGGAGAAATGAGGATGCAGTGGTGGAGTTAGTATGTGGACAAACTCTTGAATTGAAATGCGATGATTGTTTCCAATCATAATAGATTGTGGAGTATTTAAACTTCGCAGTTAAGGAAGATTACAAAAATTGTTGGTGAGGTGAGACGTGATGCATGTATCCATATACCACGTATTATCGGGTTGTCGATGAGTCAATGTGATGAAAATCGGGCCCAAATTAAATTGGGAGAGGCCTGGATGGAACTGACGAGCTCTAGGAAATAGGGCCAGATTACTGTGGCCCATTTACTGGCCTGAGGCGGACTGGTAGGCTGCTTGAAATTGGGCCTAAAATTGGTTTCCAGAACTTGGTTGTTAGGCTGTCAGAGGTTGGGCCGCGGTTATAGCCCCAACTGTTGTTGGGTCGACGCTGCCATGATTTGTTTTGTGGTGAAGGAAGAAAAATAAATCAAAAAATTTGTTCTCAATGCAGCCGTCGGTTATTCTGAAATCGAAGGGGGCTGAAGTAGGAACAAGAAATCAGAAGTTGGCAGAGAAAAAGTTTGTTCTTGGGAACAAAGTCAGAAATTTGCTCTTTGGAACAGAAAGGCAGTCGGCGGTTTTGATGAAATCGAGGAAGAAGGAAAATAGGGTTTTAGGTTTTGACTCTTGATACCACGTAAGATTGTATTAATCTCTCTTGGGAGCTCTTCTCATTAATACACATATATATAGTGTGTACAATGTGGAATCCTAATAGGATAAAAATCTTATATCTACCATAATTATACAACACTAAATATTACAACATATATGGAGTATATTTTGAGAATATACGTTAATACTCTTAATCTACTACCAATAGTGTTATACCCCGTATTTCCAGGGTATGTACGTGAGGGCGTACGTATATAAATTTGAGCCTTAAAGATTAGGCAAGAATGAAATTTTGTGCACAAGTACCGAAAGGAGTCGTTTTTTTAAATGAAGCGTTTCCACTTTCGTAGGAAAATTCCGGCTATGTCATTAATAATTTTTGCGGATTTTTCCAGAGGCGAAACATTTTGAATGACGGGAGGGTGACATGTGTCACCTCACATTGGAAGAAGTGGGCGGCGAAGGGAAAAGTTGCACGTTTTTGTGCAAAAATTTTGGTCAAGGGTTAGGTAGGATATTTTGTGTAGTTGATGAGCAAGTGGGACCCACAAACACATGGCTTCATCTTGACCTTACACTTGCCTTACACTTGGATAGATCTTGGCCATTGGTTGGCCATTTCTTGACCTATAAATACCATAAGTTGATGAACTTATTCATCCAAAAATTTTCTAAGTCTTGAAAAATCCTCCTCTCCTCTTGTTGTTTTCGTCCACACCCCTCCTTTGAGAGCTCTGGTGAGAGCAACCCACTAGCCTAGTTGTGCTAGTCGAAATACTACCCCTGGTAGAAATGTATTCTACAAGTATTGTTATAATGCCCAAAATACTTTAGCCAAATACCATGTAGTACTTTCCAAAGTACCCTTTATCTGAGCTTGGAAAATACTATTATACTTTCCTTTAGCCACTAAACGAAACCTAAGGAAAACCTTCATAGTCGGTTGAAGTGTTTAGTAGAAGTTGCGTAGAACTTAAGGGTTGTTTGGAGCCGGATTGGAGCACTCGGAGTAGGAGCTAAACGTTGCTCAAAGCGACTTTTACTTGGATAATTTTGGGCTCATCGAGGTAAATACTCTTGTCCTTCTAGTGTAATTGGAAATTACATCGTAGTAGTATAGTAATGAATATAAGATTCATAGAAGAGAATTGAGCGTAATAGAAGGATATTACAGAAAAGACTTGAATCAAATCACTTGAGAAGAATATAAGTAGAAGTTCAATCGTACTTACATAGAATTTGTATATCTGATGGTGATAACCTTTATTGGTTGAATGTTACGCAAGTAGCATGGGCTACTTAGAAGGTGGACCGAGCTAAGCGGGTTATAGCGAGTGGGCGTTTTGCTTATAGTCGATAAATCGTCGCGAGGTATGTGATTCTTCCTATACTCTTGAGCATGATATTTTAAAGGAAGATATATATAGTATGCGGCAATGTCTTTTGACTTAAGCTGAATAATATATAGTACGGTGACGTCGTGTGCTAATTGAGCGTAGTTATGCAGCAATGTCTTTTGACTTAAGCTGAATAATAAGAATTTTGAAGTATTTCAAAATTGTTAAGAAACCATTTTGAAAGAAGAGTAACACTTGGTTTTAAAGGTTTTAAAAAGAGTTATACTAGCTTTATGGGAGTTAGGTATAACGTCTTAAGAGAGGTAAAGAAGATGGTTTCTTGATTTTAGAAGTTAAGAGACTTGATCTTATAAGATAAGAGACTTAACTTAAAGGAATTAATATGGATTTTGTGTGAAACCTCATTCGTGAGTAATGAGTACTTGGTTTTAAAAGGAATAATGTTTCTTGATTTGGAAATCAGAATGTGTATCGATAAACCATCGGCGTTAATAAAGGAAAATGTATTGAATAATTAAGTATTATTAAAACCCGGTAGAAACCTCCATCTGCATAGAAGCTAAGATGAGACAAAATGATATTACATTTTCTAGATCATGGTGCTTAATAAGATTGATTATGAACAAGATTAACCTACTCACCTATGGCATATGTTACTCTATTGTTTTAAAAAGAGATTAAGACATTGAACTATGAAACTTTTCTAAAAAGAGACTTGCGTAATTGAAATTAGGCAAGCTGGAACTTTAGGAAAAGAAAGGCATTGTGTTGTCTTAAAATGGTTTAAAACATAAAGTGTTATAACGACTTTATGGGAAGTTGGTTATAACGACTTTATGAAAACAAAAGAAGGGTTTTATCATTTGTTTTAATGTGGTAACTTGACTTTTAAAAGAAGTATTTTGGTCAAAAGGAAGGCATGGTATTGCCTTAATTTGGTCTTAAAAGGAAAGTATGAAAGTTGTTTTGGTTTACTTAAAAGATATAAGTCACACATTTTTATATACTACGGGTATCGGGTGACTTTTAGAAAGGAATGAATCTCTTAAAAGGAATTTAACTTACGTAGTACTTTAGGTTAAAATCGGACTTTGACATAAAATGAAAGTACCTTGAGTTGTGTATAACTTGCTATGCTTGTTGTTATGAAACTTGACCATGTTACGTGTGATAGCCTTGTTGTGCAAGATCGTGTTCTACTCGACTCTAGGTTCGTAGGATGAGCAGGAATGTATTTCACTCGACTCTGGGTTCATCCGAATGTATTTCACTCGACTACGGTTTATTCGGGAATGTATTTCACTCGACTAGGTTCATCCGGAATGTATTTCACTCGACTACGGTTCATCCGAATGTATTTCACTCGACTCTAGGTTCACGGGATGAGCAGGAATGTATCCACACGTTTCTATCGGGTCCATGAGATGGGCGAGACATATTATACGTATCACATGATTTGTACCTAGGCTGGCGGTGAGGAAGAAGTTCCACGGGCGTGAGGATGACTTTGAGGCGTGAGTCACGACTTGACATAACCGCTTTTATGTTGTGATCGTAGTTTGGTTATCATACATGTCTCTGCTTTATATAGACTATTATGATTTCATTCTGATATTTTTACGGTTTCACATACTTGGTACTTGTTATCTTGACCTCGCCCGGGGTTGCGTTCATCTGCGCGGTAGAAGTACCATTGTCGATCCGCGTTTAGGATCTCATTTCGTCTTGGGAAGCTCAGTCCGCCCGGAGGCTTATCTTTGGTATGTTACCCTTAGTGCAGGTCCTTGTACATTCGGGGTATGGCGGGGCCACTGTCCGTCATAGTTGTTGTATAAATCTTAGAGATCTGCTTTATTGTGGGCATGGTTGTAAGGATTATGCTTGTTCAAATGTTTATATATATATATATGTTGAAAAGCAACCGTTTTGGTTGACCTATTTTCTTTCATCTTAATCCATGTCTATTTACATGTTTAAGTTTTATTTCCATTGGTTTTCTCGATGTTGTATCACTAGGGTGCGGGGTAAGGCACGATCCGGGCAGGTTGGTCGTGACAAAAGTGGTATCGAAGCGATTAGTCCTCGGAAAGTGTCTGCACCGTGTCTAGTAAGTCTTGATTATCGGTGTGTTGTGCACCACATCTATAATCGTGAGGCTATAGGACATTTAGGATTGGTTTCCATTCTTCTCATTCCGAGATCGTGCCTTAGAGTGTGTGATAAGTTGGACCCTCCGACGTATTCCCTTCCTTTACGATTATGCCTCCGCGTAAACCTGAGCCCGATGGGCAAAGCGATCGAGGAGCTGTTAGTGAGATCTGAGAGTGCAGCGCGAGCGATCGATACACGAGCAGTGCTTCCCGGCGGGTTTCGCGACGCCCGGCCAAAGCGAGTTTAGAGCGCGGCGATGTCAGCTGAGACTACTGATACGAGCCTCCAGTCCACGGCTGGAAGCGGATGAGATAAGTACAAGGAGATGGCGATTCTTGGCGGTCGTGGCGAATATGAGATAAATTTGGATCACGTGATTCAGTCCCGATAGCACCCGTAGTTCACCCCCGAGCGATTTGAGACTACGGATTTTACGAGTGTAACGCCAGAGTTTTATGGGTCGAGGCACGAAGATGATCGCGAGGAGTTCATCCGGCGATTCTGGTGGTCGCGAGTGATCAAGGCATCGGATCGGATACCGAGTCGGTGGTCCTAGGTTCGCATCGGTGCGTGATACCGCGATCGGCGTTTGATTCGTGGAGGCTGTCGGGGAGAATGCACTTCCGGTATATGGGACGAGTTCTCAAAGGCATTTCTTGCACACTTCTTGCCTCGCGGATGAGAGGGCTCGGTAACAGATTTTTGACGTTAAGCGGGGCGGGCGGGCGGTTAGAGAGTACAATGTGGAGTTCGACTCGTTAGCTCGGTATGTCCCAGAGTAGGCGATATGGAGGGCGAGTACACCGCTACGTCACGGGCTAGATGATTACTTGGCGAGAGGCTTGCAGGTGTAGCTCTTCACCGGCATGGACATTGCCCGCGTGCAAGCTCATGCACTAGGATGTGAGGCACGGAGAGGTCGGCGAAATGGCCGAGATCGTGAAGAGGCCGGGGGCAGGTCCTTTGGTAACTTCGAGGCGGACCGCCTCAGCCGAGTTAGTTATGTACCTCGCCAAGATGAGTGGTCCTCGCGATCTTGGGGCGTTCGGGTATTCGAGCTGGTCGAGCTCGAGGCTTCGGTTCACGGTATACGTGAGTGCTAGCGGCCAGGATTCATGTCCCCTCGGTGTGCGATGTGGCAAACATCATCCCGGAATGTCGTCTTTTTGGTGCTTGTTTCACTGCGGCCGTCGGCCATGTGACGAAGGCGTGCTTATAGGAGAGAATGCAGGCGCAGCGCGACCTCTGGATCGATGGCGGGTTCATCGCCCTGACTATGCGCCTGCGCGTGCCTATGATTAGAATGGAGCGGTAGGTTCGGGTATATCCCTAACCCTCAGAGTTTTGCATGCTTGATATGATGATCTTATTGTTGTGTGCTATATGCGGATAGCGTTGTGTTATATTGTGAGTTAGAAAACATGGTTAGTTGGAAGAGTAAGTATGGGGCATGGAAGGTGTGAACCTTAGATTTTCACGATTGAGACCTTACAGATAAGGTCGTCTTGAGTAAAAGATTCATTTTATGTTTGACTTTTATCGAGTGTAGTATCGTGGGATATATTTGTGTGATAAGTCCATGGGTAGTGTGAAATGGAAGTGGTAGCTTTCGCGATGTGAGTTAGTAAGAATTGTTCGTATCGGGGAGCAAGGTTTAAGCGCGATTGTGGGTCGGGTTGAGGGCGTGTTGCGGGTCAACCGTAGCCAGATTAAGGTGGGGTCAGTTCTGGGTGGTCGCCAGATGGTAGGGTCACGAGGGTGCTAGGCCCAGTTTAGATGACCATCGTATGAGTTCGTGGATATGTTCGACCAAAATCAGTTCGTGAAGGCCGAGAATGGCCCTAGAAGAAATCGAGGTTAGTAAGATGACCAAGTTTGGAGGTAGTGACTCAAGGGTTGGAAACGAGCGTTGGTGAAGTGTGATGCATTATACTAGAAGAGTTCAAGTGTTCGAGAAGAGTCGACGAGTAAGGGTAGAGGCGGCATGTATTGCGAGCATAGATATGATCATTTCTTGTGAAGGAGAAGGTGCGAAGGATGTATATTTTAGACCTCGGGGATCGCATGCGATCGGTACCATTTGTTGGGTCGCCGAGTGACACTAGAACCTCGCGGCAAAGTGACAAAAGTTTGTGATGTTAGAGGTGTTTCCTCGTGGACTTGGATGTAAGTATTTGCGGGTGTTTACGTGGCGGTGTGGCGATTGTTCTCGTAAGTATAGTAGTGAAGACTATCTTTGGCGCATGTTTGTTTGAGGCTTAGAAGGAACATTCGGGACGAATGTTTCTAAGGAGGAGAATGTTATACCAGTATTTCCGAGGTATGTGCGTGAGCGTGCGTATATAAATTTGAGCCTTAAAGATTAGGCAAGAATGAAATTTTGTGCCACAAGTACCGAAAGGAGGCGTTTTTCGAAACATTTCCACAGATTTCGTAGGAAAATTCCGGCTATGTCATTAATAATTTTTGCGGATTTTTCAGAGAGGCGAAACATTTTGAATGACGGGAGGGTGGCGTGTGTCACCCTCGCGTGGAAGAAGTGGACGGCCAAAGGGAAAAGTTGGCACGTTTTTGTGCAAAAATTGTGGTCAAGGGTTAGGTAGGATATTTTGTGTAGTTGATGAGCAAGTGGGACCCACAAACACATGGCTTCATCTTGACCTTACACTTGCCTTACACTTGGATAGATCTTGGCCATTGGTTGGCCATTTCTTGACCTATAAATACCCTCTAAGTTGATGAACTTATTCATCCAAAAATTTCTAAGTCTTGAAAAATCCCTCCTCTCCTCTTGTTGTTTTCGTCCACCACACCCCTCCCTTTGAGAGCTCTGGCGAGAGCAACCCACTAGCCTAGTTGTGCTAGTCGAAATACTACCCCCTTGGTAGAAATGTATTCTACAAGTATTGTTATAATGCCCAAAATACTTTAGCCAAATACCTTGTAGTACTTTCCAAAGTACCCTTTATCTAAAAGCTTGGAAAATACTATTATACTTTCCTTTAGCCACTAAACGAAACCCTAAGGAAAACCTTCATAGTTGGTTGGAGTGTTTAGTAGAAGTTGCGTAGAACTTCTAAGGGTTTTTGGAGCGGATTGGAGCACTCGGAGTAGGAGCTAAGCGTTGCTCGGGAGGCGACTTTTACTTGGATAATTTTGGGCTCATCGAGGTAAATACTCTTGTCCTTCTAGTGTAATTGGAAATTACATCTGTAGTAGTATAGTAATGAATATAAGATTCATAGAAGAATTGAGCGTAATAGAAGGATATTACTGAAAAGACTTGAATCAAATCACTTCGGAAGAATATAAGTAGAAGTTATTTGTACTTACATAGAATTTGTATATCTGATGGTGATAACCTTTATTGGTTGAATGTTACGCAAGTAACATGGGCTACTTAGAAGGTGGACGGGCTAAGCGGGTTATAGCGAGTGGGCGTTTTGCTTATAGTCGATAAATCGTCGCGGTATGTGATTCTTCATATACTCTTGAGCATGATATTTTAAAGGAAGATATATATAGTGCGACAATGTCTTTTGACTTAAGCCTGAATAATATATAGTATGCGGTGACGTCGTGTGCTAATTGAACGTGGTTATGCAGCAATGTCTTTTGACTTAAGATGAATAATAAGAATTTTGAAGTATTTCAAAATTGTTAAGAAACCATTTTGAAAGAAAGAGTAACACTTGGTTTTAAAGGTTTTAAAAAAGTTATACTAGCTTTATGGGAGTTAGGTATAACGTCTTAAGAGAGGTAAAGAAGATGGTTTCTTGATTTTAGAAGTTAAGAGACTTGATCTTATAAGATAAGAGACTTAACTTAAAGGAATTAATATGGATTTGTGTGAAACCTCATTCGTGAGTAATGAGTACTTGGTTTTAAAAGGAATAATGTTTCTTGATTTGGAAATCGGAATGTGTATCGATAAACCCTTTGCGGCGTTAATAAAGGAAAATGTATTGAATAATTAAGTATTATTAAAACCGGTAGAAACCTCCATCCGCATAGAAGCTAAGATGAGACAAAATGATATTACATTTTCTAGATCATTTGCTTAATAAGATTGATTATGAACAAGATTAACTGCTACTTTATGGCATATGTTACTCTATTGTTTTAAAAGAGATTAAGACATTGAACTATGAAACTTTTCTAAAAAGAGACTTGCGTAATTGAAATTAGGCAAGCTGGAACTTTTAGGAAAAGAAAGGCATTGTGTTGTCTTAAAATGGTTTAAAACATAAAGTGTTATAACGACTTTATGGGAAGTTGGTTATAACGACTTTATGAAAACAAAAGAAGGGTTTTATCATTTGTTTTAATGTGGTAACTTGACTTTTAAAGAGAAGTATTTTGGTCCAAAGGAAGGCATGGTATTGCCTTAATTTGGTCTTAAAAGGAAAGTATGAAAGTTGTTTTGGTTTACTTAAAAGATATAAGTCACACATTTTTATATACTACGGGTATCGGGTGACTTTTAGAAAAGGAATGAATCTCTTAAAAGGAATTTAACGTCGTAGTACTTTAGGTTAAAATCGGACTTTGACATAAAATGAAAGTACCTTGAGTTGTGTATAACTTGCTATGCTTGTTGTTATGAAACTTGACCATGTTACGTGTGATAGCCTTGTTGTGCAAGTCTTGTGTTCTACTCGACTCTAGGTTCAGGATGAGCAGGAATGTATTTCACGCGACTATGGGTTCATCCGGGAATGTATTTCACTCGACTACCGGTTCATCCGGGAATGTATTTCACTCGACTACCGGTTCATCCGGGAATGTATTTCACTCGACTACCGGTTCATCCGGGAATGTATTTCACTCGACTATCGGTTCATGGGATGAACCGGGAATGTATCCCACACGTTTCTATACTGGGTCCATGAGATGGGCCGAGACATGTTATACGTATCACATGATTTGTACCTAGACTGCCGGCAGTGAGGAAGAAGTTCCACGGGCATGAGGGATGACTTTGAGGGCGTGAGTCCCTGACTTGACATAACTGTTTTTATGTTGTGAACTGTAGTTTGGTTATCATACATGTCTCCTGCTTTATATAGACTATTATGATTTCATTTACAGTATTTTACAGTTTCACATACTTGGTACTTGTTATCTTGACCTCGCCGGAAGTGCGTTCATCTGCGCGAGTAAAGTACCATTTGTCGATCCGCGTTTAGGATCTCATTTCGTCTTGGCAATGAATGTTCTTTTGGCTTACCACCACAGGTTTGCAAAAGTTCACGGTGAGACCTCCCGTGCTGCCGTGACATGTCGACAACCGATTCGTAGTTCTGAGGCTTGGAAAGCAGGCTGATTTTTGTGCAAATGCTACATTTTAAGTGCCTTAGAAGATGACTTGTACAATGTCTACGGTCGCGATGAAACTTCCAAAAAACTATGGAGTGCACTTGAAAAGAAGTACAAGACAGAAGATGCTTGCTTGAAGAAGTTTGTGGTTGCCAAATTCCTAGACTACAAAATGATTGATGGAAAAACCGTTGGAACCCAAGTTCAAGAGCTTCAACTTATCTTCCATGACCTTATTGCTGAAGGTATGGTAGTGAATGAAGCATTCCAAGTGGCTGCAATGATTGAGAAATTGCCGTCTTCGTGGAAAAATTTCAAGAATTATGTTAAGCACAAAAGAAAGGAAATGAAGTTGGAGGATCTTGTGATTCGTCTCAAGATCGAGGAAGATAACAAAACCACTGAAAAGAGGTATCGTAAGAGTTCACCAATTGAAGGGGCCAACATCGTTGAAGATGCTGCTCCGAAAATGAACAAGAAAAGAAAGAGGCCTTCTAGAAAAGAGAAGGTTTCTAACAAGAAAAAGTTCAAGGGCAACTGTTTTAATTGTGGGAAAGCTGGCCACAAAAGCCCAGATTGTCGTCTCCCGAAAAAGAACAAGAGAAAAAGACAAGCCAATATGGTAGAAATGAATGATGATCTGAATGATATGTGTGCAATGCTGTTAGAGTGCAATTTGGTTGGAAACCCAAAGGAGTGGTGGCTGGATTCTGGTGCCACTCGGACGTATTTCTTACTGAAGAAGCATTTGCAACCTATGCTCCATTGGACCGAATAGGTCTTGTTTATGGGAAATCTTTGCAATGACGAGGTTGAAGGATATGGAAAGATACTTCGAAGATGACTTAGGCAAGTCGACTCTCAACAATGTTACGCGTTCAACAATTCGAAAAATTTAGTTTAGTAGGACTACTCGTAAAAAACGGGTTTAAGTGCGTGTTGGTTAGTGAGAAAATTGTAATAAGTAAGAATGATATGTTCATACGAAAGGGCTACCTCACCGAGGGCCTTTTCAAACTCAATGTAATGGTTGTTGACAATATTAATAAAAATTCAGCTTCGTCTTACTTATTGGAGTCAAATGATTTATGGCATGTTCGTTTAGGACATGTCAATTACAAAACCTTGCGAAAATTGATCAATTTAGAAGTATTGCCTAAATTCGAGTGTAACAAATCAAAATGTGAAATTTGTGTTGAATCTAAGTTTGTTAAACATCCATATAAGTCTATTGATAGGAATTCAAATCCTTTAGACTTAATTCACACAGATATATGTGATATGAAGTCAATACCATCTCGTGGTGGAAAAAAATATTTTATAACTTTCATTGACGATTGCATTCGATACTGTTATGTGTATTTGCTTAATAGTAAGGATGAAGCAATTAATGCATTTAAGCAATACAAGAACGAAGTGGAAAATCAATTGAATAAAAAGATCAAAATGATTAGAAGTGATAGGGGTGGAAGTGCGAATCTCCTTTGCGAAGACATGTTTGGAATATGGAATTATTCATTAAACTACTGCCCCTTACACACCACAATCAAATGGAATTGCGGAAAGGAAAAACCGAACATTAAAGGAAATGATGAATGCCTTACTAATTATTTCCGGTTTCTGCAGAGCTTGGGGAAGCTATCTCACAAACTAATCGAATACTCAACAGAGTACCCCACATCAAAACACAATCTATTCCATATGATCTATGGAAAGGAAGAAAAACCAACTTGAAATATTTCAAAGTGTGGGGGTGTTTAGCGAAGGTCCAAGTTCCTTTGCCCAAAAGGGTAAAAATCGGACCAAAAACTGTGGATTGCGTTTTTATTGGTTATGCTACAAACAGCAAAGCTTGTCGGTTTTTGGTTCACAAATCGGACAATCCCGAAATTCATGTTAATACGGTAATTGAATCAGATAATACTGAATTCTTTGAAAACATCTATCCGTATAAAATTGAATGTGAGTCGTCAAGTGAAAGATCTAAACGACCGCGGGAAGAACCAAAGGAAAGTATACCAAGCAAAGAGGATCTTAGGCGTAGCAAACGTCAAAAGACATCTACTTCCTTTGGACCATACTTTGTAACATTCTTGCTTGAAAATGAGCCTCAAACATTTAAAGCAGCAATGTCATCTTCTGATTCAACATTTTGGAAAGAAGCAGTCAATAGTGAGATTGGATCAATTTTAAACAACCATACATGGGAGTTAGTTGATCTTCCTCCTGGAAATAAACCTTTAGGATCAAAATGGATCTTTAAAAGGAAAATGAAAGCTGATGGTACTATTGACAAATATAAGACAAGACTTGTGGTCAAAGGTTATAGACAAAAAAAAGATATTGATTACTTTGACACATACTCGCCGGTAACAAGAATAACATCTATTCGGGTGTTAGTAGCACTGACGGTCGTATATGGTCTTGAAATCCATCAAATGGATGTCAAGACAGCTTTCTTAAATGGAGAATTGGAGGAAGAAATTTACATGGAACAACCTGAGGATTTTGTGATTCCTGGTAAAGAAAGGAAAGTGTGCAGACTTGTTAAGTCACTTTATGGACTTAAACAAGCACTCAAACAATGACATGCAAAATTTGACCAAACAATGTTGGCAAATAGATTTAAGATTAATGAGTGTGACAAATGTGTTTACATTAAAAATACTCCAAATCATGAAGTCATTGTTTGTTTGTATGTTGATGACATGTTGATAATGAGTAAAGATATTGTCGATGTAAATGCTACGAAGCGTATGCTCGCTAGCAAATTTGACATGAAAGACTTAGGGGTTGCTGATTTGATCTTAGGAATTAGGATCCATAAAACTCCACAAGGTCTAGCATTATCACAGTCACATTATATTGAAAAAAATACTTGACAAGTTCAAGTATTTAAATTTCAATGTTGCAAAGACTCCAATCGATGTAAGTTTTGCACTTCAAAAGAATGAAGGTGAAAGTGACTCACAATTGGACTTTGCACGAGTTTTGGGAAGTCTGATGTACATTATGAATTGTACACGACCAGATATAGCATGTGCTATAAGCAAGCTGAGTCGATTCACGAGTAATCTCAATCAAACTCATTGGATGGCAATGAAACGAGTCTTGGGATATTTACAACACACCCAAAACTATGCTTTGCATTATAATAAATATCCCGCAGTACTTGAGGGATATAGTGATGCAAATTGGATCACCGGATCGTTTGAAGTTAAATCCACGAGTGGATATGTTTTCACCGTTATGAGGAGCGATCTCTTAGAAATCATCAAAGCATACGACGCCCGCTCTACAATGGAATCAGAATTTATAGCTTTAGACAAGGCCAGTGAAGAAGCTGAATGGCTCCGGAATTTCTTAGAAGATATTCCATTCTGGCCCAAATCTTTGGCTCCTATATGTATACATTGTGACAGTCAATCAGCAATAGGTAGGACAGGGGGCGTAATGTATAACGGAAAATCTCGTCACATACGACGGAGACACAATACCGTTAGACAACTCCTCTCTAGTGGCGTTATCACAATTGATTATGTAAAGTCAAGAGATAACGTGGCGGATCCGATTACAAAAGGCTTATCTAGAGAGGGAGTTGGTAGATCATCAATGGGAATGGGGTTAAGGCCAAGTACAAGTCATCATGGCGGTAACTCTACCTAGCAGACTGGAGATCCCAAGAGTTAGGTTCAAGGAGATCAAACAAAGTTGTGACTGACGGTTCAACATTGTCAAATAACTCAACCCATTCTCGGATGAAGACAATGTTCAGAAATAAGGATAAGACTTTATGGCTTGTTAATGAGTTAATAAAGCATTAAGGTTTTTTAATGGTTATCTAAATCTGGCGATGTATGACCAGATAATGTGGCTATAGGACCACATGTTTAGAAATCACCTATGTGAGTGTTAAGTGTAAGCCGCTTTAAAGGGGAATGACAGTAAATGCCCATTCTCTATGCACTCATGAGACCAGGCGGTGTTCATGGCTGAAACGAACACAACCGTGAGAACCATAAACGGTTGAGGGTTGATTGTGTGTCTTATGTTGTCTAGGTATACAACAAAGTTCGACGGTTCAAAAATATCAAATCTACCGATTGATCGAGTATATCCGATATAAGTTCACTACGGAAAGTTCAAAGGGAAACCTACTTATCCAGATGCAGTCAATTCTCGCTTGTATATCACACTCGTCCGTACATTCTTCTATCTTATAACCATTCCCCATTCATGTGGGGGATTGTTGGGTTTTGATATTGGTGAATGAGAAATGATGGGATGAAAATTAAAGGGAAAAATGATCTTTTTTCCCACATCGAAAGAGGAGAAGGAAAGAGAGGTGTATTGTGAAATCCGGGAAAAAAATATATATATAGTTGTGGTTGGGTTAATAAAAAAAATATATATATAAGAAAACAAAGAATAAATTGCATGGGATAGAGTTAGTGTTAAAGTTGGATAAATAGATAGATGACATAGGTTATAGAAAACTCCTTCATTTATACATTGTATTTACACACAAACAAAGGACATAACATAAAGGTTAGAAAATCAGAAAAAAACAAGTGAACAAGAAGGAAAAAAAATCAAGAAAATATCAAGGGAGGAAGGAGAACAATAAAATTAGGGAACACTAAGGAGCAAGGACCACTTGTAGCAACCGAACCACAATCTTTTTCACACTTACAAGGTGAGTTTTCTCACTCAGAAATTCTTGGTAACATCCTTTATTTTTAGTTCAATACATGTTGGAATAAGAATTGAGTGTTGAAAAGAAATATTGAACTTTTGATGGTTTAGATAACTAGTTGCGTCATGAACTTTACGAACTGTTCTCACTGAGTTATAATTGTTAGAATTTGATGAAATTTGGAAGAATTGTACACCTCTCTAATATGATCATATAGAACCAAAAATGAGGTAAAATGGACATACGGTTTGAAAGTTATCATAGTTCAAAGTTCCTGCCTTCGATTTGGTCGAAATTCAGAAAGGCATAATTACAGACTGTTTTTATTGAGTTTTACTTATTAGAATTATATGAAAATTTACATGGTTGTAAATCTCTCTGTTACGGACATATATAGATAAAGATTTATTAAAACGGACTTACGAGTTGAGAGTTATTGTAGTTTGAAGTTGCTGCCTCGGATTCATCGGAATCCAGAAGGGCAGGACGTGGAAACGTAAAACTCTACTAATTTTTGGTAAATGAAAGTTCTAGATCTCTCTGTTGTGGACATTTTGAGACCTTACGGGGGTCTATCCGACTTACAGATTGAGAGTTATCTCTGTTTAAATTTTCTGCCTCGGATCTATCGAGATCCAGGAAGGGCAGCGAATAAAAGTGTAAAACTGTACCAAATGGTACAAAATATGAAAGGATGGTTCACATGGAGACGTGAAGCTCTCTGTTCTCGTCGTTTTGAGATTTTATGGGGCTTGAACGGGTTTACAGATTAGGAGTTATGTCTATTCTAAGATTGAGTTTTGTTTAATAAAAATTCTGCCGAAACAAATCTCATATGGCTGTTTTGAGGATAAATTTGTGTTAGTTACCCAAAGTAGTTTTAAATGAAATTTGGTATAGTGAAAGATCCCCGTCTTACCTTAGTTTCCGCTTGAGAAACACCTTAGTTGGAGTTATGGTTAAAAAGTTATAATCGTTACAAGTATGAATGACATAATGTTGGGAAAGAGAATATTATTTATTCGATCTTCTGAAAAATATGAAAAGTGAATACGTGTTCACATAAATATATAAATATAAACATAATGGATCGGGTTGCACGCCGCAACAAAACATAAAGTGAATACGTGTTCACAAATACGTAAATATAATGGGTCGGGTTGCACGCCGCAACAAAACGTAAAGTGAATACGTGTTCACAAATACGTAAATATAATGGGTCGGGTTGCACGCCGCAACAAAACGTAAAGTGAATACGCGTTCACGAATACGTAAACATAATGGACCGAGTTGCACGCCGCAACAAAACGTAAAGTGAATACGTGTTCACAAATACGTAAATATAATGGACCGGGTTGCACGCCGCAACAAATATGAAAGATGAATACATGTTCACCTATATATAAATATGAAAAGTGAATACGCGTTCACAAATATATAAATGTAATAAACATGTGGAAATGCAGGGGAATGTCTTAACGTATAATACGAGATAAAATGAAGTGTTAGTTAAACCGAGAATTTCCTATGAGGAGTTGTTGCATATTTAAAAATGTTGTAACCTGATATGTTTTTGCAATATGCTTATTACGTTATAATGTGAGGAGGTGTTACTTTGAATTGCAGGGTAAGGTTCTCACTCAGCCCCAGATGGTAGGGCTGACTCTTTATTTAACATGTTTCAGGAAAGCGTGATAGAGGAAAGGCTCCACGCCAAGGCTAGCGATCGTCCATGACCTCTTGTCATACCAAGTCCATTGTTTCGGGCTTGGTACTCGTCAGGTTCAGAATGTCAGTTCCAATGTCTCAGGAAATGCCCGTGTGGAATGGTCTCCCTTCCAACTTAGAATAATATTTGTCAGTATGTCTATGTAGAAACAATATTTGCACGAGCATGAGCTCGCGTTATATTTTCAATAAAGTCATAAACAAATTTCTTTATTGTTATTTTTATTAATAGCTCCGTATTTGAATATAAGTTTAAATTTCTAAATAAAGAGAATTAAATGGTGCTCCTGGTGGAAAATAATTGTTCAGGTGCCATCACGCCCTAAGTAAAGACTTAGGAAAATTTGGGGCGTGACATGTATATATTACATTGCACTTTCTCTATCTGCTAAAATGGTTGAGAGGGCAAGGACCCCTCGCGCCGTCGTCGTCGCTCGCTCGGCTCGGCTTCGGCTGATTTGGATTGATTGATAATCTTTTTGGACAAACGTTTCTTTAATTTAATTAATTAATTAATTATTTAATTAAAAAACAAATCCAAACGGATCGACCGACAGGCAAATGCAGCTCTCCCTCTCTTTTTCGAATTTTCCTCCAAAATTAGGTGACTATTCTGAATGGTTGCAACCATTCAGAATCAGTACCTCCAACCCTATAAATTCTTGATTATTCCAAGAATTTATTCATTCACTTTTTCATTCTGAATTTCATATTCAAGTCGAAAATATTTTTCATTCTGTGTGATATCTTTGCGTTGAGTGGTTCCGCTACCTAATTTGGAGTACTACTATTCTGGTAAGATAATCGTTCTATCCTGGGAGGCGATATTCCGTTAACCTCGAGTACTGTGAGGGGAATAATTTCCTTAAGGACACACTTTGAACTAAGTGGGCTCGATTACATTCTGAAATTATTTTTCCAAAACAGATTATGTTTTCGTTTATTGTTTCATTAATGTTATATGTTTCACTAAGTGATTAGCAGATTGTTTTGAAACATTATTTAGTCAAATACAGATTATTATACCAACAAGGTATTGGGTTAGATCCCTGAAATTAAGAAAATCTCGATAGAAAACCCTTTAATGGGTCTAAAGAGGTGTATATCCAAATTAATTACAACAACAACATACCAAATGTAATTTCACAAATGGGATCTGGAAAGGGTGGTGTATATGCAACATTATTCTTATCGTGTAAAGGTAAAGCACCCCCGACTTAAATGAAATATATCAAAATCAGTAAGAAAGAAAATACAATAGTGAAGAAATCATATAGAAAATAATGCGGAAAAGAAAAACGACAACAACAAATAGTATAATAACTGAGCAAAGGAAACAATAGGTAATAAATAAAATCGAAGAATAAGATAGTAAGTAATTACGGGTGGACATTCGGTATTTGGTTCGGTATTTTCAAAGTTCGAGTTCGGTAATTCGATAATTGGTAATTGAGAGTACATACCAAATATTGAACTTTCAAACTTCGATTCAATAATCGGTAAATCAAGCTTCGGTTCGGTACAGTATTCGATAATACCATATTACAATCGTAGTTGGCTATCACAATATCATATACACCATTAAACAAAGCAAAATACTGCTAATCGGTCTATTTAGCAACAGAAGAGTATCTTTCACCTAATCGAAACACTAAGACAATACAAGCATATATGCAGTTAGTTCTCATAACCTATACATCTAACTAATTATGTATGACCTGAGTATTTACAAATTAATTATACAAGTCTTAAATAATCTTTTGTCCTGCAAAATACCAAATGCCAAGAAACAAGAGTCATCCGCTTCCCATATCTTCTCAAAACTTTTGTATTTACACTAAAATCTTATTATTAACAGGAAACAAAAAACAAGCACACACGCAACTCACAAGTGGTACGGCAGAAACAACAGAAAAGTAACACTACTACATTAATGACAATATGCCCTAAAAACATATGGGTTGGGGCCTGGACTGATGGCATTGTAATACACTAATATTGATATAGAGCCTTTATAAAATATTATATTAGTATTCGGTATTTATCGAATTACTGAACAGTATATTTATGTTTCCCGAATACAGTCTGAAAACTGGAATTATAAAAATCAATCTTAAATACTGAATTATCAAAATTCTCCATTCGATTTTTGGTGATTTATGCTCAGCCCTACTAATAATAATATTGATAAGGGAAATTCGACAATGAAATTCAAATTAATTGGGGTCCGGAAACAAATACCGAACATAGAATGTGAACAAAAAAAAAGACTAGGGAAAAATGAGGGGTGAAGTAGAAAGACAAGGCAATGAAAACACCTCTGTCATTAAAATTTCATCAACCGCTGAACTTTTAAGCCAATTGCTAACGCTATCAAGCTAAGCTGGAGTTTTAAGCGGAGTTGGTCAATAGTCGCACTCCATAGGTCGGTCAAAATTAATTTCTACATTACATTGTCATGTCTTTTTCTTTCTTTTTTCAGTTGGGCTAAGACTACGTTCAAACTGGTCTGAAAATATTGAGTCACATTATTCTCTTCTGGATGATTGAAATGGGACTGTGAGCCGTTAACGGAATAAATATGGTCAAAGAAGTAATCTCTCCTGCTAATATTGGGTTTGGTGTTATGACATTTTGCTCAACATATCATTTTCAGTACTAAGTTAAAATCAGAAAATATTGGAATAAATATTACGACATTCGGACCAATATTCTGATAACAGTTTCGCCTTACTTCATGGGACTGAAGTTAATCTCGTGGGATTTTTACCACGATGGTAAAGTGACCTAACAAGGAGTTTGGAGCTGATGAAAAATGTGGGAAGACCAACTCCAAGACGTTGCTAAACTTAGGGAACAAGTCCAAGAAGTTAGAGGATCTTGCTCCACATTCTTCTCCAACAAATCCTATCAGTTGCTCATTTTTCTCTCAACCTCTACAACGATTCAATGCACATTTCAAGAAAGACTCTCTACTATAAATAGAGAGGCTGCATCAGTGAATCGATATCTAGAAAAATCAAAAGAAAATATCAAGAGAGCTCTCTGATATAACGATCAGAAAACTGGATCACAAGTATTGCTTGAGCGTGTCGACAACATTCTGTCCAACATTATAATTGCTGCTTAGATTCTAGATTTGTTCGTTATTGAAGCAATTGTAATGAGATATGTCTATGTCTATTTAGGTAGATTTTTCAGGCATAAGTCATCTGCGACTTAACTTTTTTATTCCTTTTGTATTATCTTGTAATATTGTAAAAGAAGGAATATATTCAATTGTATATAAATATATACAATACTTTTGGTCATTGACCGTCATAAGTTATATCAATATATAACCTATGTAAATATAAATATTTGTGTTCTTTATTATTTCCGCTGCATTTTACTCTTAAAAGGTTTTTCTGTTTTTATCGAAGTGTCGTCACTTGTGTCAGACGACATTATCGCTGACATTTGCAATTGTTTTAGCATACAAGCTTATTTTACTTTTGGTTAATTTTTAATTGTTTCATATATTACCCCCGGGACCCAACACCTCCGTCTCAATTCATATGACACTATTTCCTTTTTGATTTGTCTAAAAAATATCATCTTTTTATATTTAAAAACATTTTAACGTTATAAGATGATTTACAATAACACGTTTATATAAGATTTATTTTAGACCACATATTTCAAAAGTCTTCCATTTTTTTTTTAATTTTATACCAAATCAAATGGTAATACATAAATTAGGACAGGGAGTAGTTGAACACTCCAGCTTTAGCTCCCACAATTATAGTAAGGTGGTAATAGGCTATTCATATTCTTGGACACATACGCCAAACAGGGGTGACGATAGTAGTAGTATTTTTATGCCTCGATTATTAATACTTTTAACTTTAATCATTGTGATATATATAACTAAAAATATTTAACTTTTAAAGGTTTACTGTAATATATTAGAATTCATAGTTTTGGTCCTTTTGTATGAAAAAGAATTATATTATCCTAGAGGTAAACTATCACAAATGGTCATATAACTCAATATATGTTTTTGACACCAATGTCATAACTTTATTTTGTCATGTAAAAGTGATCGCAATAATACATCAACAACACCTTGGTAACTAAATGATCATAATAGCATAATATCGACACCTTGGCAACTAAATGATCATAATAGCCGAAAAAATAACTTCTTCCGTTTTTCTTTTCTTCACTCTTTTAAATAATTATCGAAGAAATAGATAAATAGAGATCATCAATATAGATTATCATTACAAACTCAATATAACACATTGTCAGCCAAATCATATAATAGTAACATACTTTGTTAAGTTTGCGACGATACACAAACTAAAGGATTAAAAATATGCAAAATTTAATTAATTAAAAGTTAAATTTGCTTACTCATGTGTCAAAAGGCTCAAAAATAAAATTTATCCATATTTGAATGACTCAAAATGCAATTTCTCCCCAAGCGTATGTATAATAGTTTGCACCCTTGAAGGAAAAGAAAAAGATATGATAGTTTTTGTTAATACAATACAAAACGTAAATTTATTTTTAATCACTTCTTTTGCAACTCAAAATAACATGATTTGTGAATATTTTTGGAGAAAAATTTAGATTTGGCAATATACTATAAAGTAAAAGATGTCTACTTGGCAGTTGGCACTAGGACTAAAAGATAATAGAAAATTAATGTTCTCTCCGTCTCAATCATGTGATATAGTTTGATTATATACGAAGTTTAAAAAATAAATGAAGATTTTTTAATTCTGTAGTCTAAAACAAGTCAAATATATTTGCGTGAGTATATATATTTCGTTAAGCATAAAAAGTAAAAGTTAAAGGTAAATTGTTGTAAAATAAGTAAATGTATCATTCTTTTTTGGACGAATCAAAAAGGAAATTGTATCACATAAATTGGGACAAATTGAGTAACTTTCAGCCTGTTGTTACTTATTTCATTTATTAATTTAATTTTGAATTTGAAAATTGAATTATTAAGTGCCTAGTAAATATATGTCTTCTATCTCTGAGTGTAAACGTGTATTTAGTGGTACATAATATCTTTACCCATAATTAGAATATTTCCATAAATTGTAAATATAATTATGGTAAGACTAGAATTCCTCTTTTATATAGGCTTAGGATTCTTATTGTATAAAAGATCGAATATTGTACTCTATATATACTTTGATATTAATGAGAAGACTCCCCAAGGGAGATTAATATCATCTAACATGATATCAAGACCCTAAAACAAAAATCCTAGATTTTTTTTTGAGTTACCGCCCCCCCCTCTCGATTGCCGCGGCGCCTCCCTCCAAAATTTCTAGGTTTTTCTTCTTCTTTCCTCTCTTCTCTAAATGGATGATCAGGATTCTCCCACTGTTCTTGACGCTTCTACCTCCACAAATCCCACCACCAAGTCGTCACTCTCTTTTCATCCCGCCCTAACTGTTTCCAACATAAAAAATCATATCCCCATTCTTCTTGATCAAGAAAACAGTCAGTATTCTCCTTGGGTTGAACTGTTTCGCAATTATGCATGCCTCTACAACGTGCTTGATCATATTGATGACACCATTCTGCGCCCTCCGGAGGTTGATGATTCTATTTGGCGTCGTCTAGACGTCGGCGTCAAGCAATGAATATATGGTAGTATTTCTCAGGATCTCCTTCTTACTATCATGGAATCTGACTCCACCGCCCGTGACTTGTGGAATCATTTGGAGGAAATTTTTCAGGACAATAAGCACACCCGTGGTGTGTATTTAGAGGAGAAATTTAACAATACACGTCTTAAAAACTTTGCCAATGTGACTGAGTACTACAAACAGTTAAAGCTCTTGACGGGTCAACTTGTTGTTGTCGACTCACTTTATTCGACACAAAAGCGGTATTCTGATTGATTGTTGGCCTCCCTAAAGACGAATATGATACATTGGCCACCATGATTCAACAGGCAGATCCGTTACCCATCTTTAACAAAGCTCGCTCGCAGTTGTTGCTCAAAGAGACTCGACGTGCTAAGCAGGATGAGCACAATCAGAAGGCGTTAGCTGTCCAAACACACCCTCAAGATCCAACACCGCCAAAAAACTCTCAACCGCAGCAGAGACGCGGCGGAAAATGTGGCAGGGGCCGCGGCAGAGGAGGTCGTGGTCGTGGCAAGGTTCGGGGACAACAGAACCAGCAGCAACAACAACAGGGCCCGCAGAATCAGTTTAGCACCGCGGCGCCCCAATAGTACCGTCTGTCGCGGCGCCGCGCCGTTCGATACCGGCAACCGCCACGGTTATCACCACGATGTGTTGGGCTCTGCTCCATCCCCTCAGCAAGTCTAGTACCCGCAACAAGCCCACCATGCGCGACCGATTCAGCGGCCCTCGTCCAAAGGCGCACCCATCGAGTTAGGTCGGGCCTTGGCCGATCTCAACATGCAACGGCGACAACAATCCGGTACATGGACTCGTGTACTAGGTCCGTACTCGATCTGCCGAGATTGTGTCCCGTCGATGAGCTCGCTACGCCCGTCACGCGCGAGGCCCGATTCGGTCGACATCACCGATTTACGAGACCACAGCATCGAGCCTCCGGCTCCTCGGCGAGGCGAAGGGCGAGCCATGAGGGATGCGGTTCAGCTGCTGACTAGGTTGGTGGCAACGCAGACATATAGACATGGACCAGGAGTTAACCCCAGAGCAGGTAGTTTGAGGGTCCGTGATTTCTTGAGTTGTGGTCCACCAGAGTGAGTTTTTCGGGACAAGGCCCGAGGATGATCCCCAGGAGTTCATCTGACAGATACAACGGACGTTGAGGGTGATAAAGACCTCAGAGACTGAGTCGGTTGTATTTGCCTCATATCGGTTGCGGGACGTAGCTGCCAGTTGGTATGAGTCGTGGGAGCTGTCTAGGGGCGAGGGTGCTCCTCCCGCAGTATGGGAAGAATTTTCAGAGGCTTTCCTTGGCCACTTTATGCCCCCAGAGGTGAGACGAGTCAGGGTTGACCAGTTTCTACAGTTGAGACAGGGCGGCAGGAGCGTGCGAGAATATAGTTTGGAGTTTGACTCATTAGCTAGATACACGCCTGTTATTGTGGCTGACATGACAGATAGAGTACATCGGTATGTGATGGGACTAGACCGCTACTTGATTAATGGATGCATGGCAGTGGCTCTTCAGCCAGGCATGTATATTTCCCGGGTACAGGCTTACACACAGGGTGTAGAGGATCGACATAGAGAGCGTAAGCCAGATAGAGACCATGGTATGACCAACATAAGAGGACCAGATCAGTGGGTATTCGGGTGAGTTTCTGTCACGATCCGACCACGGACCCGTGACTGGTGTCTTACCCCGGGTACCCTTGTGATACAACATCAGAGAAAACCAGCGGAACAACAAACTCACAACAAGAACCCATATATGATATAAGCAGGCTAACCCAAAATGGCTACCTCTAAATATAACGAAAACTAAACAGTTACATCCTTAACAACCCAATTTATGACAGGACTACAGGCCTCTAAGAATGTGTAATCACTATGACGGGACAGGGCCCCGTCATACCCCTGAATGTACAAAACATCTACAACACCAGGGAGAACCGTACCAAAAGTCGAGCCTCCGGAGAAATGGAGCTTCTGACACTTGAGCAAGATCCTAAGAATGAGGATCCACCACCTGCTTACCCTTACCTGCGGCATGAACGCAGCCTCCGAGGAAGGGGGTCAGTACACAATATGTAAAACTGGAAAATACTGTAATAATATCATAAGTCTAGATAAGCTGGAGTCATGAAAGAAAATCAAAATACGGTACACTGTGCCTTACTAACAATGAGAGTATCAAGTATAAACTTTACTGCATAAAAATAGGAGGCTCATGATCAAAACAGGGTCTCTCGCCCGTAGTATCATTAAGCAGTCCTACTCCGGACTATTTCACCCGCATAGGTCCTGTGGACCCGCATGAGGTCATCCACCTCGCATGGGACTATTTCACCCGCATGAGACTATTTCACCCGCATGAGGTCATCCGCCTCACATGGGACTATTTCACCCGCATGAGACTATTTCACCCGCATGGACCCGGTAGGCCCGCATGAGTACAAGCGCCGCACTCGCATCATGGGTAGAAAATCCATGGCATAAGTAGTAATAAGAATAAGAATAATACATAACTCAGCACAACCGGCTATCATACATAACATAAGCGCTACCGGCTTATCATAACATAAGCAAGTTAAGAATATCCCCAAACTCCTTATTAACACTATTAGTATCTCCTCTCATTTTAGTTACTTAAGGCACTAACATGTCATTTTAAAAGAAAATCCGGGAATTCAACTCAAGTACCACGTACCCCTAACCTCTTAAGAAATGACTCATTTTTATATAAAACTCCCAAGATACTAATAACCGTAGTATCAAGTCACGACTACTTTTCAAGACAAGTCACGTTTACCTTTAGAAATACAATAGGCTTCTAAATCAAGTGACTTCATTTCTTTTAAAACCTTAGGCAACTAATGCCTTAAAATCAATTTGCCTTTCACAAATCCAAATCGTTTATCCGTACTTATTTTACTTAGAGTAAATCTTTCTTTATTAACCTTCCATGAAATCAATACAACCAACTTCCCATAAAGTCGTTATGTTAACGTTATACATTAGTCAAATACATTTTCCTATATCCAAGGGACTTATACTTTTAAAAACGAAACAAGTATCACATACTTAAAAACACTTCAAGTCCCTTGACTTTGAAACTTAAGACATCATTAAAACAAGTAAGGAATATCAAAGCCTTGTACGTCTACCGTACTACATAGGTGCAACTATTCATGCTCAAGAGGTAGGAAAGTTCCACATACCTCTTCGGTCAATCCACTTGCTAAGTCCAAAATACCGCACGTAGTATGTGAACCTATAATGACCATAATACGTTTATTAACCTCTAGTTTCAATGTAGAATATTCCAAGTGCAAAGCCACTAAATTTATGGAAAATCGGGCAACATTTTCATTGTTTCTACATACTTTGCCACCTTTTTTAAGGCCGAATTCAACATCCAAACGCCACTTTTAAGGCCCAACAATCCAAACATTTCAAAGGGGGTTACACACCTAATCTAGGATGTGTAAAATTCTGCCCCACAATGTATAACAAATAACTTAACAAGTTTAAGATAATATTTTGGCTACAACATGCTCACATAACCTTCTTATCCACTTCTTTCATATCCAACCCATATTTCTTACATGCAATTTATCTAAGAGCAATATTTTCAACTACAAATTCTTTCTTCTTCACATGCAACACCAAAAACCAACAAAGAGAGAAGGAATTGTTACCTTAGAACTTTAGCCAAATATTCCAACAAATTCACTAGCCTCCTTTCCATAATCACCACCACAAGAACTCCTACAAGCTTGCCAACAAGTTTCCTTCTTGCCACACTTTTCAGATTTTTCTCAAGCTTTGATTTCCTCTTGATTTTCTAGAGAGAAGGGAGAGCTTTTATCTTTAGAGAAAGAGAAGAGCTTGAAGAATGACCAAGTCTTGAAGACTTGGTCAATAAATTGTACATGCAAAATCAGATGGGGGGGGGGGGACACTTGTCACCCTCCCATGGCCTTTTTTAAAACAAAACAGTTAAGATTTTTCCACTGAACTTCGCAGAACACGCCTCGGCGCGGCAAGACTACAGCCGGCCATACACAAACCTCTGCCGACTCCCGTAACTTTCCGGCACGTATGCTCTTCCCGGCGCGCGCAACTTCGATGAACACTCAGATCATCCGCGTCGCGGCGCATCCGCGCCGCGCCCTGTGGCTCTGGCCAAACACTTTTCTCGTCCGATCACAGACCGAACTTGTAATTCCCATAACTTTCTACTCCGATGTCCTATCGACGAACGGTTGGTTGCGTTGGAAACTAGACTCAACGAACTACGTACTAAGCCTTTGAAACACCTAGGAACTCTCAATGTAACGGGTCCTAACCCGCCTCAATGTTGACTAAAACCCGTCCGAAACAATCCGTCAACCTATCCTTCTAAGATTTAAGTCTAAACCCCTTTCGTACGCTCCCAAACGCATGGCCAGAACTACGGGGTATAACATTCTCCCCCCTTAGAAACATTCGTCCCCGAATGTTCCTTCTAGGCTTACTCAAATCACAATATCGACATAGACCCTTTTAACTATTCTTTTTACAAATAAAGATGCTCCACATGGCCACAACAATACTTTTAAGCATAATTGCTAAATTTTAAAAAACTAACAATTAGGCAAGTGGGTTACCTGGAGGTGTAGGGAACAAGTGAGGATATTTCTTCATCATGTCCTCCTCTGCTTCCCACGTCATTTCCTCCCTGTTCTCGTTCCGCCATAAGACCTTGACGGAAGCCACATCCTTTGTCCGCAGTCGGCTAACCTGGCGATCGAGTATCGCTATGGGACTCTCCTCATATGATAACCCCTCTGTCACCTAGACATCACTAATCGGGTGCACTCTAGATGGATCTCCAATACATTTCCGCAACATAGACACATGAAAAACTAGATGTACTGCCTTCAGATCGGACGGCAGATCCAACTCATAGGCAACCTTGCCTACCCTACGGACAATCTGATAAGGCCCAATGTAACTTGGGCTAAGTTTCCCCTTCTTCCCAAATTTCATCACGCCCTTCATGGGCGACACCTTCAGGAAGACCCAATCATCTACCTCAAACTCCAAGTGCCGACGTCGATGATCCGTGATACGACTGCCGACTCGAAACAATAACCGCTCCTGGATAAGCTTCACCTTATCCACTGTCTGCTGAATCAAGTCTGGCCCGACTAACTGCACTTCTCCCACCTCAAACCAGCCTATCGGTGACCTGCACTTCCTCCCGTATAATGCCTCATAAGGCGCCATCTGAATACTAGAATGGTAGCTGTTGTTATATGCAAATTCCACAAGAGGTAAATGATCCTCCCAGCTACCCCTGAAATCAATAACACAAGCCCGCAGCATATCCTCAAGTGTCTGGATAGTGCGCTCGGCCTATCCGTCGGTCTGAGGATGAAATGCAGTACTGAGACTCACTTGGGTCCCTAACCCCTTCTGGAAAGACCTCCAGAAGTTAGCCGAGAACTGAGCTCCCCTGACTGAAATGATCGATATAGGCACTCTGTGCATTCTTACAATCTCTCTGATATACATCCTAGCATAATCTTCGGCCGAAAACGTCATCCTGACTGGAAGAAAATGAGCTGATTTCGTCAGCCTGTCGACAATAACCCAGATGGAATCATGCTTCCTCTGAGTGTGAGGTAACCCTGTAATAAAGTCCATATTGATCACCTCTCACTTCCACATCGGAATATCAATAGCCTGCAATAGCCCACCGGGCTTCTGGTGCTCAACCTTGACCTGCTGACAATTAGGACATCAGGTAACAAACCTGTCACGTCCCTCTTCAGGCCATCCCACCAATACACACATCTGAGGTCATGATACATCTTAGTCGACCCCGGATGAATAGAATAACGAGCACTGTGTGCCTCCCCCAAAATCTGCTGACGAAGTCCTATCACATCGGGAACACACAAACGGCCCTCAAATCTTAGCACCCAATCAGGTGCTACCTCAAATAGACTCTTCTCCTCCTGGAGAGCTGCATCTCGATACCGTACCATAATCGGATCCTCATACTGTCGCCTCTTCACCTCCTCGACGATGGAAGACTCGGCAACCTCTCGAACCCGAACTCCATTACTATCAGAATCAACCAAACGAACCCCAAGGCTTGCTAGCTGATGTATCTCGCGGACCATGTCCCTCCTCTCTGGTTGCACACCTGACAGACTACCCATCGATCTGCGACTAAGGGCATCTGCAACTACATTGGCCTTCCCTGGGTGGTATAGGATATCGACATCGTAATCCTTAAGCAGCTCCAACCACCGTCTCTGCCGTAAGTTAAGCTCCCTCTGGCTGAAGATATATTGAAGACTCTTGTGGTCTGTGTAAATATCCACATGAACTCCATACAAATAATGTCTCCAGATCTTTAAGGCATGAATCACTGCTGCCAACTCCAAGTCATGTGTGAGATAGTTCTTCTCATGCTTCCTTAGCTGTCGAGATGCGTAAGCTATAACTTTGCCGTGCTGCATCAATACGCACCCAAGCCCGACACCCGACGCATAGCAATAAACCACATATCCGTCTAAACCCTCTGGAAGAGTAAGGACTGGGGCGGTCGTCAACTTCTCCTTTAGCAACTGGAAACTTTCCTCACAAGCATCCGTCCACCGGAACATAGCTGCCCTCTGAGTCAGCTTAGTCAAAGGTGCTGAAATGGAAGCAAACTTCTCCACAAACCTCCGATAATAACCCGCAAGGCCCAAAAAGCTGTGCACCTCTTGATTGCCTCAATCTTTGCTGTATCAACCCGAATACCATCGGCCCCGATAACATGCCCTAAGAAAGCCACTGAGGCCAACCAAAACTCGCATTTCGAGAACTTGGCATACAACTGCCGGTCCCGGAGGACTCCCAATACCGCTCTCAAGTGATCTGCATGCTCCCGCTCTGTGCGCGAATAGACCAGGATATCATCAATGAATACTATAACGAACATATCCAAGAATGGCTTGAACACCCGGTTCATCAAATCCATGAATATCAAGGGCGTTGTCAACCCGAAAGACATCACCCTGAACTCATAGTGCCCATACCGGTCCCGAATGCGATCTTGGGATATCTGTCTCTCTAACTCGTGACTTTGATGATAACCGGATCGCAGTCTATCTTGAGAAACATCTCGCACTCGCAGAATCGTCAAACAAATCATCAATCACGGGAGGATATCATTCTTGATAGTTACCTTATTTAGCTGCCTGTAATCAACACACATACGCAGCGTCCCATCCTTCTTCTTTACAAATAACACTGGCGCTCCCCAGGGAGAAACACTTGGCCTGATAAAGCCTTTTTCCAACAAATCTTTCAGCTGGTCTTTCAATTCCCTCAACTCGGCAGGTGCCATCCTGTAAATAGATATCAGTTGAGTGGCTGGCGCCAAATCAATGCAAAACTCAATCTCCCTCTCAGGAGGGATACCCGGAAGCTCGTCTGGAAATATGTCTGAAAACTCTCTAACGATCGAATCGATCAAGGTCCTATCTCACCTCGATGTCGAATACCCGAACCATATGGTAGATATACCCCTTCCGCACCATCTTCCTAGCCTTGAGGTAAGAAATAAACCTACCCCTCGGCGACGCAGTATTCCCCTTCCACTCGATAACCGGCTCACCAGGAAACTGGAACCGTACCAGTCTTTCTCTACAGTCTACATTGGCATAGCAAGATGCTAGCCAATCCATACCCATAATCACATCAAAGCCCGTCATATCCAACTCTATCAATTCGGCTAGAGTCTGACGACTGCATATAGTCACTGGGCAAGCCTTATATACCCGCTCAGCTACCACCGAATCACCTACTGGCGTAGCCACCACAAAAGGTTTTATGGACCCGGGCTCTATCCCTATTCTACCAGCAATATGAGGAGATATATAGGACAATGTAGAACCTGGATCTATCAAAGCATATACATCACAACATGAACCCAATAATGTACCTGTGACGACATCTGGTGACGCCTCCTGGTCCTGACGGCTGGACATAGCATAAATGCGGTTTTGAGGACCGCTGGAACTGGGACCCCTACCACGACCCCTGCCGCGACCTGCTGGTCCGTGAACACCCTGCCCTCCGGGGCGCATCGCCACCGAAGACGAAGATCGACCACGCACCGCTTCGCTTAGCCATAACATTCCCGCCGCTCGGTAGACAATATCTCTCAAACGCCTCACGCCACACGAGTAACAAGCTCACGGAGGAACACGACACTTCCATAATGGTAATCGCCACATCGACCACACCGGTATAGGTGGCCTCATTCGACCGAACTCGTCCTCTGGGAACCCGAAGCCTTGGAACCCTGTCCTGCCCCTGAATGCCTTGTACGTCCGGAAGATGGTGGAGGAGCGTTCTGAACTGGCTGAGGTGCAAATTCGGTCTGCTGCTGAGGTTGTCTACCTCAAAAACTACCAGAGGACCCTGCTCGCCTCTTCGCGATACCTATCAATCGGGCCACCGCGTTCACACCTTGTGCATATGCCAAAGACGCGGCAATGTCCATGCCCGGCTGAAGAGCTACTCCCGTGCAACTCTCGGACAAGTAATCATCGAGCCCTGTGACATAGCGGTGCACCCTGTCCTCCATGTCTGCTACCAAGGCGGGTACATACTGAGCCAAAAAGTCAAACTCTACGTTGTACTCCCGGACCGTCCGCCCGCTCTGTCTCAATGTCAGAAATCTATCGGCCCGAACTCTCCTCATCTGCGGAGGCAAGAAATGGCTAAGGAACGCCTCTGAGAACTCGTCTCAAATAGTTGGAAGCGCATGCTCCCCCCGGGATAGTTCCCATGAATCATACCAGTCAACTGCCATATCCCGCAGTCGATGTGAACCCAATAATACCGACTCTGTCTCCGAAGCCCTGATCACTCTCATGATCCAGAATCGCTTGATAAACTCCTGAGGATCATCCTCAGGCCTCGACCCATAGAACTCTGGTGGGCTGTAACTCAAAAAGTCCCGCAGTCTCAAGCTATCAGATATGGGGTGGACTACGGGTACAACCGGAACCGCTGCCTCTCGTCTGTCCTCCTGCCTAGCCACGATCCTGGCTAATAACTGGGCCATCTCCTTGTAACCCATCTCCTCTGCTCCAGGCTGTGTAACTCTTTCTTTATTAACCTTCCATGAAACCAATACAACCAACTTCTCATAAAGTCGTTATGTTAACGTTATACATTAGTCAAATACATTTCCCTATATCCAAGGGACTTATACTTTTAAAAACGAAACAAGTATCACATACTTAAAAACACTTCAAGTCCCTTGACTTTGAAACTTAAGACATCATTAAAACAAGTAAGGAATATCAAAGTCTTGTACGTCTACCGTACTACATAGGTGCAACTATTCATGCTCAAGAGGTAGGAAAGTTTCACATACCTCTTCGGTCAATCCACTTGCTAAGTCCAAAATACCGCACGTAGTATGTCATAATACGTTTATTAACCTCTAGTTTCAATGTAGAATATTCCAAGTGCAAAGCCACTAAATTCTATGGAAAATCGGGCAGCATTTCCTTTGTTTCTACATACTTTGCCACCTTTTTTAAGGCCGAATTCAACATCCAAACGCCACTTTTAAGGCCCAACAATCCAAACATTTCAAAGGGGGTTACACACCTAATCTAGGATGTGTAAAATTCTGCCCCACAATGTATAACAAATAACTTAACAAGTTTAAGATAGTATTTTGGCTACAACATGCTCACATAACCTTCTTATCCACTTCTTTCATATTCAACCCATATTTCTTACATACAATTTATCTAAGAGCAATATTTTCAACTACAAGTTCTTTCTTCTTCACATGCAACACCAAAAACCAACAAAGAGAGAAGGAATTGTTACCTTAGAACTTTAGCCAAATATTCCAATAAATTCACTAGCCTCCTTTCCACAATCACCACCACAAGAACTCCTACAAGCTTGCCAACAAGTTTCCTTCTTGCCACACTTTTTAGATTTTTCTCAAGCTTTGATTTCCTCTTGATTTTCTAGAGAGAAGGGAGAGCTTTTATCTTTAGAGAGAGAGAAGAGCTTGAAGAATGACCAAGTCTTCAAGACTTGGTCAATAAATAGTACATGCAAAATCAGATGGGGGGGACACTTGTCACCCTCCCATGGCCTTTTTTAAAACAAAACAGTTCAGATTTTTCCACTCAACTTCGCAGAACCCGCCTAGGCGCCGCGGCGCTGAAACCTCTGCCGAATCCCAGAACTTTCCGGCGTCGCGGCCCTGCTTCCCGGCGCCGCGGCGCTGCAACTTCAGCGAATACTCAGGTCATCTGGCGCCGCAGCCACATCTGCGCGCGCCCTACATCTCGCGCGGCTCTGGCTCTCGATCAAACACTTTTTCTGTCCGATCACGACCGAACTTGTAATTCCCATAACTTTCTACTCCGATGTCCTATCGACGAATGGTTGGTTGCGTTGGAAACTAGACTCAACGAACTACGTACTAGGCCTTTGAAACACCTAGGAACTCTCAATGTAACGGGTCCTAACCCGCCTCAAAGTTGACTAAAACTCATCTGAAACAATCCGTCAACCTATCCTTCTAAGATTTAAGTCTAAACCCCTTTCGTACGCTCCCAAACGCATGGCCAGAACTACGGGGTATAACAGTTTCGAGGCGGGCAGCCTCAATAGCGTGTTAGGTATACCTCCCAGCCATCACATAGTGCACCCTCACAGTCCACTGGTAGATGGTTTGACCGCACGGGGTATTCGTGAGTCGTCGTCTCCGCCGTGTTCTTAGCAGCGAGGGTTCCGTCGATTGAGGCCATCTTTTCCTCGTTGTTTACAGTGTGGCAGGCATCATCCTGGGGAATGTCGTCTTGCCATTGGTATTTGCTTTTCCTGCGGCCGTCAAGTCCATATGATGAGAGAGTGTCCCTATAGAGGTAGTTCGGGTGATATAACTCAGCCTACGGGGTCGGTTGCTGGTTCATCAGCACCTATAGCTATGCACCCCACATAGCAAGGTATTCAGGCGCCAACAGGCCGTGATAAAGGTCGCGGCGGAGGTTCTAGTACTGGCGGTCCTTCGAACCACATTTATGCTTTGGCCAGTAGACGTGATCAGGAGGCGTCACCAGATGTTGTCCATGTATATTTTTGATCTTTTCGAGACGTGTATACATTGATAGATCCAGATCCCGCCCTATCGTATATATTCCCCCTTGTTGCTAGTAGAATCTGAGTTGATAGAATCATTTGAAGTGGGAAATTGCAAAAGAATATTGTTCCCATGTGAGAATAAGAAGGGGCTATTACTTATGGAATAATAGGATTAATATAAGAATGAAAGCATTTTTCTTATTTTGGACTGAATGCTGGGAAGTATTGGACATAAGGATTAATTGAGTTTCTTTCGCAAATGACTTAGAACTTGGGAATGATAAGCGTCCCATTAGTGTGTAGTGGTGTCAAGCATTTTAAATATCGTAACCTCTGGAGTTCATATTTTCAGTTAAAAAGTTATTTGAAGGATTGGTAACCAAGGTATGTATTCATGCACAGTTTCAATGCATTGGTTCACGCAGAATGCTAAGATGGTGTTATTTGGTCTCTTGGAAGCCTCATCTCGATGAGATAGATATTAAAAGTTGTACAAAATAGTTGGAACACTGCGGGATGACACATAGGGGTATAAATAAAAGTTTTCATATGACCTTGGTGAATGCGTTTAATGACGTGGCTCTTAAAAAGGAACTGTGGATAGATATTGGAAGGGTACATGGCCAGATACAAGGACCATAGGCAATAATGAGTAATTTCAACTAGGCATTAAAATGGAATAGAAGAGTGAAGTGTCATGTCGCTAAGACTGAGATAAGAGATTTTAAGCAGGTAGCGAATTATGGTGAAATGAGTGGCAAGCAGGGTGTATTGCAGCACTTACTAATCAAGAATGAGATGATAACTTACATGCTTCTAAGGTGCCTTTCATGAAACCAGACATGTATGAACATTCTCTTGGGTTAATTAGGTGAGAAGTATGCATAAAGACTCAGTATAAGTTCAGATACTTTAATAGGTGAAGGTTGAATCCTGAATTTCTACAGACCATAATAGAAGGATGAAAAACAGATAAGAGAGGTACAAATATATAGTGATGAATTCAACAAAGTGATAATAGATATTCAGTGCGATGTAGTCAAAGTGGCAAAAGTTGATGCAGCCAAAGATACAACTGAGTCAGAAAGTCCAACAAAAAGATAGAACAAATGCCACTTGAGGAGACAAATGGTAATAAGGAGAATAAGGAAGACAACAATGCTAAAATGGTAGAAAAAGAACAACTCATCAAGGACCCGCAATTGACGGAAGAATCAAAAGTAACTCTTACTACTAAAGAATATGTTAAAGGAAGATGGGATAATGATGTCCAATGTGGAGCAGAATATGGCAGTGAAAGCGGATATGTCTATCCTAAATATATTGATCAGCTGAGAAACTTAATCAGAGATAATATGAGGGATGATTAACATGACAAACTTAAGGACTCACTGGTGAAGGAGTTACATGAACTATGTAGATATACTATGGTATATGCAAAATGTGTGATCAAGGAGACACGTCAGATGTTTGTAATGTTCTTCTGGTGTATAGGTGTATAGTAAGGATGATGTTAAGGCTAGGCATTGCGTGAAAAACTATGGTGGGAATTTAAAACCACCAACTCTCTATGGACTAACTTTCTAGAGAACAGGTACTCTAAGAAGCATTACCCTCAATATGCGTAATGAAAAGATGGTTCTCAGGTCTTGGAAATAATTCTTGAGGTAAGGGATAGGATTAAACAAGGAATATAGTGGGAAACAAAGAGTGGTTTGAATTGATAATCGTACCAAATTTGAAAACATTACACTACATACTACTATCAGCGTTTCTTATTGAAGAAAGAGTGAAAGATGTCAAAGAACTGCTACGCGGGGATTGAATGGATTTGTCAAGGCTAAGGTAGTATCTACCCGATGACATTGTCTCACGTGTCACTACATACTTGGTATATACCCTGTGGATAATCCTTGGTGGATAATGACAAGTTCTAGTAAATTTACTGTGTCAAGTGCATGAGATTTGTTGAGATAAAGATCTTATCCTTCTGTTGTATATAGGTAATTGCGGGTTAAAAGAGTGTCATTCAAGGTATATTTATTTTTATGGACGATGTGGAAATTTAAAAATTCCAGTGGATAAAGTGTTGCATAATATTGGAATTAATATAGTATCAAGATACTGCTGATATAATGTCTTACACCAAGGAATGATAGATCACTTGTTTCGTACAAAAGAGTTGTCAAATCTATATGGAGCTATGTTAACAATGCAGCGGGTATACACATGAATTGTCGTCATGTTAAGCATGCAGTACAAATTTGGGGGAGACATTACATACCATTACAAATTGAAGCAGGTGTACAAGGTAGAACCGGCTGGAATGTTGTGGCAAATTCAAAAATAGAGGAATATAGCACCGCATGAAGACTCTTTAACTTTGTTCAATGTATTACATAAGATTCAGTTGAATATTCACAGGTAATTTGGTTCCTTACTTAATTATTTTGAATTGGTGAATTGCATGTGTGTTATATTGTGGCCCTGTGAGGCATCTGTTGGTTTGCGGAATATAGGTGGATAGACATAATTATAAAGGAGACTCTGCCGAAATTAGCATAAGACTTGTTATGAATATTCGAGGACGAATGTTTCTAAGGGGGGAATAATGTTACACCTCGTAAGTTTAAGACAATAATTAAGAACGTCATTAAGGAATAAAGTTCGGATATTGGATATAAAGTATAATTATACAAGCAAAATCCGGAAGTTGGTGTTCCAAAAGATGTGAGTCCGGAAAAATTCTTTTTGGTTACTACGAGCGTGTCAAGGGATTAAAAATGTTAGTTGTATATTCCCGTTATGGGTAGTAGCATATTATAAGAATTTCGACATGAAGAATATGAGACCTTATGAAGCAGGTCCTAAAGGAAATTCCATTTAGAAAATGCATGAAAAATAAGGTAATTTTTAGCATAAGTCCTAAAGAAAGGAAAGTATAACAAGGTGTAGAGAAACTTCACATTTCTCTCTCATTGTTGATTGAAGTAGGGACTACTTTCATGGACTACTTTTATATGGACTAAGAGATTGAATGAACATGGTAAATAAGTGTGTTAATCATCTTGATTGTTGAATTGTTTTCTTTCATAAGTAAAGAGAAAAGAGGTTGTATGATTGCGTATATGTAGTATATGGAGCCTAACTTGATTATATATTGGGATGGTAGTTGATTGTTGGTTTGATTGGCTTGTTGGTTAATTGTGGATACGCACATAAACAGAGGAAATGCTGCCCAAATTTTTATAGAAATAGGAAGCCGTTATTCAATATAACTTAAGTTAGAAGCCCTAGAATTAATGGTCGTATTATTATTATTATAGGCTGACATACTAGACGAGGCGTATCCTAGTATTGCATTGATTGCGCGACTGAGAGGTATGTGAGACTATCCTTTCTTTCCGTGGCATTATTTTGTGAAAATCCTTCTTCTTTCTTTTGACATGAATTTTAATGAAAGTACGACGGACGTGTCAAAGGCTAGTTTTAATCAAATGATGATTCATGATATGTGATACGCTAAACACCTTGATTTTCTAAAAGATGATTTAAATGATATATGATGTGATAATGCCTTTTTCTTATTCCATTGAGAGTCAAATGATAATTTAAGTTATATATGGTTGCTCATGATGTTCTGCTCGTGCCAAGTGCTATTATTCATTTCATCGAGTCCCTCATTATAGGGCCGTGACATGTTATACATATATAATTCCATCGAGTCCCTCATTACAGGGCCGAGACATGTTATACATATATAATTCCACCGAGTCCCTCATTACAGGGCCGAGACATGTTATACATATATAATTCCATCGAGGGAGGGCCGAGACATGCTATACATATATAATTCCATTGAGTCCCTCATTACAAGGCCGAGACATGTTATACATATATGATTTTATCGAGTCCCTCACTACATGGCCGAGATATGTTATATTGATAATTTCATCGAGTCCCTCACTACAGGGCCGAGACATGTTATATTGATAATTTCATCGAGTCCATCACTAGAGGGCCGAGACATGTTATATACATACCTATGGACATGATGACTCTGTGGGTAAGCATTCGGGGTTACTGATATGTTTCTCTATTTTCTTGGCATAGTTATGATCTCATTTACAGTCTTTCATGTTTTACATACTCAATATATTATTTCGTACTGACCCCCTTTCTCGGGGGGATGCGTTCATGCCCGCAAGTATAAGTTCTCAGTTAGGTGACCCTCTGGTTTAGGACATCTACTCAGCTGTTGGAGAGCTCCATTGTTCCGGAGCCAGTCATTTTGGTACAACCCTTTATTATTTGGACTTATGTATATTTTGGGCACGACGGGGTCCTGTCCCGTCTTATGTCATTATTGTACTCCTAGAGGTCTGTAGACAGTTGTGGGTTGAACGTATGTAAATCTGTTTTGATCAGTCATGATGGTTGTATTCTGTGTTGGGGTGTTTCCGCGTATTTGTGATGCTATTTGGTGGCAGCCTTGTCGGCTAGCCTGTTATGACATGTTGGTTAGTTGTGACTCTCCGAGACAGTGCATCGCCACGACCGACACCGGCGATTGGTGCCACCGGCACTCGCTGTATACATCGTAGAATATCACGGAACATACATAACGCATAAACTCAGTATAAAGTAAACATCATCTAGCCACTGTGCCGCGCTTTTCATAGAAATATACTTAATCAAAAGTATAACAAGACAACTATGTCTTTACACCCAAACCACAAACATGACTACGCACTTAAGAATAACAATCGTGGCGGGACGGGGCCGCCATACCACGAATGTACATAATACCTATAGCATCGTGGAAAACCGTACCAACAAAACAAGCCTCGGAAGAATGGAGCTTGGACACTGCACCGGTGATCCTGGGATGAGGATCCACCACCGCTACCCTTACCGCATGCAGATAACGCACCTCGAGCGGGTCGATTACATGTACTAAGTATGCGAAACTGGAAAATACTGAAAATACCTCATAAGTCTAAAATAACTGGAGACATGTATGAAAATCAGTTTACAGAACAATGTGCCTTACCAATAACGAGAATAACAAGCATATACCATACTGCATGAAAATAGGAAACTCATGATCAAAGCAAGGTCATCCGCCCCACAGTATCATCAAGCACTCCTACTCCTGGGACTATTTCACCCGCATGGGTCATGTGGACCCGCATGAGGTATTCCTCGCATAGGCTGTACTCACCCGCATGGGACTATTTCACACGCATGAGGTATTCCTCGCATCGTGGGTAGCAAATCCACGGAATATACAACGGTCACAACCACACTGGAAGCATACCCGTGGAATCCCACATCACTGTCGGTACGTCCAGGTAACCTCGTGCTGCATGGGTCGAAATCCCTCATCATAAGCATGTCCAAGGTGCATACCCGTGGAATCCCACATCACTGTTGGTACGTCTAAGTGAGCTCATACTATGACCACGGAAGCATACCCGTGGAATCCTCCATCACTGACGGTACGTCCAAGTAAGCTCATACTACGACCATGGAAGCATACCCGTGGAATCCCACATCACTGTCGGTACGTCCAAGTAAACTCATACTAAGACAATGGAAGCATACCCGTGGAATCCTCCATCACTGACGGTACGTCCAAGTACTTTAATAACTTCTTTAGACTTTCGGTAATCTACAAAATAAATCTCATTCTTGACCTTAAGGCACGTTCTTATTGTTTAATCAAATCCGGAGAATTTAACCCGAAGCACTATGTACTTCTACTCTTTCAAAAGACCCTTTTTTCACATAAAAGTTCCCATTTTACACTCTAAGCAATGGATGCCTTTTTTTTTTAATCAAATTTGCCCTACTTAATTTCGATTCTTTCATCTTTATTTACCTTACTCAAGAAAATCATTCTTTTAACCTTCCATAAAGTTATTATAACCAACTCCCCATAAAGCCGTTATACTAACTTTATGCTTTAGAAATTAAGACATTCTTATCCTTTCATAAGGCCGTTATAACTAACTTCCCATAAAGCCGTTATAACTCCTTATAAACAATTTCGTTCTTTTGTTAACCAAGAGACTTATACTTCAAATCAGTTTACACAATTTTCAAAATACTTTTCCCTGTCAAGAAATCCTTGTCTACCTTATTAGAATAAACCATTCCTCAAGAACAAGTGAGTTAACTCTCTAACTCAACCAACCTAGACATTCTTTAAAAATAAGACAAAGATACCAAAAGGATTTACTTCATTTAAATCACGTACGTCCACCGTACTATATAGTTATAACTACTCATGCTTAAGAGATAAGAAAGTTCCACATACCTCTTCGGTTAATCCACTTGCTAGGTCAAATACACCACAGGTAGTACGTCAACCTATAATGGCCATAATACGTTTATTAACCTCTACCTTCAACATAGAATTTTCCAAGTGCAAGGTCACTAAATCCTACAGAAAATCGGGCAGCATTTCCTTTGTTTCTACATACTTGCCACCTTTTTCAAGGCCGAATTCAACATCCAAACGCCACTTTTAAGGCCCAACAATCCAATCAATATAAAGGGGATTACACACCTAACCTTGGATGTGTAAAATTCTGCCCCACAATGTATAACAACTAACTTAACAAGTTTAAGGTAAAATTTAGGCTACAACATGTCCACATCCTAACCTTATTCAATCCTTTCATATCCAAACCATATTTCTTACATGCAATTTGTCTAAGAACAATATTTTCAACTACAAGTTCTATCTTCTTCACATGCAATACCAAAAACTAGCACCAAGAGAAAGAATTGTTACCTTAGAGCTTTTAGCCAAATTAATCCAATAAATTGGCTAGCCTTCTTTCCACAACACCACCACAATAACTCCTACAAGCTTGCAAATAAGTTCCCTTCTTGCCACACTTTTCAGATTTTTCTCAAGCCTTGATTTCCTTTTGATTTTCTAGAGAGAAGGAAGAGCTTTTATTCTTAGAGAGAGATGAGAGCTTGAAGAATGACCAAGTCTTCAAGACTTGGTCAATAAATAGTGCATGCAAAATCAGATGGGGACAACATCACCTTCCATGGCCTTTTTAAAAGAAAAGATATGATTTTTATCGCTTTTTCGCGGAAGTTCGTCTCGGCGCGTGCTGAAACCTCGCAGCCTGCGAACCGGCGTCGCGGCCGCTTCCCGTGGCGTGACCACCGTAGCTCTGTCGAATTATTTTTACGTCATTGCGCACTAAACTTGTAACTTCCATAACTTTCTACTCTGATGTCCTATCGATGAACGGTTGGTTACGTTGGGAACTAGACTCAACGAACTACGTACTAGGCCTTTGAAACACCTAGGAACTCTCAATGTAACGGGTCATAACCCGCCTCAAAGTTGACCAACAACCCGTCCGAAGCATTTCGTCAATCCATCATTCAAAAGTTTAAAACTTAACTCCTTTCGTACGCTCCCCCTAGCATGAACCGAACTACGGGGTGTAACATTCTCCCCCCCTTAGAAACATTCATCCCCGAATGTTCTTTTGGGGCCAATCTAATATTCCTCGGTACATCCTCGTACTCTACACTTAATGGGGACCTTATAATACCACTTGTGACCCTAAGATATCACACACGCATATCCACCCATCGTAAGTCAAACAGGAAAAACGAATCCAAAGTGTGAACCCTCACTACTTACTCCCATTCACGGCCTAACATGATTGTCTGCTCGTACCTACCAACTTATTCTATCACATGTACATAGTCTCAATATCCTTAATTCCTGACACTAAACCATACAACAATCCTATCATGCATACTAATCTCTAAAGGGTCAAAGATATACCTGACATCACATAGGCGGGTCGAAGGACCGCTAAAACTGGGAACTGCTACCACGGCCTCTGTCGCGTCCTGCCGGTGCATGAACATCCTGCCTAGCCATTGAAGGTGAAGAACGCAATGATCCGATAGATTGTGCCATCCCGCGATGTTACCTGCGGTCGGACGATCTCGCCAAATGGCCTTGTTGGCCGCAAGCGTAACAAGTTGTCGACCTAGTCCGACACTCCCCAAAATGAGATCTACCACAGTGACCACACCGAGGCAAATGTGACCTCCCCTGGCTACCATCTTCGGACACCTGTGAACCTGCCGCCCTGGAGCCTTGACCTGCTCCCGAATATCCCCGGCGGTCAAACCACCCGCCGGAAGACCGGGAAGGGGCACTCTGCGTCGGCGAAAATGTAGACCAGTATTTCTTGAGGTCATCCACCAAAGCTATCCACGAAATCATCGTCACGGCCTCTTGGGCTAAATTTGAACTGGCCGCCCTCACTCTCCCTGTCCTCAATCCCCTGTGCATACGCCTGCATCCTAGCAATATCCATACCTGGCTGAAGAGCCACTCCCAGACATGCAGTAACCATATAACGGTCTAGCCCCATCACATAGCGGTAAACTATGTCGCCGTATCGCCACAATAGTGGGCGTACAGCCAATAAATCAAACTCCGTGTTGTACTCACGATGGTCCTCCCATTCTGTCTCAATGCGAGAACCTATCCAGCGGGCTCTCGCCTCGGGAGGAAAAAGTGGCGAGAAGGCCTCAGTGAACTCATCCCAAACAGTTGGAGGAGCACCCACACTCTAGACAACACCCACGCCTCAACCAATTCAACGCAATATCGCGTAGCGGTAGAAGCTAACACAACGGACTCGTCTCAGGGCCCTAAGCACGTCGTAGTCCGCGCTTTGCGAATGAACTCTTGAGGATCCTCGCCACCTCGACCCTCACAACTCGAAAGTCCGAATCCTTAAAGCGCCGGCTCTAGGGTTAGCTCTGGCTCGCGGCGCGCCTACCACAATGCTAGTCACGGCGATCGCTCTCCGTAATCCCTATACTGCCCCGTGTGGCTGGAGGCTCGTACGCGGTCTCGATGGTCGATGTTCTTTGCCTCGAACTCACATTGAGTGGCGGCGTTGTGGAACTTCGCCGCCAAACATCATCTCCGGTAAAGACGGGCTGTGCCTCGTAGCCTCTGCATCCTACTTGCGACTCCTCACGGTATCTTGCCACGGGCCACTGGTTGCCTTGCGTGGAGGCATACCTGGTACATAAGAATAGACCAGAGAGGATTCAACCTAGCAGGACAACTCTACTGCACGATCTTAGAGAGAGAAGAATGAAAACCAATCCTAAATGCCCTGCAGCCTCCTGATTATAGATGTGGTGCACAACACACCGATAATCAAGACTCTACTAGACACGGTCTGTAGACACTTTCCGAGGACTAACTGCTCTGATACCACTTTTGTCACGATCCGACCCCGGGGCCGCGATTGGTGCCCTACCGGGGCACCCCTGTCAGGTATACATCAGAGAATAGCAGCGGAACATACATAACGCATAAACCTGTATAAAGTAAACATCACTGGCTAGCCGACCAGGCCGCCTTTCATAGAAATATACTTAATCAAAAGTATAACAGTACAACTATGTCTTTACAGCCCAAACCACAAACATGACTACAGACCTCTAAGAATAACAAGCGTGGCGGGGGGCCCCGCCATACCCCTGAATGTACATACTACCTATAGCCTCAGGGAAAAACCGTGCAACAAAATAAGCCTCGGAAGAATGGAGCTTGGACACGAACCGGTGATCACAGGATGATGATCCGCGCTCTTTACCGCACATGCGGCGTGAGCGGCTCAGGAAGGGGTCGATACCTGATATGTACTAAGTATGCGGCGGAAAATCGAAAATACCTCGTAAGTCTAAAATAGCGGAGACATGTATGAAAATCGGTTCTGAGAACAACGTGCCTTACGATAACGAGAATAACAAGCATATACCATCTGCGTGAAAATAGGAAACTTCATGATCAAAGCAAGGTCATCCGCGCGATGTCGTCAAGCACTCCTACTCGCGGGACTATTTCACCCGCGTGGGTCATGTGGACCCGCATGAGGTATTCCTCGCATAAGTGTACTCGCGCGTGGGACTATTTCCTGCGTGAGGTATTCTCGCGTCGTGGGTAGCAAATCCACGGAATATACAACGGTCACAACCACACCGGCATACGTGGAATCCCACATCACTGTCGGTACGTCCAGGTAACCTCGTGCTGCATGCCTCGGAATACCTCATCGTAAGCATGTCCAAGGTGCATACCCGTGGAATCCCACATCACTGTCGGTACGTCTAAGTGAGCTCATACTATGACCACGGAAGCATACCCGTGGAATCCTCCATCACTGACGGTACGTCCAAGTAAGCTCATACTACGACCATGGAAGCATACACGTGGAATCCCACATCACTGTCGGTACGTCCAAGTAAACTCATACTAAGACAATGGAAGCATACTCGTGAAATCCTCCATCACTGACGGTACGTCCAAGTACTTTCATAACTTCTTTAGACTTTCGTTAATCTACAAAATAAATCTCATTCTTGACCTTAAGGCACGTTCTTATTGTTTAATCAAATCCGGAGAATTTAACCCGAAGCACTATGTACTTCTACTCTTTCAAAAGACCCCTTTTTCACATAAAAGTTCCCATTTTACACTCTAAGCAATGGATGCCTTTTTTTTTAATCAAATTTGCCCTACTTAATTTCGATTCTTTCATCTTTATTTACCTTACTCAAGAAAACCATTCCTTTAGCCTTCCATAAAGTTATTATAACCAACTCCCCATAAAGCCGTTATACTAACTTTATGCTTTAGAAATTAAGACATTCTTATCCTTTCATAAGGCCGTTATAACTAACTTCTCATAAAGCCGTTATAACTCCTTATAAACAATTTCGTTCTTTTGTTAACCAAGAGACTTATACTTCAAATCAGTTACACAATTTTCAAAATACTTTTCCTTGTCAAGAAATCCTTGTCTACCTTATTAGAATAAACCATTCCTCAAGAACAAGTGAGTGAACTCTCTAACTCAACCAACTTAGACATTCTTTAAAAATAAGACAAAGATACCAAAAGGATTTACTTCATTTAAATCACGTACGTCCACCGTACTATATAGTTATAACTACTCATGCTTAAGTTATAAGAAAGTTCCACATACCTCTTCGGTTAATACACTTGCTAGGTCCAATACACCACACGTAGTACGTCAACCTATAATGACCATAATACGTTTATTAACCTCTAGCTTCAACATAGAATTTTCCAAGTGCAAGGTCACTAAATACTACGGAAAATCGGGCAACATTTCCTTTGTTTCTACATACTTGCCACTTTTTTCAAGGCCGAATTCAACATCCAAACGCCACTTTTAAGGCCCAACAATCCAATCAATATAAAGGGGATTACACACCTAACCTTGGATGTGTAAAATTCTGCCCCACAATGTATAACAACTAACTTAACAAGTTTAAGGTAAAATTTAGGCTACAACATGTCCACATCCTAACCTTATTCAATCCTTTCATATCCAAACTATTTCTTACATGCAATTTGTCTAAGAGCAATATTTTCAACTACAAGTTCTATCTTCTTCACATGCAATACCAAAAACTAGCAACAAGAGAAAGAATTGTTACCTTAGAGCTTTTAGCCAAATTAATCCAATAAATTGGCTAGCCTTCTTTCCACAACACCACCACAATAACTCCTACAAACTTGCAAATAAGTTCCCTTCTTGCCACACTTTTCAGATTTTTCTCAAGCCTTGATTTCCTTTTGATTTTCTAGAGAGAAGGAAGAGCTTTTATTCTTAGAGAGAGATGAGAGCTTGAAGAATGACCAAGTCTTCAAGACTTGGTCAATAAATAGTGCATGCAAAATCAGATGGGGGGTGACACTTGTCACCTTCCCATGGCCTTTTTAAAAGAAACTATCTGATTTTTCTTAGTTTTTCCGCCAGAAATTCCACCTCGGCGCCGCGGCGCTGAAACCTTCGAAGCTTCTCTGAACTTCCGGCGCCGCGGCCCTGCTTCCCGGCGCCGCGGCCCTGTAGCTCCTGTCCGAATTATTTTTCTGTTCGACCGCGCACTAAACTTGTAACTTCCATAACTTTCTACTCCGATGTCCTATCGACGAACGGTTGGTTACGTTGGGAACTAGACTCAACGAACTACGTACTAGGCCTTTGAAACACCTTGGAACTCTCAATGTAACGGGTCATAACCCGCCTCAAAGTTGACCAACAACCCGTCCTGTCACGCCCCAAATTTTCCTAAGTCTTTACCTAGGGCGTGATGGCACCTGGACAATTATTTTCCACCAGGAGCACCATTTAATTCTCTTTATTTAGAAATTTAAACTTATATTCAAATACGGAGCTATTAATAAAAATAACAATAAAGAAATCTGTTTATGACTTTATTGAAAACATAACATGGCTTATGCTCGTGCAAATATTATTTCTACATAGACATCTTGACAAAGATTTTTCTAAGTTGGAAGGAGACCATTCCACACCGCATTTCGAGACACTGGGCGACATTACGAACTGGCGAGTACCAAGCCTGAAACAATGGACTTGGTATGAAAAGAGGTTGCGGGACGATCACTAGCCTTGACGTGGAGCCTTTCCTCTATCACCCTTTCCTGAAACATGTTAAATAAAGAGTCAGCCCTACCATCCAATGGTGGTGAATCCACCCAATTCAAAGTAACACCACAATATTCCAAGTGCAATCACATTATAACGTAATAAGCATATTGCAAAAACATATCAGGTTACAACATCTTTAAATATGCAACAACTCCTCATAGGAAATTCTTGGTTTAACTAACACTTCATTTTATCTCGTATTATACGTTAAGACATTCCCATGAATTTCCACATGTTTATTACATTTATATATTTGTGAACGCGTATTCATTTTTCATATTTATATATAAGTGAACATGTGTTCATCTTTCATATTTGTTGCGGCGTGCAACCCGATCCATTATATTTACGTATTTGTGAACACGTATTCACTTTACGTTTTGTTGCGGCGTGCAACCCGATCCATTATGTTTACGTATTTGTGAACGCGTATTCACTTTACGTTTTGTTGCGGCGTGCAACCCGATCCATTATATATTTATATATTTATGTGAACACGTATTCACTTTTCATATTTTTCAGAAGATCAAATAAATACTATTCTCTTTTCTAACATTATGTCATTCATACTTGTAACGATTATAACTTTTTAACCATAACTCCAACTAAGGTGTTTCTCAAGCGGAAACTAAGGTAAGACGGGGATCTTTCACTGTACCAAATTTCATTTAAAACTACTTTGGGTAACTAACACAAATTTATCCTCAAAACAGCCACATGAAATTTGTTTCGGCAGAATTTTTATTAAACAGCACCCAATCTTATAATAGTCATAACTCCTAATCTGTAAACCCGTTCAATCCCCATAAATTCTCAAGACGACGAGAACAGAGAGCTACACGTCTCCAAATGAACCATTCTTTCATATTATGTACCATTTGGTACAGTTTTACACTTTTGTTCGCTGCCCTTCCTGGATATCGATAGATCCGAGACAGAAACTTTAAACAGCGATAACTCTCAATCCGTAAGTCAGATAGACCCCCGTAAGGTCTCAAAATGTCCACAACAAAGAGATCTAGAACTTTCATTTAGCAACAATTTTCATATTCCCCACAGATTAGTACAGTTTTACGTTTCAACGTCCTGCCCTTCTGGATTCCGACGAATCCGAGGCAGCAACTTCAAACTACAATAACTCTCAACTCGTAAGTCCGTTTTAATAAATCTTTATATACATCTGTCCGTAACAGAAAGATTTACAACCATGTAAATTTTCATATAATTCTAATAAGTAAAACTCAATAAAAACAGTCCGTAATTATGCCTTTCCGAATTTCGACCAAATCTAAGGCAGGAACTTTGAACTATGATAACTTTCAAACCGTATGTCCAATTTACCTCATTTTTGGTTCTATATGATCATATTATAGAGGTGTACAATTCTTCCAAATTTCATCAAATTCTAACAATTATAACTCAGTGAGAACAGTTCGTAAAGTTCATGACGCAACTAGTTATCTAAACCATCAAAAGTTCAATATTTCTTTTCAACACTCAATTCTTATTCCAACATGTATTGAACTAAAAATAAAGGATGTTACCAAGAATTTCTGAGTGAGAAAACTCACCTTGTAAGTGTGAAAAAGATTGTGGTTCGGTTGCTACAAGTGGTCCTTGCTCCTTAGTGTTCCCTAATTTTATTGTTCTCCTTCCTCCCTTGATATTTTCTTGATTTTTTTTCCTTCTTGTTCACTTGTTTTTTTCTGATTTTCTAACCTTTATGTTATGTCCTTTGTTTGTGTGTAAATACAATGTATAAATGAAGGAGTTTTCTATAACCTATGGGAGGTGAAATGACAAGAGTTGGAGGGGAAATGAAAAGGGGGGGAAGGGAAGGGAAGCAAAGGACGTTGCATGCTGCAATGCATCCTCTTTTTTTTTTGTTTTTTTGTTTTTTTTTTTGTTTTCTTATTTTCATTTTATCTATCTATTTATCCAACTTTAACACTAACTCTATCCCATGCAATTTATTCTTTGTTTTCTTATATATATATATATATATATATATATATTAACTCAACCACAACTATATATTATTATTATTATTTTTCCGGATTTTACATTCTCTCCTCCTCAAGCAACATTCGTCCTCGAATGTGAATAAGGTCGTAACATAATCACATAGACACAATAATGTTTATTGTTATTGTAACAAATTTGGGGCTTCACATTCTCCCTTCCTTAAGAAGCATTCGTCCTCGAATGAGAATAAGGTTGTAACACGTATAGACACACAAATGACACATATGAAGTACTATGTAATGCATTTTTTTATTACCTTAGTCAAATAGGAATAGATATTTGACTTTCATCGCCTCTTCCGCTTCCCAAGTGGCTTCCTCTGTGGAGTGATTCCCCCATAGGACTTTCACGGAAGCAATATCTTTATTTCTAAGGCGTTGAACCTTTCTATCAAGTATTTCTACCGGAGCCTCTTCATATTGAAGCTCTTTATTAAGAACTATCTCCTGGGGAAGGATGACGTGACTTGGATCGTGCAAGTATTTTTCGTAACATTGACACATGAAATCTGGATGCCTCGCTTCCGACTCTTGTGGAAGTGCTAATTGTAAGCCACATTCCCACTCTTGTGAGATCTCATATGGCCCAACAAACCTTGGGCTCAATTTCTCTTTCTTACCAAAGCGCATCACTCCTTCATTGGGGACACTTTAAAAATATTTTCTCCTCTTGGAATTCAAGATCTCTTTTCCGATGATCCGCATAGGACTTATGACGGTATGAGCTGTTTGATCCGCTCGAATCATCTCGCCTTATCATTTGTTTCTTGAATGACTTCAGTCCGAAACGATTCGTCTCACCCACCTCGAACCATCAGTGGAGACTATATTTTCGTCCATATAATGCTTCAAACGGCCATTTGTATGCTAGAGTGAAAACTATTGTTGTAGGCGAACTCAATTAGACATAGATGGTCCAACCACTTCCTGAAAATCTAACACACAAGATCGCAACATGTCCTCGTGTTTGAATTGTTCGCTCAACTTGCCCATCTTTTGCGGGTGGAAAGTCGTGCTTAACTTAACTTTTGTCGAGACCTGCTGGAAACTTTGCCAAAAGTGTGAGGTGAGCGGGAACCCTATCTCAAATAATTTGTAAGGAATCTGTGTAACCGCACAATCTACTTCAAATAAATCTGTGTGTCTTGTGGTGCGCGTCGTAGTCTTGGCCAGGTAAGAAATGGGTGACTTTGTAAGCCGATCAACAATCACCCAAATAGAATCATACCCTTCTCGAGTTTTTGGTAGACCGGTTACAAAATCCATATGAATCGTCTCCCATTTCCACATGGGGACTCGATGTCTGAAGTAATCCGCGAGTTTTGATGTTCACTTTCACTGCGACATATAATACACCTCCGACAAACTCCAACGTCTTTCTTCATCCGTCCCACGATAATTTGCCTTGAGGTCTGATACATTTTTTTATCTGGATGAATGGAATATCTTGTGTTGTGACCCTCATCTAAGATCTTCCTCCTTAGATCCTTTACCTTAGGAACACATAACCTACCCTTATACCGGCGGTTCCGTCATTATCTCCCGATATCGTGAAGGTTTTCCTGTTGGATCCTCTCGAAATCCAACAAACTCAGTATCCTCAATGACTTTCTTTTATTTACGAAGCTAAAGCGGTGCGAGTTTCATGTACCACCTACCTTCACCGATCTCGATTAAGCTAACCAGGTTTCCCAATCTTTGTACCTCACGAACAATACCCTCTTTTGCATTGCCAAATGGGTCAAGCTGCCCATTGATCTCTCATCGATCGTCGGCCACGCGTTGGCTTTCCCGGGATGGTAAAGAATACTAAGGTCATAATCCTTAAGCAACTCTAACCATCTTCTTTGTCGGCGATTCAAATCCTTCTGCGTGGTTATGTACTGCAAACTCTTATGATCTGTAAATATGTCCACATGCACACCATACAAATAATGTCTCCATATTCGTAAGGCAAACACCACCGCAGACTAATTCCAAGTCATGAGTTGGGTAATTCTTCTCATGTATCTTCAATTGTCTAGATGCATCTGCAATAACCTTTCCAAATCGTCAAGACACATCCTAACCCAACTCTGAGGCATCGCATGATAGGCGTGAACCCTTCTTGTCCCGATGGTAAGGTTGGGGCGATGCGATGAGTCAACAATTCCTTTAGTTTCTGAAAACTGGCTTCACATGCTTCCGACCACTGGTACTTAACCGCTTTTTGAGTCAACCGGGTCAAAGGAAGCGTGAGACTAGAAAAACCTTTACGAATCTTCTATAATACCCGAGCAAACCCAAGAAACTTCTAACCTCTGCGGAGTGGTCGGTTTGGCGCTTCTTCACTACTTCTATCTTCTGGGGGTCTACCATAATTCCATCCCTTGACACAACATGACCCAAAAAGGCTATCTTTTCCAACCAAAATTCACACTTTGAAAATTTAGCATATAGTTTCTCCTGTTTCAAGACTTCAAGCACTACCTCCGAATGCTTTTCTGTTCTTCAACACACTGCTGTAAATTAGGATATCATCTATAAATACAATTACGAACAAATTCAAGAATGGTTTAAAGATTATGTTCATTAGATCCATAAAAATTTCTTTGGGGCATTGGTTAATCCGAAGACATGACAAGAACTCATAATGGCCATATCAGTCCTAAAGGCTTTTGATATATCATTCGGATTTATTTTCATCGATGATATCTCGAGCGAAGATCAATCTTGGAAAAATAATTGGCTCTCAAGTTGGTCAAAAGATCATCGATTCTTGGTAATGGATATCGATTCTTGATCGTGACCTATTGAGTTGTCGATAATCGATGCACATTCGGAGTGATCCATCTTTTTCTTCACAAAAGGATCGTGTGCGGGAAACACTAGGCCTTATAAATCCTTTATCCGTAAGATCCTCAGTTTCTTTTAACTCTCTCAATTTAGTGGGCCATTCGATATGAAAGAATAGAAATAGGTCTTGTACCCGAATTAACTCTATAGCGAACTCCACTTCTGTCCAGGAGGAAGGCACGAGATCTTCAGGAAAAAACCTTCAAATTTTTCAAACAATAGGGACATCATGCCTTTGTTGGGGACTCTTTTTGGGTATCTACTATATTAGCCAGATATGCGTACTCCACTTTGTGACTCCTTAATAATTTTTGAGACCTAAGGTAGGAAATAAGCTGACGTGAGGATATTCTTCGCATCATGGGTAGCAAATCCATGGAACAGGTGGTATAACGTCTTGGAGATTTTTCCCTCATTTATACTCTTACCCTGAAGCAGGTGGTATGACGTCTTGGGGCTTTCCCCTCATTCATACTCTTACCCTGGAGAAGGTGGTATGACGTCTTGGGGCTTTCCCCTCATTCATACTCTTACCCTGGAGAAGGTGGTATAACGTCTTGGGGCTTGCCCCTCATTTATACTCTTACCCTAGAGAAGGTGGTATAACGTCTTGGGGGTTTACCCCTCATTTATACTCTTACCCTGGAGAAGGTGGTATAACGTCTTGGGGTTTACCCTCATTTATACTCTTACCTGGAGAAGGTGGTATAACGTCTTGGGGTTTACTCTCATTTATACTCTTACCTAGCTCAATGGCTATCCTACAAAACATAAGTAAGTCAAGAAATCCCCTAACTTCTTATTGACATTATTAATATATCCTCTCATTTTAGTTCACTTAAGGCACTAACATGCCTTAATAAAAGAATCCGGAAATTTAATCTCAAGTACTACATACTTATACTCTTTTAAAACGAATGACTCTTTTTTTCTTTTTTATATAAAACTTTCAAGATACTAATAACCATAGCATCTAGTCACTTGTCCTTACTTATCTTACTTAAAGTAAATCTCTCCTTTTAACTTTCCATAAAGCGAATATAACCAACTTCCCATAAAGTCGTTATATTAATCTTATACCTTAGTCAATTACATTTTCCTATTTCCAAGGGACTTAAACTTTTAAAACAAAACAAGTATCATATACTCAAAACACTTCAAGTCCCTTAACTTTGAAAACTTAAGACATCTTTAATAGTTTTAAAGAAGTGGGTTAACCTCCTAACTCGCCCAACTTGGCCATTCTTAAATAAGTAAAGGATATCAAGGTATTGTACGTCTACCGTACTATATAAGTACAACTATTCATGCTCAAGAGATAGGAAAGTTCCACATACCTTTATTGATCTTCTAAACGATAAGTGGAACTCTCTCTGGATGGAGTTGACTATTTTCTATAGTATGACTCAATCGGATAGTTGAAAAGGTCGAGTCACATAAATGCCTCTTTCGTGAATACTCTTTTTGATTTGGCTAAACCTTCTACCCTCATTGTCATGTTGGTGATCTGAAGGTACGTCCGATCATAGGCTAATGCCACTACCTTCTCTACCAAGTTCGGGTTTAAACCCTCACAAATCTTTTGACCTTCTCCCTTTCGTAGGAATAATATGCACGTTGTATGATGAAGATCGCATGAATTAGGTATTATATTCTTTCACATTGCGGTCTTCTTGTTTCAATTGTTCAAACTCACGCTGGCGCATCTTTTCGTGTTAGGCATGTACTTTTTAATGAATCTGGCTCTGAACTCCCCACATCATCGGTGGTGACATCGAGAACGATTTCTTCTAAAGTTTCTCCACCACACCTGTATTGTCCATAGTTTATCGTTGCACATTACCAAATTGACGTCGTGCGTCTCCACACATCCTCGTAAGCGGTAGGTTTTCTACCTCATCGAGAAATACTATTGGGTTAGACTTGTAGTCATTCCCTGTATAGATATGTTCCTTCTTCTCACAAAATTTGCCCCATAGTCTATCTGGTACCTCTCCTACATTTTTCGGTCGATTGGTGCGATCACATCTGGTTATTTTATCGTTGTACACTCCCTTCCACAATCCTTTGAAGGAGGTAGTACGAGAACCAAGTCTTTGAAAAGACTCAAGATAGGCACGAGAAGAGTATGAAAGAAGTGAAACTTTAGGATGTTATTTCGTTTACTTATTACTAAGGTGGCGCGCACACCGTCGCAATAAGTAACCGTTCAAACACCCAACTCGAAGAAACTTCCTAGAATCTCCTAACCTGGTTTAGCTTTGATACCAACTTGTCACGCCCCAAATTTTCCTAAGTCTTTACCTAGGGCGTGATGGCACCTGGACAATTATTTTCCACCAGGAGCACCATTTAATTCTCTTTATTTAGAAATTTAAACTTATATTCAAATACGGAGCTATTAATAAAAATAACAATAAAGAAATCTGTTTATGACTTTATTGAAAACATAACGCAAGCCTATGCTCGTGCAAATATTATTTCTACATAGACATACTGACAAAGATTTTCTAAGTTGGAAGGGAGACCATTCCACACGGGCATTTCCCGAGACACTGGAACTGACATTCTGAACCTGACGAGTACCAAGCCCGAAACAATGGACTTGGTATGAAAAGAGGCTGCGGGACGATCGCTAGCCTTGACGTGGAGTCTTTCCTCTATCACTCTTTCCTGAAACATGTTAAATAAAGAGTCAGCCCTACCATCCGAGTGGTGAGAACCTTACCCTGCAATTCAAAGTAACACCACAATATTCCAAGTGCAATCACATTATAACGTAATAAGCATATTGCAAAAACATATCAGGTTACAACATCTTTAAATATGCAACAACTCCTCACAGGAAATTCTTGGTTTAACTAACACTTCATTTTATCTCGTATTATACGTTAAGACATTCCCATGCATTTCCACATGTTTATTACATTTATATATTTGTGAACGCGTATTCATTTTTCATATTTATATATAAGTGAACATGTGTTCATCTTTCATATTTGTTGCGGCGTGCAACCCGATCCATTATATTTACGTATTTGTGAACACGTATTCACTTTACGTTTTGTTGCGGCGTGCAACCCGATCCATTATGTTTACGTATTTGTGAACGCGTATTCACTTTACGTTTTGTTGCGGCGTGCAACCCGATCCATTATATATTTATATATTTATGTGAACACGTATTCACTTTTCATATTTTTCAGAAGATCAAATAAATACTATTCTCTTTTCTAACATTCTGTCATTCATACTTGTAACGATTATAACTTTTTAACCATAACTCCAACTAAGGTGTTTCTCAAGCGGAAACTAAGGTAAGACGGGGATCTTTCACTGTACCAAATTTCATTTAAAACTACTTTGGGTAACTAACACAAATTTATCCTCAAAACAGCCACATGAAATTTGTTTCGGCAGAATTTTTATTAAACAACACCCAATCTTATAATAGTCATAACTCCTAATCTGTAAACCCGTTCAATCCCCATAAATTCTCAAAACGACGAGAACAGAGAGCTACACGTCTCCAAATGAACCATTCTTTCATATTATGTACCATTTGGTACAGTTTTACACTTTTGTTCGCTGCCCTTCCTGGATATCGATAGATCCGAGGCAGAAACTTTAAACAGCGATAACTCTCAATCCGTAAGTCAGATAGACCCCCGTAAGGTCTCAAAATGTCCACAACAAAGAGATCTAGAACTTTCATTTAGCAACAATTTTCATATTCCCCACAGATTAGTACAGTTTTACGTTTCAACGTCTTGCCCTTCTGGATTCCGACGAATCCGAGGCAGCAACTTCAAACTACAATAACTCTCAACTCGTAAGTCCGTTTTAATAAATCTTTATATACATCTGTCCGTAACAGAGAGATTTACAACCATGTAAATTTTCATATAATTCTAATAAGTAAAACTCAATAAAAACAGTCCGTAATTATGCCTTTCCGAATTTCGACCAAATCTAAGGCAGGAACTTTGAACTATGATAACTTTCAAACCGTATGTCCAATTTACCTCATTTTTGGTTCTATATGATCATATTAGAGAGGTGTACAATTATTCCAAATTGCATCAAATTCTAACAATTATAACTCAGTGAGAACAGTTCGTAAAGTTCATGACGCAACTAGTTATCTAAACCATCAAAAGTTCAATATTTCTTTTCAACACTCAATTCTTATTCCAACATGTATTGAACTAAAAATAAAGGATGTTACCAAGAATTTCTGAGTGAGAAAACTCACCTTGTAAGTGTGAAAAAGATTGTGGTTCGGTTGCTACAAGTGGTCCTTGCTCCTTAGTGTTCCCTAATTTTATTGTTCTCCTTCCTCCCTTGATATTTTCTTGATTTTTTTTCCTTCTTGTTCACTTGTTTTTTTCTGATTTTCTAACCTTTATGTTATGTCCTTTGTTTGTGTGTAAATACAATGTATAAATGAAGGAGTTTTCTATAACCTATGGGAGGTGAAATGACAAGAGTTGGAGGGGAAATGAAAAGGGGGGAAGGGAAGGGAAGCAAAGGACGTTGCATGCTGCAATGCATCCTTTTTTTTTTTGTTTTTTTTTGTTTTTTTTTTCGTTTTTTTATTTTCATTTTATCTATCTATTTATCCAACTTTAACACTAACTCTATCCCATGCAATTTATTCTTTGTTTTCTTATATATATATATATATATATATATATATATATTAACTCAACCACAACTATATATTATTATTATTATTTTTCCGGATTTTACACGTCCGAAGCATTTCGTCAATCCATCATTCAAAAGTTTAAAACTTAACTTCTTTCGTACGCTCCCCCTAGCATGAACCGAACTACGGGGTGTAACATGTACACCCTTATATAAGGCAGCCTTGTCGGCTCGCCTACTTTGGGCATATGTTATAAATACAGTGTTATGCTGCCGAATTTTCTATTACCCTTAAGTGTCAGTTGACTACGTAACATGTTAGTGTAATAACATCATTAGGGCGACGGGTCGCGACCAGTTGGGTCGGGTCGTGACAACCATATGGGCTATTTATGCTATGACTTGTCCACTCGTCAGATCCACATCTCTCGTCGCGTCACATTCGACGAGACCACATTCCCATTTTCAAATCTTAAACAGTTCCAAAAATTGGATTACTCTTTTCTTGACGAGCCTGCCATCTCTCCCATCATCCTTAGTCAGCTAGAACATAGCACTGCCGCAGAAATAACGTCAGCGCCGCGGCGCCCAAACTCCTTCGAACAGGTTCCTGCTTCACCGTCGATAGCGCCGCGGCCCAGTGTTGAGGCATCGCGGTGCCATAACTTCATAGAGGTTTGTCAGTCCTCCAGCGTCGCGATCCTTGATCATGGCGCCTCCGACGGTACCTTCCAGCACCGCGGCCCTTGACCACAGAACCGTAGTGCCTCCTCCGGCGTCAGCCCCTCCTTCTCCATATCCAACAAATTTCTCCATCTTGGAGCCTCCCACTATCCCCACTCACTAAATAAAAACTCGTGCAAAACATGAAATCTTCAAACCCAAAGTCCAATTTAACTTGTCTGCCCAAACCATTTCACTAATTCCCAAGAACCCTATATTGGCTAAACAAGACCCTAATTGGAATGCAGCTATGTCTGAAGAATTTAATGCTTTAACTAAACATCACACATGAGATCTAGTACCTAGACCTGAGGGGGTGAATATGATTCGTTGTCTGTGGCTATTTCGTCACAAATTCAGAGACAGTGGAGATCTGAGAGGTATAAGGCACGATTTGTGGCTAATGACACAAATCAGCAGGAGGACATTGATTGTGGTGAGACCTTCAGCCCGGTTGTCAAACCGGCTACTATCTGCACGGTTTTGAGCATTGTCATGGGCAAACACCGACCGATCCATCAACTTGATGTGAAGAATGCATTCTTACATGGGGATTTGAGAGAGACAATTTACATGCATCAGCCACCAGGGTTCACCCATCCAGTAGTTCCTCACTATGTGTGTCATCTCCGTAAGTCGCTAGATGGCCTGAAATAGCCCCCCCGTGCGTGGTATGATCATTTTGTCAGGTATATCTTGCAGATTGGGTTTGTATACAGCAAGAGTGACACATCAAACTTCATTTTTCATCGAGGTAGTAGCACTGCTTACTTATTACTTTATGTGGATGATATCGTTCTTACTGTCTCCTCCGACGGATTGAAAAATGAGATTATTGTCTTGCTTAAGTCCGAATTTGCAATGATTAATTTGGGGAAGCTGAGTTACCTTTTGGGGATAACAGTGACCAGGTCTGCCAACCACATGTTCTTGTGTTAGCGTAAGTATGCAGAAGAGATTGTGTACAGGGCTAAGATGGCGAATTGCAAAGTTTCACCTACTCCAGTTGATTCGAAATCTAAGCTCAGTGCTATGGATGGTGCTCCAGTCTCCGATCCTACTCTGTATAGGAGCTTTGCAGGTGCACTTCAGTATCTCACATTCACAATGCCAGACATTGCTTATGTTGTTCAGCAGGTATGCCTATTCATGCATGCCCCAATGGAGTCTCATTTCACTGCTCTTAAAGCGTATCATTCGATACATTAAGGGCACACTTGATTATGGTTTGCACCTATACCCCTCTGCACCAAACAGGTTGCTCTCTTATACGGATGCAGATTTGTCAGGGTGTCCAGACACGCGACGCTCCACCTCCGACTTTTGTGTATTTTTAGGGGATGATCTGATTTCTTGGTCTGCCAAACGACAAACTACCATATCTCGATCCAGTGCCGAGGCTGAGTACAGAGGCGTTGCAAATGTGGTAGCTGAGATTTGTTGACTCAGAAATTTACTGTTAGAACTTCAGTGTCCTTTGCGTCAGACATCTATTGTGTATTGTGATAACATCTCTGCCATCTATCTTTCTCATAACTCGGTTCAACATCAGCGAACCAAACACATTGAGATAGACTTGCACTTCGTTCGTGAGAAAGTTGCGCTAGACCATGTCAGAGTGTTACATGTTCCATCATCCTATCAGTATGCAGACATATTTTTCAAAGGACTTCCCAGACATTTATTTCTTGACTTCAGATCCAGTCTCAGCGTCCGGCCTCCTCCTGCTCCGACTGAGGGGGTGTGAAAACGTGTATTTAGTGGTACATAATATCCATACCCATAATTAGAATATTTCCATATATTGTAAATATAATTATGGTAAGACTAGAATTCCTCTTTTGTATAGACTTAGGATTCCTATTATATAAGAGATGAATATTGTACTCTATATATACTTTGATATTAATGAGAAGACTCCCTATATCATCTTAGACTGAGAATGAATACAATTAGATTTGTCTAACAATTTTTGTCTCTTCCTCTTATATATTCACATTGCATTATTTTGAGATTCAAGGCTGAATCTCCTAGGAGTTGTATGATTACAAGGATATGAAATTATAATCTCCAGATAACATATAAGATTAATTGTATTTTATGTTTAACATATTATTTTAGTTCTGTAATTAGCAATTTTTGAATCGTTTATATAAGAATTATGGTAGTATTATCTTTAATTAAATTACATTCTATGTGAAATTATAATTTTGAGTTATTAATTTTGAAATATAACAACAACAACATATTCAGTGAAATTCTACAACATGGATCTAAGGAGGGTAGAGTGTACGCAGACCTTACCTCTATCCTGGTAGGTAGAGCGACTATTTTTGAAAGCAAGAGAAATGGTTGGACCCGAACACTAAATTTAAAGCAGTATGAAATGATGATAACAAAAAAGAAGCAATACCTAACACAAGTAAATAAGATAAACAAAGTATACTAAAGAACCTATAGCAACATAAATCAAGCGGCAGAGGACTATAAAGCAATAATGTGTTTACTAGTATAATAGGCTAAGCAGACCTACAATAATAACACTACAACTATAAGTTACCAGTTATAAGTTTGTAAGAGTAAGTAGGACTATACTCAATTAACTACTAAACTTCTATCTTAATTTGTGTCCTCCACAACCCCTATCTAAGGTCATGTCCTCAGTAAGTTACATCTGGTATATATCCCGTATAATTACCTCTCTCAATACTTCTTCGATCTACCTCTACCCCTCTTGAACCCGTCCATAGCCAACCTCTCACACCTCCACAATGGGTCATTTATGCATGCTTCCCGCATCTTATCATCCACCGAAGTCACTCCCACTCTGTCCCATATATCATCATTTTTAATCATATCACTCTTTGTATGCCAACACATTCATCTCATCATCCTCATCTCCGCAACTTTCATCTTTTGAATGTGCGAAGTCTTGATTGGCCAACACTCCACCCCATACAAGATAGTCGGTCTAACCACCACCCTATAGAACTTGCCATTTAAGTTTCAGTGGCATATTTTTATCGCACAAGACTCTAGATGCGAGTCTCCATTTCATCCATCTCGCCTTTAAATCGCCACGACCGAACCTCGCGGCCCGGTGCCTACACAGGCACCCTTTTGTATACATCGTAGAATAGCAAATGAACATATACAACATAAACATAGGTGTAACAACATAACAACACAGGCTAGCCGATAAGGCCGCCTTCCAATATATATAAACAAAGACAAAAGTACAACTTTACAACTCAGTTCTTATAGCCCAACCACATATGCGACTACAGACCTCTAGGAATAACAACTGTGGCGGGACAAGGCCCCGCCGTACCCCTGAATATACATAAACGTGACAACTCCGAACACCGAGCCATCTCGACTTGAGCGATCCTAAGCTCGCGGATCCACAATGTGTACCTAAACTGCGGGCATTAACGCGGCCGAAGGGGTCGATAACAGTGCGAATATGGAAGCGAAATAACGTCTGATGAAATGATCACAATCATACAAGAGAATGACAGGGACACGTATAAAAATACTTACCAGATCCGGCCGTGTCATTACCACTTATGAACTTAATCGTACCTTATTATCTTTTCCCATTTCAATAAAAGTTATAGCCATATATTACGTACTTACTTAGGAGAAGTCATTAAGTTCATCTCTATTTAACTTACTTATCTTTCATAACATAGTCCGACCCATTACGGAGGGACACATATACTACCCGGCCCAAACTGGGACGCGATCCAATCACACTAAAATCAAAGCATGCCCGTGGAATCCCCCATCACCGTCGACAGCTATAAGTGTAAAATATAACCATGTGACGCGCCCGTGGCATCCTACCTCACTGTCAGCGTACACATACACAATACATATATATATATCTATCTCCTGCCCGTGGAATCCCCCATCACTACCGATAGCCGTACATGTAAACTATAACCATGTGACGCGCCCGTGACATCCTACCTCACTGTCAGCGTACACATACACAATACATACATATATATATATCTCATGCCCGTGGAATCCCCCATCACTACCGATAGCCGTACATGTAAACTATAACCATGTGACGCGCCCGTGGCATCCTACCTCACTGTCAGCGTACACATACACAATACATACATATATATATATCTCATGCCCGTGGAATCCCTCATCTCGGGTACATGACTTTATGAGGCGTCCCTCACATCGTGGGTAGCAAATCCACAAAAACAGGTGGTATAACGATCTTGGGAAGCTATCCCTCAGATATACTCTTACCCTGAAACTACATGCCTCGGAATCCCTCCTCGTAAGCATGTCCCCGGTGCATACCCGTGGAATCCCACATCACTGACGGTATGTCCCGGTAAACTCATACTAAGACCATGGAAGCATACCCGTGGAATCCACATCACCGCCGATGCGTCCAAGTAAACTCATACTATGAGCAGGAAGCATACCTGGAATCCCACATCATCGCTTTGCGTCGGTAGACTCATGAAGGCAATGGAAGCATACCCGTGGAATTCCACATCACCGCTTGCGTCCAAGTAACTTACAACAAGACGTACCCTCCAACCGAGAGTCGCGGCAACGCAATAAAACATAATACTTGCACTCAAAGGCTATCACCAGCACACATATAGGCTAATCCTCAATCAACCAAGCCAAAGTACTACGTACGTACATTCTTTTCAAAAGACTCCTTTCGATAAAACTTCCCAATACTAACCACCGCGATGTCAAGTCCTATCCTCCTTTCAAGACAAGTCACAATACCTTTTAGAAATACAATTACCAGAACTCTAAATCAAGTGACTTCTTTATTAAAAACCGTAAGCAATTGGTACCTTTAAAACAATTGCCCTTCCTTAATATAAGTTATTCCTTTGATTGCTTTACTAGAGAAAACCATTCTCTTAACCTTCCATAAAACCGTTATAACCAACTTCCCATAAAGCCGTTATAACCCTTTATGGTTTAGACCAATACGTTCCTTTTATAACAAGAGACTTCTACTTTCAAATCACTTCTCTTAACTTTCGAAATACTTCAAGTCTCTTAACTTTTAAGAAAACAAGTTTCAAGTCTTAAAAGCTTCATACGTAAACTCTTTTAAAATTGTGACAAATCTTTGGTGCGTCGTGAATAAGTTATACTTATTTATAACGATCTTATTCAAGTAGCCATGATCTAGAAAATGTAATACAATTTTGTCTTATCTTAGCTTCTATGCAGATGGAGGATTTCTACTTGTTTTAACATAACTGATTGTCATTACATTTTCCTTTATTAACGCTGCAGTGGCTTGTTCGATACTTATTCTCATTTTGTCTGTGACTTAGCCAAGTCAACTTGGCTCTTTATATTATAAATCCTTAGGCAATTGATGCCTTAAAAAATCAAGTTGCCTTTTGTTCTACAATCAAGTCATTATCCTTCCATAAAGCAAATATAACCAACTCCCCATAAAGTCGTTATATTCACTTTATACCTTAGCCATAATACAATTTCCTATCCAAGGGACGTATACGTTTAAAACGAATCAAGTATCACATACTTTAAAACTCTCCAAGTCCCTTAACTTTTAAAAAAAACATTAGACATCCTTTAAACTTTCAAAGAAGTGAGTTAATCTCCTAACTCACCCGTCTTGGCTATTCATAAAACTAGTAAAGGATATCAAGGTGTTGTACGTCTACCGTACTACATACGTGCAACTAGTCAAGTTCACAAGATAGGAAAAGTTCTACATAGAGTAGATCACATAACTACCTCTTAACTTCTAAGAGTAACAGGAAACATGAAATGATACCACAGGTATATTCCATACATAGAATCATGCCAAAGGAAGGAAGATGTTCACATACCTTGCGACGATTGTCGACAAGTAGCAAAATGCTCCAAGTACTTCAACCTTGATAGCTATTCCATCTTCCAAGTAGAATACGCTATACTTAGTACTTCAATCCTATAAAGGGTCATAAAACATCTATTAACCTCTAGCTTCGAACGTAGAACATTCTAAGTGTTAAGTCACTAAACTCTACGGGAAATCTGACAGCACCTCCTTTGTTTCAACTTACTTTGCCACCTTTTTCAAGGCCGAAAATGATAACCAACGCCACATTTAAGGCTCAATCAATTCAACTTAAATAAAACAGCCTCAGGCTCATTTCTTAACTACTATAACTAGAAAACTTCAATCCAAGAGAAGGGGAAACGCTTTACCTTTTGGAAAAGCCCACAAAAGCCCTTTTCTTCCACTTCTTTCCTGCCAAACTTGTCTACCCAAGCTTCCCACAAGTCTATCCACACTCTGCCTTCTTGACGTCGCTCCAATCAATACCCTCTAGGCTAGGTTTTCCTTCAAAACCCTAAGAGAAAAGAGAGAGAGAGAGATTTTTGGAGTTCTAAGGTGAAATGAAAGACTTGGTCTTAAAATAGGGCCCTTTTCGTAGTCAACAAGATGGGAGGGACACTTGTCCCCCTCCCATAGGCCCTTTTCGAAAATAACCTCTGTTTTTAGCAATTCCCGCAGACAAAATTCCGCCTTGGCGCGCCTGCGTTCGCCGTGCGGCCACTGCAACTCCGCGAACTCCGGCAACCGTCGCGGCCACTGCGTCCGCGGCCGTACCTGAGCGAAACCACTGCTTTGCCTGACTGCGCACCAAACTTGAAACTTTCATAACTTTTGACTCCGATGTCCTATCGACGAACGGTTTGTTGCGTTGGGAACTAGATTTAACGTACTACACACTAGGCTTCCCGAAACACTTTACAAAATCTTAACAACGGGGGTACAACACTCCAGGTAGACTAAAAATCCGTCCAACACATGTTGGTCAACTTATCTTCATCTTTCTAATCTTATTTCCTTTCATACGTTCTTAACTTAACCTCTTGAATTTACGGGGTGTAACATTCTTCCCCCCTTAGAAACATTCGTCCCCGAATGTTCTTTTGGAGTCCATCTAGTAAGTTGCGACACAGTTCCTTTTACAACCCCTTCATACCATTTCTTTTTCCACGATTATCTAAAACTGTAACCTTTAGCACAACGAAGGTCTTACCAGTCTCACATCCATCGCTATATAACCTGGGTACACACAACCCCATAATACGCAAAACCATCCTTTTACGTGGGGGAGAGAGCTCATCTCTCCTTCATAATCTTGATCATCTAGTGCCACCGGACAGTTATTATATATCCGCTCAGCTACCACCCATCACTCACGTGTAGTCACCCGAAAGGTTCTCAAGGATTTAGGCTCTATTCCTTTACACTTGGTTGCTCTGTCTGCCTTGGTCGTACTCTTTCCGCATTTCCAACTCATACTAGCATACATACATTACTCCCATACCTTCCTGTATCTAGTTAGTCTTTACCAACTCTTGGTAATCTAAAATCATCTAGGCAACACGTCGACCCTCATACATAACTCCGTATAGATGTATATCACAATACCAACTATACTACAATCATTACCAACCGGATACGCAATCCACATAGTCCTTCTGGTCACTGCGCCTTCTCGTGAATGCAATCAACATAACTCGTTGGGAGGGACGACCAATAAAGACAAATTTCTATCGCACGATCTCGAGTGAGAAGAATGGAAACCAATCCTAAATGTCCTGCAGCCTCACGATTATAGATGTGGTGCACAACACACCGATAATCAAGACTTACTTGAGACACGCGTCAGACACTTTCCGAGGACTAATCGCTCACGATACCACTTTTGTCACGACCGAACCAAGCTCGCATCGGTGCCCTACCCAGGCACCCTTTTGTATACATCGGAGAATAGCAATGAACATACACAACATAAACATAGGTGTAACAACATAACAACACAAAGCTAGCCGATAAGGCCGCTTCCAATATATATAAACAAAGACAAAAGTACAACTTTACAACTCGGCCTTATAGCCCAACCACATGCGACTACGCACTTGTGAATAACAAGCGTGGCGGGACAAGGCCCCGTGCACTCGAATATACATAAACGTGACAACTCCGAACACCGAGCCATCTCGACTTCTTTGAGCCGATCCTAAGCTCGCGGATCCACAATCAGTGTACCTAAACTGCGGCATTAACGCAGCCCGAAGGGGTCGATAACAACAATTTAATATGGAATGTAAATAACGTGCGAAATGATCACAATCAGATAAGAGAATGACAGGACACGTATAAAAATACTTACTGGATCCTAGTGTCATTACCACTTATGAACTTAATCGTACCTTATTATCTTTTCCCATTTCAATAAAAGTTATAGCCATATATTACGTACTTACTTAGGAGAAGTCATTAAGTTCATCTCTATTTAACTTACTTATCTTTCATAACATAGTCCGACCCATTACGGAGGGACACATATACTACCCTACCAAATGGGACGCGATCCAATCACACTAAAATCAAAGCATGCGTGGAATCCCCATCACCGTCGGCCTATAAGTGTAAAATATAACCGTGTGGCGCGTGGCATCCTACCTCATCACCGTACACATACACAATACATATATATATATCTATCTCCTGCCCGTGGAATCCCCCATCACTACCGATAGCCGTACATGTAAACTATAACCATGTGACGCGCCCGTGACATCCTACCTCACTGTCAGCGTACACATACACAATACATACATATATATATATCTCATGCCCGTGGAATCCCCCATCACTACCGATAGCCGTACATGTAAACTATAACCATGTGACGCGTGGCATCCTACCTCACCGTCGTACACACAATACATACATATATATATATCTCATGCCCGTGGAATCCCTCATCTCGGGTACATGACTTTATGAGGCGTCCCTCACATCGTGGGTAGCAAATCCACAAAAACAGGTGGTATAACGATCTTGGGAAGCTATCCCTCAGATATACTCTTACCCTGAAACTACATGCCTCGGAATCCCTCCTCGTAAGCATGTCCCCGGTGCATACCCGTGGAATCCCACATCACTGACGGTATGTCCCGGTAAACTCATACTAAGACCATGGAAGCATACCCGTGGAATCCCACATCACTGTCGGTACGTCCAAGTAAACTCATACTATGAGCAGGGAAGCATACCCGTGGAATCCCACATCACTGTCGGTACGTCCCGGTAGACTCATAAGAAGGCAATGGAAGCATACCCGTGGAATTCCACATCACCGCTTGCGTCCGAGTAACTTCAACAAGACCGCCACGCCCTCCCAGAGTCGCGTAACGCAATAAAACATAATACTTGCACTCGAGGCTATCACGGACACATATAGGCTAATCCTCAATCAACGAGCCAAAGTACTACGTGCGTGCATTCTTTTCAAAGACTCCTTTCCAATAAAACTTCCCCAATACTAACCACCGCATGATCAAGTCCTATCCTCCTTTCAAGACAAGTCACAATACCTTTTAGAAATACAATTACCCTTCTAAATCAAGTGACTTCTTTATTAAAACCGTAAGCAATTGGTACCTTTAAAACAATTGCCCTTCCTTAATATAAGTTATTCCTTTGATTGCTTTACTAGAAAACCATTCTCTTAACCTTCCATAAAACCGTTATAACCAACTTCCCATAAAGCCGTTATAACCCTTTTATGGTTTAGACCAATACGTTCCTTTTATAACAAGAGACTTCTACTTTCAAATCACTTCTCTTAACTTTGAAATACTTGAGTCTCTTAACTTTTAAGAAAACAAGTTTCAAGTCTTAAAAGCTTCATACGTAAACTCTTTTAAAAATGTGACAAATCTTTGGTGCGTCGTGAATAAGTTATACTTATTTATAACGATCTTATTCAAGTAGCCATGATCTAGAAAATGTAATACAATTTTGTCTTATCTTAGCTTCTATGCAGATGGAGGATTTCTACTTGTTTTAACATAACTGATTGTCATTACATTTTCCTTTATTAACGCTGCAGTGGCTTGTTCGATACTTATTCTCATTTGTGCCGTGACTTAGCCAAGTCAACTTGGCTCTTTATATTATAAATCCTTAGGCAATTGATGCCTTAAAAAATCAAGTTGCCTTTTGTTCTACAATCAAGTCATTATCCTTCCATAAAGCAAATATAACCAACTCCCCATAAAGTCGTTATATTCACTTTATACCTTAGCCATAATACAATTTCCTATCCAAGGGACGTATACGTTTAAAACGAATCAAGTATCACATACTTTAAAACTCTCCAAGTCCCTTAACTTTTAAAAAAAACATTAGACATCCTTTAAACTTTCAAAGAAGTGAGTTAATCTCCTAACTCACCCGTCTTGGCTATTCATAAAACTAGTAAAGGATATCAAGGTGTTGTACGTCTCATTTACTACATACGTGCAACTAGTCAAGTTCACAAGATAGGAAAAGTTCTACATAGAGTAGATCACATAACTACCTCTTAACTTCTAAGAGTAACAGGAAACATGAAATGATACCACAGGTATATTCCATACATAGAATCATGCCAAAGGAAGGAAGATGTTCACATACCTTGCGACGATTGTCGACAAGTAGCAAAATGCTCCAAGTACTTGACTTGATAGCTATTCCATCTTCCAGTAGAATCGCTATACTTAGTACTTCAATCCTATAAAGGGTCATAAAACATCTATTAACCTCTAGCGAGCGTAGAACATTCTAAGTGTTAAGTCACTAAACTCTACGGAAATCGACAAAGACCTCCTTTGTTTCAACTTACTTTGCCACCTTTTCAAGGCGAAACGATAACCAACGCCACATTTAAGGCTCAATCAATTCAACTTAAATAAAAGCGACCTCGTGCTCATTTCTTAACTACTATAACTAGAAAACTTCAATCCAAGAGAAGGGGAAACGCTTTACCTTTTGGAAAAGCCCACAAAAGCCCTTTTCTTCCACTTCTTTCCTGCCAAACTTGTCTACCCAAGCTTCCACAAGTCTATCCACACTCTGCCTTGACGTCGCTCCAATCAATACCTCTAGGCTAGGTTTTCCTTCAAAACCCCAAGAGAAAAGAGAGAGAGAGATTTTTGGAGTTCTAAGGTGAAATGAAAGACTTGGTCTTAAAATAGGGCCCGTAGTCAACAAGATGGGAGGACACTTGTCCCCCTCCATGGCCCTTTCAAAATAACCTCTGTTTTTAGCAATTCCATGAGACAAAATTCGCGCTTGGCGCGCGGCCTGCGTTCGTGCCATGCGTACTGCGCTCCGCGAACTCCCGATACTGGCCGCGACCTGCGTCCGGCCATGGCCGTACCTGGAATCGAAACCACGACTTTGCTCGATTGCGCGCAAACTTGAAACTTTCATAACTCAGATGTCCCTGTCGACGAACGGTTTGTTGCGTTGGGAACTAGATTTAACGTACTACACACTAGGCTTCCCGAAACACTTTACAAAATCTTAACAACGGGGGTACAACACTCCAGGTAGACTAAAAATCCGTCCAACACATGTTGGTCAACTTATCTTCATCTTTCTAATCTTATTTCCTTTCATACGTTCTTAACTTAACCTCTTGAATTTACGGGGTGTAACAAAAACGATGTGTGACATCATCATCAATTTCTTCATTCTTTTGAATAATAGACCTGAGTTATTTGAATCTTCCTTTCTTTGAAACGACCTGAGTATCAAGTCTCACCTCCACACATGTTTTATGCTCTCTCCCGCTACTGAACTTGCACTCTATAGTGATACTACTCAGCTTGAACCCTTTATACTCCACCGTCTATCTCCAAAACTCCAATTTAATGTTCACTCTAATGCGAGTCTCATCAAGATTATATAATCTGCGAATAACATACACATTTACACCTCACCTTACATTTGTCGCGCGCCTAGCCGAGTCAAATAAAAATGGGCTAAGAGATCCTACTCAGCCCCATCATCAATGGAAAGAGATGTGAGTCTTCTCCGGAGGCTCTTTCCTCTGCTGTATTGAATATGATGGCGTGTTTTATCACCACCTCACCCCTCTACATTTACTACTTTGCCACTCACCCCTCCGCCTATCCAACAACAACAAATACAAATACAAGTACAAATACTTGTCTCTGTTTTTATTTTCTGGGCTTCAATCAATGGGTCATGCGAATTTCTCGGTCTCATTTCAAAATCTCGTGAACTTCGAAGCCCATTTTTTTGTTTTGCTTCTTCTTCAATCCACAGGTTTTCATGCGTCTGTTCTGTTTCAAATTTTGTCGTTTTTTGGTTATTCTAATATGATAAATGTATTTATTTTGAACAGAAAGATTCGTCCCTATATTTATAAAGTATTGGGTTGAGCGAAAGGGTCATACTTTTCAAAGGGTGTACTGTACGTATGGGAATGTGCTCATATTGACGGTTACTTGTTTTTCTTTGTATATATATACTAAGGTATGTACTTCATTTCGCTTGTATTTTCCGTCGTTTCAGTTGTTTACAGATAAAAAAAGGGAAATGGACTCTTTGTATCAGTTGAAAGGTACTACTACATTTTGTGTTGGGGTTGAGATCTTTGTTTGATTTCTTTTATACATTCATGTTTTAAGCTCGTTTTAGTTATAGTAATAGACGAATACTATTTTGTTTGGGTATTGAAAAGCATCTTTTTTTCCTTCTCTAGATTAGATGTTTGAAATATGGGGTTTCTTCAATTTTACGGACTTTATATTGTTTGTTTTTTCTACCTGTACATGCCCCAAGTGTTAGATTCTTTAGTTGATTGTGAAGCAATAGAAAAGACTTAATTTCTTTTTCGTGTTGATTCTAGGTAAAACTACAGCATTGTTTTCTGGGCCATTTGAAAATTTTCAGCAGTAAAACAACTCTGATAAATTTTGAGTGATGGAGGGGAGACGGCATTCAGTTGATGTTCCCATATCGAAAACACTGGTTGCACTTAGAAGAGTGAAGTCACTTAGGGATCCAACGACTAATTCGATAAGCAAGTTCTCCACAATGGTTGATAAGTTGAATTGGGAAACAAATTCAAGTAATGCCATCACTTTAGGATTTGAAAATAGACAAGAAGTAGGCTACAATGATGATAGCAGTGCCCTGCGGCCAAATGGCTTCGTTTTGAATACCAACCGGGAAGAATATGCAAGTGATCAAATGGAGCCTTGGAACGGTAATGTTGGAATGTGTAACATACACCAACCAAATGAGATAGAAAGAGGAAATAAATCATCAAGTAAAAGATTAGGTCATCCTTACAGGGATCAAGGAATGGCAATGACTTGTACAACACCTTCCAACTGGGAGGAGGGCTTTGGGTCCAGTAAAGAATCAAGTGAAGGAGAAGTGCAGGCCAAAGATGTAGTTTATTATGCAACAAAAAAGAATTGCAAACATAAAAAACATACTAGATCATCTAGAACAGCAGCTGGCGATGTCTTTAGTCGTGTAGGTAGTCCCTACTTTTCTGATGCTCCGATCGAAAGCTCAAACCATGCTATTTCACTGTATGGAAATGAAGATGTCGACAATGTGGAATCTGATCATGGTGGATGTGGAATTAGCTCTTGCTGGTTAGGCACCCCTAAGTTTAGAGGATCAAGTCCTCTTACACATATGGAAGAGCGACCACTTCTGTTTGCAGGAATGGGTGAGACACTCTTATCTCTACAAAGAGGAAACTGGGCGCGAGATAACAATGGAGTTGCTTCACATTCAGAAAGTCCTAGAAATCTCAGTCAAAAGTTCAGGCCAAAATCATTTAGTGAAATGGTTGGACAGAATGTGGTATCAAGGTCTCTGTTGAATGCAATCTCGATTGGGCGGATAAATCCATTCTATCTGTTTCATGGTCCTCGTGGTACGGGAAAAACATGCGCATCAAGAATATTTGCTGCCGCTTTAAATTGCCTTTCTCCTGATGCCGAGAGACCATGTGGCCTCTGCAGAGATTGTGTTCTCTATTTCTCAGGAAGAAGCAGGGATGTTCGAGAAGTAGATTCCTTGAAAATCAATAAAATGGAGAGAGTTAGATTATTTATCAAGAATGCAGTGGCACCTCCAGTTTCATCCAAATTTAAGATTTTTATAATTGACGAGTGCCACTTATTGCGAGAGGAAACATGGACAAGCATTTTAAATCACCTGGAAGAACTGTCTCGGCATGTGATCTTCATAATGATCACCCCTGACCTTGATAATCTGCCTCGTAGTGCAGTATCACGGTCCCAGAAATATCATTTTTCCAAAATAAAAGAAGTCGATATTTCGAACAGGTTACATGAAATTTGTGAGGATGAAGGAATCGATTTTAATCAGGATGCTTTAGATTTCATTGCTTGTAAATCAAATGGTTCACTTCGAGATGGAGAGATAATGCTTGAGCAGCTAAGTTTGCTTGGGAAAAGAATAACGATGCCATTAGTCTATGAGCTAGTAGGTGTTGATTCATGACATTCCTTGTGTAACTATATCCTCGTTTTATGAAAGTCACTAGAATTCATGTTGTCCATTCATTTTCTTTGCAGATTGGAGCTGTCTCTGATGATGAGTTGCTGGAGTTGCTGCATCTGGTATTGTCATCTGACACTTCAAATACAGTTAAAAGGGCCAGAGAGCTAATGAGATCAAGAATAGATCCCATGAAATTGGTATCACAACTGGCAAATCTAATAATGGACATTCTTGCTGGAAAATGTCAAAGAAGTGCTTGTGAAGTCAAAGACAGGCTATTCAGTGGACACATCTGTAAGTATTAGGTTTCATTGTTATTCATGCTTTTATATGTTGCTAAGCATATCTTGCCAATTTTGTTCCTACAGCATGTTGCAAATCAATATTGTTTTTGGATGATGACTGATTACTCCAGTGGTATCAGCTGGGATCAGTGACCACTGATGGGTGTACTAGCTCCAAATCATCTTTAAGTTTGCTCGTGGCTTCATTAGTTCCGTTTAGATTAGGTAGCAGTACCTACTTCAGGTTTCACGTTTTGTGATGAAATGGACATTTATCTTGCAGTACCATACTCATTAGTGTTAAATTAATGTTTCCATCCAGAATCATTTAGCAAATTGTGTGGTCATATAGACTATTGGTGAGAAATATTTCCGAGGAGAGCTCACGCATAAATTCTATCCCATTGTGTGAATTCTAATAGTGACCTGGTAGTGCACTTTTTTACTAGAATCCTTTTTGGTGGACCACTTGCTACCTCAAAAATACTTTAGGGAATTTAGCAGATAAAGTTATTGAATGAGTAAGAACCGCGTGAATATCTGCTTTAATTCTATCCATTTTCATTATAATTCAGAATTGTAATATCTGTTTTGCTGCTTGATTCATCTTTCTTTTTCCCTATTGTCTGATAATTCTCTGATCTTACTCATCCCTACTGTATGTGTTGCATTTGTTCTTTAATTAGAAGTCTAGATCTAATTATTCCTCATAGGTATGAAACAAAAAATTCCAACTGTTCAACTCAGACTTTCTTGTTCTGAAGATTTTAAGGTTGCCTTTTAAATAATCTCTCTCTGTCCACTTTTTTGTTGTCTTGTAAGACTGTTATATCTAAAAATTGCATTTTTACTACTGTATATCATAGCTGAAGCTGAGAAACAGCAACTTAGTCATGCACTCAAAGTACTCTCTGAGACTGAAAAACAATTGAGGATGTCAAAAAATCAAACAACATGGCTGACTGCTGCGCTTCTACAGTTAAGCTCGGTGGGCTCTCTAGTTGATGCCAAAGATGGAAATTCATGCTTGAGAACGGTATACGAACAAGGTGTGCATGTCTTTCATGACTCTCTCCTACACTTCTCGTTGTTTGGGACAAGGCTAATTTTTATGTTCAACAAGTTCATTGAAGTGGAATTTTGTTTCTGTTGTGTCAGATCCTGATGGTAATCTTTGTAGTACATCATCAAGTGAGAGTTTGAAGCACCTTACAAGTTGTGCATGTGAAAGCATCGAATCTTGCAAAAGGGGAATGCAGGATGATAAAGAAACTCTGGCTTCTATATGGTATAGAGCTATTGAAATGTGCGAATCCAATTCACTTGCAAACTTTTTGAGAAGAGGGAAGTTGTCATCAATTTGTCTTAAGCAAGGTAACAGTTTTCACGTTTTACATGTTTATTGCATCATATCTTCAGCTTTGCCATCTCTGTGAATACAAAGGTCTATCTCTATCTGATTATATTGTCACCTTTTCTTCAATCCAATGTATAATTTGAGCCACACTTGGTTCCTATTTTTGTAAATTTTGATGCTTCAAATAATGAACTTTGCGAAGTCAACTTTAATCTGAAGAAGTTGAAATAGGGGACAACTTTTGAGTTGGACGTACTGATTTTCTTTAATAAAATTGAGCTGGAATCTTCTATCTTTAAGAGATAGAGCAAGTTTGTCCTTCTATCCTCCTCATTACTCCCACTTGGATACGCTACCAAGGTACCAAATATGCTTTCCACAGGTAATGAGCCCTTTTGCTTTTCTGTTTCCATGTGTCCTTTTAACAGCATATTCAATCTCTTGGCACCTTAAAACCTCCTACTCACCTAAATCATGATATTTATGTAAATCTGCTTGACCATAAAATTTAGAGTTACAGTCATAGTTCAGAGAGTGCTTTTACAGAATATCCATAAGTATGTGTCCATGCAAGCTCCATACTATTCCCTATCTCACTAATATGTTGAGCTTATGTTCAAACTTTGCAAGCAAATAAGATATCAATATGAAGTTCTGAGAAAATCTTATCAAAGAAACTATAGTTTCCATTAGTGAGGATCAAATAAACTTGTAGGGCTCGTTTGGTACGTCGCACTGGACTGTACTAATTTCATTGGACTGGACTGGACTGTATTGGACTGGACTGTATTAATATATAATGGACGGTATTAGAGTATTAATATATAATGGATTGTATTTTTTTTATTTTTAGTACAGTCCAGGGGAGACCCACCTGCTAGATACGTCTCACAGTTGGACTGTACTATTTTTAGAAATAAGTACCAGTCGATGCAAAAACACCCACCAAACCACTGTATTATTTTTTGTCCAAGACACCTTAATACAACTTAACAAACGATGCCCGTATAGTTCCAGAATCTGCACGCTGGAGTCCATTTGGACGAAAGCATAGTTTTAGTATCAAGTTCATTGTAGAGTTCAACTTTTTGTTCCTCTTTGATTGTTTCTCCAACTTCATGATTTCAAAATACTTATTGAAAGCAAATGCCTTACACAATTCAACTGTTTTCTTTCTATCATGAATATGTTGCAATCCATGGCAGGTTTGGCTATTGCTGAACTGGAGTTCTATTGCCCCAAAGACATATCAAAGGCTGAGAAATTGTGGAAACCCATTGCAAAGGCACTTCAGTGGACACTATGTTGCAATGTGGAGATCAGAATCAATCTTGTATCCGGATGGTTTCCCAAAAATTATTCCAGAGTGAAAAGGCTTTCTTTTACACTTTTTAATTGTTCACGTGGTAAATCACATTCCAAGATGGAACATATAAGTGAAGCATCGGAGAATTCTGCTTCTGCTTCTAAAAGAGTCATAATGGTGGATAAAGTTGTTGAAATGTGTTCCTCTGAGTCTTTATCTCAAAACTCTCAAATATCTTGTCATGGTAGAGAAATTATGACCATAAGAAACAGCGATGGAAATGCATTAAGCATTGGATCAGATACACCTCAGATATTATTGACAGATGGTTCCCTGCAAACACATCAGTTAGAATCTGATTGTTCGAAAGAGAGAAGTGCTTGCAGATGCCGGGATTTATATACCATAGAGTCAGAGAAAAAACCAAGCTGTTTTCCTAGAACAGTAGGACTTCTAAAGAGATCAAATTCATCGAATGCTTCTCATATTTCGATTACTCAACCACAAAACAATTTGATTTTATCCCTTCCCAGCAAGACACCTTGTCAAAGCCACATTCCTTGCAGCAGTTTAAATAATCACTCTTCTGGGAATCTAGATCTGTAAGTATCTTATATCTCAAAATAATTTTTCTAAAGATTTCTTCTTAATACAAGTTTGTGCTATTATCCTATTTGTGATCTCCCTTACTTTTTTTAATCTAATAGTGATCTCAAATTTCAGTTTGCTTTCAAATTGATGTATCAAATTCATATTGGTGTCATAACCTAAATCTCAAATTGTAATCTGTAAGGGACCGATATAGTAAGGGATGCCAGAAGATATGACTGGATCTAGAACTACTTAATTATTACGTGCATGCATGAATCTTTCTAGAAATTGAATTGCTGGTTATCAAGGAAGGTCACTATTTAAGCCCCGTATTATTTTCTTGTTTTCCGACATTAAATTTGAAGGTAGTGTCATGCTTCTTTTTTTTGACAGTTCCAAGGAGTCAAAATGGCGTTGTTGGAGAACCGCTCTGTTACCCTTCAGGAAGGTAACCTTTTAATTTAACATTTTATAGATGCATCCTTGCACCAAATTGATACATGCCTTCTGAAAACAACATATCCGACATATTCTTTTGGCTTAACCATTTTGATTCTTAATGCTGATTGAAATTTTAATTGAAAAATATCTGTAAGATCAACATCTCCATACATCCCTAAAGTTCGGACTACTAACCAATAATGCTTGATGATGCAGGCTTTGCAGCCGAGACATCAGCATGAAAATCCACCCCAAGAATGGATTCTACCTTATTCTGCTGCAAACTAGCAATATGAAATATAACATAAACTGAGGGTGCAAGATAGCTTTCACAGATTTACATGATTTAAGTAAGCATTTTTGTTATACTTAGCTCTAACAGAAGTTCACCTACATGGTGCTTAACTATATGTACATACAGCCTGAAGATATCTTCGTCTCCTCTACTATGTTGCTGTCCTGACATATAATGTATCAAATTTAAGCTATGGTTTCTGTGGCCTATAAGCTAATGTTAAGTTTGGCTCAATTCAACATTGTTGTCTTTGTTCTTTTGGGCCAAATATTTTGTGGACTGAAATCCAAAGTAATATCAAGTGGGGGTCCATGGATCATTTCTCTTAATATGTTTGGTTCAACTATTTATGGAATATTAAAATTTCCTCATATTTAGGAATTACAAGTACAACTAAATCTAATTCACGTGAAGAAAATATGTGACTCCCTTTTTGGTATTATTGCTCCAATAAAGGTGGAATCTCTCACCCCATGAGCTCCACATCTCTGTCCGACAGGTCTGTGAACGGTAAATCATGGTGACTCAATTGATTTCAAAGATTAAATCAGTACCACGTTGTGCACAAACCCTTTTTTGGTATTATTGTTTCGGGGAATAAAGGGAAGACGAGTATGTTTACGTCGATTTTAAGTTGTTTCAAATATCTAATGTCGTCAAGGTATATTTTATTTTGTATTGAATAGAAAATGTGAAGTATAATATAATATGGCTAGAATGACTACATATATAGAAACTTGGTTTATAGTTATACCCCGTGTTATACACGGCACTACATTAACCAATTTGAAAAAAGTTACTATAAATTATATCAATACATTTTTATTAAAGACATAAACAACTATAGTTTTTTATTACATAGTTGATTTTCTCCTATAACACTTATGTTTTTCATGTATGGTAAGCATGATTATGTTAATTCGACACATTAATTTATTTATAATTTTCAATACTTACAAATATTAATATTTTGGATGAAATGCTCTCCTTAGATTCTCTTACTATGTTCACTATTATATTTTCTTCTTCTAAAAAAGGCAAAAATTCCTTCAGAATAGCTTTAATTTAATATATGAACTAGATGCTAATCAAGGAATGTTCTAGTTTGACTATACTTTAATTATTTTATAAATATAAATTCAACTTGATATAAATATGTAAAAAATATCAGTAATATAAACAAAGTATGACTTGTCAATTACACCTGGGCCCCACATTCCACACAACTCTCTCTCTCCTCCCCTTTAAACAATATAAGACAGTGACTTGTTTTTCTCTCTCTAAAATTGTTTCTTTCATGGCTTCTCGCCGGAAACAACCGCAGTAGTTGAACCACATGGAGGTGTTTGTTAATTCAAGTTCAAAGTTTGTTTTTTGTGCTTTATTATTCATTACTTTGCTCGGATTAAGTCATTATGGAGCTGTATCAGAGCCTACACAGGACAAGCAAGCTCTCCTTGCTTTCCTTTCTCAGATCCGACACGCAAGTCGGGTCAAATGGAACTCTTCTACTTCTGCTTGCACTTGGTTCGGTGTTGAATGTGACCCGAACAACTCTTTTGTTTATTCACTGAGACTACCTGCTGTTGGGCTCGTTGGTCAAATTCCGGCTAACTCATTGGGCCGGTTGAGTCAACTCCGAGTTCTTAGTCTCCATGTCAACCGGTTATCCGGCCCAATCCCTGCCGATTTTTCTAACCTTAAGCTTCTTCGTAGTCTGTATCTACAAAACAATCGATTTACCGGCGAGTTTCCGAGGAGTCTTCCCGGGTTGACCCGATTAAACCGGCTGGATCTTTCATCGAATAATTTCACTGGTAGTATCCCTTTCTCTATCAATAATCTCACCCATTTAACTGGACTTTTATTGCAAAACAATAACTTCTCCGGTACTCTTCCGAGCATTAATCCACCAAGCCTTGTGGATTTCAGTGTGTCGAATAATCATCTCAATGGTTCAATTCCTACTGCACTTTCTAAATTCCCAGCTTCATCTTTTTATGGTAACATTAATTTATGTGGCGGCCCATTACCACCATGTAGCCCATTTTTTCCTTCTCCTTCACCTTCACCTTCATCTAACATAGAGCCCAAAACCACTCCATCAAACAAGAAACTCTCCACAGCTGCCATTATCGGAATAGCTGTGGGCTCCACACTTGGGGTTCTCTTGTTGTTGGCACTACTGCTTTTTATCTGTTTACGTCGAAGAAATAAGGATACAACAAAGACACAGAAACCTCCGGTGGTGCCGGTGGTAGCAGGGGGGGCGGGGGAGGCAGGGACATCGTCGTCGAAGGATGATTTAACTGGTGGTGGTGAAGGGGAGAGGAATAAACTTGTATTCTTTGATGGTGGTGGTGGGTATAGTTTTGATCTTGAAGATTTATTGAGGGCATCAGCAGAGGTACTAGGAAAGGGTAGTGTTGGTACAAGTTATAAAGCTGTTCTTGAAGAAGGTACTACAGTGGTGGTGAAAAGGTTGAAAGATGTGGTGGTTCAAAGAAAAGAATTTGAGCAACAATTGCAAGTGTTGGGGAAGATGAAAAATGAAAATGTGTTGCCTTTGAGAGCATTTTACTTCTCTAAAGATGAGAAATTGTTGGTCTCTGATTACATGCCTGCTGGAAGTTTGTCTGCTCTTCTTCATGGTATGCTGCTTCTTTTTTTTTTTAATTAACTCAAATTTGTTGGAAAAAGCTCAAATGTGACTCATTTATGTCAATGTGATAGTTTTGCCCATTTATGTCATTGATGTTATCAAAATAATTCATCCATGCTCTTTTTATTAAAGTCGGTGTTAATGTAAAATGGTGTTGTAAAAAGGTCAATGAAAAATAGCATGAATGAGCTATTGTGGCAATGACGATGATATAAATGAGTTATTTCCGATAATTCAACTACATATTTGAGTTTTACCCCTATTTTTCTTCATTATCTAGCTGCTGTTTGATAGTTTTATATTTTTCTGCATTCTGTGGCTGCTGTTTCTGGAATTTGCTACTAAAAGATGAAGGTTCAGAATTTCAAATTTGCAGTTATAAACACTTGAATTGAATCCATGCTTTCCCAAAGTCTTTAAACTTGAATGGAAATAAAGATATGAATAGCATTTAATCCTTGCTAGATTTTAGGGACTTGTTCTGATTCTTGGTAAGTCTTTGAGGGTTAGGTGGGTTATAGCCATGAAAAAAAAGATTAAATTTTTATTTTGTTTGTTTTTTGAAAGAATAGTAGATGGGGCTTCAATCTTACACGTGCAGATCATGACACATTGTAACCCATAGTTTACAGCGCTTTTGAACTGGCATTGCATTATTGTTTCTTTCAATAATTGAAGTTTGGTACCACTTAATTTAGTTCTTTACTTCTTATCAAGGGGTTGTTTGGTTTCTGATTAAAAGGTGAGTTATTCCTGTATTAGAATCTATATAAGTACTATGTTAAGGTAGTATTTTAGTTGCTATGTATAAAATTCATCTTTGCTTACCGATTTACACTCTCACATAACTAATATATATATAAATTATAAGGGAATTTCTGTACATTATTTAATGCAGGGTAAATAATAGAATAACTAAATCTTGCCTACATAACTCTAAGTAACAACCAAATGACCCCTTAATTCTGAATAAGCTATGCTCTCTGTAAGAGATACATTTATTATCAAGAGTCAAGACAAGCGCAAATTGCGCATTTTGTTTCGAAAATTCCTTAAACTACGGCAACATTCTTTTTGAGGGAAAAGGAACAGTGGCATTTTGTAGATTTGTTACTTTTTTAGTACTTCTATTATTTTTATGAAACCAACTTTACATTGCAACAGACCACCATGATTCCTTTGCCGACTGCCGTCCTTTATAAATGATAAATGAAAGACTTTCTTCCAAGATTTACCTTTTATTTTGTTACCTCGCTTGTGCCTATGCCCAAAAATATGTGTAATTGCCCCAACTATTCCATGCATACTCAAACTACCTGTAAAATTGTAGTAGTTACATTTTAATTTTTTCATTATACATCAGGGGAAATGGGGGAGGGAATAATAAAGTGCTGTGGAGTTGGTGATATCAAATAATAACTAATTATCAATCAAAGCATTGGTTTTCAAACCTCACAATTTTCAAATCATGATGTTAGGTAATTGATTGTAGCAAAGTTCATCCTTACAGACTTAAAAGGCTTACATTACTTTGGCTTTAAGCTATTTGGTGGTTGGTGATATCAAATAATAATTAATTATCAATCAAAGCATTGGTTTTCAAACCCCACAATTTTCAAATCATGATGTTAGTAGTCATGATGTTGGCTTTAAGCTATTTGGTGGTTATAACTGCCTGTCTGATTATTATTCGTCTAATTCTTTTGCTTTACTTTATTGCTCATTGGTTCTTGCTGTCCCCCATTTTCTTCTTTTGGTGAAATAACGTGCTGCTGCTTTACTCCATTGTCCATTGATTCTTGCTGTCACCCATTTTTGGTGAAATAAAGTGCAAAAGAAAAGCTCTAATTAAAATATTTACTTTGGTTAATTCTTGTACATTACAAAAAAGATTGTTCTAGCTAACAAAATGTTATGATAATCTGTCTCTAAATAGGATTTGAAACGGATTCGCTGTTTAGCTACGGAATTTGTCCGTCTCTAGTTCCTGTCTTTTAGTATGTAGGTAGTAGAGGATGGCATTGTTCTGTTGTTTAATTGAAATGTTTACTTTGGTTAATTCTTGTAGGTAGTAGAGGATCAGGGCGTACACCACTTGACTGGGATAGTCGAATGAGAATAGTGTTAGGTGCAGCAAGAGGCATTGCATACCTCCATATTTCAGGAAAAGTTGTCCATGGAAACATCAAGGCTTCCAATGTTATACTTAAACAAGATAACCAGGATGCATGTGTATCCGATTACGGATTGAACCCTCTTTTCTCCACCGCGGCACCAGTTAACCACCGTGTTGCAGGATATCGTGCACCGGAGGTTCTTGAAACTCGAAAAGTAACGTTTAAATCTGATGTGTACAGCTTTGGAGTACTAATGTTGGAGCTCTTAACGGGCAAAGCACCGAACCAAGCTTCACTAGGTGAAGAAGGCATTGATTTGCCTAGATGGGTTCAAAGTGTTGTAAGGGAAGAATGGACAGCAGAGGTGTTTGATGTTGAGCTAATGCGATACCATAATGTGGAAGAAGAGATGGTACAACTACTTCAGATAGGTATGGCATGTGTTGCTATTGCGCCAGACCAACGGCCTTCCATGACGGAGGTGGTAAGGATGATCGAAGAAATGAATAGAGGGGATACGGATGATGGTCTTCGACAATCTTCCGACGATCCCTCTAAAGGTTCCGAGGGCCAAACACCACAGGAATCTCGAGGTTCGCCTCGTGGTGTTACACCATAGAACAAGGGACAACAAAAATAAATCATAAAAATGGACGCCCTAAAGTAAATTGTATTAGGTGTTTAGGGGGTTGGAGCAAAGTATTTGGGGGATCTATTATGTGTCTTTTTTTTATTTTTTTATTTTTTTCTTGAAATTATTTTGAGAAAAATTGTGCAATGATTTTTTTGGGTGGTAGTTGAGAAATTTGAATATTTCCGTGAAGTGATTGGGAAATTGGAATTGACCGTGTGATGGAATCAGTCAGTTTTAAAAAATCATCTGATTCTTTTGGTATAAAAAATTGTTCAGGGTTTAATAATTGCCAACTAGCATTCAAATGGTTACATCGTGGAATTCGAAGAATTTGTTTTTATACGAGTAAGAGGTACTAATATTTATTTTAAGATTGGATGGATTTGGTCTGACTTCAGGGTGTTAAATCACATGCACTTCATGGATTTTATATAACTCATCGTAAATTTGTTACTTCAAATAATACTTGTTCCATCTAGAGGTGTCCAAATTTGTTACTTCTAACACTTTTAAATAATACTTGTTCCATTTAGAGGTGGCCTTCTGTTGTGTCATTTAAATTATTTTTGCACCAGTCAAATATGTAAAAAGTGTGTAATACACTCGTCGATGACTTGCAAAATGTCAAATTAAATTAGGATATGTGGCTTTTGATCAAATAATAATATAAAAAATAAATTTTTAAAAAAGATTAATATTTAAAAAAAGAAAGAAAGAATGTTTTTGATGTTTTTCACCATCTTCATATGTGTTCTTGTTCAAACCACGATTTTAATTTATAATTTCTAGAGAAACTCCTTCAAACTTTCTAACGGTCCCATTAATAATGTTTAGACCCAATTAATTCAAAATAATCCCAAGAGAATAAAATGAAATTGCTAGATTCACTGAATCTAGATCAGAAAAAAAGAACGAAATCGAAAATAATGGAATTTCGCCTGAAAATTATTTGAAAAAAAGAAAGAAAGAAGAAGAAATAAAAAGAAAAAGAAAAACATGTCTTTTGAGCTTTTCCCGTCTTATTTCGGTAAAAATCACGCAAGTTGTCAAGTAAAAGTGTTTAAATAACAAAGCAGGCGGCTCAATAGTTTATTTCTGTTCTTTTTGGGAGTGTTTTGGATAAGAAGCCACGTGTCAGTATAACATAAGTTTAATTGAGAACACACGCTTTTGAATTTTTAAAGATTATAAAAAGTAAAGTGTGTTTAATAGATACAATTGTACAAATGTTTGAATAGGTACAGCACATACTTAAAATTTAAGGGAGCCGCCTACGTATTTTCAAGATTCTTGTTTAAATATGCCAAAATATTTAGGCATAAATTCTAGAATAGAGAGTCTCACACAACTATTACTTGTGTGAGACCCATTATTTAGAAACTTTCTCGTGATATCATCATCATATCTGAGGTTGCACGGCTTTTTAAAAGCTTCACTTCTTGATCCCAGTTCAGTTAAATTGATTGTTTGCCAGAATAATATAGTACCTTCAACTCATTCTTTGAATGGCATACAGCACTATCTCTTTCAAACTTGGACATTGCACCAACTTCTTCATGATACTCCTCATAAGCTCACAGTACAGTTACTTGACAATAAAAGCAGCATTTAGTGAACCCAGTCAAATGTCATCCGACCAGAAACCAGAACAGGATAAAATTCATGCTTTTGATTATATCAGGGAAGGAATCCAATTTGACTGAAAAAGAAAGGTCATATTGACTTCAGACCATCATTCATTTAAGGCCAACAAAAAAAGACAGGTCCCAGTAAAGCCACACTCTCCAAGGGCAATTAAGGATAGACGCCCTACTCCAGAGCTAGAAGGGATAAAAACCCAACTTGCACACAGAGAGACTGGCTCTGTCTATCTGAACATGGTCTTGTGCAAATAGCATTCTTGGATTTTTGTATTTTCAAGGTTAACTAGACCATATTAGGCCGCTGAGGGAGCAGAAGATTATAAAACTTATCATGCAAGAAAAAGTGCTTTCCCTTGCTATCAACAGCTTTCTTCCACCCACACCATCCACCATTTACTATTTTCTTGATATCATCACTGCCAGTATAATGAGGATCCAGTATAAGGAAAGCACAATCTCCACTTGCATCATTATAATCCACACCCAGGAGAGTGTATGCAAGAACACCACCACCTGCAGGCATGCTAAAACACTAAGCAACTAGTTTCCTGATTTTGTTTAACGAAATTTTTTTTGATACAGAAGCAGGTCTCATAAAACCACACAGTTTACAGCCAAAAGCATATAAACAATAACTATGACCTACCAATCATGATAGGAGTTCCTTGATTCTCAAAATGCAATGCCAACTCTCGACACTTTTCAGGAAGCTCGGCTCCAGATCTGACATTCATGATTTTGCAACTGACCTATCCAAAGTAATTTAAAGGATTAATACATAGTCCCCCCCTTGAGCTTGTAGCCAAATCCCTTTTATACACCACCCTGTTTCACGGGGAACCTTTTACACACCAAAAATTTCACCAAGTGTCTCTATTGGCACGTGAAATCGGGGTGTGTAAAAGGTTAAACATTTGTAAACCAACAAAATTGAAAAGTTTAAAGGGGAGTACAGCTGACAGCTAAAGAATGAAAAAGATAGTCAAAAGCATAAAATTTGTCTAAAACAAAATTCATTAGGTACTTTATAAACAATTCTAGATAGGTTCAAACTTACTCCAAGTAGTTTATCCAAAACAAAACTCAGTTCAATGGCTCCAATCCATTCACGTGACCCTATAAATGAAGGATCTTTGTCACCAATCTCTACAAGTGCCTGTTGTATTGCCCTGGAAGAATGTGCAATTCACTTTCAGAACAATAAAAAATTACTGAATATATTGGATCTTCATTTATGACATATGCACATATTGCAGAGTGATTAATTCACAGAAGATATTGGATGTTAATTTATAACTATATGAGCACATATTGCAGCGTGATTACTATAGATTAGCTGGTGCTTTCAGTAGAAATTGGAACTCATTTTGCTCTGTTTGTTATGTCTTTGCTAAGTTGTGAAGGTGGACCTGTCGTGTTTAATATGTACTCTCTCCTTTTCATTTTATGTGTCTTGTTTGACTGCGTACGGAGTTTAGGAAAGTAGAGAAGATTTTTGGATCTTGTGGTCTTAAACTAATGATGCGTATAATGTACTAAAATGTCGTTTGAATCTTGTGATCTTAAACAAGTCATGTGGGATGTTGGAATTAAAGAGTTACACCCTCTATTCCAATTTATGTGACACTCTTATCTTTTTAGTCAGTCCCAAAAAAATGACAGTTTTCCACAAGTAATAGTAGTCCCTCTGTCCCAATTTATGTGACACCATTTCCTTTTTGGTCTGTTCCAAAAAGAATGTCACCTTTCTATATTTAAAAACAATTTAACTTTATGAAATGATTTACAGCCACATTTATATAAGACTTGTTATGGACAACACATTTTAAAAATCTTTCTTTCTTTCTTAAACTTCGTGTCAAGTCAAATGGTGCCACATAAATTGAGACGGAGGGAGTAGCATCTAACTTTAAACTTTCCATTTACCCTTAATGAGATAATTTGTAGATACAGAAATATGAATTGATTTTATATCACAAGTTCTAATAGTTTTTTCTTTTTCTCTTAAACTCAGTGCTTAGTCAAACACCTTTTCATAAATTGGGATAGATGGAGCATTAAATATAGAAAACGACATTCTTTTTAAAAGGACTATAAAGCGTAAAAGAGACATAAATCGACAACATACCCACTGAAATCTCACAAAGTGGGGTCTGGAGAGGGTAGAGTGTACGCAGGGAGATAGAGAGGTTGTTTCTTGTAGACCATCGGCACAAAGACAAGCGGTTCAAACTTCAAAGTAGTATATAAAGCCATGGAAACAACAACAACAACATACCCAGTAAAATCTCACAATGTGGGGTATGAGGAGGGTAGAGTGTACGCAGTCCTTATCTCCCTTGGTAGGTAGAGCGACTGTATACGAAAGACCCTCGGCTCAAGACAAAGCATAAACACAAGCAAAACAATAGAAACGGCAGACCCGGACAAGAAATTTAAAAAAGTATGAAAATACTGGTATCAAAAGCGAACAAGTATGATAACGCATTTTGAAAAAAGAAGTAACTAACGCAGGTGCATAAGATAAACAAAGTACATTAAAGAACACATAACAACAGAAATCAAACGCTACTAGAAAGAAATATTGCGCCTACTAGTATGATAGGCCAAGTGAGCCTACAATAATAACGCTACAACTACCCGTCTATAAGCGTAAGTAGGGCTACGTTCGACTACCTACTACCCTAATTCGTGTCCTCCATAACCCCCTATCTAAGGTCATGCCCTCGGTAAGTTGCACCTGCGCCAAATCCCGTCTAATCACCCCTCCCCAATACTTTCGGCCTACCCCTCTTAAACCCGTCCATAGCCAACCTCTCACACCTTCGAATTGGGACATTTGTGTCTCTTCTCTGTACATGTTCGAACTGGGAAGTGCTATGAGTCCCTTCCGTACCCTAGTCTTGGCTCTATCATACATATCCTTGATCGCCCTAGTGTACGCCACGGGTACACTTCTACCCTCAAAACATCTCCATAGAACCTCCCTAGGGACTTTGTCGTATGCCTTCTCGAGGTCGATGAAAACCATATGTAAGTCTCTCTTCCTCTCCATATACTGCTCCACCAACCTCATAATAAGATGAATGACTTCTGTAGTCGAACGTCCCAGCATGAATCCAAACTGGTTCTCGAAAATAGACACGCCTCTTCTCACCTCATCTATGGGAAAATACTATAAAAACATGTTAAATAGAAACAGAGGGATTACTATTTATGAAGATAGAAATAGGTGTGCCTTTGTTGGAACAGCGATGCTATCTGCAAGATAATAAGTCACATTGTACTCGCTTGTACAGTGGAAAGAGGCTAGACCCTAGTATATGGATTTGGTTGGGGCTCCTCCTTTTACTTTCTCTTTTGAATCACCCTTTGTTCATACAATGTTAGAATTATAAGTTTCATCAAACCAACAAGTCCGTGTTTCAGTGCTCTAATTAAGCTATCCATTTTGAAGCTAATGCAAATGGAGTGTATTAACATCTATATTCAGAAGTTTCTTGTTCTGAAAAGGGAGGTGTGAGCCAAGGGAAAAAAACGAGCAAGCCAAGAACCACATGGATGTATAATTAGTACAGACCTAAGAAATCAAACGAAATATGGTCAGTCAAACCAATCACACCTGACAAGAAAGGACTTTAATCACTGCAGCTAAAGGATCTACATGATACCTGTGTGATGGGACATCAATTAAAGCGTAATTTTGCAACTTGAACCATGAAATGATTGTCTGCAGAGAGCGGTAAGCACAGCCCCAACCCTGTGAGGTATATGATGTTAGTATATATATAATGGTGACTATTAAATAAGCTACCCTGCCAAGTATTACTGTAATCCAAGCACTCAAATCATCAAGCAATAAAATGCAATTAGATAAAAATCCAAAACAAGAAAGTGGAAGTGAAAGAAAAGCTTTAAAACCAAGGAAAACAAAATACAAATTAAAACTAAGTACAAACATACGAAAGTTTGCATACAGTGAACAGAAAATACAGCAAGCAAATTATATAACAATGTTCAACTCAAACAACATATTAGGGTGCACACTAAAAGATTTCACCTACGGAGCCTTCAAAAAGAAACTTTATTACCGAGTCATCAAGTCCCTCGTGGAGGTAATGGTAGTACTCATAAGAACCTTGAACCAGAGAAGCCACACCTCCAGAAACTACAGAGGGTGTGAGAATGTTAGCACAATAAAGATTATAATTCCGTAGTGGGTGGGCAAAAGAGGAAACAAATAACTACTCACCACCAGTACTTGGTATCACCAAATGTACATCCTTGAGAAAAGAAGAACCTGATAAGGCCATGACATGACGGAGAGCGTTCTAAGCATGAGCAAACAGCCATGTTAAACATATGTATATATGATACCTTTACCTTTCTGGACTAAGCTGCTACTATTTTTCTTTCCTACTAAATCAATGGCATTTGAAATTCTTAGAAGAGGGCGATCAAAAGGTAACCCAAGTCTCAAATGAAGGGATCTTCTTATTTCAACTGCCATAAAACAAGCCTTGTTAGTGTGTCAGACCACATTTTTTCAGCTGAACCACAATTAAACATTCACAATTATCCCGAACTTCAAGTGGTTTCACCTTGCTTTAGTTCTGTCTCACCATAGCCAAGTTCATATAAGACTGTAACGGGATGTAAAATTCCTGGAGGAAGGAAGTGATATGGATGCAACTGCAAGAAAATTAACAGCAGTACCAGTTAACTTCTGGGACTGAAATGTGTGGAAATTCAAGAGTGTTGATAGTTTAATATCGTAACAGGAAAAGTTGTTTGAAGGTACAAGTAAATTTATAAGTCCAAATGAATAACCAATTCTTTTTAAAAAAGAAGAGTTGTTACTTAAAGTCACAAGTGAAGGACTCTAAAGTGCCAAGGAAGATGCATAATATTATAACAAGGATAAAACCAGGTAAAGTAATACCAAAAAAGTAAGTGCAAATGCTATCGATAAACCATTTTCCTTTCCTCTCTTTGTTATCTTCTCTCTTTGACCAGATTATGTTGCTATTTATGGAACTCGCACCCAGTATACTTTAGGTTCCTCTATACTTGACACTATGCTCATACTTTTCCAACCTACTCTTTTGGCCCTCTCTTTTCAGAAATTTCAAATTACAAATAGGCAACTAACATTCTAGAGTGCCACAAAAAACTCACTCTAAAATCCAACTCAATATAGAATTTCTAAAACGCTATAACTTCTTACTGAAGAAATGATTGAACCATGGAGAAATGATTAGACAGCAGAAATTTTCCAAGAAGACAACCATACAGTATAGCTTTGAGTCAGAGTGTGATGGAATTCATTCATTTACCAACTCTAAAGAAAGTCCAAGTTTATAAGGCAAGACATCTCCCTTGATTGCACATTTTGTAGCTCTGTACACACAACTAAATGTTACTATGTAACTACTAACACTGAACATAATATGTGATGAATCAAACAAGTCCACATCCCAAGCAACCTCAAACCCTAAATAAAAAAGAAGATGAAGATACTTTAAAGCAGTAACAATATAATGCTGGATCACCCAGCAATCCGGTTTCAACCAAAGTTGAATATGACCGGAGAACTGATATACCGGTCTCACCTCTGGATGCCTCTTTAAAAGTTCAGGCGTAATAACTTTCCTCACTGTGTGTAACTGGTCAACTAGTGCAGGGATGACCAACTTGGAAATGCCATAAGACAGCGACAGATCTTTTGCCGCATAACAAACCACTTCTAGTCTATGACCTATGACCAGAAGTTCAGTTTCTTGGGTGGCTGAAAGAAGACAAGTCACTAACTGATTAAGGGAACACAAACTAGCAAAGTTAATCTCATCTATATATCCCCACAAAAGCAGAATCAATGAGAGAAAGACAAGCCAAAATTATTCATTAAAGTATCATTACCTGGATAATATTCAGCAACAGCTGCAGAAGGCTTCACAGAATTCATTGATTTATTAAGCAGAAAGGTTACCTGTATTTTATCTGCACTCTAAACAGCAAATATTTTAAAACAGTTGTATGCAGGCACAACGAATTGAAGTAACTTAAATATAACTTCCAATTGAAATAAACTCAATATCGATAGGTTGTTACTTGGATTGAAGAAATTACATTTGCACTTTGATTATAACATTATTTGAATTTTGAGGTGAAATATACCTCCTCTATTGAAGAAAATGAGGTAATATCTTTACTTCTTGAAGAGAAGTGTGAACATGACAAAGCTTTCGTATCAGAATCTTTAAGTTCAGAGGAAGAACTTGAACTATCTGTGTTCAGTTCTGAACCACGAAGAACAATAGCACCAGAAGTTTCATGTAAAGCTTCTATTAGGCAAGTAACTTGTGGGTGTCTGAATTTACTAGCAACAGCTTCAGCTGCATGCATATATATATCTTGTACATCTGTAAATAAAACAAGCCATTGTCAGCAACTAGGAATTGCAAGGCTGTGGATGCACACACATTACTCTGATATATAATGTAGGAGAGCAAAGCCTATAAAGATCGATTCATTTTGATGCATAATGATCAATTGTAGGTACCTAGAAGAGTTGTATTGAATACGAAAAAAAAACACATAAAGACAATAGAGATCTCTCACTTAGATCATGTTCATTCATACATTCTTTGGATGGAAACTCAAAGCAATGGAAGTAAATGGTTGCAAAAATGATGATAGAGCAATTACATGTCTTGGTTGCCTAATATTTCTAGATAGTTCTCAGCTAGAAACCATGTATCTTTTATTTTCCTCCCTAGGAGCTACCCACCTTGCTCCCTTGGTGACTCGAACCCACAATCTTAAGGTTGGAGGTGGAGGGTGCTTACAACTTGAGCAACCCTCTCTGGTCAATTCCACAAAAATACTATCTTAATTAAAATGCTGCAAACATGCTATTTTGTATTATGATTTCGGAAATTCTTGCTATGTGACGGGAGTCGTTATAAATCTAGATTTACATGCAGTATCAACACTCAAAGATGGCATTCTATTAGTACTTACTTTATCAAGGAAAAAAACTCAAAAATGGCCGCACCCAAGGGGTGTGATACAGACCGCCTACCCTAATGCAAGCATTAGTGATTGCTTTCACGGCTCAAACCCGTCACGAAGACGCTCCATGGATAAGTTAAAAAAAATTAAAGAGATGATAAAAATTAAGAAAGCACTTACCATTAGGGTTGTTTGGCTGATAATATAAAGGGATTTTGACATGAAGAGCACAGTGGAGCAAGCAACCTCTTTCCCAAACAAACTTTTCAGGATTGTCTTCATACACAATAGAACTAACTCTCTCACGACTGTCTAATTTTCCATATCTGGACACGAAAAAACGAACATCATTAGCATTATCCAAATCCACCACAGCCCCAATCAGCTCTAAATTCCCCAAATTTGCATCAAAGGACAAACTTTTCCTCAAATTACAAGCTGCAATAATCGCCTGCCCCGCAATTTTCTCAAAATTACAGTCTTTCCCGACAATCAAAACTCCAATAACTTCAAATCCCTTCGGAAGCAGCGTTCTTATATCATCTATCAAAAGAATAAATAACTGAATTTTCAATCAAAAGAAAAGCTGATTAATTGAAATTAGAGTTGGTTGACTACCTGATTCTTTAGGTACATCTGGCGATAGAGGACTGGAGGGAGTAGTGTGGATACATCGGAAGGTAGAGATAATGGTGTGGCGAGGGAAGAATGGAGAGCCAATGAGCCATTGAAGACCCGATTCGTTCTTGATAATCTGGAGCCTCCGACATAGGATCCGAATAGTCGGGTCCTGATTTTCGGTAACCATTGACGTTCACGTTCAACCGAAACGTATGTGTTCCAGGTGACAGTAGTAGTATAGGCCGTTTGACCAAAGCTTTTTGCAGGAGGTGAGAGAATGTTTTTCTTTTTCTTTTTTTATTACTTTTTAAACTAAAATTCACATGTCTCCCTCTTATTTGTTATTCTTGCAGGTGAATTGCACACACCATTTGTGTCTTGTTTTATATTTATTTTGTGGTTTAAGTGTCATATCAAATGAGTTCTTTCGTCTCAAAATCTGACTTAATTATGTAAGCTTTGGACGGATTGAACATTGACACATTTACAACTTCAGTCCATCTTGATCCGCCCAACTTCAGTCCAAACGATCCACCTGACACCTCTGGTCGTAACTATGTGTGTTCAAGTATCTGTGAGAACACGGTAATAAGTTATTGAACATACATAGATACTGTAGTTTTCTTACTTGTTTGTGAAGCTTCTGATACTATTTAAAAATATTTACTTCATTTTTTTAGGTGTGATATATAGATGGACTCTTGAACTCTTTTAAGAGTTTTATTTGAACCCTCCATGTAAGACTCGTACCATTATTTCTACATATAAAAATGTGATATTTTTTTTTGACAGATCAAAGAGAAAAATAGTGTCACATAAATTGGTACAAATGGAGCAATATTTAGTGATACAAATCTTTCTATTCAATGATCTAAATGAATTTTTTTCTTACCCTGATAAGTAATTTTATAAATTCATCAACAAATTCTGAATCTTATTAAACATAACACAAAATCTTACCGCAATTTACGCTGGAAAAAATAATTTTCCTTTTTTATTAGCCTTCTAATAAACGGTCGTAGATTTTGTCATAACAAAATGAAGATCCTCTGTACCCTTATTTCACACTGCTGTATCTTGATTTTTGTCTAACAAGAAAACACACTTCCAAGACGTTGCTATCAACCATCGGTGGAAAATCTGGAACAAAGATCAATCTTTAATGTACATAATAGATCTCTCTATGAACATTAAAGATTGATCTTTGTTCCTGATTTTCCAGTTATGGGTGATGGCAACGTCCTGGAAGGTAGGTAACTGGTAAAATTGTTGTCATGTGTGTTCAAGTCGTGGAAACAGTTTCTTGCAGAAATGTGAGGTAAGACTGCGTACAATAGATCCTTGTGGTTCGGCCTTCCCGGATCCCGCGCATAGCGAGAGCTTAGTGCACCTTTTTTTTAATAGATCTCTCTATGTAGAATAAATGGAAGAAAAAAAACTGAAAAGTTCCATGTCAATTCGTTTATTTTGTGTAATCCTGCTCCCCAGTTTTGGTTTGACATGAACCTCTGTTATGAACTCAAATTTATGACCACAACACTGCCTTATATTATAACCAGTCAACAATGAGTAAACTGCTGACCGCAGTTTGACAATCAATTTTTGAACTTGATGTATACCATGCTGCAAAAGGGAAGAACCATATGACTCCTCTGCTCCTATTTTAGTAAGAAAAATATTCCTGCTGATGGTAAATCTTTCCAACTCAAAACATTGCAATCTGCCCATGATATGAGTCATCAAAAATAACTTTTAACTCACCTGCATCATTGTTAGAACCACCGATTATGGTCCGCAACATTCTCAATATAAGGATTGTTTTGTATGTCCTTGTGATAAAGAGCAGCAACGTCTCATCCTCAGAAATTCTATGACATGCTTGGATTTAGGCAGCTCCAGAAAGTCTAGTTCGATCCTGTCAAAAACCAGTCTTTCCAAGCGAGAAGCTGCAGCATCTTGTCAAAGTCCTTTCTCCATATTCTTTAACTTGTAGTTGTATGCAAACTGGAAAAGCAGCTTCTTTAATGAACCTCCAACTGCAATTTTATCCATAACACCTGTCTATATTCTGTCATAAACTCTTAGAACTACACAAAATATAATCAGTTTGAATTCCAGAAGAGCCTCACTCACGTTCTAACGCCTCCTCCTGAAGCACCCTTGTAGATGTAATTCAACCAAAACAATGGGTCCTTTAACATTTTCAGCATAGTGAACCAGCTAAGAAATGCTCTATAATTCAGATGTATATCAGATTTTAAGCCACTAATAAAGGAACATGTAATTTGTCTGAATCTGACTAGAAAACTCTTCATTTCCATATTTAAAAAAAAAAAACTACCTTCAAGTTTTGTTCACAGTGATTGTAGAAGGAAAGATGGCTTCAATGCCTACAATGTGTCCAAGTCTCCAAGAGCACAAAGAAAAGGCGGTAGAAAAGGAGCTCTTCCACCCCTTTGGGCACAAAAAGTAATAGTTCTCATGCAACACTCTCTATAGTTCCAGGTGTAACTTCCAGGAATGGGCAACTTCCCACCAACCCAATTAATTCTCTAGCAAACATGAGCACATTAGCTCGTACAAATTCCACTGCAAAAACCCACAACCGAAAATGCAATGTCATGTTAGAAATATTATTACGAACAAAGTCGATAGCGTAATTCAGTTGATGCACAAAAAACTCACTTGAATAAAACTCCTCAGGAACCTTCTGATAGCAATTAAGACTATCTTATGCCAGGTAAACTGGAAGAATGTTTCAGAAATGGTGCCGGAATGCACTGTAATGACCACAACCAGAGAAATGGGGAGGTAATATGGCATCTGACTGGAGGCAATCAAAGTGTCACCCATGTAAATCAAAGCGTCCACAGGAGCAACTGTTTTCATTCTAAGCTCCTGTAAGAGTACCAAAGTAAACTTGTCTTACGTAATTGTCCTTAATGCAGCGCATAGGATATCACACACCATGCATAAATCAGGAATGCCAAAATAATAATAATTACCCGCAAGGGTAGCCAAGTTGGTGTAGCAGTAGAGCGCGGGACCGCAAGGTCACGAGTTCGATCCCTTGCATAAACCTTCTTGGTTGAGCCTGTCACACATGGTGATTAATCGGCTGACGTGGTTTGCAGGCTATTGCGTCAGCCCGGGATTTACCCTGTGCGCACTCGAAAGAGTAGCGGCTGCGGGTTCCTTCGTCAACAAAAAAAAAAAAAAAGGAATGCCAATAATTTCTCCAAGCGTCAGAGAAAACATTATTTAACCTGATTGTTTAAGATCCTCCAAATAGTTGTTTCTCCTCATAGGCACAAGATTGTAGATGTAAGTATGGCCTCAGATATTTTAGCCAATAAGATTATCTCTGATCTAACATGAATGATAGATAAATGGTGAGTTTAATCAAAAGAAATACATAACCAGACTACAAAGAAAAAAAACTGGCCCAAGAAATGGACAAGTCTATTCTTCATCAGAAAAAGAAATGGACAAATCTATTAGAGATTGAAGATTGAAGGAATCTACATTAAAAGCATCTAATTAGGAGTCTCTGACTGCAAATGAGAATTATTAACTTCGGACAAAATAGACTCGACTAGTAATTTGACTCTCTAGCTGATGTAGAGTTTCACAATTCTAAAAGCATTTACTTCAATGTCTTCTTTTTATACTTCCTCCATCCCAATTTATGTGACACCATTTAACTGGGCACGGAGTTTAAGAAATAAGGAAAAACTTTGTTATGTTTACCAAATTGCCCTTACTTTAGTGTCTACTTTGTTGACTTTCTTCACAATGAGTACATCTTTAAATTAAAGAAATGTGACATTCATTTTGGAACGGACTAAAAAGGAAATGGTGTCACATAAATTGGGACGGAGGGAATACCAAAAAGTAGAGCACAACTGTACAAAGGAGCATCTCAATCAAACTGGATTGGAGATGACCACCAAAAGAAATAGGAACATACTAAGCTTAACTGATTGAACCAACATAAATTGATAACAAGCCAAAGAATATAGCTACTACTGTCTACCTTGAAATCTTGATCCTTTTTTCCTACTTTTCCAGAACTCATCCTTCTTTCCCTTTTTCTTCTCTTTCAATAAACCCATACTGCTTTTAACTATTCCCATTAAAGCACTCTTATCCTTCCTGTTCTTTATGGCAGCTTTTACATCTAGAATTGACCGGAGCTTCTCATATGATTCAGCATCAGGCACTTGCCGGTTTTTCACCATCTGCTTGTGAAAATAAAATGCCCTCTTGAAATCCCGCACACGGATGAAGGCATATATCATTGTGGAATATGTAATAGAATCAGGTTTTAGATTAAGTGCTGCCATCTCCTTCAAAAGCTGTGGCAACCTTGATTCTTGTCCTCCCCTCGCATATGCATTAATCAACATGTTGTATGTCATTACTGTTGGCTGTAACCCAAGCTTCCCAAACTCACAAATTACATCTCTTGCTTCGACATAGCAACCTTGTTTAGCAAATCCATCCAGTATAATGTTAAATGTCACCCTTGTCCCTTCAATTTTATCTCTGATCATTATTTTCCAAATTTTCATCAGTGTTTGGGTATCACCAGCACGTCTAAATGCATCAAGAAGAGCAGTATAAGTTTCTATGGAGGGCTTTATTCCCTCCCTTTGCATATTCTCAAAAGCTGTATAAGCTTTATCATGCCACCCACTGATTGAATATGCATGGATAAGAGCTGTATAAGAGTACGAATTTGGTTTTATACCAAACTTTTTCATCCTCAAGAATGCATTTGCAGCCAAGTCACTCATTTTCCTCAGTCTTCCATAGGCACTGATCAGGCATGTATATGATTTCACATTTGGCTCCAAATCAACATCTTCCATTTCCTGAAGCAGCTTCTCAACAACATCGGGCTGGAGTCTCCTACTGTATGCATCCATCAAAATATTATAAGTAGCCGAGGTAGGTGCAATTCTTTTCTTCTTCATTTCAGCAAAGAGACCTTCAGCTTCTTCAATTTGGTTAGACTTACAGTAAGCATGCATCAGAGTATTATAGACAATGGCATTAGAAGATATTCCCCTTTTCTCCATTTCCAACTGGATAATTAAAGCTTCCTTCTTCAGGCCTTCCTCACAAAAGGATTTAATTAGAGTACCTGCTACTTCCAAGCTCCACTTCACACCTTCTTTGTTCATCTTTTCGAATAACTCCCAAGCTTCTTTGGCACTCTTCCCCCGTTTCCTCATTATTGTAATCATAATGGAACTCGTCACATGGTCTGGTTGGATAAAATTTGTTTCCATGGACTCATAAACTTCCCAAGCATCATCATACCTTTAATAAATTAAGCCAGTGAAAGGAACATAAGTTACCAAGGAAAAGCTTACACAAAATTGAATTACTACTCTCTTAAAGGATGTAAACACACCAAATGGACACCAGAACTGCAAGACTTTCTTATATACCAAGCATTTCGAATGAAACATGTGAAAAGACAACATATGCTAGGAGCATTTTCTGTTGCCAACTCCTTTGCACAACCAATATGAAACTCAAATGAGGTACACCAAAAACAGTGGCGTAACTAGAAATTTCATCCAGGGTGTTCAAGATTTAATATGTATGTCCAAAATATAGTTTTTGACCTATAAATGCAGTATAATTTTCTCTATACAAAGTATAATCTTCTGATGAAGGGTGTTCAAGATTTAATATGTACGTATAAAAAGTAATTTTTGACCTACTTATATAATATAATTTTCTCTATACAAAGTATAATGTTCCGATGAAGGGTGTTCAATTGACCACACAGCTCCGCCATTGACCAAAAATGACCTCTAAACAATCGACAGTTATCACCAAACATACACTAAAACATGGCAATTACACGTATCAAACCATCTGAGCAATACTATAAACATCAAAAGCAACGATCTTCGCAATCAAACAAGTGTAAAAGCTTTCAGTCATACCTTCTACAGCATAAAAGACCGGAAATAACTGCATTATAAACATGAACATCCCTGAACCCCTTTCGATTAGGCAAGTTCTTAAACAAAACTAGTAACTCCTTACTCATACCAGCCCTCCCAAGTATTGGAAAAAGAATGGTATATGCACGAGGTGTTACCAATGAAGGTTCATTAAGTCCCATCCATTCAAAAAAATACAAGCAATCAATCACTAAACCTTCATTTCCCAGCAAACCCAACACTTCCTCACAGTCTTTCTGTCCAACTCTCCCTTCAAATTCACCTAATACCTCCCCTAACGTCACATTTTCCGGTAAGCTCTTCGCCTTCTCTACTATTTCATTGACAATCCCTTCAATTCTAGGACTTGTGGGTGTGTGGAATAGTGAATTTTGAATGTATCTGACCTCGTCTTCGTCGTTTTCAGTTGAACCAGTGATAGAAGCAAGGTGCCAAGATGTTTTACGGTTCGTTTGAAGAGATAATTTGCCTTGCTGACCTGGGTCTGGGTCGGATCCTTGGTTTGTTGTTCGGGTCTGGAAAAATCGGCGAATTGGGTCATTGTCGGGTTGTTTTAGCTGATGGGTTTCTGAAAGAATAAGTTCTTCTCCTTCGTCTCCTACTACGTCATCGTCGTTTTCTTCAAGGAAAGAAAGAAAAACGTTGGAAGGTGTAGAATGAGTAATGGAAGAGTTGGAGAACGAAGAGAAGGGTGTAAAGGATATGAGATTTTTTCCAATTCTGAAAGGGTGACGGGATGAGTGGTGATTTACCTGTAATGTACAGGAAGTTGAAGATGGGATGAAGGAGTGTTTGAGCGCCATAGCAAACGGCTTCTGAGCTTCAGTGGAATTTGGATTGGCTTTTAAGAGATAAGGTTTAAAATTTTGCTCGGTATAGAATTCTGGGAAACGTATAAGAAGGTTTTACTGGCTTGAAAGAAAATAACAGAGAGATAAGAGGTTGAAAATTGAGAAAAAGGTTGACGGTAATTCTTTTACGGTCAATAATTTATAGTTGGAGGTTGAACTTGTCACAACTTGCTGTTGACGAAGTAACAACAGTCGCTACTCACGCACAGGATAAATTTCGGGCTGACGCAATAGCTTGCAAACCACGTCAACCGATTAACCACATTTGGCAAATTATGTGTGACAAACTCAACCAAGAAGGTTTATGCAGGGGATCGAACTTGTGATTTTACGGTCTCGCGCTCTACTGCTACACCAACTTGACTATCCTCGCGGATTGTCACAACTTCAGCTGAGTGACACATGAGTTGATAGAATTGTTTTGCAGAGAATTAGGATAAAAAAATAGTAGGCAATTGAGTCTCGTTGCAATGTGGGTGAGAGAGGTGGGGTTCTCCTTTTTTCTTTTTTTACTAATAGTATTTAAGTATTACGAAAATCATTATTTTTGTGTGTATTGCTCCATTTTGTTCTATATCGAGATATTTGTTGTCTTATTTTTTTTGGCATTAATTTCATTTTCTTTTAGTCGGTGGTCTATTAGAAATAACATCTCGACCTCACAAAGATAAAGTTAAGTTATGCATATATCTTATTCTCCCAAAATTTCATTTTGTGACATTACACTAGATATGTTGTTACAACAATAACAACATATCCAGTGAAACTCCACAACGTGGGGTCAGGAAAGGATAAAGTGTACGCAGACCTTATCTATACCTTGATAAGTAGAGCGGTTGTTTCGGAGAGATCATCGGCTCAAGACAGAGTATAAGCACGAGTAAAGCAAAATCAAAAGCACAACAAGAGCAAAGCAAGAAAAATGTTCAGATCCGGTCAATTTTATTTTTAAGCAGTATGAAAATGCTGGTATGAAAAGCGAATAAGCCATGATAACGCATTCTGAAAAAGTAAGCAGTAACTAGCGCTTGTAAATAAGCTAACTAAAATATACTAAATGACACATATCAACATAAATCAAACTACAGAGGATTAAAGTACACCAGCCGTTCTATAATATTTTTAAATATTACATTGAAATAATAATATTTTTAAAATATTATATTAATTTAACATATTATTTAATTATTATATATAATAATTGTTAAATAAAGAAAAGTTTGTATATTCAAATGTTCAAAAAATAGGTAATTTTAATTATTCACTATTTTGATCTTAACACAACATCTTAATATTATTCAAATTCAAACATCTAATTCCTAATGCACCTCTCGTTATTCAGATGTGCAGATTCAAACTTATTAATTTTAACAAAAATAAGTGAGGCTTTAGACACTCTTTGCTATACCAGTATCCTTGTCCCTCAACAACCATGCTAAACGAGTGAGCTTGGTGCCTACCACATGGGGTAAGTGTGGCTGCAAATTTCAGTGCTATGTTCGACGGAAGACGAGCTAGCACCAACAACCTTTGAGCTCTACACATTTGGGTGGTGCCAAATTTAAAGCGAGGCGTGCTAGTGGGCTACGAGTGCGCTCATCCGTTGCTTGTTGCGCAATTGAGAGCAGGATTTCTTGCGGGATGTTCGAGTGTCACAATGAGGTGTTTAAAAGCATAAGACTTAAAAAAATAAGATGTGTAATTGAAAATTTGATCTTAGTACGAGAAGGACTTATGCATTTTTCCGTTCTTGAATTAAAAAAGCTTGTTTAATTGATAAGTAAGGTCAGACAAAAGCATGATCGAGTAGGATCTAAATTTCAATAGAAAAAAAATGTTACGTAATTTATTTTCATTTGTTTGAATATTAACAAATATATTTTTATCAAATAGTATTGAAGTGCTTAAATTGATCCACACACCACTCCTTTTTTCTTCAAAAAGAACTTGTTAGGCACATGGAAATTTTGTCACTTTTGCAATAATAATATGCAAGCGAGGGATATCAATGCAATTTCAAAATACCAAAAACCCTAATCGGGCACACTGAATGGAGCTCCACTCCACCTCAGCTTAAGCGTGAAGGACACGTGGATAGAGTCATTGTTGCTGACGTGTAAATGTAACCGTAGTCTCCCTATTTATGCTCTTCATTCTCATCCTTTTTATGTCCTTTTCAAGCAAATCTCAATCCAAATCCACAAACCTATACATACAAATTCATATATTCATACATATCATCTTCACATCCCTTTCCATTTGATCTAGGTTTTACTGGAATGTGTTACACTATTTGAGGATCGGATTCTCGAGAATTCTCGAGATCCGAGCCAAGAACAGAGGAATTTGTTCGTTATACGGAGCTTTCCAAGTGGCTGGTTAGGGTTTCGAACTGGTCGCTCTCTTCACTGTTGCCACTCAGTGCAGAGAGGTAATACTTGATTTATTATGTGATTTTAATAACTGTTCCGGGGCGATTTCGTGTTGTAAATGAATATTGATTGTTTGATATGTGTAGATTCTGTGAAATGGCATCGAAAGAGGGATTATTGACTGAAGGACAAAGGGAAATGTTGGAAACTGCAGCACCGAACGAGGAGATTTTGTCATCTTCTCCGACGTCACCAGGTGCTGCTAAGTCTTCGTCAGTTTTGTTATCGGAACATCACGTGAAGGCGCCTTCAGGCCGTGGAAAGGCATCCACGGCTGGGATTGCTATGAGACATGTACGACGTACGCACTCAGGGAAACATATCCGTGTTAAGAAGGGTTAGTATTAGTTTTCGGCTGAATCATGATGACATTGCAGTTGTTTTCAAGTTTCAATTTGGTATTTGAGGTTATGAATTATGACCTACTTTTATGTAAATGCCCAATCAGCATACTATATCCTGGTGCTTCATTGTAAGCTGAATGCGCAATAATTTTATAGTTGAAGTGATTCTAATCTAGTCTGAGTAGCTTGAATTACGACTGACTTTGACCTACATATAGATATAGGCTGGGTATCATTTTGTTAGGTTACCATAGATTGTCAATGCTAATGATGTGTTTTTGGTAATAAATGTGAAATATTATCATAGACGCCAAATACACCTAAATAACACCTTGGACTACAACTGCCTTCTAGGAAAGGGTGCTAATTGCTAATGACGTTGTGAATCCCTTTCTGGAGTACGGCTTTGGGCTAATATGAACTTAGTTCACACGTTGTATTTAGATTGATGTACTTCCTAGATCAACTTAGTTTATTATTAGTTTTAAAAAAATCACGTCAGGTATAGGATTTAATAGTGACCAAAAATGAAAAAAAGAAGAAGAAATGCTGTAGCAGAGAGGACTATGTATGACGTTTCTTTCTCATGTTTATTTTGATGCTCCAAGAGTTTGCTGATAAGTGCATATATATAGTAGAAAATATCAATAAGTAGGTTAAGATTGCTTATGTATTTAGTAAGAAAAGGAGAATATTAATCAAATATTGATTCTTATTTGCGTATATACTTCCTGTTAAAGGAAGTTACTATATCATTGTGTTCGTTTTTATTTTATTAGTACATTTCTTTAAAGTGGGTGTTTTTTCATAAAACTGGATGATAAGTGAAGTATGTCTAGAGTAACTCTTCCAACATTACTTTTAGACATATTTACTGCAGGAGTTCTCGATTTACAACAAAACGTTTCAATGTATCCTTCACTACTGAGTAGTTGTTTAGTATTATCATCCTTTAATTAGAAATGTTTTGATATCCCTGTGAATGTGGTGGCTCCATATTTTGATGTCAATACCACTACTTTTGGGCTACATACAGTTTTTGTGATACTGTTTGTGCAAATCACACACACATTTAAGAGGATATAGCTGTTATAGCTTTAATAGGTGGGCCAAGTGCTTTCAGAAAAAATTATCTGGTAGATCTCTTTGCATTTTGATAAGTTGTAAAGATTAGTCTGACAAGTATATGAGCATATGACCTGTGGAAATCTAATGGTCGTTGGTAGATAAAAGCCAATAGGTAAATACCCAAAAATTTTAGACTAATTTGAAGTTGAAGTGTCGAGCCGAGGGTGTATTGAAAACAGTCTCTCTACCTCGCACAATGTAGGGGTAAGGTCTGCGTACACCCCTCTCCCATACCCCACTTGTGGGATCACATTGGGTATGTTGTTGTTGTTGTTGTTGTTGTAGTTGTAGAAGTTGAAGTGTCGAAGCTGGTTGTGAAGCATCAAATGATTGATGAATCTAAACCGGTGCTAATATACAGGGAATGCAATCTTGATTATTATTTGTCAGGTTCAACTGTAGTGTTAATTTGATTTTGCCTGTTAGAATATTGGATGTGATTTGTTAATTTCCCCCTTCTATTAAGCCTGAATTTACATTTATTAGAGTTAATTTCATCTCCATCATTTTTTTTCTTATTTGGAGTTCAAGTGTACCTCCTTTATATCATTTTACTTTCTTTCTTCCTTCTGATATAGCCTTCAGCTTCTCAATTGCAAGTTGCATGCAGCTTGTAGATGTTTTTCTTTTTCATTTCTTTCTCTGCACCTATACTGAAGGTTTTCCTGCATTTGATGGTCTAAAATAGATGGAGCCGGCGGTAAAGGCACCTGGGGAAGATGGTTGGATAATGATGGCGAATCTCATATCGATAAGAATGATCCCAACTATGATAGCGGTGAGGTGAGTCCTACAGATACTATACTGGACCGTGGTGATGAAATAACTTAAGATTTGGTTATATTGCATGGTACATTATTTCTTATTGGATTGCTATCATTCATCATGTATCTCTTTTGGAATAATTGATCAAATAAATTCATCTTTTGGCAATGTTACGTTGTACAATATACCAGAATGCTCCCCCTGTGTATTCTAAAATCTTGAATAATGACTGCATTACCTAATTGTGGGTTATAACAGAGAAAAAGGAAATTTAAAGAATGATAAGGGGAACCCGGAAGGGTGGCTCAGTTGGTTAAGCATGGGGCTTTCGTAGTGGAGGTCTCAGGTTCGAAACCCCTGCCTAAGACAACAGGGAATTGGGCCGAGCTCGTCGCACGGGGCTTGCCTAGTGCGGGTTACCTCTCCTGTGTGGTTTTGTAAGTTATTGCACAGGAGCTGGGTTTACCCTGTGCGCACCCAAAAGGGTAGCGGTTGCGGATTCCCATGCCAAAAAAAAAAGAATGATAAGGGGAATCGTTGGTGAGAAAGGAACAATGCAAAGGAAGAATAATGTTCAGTCTAAATATCGTGATTGTATAGATGAGAGCCAAAGTGAAGGTTCACGACAATCATATATTTCTGCAGAAAGCAATGCGAAGTTTTTTTCCCCAGTCATGTAATATCTATTCTTTGCACCATGGTTAGTTTCATTTTCTATCCTTTCCTGTCAGTTTACATCTGCCTCCTTGGTAAATAGTTTGTTACTCCCTCCGTCCTAATTTGTACGGCGCTCTTTCCTTTTTAATCCGTCCCAAAAAAAATGACACCTTTCTATATTTAGTAACAATTCAACTTTAATTTTACCTTTATACCCTTAATGAAATGATTTTTAGCCACTCAAATTTCTATGGGTTGTTTTAGACCACAGGTTTCAAAAGCCTTCTTTTATTTTTTAAAAATTTATGCCAAGTAAAGACCTTCATATAAAATGGGACGAAAAATGGGACGGAGGGAGTATGAGTTATGACTTCCAATTTTATTTCTGTTTAGTAATATAACAGAGAGGTTGTGCTAAGATTTGAACGCATGAACATCCTTGATTAAAAAAACGACTTGAACACATTAACCTTTCCACTAAGGTACCTACTGGAGCGCTAAGTCAAGGCCCACAATTGTTTCTGTCCTAGTCCACATTTGTCTTCATGTTGTATCTAATCAAATTTGTAATGGTTGAGCAGTGGTTGTCAACAAAATTAATGGCTCGAGGAGTATTGACTTTAAATATTAGATAATATAATGATATATGAAGGGACAGGATGGCACAAAATACATACCCTTTGTTAAGGAATTTTGCAGTTTTCTATCTTCTAACACCATTTTTTCCTGGACCTATTGATTCAGTTTATGACTGTTTGATTTGTCAGTGTTGTGGAACTGCCTCAGTAATTCTCATGAAAGTTATTATATTGTTGTCATCCTCCTCCTTGACTATAACTGGAACAGGAGCCGTATGAGCTTGTTGTAGCTGCTGTCTCTGATCCATTGGATGATTACAAGAAATCTGTAGCATCAATTATTGAGGAATATTTCAGCACTGGTGACGTTGAAGTGGCTACGTCTGATCTCAAGGAATTAGGTTCAACTGAATATCACCCATATTTTATTAAGAGGCTTGTTTCTATGTCAATGGATAGGCATGATAAGGAGAAGGAAATGGCTTCTGTTCTTCTTTCTGCACTTTATGCTGATGTCATCAACCCTACCCAGATTAGTCGGGGATTTTTCATGCTTGTGGAGTCTGCTGATGACTTGGTAGTGGACATACCTGATACTGTTGATATCCTCGCTTTATTCATCGCACGGGCTGTGGTCGATGACATTCTTCCACCAGCTTTTATCGCCAGAGCCAGAAAAATGATCCCAGAATCCTCCAAGGGGAATCAGGTGCTGCAAACTGCTGAGAAAAGCTATCTCTCAGCTCCACACCATGCAGAACTCGTTGAGAGGCGCTGGGGTGGCAGCACCCATTTCACTGTTGAGGAAGTCAAGAAAAGGATTGCTGATCTATTGAGGGAGTATGTTGAGAGTGGAGACACTGTTGAGGCCCGCAGATGCATAAGAAAATTGGAGGTTTCTTTTTACTATCATGAAGTTGTCAAGAGAGCTCTAGTTTTAGCCATGGAGACGCAGTCTGCTGAAGCACTTATTCTGAAGCTTCTAAAGGAGGCTGCAGAAGAGGGTCTTATAAGTTCCAGTCAAATGGTGAAGGGCTTTTCTAGGATGGCTGAGAGTATCGATGATCTTTCTCTGGATATTCCTTCTGCTAAAACGTCGTTCCAGTCAATTGTTCCTCGGGCAGTCTCTGAGGGATGGCTTGATTCATCTTTTCTGAAAGCCTCAGGTGATGATGGGCAAGCAAATGGCCCAGATGATGAAAAGGTGAAGCAGTACAAAAAACAAATTGTTAATATAATCCATGAATATTTCCTCTCAGATGACATTCCGGAACTAATCCGGAGTTTGGAAGATTTGGGTGCACCTGATTATAATCCCATTTTTCTGAAGAAGCTAGTTACCCTTGCCATGGACAGGAAAAACAAGGAAAAAGAAATGGCATCTGTTTTTCTTTCTGCACTTCATATTGAGATTTTTTCTACTGAAGACATAGTCAATGGGTTTGTGATGCTACTGGAATCCGCGGAAGATACAGCACTTGACATTTTAGATGCTTCCAATGAACTAGCTCTTTTCCTTGCTAGGGCTGTAATAGATGATGTCCTTGCTCCATTGAATTTGGAGGAAATAACGAACAGGTTGCCACCAAATTGCAGCAGTGGTGCCGAGACTGTCTGTGTGGCTCAATCGCTTCTATCTGCACGTCATGCTGGAGAGAGGATCCTGAGGTGTTGGGGTGGTGGGAATGGCTCGGCTGTGGAGGATGCAAAGGATAAGATACAAAAGCTTCTTGAGGAATTTGAAAGTGGTGGTGTTATCAGTGAAGCTTGCCAATGCATACGAGATATGGGGATGTCATTCTTCAATCATGAGGTAGTGAAGAAAGCTTTGGTCATGGCCATGGAGAAGAAGAATGATAGGATGCTGGATTTGCTGCAAGAGTGCTTTAACGAGGGGCTTATCACCATCAACCAGATGACTAAAGGCTTTGGGAGGATCAAGGATGGACTTGATGATCTAGCTCTTGACATTCCAAATGCAAAGGATAAATTCACGTTTTATGTGGAACAAGCCAAAGAAAGAGGCTGGCTGTTACCGTCCTTTGGGTTATATCAGATGCATCTTGGTGGGTAGATTCATATACATTTAGCTTGTTTCATCTATGTATGTGGTTCATTGTCGCCTTCTCTAGATGTAACTCGTGCCCTTTTACTTGGGAGTAGATGGATAGTGACTGTCCAATCCCTTCAGATTCCTCTTTTCATTTGAAGTTTTTAAAATGATGGATATTTGTTGATGTAAAAATTAGGGCACTCGTGTTCCTTCGCTGTAGTGGTAAACACAAACTGCATTACCTTAATCTTTACTGTTTTCCAGAATAATGTTTGTAATCATTTACATAATCCTGTGCTTCCTAAAAGTTTAATCTTTTTTTGTTTGGGTCAAATCTACATTATTCACACGATGTCATAGTTGGAAAAAGTACTACGAAATGGGTAAGTAACAACAACAAAAAGTAACAAATCTGGAAATGAAACAAGAAAAGTGGTTATTCAATCTATCTTTAAGATAATATTGTTTCATATTAATCATTTAACAGCTATTGACAATTCGACTTCCAAGATAAAACAACAACAAATAATTGAGTAAAGGATGACTCAATTGTTTACTAAAAGAAGGGTCTTTGAGCGTATGGAAAATTGCTTAGAGAGGAAGAACTTGGAAATTTTGAGATTGTGTTCTTCAATAGTGTCAATGACATCAATTTATATTGTGATCAAAATGTCTTCCCAAATAGCCAAGTAATGGCCTTCAATGCCATGTAATGACCTTTAATTTGAGGTTACAATTCAGTCAAATAATGGCTGAATTCATGAGGCACATAATGAAAAATTAATGCTTCAAAATCAACCCAAGAAACAGTCAATTTTCGTTCCCAACGGTCACACTGGTGCCGAGGCGCCACGACGCTTCAACTCCAGTAGCTTCTCAGTGATTTATCGTGAGGCGCCACAGTCCTTCACGGCTCCGCGACGATTTCTAACTCGTTTCATCTTTTACCCATCTTTTACCCATTGTATATTCCTTCATTCATTTACTAACGTGAAACCACTTGTTATTTGACCAATAACCCTCTATTATTTCATGTCTCAAACGTTTTGTTTACGTACCAATATCTCTTTCACTAGAAAAATTTACGATCCTTGATACAACGTGTGCACGTGTGTGGAAACGACGTTTCTGACGTGCGAGGCCTCAATTGTTCAAGTAATAAATAATATAATTAACTTTATTTCATGTTAATAAATTTCTAATATTCATTTATGTCTTGATACTTTATTGGGGAAGAGGGGAATATATGAGAGCATCTACGGTTAATACACACTGGAAAATTAGCGCAGGCAAACGACTCGTTTCAATCATTTAGTTGAAGAAGAATGTTCAAGGTGTAGACAGTAGAGTAAACGGGAAAAAGCGAAAAAACGGAGTGAAGATCCGAACATCTGGAGCTTATGTAAGGGTGATAAAAAATTTAATCAATTAATTGTTAAAATAAATGGCTCCCTGGAAGAACAAGGATTAGGGGTAAGGTCTACGTTTAAATTGGATATGTTGATTTTGTTATTGTAATAACAGGTGTTACTTTTCCCGAAAATGTATATCTAGAGTGTTCATAGTTTGCACGGAATACTCTGACTTGATTTTCGTAAACAAAGATTTCTTTAAACGGAACACTATCATACCTAGGGGTGTTATCGGTTCCGGACCGAGACCGGACCGATAAGGTTTCGGTCCTGGGACGAGATCCGGGACCGGTAAGATTTTTTCGAACCGAGTCCGGGGCCCAGATTAAAAAAAAAAAATCAATATTGAAATTGACATTTTCGGACACATTACCACGAAATTGGAACGTTGAAATCTATTGTATATCGCGAGATATTTAGCTTTGAAAAGAGAAAAAACGTAACAATTTGAGGGAAAAGTGAAATTGATTGCCAAGAAGGACATTTTTTGAGAAATCGGTTGAATCAAACGGACGTCCGAACGCAGACCATTTAAAGTTTCACCAATTTACAACTAATTAGGGCTGACTGGGCTGGATGGGGGTGTTACCGGGTTACCGGTCCGGCTCCTTATCAATGTCTTCTTTTTATACTTCATCCATCTCAATTTATGTGGCACCATTTAACTGTACACAAAATTTAAAAAATAAGGGAAAACTTTGTTATGTTACCAAATTGCCCTTACTTTAGTGCCTACTTTGTTGACTTTCTTCACAATGAGTACATGTTTAAAATTAAAGAAATGTGATTCATTTTGAAACATACTAAAAAGAAAATGATGTAACATAAATTGGGACGGAGGGAATACCAAAAAGTAGAGCACAACTGTACAAAGGAGCATCTCAATCAAACTGGATTGGAGATGACCACCAAAAGAAATAGGAACATACTAAGCTTAACTGATTGAACCAACATAAATTAATAACAAGCCAAAGAATATAGCTACTACTGTCCTCCTTGAAATCTTGATCCTTTTTTCCTACTTTTGCAGAACTCGTCCTTCTTTCCCTTTTTCTTCTCTTTCAATAAACCCATACTGCTTTTAACTATTCCCATTAAAGCACTCTTATCCTTCCTGTTCTTTATGGCAGCTTTTACATCTAGAATTGACCGGAGCTTCTCATATGATTCAGCATCAGGCACTTGCCAGTTTTTCACCATCTGCTTGTGAAAATAAAATGCCCTCTTGAAATCCCGCACACGGATGAAGGCATATATCATTGTGGAATATGTAATAGAATCAGGTTTTAGATTAAGTGCTGCCATCTCCTTCAAAGGCTGTGGCAACCTTGATTCTTGTCCTCCCCTCGCATATGCATTAATCAACATGTTGTATGTCATTACTGTTGGCTGTAACCCAAGCTTCCCAAACTCACAAATTACATCTCTTGCTTCGACATTGTCACGACCCAAACCGGAGCGCCGCGACGGGCGCCCGGATCTCACCCGCCGGGTATCTCAAATCACACAATACAATAAGCATGGACTAAGCCGAAAAGAATTATGAAAGCTCTTGACCAGAAAACTGACTTATACATATATACATGACCACGTTAAGGCCGATAAGGCCATACAAAATCACTATCCACAGGACATCTGTCTACAAGTCTCTAAAGAGTATACGACATCAAAATATCATATCAAGACTAGACTGCAACTTTGAAACAAATAGAGTGCTCCGACATTAGCTGAACCAACTACCTACCAACGTGAACCATCACTTTCCTTAACTGTACCTGCGGGCATGAACACAAAAGTGGGATCGATGAAATAATGTCTTCGAGTATGTAAAACATAAGATCGTAAGAAAGATCATAACTGACCAAAATATATCATGAGATAAGTATAATAATCAAATTACCATTTCAACTGTGTCATATACGAATGAGAGTCGACAGTGTCTTATACAGTGAGAGTCATGTATGTCCATATAAAATCATCACATATATATAAAATGTCCGGCCCTCTGGTGTGGGACGCGGCGAAATGTACTATCCTGGTATCTGTATCCGCATCATATGTACATAAACTGCCCGACCCTCCAGGGAAGGACGCGGTGAACATATAAGGTATACTGTCCGGTCCATTCTGGGACGCGGTAAAGTCGTGTAAGGTATATTGTCCGGTCCATCCTGGAACGTGGTAAAGTCATATAAGGTATACTGCTCGGCCCATTCTGGAACACGATAAAGTCATATACGATATCTGCGCGCGTATCTGTCTGGCCCGAGATGCGATGAAATGATATAATCACATTAGCATGAATAAAATATCATGAGTAGTTTTATACATATCAAATCATCACTTGTCTCTCAATGGACTCTCAATGGAATAGATAAAAGGCACTATCATATCATGTATCATTTTAAATCCTCCTTTGAAAAATCAAGGCACTTATCCTATCATGAATTATTTTAAAACATCATTTGGAAACTACATAAAATCATTAAATGAACTTTTTACTAGAAAATTAAAGGTACTTCTCATGACACATATCTTTAGGAATTAAACTGTGTAGAAATCATGTACGTCCGCCGTACGTTCATTTCATATAAATCATGCCAAAAGAAGGAAGAAATAGTTCACATACCGTTTGTCGTCTGTACCAACTCGATAATCTAAATTTGTTTCGCTCCTCTAGCTAACATTATGGAAACATCTGAATCGATTTGCCTAATTAATTCTTATATGAGCCGTGAGTAATTTATATTTATAATAATCTTATCTAATCAACTGTGAACTAGCAAATGTAAAATAAATTTGTTATATCTTAGTTTCTATGCATATGGTATTCTAAAATGATTTTAATATAATTGTTTGTCGATACCTTTTTTTTTACTTAGCAATGCAATGACTTATTTTAACACGTCTACTGAAAATATACCTACTTAATTATTAAACTAATCTCAGCACTTAATACTTATCAGTTACTTTAAATTAGCAAAGTCAAATCGATTTCAGTGCTTACTAAAAACTCTTATAAATATCAACATCTCTCTCATATGCCTCAATAAGGACTTAGGAACAATTTAGACATGTTTTTAGCATAGAATCAATAACATGAATATTCCTTAACTTCTAAGATTAGAATAAATTATGGAGCAATATCACAATTATATTTTATACGTAGAATATGCTAAAAGAAAAGAGAATTTGTCTTAACATACCTCGAATATTGAACTGGCTGGAAATGATTACGTACGACAATCCAAAGTGAAGAACTCAACTACACTGCTCACGTTTTTTTTTTGAACCAAGCTATTTTCTAAAACTAGAAAACACTTTCTTTAATCTACAACTTCTTTCACATATCAAATTACTACCACTCTTAAAGGGGGAATATATAATTGCTATAAAGGCTGGGAAAGAGTGACTTCTTAATTTGGAGGTAGTCAAATTGGGAAAGAAAAAAAAAATTGAAAAGAATTAAAGGGCTGAGGCAACCGTGAAAGATTGTTGATATTTAAGAATATAATTGTGATAATGTAGTCTCCCATGAACTGTCACCAACCCATATTGGTCCTTAGTCATTTAGGAATTAATCCTAAGGCTACACGTACATACCTTCCTCCGTTAATAATTAGTCGATCCCACAATTAATTAATTATACATACAATTAATTTTAGATCCCACTAATAAACTCATAAGACCTTCGTATATTCGATATCATAATTCTTGTAATATGACACTAGTCTATAACTTTCTTAAACACATATCAAATTTATTCTTGCTCCTGTCGTCACACTCGTTACATCTAAAATTATCCGGGGTTCGGGTCTGCTCGCCCACGTTTATGTGCTCAAATCATAACTCGAGAATACGAGGTGTTACATCATCTCCCCCTTAAAAACATTTGTCCTCGAATATTAGGGTGCTATCTCTACTCAGGTCATGTAATGAAAGAGGTACGATTACACATTCACATTAACTTAAATAATGTAAAATTTATTCTAGTTTCGGCAAATTGGAAAGAAACATTCCATAACATGACGTTGTGAGTGGTACACCAATTATATCTGATGTGTATATCAAATATATATTTTTTTTATAAAAGAGGACAATAAACATGGTACCTAGCATTACCAGTTTCACGTGATTTTAAGGGCACAAGGAGGTATACAAGCAAGTTAACTCACACAAGACTGTCAACTGAATATCATTTCTTTAAGACACATTCTATTAAGAAGGCATAGAAGTAGATATCTGAATTCCTTCATAACTTAGACCCATCATATATGACTCAAATCAAATGAAGTGTTAATGGCTAAGGTACAACAACCTCCAAGCCTCAAATTTGTCTTAAGAAACGTAACTTATTTCAACTTAAAATGAAGCAAAAATAATTCTTAAAATGCAGTAAAAACAACCCTCAAATGCAGTCACTGTTGGCAGGGAACCAGTAGTAACAAATAGCAGTGAAACAATCGCCAAGTAATAGCAAGACAACAACCATCTTAAAGTGTAGCATAACAGCTAAACAACTATGCTTTGCAGCAGAAAAATAGCTACAGATGTGGTGACAAAAATGTTCACCGTTGCAGCAGCAGCTTGTGCAGTAAAAATTTGTTTCTAGTGTAGCATTTGTTTTTCAGGGAGTTACAAAAATAGCAACTCCTTAGATGACACATTACAACAACAAATGGCAACAGTTTAAGGTGCAACAATTATAGCAAATGACAGTAAAGCAGCAGTCAACCAGCAGTAATAAGTAACACCAGAAATAACCATAGAACTTGACAAGCTAGATACTAACTGGAATAATCTAAGCAACATTAGTAGATTAATCAGATACCCCAACATAGCCATAGATAACAGAATCCAATTTAAGTCAGTTTTATCTAATTAAACAAGATCTCAAACTATCATGTTAACACTAATTCAGGCATAAACAGTCTGCATATCAATTAACACAGATTCATTTATTAAATTCATGTTGAATCAATTGCAAGAACTTATCAAGACAACCTCATTCCACCACATTCAGATCTCAGTTTAAACTTAAACTGTCCCTATATGATCTTTTGAAGCACCATCAATTTTCATATTCAGGTTCCATATATATTTAAGTACTTCACAACCCATAAGTTCCTCTTAAATTCATGTTAAGGCTGCTTTTATATCATATTTAATCTCAACTCTTTCATATGCATACCATTTAACCAAATGCACAACCAAACAGACTTATGAAGCCTATCCAGCAGACCTCTCAAATCAACACAGAGATCACATGTGTCAGGCTAACAAAACAGAAAAGGAAAACTACATTATATTTCTTGCAGGTTTGCACACAGAGATGTACAAAGGACTGACTCAAATTAACTTAACACCTCAACAAGATATTAAAATAGAACAGGACAATGCAACACAACAATGTCAGGGTAATTTCATACTCAACCTGCTTATACAAAATGAATTATATAGAGGATAACACATACATATATTCTTAAGCATCACAACACCCTATAAATAGCATATAGGATCAACTTTGGACCTTACCCAATGTACATGGTTATAATTAAGATATTCCAGTAACTTGGTAAACATTTAGAAATCAATACACTTACCATATTATACACTTACTATCAAACAGAGGTAAAATACCAATTTCGTGAAGGCCTAGTGATTTCTTAGGTCATATACACATATTCATTTCATATGGACATAAGACACACCAAGGAATAATCACAACTAATATACTGCATATCATTTTTTTATCATACGAAAACATATTCATATCTTCATAACATTAAGCAGTACAACAATCTTATCATTCAATATACATAGTTCATTTATTTCTCGATTACTCTAATATGTAATCATGTATCAAATACCGAATCACATGAATCAAGTCATCAACAGGCTTAAAATAGTTTTAAGAAAAAACATTTTGTTAATATTCATAACTCACACTTATCATATATACCACATACTTTCACCAAAATCAAACATAAGATATCATATTCAAGAAGGCCTTGGATATCTAAGGTCTCAACGACTATTTAACATTCTAAGGTTCTCAAATATTCTGCATTCCAAGCTTACATTACCTCCCCTCCGTATACGAGTGAGATAACTTCTCATAACCTCGAATTCGTATTGCTTTTCTGGCGTATCATTCGTCAAGTAAAGTCACCCATTTACTGAACACGAATATGATTTAACTGAAGTCTTTTTGGTAGTCGACACTTATCGAAACTGTAACAGGCACGAGTTAAACTCGAATTCTTAAAACTCAGCTCTACTGCTCGATTTACAAGATGAAAGAATGGAAACCATCCCTAAATGCCAGGCAGCCTCCTGCGTATAAGTATGGTGCACAATATACTCATACACAAGACTCTACTAGACACGGGTTGTAGACTCCATAGGACAGACATGCTCTGATACTAAGTTTGTCACGATCCAAATCGGAGGACCGCGACGGGCGCCCGAATCTCATCCGTCGGGTACCCCAAATCACACCATCACTGTATAATCACAATAAGCATGGACTAAGCCGAAAAGAATTATGAAAGCTCTTGACCAGAAAACTTATACATATATACATGTCCAAGTTAAGGCAGATAAGGCCATACAAAATCACTATCCACAGGACATATGTCTACAAGACTCTAAAGAGTATACGACATCAAAATATCATACCAAGACTAGACTGCAACTTTGGAACAAATAGAGTGCTCTGACATCAGCTGAACCAGCAACCTACCAGCGTGAACCATCACTTTCCTTAACTGTACCTGCGGGCATGAACGCAGCCCCCCGAGGAAAGGGGGGTCAGTACGAAATAATGTATTGAGTATGTAAAACATGAAGTACTGTAAAAAAGATCATAACTGGCCAAATGATATCATGAGACAAATATAATAATCAAATTACCATTTCAACTGTGTCATATACGAATGAGAGTCAACTGTGCCTTATACAGTGAGAATCATGTATGTTCATATAAAATCATCACATATACATAAACTGTCCGGCCCTCTGGTGAGGGACGCGGTGAAATGTACTATCTTGGGTATCTGTACCCGCATCATATGTACATAAAATGTCCGGCCCTCCAGGGAAGGACACGTGTTTATCTTGGGAGACAAGTTGTCAATAGCCATTAAAGGATTCATACGTGGCAATATTGTCTTAAAGGTAGAGTGAATATCACTCGACTCAGCAGCACCCTTGTAACACGTCCAGATTTAGTTTCTCTTGATTTCAGGTTATAAAAATCAAGAGGTTTGCTGCAGTTCCAACGAAGATCTCAAGATCTAAGACTCCAAGACAGATTTAAGACACAAGATCAAGATCATAACACTTGTTGTTATCACAACACTTGTTGTTATCACAACACATGTTAGACTTCAAGTCTGTTGTATTGTAATTGTTTATTTTTTTTAAGCACTAATAGTTGTTGTAAATTATTCTCGTACATCCATTGTGTAACTCACAACAATAAGATGTTGATCTGGATAACTAAATGAAAATGGGTGTATGAGCAAAGAAACAGTTTTTTATATTAATGAATAGTGATAACTGGCCATAAATGGAGCAATAACAATGAAGTTCGCCGGGAAATCAGACCATCGCCGGAAAATTACTAAGAAGCAATCTTAACATCATTAAAAATATAGCATATTTAAATTAATTTTTATGTATATATAATAAATATTAAATTCTCTTGATTTTTTATTTATTTACTCCTTTATATTTTTTAAACCCCTTATTGAAAATTCTGACTCTATCATTGCTTGCATATACATACTGTTTTTAGTTTAGATGAATTGAATTGTTATCATGAATTAAATTTTATGATTACATTTTTTTTTATCTATATGTCATCTTTTTTTAATAAATCAGATAGTTCAATAACTGAATCAAATATAAAATATTCATTTGTATCTTTATATACTTTAATTTATGTCTCAAATATAATTTTGTTGTTTAAGTTAATATTTCTTGAATAATTTTTAATTATTTTTTTATTTAAATTATATATTTATTATGTTTAAATATAAATTAAAATATTATATATATTTAGATGATGAAAAATAATCAGTCATAATCATTCAATATTCAGATCTACATATAACATCTTAATATTCTAGATTATTCCAGAAGCAAGAGTGTTATTTTTCTTGGTGCCACTTAAGGAATTGTTTAAGGTGTCTGAGCTGGTTGAGATGAGACGCATTGATGGATTTGGGTTGGATACGGAAGTGGTGTTTAGGAAGAAGAAGAAGAAAAGGAAAGCAATTCAATTATTGTTATCTTATCTTCATTAGGTTTTTGTTAAATTATTTTATTTATCTCTAAATTACTTATAGTTTATTTGATTGGTGAAGAAGAGACCATGTAAACGATAGAAATAGAGAATACTCCGTTCCATTTTAGGTGGAACTCTTCCCTTTTTTAAAGGGTTGTTTAACTACGCTTATAAGTAATTTTCAGCTTATGTACGTGTTTAGTAGATAAGTTAGCTTTTTGCATTTGAAAGATGATTTAATAAAAAAAAAAGGCAGTCCGATGCATTAAGTTCCCGCTATTCGCGAGGTCCAGGGAAGGGCCGGATCACAAGGGTCTATTGTACGCAATTTTATCTTGCATTTCTGTAAGAGACTGTTTCAACGACTTGAACATGTGATCTTCATGTCACGTAACAACAACTTTACGAGTTCTTTTTATTTAACCTTTTTAACATTGACTTCTTTGGATTCACTTAGATATAAAAGCTCACCATTTTACTAGGAGAGAAAAGTAGGGATGAGCGAGTTCGGGTACTCTACCATTTTGAACTATCCGGATCCTACCCTGTAAAATACCAATTTCTGAATTTAATATCTGAAATCTACTCGTATCAATCATTACCCAGAACCTACCCGGACCCTGCGATTCCGGGTAGGTTCCCGGGTAACTCTGTAACGGAAAGCACATTTCAACTTACAGTATGCATCCAAAGCAATCAGAATATTTAGGCACCATAATTAGAACTTATGACCACTCAAACGTTATATGAAAAGAGAAACAACATATTTCCATATAATTAGCTTGAGAGGAGAAGCAATCTTCCGCTTATCTAATGTACAAGAATTTACTGCTTTCTTAATCCATCATCAGTTCTTCACAGTGGGTTTATAGGGTTCGGGTATCGGTTTTGGGTCCGGATACTCGATCTCTATTTTTGGAATCGAAACTGGACCCGACATCTATCGGTTCTTAATTATTATCTGAAACCTACCCGTTATTCTAATATATCTACCCGAAACCTATTCGTTAGTATTGGTTTCGGTCGGGTATCTGGTACCCTGTACCCTTACTCACCCTAGAGAAAAGTATGACATGACGCATATAATTCTCATTCTCTCTCTCCTTTACTTGAGTTTGGCTCCTCATTGTTACATTTTCTATTACTATCTTCAAGTACGCATTTGAATGAATTCTATTTGTGCTACCTAATTTTTAAAGGCCTAGACTTATTAACTTAGCAAGTATATTAACCATACAAAAAGTTATAATAAAACTTGAAAATGGTACATTCTTGAATGAAACCAATAGTTGTAAAGAAGACGAGGATGATACAATTTGCTTGACTTTTTTAATATGTGGAGGAGACATGGATGTTCAACCAAATAACGAACTCTTTTTGTGTGAGTAGTAGAAAAAGTTAAATTAGTTAAGTCACTGATAGAGAATGAATAAAGTTCAAAAGGGACTACTACAACAATATATATGTGAATACAGTTTGGGATTCCATAGGGATAATGCCACCAAAACATTTTTCCCAAAAAAATAAGGCAGGGCCACTTAGCTTCTCACGGATACACACAATACAACAAATACAAAGTGGCCATGCAAGAATTAATGCAGAAGAAGAGAATACGACCGCAAGGCCACACGAGTTCGATCCTCGATAAACCTTCGGTTGGCGCACACATGGCCACAAGTGTGGTTTACATACCGACGTGGTTGTTTGCTATCACAACCGGGGAGTTTACTCTGCAAGACTCGAAAGAAGAATGCGGTGCGGCCTTCACAACAAAAACAAATACAAAGTGAATCAGTCATATGAATTGAATCAACTTCCATCCGAAAAGCCATCAGTACAACAACATACTAGTATAAATCAACAAATGAGGTCTGAAAATGATAGAATATACACATACTTTATTTCTGTCTTGCGAAGGTAGATAAGTTATTTATGCAAAATCTCGACTCAAGTAACGCGTATCAAAGCAAATTTAAAAGGAGAAAACAAAAGTAACGAAGACAATAGCAAATAATAGGTGAAGCATTATAAAGCATGCCGAGAAAAGGAACAATAACCACAACAAAATAAACGATAATCGAAGCACAACAAATAATAGGTAGTAGCCGAAATTGAGGTACTGAGTATAGTGCAAATACTATTGATATGCAATGAGAAACCTATCTGGCAGAACAGCGAAAAGGCATCAATAATTGGATTTAAATTTTATAAATTACCAGTATAAAGATTCTTTTCATTACTAATGTAATTTTTTTTTATTATAATAGATTGGTTATATTGTTATCTGATTACTAAATTAGTACTTTTAGTAAAAATTTACTGGTTATTAACTTATAAATACTTAATGGTGTAAAAACTTTAATACCATCAATACATAAAATGTTGGCTGAAGATCGAGTTTGCAGCCTTCACGTTGCAAGTTCGATCCCCTCCGGATACGTTCTTCGGGGCATATGTCTCGTATTAAAGCGTGGTAGCTTAACCGCACGGGCATGTTGCAGTGTGGGATGATCCTCCCCTCCTCATGTGAGGGGGTCAGCCTTGTAGCATTGGTCCGTTGGTGGCGATCAGACATCGAACGCGTGCACATCTCGCGATTTACCGGCGATGCCGCTAGGGCGGGTTCCATCGCCTCCGTGAGCCTAGTAAAGATTTGCAGTGCAATGATATGCAGATACGCCATCCCGGCACGGATTATCAAAAAAAAAAAATGATCTGTTATACTATATTGTGGCGATCTTTTTGAATGTGATAGTTGAGAATATTAATTCTCCAGTCAGCCAATTTTTCCCGTCATGTTCTGGCTTTAACATCTGGCTGCTTTCACATTTAAGCGAAATATAGAAGAAAATACTTTTTCGGTTCTAGTACAAGTCAAGTTTAAATTTGCAAAACAATAATTCAGTGATAGAAGTGTGCAATTGGAACTTGGATTCATGCACTTCCTTTGTAAAAGTTTAATGCAACAAGAAATGTCCATAGGGGTGGCTAGCTCTATGCAAGTGTCAGCTTCTGACTTTTGCTTTAGAAGAAGGACTACGTAAATCACAACAGAACCTAAAATGGGTAACCACTACGATTCAATGCTTTTGGTTTTGCTCTACTTTTTTTTTGCTTGATCCTATCTGATTCCACCCAAAGAAACAACAATAACATACCCAATGTGATCCCACGAGGAGAGTTCAGAGAGGTGATGTGTATGCAGACTTTATCCTTGTCTTGATGGAGTAGAAATGTTGTTTCTGATAAACTCTCTGCTCAAGAAACGTTTACAAAATAAGTTGAAAAAATAAAAGAATAAAAAAGTTATATGATGAAAATACAAAGAAAAGAAAATTATTGACAGCGGAATATTAAAGATAACCAAAGTAAAAAAAAAAACATACATGTCATCTGAGAACATAAAGTTTTCCAAACATAATCATGTAATATTTAGGGGAGGAGCTACAATATTAGGTACGAGTTTGGATGAATTCAATAATTTTTGCTTGGACTTTATATTTGTGTGAAAAATCATTAAATATATATAAATATTTAATTGTGATCCCAGCAACTAAAACAAGCTATACATTCAATCGCAAAAAGTTTCTAATTTATGTACAGTAAAGAAAACAATTGGAAGAAAGCTTTACTCAATAGGGCAAATTCTTAAGAAGCATTGTTCTTAATCCATGGTATGATGATTTGCAAACTCCACAAGCACAAATAGGGTTGTGCAGGGATCGGATTGGATCCGATTTGAGAATTATCGGTTTTATAATTTGGTTTTTGAATTTCGCAAAATGTCATTCGATAGAGAATATATTCAATATATATTCCCAATATATTCTGTAATTAATATTTAGTGTAATTAATGTAAAATAGAGATCCTAATTCTATTAGGACTATAATTGTATACTCTATATATATTACATTAATAAGAAAACTCCATCAATGAGATTTACACTATTCAACATAATCAAATTGAAATAAGCTCGGATTAAATCAAAGTTTTAAGTTTGGTTCGGATTAACTGGTTTGAATAATTCGGATCGATCAACCGGTTTGAATAATTCGGATAAGTTTTGGCCTATAAGTTGGGTTGCTTCTTCTTAGAAAAATGAAAAACATGGTATATGCATTAAAAATGATAGAACACATTCTTAACATCTTACCTACCCGTACGATCCAAAATAGGACATCCACCGAAATTCTCTTCCATCGGATCCCTTCCTATGATCACCTTCGAATTTTTGATTATCTTTGTTATCCAAATCTTGCCTTCACTGTCCCTCACAAATTAGCACATCGCTCCATTCCTTGCGTCTTTCTAGGTTTTCCGTCGAACCATATGTGGTACTTGTGCTATGAGTTATCCACAGACAAAATCCTAGTCTCACGCCATGTCATGTTTGATGAATACGTTTTTCTGTTTGCCAACATCTAAAAATTTCGAGTCACTAATTACGATTTCCTTGATGACTCGAACACCTCCCATCTACTTCAAAGTGCACTATATTGGCCAAATACTGACCCGTCACCCACTGCCCAATTACGGACCCCACTGCCATGACACTCATCCCGTCGCCCCCACACGCTGCACTCGGTCTGACCCGCCCTGCCCCGTTGCCCATTACCGCAACTGCTCAGCCCAATACACCCGATTCCCACACTGTCTATCCCAGTTACAACACTACCCAACCCAATACCTCACGACTCAGTCCCACCGTCCAACCTAGTGACGAAACATCCCAGCCCAATACCTCATGGTCCAGTTCTATCACTAACCAGCTCAACCCGCAGTCCCCACTTATCACCCCCTATACCTGATCCATTCCCCAACCCACCGTATAGAAACCCATGTACAACACAATATTTTCAAACTAAAGGTACACTTTAATTTGTCCACTCAAACCATCGCTCCTCTACTTAAAAACCCAATCTTAGCCAAACTTGACCCGAATTGGAATGTGGCCATGCATTGGGAGTTTTGAATGTGCTTACTTCACAACGCACTTGGGATCTTTTTCTGTGACTTGATGGGGTGAATGTAATCCATTGTATGTGGCTATTTCAGTTCGAAGATAATGGTCCCCTTGAACGTCACAAGGCCATACTTGTGGCAAATGGCACAGGGCAACAAGAGGGTGTTGATTATGGTGAGACTTGCAGTCTAAGTTAAGCCAGCTACCATCCACACGATTTTAATCATCACTCTGGGGAAGAATTGACATATTTACCAGCTTGATGTAAGAATGTTTTCTTACATTGAGATTTTAAAGAAACTGTTTATATGCATCAACCATCAGGATTTGTGCATTCGGAGGCTCCTCAGCATGTTTGTCGTCTTCGTAAGTCATTTTATGGGTTGAAACAAGCCTCCAAGGCTTGGTATGAGCGATTTGCCACTTACATAATACATATCGGCTTCGTGTGCAGCAAGAGTAATTATTTATTGTTCATTATTCATCGACGTACTAACACAACTTACCTTCTGTTATATGTGGATGATATTGTTCTAACAGTTTCTTCAGATGGCATGATGTATAAGATCATTGCTCTATTCAAGCCCGAATTTACTATGACTGACTTGGGTAAGTTGAGTTGTTTTTTTGGGATATTAGTGACCAGATCCGCACATTCTATATTTTTGTGTCGGCGTAAGTATGTAGACGAGATCGTCTATAGGGCTAAAATGGTAAATTACAAGATCATGTTCACTCCTGTCAACTCCAAGTCCAAACTCAGTGTGGATGACGGGGATACAGTCAGAGATCCCTCTCTTTATAGGAGTCTCTTATGTGCTCTTCAGTATCTCACATTCACTCGGCTAGATATTGCATATACGGTTCAGAGGTATGCTTGTGTTACACCTCGTGAGTTTAAGGCAATAATTAGAGAACGTCATTAAGGAAATAAGATTCGGATATTGCATACAAAGTGTACTTATATATGTTAATAAAGAAATTAGTATACAAAAGGATGTGATACCGGAAAAATGTTGATTACAACGTGTGTGACGTTGGAAATTAGTAATGATAGTTGTGTATTTCCCGTTATGGACTAGTGTCGTATTATAAGAATTATGACATTGAGAATACGATGTCTTATGAAATTTTCGGGATTTAAAAGAAGTGGGATTTAAGATTGATTAATTGTGAGAACTTGGACCAAGTTGCAATTAAAAATTTTCAACACTTATTAAAGTTAGCATGCTCACATATCTCTATATTCCACTAATTCCCTTCCCCTCCCTTGTTCGAAAAACCCCTCTCCCCCATCTCTCCCCCACAGATTTTTTCCCCACTCCATAGCCAACATTGAAGCTTTTTAATTCTTCTTCCTAGATTAAGGTCCTCTACAAATTCTAAGCCAAGATAAGCACCAAAACAGTGAGCAATTTTCGGCACTGCTGGACCGAAATTTAGCCCAAGAATTTCTAGTTTTTAGATGAGAAATTTGGAAGAAAAATATGTAAGGATGATGGATTAAACCTATAGAATACATGCATGTCATTTGAAGTTGAAAAAATGGTGAAAATGGTACAAAAACCATTGGAGCAGTGGCCGAGAGTTTAGGGACCGTTTTGGCGAAAATTTAGGTAAGAATTCTTCTTCTTATGGTGTAATTGGAATTGCATGTTGTTGTAGTTTAAGAAATGAACTTGTATTAGGAGGAACTTGGAATTTAGACAATGCATGTGACGATTTGTGGGTAAAAACCGAGACAATGCATGTGACGAATTTAGACAATGCATTGGATTTGAGTATTATTGTTGTTATCCTTGTCACTAATTTCATGTTAAAAATTGAAGGAAAACCTTGATGCTTAAGTTATAATTGGTTATATGAAGTGTTGAAACATGAATTGGATTTTAAGGAGTTAAGAAAAGAACTTTGGAAATTAAGCCTTGTTGGCCGAGACTTGTATGGCATTTTTGGACATGTTGTGTTGTGTTTTAGGGGCAGTTTTGGTGGTGTTATAATGCTGGAAAAATTAGTTACAATTATGCATGTTCAATGTTGTAATTGTGGATATATGTCTTAAGGAATTAAGGTGTAGAAAGATATTATTTTGCATTCTTGAAACTCTCGATTTTTGTTAGTACATGAACTGTTTTGGGGGCTGATTTGATATGGATTAAGATGATGGATTAACATGAGAAATAGGTGTATAAATCACCTTGGTTGTTGTCTTTCATGAACATAAAGGAAAGGAATGTATTATGATGGAGTATTTTGGGTTGTTTGGTTATATCTTTTAGTTGTGACTTGTAATTGGTATTGTTGACATTACTTATGAGTTGTGGATATGTATATAAATAGGGAAAGTGCTGCCCAAATTTTTATAGAAAAGAAAGTCGTCATTCGATATAAAGTATGCTAGTAATCATAGAATTGACGGACGTATTACCATTATTATAGGTTGAAGTACTAGACGAGACGTATTCTAATATTGAGTTGGTTAGTTCGACTAAAAGGTATGTGAAACTATCATTTCTTCTTTTGGCATGATTTATATAAAATGAGTGTACGGCGGACGTACATAATTCTATTGAATCCTAATTCTTAAGGAAACATGATATGATAGTGCCTTGATTTTATAAGTACAAGTTCATTCTATTTATTCCATTGAGAGTCAAGTGATGATTTAATATGTATAAAGTTACTCATGATATTCTATTCGTTCTGCTGTGATTATATCATTTCACCGCTTCCCGGGCCGGGCAGTTTCATGCAAAGTACCTTATATGACCTTACCGCGTCCCAGAATGGGCCGGCAGTATATGATTTCACCGCGTCTTTCAATAGAGGGCCAGTGATCGGTGTATTTTATATACACTTTTTGAGTCATTTTTAGTTAGTCTTTTATCCATTTTTGTACAAATATGTGTCGTCTTAGGATAGATTTTCTTTCTTTTGAGTCATATTGGTTAAAGTGGCTCATTATGAAAAGGAGCAAAAAGAGGGCAAAACGGAGGTTCCAGAGCTCAAATGCGAGAAAGTGGCGAACCAGCACGTAACAAAGCGCCGCCCACCAGAGGCGAGCGCACGGCGCCTAATTTCAGAGGATCGCAGAACTCCGGCCAGCGCGCCAGCAGGTGCCGCACAAGCGGGAAAAATCAGCAAATAGAAAGACAATGGGCCAGGCCTGAAGGAAAACTCGCACCACGTTTTGAGACTATAAAAGATAACCCTAGTCGCTTTTAAGGGTTCCTTTCTTGCCAATTCACATCACTTTGGAGTTCAAGATCGAGACCTTTCTTTAGTAATTTCTTGTTCTTCTTTTACTTTATTTTCAGTTTATGTTGGATATTGAATTAGTTCTTGTCATGTCTATGGCTATGAACTAATTCTAATATAGGGCTTTCCATGTCAATTCACTTGAACCTTATATTTATGAATTAATGCATGTTTATGGTTTTTCTTCTTATTGTTGAGATTTATTCAATATATGTTTTGATTGCTTGGTAATTACCTGATCATTAATTATCATAATTCTTATGATTTCTAACCGAAATCCGAAAGGGGAGGTTGTGAATATGCTGTAGTTGGATAGACATAGGTTGAATCGTGGATGAAAATACTCCGATTACTTGTGTAGCATTAATAAGGTTTTTGTTCTTAATCCTCCTCTAGAGTCAACCTTATCACCGAAAGGTAGTAAGGTGTTGTACTGGGGTTGAGTGTTTATATAACCTTAACAGGAGTATAAAACGGATTAGTAAACCTGCTATCTCAAATAGAAGAAGAACCATAGTCAATTGCATTAATAAGTAAGTTAAGCGGATAGTTGAGGAGATTTGGAAGCCCTATTTCCACATTACTGAAGTAAAACAACATAGTTTAATTAGTTTTCATAATTAGAATCATAAACAACATATCAATTTTCGGTCACCAAATAGATAACAAAGAATAGAATTTGGTACTTGAACACTAATCCCTGAGGACAATAACTCGGTCTTCTAAGACTATATTACTTGACTCGACACGTGCACTTGCGTTTAAGTGTGTGCATAAATCGCGCATCAAGTTTTTGGCGCCGTTGCCGGGGATTGGCGTAGTTCAATATCAATTTTATCTATTCTTAATTTCTAATTTGGTTTTTATTTTTGTTTTTTTATTTTTATTTTTTTTATTTTTGTGAAAACCAGTTGCCGTGATCCATTTGTTTATTTTGATCTGTTTCAGGAACCCAGTTTATGCGAAGGAGAAGAGGAGCAGACACTCTTGTTCCCTTCAACCCAGAAATTGAGAAAACTTGTAAACAGAACAGAAGGAACCAACGAATTTCAGCCTTAATTGAGATGGGAGGCGTACAAAACAACAACGAGATGAATGAGGGGTTAGGAGATCATCAGCCTAACCAAAGAATGCCTCGAAGAGTGCCAATGGATGTTGAGGAGAGAGTTCAGGTCCAAGCGGAGAGAAGCTTGGGAGATTATGTGTTACCGAGGGTAAATGGAGCACAAACTTGCATTAGGCTCCCAGCAATAGGAGCAAATAATTTTGAGATAAAACCTGCAATATTAAGTATGGTGCAGAATACGGTTCAGTTTGGAGGATTGCCGTCGGAGGATCCTCACATGCATATAGCTAATTTCTTGGAGTTGTGTGCAACATTCAGATACAATGGCGTTACTGATGACGCCGTCAGATTGAAGCTTTTTCCCTTCTCACTCAGGGATAGAGCGAAAGTGTGGTTGAATTCTTTGCCAGCAGATTCGATATTTACATGGCAAGAGTTGACACAGAAATTTTTAGCAAAGTTCTTCCCACTACAAGCAAAAGGCGAGAGGAGTTGAATAATTTCTATCAAGCCGATGGAGAATCATTATATGAAGCTTGGGAGAGATTCAAGGACTTGCAAAGGAAGTGTCCACACCACATCATTGAGTTGTGGAATTTGGTCCACATTTTCTATAACGGGTCGAATGGAACGACTGCAACAATCATCGATGCAACGCAGTGGAACCTTTATGAGAAAAACAACCCATGGCTCATGACTTATTGGAAGACATGGCCACCAATAATCATGTCACGGAGGATAGACAAGTGAGTGGCGTAAGAACGAGGAGTTCATGAGATTGACGCCATCACTGCACTAAATGCCCAAGTGGCTCTTTTGACCAAGCAGCTGCAACAAAATACAGTGTCTGTAAATGCAGTGCAAATGACAATGAGTTGTGAAATGTGTGGTGGTCCACATACCTTCGACAGATGCCCATCAGCTGATCCTAACAATATTTCGATCGAGCAAGCAGAGTGCCAAGCAGTAGGAACTATCAGAGGCCCCAGAACAACCCATACTCAAACACCTACAATCCAGGGTGGAGGAATCACCCAAATTTTTCATGGAGAGGTGAGCAAGGGCAGCAAAATCAGTTTAGAGGCCAGTACCAAAATCAGTAGCCATTCACTCAGGCCTCATCTTCACAACAATTCAGCGCCCCTGTCCAACAAGAAAAGCCAGACGAGCTGAGAGCAGCTTTGTTGACACTCACCAACTCCTGCACTCCGGGCCATGGCAGACTAGATCCTCTCAGAACTTGGAAACACAGGTGGGGCAACTAGCAAAGCTAGCGAACAACAGGCCACAGGGTACACTGCCGAGCAACACAGAGATGAACCCTAGAGAACAATTGCAAAGGCAATAAGAAGTGGCGACGATTAATACACTGCACCTCAGCCTGTGGTTGAACAGAGGGTAGAAACAGAGAGAGAAAGGGTTGTTGAAGATCGCCCAATATTAGAGAAAGCTCCAGAAAAGGAGTACACTGAGAAGATTCCTTTCCCACAAAGATTGCAAAGGAGAGCAGTTGATAAGCAATTCTCCAAGTTTTTGGAAACATTCAGAAAGTTACATATCAACATACCCTTCATCGAGGCGTTGGAGCAAATGCCTTATTATTTCAAATTTATGAAGGAAATTTTGGGAACGAAGAAGAAATTGGGAGAATACGAGATGGTGGCACTGACTGAGGAGTGCAATGCCATCCTGCAGAAGAAATTGCCCCCTAAACTCAAGGACCCCGGGAGCTTTACATTGCCTTGCATTAACAGGTAACATACGCACAGGCCCTTTGTGATTTGGGGGCGAGTATAAATTTGATGCCCTTATCTGTTTTTAAACGGTTGGAGTTAGGTGAGGCAAAACCAACCACAGTGAGCTTGCAATTAGCGGACAGAACGGTGGTGCACCCCAGGGGGGAGATTGAGGATGTTCTCGTTAAAGTAGGAATTTTTTTTTTCCCTGCGGATTTTCTCATTCTTGATATGAAGGAGGATGAGGAGATTCCCATCATATTGGGGAGACCGTTCTTGGCAACAGGAAGAGCCCTGATTGATGTAGAGAAGGGAGAGCTGACACTGAGGGTAGAAAGTGAAGAAATGGTGTTCAAACACGTTATTGAGCCCACGGTCATGAGCAGGTGCTTTGCAATCAGCACTGTCAGAACTTCTTGTGAGCCAGTGCAAGCCACAATAAGAGAGATAAGCCCACCAGAGTAGGTATGTGATACTAAACCTCCGCCAAAGCAGGTATGTGATACTGAACCTTCTCTTGAAAATAATTATAAGAAGAAAAACAGAAGAAGAAAAAGGAGAATGTTAAAAAAATGGATTGGTTGTGGGGTTAATCTACCCCACACCTCTTGATTTAAAGAAGTTGTGTCCGGCTAAAAGACGTTAAAGACAGCGCTACTTGGGAGGCAACCCAAAGTATTTTAAATTGTTTACTTTAATGCAGTTAATTTTTACTTAGAATAGTCTCACGGAGGTATTGTTATGTGTTGTGATGACAGGTGCAAGGGAAAGCACTTGGAGGGCGAAAACTGAAGATAAGCCAAGGATTTCCAGAAAATCGGCAGAGGCCGAAAAAGATCGAAAGGCGCAGAAAGTCGGCCACGACGCCAAAAATCCAGAAATTTTTTGAAGTCTAGCGCCATGGCGCCAGAGCAGGCCGCGCAGAAGTCCGTAAGAGCGCAGATTTAGCCGCGCTGGGCTGGGCCACGACGCCACGGCGTAAAAATCTGAATCTTTGAAAGACGCCCTAGTCCGACGGTCCTTCCTCCAAATCAAAAATCCCGAGCCCTTCCCCTCTCACAAGATTCAGTGCACTATCCACCGAAACCGCCACTACTTTAAACCAAGTCTGTAAGTCGTCCTGTTTATTTTGTTTTTCTTTGAGTCTTGCACACATTGGGGACAATGTGTGATTTAAGTTTGGGGGGGTGTCTTAGTGTTTTTGACATTGTTGAGTCTTTTTGAATTGTTTTGTGTATTTTTGAGTCATAATTTTTTTTTTGTCATAATTTTCTGTCAAAGATCATGCATGTTGTAGTTACTAGAAACACCTAGTGAAGTAAGGCTGAATAATGTAATGGAATTAGTAGCAACTATCTAAACACTTAGGTTAGATATGCCAAAAACTCATGAAATCTGTCTATTTGGGGTTTCTGCTTGAATTGTGCATTGTTAAATGAGTAAAACCTATGTGTATGATTGCTTTCTATTTGAGGCGAAATAGTTAGGATATGCATGTTAGGGGAGATGACTCAGGCATTTCTTTGTTAGCCAATTCTTACCGCTTTTTCCTATCCCTGACATTAAAAATATCCCTAGTCAGCCCAGTTGAGCCTAAATATTAAACTTTTTCTTTGACACCCTATATTTCCACACTTGTGCCATAAGTAAAAATGTGAAATGGTTGGAATAGAAAGTGTTAAAAAAAAGAGACAAAAAGAGTGAACAAGTTTGATGCACCCCAATAAAAAAGTAATAAGAAATAGGCAAAAGCCTAAGTTTGGGGGTGCTTGTTAGTCAGAATACACTTCACTCTCTCAAAACAAAAGAGGGGAAAGATAGATATGAAGTGAAGAATGGAAATCATAAGAAAAGGGAAGAACTGAAAAGCAAAAGAGCTTATGGTACATAAAATGAGCCTAAATGCCTATTTTTACCTACCCATGCCTAAGCCTACATTACAACCCTGAAAAGTCCTGAAGATATCTTATATGCATATCCATGATTAGTGGAGAATAGCAAGTAAAAATGTCATAGGATTTTGAAATTGACATGCATAATTCAGTATTCTTACTTCCATTAAGCATGATTAAAATGAGTTTGCGAAATATTTAGCTTAATATGTTTAGAATGCTAAAAATTCATGCTATATGTTCCTGCATATTATTCTGCTAACCTTCATGTTTTTCTAAGTAACACCAATGCAGCAAAGTGATCAATGTCGTTGAGTCTTCAATTTTTCTTTCTCTGTGTGTCTTTATTTCTTTCTTTTTGATCTTTGCTCGAGGGCGAGCAAAGGTTAAGTTTGGGGGTATTTGATCGGTGTATTTTATATACACTTTTTGAGTCATTTTTAGTTAGTCTTTTATCCATTTTCGTACAAATACGTGTCGTCTTAGGATAGATTTTCTTTCTTTTGAGTCATATTGGTTAAAGTGGCTCATTGGCGGAAAAAGGAGCAAAAAGAGGGCAAAAACGGAGGTTCCAGAGCTCGAAATGCGAGAAAGTGGCGAGCAGCGAAAACAAAAGCGCCTCGGCCAATAGGGCGAGCGCCACGCGCCTAATTTCCAGGATCGCAGAACTTTCGCCACACGCGCCGCTTGGGTCGCGGCGCCGAAGCGGGAAAAATCAGAAAATAGAAAGACAATGGGCCAGGCCTGAAGGAAAAACCATGCACCACGTTTTGAGACTATAAAAAGAGAACCCTAGGGCAGTTTTAAGGGTTCCCTTTCTTGCCAATTCACATCACTTCTTGGAGTTCAAGATTGGAGACCTTTCTTTAGTAATTTCTTGTTCTTCTTTTACTTTATTTTCAGTTTATGTTGGATATTGAATTAGTTCTTGTCATGTCTATGGCTAGGAACTAATTCTAATATAGGGCTTTCCATGTCAATTCACTTGAACCTTATATTTATGAATTAATGCATGTTTGTGGTTTTTCTTCTTATTGTTGAGATTTATTCAATATATGTTTTGATTGCTTGGTAATTACCTAATCATTAATTATCATAATTCTTATGATTTCTAACCGAAATCCGAAAGGGGAAGTTGTGAATATGCTGTAGTTGGATAGACATAGGTTGAATCGTGGATGAAAATACCCCGATTACTTGTGTAGCATTAATAAGATTTTTGTTCTTAATCCTCCTCTAGAGTCAACCTTATCACCGAAAGGTAGAAAGGTGTTGTACTGGGGTTGAGTGTTTATATAACCTTAACAGGAGTATAAAACGGATTAGTAAACCTGCTATCTCAAATAGAAGAAGAACCATAGTCAATTGCATTAAGAAGTAAGTTAAGCGGATAGTTGAGGAGATTTGAAAGCCCTATTTCCACATTACTGAAGTAAAACAACATAGTTTAATTAGTTTTCATAATTAGAATCATAAACAACATATCAATTTTCGGTCACCAAATAGATAACAAAGAATAGAATTTGGTACTTGAACACTAATCCCTGAGGACGATAACTCGGTCTTCTAAGACTATATTACTTGACTCGACACGTGCACTTGCGTTTAAGTGTGTGCATAAATCGCGCATCAGCCAGGCAGTGTATATATGACTCATTTTATATGGACAATTCTTGACTCTCATTTTTATAAGGCACAGTTGACTCTCATTTCATAAAGCACAATTGTATTGATATTTGGGTTATTATGTTTGTCTCATGACATCTCTTGACCAGTTATGATCTTATTTACAGTACTTCATGTTTTACATACTTAGTACATTATTTTGTACTGACCCCCTTTTCTCGGGGGGCTGCGTTTCATGCCCGCAGCAGTACTTTTCATTTGGTGATCCTCCACCAGGATTCTGTTCACTACTGGAGAGCTCCATTGATTTAGAGCTTAGTCATTTTGGTACATAACCTCATTTTTATTTACGCACATTTAGGGGCATGACGGGGCCATGTCCTGTCATATGTCATTATCGTACTCTTAGAGGTATGTAGACTATTGCGGGTGGTAGATGTGTTTGGGACTTGCGTGGATTATATATGTATTTTGGTCGACTGTACTGTTACGCTTCATGTTGGGATGTTCCCGTATAGATAGTGGCAGCCTTGTCGGCTTGCCTATTTGATATGATTTATAGATTATGACATTATCCTTGGTATTCGTGTGATTATGTGACAAGTGGGTATAAGGGTGCCCAGGTAGGGCATCGGGTCACGGCCCGTCGGGTCAGGTCATGACATTTAGTGGTATCAGAGCAGTTTGTCCTCGGAATTTGTACAGACCGTGTCTAGTAGAGTCTTGTGTATGGGTATGTTGTGCACCATACTTATACGGAAGAGGCTGTCGGACATTTATGATTGGTTTCTATTCTTTCATCTCATAGATCGTGCATTAGAGCTATGTTATTAGGATGATCCCTCTCTGACGTATTAATGTGTTTACAGCTATGCCTCCGAAGAAGGCGACAGCCGCCCAGAAGAGCAAATCAGTAGCAGGAGCTACTAGTCAGATCCGAAGAGTTACTAGGGCCCAGACCCAGTCTATGCCTGAGATTGTACCCCGGTCGACGAGTTCTGCAACATCGCCACCTCCAGAGGCTCCAGTTCAGGGGGCAACATCATCACTAGCTCCTGAGGCCCGATGCACGAGCCTCCAGCCTCTCGGGCGGCAAGGACGAGCCATGATAGATGTAGTACAACCGCCGACAGTTAATGGCAGGCACTCGCAGATCGTTACTGGGGTTGATGAGATCCGATTTGAGAGTTCGTGACTTTTTGAGTTGTAATCCTCCAGAGATTTTTGGGTCAAAGCCCGAGGATGACCCGCATGAGTTTATCCGACAGATGCAGCGTAAATTGAGGGTGATCAAGGCTTCGGAGACTGAGTCTGTTGAGTTGGCTTCATATCGGATGCGGGATGTAGCGGTTAATTGGTATGAGTCTTGGGAGTTATCCAGAGGCGAGGGTGCTCCTCCAGCTGTATGGGATGAGTTTACAGAGGCATTCCTTGGCCATTTTCTGCCTCTAGAGATGAGACGAGTCAGAGTCGATAGATTCTTACAGTTGAGGTAGGGTGGCAGGAGCGTTCGAGAGTATAGTCTCGAGTTTGATTCACTGCTAGATATGCGCCTACCATTATGGCTGATATGGCGGATAGAGTACATCGGTATGTGATGGGACTAGATCGCTATTTGATTGACGGTTGTATGGCGGTGGCTCTTCAGCCCGGTATGCATATTTCCCGAGTACATGCTTATGCACAGGGGGTAGAGGATCGATACAGAGGGCGTATAGAGATCACGATAGAGGCCAACATAAGACGGCTAGGTCAGTAGGGTATTCCGGTGAGTCTCGAGGCGGGCATCCTCAACAGCATGTCAGATATTCTTCCCAGCCAGCACAGAGTGCACCTCTACAGTCCGCAGGTAGACGATTTGACCGCATGGGGTATTCAGGAGCTGGTTAGAGCTTCAGGGCTTCAGGTTCATAGGTGAACAGAGGTTTTAGTCAATCGAGGCCACCTTTGCCTCAGTGTACTCGGTGTGGTAGGTCTCATTCTGGGATATACCGTTCTGGTACTGGTGCTTGTTTTTCTTGCAGTCGTCAAGGCCATATGATGAGAGATTGTCCTCATAGAGGTGGTCCGGGTGGTATGACTCAGCCTACGGGATCGGTTGTTGGTTCATCATCTTCTATAGCTATGTGCCCCGCAGGGCTGGGTGTTCACATGCCAGCAGGTCGTTGTAGAGGTCGTGGTGGAGTTTCCACTTCTAGCGGTCCCTCGCACCGCATTTATGCCTTGGATAGTAGGCAAGATCAGGAGGCGTCGCTAGATGTGGTTACAGGTATACTATCGATCTTTCTCCGGGACGTATATGCATTGATAGATCCATGTTCTACTTTATCGTATATTGTTACACCCCGTAGTTCAAGGACGTGTTTAAGAGAATGTATGTAAGGAACACAAGACTTGAAAAGGGTACGAAAGGAAGAATTGTTTTTCCGACGGAAAATCTTCCGAACGTCGGAAAGGAAAAATGTTCGTTGGAGAGAATTGGATTCTCAAAATGCATTAATTGAGGATTATGGAATGTATTATCATTATGGAAATTTATTTGTACGGATTTGGTCATGTGGGGCCCACCCGAGGAATTTTACGTTTTGTGGGGCCCACGAGGGTTACAGAATTTTATGGACGAATGGGAGGGCGACACGTGGAACCCCCCCCCCCACATTGGTCTTGGACGAAGTTGATGCAAGGGCAAAAGGGTCATTTGACCATTGTAAAGATGAGAAAGTCTTGCTAAGCTTGAGCTTGACATTGTTGACTAAGTCAAGAGCCACTTGGCTTGATCCCTTTCATCCAAATTTAACATGTGTTGTAATCTAGACCCTCCATTGTATTATATATACACAACTAGTGCAAGACTAGCTCTTTTAACACTTAGAAAAATTTAGAGACTTTGTGTATGTTCATAGAGCTCTCGGCAATGGTGTGTTTCCCACACAAAATTTTTATAGTTTTGATCCATTAGCCACAAGACTTTAACCCAAGGTCCCTAAGGGTATTGTAAGGATATCTCAATAGAAAGATTTCGGGAAAACAACGTTTTCACGTTAGTCGCAAGGCGAAAACCTAAGGCATTTTCATAGGTTTTGATTGGAAATTGAAGAGAAGTTGGTTGTGAGCTTCTAAAGGCTTCAAATAGCGGATTGGAGCGTAAAGGAAAGGAGCTAAGAATTGCTAAGGAGCGACTTTGAATCTTGGAAATTATAAGGGCTTGTAAAGGTATAATTCTTGTCGTTTTAGTAATTAAGATTACTTATTGTTGTAGCTATGTATATTAGCAAGTATGAGATTTATATTATGAAGTTGATAAGTGTATTGGCTATTAGAACTCTAATCCGAAAACTAGTATGTTTAGCCCTTGAGATTTCAATTCAATTGGATTATTAGTTTAAGTCGTCACATGTTATATAAAGAAGGAATTATAATTGTTAAGTTGTTTATGACTATATAACATGTTGACCTAAGAACTTGGATTGAAAAGTATTGGAAAGGTTGATAAGTTGTTGCACCTTTTGGCCGAAATTGGCATTTGTATTGTGGACTAGTTTAATGTCAATTGTGGGGCGGAATTTTACACGTATTGTAAGGCGTGTAATCCCCTTTGATTGGTTGTTGTATTGGGCCTTAAATGTGGCGTGTTTGGTTATTGAATTCGGCCTTGAAAAAGGTGGCAAAGTATGTAGAAACAAAGGAAGTGCTGTCCGATTTTCCGTAGAATTTAGTGACTTTGCACTTAGAATATTCTACGTTTGAAGCTAGAGGTTTAATGGACGTATTATGGCCATTATAGGTTGAAGTACTAAGAATAGCGTATTCTACTTGAAGGATGGAATAGCTATCAAGGTTGAAGTACTTCGGAGCATTTTGCTATTTGTCGATAATCGTCGCGAGGTATGTGAACCTCTTCCTTCTTTTGACATGATTCTATGTATTGAATATACATGTAGTACTATTTCATGATTCCTTCTACTCTTAGAAGTTAAGAGGTATGTATGTTGATTTACTCTACGTAAATGTTATGTCTAAGTTATCCTAAGTTCTTACCAAGTCTTACGGGGGATGTTGGTAAGAGTCGTTAGGAGGTATTCAGAGCTGTTGACTTGGCTAAGTTACGGCACAAATGAGAATAAGTATCGAACAAGCCACTGTAGCGTTAATAAAGGAAAATGTAATGACAATCAATTAAGTTAAAAATGAGTAGAATTCTCCATCTGCATAGAAGCTAAGATAAGACAAAATTGTATTACATTTTCTAGATCATGGCTACTTGATTAAGATCGTTATAAATAAGTATAACTTATTCACAACTCATAAAAGCATATGTTACTTAGATTAAAAGAGTTTTATGTCATGAAGTTTTAAGACTATGAACCTTGATTTCTGAAAAGGTTAAGGAACTTTATTTTTCAAGTTATGGGACTTGATTCTTAAAGGAAGAAATGAATTTATTTAAAAGTACAGAATACTTGATTTGGAAAGTATTGATTTCTTGTCATTCTAAAGTTAAGAAACTTGTTTTCTTAAAAGTTAAGAGACTTGAAGTATTTTGAAAGCTATGTGATTTGATTTGAAAGTATAAGTCTCTTGGTTATAAAAGGAATAAATTTGTCTAAGACATAAAGAGTTATAACGACTTTATGGGTAGTTGGTTATAACAACTTTATGGAAGATTAAAAGAATGGGTTTCTTCAGTAATGTAAGCAAAGAAATGACTTGAAATAAAGAAGGGCAAATTGTTTTAATGGTACCAATTGCTTAAGGTTTTTAAGAAAGAAGTCACTTGATTTAGAAGCCGGTAAATGTATTTCTAAAAGGTATTGTGACTTGTCTTGAAAAGTAGATATGACTTGATACTACGGTTGTTAGTATCTTGGAAGTTTTATTTGAAAAAGAGTCATTTTGTTTAAAGGAGTAGAGGTAGTAGTACGTGGGGTTAAATTCCCGGATTTTTATGTGACTTTACTGCGTCCCAGGAATGGGCCGGGCAGTATACCTTTATGGGCAGACTATGTGACTTTACCGCGTCCCAGGAATGGGCCGGGCAATATACCTTTATGGGCAGACTATGTGACTTTACCGCGTCCCAGGAATGGGCCGGCAAGATACCTTATGGGCGCACTATGTGATTTACCGCGGCCCCGAGAATGGGGCGGAAGTATACCTTATGGGCGGACTATGTGACTTTACCGCCCCAGAATGGGCCGCAAGATACCTTTATGGGCGGACTATGTGACTTTACCGCCCCGTGAATGGGCCGGGCGATACCTTATGGGCGAACTATGTGACTTTACCGCGTCGAGAATGGGCCGGCGATACCTTTATGGGTAGACTATGTAACTTACCGCGCCCCAGAATGGCGGCAAGATACCTTTATGGGGCACTATGTGACTTTACCGCGTCCCGTGAATGGGCCGGCAAGATACCTTTACGGGCGACTATGTGACCTTATCGCGCCCCGTTGGTCGGGCGAGATAGCGTCCCTCCTTAAAGGGCCGGATTATGTTATGCAAGGTAAGTAAGTTATATGGTAATGAACTTGACGATTTTCCTAAGTATGTACGTAAGAAAGTGACTATAACTTTTATTGAAAAATGGGAAAAGATAATAAGGTACGATTAAGTTCACGAGATGTTAATTGTTATACCCCGTGGTTCAGGCCGTGCGTATGGGGCCGTGCGAAAGGAGTTAGGACTCGAAATCAGAAAATTTTGGTCAGGGCCTCGTGGCCTGGCTGGCAAGAGGAATCAGGTCGCGCCGAACTGGTCGCGCGCGGAGTTCAGAGTCCGCAGAGTCATGCGCCAGGCGGAATCTGGCGGAAAAACTTAGGAAAATCTGATCTTTTCTTTTAAAAAGGCCATGGGAGGGTGACAAGTGTCCCCCCCCCCCATCTGATTTTGCATGCATTATATTGACCAAGTCTTGAAGACTTGGTCATCTTTCATCTCTCTCTTAGACAAAAGCTCTTCCTTCTCTCTTAAAAATTTCAAGCTCCTCTTTCTCTCTAAAATTCCAAGAGATATTCTAGCCTTAGGAAAAATTTGAAAAGAAAAGGCAAGAAGGAAGCTTGTGGCTAACTTGTGAAGGTTGTTGTGGTGGTGTTTTTGGAAAGGAAGCTAGCAAGTTGTTGGAAAATTTTGGCTAAAGCTCTAAGGTAATGATTCTTCCTTTATAATTAGTTTTTAGTGTTGCATGTTAAGAAGAAAGAACTTGTGATAGTAAATAATGCTCTTAGAGTCATTGCATGCAAGAAATGTGGTTTGGGTATGAAGGATTTGGCTAAAGAGGTTATGTGAGCATGTTGTAGCCTAAAAATTACCTTAAACTTGTTAAGATTAATTGTTATAACTTATGGGGCAGAATTTTACACACCCAAGTTTAGGTGTGTAATCCCCTTTGTGTTGGTTTGGATGTTGGGCCTTAAATGTGGCGTTTGAGTGTTAAAAATCGGCCTTTGAAAAGGTGGCAAGTGAGTAGAAATAAAGGAAATGCTGCCCAATTTTCCATAGGAATTAGTAACCTTGAACTTGGAAATATTCTACTTTGAAACTAGAAGTTAATAAACGTATTATGGTCATTATAGGTTGACGACACGTGCGATAGTTGGAATTAACAAGTGGATTGACCGAAGAGGTATGTAGAGCTTTCCTATCTTTTGAGCATGAGTAGTTGTATCTATGTAGTACGGTATACGTACAAGATTTGATAATCTTCACTTGTTTTGAAGTATATGATACTTGTTTCGTTTTAAAGGTATAAGTCCCTTGGACATAGAGAAATGTGTTTGACTAACGTAAAATGTTAATATAACGGCTTTATGGGAAGTTGGTTATATTAGTTTGGGAAAAAGGTAAATAAAGAAGGGTTTACTTTACATAAAATAAGCAAGGGGAAAATGAGTTGAATTTGTGGAAGGTAAATTGTTTTGAAGGCATTAATGGCCTAAGGTTTTAAAGGAAATGAAGTCACTTGATTTAGAAGCTTGAGATATTTTCTAAATGGAAAAATTGTGACTTGTCTTGAAAGTGGTTGTGACATGATACTATGGGTATTAGTATCTTGGAAGTTTTATATAAAAAGGAGTCATTTCGAAAAAGGTTTACGGTATGTGATACTTGGGTTAAATTCCCGGATTTCTCTTAAAAAGACATGTAGTGCCTTAATGAGCTAAAATGAGAGGATTTATATTAATAATGTTCATAAGAAGTTAGAAGATTTCTTATCTTGTTTATGTTATGATAAGTAGTAGCGCTTATGTATACTAATGGCCAGGCCGATTTATGTATTATTATTGTTATCACCGAGTATTCGATGTTCTAGCGCTTATGTTATGTATACTAGCCGGTTGTGCTGATTTATGTATTATCATTGTTATTATCGCGTATTCCATGGATTTGCTACCCATGACGCGAGCGCGCGCTTGTACTCATGCGGCCCACCGGGTCCACGCGGTGAAATAGTCTCACGCGGTGAAATAGTCCCACGCGGGTCCACGTGATCCACGCGGTGAAATAGTCCCACGCGGTGAAATAGTCTCACGCGAGGCGGATGGGCTTATGCGGAGCCACCGGATCCATGCGGGGGAAACAGTCCCCGGAGTAGGATTGCTTAATGATCCTACGGGCGAGAGAGCCTGTCTTGATCATGAGCCTCCTATTTTTACGCAGATTATACTTATACTTGTTACTCTCATTGTTAGTAAGGCACGGGCAACATAATTTGATTTTTATCTATAACTTCAGGTATTTTGGACTTATGATATTACTACGATTTTCCGCTTACATACTGGGTACGTTGTGTCTTGACCCTTCTGGGCCGCGTCATGCCGCAGGTAAGGGAAAGCAGGTGGTAGATCCTCATTCTTAGGATCTTTTACTCAGGTGTCAGGAGCTCCATTTCTTCGGAGGCTCGACTTTTGGTATGGTTCCCCCTGGTGTTGTTGATGTTTTGTACATTCAGGGGCATGACGGGGCCCTGTCCCGTCATAGTGTTACTCCTTCTTAGAGGCCTGTAGTCTTATCATAACTTGGTTTGTTTAAGGATGTAATCGTCGGTTTATGTACTTTTGGGGTAGCCATTTTGGGCTAGACTATTTTATATCATTATAGTTGTTTATGTGAGTTTATATTCCGCTGGTTTTCTCGATGTTGTGTCACAAGGTGCGGGTTAAGGCACCGGTCACGATCCGGTCGGGTCGTGACAAAAGTGGTATCGAGCGATTAATCCTGAAAGCGTCTACAGCCGTATCTAGTAGTAGTCTTGATTATCGGTGTGTTGCACCACATCTATAATCAAGAGGCTACGGATATTTAGGATTGGTTTCCATTCTTTTCACTCGAGATCGTGCGATAGAGCCGTGTTGTTAGGTCGCCTCCCTAACGAGTTATGTTGATTGCAGCACGAGAAAGCAGCGATGATCCGAAGGATTATGTGGATCGCGTATCCGAGGTTGGTTGTAATTGTCAGATAGTTGGTATAATGATGTACGACTATACGCATTTATGTATAAGTGGTCATATATGAGGTCGCCTAGAATGATTTTAGATTACCGTGAATCGTAAGGGCTAATTAGATACCGGGAAGGTATGAACGGTTTAATAAACTCTCATCAAGGTTTTACGTACTAATTTGAGATAATTAGGAGATGATGAGTTGTCTGAGAAGGTAATAGACCCTTAAGAAGTTTAATTAAGGGACCTAATGGGAGACTATGGTTGTAAATTAAGCTACGTGGTATGCTTAAGAGGATAGCATGGATGAGATCTGTGTGGGGTATGTAATGGTTGTTGTGATCAAGACGACACGACTAGGGTATTATGAGAAGTTAGTGTACCCGTTTATGGGGTGGGATCAGTTAATAGTAGTCCCGCTATGTGACAGGGTCGCGAGGGTACAAGCCCGAGTCTAATTAATCGTTTTACGAGTTCGCAGACGTATTCCACCGGAACCAGGTTGTGAGCGCCGGAAATGGCCTTATATTGTTTAACTTAGTAACTCCAAGATCGAAGGCCAGCTTTATTATGGAAGTTATGTACGTAAGCTAGAATAAGTTTGGAAGTACGGAAAAGAGTACGACCGGTAAGGAAGTGAGCAACCAAGTGTGAAAGAAATGGAGCCAGAATCCATGAGAACCTTTACGAGGTAACTACACCCGTGAGTGTTAGGTGGTAGCTGAGTGGGTAGATAATAATTGTGAATGATACGCCATCGACCCTCAGCGACCTAGCAGAGCCAAGCATGACAGACGTTGAGGTCATTATGAGTACGGGCTAGTTGGCCTCTTGTTATGCCAACGCGACTACGTAAGAAAGATTGATTCGGTACCGCCTTCCAGTTTTGCCATCGAGTGGAGAGGAAGAGAAGTGGTAGTAACCAGTGAATTATCCTTCCTTCTTTGGCATCATTGTTTTTAATAAGTCTGTGTGACTTGTTCATTGAGGAAAATTGACGCAGAAAGTAAGTAATACTTGAATTTGAAGGAATTTATGTTAAGTGCCCTTGGAGGTACTTGGAGTTGGTTTGATGTGGCGGTCAGGGCCATAATTTCAAGGAAATGTGCAAGGCAAGATTAAAATAAGTACGAGCGCTGCCGGCAGAAAGCTGAGGTCATATTTGGTAGGTTTTGAAAATCTACACGATTTTAAGGCGGTGCGTAATGATTAGATATTTACAGGACCACGAGAGGACCTTGTGATTAGGGTTGTGACGCCAAGGAAAGTTTATTGAAGGGAGATAAGTTCTCTCCCCTACATAAAAGGATAGTCTTACGACATGGGGTTATGTGTACCCATGTCGTTAGACGGCGACGAGACCGTAAGGTCTTTAGTATCGTCATGCCATAGGTTACAGTTTTAGATAACCGTGGGAAATGTATTGTGTTGGGGAAATTAAGAACGACGTTACGAAATGGTCGAGGAAGTGTCATAAGGAAAAATGCAGATAGTACGCATGTATGAAACCGTATGATCATGGATCAAGATAGAAATACTTTTGTTAATAATAAGCATAAGATAAGGTCATGACCAGAATGATAAAAGAGAATACGACTATGGTTATGAAGTTGCACTAGATACAATTACCCCGGACTAGTGTAAGACCATTAGTAAATAATGGGCAGTAAGAACACCTCGAGGGAAGGTGGTAGCATCGACACTGACAAAAAAGGATAGTAAGAAAATACGGAGGGGTAAGGGACCCCAGGACAACTTGAAATAACTTATAAAGGAAAGACGAGTAGACACTCGAACGATAAGAAATCTTGACAAGTCATTGGATTATGTAATACCGTGAATTGAGGTTGAACACCTGACTATAAGCTCTATGAGCTGGGAGAGAATAATAAGATTACTACTTGACGAGATCAAGGAAGTCTCCCCCTAAATTGTGATTGGCAGGAAGTCTTAGCCATGCGGCAAGCAAAGGAATCAGATCTAAGTATAGTAACCAAGTTTGGTTGCAACAGAGAAAGGGAAACAGGAACCATAATTGAGATTAAGGATGCCCGAATATTTCGCAAGTACAAGAAAGGCTTCCAGTTATTGGAAGAGAAGTTGACCACGACTACAGTTCTAACCCCTCTTGAGAGACTAGAGGGTTAGGATATTATTGTAACACGTTGGGTGTTAGGCTAGGTTGTGTGCTGACGCAACACGATAAGGTTAGAGCTTATGTTTCCCGGCGGTTAGGGAAGTGTCACGCCCTTTTTCGGCCGCGACTTTATTTTCTTTAACTCCTGCTTAAATAAAAGGTTAGAAAATAAAATAAAAAGCTAAATGTGCTAAAGAATGCTAAAAGGTGCTTAAAAGTGCTAGAATATTAAAATGTTAGAAATGCTAAGGTGCTAGAATGCTAAAGGCAAAGGGTTCGCAGAGTCGCCACCTAATTAATTTGGTGAATTAGGACACCTAAATGTCAACTTAGGTTAAAGTCAACACTAACTCCATTCTTTATGGTCTGCTAAACTTAGTGAGATTCTGGGTAAGGGTTCTTTATTAATCTAGAGGGAAGGGGTTAGGCACCCTCTAAGATCCGCTAACTCATGTCATTCCTGCCAAACCTAGGGTAATTATTATGTTTAAAAATGCAAAATAAAAGCTCCTCCTGCTTAATAAAATGCTAAAATGTTAAAATGTTTAAAAGGTGCTTAAAGTATAAAAAGGGCAAAAGGTGTTATAAATAAATAAAAGAGCCAAATGCTAAATGTTTAAAAGTGCTTAAAATACTAAAGGTTGCTAAAAGGTAGAAGGGTGCTAAAGGTGCTAAGAGGTGCTTAAAAGTGCTAAATGCTAAAGTGCTGAATAATTAATAAAATGTTAGGAAATAAATGCTAGCATGTTAAAAGGGTGCTAAAATGTAAAAGGATGCTGAAATGCTAAAGTACAAAGAATGCTAGGGAGGTGCTAAAATGTTACTAAAGTTTAAAGAGGGGCTAAGAATGCAAAAATGTTTAAGATGCTAGAAAGTGCTAAATGCTAAGGTGCTTTATAGACTAATTATGTGTTCACGCAAAGGTTATTTACGGACTAATTGTGTATACTGCTAGCTAAATTAATCTTGCCTAACCTGCGTACAATATTATAAAAATGCTTAAGATGATTTTTTGAGAGTTTAGGAGAAAATTGTTATGGATTTTAATAAGAAACAAAATGTTGGTTTTATGATGCAAGTTAAATCATTTAGATCATTTTTGCAGAATTTAGACATGCTCAACAGTCCTAAAAGGCAAGTAAGTTAAGCGATGAACTTTAAATTACCTTCCCCACTTATATGTTTAAAGGCTAATTATTCTAGATATCCTATTAATTACAAAGTTATAAATTACAATAACAAATAAAGTAAGATAAGGATGAGATGAGAGAATGAGGGATCGCGGATGACCCGCCCTATTTGTTTTTCTAGGAATTGCCAAGAGGGAATGCGAATGCGATGCGGTCGCCATTTGAAATGGCTTCATGAGTCTCGCCGAGACTCTTTATTTTGCTCCGATGCGTTTCATGCAAAAGTAAGAGAAGATAAGGATTAGTATGAGCCCAAATAATAATCGATACAGGTAGATAAAATGCTCATATAATCTTTAGATATAGGGAGATATGACTGCCACATTAGCAAACTGATTTCGGCAAATTAACAAACCGATTTCAAGAAAAGATACATATGCAATCGCTTTGGCCAATAAATGATGTGGTCGCAGCTTTAATGAAAAGTTATTCATATGTGCATCCGTAACGCAGTATATGCGAACCGCACTGCATTTTCGACCATTATACGATCCGCATACACACACCTCGGATTGAAAGGCAGAAAGACAAGCCTTTTTATGTCAAGTGATGGGCAAGTATGCACAGGAGTGATTCTGCTTGAAGTCATTTTATCAAGTAAATAGATGGTGATTGCCGAGGGAAACAGTCAATTACACCAAAACACATATAGTATACCTACATACCTGCTACAATGAGTGCTCGAATATGCTGGACATACCTTAGTCAGAGGTAAGCAGTGGGCAGTAGGTTGGACATAAGTCCCCAAAATATAACATTTTCAGTTTCAAAGAGGGGCCAACTTAGACACAGGTTCACGAGTGCAAGTATTCAAGACTACATCTGAAAGTGTGCTTAACAACTGGTAGAAGAAAAATGCTTAACATGGACAATTTAGACATATGTGTGTGACTTATCGGAGAGCATAGACATCCTGTACATACAAAGCTTATTCAAATCATTTCAACATGAACCCTTTGACAGTTTTAATGCCCAATCATAACCTATGCATATCGATATAATCAAACACCAAGATAGAATGCAATAGGAACCATGGCTTAATATGATCTAAGTTGATCCCCTAAATGCAAGATGCTATTGTAGACACCATTAGGTACACTAAACAGATGAGCATGGCACAAAATATATCTTAAGAGGTATTACGCATTATTAGGAATGTGTTTTAACACTGAAGAAGATATGGGAAGCATATGATCAGTTAAGTAGACAGGTAGATACATGGATGGATATGTAATCAGTTAAAGATGGCATTTTAGGTACGCAGGGTCAATTAGGCTTAGGCCCAGCATGTGTAGTCATGTCTATGCTATATATTAGGCGGATAATATTTCAAACAAGGCATAACATGGTCAGGATGATCATCAGGCAGATTCGAAGTTTAATAACCGCTTAACATTAGTTAACAGACATCTGGTATTTACTGGACTAGTTACGTGACTTCAAGCAAGATGAATATGATCATACAATACACGTATAACACTCCTCATAATATTTACTATACATACACACATGTTAAGAAAACGGCCAGCAAAATTTAAGGGTGAATCTATCCTTCGCAGAAAAAATAGATATGCAAATTATCAATCATTTATTTTAATCCCTTTGAGAAAGAGGAAACTGCACCATTTTACTTGACATGATCTCTAAGATATGCATAAGAAAACAAAGTATGGTCAGCCCTCAGTTAAGATGAACAACAATACACCCGATTAATCGTTCAATCGATTTGTATATCATTCTTACTAAGCAAATATTTTAAGAACGACATACACATCACATAAGACTAAACATAAACATGACAAGGAATGTTTAAACCTTAACAATTACCTAAACATGCTAATAAATTTAATCTACTTAGTTACTTATGAGCACCTCAACACATATGATTAACCACGACATAAATAAACAGACCACCGAGCATAAATCGAATGGAAAATCAAGAGCGATGAATGTACCTTCTCCGGACAGCGAATGCGTATCAAGTCGTCGGTCCACTCGACGGGTTTTGGGTTTGCGATGCGAATAGAGGGGCAAGGTTTGCTTACTGATTTTTTTGCTGGAATTGAAGAAGGGGATTTGAATTTCCTATTCTTGCAATGCTAGTTGTTTAGGTGCTGAACTGCTCTTGATTATTCCCGGATGCTCTGTCTTTGCTGCGAGTAGTTGACTGCTGCTAGGGGATGCAAATCGATGTCTATCGGTTTTTGGGTGCTCCTCGATTTCGAGTCTCCTCACGCGCTTTGTCGACGCCCCCTTATCAGACGTGTGCTTATATAGCCCTCGTTTGGGTTCCCCATTAGGTAAGCTATAAAGGCTGATTCTGGGCTTGATTTGTGCTTGATACGAACAGATTATGGTAAGAGCAAGGTGTCGATATGGTAGCTGAATCGCGAGGTACGACTTTGTGCATGATTTGGTTAAGGCAAGCTATTCTAATACCAACAGACTCGATTGCTGGGCAAAGATTTAGGCCGGTTATGGTAAGGAATGAGTCGTAATGCATGGTAAAGGGAAGCCGGATTCTCCGCGAGAAATCTGGGCGTACGGCGACGGTTTAGGGTTTCGCTTAAAGGCGCGTTTTGTTTGAGGCTTCGCGAGAGAGTGAAGAAAGCGAAGTGGTGTGCGTATAAGGGAAATGAAACAAGCGTCTTGGTTATTATCGTTGTGGGCATTGTAAGTGTCGGGGCGCTTATTGTAGGTTTTAATTAGTCTTAGGAGTTAATTAGTGATAAGTTAATTAATTAATTGTGATTAATTTATTTAGGTGCTTTATTAATCTAATTATTACAAGAATAAAATGGGCGTGCTGCTTAATACTTTAGAATACGACGCTATTATTTAAAATCTTATTATTGTGCATTATTGCGAAGTTAAATTAAAATTGAATTGAGTTTAGATTAAATTATTTAAATGCTAAATGCAAGTATGATATTTAAGAATTGTTTAAAGCTTTTATAAATGCGACGCTATTAAATGCATGTATTAGATTAAAATTGATTTTAAATTACAAATGATTATGAAGTTCTCTTGCGTATTAATAAACGCGGCTATGCTACTTGACGCGACGTCATTGCTAAATTATTTATTTTATTAAGAATCCTGACATGGCTTGAAATCAATTAATGCAGGCGCGGGACTCTAAGTGCTTAAAACTCTACGTAAGACGCGATGCCATTATTAAATTATTTATTTATGCCTGTATTTATATTTTATTGTTGCATTTTATTATAAGAAATCATAAAAAATTATTTTGCAAAATTAGTGTAACTTTATAGCTACTGTCTGGACGAGAGGGTCAAAATTGGGTGTCAACAACTTGTCCCTCTTTGTATGGAGATGATGGAAGAATCTTCGGACAAAGACGTTGACTCATAGCCAATTTTGTCTCGATCTTCGACTGCAAAAATGTCGGCCGGTAGACAAGCGCCGACGCAAAAATCAAAACTGGCCCCGTTGTCGAAGTTACGACGACACCGGGTTACCATGGTCGAAACACTGTGGCGCTAACGCGACTCAGCCGCCCCAAAGGTCGAGTTATGACGACACCGGGCTACCATGGTCAAAACACCGCGCGCTAACGCGACACCAGCCGCCCCAGTGTCGAGTTATGACGACACCGACTACCCCGGTCAAAACACCGCGCGCTAACGCGACTAGCTTGTCCCGTGTCGAGTTAAGATGACACCTGGCCGCGTGTAAAGAATAAAATAAAATAAACGGCTGAACTCGTGTACCGCATGGCATGGCGGCCGGGTTCTATGGTGATGCGGAGCGAGTGGACCGACGCTGAGGCCGCTTCGCCATTCGTTGGAAGGTCGCCCCCAACAAATTGCCCCGTCAGAAGAGAAAATCCACGCCAGGCTCTCGCCCCGCACGCTAAGACTTAAACAAGCGTTAGTGCATAATCGCAAGGCAAAATGATGATGCATAATTTTAAAAGTAAAGTGACCGTGAGTAGAATGTTATCCCGCAAAAATGCGATGCTGTTGTGTTGATGCGATGCCGCAAACGCTGCGGGCTTTCGCCCCGCACGCACGTGTTGCGATAGTGAACGCGATATGTCGCCTCGCTGCAATCGCCCTCGTAGACTAAAGCTCAAGAAAGAGTTAGTGCATAATCGCTAAGACAGATAATAAAGCATGAGTAGGAAATGCAATTTCGAGAGTATAGAAATCGCCCCGCGCGACGTGATATGCCACGATGGCGCTGCTGGGCTTGTTGCGGCCGAGATAGCGCCGCCGCTGACGTGTTGCCGGGCGCCGCTGCGCGTGGACTTGTTGCGGCCGATAACGCCATTGCGTGGACGTATTGTTCCGGGCGCCGCTGCGCGGACTCACGATCACGCCGCTGTCCGGACGCGTTGCCGCCGGGCGCCGCGCGGACTTGATGCGGCCGATAACGCCATTGCACGGACGTATTGCCGGGCGCCGCTGCGTGGACTTGCCGATCACGCCGTTGTCCGGACGCCGCCGGGCGCCGCGCGGACTCACGATCACGCCGCTGTCCGGACGTATTGCCGCCGCGCCGCTGCGCGGGACTTGCCGCGCTAATAACGCCATTGTCCGGACGTATTGCCGGGCGCCGCTGCGTGGACTTGTTGGCCGATAACGCCATTGCTCGGATGTATTGCTGCCGGGCGCCGCTGCGGACTTGCCGATCACGCCGTTGTCCGGACGGTTATCGCCGGGCGCCGCCGCGTGGACTTGCCGGCCGATAACGCCATTGCTCGGACGTATTGCCGCCGCGCCGCTGGCGTGGACTTGCCGATCACGCCGTTGTCCGGACGTGTTGCTGGGCGCCGTTGCGTGACTTGCCGATCACGCCGTTGTTCGGACGTATTGCCGCCGGGCGCCGTTGCGGACTTGCCGCGGCCGATAACGCCATTGTCCGGACGTATTGCCGCCGGCGCCGCTGCGTGGACTTGCCGGCCGATAACGCCATTGCTCGGACGACGGCCGCCGCATCGCTGCGCGGACTCACGATCACGCCGTTGTCAGACGCGTGCCGCCGGGCGCCGCTGCGGACTTGCTGCGGCCGATAACGCCATTGCTCGGACGTATTGTGCCGGGCGCCGCGTAGACATACGCCGATCACGCCGTTATCCGACGCGCCGCCGCTTCCCGTAGAATAAATGCTCCCGCAAGCTAAGCTTGAGAAAAACGTTAGTGTATACCGCTTAAACGAAATGATAAATACATACGAGAAGTGCAATTTTATGGGCAGATGTCATCTCGAGATGTTGTCCTTGCACGGACATGCTAAACGCCGTGAATCGACGAATTGCCATGATGCATTTGCCGCGGTGCGACGCGCTGGGTTGCCAATTTGACTTTATGCCCGAGTTGATGCGCTTAGGTTTTGTTGCGAACTCAACTTTGATCGCTGATTGTTGATGCCCTTTCTGCTGCCGCTTTTGCCGCGACTTTGGATTGTTGTCATCCTCCGCTTTGCCGCTTGTCGCTTCGCTAATATGAAGAAACCTTTCGCCAGATTTTACGCTTCTAAAGCACTGCGCCAAAGAAAAATTTGTGAGTTTCAGTGGGGTCGACCAGATCCGACTTCGCCGCCATTCCTTGATATCCGCAGGTTCGCCTGCTTGGATTTGCAACCCCCGCCCGTTTCCTACGGTCCCGCCAAAGCGGTGTCCGCCTAAAATGGGTCTCAATGGGTTGCCACAGATTCTCGTTATTTTCAGCGGCGGAAAGTTTCCTAACGCGTGACCGGCCGATTTAGCCGCCACGATCCCCACGAGGAATCAGTCATGACGTAGTTCATTACAAGTAAATTTTGGGGTGAAATTAAAATTTCTAAACGTGGGACCGAGGTGGCCGCCACGATCCGCCATGGAATCAGTCGAACGTAGTTCATTACAAGCAAAACAAAAGAAAACATTATTAAAGCTTAAATATGAGTTTTTAAATTATTCGTTAAACTAAATCGCTTTTCTAATCCGCTCTAGGCGGACCAAAACAGTGGGCAAGTCCAACCAATACGCCTTCATGCTCGTGATCGTGGATGGTCGGGTCTTCATGCTCTACTATCGCGATCTCCTCTTTTGGCTTCGCGCGCATGCGCCGGATAAATGACCGATTCGAGGGCGGAATGGGCATAGCAGTGGAGTGTATTCTCATCTAAGGTTATCAGTGCACATCGACGCGCCGTGGTTTGGCAAAGGGTTATCATGCACATTCGGGCGTGATCCTTTAGCCGAATTACCCTTCCCCGATCGCCGATTCGTCCCGGCGGAGTGGCAACCTTCGTCATGTCCCGGGCTATCGGAGTGATACGCCGCAGCCGCTTGTTCTCATCATACCATCTTGGGATGTGGTCGAATCCTTCCCGAATCGGTTGGATTAGGCCCGCACCGCAACCTTCATATATTCGAGGTATGGGTTCTGGCCAGTGGTGCGAACTTTGGGTGGTTTTCCTTCAAAATTCTTATTTGCTCAAAGCATCGTGCTCTATTTTGTTGGCGGGCTTGATGGGTGGATCTACGCGGGCGTGATAAACGTGTTCGGGAAGCGTTATATATAGCCGTGTGTGGTAGTTGTGGTAGTATGATGGGTTTTGGTATGTTATGAATGCTTTGCTCATGCTTCGAACAAACATGGAAGGAAACTGTCTCTTTCTTCCTTTGTGAAGTACTCCCGATTGTCCCTGACTGAATCGCCTTATTAGTTGCCTGTAATGCCGCCAGATTTGTAATCCTACCAGTTTTAATACCTTCTTCACGGTCGCCCATTCTAACAACTTCCGCAAAATTCCGCTCACGACGCTTTATCATCCGCTCATGTAGGTCATCCTTCAAAGATTGTACGAATAGCGTGGTCATCTCACTCTCCACCACGCGGTCAGACCTTCGCCGCTCTCGAACGCCACCTCATGGCGTAATCTCTGAACGTTTCTGTAGGCTTTTTCTCCAACTTCATTAAATAGAATCTGTCCACAACGGTTTCTGTGTTGAACCTGAACCGCTCCACAAAATCTTGGGCCAATGTATTCCAGCTATGCCATTTTCGCGATCCTCGCCGTATACCAATCTAGTGCCTCGCTCAAGCTCCGAATGAACAACTTCATAATGATCACTGGTTCTTCCTACCCCGACAATTAGCTTGTCGCAATACGACCTTAAGTGCGTACGGGTTCCTTTCCCATCAAATAGTTCAAACTTCGCACATTGTACCCAGCAAATTTCCACGCCCGATGCATGCAAAGATCCTCGTAGTCTAGTCCTTCGTGACCTTTATCCGATCGCATGCCCCGAACTGCTTCTTTCAAACTATGAATTTCTTTGGCCACGTCCTCGTCCATTTTTGCTCGGACTTCCCTCTCTATTTCTTCGTAATGATCCACTTCTCAAGCACGGACGGAAAAGGCTGGATTTCGCATGCTAAGCTGTTCGGGTTGTTCACGGGGCCGTAATGGGTATGGTGCGCGGGTATTGGTCGGTCGCGATTAGGGCTGATTGTGGTGAAGTAAGAGGCGGGGCCGAGGTACACGGGTAGTAGGAGGATCATTTTGAAGGCGCGTGGTTGAGGATTGGCCGGGCGGCGGCGCTTGATCGCGAATCGCGGTCTTGGGGAATTTTGGGAGATATGTGGTGGTGGAGGTCGCCTGGGACGGTTTATGAGTAGTGGCCCTTTGCTCGCATAGGGTATTCAAACTAATGGATAGGTTGGTCGATTCCGTAGCCTCTCCATCTCAACCTCGCATATCGCAATTTGTCAGAGCACGCGCAATACATTCTTCCCGATCGTGTCATTCCTTCCTTCAAGGTTCTGCTACCGACAGAATAATTCCCAAACCATTTGGCTCAGACGCCCCCGAGCCAGTCATATCATCATTTCTTGCCTTGGACCTGGTAAAGTGCGGATGCTCCGACATTGTTGAGTCAAATACGAACCGACCTTTGGGGAAGATGATAAATCTTTCTAAAAAAAATGCAACAAACGGTGTTAGCATAAAGAGCATAATTTGCAGGTATGTAGCATAGCACATTCATACGTTTCCTAATATGCAAGGGGGACCTCTTTATGCCAGAGGTAAGCCTAAACGTCACATATGTGAGGTCATGATGGATTTGTCCGAGCCGTCCAACTGTAATGCTTTTGTTGGAAATGGCGACCAAATGACGGTGCACTTTTTTCCAATTTTCAGCATGACATGATTAGGTTTGGATTTGTCTATCACTGCCACGCTACACATAATATGCTGGTTGGTCGTTGGGTTGAGAAACCCGTCGACAAGTTTGGTGTCTTCCTAATTGTGGTGTCGATGCCAAGGACCGACCCACCTAAGGTAAATGCATGCATGCCCTAAAATAAGGATGGTATAGCTCTATCTTAAGTTTCTAAGATTTGGCTTTTCTAGACGCAAGGTTCCCGACTGGACAACTCGAGTGAGAAGGCTACGCACCGATCGATTTAACCGATCTAACTCCGCGCAGGCGCCAACTCTCCTAAAAATTTGGATATTTTTTTGAAAGAAATTTGCGGGTGCGCGAAGCACACCAGCGCGTGAGTGTGTAATAGTGTGAATTTTCCAGGATGGAAGAAATATGAGCGGAATGTCAGTTTAAGGAAAGCAGTAAAGCAGGTAGCAAAAATAAATAAAACAAAATACAGCACACAAAATTAAATGCAAAAAGTAATGCCAAATAATAACCCTAGGTCTGTTGTGGTTAAGAACCTAAAATCCCCAGTGGAGTCGCCATTTCTGTCACGCCCATTTTCGGCCGCAACTTTATTTTCTTTAACTCCTGCTTAAATAAAAGGTTAGAAAATAAAATAAAAAGCTAAATGTGCTAAAGAATGCTAAAAGGTGCTTAAAAGTGCTAGAATATTAAAATGTTAGAAATGCTAAGGTGCTAGAATGCTAAAGGCAAAGGGTTCGCAGAGTCGCCACCTAATTAATTTGGTGAATTAGGACACCTAAATGTCAACTTAGGTTAAAGTCAACACTAACTCCATTCTTTATGGTCTGCTAAACTTAGTGAGATTCTGGGTAAGGGTTCTTTATTAATCTAGAGGGAAGGGGTTAGGCACCCTCTAAGATCCGCTAACTTGCGGTTGTCCTGCCAAACCTAGGGTAATTATTATGTTTAAAAATGCAAAATAAAAGCTCCTCCTGCTTAATAAAATGCTAAAATGTTAAAATGTTTAAAAGATGCTTAAAGTATAAAAAGGGCAAAAGGTGTTATAAATAAATAAAAGAGCCAAATGCTAAATGTTTAAAAGTGCTTAAAATACTAAAGGTTGCTAAAAGGTAGAAGGGTGCTAAAGGTGCTAAGAGGTGCTTAAAAGTGCTAAATGCTAAAGTGCTGAATAATTAATAAAATGTTAGGAAATAAATGCTAGCATGTTAAAAGGGTGCTAAAATGTAAAAGGATGCTGAAATGCTAAAGTACAAAGAATGCTAGGGAGGTGCTAAAATGTTACTAAAGTTTAAAGAGGGGGTAAGAATGCAAAAATGTTTAAGATGCTAGAAAGTGCTAAATGCTAAGGTGCTTTATAGACTAATTATGTGTTCACGCAAAGGTTATTTACGGACTAATTGTGTATACTGCTAGCTAAATTAATCTTGCCTAACCTGCGTACAATATTATAAAAATGCTTAAGATGATTTTTTGAGAGTTTAGGAGAAAATTGTTATGGATTTTAATAAGAAACAAAATGTTGGTTTTATGATGCAAGTTAAATCATTTAGATCATTTTTGCAGAATTTAGACATGCTCAACAGTCCTAAAAGGCAAGTAAGTTAAGCGATGAACTTTAAATTACCTTCCCCACTTATATGTTTAAAGGCTAATTATTCTAGATATCCTATTAATTACAAAGTTATAAATTACAATAACAAATAAAGTAAGATAAGGATGAGATGAGAGAATGAGGATCGCGGATGACCCCGTCCTATTTGTTTTTCTAGGAATTGCCGAAGAGGGAATGCGAATGCGGATGCGGGTCGCCATTTGAAATGGCTTGCGATGAGTCTCGCCGTGAGACTCTTTATTTTGCTCCGATGCGTTTCATGCAAAAGTAAGAGAAGATAAGGATTAGTATGAGCCCAAATAATAATCGATACATGTAGATAAAATGCTCATATAATCTTTAGATATAGGGAGATATGACTGCCACATTAGCAAACTGATTTCGGCAAATTAACAAACTGATTTCAGCAAAAGATACATATGCAATCGCTTTGGCCAATAAATGATGCGTCGCAGCTTTAATAAAAGTTATTCATATGTGCATCCGTAATGCAGTATATGCGAATCGCACTGCATTTTCGATCATTATACGTATCCAGACACACACATAGGATTGAAAGGCAGAAAGACAAGCATTTTTATTTCAAGTGATGGGCAAGTATGCACAGTGGAGTGATTCCTGCTTCAAGTCATTTTATCAAGTAAATAGATGGTGATTGCGAGGAAACAAATAATTACACCAAAACACATATAGTATACCTACATACCGCTACAACGAGTGCTCGAATATCTGGACATACCTTAGTCGAGGTAAGCAAGTGAGGTTGGACATAAGTCCCCAAAATATAACATTTTCGATTTCAAAGAGGGCCAACTTAGACACAGTTCACGAGTGCAAGTATTCAAGACTACATCCAAAGTGTGCTTAACAACCGTAGAAGAAAAATGCTTAACATGGACAATTTAGACATACGTGTGTGACTTATCTGAGAGCATAGACATCCCGTACATACAAAGCTTATTCAAATCATTTCAACATGAACCCTTTGATGCTTTAATGCCCAATCATAACCTATGATATCGATATAATCAAACACCAAGATAGAATGCAATAGGAACCATGGCTTAATATGATCTAAGTTGATCCCCTAAATGCAAGATGCTATCAGAGACACCATTTGGGTCACTAAACAGATGAGCATGGCACAAAATATATCTTAAGAGGTATTACGCATTATTAGGAATGTGTTTTAACATCAAGAAGATACGGGAAGCATATGATCGCTAAGTAGACAGTAGATACGTGGATGGATATATAATCGCTAAAGATGGCATTTTAGGTACGCAGGTCAATTAGGCTTAGGCCCCAAAGATGCGTAGTCATGTCTATGCTATATATTAGGCGGATAATATTTCAAACAAGGCATAACATGGTCGATGATCATCGTGCATTCAAGTTTAATAACCGCTTAACATTAGTTAATGACATCCGTATTTATCGACTAGTTACGTGACTTCAAGCAAGATGAATATGATCATACAATACACGTATAACACTCCTCATAATATTTACTATACATACACACATGTTAAGAAAACGGCCAGCAAAATTTAAGGGTGAATCTATCCTTCGCAGAAAAAATAGATATGCAAATTATCAATCATTTATTTTAATCCCTTTGAGAAAGAGGAAACTGCACCATTTTACTTGACATGATCTCTAAGATATGCATAAGAAAACAAAGTATGGTCACTCGCTAAGATGAACAACAATACACCCGATTAATCGTTCAATCGATTTGTATATCATTCTTACTAAGCAAATATTTTAAGAACGACATACACATCACATAAGACTAAACATAAACATGACAAGGAATGTTTAAACCTTAACAATTACCTAAACATGCTAATAAATTTAATCTACTTAGTTACTTATGAGCACCTCAACACATATGATTAACCACGACATAAATAAACAGTATCACCGAGCATAAATCGAATGGAAAATCAAGAGCGATGAATGTACCTTTCTCCTGACAAATGGCGTATCAAGTCGTCGGTCGGCCCACTGACGTTTGGGTTTTGCGATGCGAATAGAGGCAAGGTTTGCTTACCGATTTTTTTTGGGAATGAAGAAGGGATTTGAATTTCCTATTCTTGCAATGCTAGTTGTTTAGGTGCCGAATCGCTTGATTATTCCCGACGCTCATTCTTGCCGCGAGTAGTTGATCACGCTAGGGACGCAAATCGATGTCTATCGGTTTTGGGTGCTCCTCGATTTCGAGTCTCCCGCTTTGCCACTCGATGTCCCCATTCGAATGCCTATCAGACGGCTTATATAGCCTCGCTTGGGTTCCCATTGTAAGCTATAAAGGCTGATTCTGGGCTTGATTTGTGCTTGATACGAACAGATTATGGTAAGAGCAAGGTGTCGATATGGTAGCTGAATCGCGAGGTACGACTTTGTGCATGATTTGGTTAAGGCAAGCTATTCTAATACCAACAGTACTGATTGTCGCGCTAAAGATTTAGGCGCCGTTATGGTAAGGAATGAGTTCGTCTGCGCACGGTATGGAAGCCCTGATTCTCCGCGAGAACCGCACGGCGCGACGGTTTAGGGTTTCGCGAAGGTCGCGTTTTGTTCGGAGGCTTCGCGAGACGGCCAAGAAAGCGAAGTGGTCCGCATAAGGGGAAATGAAACAAGGTCACTGGTTATTATCGTTGTCACCGTGCTGGTCAGCGATTTATCAAGGTTTTAATTAGTCTTAGGAGTTAATTAGTGATAAGTTAATTAATTAATTGTGATTAATTTATTTAGGTGCTTTATTAATCTAATTATTACAAGAATAAAATGGGCGTGCTGCTTAATACTTTAGAATACGACGCTATTATTTAAAATCTTATTATTGTGCATTATTGCGAAGTTAAATTAAAATTGAATTGAGTTTAGATTAAATTATTTAAATGCTAAATGCAAGTATGATATTTAAGAATTGTTTAAATCTTTTATAAATGTGACGCTATTAAATGTATGTATTAGATTAAAATTGATTTTAAATTACAAATGATTATGAAGTTCTCTTGCGTATTAATAAACGCGGCTATGCTACTTGACGCGACGTCATTGCTAAATTATTTATTTTATTAAGAATCCTGACAGGGCTTGAAATCAATTAATGCGGGCGCGGGACTCTAAGTGCTTAAAACTCTACGTAAGACGCGATGTCATTATTAAATTATTTATTTATGCCTGTATTTATATTTTATTGTTGCATTTTATTATAAGAAATCATAAAAAATTATTTTGCAAAATTAGTGTAATTTTATAGCTACTGTCTGGACGAGAGGGTCAAAATTGGGTGTCAACAGGAAGCATGAAAGGAATTACGCTACTCATGATTTGGAGTCGGCGGCAGTTAATCGTACCTTGAAGATTTGAAGGCAATTCCTTATATAGATTTCATGAATATTCGCGCACCACAAGAGACTCGATATCGTCGATCGAGGTAGCCGAATTTCGCGATGATACGGTGGTTAGGTTACTCGAGGATTGTGATATTGATATCCTATACCACCCGGGAAGGTCAATGTAGTTGCAGACGCCTAGTCGCAGATCGATGGGTAGTCCGTCAGGTGCATCCAGTGAAGGCGGCATGGTCCGCGAGTTACATCAACCGAGCCTTGGGGTTCGTTTGGTTGATTCTGATAGTGATGGAGTTCGGATTCGAGGGGTTGCCGAGTCTTCCATCGTCGAGGAGGTAAAGAGACGACAGTATGAGGATCCGATTAGGGTACGGTATCGAGATGCCGCTTTTCATAAAGAGAAGAGTCTATTCGGCGTAGCGGACGGGTGCTAAGATTTGAGGCCGGCCAGTGTGTTCTCGATGTGGACAGACTTCGCCGCCAGATTTCGTGAGGCACACAGTGCTCGTTATTCTATTCATCCGGGGTCGACTAAGATGTATCATGACCTCAGATGCGTGTATTGGTGGGATGGCCTGAAGAGGGACGTGGCAGGTTTTGTTGCACATTGTCCTAATTGTCAGCAGGTCAAGGTTGAGCACCAAAAGCCCGGTGGGCTATTGCAGGCTATTGATATTCCGACTTGGAAGTGGGAGGTGATAAATATGGATTTTATTACAGGGCTACCTACCACTCAGAGGAAGCATGATTCCATTTGGGTGATTGTCGACAGTCGACGAAATCACCATTTTCTTCCGCCGAACGACGTTTCACCGAGGACTATGCCAGATTATATATTAGAGAGATTGTGAGACCGCACGAGTCCCTGTCGATTATATCGATAGAGGAGCCCGCTTCTCGCTAACTTCGAGGTCTTTTCGTGGATGAGGACACAGTGAGTCTCGATCGTGATTTCACCTCGTGATCGACGGACAGCCGAGCGCACTATCCAGACACTTGAGGATATGATGCGGGCTTGTGTTATTGATTTCAGGGGTAGCTGGGAGGATCATTTACCTCTTGTGGAGTTTGCTTATAACAACAACTATCATTCTAGTATTCAGATGGTGCCTTATGAGGCCTTATACGGGAGGAAGTGCAGGTCACCGATAGCCGGGTCGAGGTAGGAGAGTTCGATTAGTCGGGCCGACTTGGTTCACAGTGCCGGATAAGGCGAAGCTTATCCAGAGCTATTATCGCAGCCCAGTCGCATAAGTCGATGCAGTCAAGGCGCCAACACTTGGAGTTTGAGGTACATGATTGGGTTTTTCTGAAGGTGTCACCCACGGCGGCGTGATGAGATTTTGGAAGAAGGGAAAACTTAGCCCAAGGTACATCGGGCCTTACCGATTGTCCGAGGGTAGGCAAGGTTGCCTATGAGTTGAATCTGCCGTCCGATCTAGAGGCAAGACATCCAGGTTTCATGTGTCTATGTTGCGGAAATGTATCGAGACCCATCTGCAGTACATCCGATTCACGAGGTTCAGTAATGATGAGTTATCGTATGAGAGTCCCATAGCGATACTCGATCGTCAAAGTTAAGCGACACGACAAAGGATGTGGCTTCCGTCAGCGTCTTATGGCGGAACGAGAATGCAGAGGAGATGACGTGGGAAGCAGAGGATGACATGATGAAGAAATATCCTCACTTATTCCCTATACCTCCGTGTAACCCACGCTTCTAAATTGTTGGTTTTTAAATTTAGTAATTATGCTTGAGTTTTGTTGCGCCGTGTGAGCGCCTTTAATCGAGTCTATGTCGATATTGTGATTTGAGTAAGTTTAGCGAACATTCGACGAATGTTTCTAAGGGAGAATGTTATACCCCGTGGTTCGTGCCGCGTATGGGCCGCAGGAAGGAGTTAGGACTCAAATCGTAAAATTTCGTCGAGGCCAGTACGCGCCACGGCCGAGGCCGCTGCCAAGGCGAGGAATCAGGTCGCGCGCCGAATCGTACGGCACCGGAAGTTCCGAGAGTCCGCAGAGCCGCGGCCGCGCCGATCGCAGGCCGCGCCGAGGCTGGGAATCGCGAAAAACTTAGGAAAATCTGATCTTTTCTTTAAAAGGTCATGGGAGGTGACAAGTGTCCCCCCATCTGATTTTGCATGATTATATTGACCAAATCTCAAGACTTGGTCATCTTTCATCTCTCTCTTAGACAAAAGCTCTTCCTTCTCTCTTAAAAATTTCAAGCTCCTCCTTCTAAAATTCCAAGAGATATTCTAGCCTTAGGAAAATCTGAAAAGAAAAGGCAAGAAGGAAGCTCAGGCTAACTCAAGGTTGTTGTGGTGGTGTTCTTGGAAAGGAAGCTAGCAAGTTGTTGGAAAAATTTGGCTAAAGCTCTAAGGTAATGATTCTTCCTTTATAATTAGTTTTTAGTGTTGCATGTTAAGAAGAAAGAACTTGTGTTAGTAAATAATGCTCTTAGAGTCATTGCATGCAAGAAATGTGGTTTGGGTATGAAGGATTTGACTAAAGAGGTTATGTGAGCATGTTGTAGCCTAAAAATTACCTTAAACTTGTTAAGATTAATTGTTATAACTTATGGGGCAGAATTTTACACACCCAAGTTTAGGTGTGTAATCCCCTTTGTGTTGGTTTGGATGTTGGGCCTTAAATGTGGCGTTTGAGTGTTAAAAATTGGCCTTTGAAAAGGTGGCAAATGAGTAGAAATAAAGGAAATGCTGCCCAATTTTCCATAGGAATTAGTAACCTTGAACTTGGAAATATTCTACTTTGAAACTAGAAGTTAATAAACGTATTATGGTCATTATAGGTTGACGACACGCGATAGTTGGAATTAACAAGTGGATTGACCAAGAGGTATGTAGAGCTTTCCTATCTTTTGAGCATGAGTAGTTGTATCTATGTAGACGCAGATAATGCATAAGATTTGATAATCTTCACTTGTTTTGAAGTATATGATACTTGTTTCGTTTTAAAGGTATAAGTCCCTTGGACATAGGGAAATGTGTTTGACTAACGTAAAATGTTAATATAACGGCTTTATGGGAAGTTGGTTATATATTTGTTTGGGAAAAAGGTAAATAAAGAAGGGTTTACTTTACATAAAATAAGCAAGGGGAAAATGAGTTGAATTTGTGGAAGGTTGTTGACACCCAATTTTGACCCTCCCGTCTAGTCATTAACTATAAAATTACACTAATTTTGCAAAATAATTTCTCATAATTTTTTTATAATAAAATGCAGCAAATAAGACATTAATACAGGCATAAATAAGCAATTTAATAATGGCACCGCGTCTTACGTAAAAATTAAACACTTAGAGTCTCGCGCCCGCATCTATTAATTTTAAGCCCTGTCATAGTTCTTAAATGATAATAAAATAAATAAATACATAAAATAAATAATTTGACAATGACGTCGTGTTAGATAGCATAGTCGCATTTATTAATACGCAAAGTAATTTCATAATTATTGTAGCGCCTAAAGTCACATTAAGATAATTTATTCTTGGCTTAAATAATAATAAAATACATAAGTTTTAATAACGGCATCGCATTAAAATATTAAGCACCTAGACTAATAAAACACCTAGGGTTGCATTTGTTAATTTAATTTACCACTAATTGATTAATAATACACTACCCAAATTAATTAACTCCTAAAACTAATACCTAATCAAATTCACTTTAAAATTACCACCAACCCGCAAGGCCCGGGCCGCCTACCCTTTATTTTCCTTATCAAATTTCACGCCCACCGCCATATACCTTCAAATTTCACACTTTATACTTCAAAATTTACACTTCGTCTCTCTCCTATCGCACAAACACACAAACAAAAACCTAAAAAACCATCCGCCTCCATCACCTATTACGCCCCAAATCAGTCCATATCACGCCCAAATCTCGCCCAAATCTCGCCCAAATCGCACCCTCATAATCAGAAACTTACCAAAAACAAGTCTTACACCAAAAATAATCAAGTACCAAGACCCTAATCAAATCAGTCCTTGAAATATTAACTTACCATAATCAAGCACGAATCAGCACGAAATCGTCCAAAATCAGCCCCGATTACTTACCAACTTGGAATCCAAAATCCTAGCTATAAATACAGAACCGCTATGCATGCAATAGGCATTCAGAAAAATCGAGAAATCAATAGGGCAACCGATTTATTCAAAGAAAGAACCCTTTTAGTATCACTAAGCAGAGACCGGCATTCGAAGGAAAGAGTCCAATCGAGTTACTCAGAGGAAGAACCTAATCCTAAAGGTCAATTCGCAAAACCTCCTTCTTTCTTTCCACTGCATTAGCAATCCCTCCGAGTGGACCGACGACTTGATACGCCGCTTCTGCTCACGCTCGAGAAGGTAAACTCGCCTCCTTCGTATTCTCGTCCGATTTGTGTTTCATGATATGCGGCGATTATATGTTGTTTAACTATGCCGGTTTGATTTTGTTGAGTTATTCGAGATTTGTTGATGGCTATTACACCGTATTTGGATCTTTCGTTTAATATGCCTAGCCACGTGTTTCTGCATGTGTTTCGTGTTTGACATAAGCTAAGCCAAGTTAGTTTGCATCGAGGCATAATTAGTTAGTCCGCGAGCCACCGAATGTCTTCCTTAAACCAATGTCCAAACTTGTGAGCTCGACACCAATATGTGATTATGGACCGATTGCAGATTGTTCAAACCAGGCAAATATCCTAAGTATGTCTATCGAAGTTCCATCTAGCCTTAGGTGATATAAATCAACGCGATACTTGTCCCTGCTTGTTTCTAGCATGATTTAGGTACTCATCGTGAGATTACATGAGTTATATTGCCAATATATGTACTTGACTTAAACTCGTGACCACCGCTTTAAGGAAACTGTGTTAGCCTAGTTGGTCTTGCTATATACGCGCGCTAAGCTTGCTTAAATACTATTTGGAATGATCTATTTGATTGTTAAAGGGTCTAGCATGCTTACTAAATCAGTCCATTAGTTTCTAAGTGAATACTTCTCTGCGCTGAAAAATCTAAACCATAAAAGCAGGCATATATGTCTCTGTTCCATATTAAAATTGCTTATTTGCTGTTTTCAAATGACACATAGGTTTGGCATTGGATTTCCTACCCGTCTCTGTTTATATCTTTTGAGCTATGGTCATGTTTGCATGATTATATGGTAGGGTATGACCTAGACATGATCCATCGAATCTGCATACCCGCGATTCCCTTGCTCGAATAAATGTCTGCTTGTTTGCCTAAACCGCCCATCAGGCTTTGCCTCGACATTGCATTTCTCGTTACTACCATAACACATGCTGAAAAGGAATTGTGATCCATCTACTCTTACTGTATACATCTGACTGTAATACTCAAGCATATCGTGATCTGAGCATGAACCCTGAGATTATTCTCTATATGTCAAGCACTGTATTTCATGGTTTGTTGGCTTTATTTGTCGGGTCGCCGCAGCAGTGGCCTCGCTTATTTCTCGACTCAGATGTCCTCATGTGTTGATTATGTCTGTATAGATTTTTGTTTTGATCCAAATAATTGAGATATACACTAATCTTTGTTTTCTTTCTTTCTTTTACATGGCATGCCTCGGAGCTAAACGAAGAGTCTCATTGCGAGACTCATCATGAGTTATAACAAAACAAGGACCTACATCTATGTGCATCTTCATTTCCGCCCCGGAAATTCCAAATCGCCGGCGAAAAAACATCGCCTTTCCTTCGAGTCATCTTTACTTATTCTTTATTCTGCCTCATTTATTTGTTGTAAATTAATTGTCTAACGCTACACTAATTAATTAGCATTTAAAATAGTTAAACCTTGAATCAATAGCTAGAAATTAGTTTGACTTACTTACCTTAATTACTTTAGGCTCGCCTTGCCTCGCTTACTAGTTGTGATAAACCGCTTCATAATCTACACTCGCATAATAAGCCGGAATATTGTTTGTCAAAACATTCTTAAAACCGTGTTATAAATTCTTATTAATACGTATACAGAATAAGAAATATTTTTATGGTATGCCAGATACGTTTTTTACAAGCATACGTTTTGTCATGATAAGATTATATTATTATACTAGGTAATATATACTCCTTAGGTAAAAGAATACTTGCATACATTTTTACTCCTGTTATAATATAGTATTTAGGCATCTTAATTGCTTTTTTTTCAAAACTGACCTTGACTTTCATACATAAACCTTGCAAAAAATATTTTTAGAAAGTATATTTTATACTCTTCCGCTTAAATGTTTTAAATACACCTTTTGCTAGCATAATAATTAACCCTAGGTTTGGCAGGACAACCGCAAGTTAGCGGATCTTAGAGGGTGTCTAACCCCTTCCCTCTAGATTAATAAAGAACCCTTACCCAGAATCTCATTAAGTTTAGCAGACCATAAAAATGGAGTTAGTTTTGACTTTAACCTAAGTTGACATTTAGGTGTCCTAATTCACCCAATTAATTAGGTGGCGATTCCGCGAACCCTTAGCACTCTTAAGCACCCTTTAGCATTTTAGCACCTTTTAGCACTTTTAAGCACCCCTTGGCATTTAGCACCTTTTAAGCACTATTTAACATTTTAGCATTCTTTTGCACTTTAGCATTTATTATGTATTTCCTAACATCTTTTATTAAGCAGGAGCATTAGCATTTTAGAAAATGTCGCACTAAAAAGCGTGATGTAAATGGCGACTACTGGGAACAGAGGTTCTTAACCACAACAGGCCTAGGGTTATTATTTGGCATTATTTTGCATTTAATTTTTTATGTATTGTTTTGTTTAATTGCTATTTGCTTTACTGCTTTCCTTAAACTGGCATTCCGCTCATATTTCTTCCACTCTGGAAAATTCACACAATCACACACTACATGCGAGGTGCGCTGGTGCATCAAAGAAAATTCTTTCTTCAAAACCCAAATTTAGGAGAGTTGGTAATATACGTGGAGTGTCCTGGCCTAACCGGTGGCCGCGTAGCCTTCTCACTCGAGTTGTCCGCCTGAACCTTACGCCTAGAAAAGTCAAATCTTAGAAACTTAAGATAGAGCTATACCACCTTTATTTTAGGACATGCATGCATTTACCTTGTGGTGGTCTGGCCCTGGTATCGACGCCACAATTAGGAAGACACCAAATTTGTCGAAGGGTTTTTCACAACCCAACGACCACCAACATATTATGTGTTACGTGATATTGATGGATGAATCCGAGCCTAACGTGACATGCTAGCTTTGGGAAAATTTTGCATTTATTTTTGTTTATGTATAGGATGAGCAGTATTCCAACAATCCCTGAAATCAGAATGGTGAGTGGTGTTCCGACAAAGCTAAAGATTTGGTGGGAGAATTTCGACGGCAGCAGAAATGATCATCGAAGCAAATTAGGTTGTCTCACGCTTTGTTTGACATCGCCCGCATCAACATATAGTTAGGGCCTTAATTCGCCTCGATCCGGATAGGGCAGTGTTCAGATTTCAAGACTTTGAACTCACCCCCACGTTGGAGGAAATCAACTACTTCACGAGCTTAGCTTACCAAGACAGAGGACAAATCATCCCTTATAGTCAATCTGGAAAGAGATTCTTGCATTACATGGGCCTAAAGAACACAAAGGAGCTTCGTTGCTTCGAAAATAATTGGGTTTCCCTAGATTATCTGTATGAGAGATATGGTCGCCAAGATAGCTATCAGTCGTTTAGAAAGGAGTTCTCTTGCAGTCTGGGACAATGGAAAACTAGACGACATACCGCGTTCGCCGTTGCTCTGTTAGGCACTCTAGTGTTTCCCCTTGAGCATGGACGGATCAGTACTTGCATATGTTCTGTGACCCGGATGGTTTTTGAAGGGATTAATGGCGCGCAACTCACTTTGGTCCCCATGATTCTAGCTGAGATATTTCGAGCTCTGGGAAAATGCAAGCGAAGGGAAACCAATTTCTTCGAGGGATGCAATCTCATCTTACAGATGTGGGCCATGGAACACTTTTATCAGCGATCGAATATGACAGACATTTGTTTTAGCAATGATTATAGGATTGTAAGTTTTTACGACAGGATGAAGCGGTTTGTGTCACCAGTCGGTACTAGGGATTGGTATGAATTTCTGGCATCCCGCACTAGCGACCAAGTGCAATGGAGGTACCCACTGCTATCTCGTATCAACAACGCCTATATAAGGAGCAAGGACCGTTATTACATCGAGCTCATCGGATTAAGGGACTTGACCATACGCTCTGTGCGTGTACTCGTCCGGGCTTGGTCAAGAATGTAATCCCGCCCGATCGTATACGAAGGATTCTGAGATCGCGTTGGGCAAATTGCACTTTCCCGAAAGAAGCAAATCCTTGAAGAATGGAACAACATTGAGAAAATAGATGTCAAATATGAGCAAGGCGAGGTACGCTGAATCGCGTATGGTTCAGGAAGATTGGCGATCCAAGTCCCAAAGGCAAAGGTGGTTTCGAGGATATCGACATGACCAATTGGGTAAAAGTATGCAGATTGAGAACAACGCCATCCCCGAGATTTGGGACCAACTACAAAACATCATGCAATATTTGGAAAATGCGGAGAGTGGCCTAGAACACCACCGCCACATTCGCTTACAAAGATAATGTAGCATTAGGAATAAATCTTTAGTTTTGACATTTCATTGTTGCAATTTAACTATTTTTAGTCCCAATAAAAGCATTTCGATCCGATGGCTCAGACCAATCCATCATTATCGCATATGTGACGTTTAGGCCTACCTCTGGCACAAAGAGGTCCCCTCTGCATATTAGGAAACGTTTGAATGTGCTATGTGCAATATATCTGCTACATACCTGCAAATTTTATGCTAACACCGTTTGTTGCATTTTTTAGAAAGATTTATCATCTTCCCCAAAGGTCGATTTGTATTTGACTAAGCAATGACAGAGCATCGATATCTCACGAGATCAAAGGCACGGTCCAGCAACATGACTGATTCAAGGGCATTTGAAAGGTAACGAGCCTGAACTCGCCTCGTTCCCATAGGCAAAGCAGTGGTATCGAAGAAAAACAGCGAGATTCGATCGAACACCTCGCCCAATTACCGCAACAAATGGCAACCTCGCAGCCAAATCAAAAGGCTCAAATATCATCAAGTACTCACACGCAAATAACCAAAACAGTCAAAACTCTCCAAATTGTTACCAGTACCCTCTTACTATATATCCCATTCAGCCAATACACAATGCACCCATATATCCCACACAAATGCCTACCACACTCCAGCCAAACACAAACCAAAGGCCACCACAAACCCACTTTTGCAATGCATACGACAACCCCTCATGATACCCATCCGCAAGATACGCCACGCCCAAAGGCCCGCTCACTAAACACCTTCAAACCCCGTGATAAAGCTAAGAGAAAATCAACCAGAACCTATACACCTTTAGCCAAACCCATAACCCAAGTGTATGAGGAACTGAAAGCCGCAGGAATACTCCAGCCAATTCCCAAAAATATCCCCAGGCCTATGTCACGACCCAACCCCGGGGCCGCGACTGGTACCCTACCGGGGTACCCTGTCAGGTATATGTCAGAGAATAGCAGCGGAACATACACAACACATACGCATAAAAAGTAACATCATCGCCACGGTAAGTGCCGCTTCCATAAAATGACTTAACAAAAGTATAATGGTACAACCGTTCTTATAGCCCAAAACACATGGCCGCTGCACTTAAAGATAACAATCGTGACAAGTGCCCCGCCATACCCCGAATATACAAAGTACCTATAGCATCGTGAAATATCCATACCAATAAATAAGCTTCCTGAGGAATGAGCTTCGACACCGAATAGTGATCCTAAGAACGAGGATCCTCAATCGCTACCTTACCGCAGATTTAACGCATTTCGGGAAGGGGGTCAGTACACAATATGTACCAAGTATGTAAAGCTGGGAAAATACTGTAATATGATATCATAAGTCTAAAAGCAAGCTGGAGTCATGGAAGACAATAAAATACATTTTACCGTGTCTTACTAACAATGAGAGTGACAAGTATATATATACATATATAATACTGCATAAAATAGAGGCTCGTGATCAAAACAGGTACCTCGCCCGTAGTATCAAAAAGAAACCATCCTACTCCTGGGACTATTTCACCCGCATGGGTCCTGTGGACCCGCATGAGGTACTCCTCGCATCGGCTGTACCTGCCGGCATGGGACTATTTCACCCGCATAAGCCCATAAGGACTCGCATGAGGTATTCTCGCATCACGGGTAGCAAATCCACGGAATGTGGTATAACGATCTTGGGGACTTTCCTCGATATACTCTTACCCGAAATGATGGTATAACGATCTGGGTCAGACTCGGATATACTCTACACCGAGCAGATGGTATAACGATCTTGGGGCTTGCCTCGATATACTCTTATATCGTGCGGATGGTATAACGATCTTGGATCCGCCTCGATATACTCTTACATCAAGCGGATGGTATGACGATCTTGGGCCGCCTCGCATATACTCTTACATCAAGGAGGTGGTATGACGATCTTGGGGCTTGCCTCGCATATACTCTTACCCTATCTCAAATCACATCATATCATAAATAAGTTAAGCAAACTTATAACTTCTTTTAGTCTTGTTCATATACTCTCATTTTAGTTTATTTAAGGAACTTCATCATATCTTTAAATAAAAGAAAACCGGGAATTTAACCCAAGTACTACATACCTCATCTCTTTCAAAAGTGACTCTTCTTTATACATAAAAGCCTTTGGGCAATTGATGACTTTAAATCAAATTGCCTCTTCATGTAATTATCTTACTTAGAGTAAATCCCTTCTCATTAACCTTTTATGAAGCTAATAAACCAACTTCCCATAAAGTTGTTATATTAACTCTATACTTTAGTAAAATCATACCTTTCCCTTAACCAAGGGACTTATACATTCTTAAAACGAAACAAGTCATTTTATACTCAAAACAAGTAAGAATACTAAATCATGTACGTCTACCGTACTACATAGTTTTATCTATTCATGCTCAAGAGATAGAAAAATTTCACATACCTCTTTGGTCAATCCACTTGCCAAGTCCAAACTACCGCAAGTAATATTTCAACCTATAATAGTCATGATACGTTTATTAACCTCTAATCTTAATGTAGAACAATCCAAGTTCAAAGTCACTAAATTCTAAGGAAAATTGGGCAGCATTTCCTTTGTTTCTACTCACTTTGCCACCTTTCTCAAGGCCGAATTTATCATCAAAAACACCACCTTTAAGGCTCACTCAATCCAACAATTCAAAGGGATTTCACACCCAAAATTCTGCCCCATAGGTTTACAACAATTCACTTAACAATTCTAAGGTGGTTTTAGGCTACAACATGCTCATAATTTCTTCTTAACCCATTCTTCATATCCAAACCACATTTACTTGCATTTGATGACTCTAAGTGCCTTATATTACTACCACAAGATCATGCTTTCGAAGCATGCAACACTACACCTAAGTTGAAAGGAAGAAATGTTACCTTAAAGTTTTAGCCAAAACTTATTCCAAATATTCCTAGCGTCCTGCCAAGAACACTACCACAACAATGCCCACAAGCTAGCTACAAGCTTCCTTTTCTTGTTCTTAACTTTCGATTTTTCTAAGGTTTTTAGAGAGAAGGGAGCAATTTGAGAGAGAGAGAGAGAAGATGAAAGATAGAAAATGTCCAAGTCTTGGTCAATATATCAGATGCAACAGAAAATCGATGGGGACACTTGTCACCCTCCCATGGTCTCTTTTAAAACAAAAATCAGATTTTCTAAGTTTTTCCGCCTAAATTCCCCGCCTCGGCCATGCGCTGCAACTTCAGCGACCTCAAGATTTAGGCGCCGCGCTCGCATCCGCGCCGCGTCTGCCGCTTTAGTCCGAAACGCATTTCGTCCGATCACAAGACCGAACTTGTAACTCTCATAACTTTCTACTCCGACGCCCTATCGATTTAACGGTTGGTTGCGTTGGAATCCAGACTCAACGAACTACGCCCTAGGCCTTTAAAACACTTAGGAACTCTCAATGTACTGGGTCATAACCCGCCTCAAAGTTGACTAAAAACCGTCCGGAACGACCCGTCAACCTGTCCTTCGGAAATTTTAAGTCTTACATACTTTCGTACGTTTCCATACGTAGGGTCAGAACTACGGGGTATAACAGCCTACTTCCCGAGGGCATGATAAAACCAAACATTGTGCATACCACTCCGGTGTCGAGGGGCACGACATCGAAAATTGCTATACACTCAAGGACAAAATAGAGGAGCTAATCAAAGAGGGAGTCATTCAGATGGAGGAGGCCTCCCACAATGAGTACAATGAACCCCAAAGGAAGAGAGGTGTTCCCGCCGTAACCCGCCCGCTGAATCAACCATTTATCCTGCCCCTCGTAGATCCACCCAGCAAGCCCGCCAACAAAGTAGGGCACCCAATGCACCCAGACCAAATACGAATTTTGAAGGAAAACCACCCAAAGTTCGCACCCCACTAGCTGAACCCATACCCCGAATATATGAAAGGCTGCGAGCCGCTGGCCTGATCCAACCAATTCCAGGAAGGATTCCTGACCCTATCCCAAGATGGTATGATGGGAACAAGCACTGCGCATATCACTCCGATAGCCCAGGACATGACACTGAAGGTTGCCACTCCTCGTGACGTAATCGAGGCGTTGATCGCAGGCGGTAATTCACCGGGCGAGTCTGCCCCAAATGTGCATGATAATCCCTTGCCAAACCACGGCCACGTCAATGTGCACCTGATAACCTTAGATGAGGAATACACTCCCTTGCCTATGCCCATTCCGCCCTTGAGTCAGTCATTCGTCAGAGCCTGCACCATCCAAATGCCAAGAGAAGATGACCCAGAGGATCTCGCAGCAGGGTTCCGTAACTGCTCAGATGAAGATGAGGCGCATCGTTGTATGATCGCAGGAGATCACGAGGAAGAGCTCACCATTTGGGGACGCAGAGCATGGATACACCGATAATCGACTTGCACTCGCTGACCTTCCGAGGAGCTTGGTAGAATTTATGATAGTTCTAGCAGTGTGACTTTTTATCTAGAAAGAAAACAGACATGCATTTACGTTGCTTTGATATGTTTTTAATCTCGCATTTTTTCATCATAAATTCCAGGATATTTTTGCAGTTTTTTTAAAAAAAAAAATTGCTTGTGTTAAAATTAAATTCTTTACGCATTCTTCTTTCAGCGATCATATTAATAAACCTGTTGATAATGCGAATGTGACATGTAATGAGACCAACGAACAAAGTTCAAATGACGAGTGTAGCCCCGAAGAACAAGAGGAATGTCCGCAATCAGAGCTCAGCCAAGAGCTAGAAAACTTTGAGAATAGGCCCAAACCGAATTTGGAAGAAACGGAGTTGATAAACTTAGGCAATGAGAGAGTTGTGAAAGAAACTAGAGTCAGCGTCCACCTAAATGACACACAGAAGGAAGAGTTGATTGAGCTCCTGAAACAATACACCGACGTGTTTGCTTGGTCGTATGATGACATGCCGGACTTGAGTACGGACATCGTAGCACACAGGTTGCCTATTGAGCCATCCTATCTCCCCGTAAAACAAAGGCCAAGAAAGATCAAACCAGACATGAGTTTGAAAGTCAAAGAGGAGGTGTCTAAATAGTTCGACGCAAAGGTAATTCGGGTTGCAAAGTATCCTACTTGGTTAGAAAATATCGTGCCGGTAAAGAAGAAAGATGGAAAGGTCCGAGTCTGCGTGGATTACAGGGATCTCAACAGAGCTAGCCCGAAGGATGACTTTCCGCTTCCAAACATTCATATACTTATCGACAATTGTGCGAAGCATGAACTACGCCGATCGTTCGATCGCTTACGTTATCATCGATCTTATGGCGAGAGACGCAGAAAGACAAAGATTCACTACCCCGCGAGTATACTATTATCGAGTAATGTCGTTCGGTCTCAAGAACGCGCGCTACTCTACATGAGGCCATGACTACCATCTTCCATGACATGATTCATAAGGAAATTGAGGTCTATGCGATGTCATCATCAAATCGCGAAAAGTGGAGGCCATTGGCAAACTCAAGAAGTTCTTTCGAGCGCTAAGGCGATAATCAAATCAATCTCGCAGTGTGCATTTGGCGTTCCTGCTGGGAAGTTGTTGGGTCTTATAGTGAGTAGGAGAGGGATTGAGCTAGACCCCTCGAAAATAAAAGCCATCCAAGAGTTACCTCCCCCGAGAAGCAAAAAGGACGTGATGAGATTCCTTGGTCGTCTCAACTACATCGCAGTTCATAGCTCGCCACCGTGATATGCGAGCCGATATTCAAATTGTTGAAAAATGATGCAGCTACCAAATGGACAACAGAGTGTCAACAGGCTTTCGACAGAATCAAAGAATACTTTTCTAATCCGCCGCCTAGTACCGCCGTAACCGCGAGACCTTTGCTACTCTATTTGTCAGTATTAGAAAATGCTTGACGCGTTGGGCAACACGATGAAACAGGAAAAGGAGCGTGCCATATAAAGTTCACAAGATATGAAGCTCGTTACACTCACCGAACGCATTTGTCGCGACAATACGGGTCGCCCGTAAGTTCGCATTATCTATCAAAGATACACTACTTATCTTATTTCGAGGATGGATCCGCTTAAGTATATCCTTCAAGCCCATGCCCACCGAAAACTAGCAAAATGGCAAATTATGTTGGCGAGTTTGACATCGCTTCACGCCACGTAAAGCCGTAAAAGCGAGTGCATTAGCTGATCATCTTGCTGAGAACCCGGTCGATGAGGAGTACGAGCCCCTCCGAACCTATTTTCCTGATGAAGAGGTATTGTTTGTCGGAGAAGATATCTCGCAGGATTACCTGTGGAGGATGTTTTTCAATGGAGCGGCAAACTTCGCCGAGTCGGCATTGGAGCGCTTTTGGTTTCGTAAACAGTCAAGATTATCCGATATCCGCTAAGCTCGATTTCCATGCTCCAACAACATGGCGTAATACGGCTTGCATATTGGGGCTCAGAATGGCCGTAGATATGAGCATACAAGAGTTACTGGTCATAGGTGATTCAGACTTGCTGATCCATCAGGTACAGGGTGAATGGACAACCAAGAATATGAAGATACTCCTACCGCTGCGTGAAGGAATTACGTAAGAGGTTCAAAGAATATAGAATTTAGGCATGTTCCGAGGATCCGAATGAATTACCGACGATTGGCAACCTTATCCTCCATGATTCAACATCCGACAAGAATTACATCGATCCGATCACGGTGAGCGTGGCCGAACAGCCGCTTATCGCTTCCCATATAGATGAGGAAACAGACGGAATCCATGGTACCATGACATCAAAAGGTACCTCAAAGCGAGAGTATCCGAGGCATAACCAACATTCAGAAGAAAACACTTCGAAGATTGGCAAACCACTTCTTTTTGAATGGGGAGATTGTATACTGAAGGACTCCAGATCTGGGCTTACTAAGATGCGTTGACACTCAAGAGGCGAGCAATCTAGTAGAGGAAATACACGGAGGGACGCAAGACCTCATATGAATGGCTTCGCCATGAAAAGGATTCGCGAAAGCGAGTTATTTTTGGATGACGATGGAAACGGATTGTATCCGCTGTGCGTAAATGTCGGCGATGTCGATCCATGGAGATTTGATTCGAGTACCGAATGAACTTAATGTGACAAGTTCTCTCGCCATTCGCGGACTAGGGCATGGATGTCATCGCCCTATCGAACCCGCCTCAAATGGGCAGCATTCATCCTCGTAGCAATTGACTATTTCACTAAATGGGTAGAAGCATCATCACACGCATCGCTGACGGTGGTAGTCGACTTCGTCGCAACAACATCATTTGCCGATTTAAAATTCCTGAGTCGATCAGAATCGATAACTAACCAATCTCAACAAGAATCACGATGCGATATGTGGAAATTTTAAGATCACTCACCGTAATTCCACTCCATATCGGCCTCGGATGAATGGAGCGATGAAGCGACCAACAAGAACATCAAGAGGATATTGCGCAAGATGATCAAGAACTACAAACATTGGTACGAATTTGCCTTTTGCGCTGGGTTATCGCACCACAATCCGGACTTCTACCGGGGCAACGCCGTACCTTTTGGTCTATGGAACAGAAGCTGTGCTACCAGCAGAGGTGGAAATACCATCGTTGAGAATTATCCAAGAAGCCGAGTTGAGTGAAGCCGAATGGATACAAGATCGCTGAGCAAATCACGTTGATTGACGAAAGAGGTTGAATGCAGTCACGCTGGCAACGCCGAGTTGAGCGGGCCGAATGGATACAAGATCGTTGTGAGCAATCGATGTTGATTGAAAAGAGGTTGAATGCGATGCATCATGGGCGCTTTGTCGTAACGTAATGGCTAGAGCTTTTAACAAGAGAGTAAGGCCAAGGTTATTCAAGCCTGGACAATTGGTTTTGAAACGCATATTTCCGAATCAGAGTGAAGCTAAAGGAAAGTTTGCACCTAATTGGCAAGGGCCCTACATGGTTCATCGGGTACTAAGTGGAGGGGCTCTAATATTAGCTGAGATGGATGGTGAAATATGGCCTAAAGCTATCAACGCAGATGCAGTAAAGCGATATTACGTCTAGGAGTATTTGTTTCCATGTAATCCCCTTTGCATTGTAAAAAGGCTGCATTCCCTCTGTGGGATATGCATAGAGCCCATATAGGGTCTCGCCACTGCAAATTAGAAAGCCCCTTTACTTGTAATTGGAACTACGTTCGACCTGATTCCCTTTGCAGATACGTAGGCGGCCACATCGGCCTCGGTCCCACATTTAGAAATAGTAGCTTTACCAGTTTTGCTTGTAATGAACTACGTCATGACCTGATTCCCTCATGGGGATACGTAGGCGGCCTAAATCGGTTTCGGTCACACCATTAGGAATCTTCCCATTAGCCCGCGCGCTGCAGAATGTGTTGGTTATTCCAAAAGAGATATGAGCAATCCTCGTCAGAGTTAAGTCTCGCCCGTCCGCCCGCATAACGGAACTGGGACAATTTTACGCTTCACGAAGAGATCATAATGAGGGCTCCAAAGATGTTCGTTTGGTCAGAATATATGTCATATTCAGCAAAATCGACTAGACTTTTACATTTTATACGCATGTCATATAAATGTTTATTTCTACAAAAATGTTTTGTGCATACCTCATGAAATGTTTCGTTTTGAAAATACTTTTGGGACACTACCAAACACCTCAAGGAAACCAGACAGGGGTTGCAAGTCTAAACAGGCCAGGCGCGTAGATGTCAAGAAGCAGAGCGACGAAGTCAAATACGAATCGACCATCCCCCAAAACTCACAAATTTTCTTTGAGCGCAGGTTTTTTCATATTAACAGGAGCAGAAAGAACGCACAAAGAACACGCCCGCATAACGACGTAATCGCGATGCGCCCACGAATAACGCCAAAGAAGAATACGCCTACGCAACGACGCCAAAGAAGAATACGCCCGCATAACGACGCCAAGAATAATGCATCCACACAACGACGCCAAAGAAGAATACGCCTACGCAACGACGCCAAAGAAGAATACGCCCGCATAACGACGCCAAGAATAATGCGCCCACACAACGACGCCAAGAAAGAATACGCCCGCATAACGACGTTAGCAACAATGCGCCCATACAACGACGCCAAGAAGAATACGCCTACGCAACGACGCCAAAGAAGAATACGCCCGCATAACGACGCCAAGAATAACGCGCCCACACAACGACGCCAAGAAGAATACGCCTACGCAACGACGCCAACAACAATACGCTCACGCAACGACGCCAAAGAACAATGCGCCCACACAACGACGCCAAAGAAGAATACGCCTACGCAACGACGCCAACAAAGAATACGCCCGCATAACGACGCCAAGAATAATGCGCCTACACAACGACGCCAAAGAACAATACGCCCAGTAACGACGCCATCAACATTGCAAGCAACGACGCCAAAGAAGAACGCTGGCCCAAGCAAAGAACGCGATCAAGACAACAAGCCCAAATGACGCCATCATCGCGATATCACATCCACGCAGGACGATTTCTCTACTTTCAAAATTGCGCTTTATTCGTGCTTTATTATTCTGCCTTAACAGCATGCACTAACTCTTTCGAGCTTTAGTCTACTGCGGCAACAGCAGCAAGTGACAACATATCCGCTGCTCACAATCGCAACACGCCCTGCGGTGCGACGAAAATCACAAAGATTTGCAGATCGCATCAACACAACACGCATCACATTTTGCACGATAACATCGTTTACTCACGCTATATTGCTTTTAAAATTACGATCATCATTTTGCCTTAACGCATGCACTAACCGCTTGCTTAAGTCTTAGTGCGCAGAGCGGAGCACAACGTGTATTTTCTTACAATAACCGAGGCAATTTGTTGGGGCCAACCTTCCCAACGAACGGCGTATGGCCTCGCCGTCGGTCCACTCACTCCGCATCACCATACACCCATCCACATAAGTCGATACCGGTACACCCCAGGTTCAAGCCCGTTTATCTTATTTTTTATTCTTTACACCACAGCCCAATGTCGTCATAACTCGACACTGGGACAAGCTTTGAGTCCGCATTAGCCCGCCGCGCTTGGCCACGGTAACCCAAAGGTCGCCATAACTCGACATCGACAATTTTGAGTCCGACTAGCCCGCCAAGCTGCCATGGTAACCCAGTGTCGTCATAACTCGACACTGGGACAATTCTGAGTCCGCATTAGCCCACCTTGGCGTTTGACCATGGTAGCCCAGTGTCGTCATAACTCGACACTGGGACAAATTCTGAGTCCGCGTTATCCCGCCTTGGTATTTGACCCTGGCAGCCCAGTGTCGTCATAACTCGACACTGGGACAGATTTTGATTTTGCGTCAGCCTTGTCTACCTGCCCAACATTTTTGCAATTCTGAGGATCGAGACAAAATTGGCTATGAGTCAACGTCTTTCTCCGAAGATTCTTCCATCATCTCCATACAAAGAGGGACAAGTTGTTGACACCCAATTTTGACCCTCCCGTCCAGTCATTAACTATAAAATTACACTAATTTTGCAAAATAATTTCTCATAATTTTTTTATAATAAAATGCAGCAAATAAGACATTAATACAGGCATAAATAAACAATTTAATAATGGCACCGCGTCTTACGTAAAAATTAAACACTTAGAGTCTCGCGCCCGCATCTATTAATTTTAAGCCCTGTCATAGTTCTTAAATGATAATAAAATAAATGATAATAAAATAAATAATTTGACAATGACGTCGTGTTAGATAGCATAGTCGCATTTATTAATACGCAAAGTAATTTCATAATTATCAGTACTTCTAAAGTCACATTAAGATAATTTATTCTCGCTTAAATAATAATAAAATACATAAGTTTTAATAACGATCGCATTAAAATATTAAGCACCTAGACTAATAAAACACCTAGGTTGCATTTGTTAATTTAATTTACCACTAATTGATTAATAATACACTACCCAAATTAATTAACTCCTAAAACTAATACCTAATCACCACTTTAAAATTACCATTTCAACCCGCAAGGCCCATTCACCCTACCTTTATTTTCCTTATCAAGAATTTCACGCCCACCGCCATATACCTTCAAATTTCACACTCTTATACTTCAAATTACACTTCGCCTCTCCTATCGCACAAACACACAAACAAAAACCTAAAAAACCATCCGCTTCCATCACCTATTACGCCCCAAATCAGTCCATATCACACCCAAATCTCGCCCAAATCGCACCCTCATAATCAGAAACTTACCAAAAACAAGTCTTACACCAAAAATAATCAAGTACCAAGACCCTAATCAAATCAGTCCTTGAAATATTAACTTACCATAATCAAGCACTAATCAAGACGTAAATCTCGTCCAAAATCAGCCCCGATTACTTACCAACTTGGAATCCAAAATCCTAGCTATAAATACAGAACCGCTATGCATGCAATAGGCATTCAGAAAAATCGAGAAATCAGTAGGGCAACCGATTTATTCAAAGAAAGAACCCTTTTAGTATCACTAAGCAGATCGCATTCAAGGGCGAGTCCAATCGAGTTACTCAGAGGAAGAACCTAATCCTAAAGGTCAATTAGCAAAACCTCCTTCTTTCTTTCCACTGCATTAGCAATCCCTCCGAGTGGACCGACGACTTGATACGCCGCTTCTGTCACGCTCGGAGAAAGGTAAACTCGCCTCTTCGTATTCTCGCCCGATTTGTGTTTCATGATACGCGGTGATTATATGTTGTTTAACTATGCCGTTTGATTTTGTTGAGTTATTCGAGATTTGTTGATGGCTATTACACTGTATTTGGATCTTTCATTTAATATGCCTAGCCACGTTTCTGCAGCATGTGTTTTCGTTGACATAAGCTGCCGCGTTAGTTTGCATCGAGGCGTAATTAGTTAGTCCGTGGAGCTACCGAATGTCTTCCTTAAACCAATGTCCAAACTTGTGAGCTTGGGCGATACCAATATGTGATTACGACCAGATTGCAGATTGTTCAAACCAGGGCAAATATCCTAAGTATGTCTATCAAAGTTCCATCTAGCCTTAGGTGATATAAATCAATGTGATACTTGTCCCTGTTTGTTTCTAGCATGATTTAGGTACTACTGTGAGATTACATGAGTTATATTGCCAATATACGTACTTGACTTAAACCTTGTGACCACTGCCTTAAGGAAATCTGTGTTAGCCTAGTTGGGTCTTGCTATATGCTGGCAGTTAAGCTTGCTTAAATACTATTTGGAATGATCTATTTGATTGTTAAAGGGTCTAGCATGCTTACTAAATCAGTCCATTAGTTTCTAAGTGAATACTTCTCTGCGCTGAAAAATCTATACCATAAAAGCAGGCATATATGTCTCTGTTCCATATTAAAATTGCTTATTTGCTGTTTCCAAATGACACATAGGTTTGGCATTGGATTTCCTACCCGTCTCTGTTTATATCTTTTGAGCTATGGTCCTGTTTGCATGATTATATGGTAGGGTATGACCTAGACATGATCCATCGAATCTGCATACCCGCGATTCCCTTGCTCGAATAAATGTCTGCTTGTTTGCCTAAACTGTCCACTGTGTGCTGTCTCGATTACTTGCATTTCTCGTTACTACCATAACACATGCTGAAAAGGAATTGTGATCCATCTACTCTTACTGTATACATCTGACTGTAATACTCAAGCATATCGTGATCTGAGCATGAACCCTGAGATTATTCTCTATATGTCAAGCACTGTATTTCATGGTTTGTTGGCTTTATTTGCTGGCTGTCGCAGCAGGTGGCCTCGGTTTATTTACTGACTTGTATGTCCTCACGTGGCCGATTATGTCTCAGATAGATTTTTGTTTTGATCCAAATAATTGAGATATACACTAATCTTTGTTTCTTTCTTTCTTTTACATGGCATGCCTCGGAGTTAAACGAAGAGTCTCATCATAGACTCATCATGAGTTATAACAAAACAAGGACCTACATCTATGTGCATCTTCATTTCCGCCCCGGAAATTCCAAATCGCCGGCGAAAAGACATCGCCTTTTCTTCGAGTCATCTTTACTTATTCTTTATTCTGCCTCATTTATTTGTTGTAAATTAATTGTCTAACGCTACACTAATTAATTAGCATTTAGAATAGTTAAACCTTGAATCAATAGCTAGAAATTAGTTTGACTTACTTACCTTAATTACTTTAGGCTCGCCTTGTCTCGCTTACTAGTTGTGATAAACCGCTTCATAATCTACACTCGCATAATAAGCCGAAATATTGTTTGTCAAAACATTCTTAAAACCGTGTTATAAATTCTTATTAATACGTATACAGAATAAGAAATATTTTTATGGTATGACAGATACGTTTTTTACAAGCATACGTTTTGTCATGATAAGCTTATATTATTACACTAGGTAATATATACTCCTTAGGTAAAAGAATACTTGCATACATTTTTACTCCTGTTATAATATAGTATTTAGGCATCTTAATTGCATATTTTTCAAAACTGACCTTGACTTTCATACATAAACCTTGCAAAAAATATTTTTAGAAAGTATATCTTATACTCTTCCGCTTAAATGTTTTAAATACACCTTTTGCTAGCATAATAATTAACCCTAGGTTTGGTAGGACAACCGCAAGTTAGCGGATCTTAGAGGGTGCCTAACCCCTTCCCTCTAGATTAATAAAGAACCCTTACCCAGAATCTCATTAAGTTTAGCAGACCATAAAAATGGAGTTAGTGTTGACTTTAACCTAAGTTGACATTTAGGTGTCCTAATTCACCCAATTAATTAGGTGGCGACTCCGCGAACCCTTAGCACTCTTAAGCACCCTTTAGCATTTTAGCACCTTTTAGCACGTTTAAGCACCCCTTAGCATTTAGCACCTTTTAAGCACTATTTAACATTTTAGCATTCTTTTGCACTTTAGCATTTATTATGTATTTCCTAACATCTTTTATTAAGCAGGAGCATTAGCATTTTAGAAAATGTCGCGGCCGAAAAAGGGCGTGACAGAAATGGCGACTCCGCTGGGGAACAGAGGTTCTTAACCACAACAGGCCTAGGGTTATTATTTGGCATTATTTTGCATTTAATTTTTTATGTATTGTTTTGTTTAATTGCTATTTGCTTTACTGCTTTCCTTAAACTGGCATTCCGCTCATATTTCTTCCACTCTGGAAAATTCACACAATCACACACTACATGCGAGGTGCGCTTGGTGCATCAGCAAAATTCTTTCTTCAAAACCCAAATTTAGGAGAGTTGGTAATATACGTGGAGTGTCCGGTCTAACCGGGTCACAGAGCCTTCTCACTCGAGTTGTCCGCCGGAACTCGGCCTAGAAAAGCCAAATCTTAGAAACTTAAGATAGAGCTATACCACTTTATTTTAGGACATGCATGCATTTACCTTAGGTGGTGGCCCTGGTATCGACGCCACAATTAGAAGACACCAAATTTGTCGGGCGGTTTTTCACAACCCAACGACCACCAACATATTATGTGTTACGTGATATTGATGGATGAATCCGAGCCTAACGTGACATGCTAGCTTTGGGAAAATTTTGCATTTATTTTTGTTTATGTATAGGATGAAAAGATTCCAACAATCCTCAAATCGAATGGTGAGTGGTGTTCACAAAGCTAAAGATTTGGTGGGAGAATTTGACTAAGCAGAAATGATCATCGAAGCAAATTAGGTTGTCTCACGGCTTTGTTTGACATCGCCCGGATCAACATATAGTTAGGGCCTTAATTCGCCTGATCCGGATAGAGGCGATGTTCAGATTTCAAGACTTTGAACTCACCCCCACGTTGGAGGAAATCAACTACTTCACGAGCTTAGCTTACCAAGACAGAGGACAAATCATCCCTTATAGTCAATCTGGAAATAGATTCTTGCATTACATGGGCCTAAAGAACACAAAGGAGCTTCGTTGCTCAAAATAATTGGTTTCCTAGATTATCTCAGACGAGAGATATGGTCGGCAAGATAGCTATCCGTCGTTTAGAAAGGAGTTCTCTTGCAGGGACAATGGAAAACTAGACGACATACCGCTGCTCGTTGCTCATTAGGCACTCTAGTGTTTCCTCGAGCATGGACGGATCAAGATTGCATATGTTCTGTGACCCGGATGGTTTTGAAGGGATTAATGGCGCGCAACTCACTTTGGTCCCCATGATTCTAGCTGAGATATTTCGAGCTCTGGGAAAATGCAAGCGAAGGGAAACCAATTTCTTCGAGGGATGCAATCTCATCTTACAGATGTGGGCCATGGAACACTTTTATCAGCGATCGAATATGACAGACATTTGTTTTAGCAATGATTATAGGATTGTAAGTTTTTACGACAGGATGAAGCGGTTTGTGTCACCAGTCGGTACTAGGGATTGGTATGAATTTCTGGCATCCCGCACTAGCGACCAAGTGCAATGGAGGTACCCACTGCTATCTCGTATCAACAAAGCCTATATAAGGAGCAAGGACCGTTATTACATCGAGCTCATTGGATTAAGGGGACTTCAGCCATATGCTCTGTTGCGTGTACTCCGCCAGTTTGGTCAAGAACAGGTAATCCCGCTCCGATCAGACATGAAGGATTCAGAGATCGCGTTTGGGGCAAATTGCACTTTCCCCAGAAAGAAGCAAATCCTTGAAGAATGGAACAACATTGAGAAAATAGATGTCAAATATGAGCAAGCAGGAGGTACGCCTGAATATTGTGCATGGTTCAGGGAAGATTGTGGCAGTCCAAGTCCCAAAGGCAAGCAGGGTTTCGAGGATATCGACATGACCAATTGGGTAATAGTATGCAGATTAGAGAACAACGCCATACCCCCTGAGATGTGGGACCAACTACAAAATATCATGCAATATTTGGAAAATGCAGGAGCAGGGCCTAGCAACACCACCGCCTCATTCGCCGGCAGCATAATGTAGCATTAGGAATAAATCTTTAGTTTTGACATTTCATTGTTGCAATTTAACTATTTTTAGTCCCAATAAAAGCATTTTGATCCGATGGCTCGGACCAATCCATCATTATCGCATATGTGACGTTTAGGCCTACCTCTGGCACAAAGAGGTCCCCCCTGCATGTTAGGAAACGTTTGAATGTGCTATGTGCAATATATCTGCTACATACCTGCAAATTTTATGCTAACACCGTTTGTTGCATTTTTTAGAAAGATTTATCATCTTCCCCAAAGGTCGATTTGTATTTGACTAAGCAATGGCAGAGCATCGATATCTCACGAGATCAAAGGCACGGTCCAGCAACATGACTGATTCAAGGGCATTTGAGCAGAACGAGTCGGAACCTGTCTTGGTTCCCATAGCAAAGCAGGGTATCGAAAAAGAAAACAGAGATTCGATCGAACACCTCGCCCAATTACCGCAGCAAATGGCAACCCTGCATGCCGAAATCAGAAGGCTCAAATATCATCAAGTACTCGCCACGCAAATAACCAAAACAGTCAAAACTCTCCAAATTGTTACCAGTACCCTCTTACTACATATCCCATTCAGCCAATACACAATGCACCCATATATCCCACACAAATGCCTACCACACTCCAGCCAAACACAAACCAAAGGTCACCACAAACCCACTTTTGCAATGCATACGACAACCCCTTGCGATACCCATCCGTGCATACGCCACAGCCAAAGGCCCGTTCACTAAACACCTTCAAACCCCGTGATAGTAAGAGAAAACCAACCAGAACCTATACACCTTTAGCCAAACCCATAACCCAAGTGTATGAGGAGCTGAAAGCCGCAGGAATACTCCAGCCAATTCCCAAAAATATCCTCAGGCCTACTTCCCGAGGGCATGATAAAACCAAATATTGTGCATACCACTCCGGTGTCGAGGGGCACGACATCGAAAATTGTTATACACTCAAGGACAAAATAGAGGAGCTAATCAAATAGGGAGTCATTCAGATGGAGGAGGCCTCCCACAATGAGTACAATGAACCCCAAAGGAAGAGAGGTGTTCCCTAGCCAGAACCCGCCCCGCCTGAATCAACCATTTATCCTGCCCCTCGTAGATCCACCCAGCAAGCCCGCCAACAAAGTAGGGCACCCAATGCACCCAGACCAAATAAGCCGGAATATTGTTTGTCAAAACATTCTTAAAACCGTGTTATAAATTCTTATTAATACGTATACAGAATAAGAAATATTTTCATGGTATGACAGATACGTTTTTTACAAGCATACGTTTTGTCATGATAAGCTTATATTATTATACTAGGTAATATATACTCCTTAGGTAAAAGAATACTTGCATACATTTTTACTCCTGTTATAATATAGTATTTAGGCATCTTAATTGCATATTTTTCAAAACTGACCTTGACTTTCATACATAAACCTTGCAAAAAATATTTTTAGAAAGTATATCTTATACTCTTCCGCTTAAATGTTTTAAATACACCTTTTGCTAGCATAATAATTAACCCTAGGTTTGGCAGGACAACCGCAAGTTAGCGGATCTTAGAGGGTGCCTAACCCCTTCCCTCTAGATTAATAAAGAACCCTTACCCAGAATCTCATTAAGTTTAGCAGACCATAAAAATGGAGTTAGTGTTGACTTTAACCTAAGTTGACATTTAGGTGTCCTAATTCACCCAATTAATTAGGTGGCGATTCCGCGAACCCTTAGCACTCTTAAGCACCCTTTAGCATTTTAGCACCTCTTAGCACTTTTAAGCACCCCTTGGCATTTAGCACCTTTTAAGCACTATTTAACATTTTAGCATTCTTTTGCACTTTAGCATTTATTATGTATTTCCTAACATCTTTTATTAAGCAGGAGCATTAGCATTTTAGAAAATGTCGCGGCCGAAAAAGGGCGTGACAAAGGTAAATTGTTTTGAAGGCATTAATGGCCTAAGGTTTTAAAGGAAATGAAGTCACTTGATTTAGAAGCTTGGGATATTTTCTAAATGGAAAAATTGTGACTTGTCTTGAAAGTGGTTGTGACATGATACTATGGGTATTAGTATCTTGGAAGTTTTATATAAAAAAAAGTCATTTCGAAAAAGGTTTACGGTATGTGATACTTGGGTTAAATTCTGATTTCTTAAAAGACATGTAGTGCCTTAATGAGCTAAATTGAGAGGATTTATATTAATAATGTTCATAAGAAGTTAGAAGATTTCTTATCTTGTTTATGTTATGATAAGCCGGTAGCGCTTATGTTATGATACTAGCCATTGTCTTGATTTATGTATTATTATCATATCACCGAGTATTCGATGTTCTAGCGCTTTATGTTATGTATACTAGCGGTTGTGCTAATTTATGTATTATCATTGTTATTATCTGCGTATTCCATGGATTTGCTACCCATGACGCGAGCGCGCCAGACTCACGCGCGCCCACCGGGTCCACGCGGTGAAATAGTCCCACGCGTCCACATGATCCACGCGGTGAAATAGTCCCACGCGGTGAAATAGTCCCACGCGAGGCGGATGGCACTTACGCGATCCACGATGCGTGAAACAAATCCGCGAGTAGGATTGCTTAATGATACTACTGCGCAGAGATCTGTTTTGATCACGAGCCTCCTATTTTTACGCAGATTATACTTATACTTGTTACTCTCATTGTTAGTAAGGCACGGCAACATAATTTGATTTTTATCTATAACTTCATGTATTTTGACTTATGATATTACTACGGATTTTCCGATTTACATACTGTACGTCACAGATCGACTTCTTCTGGCCGCGCTCACGCCACAGGTAAGGAAAGCAGTGGTAGATCCTCATTCTGTGGATCTTTTACTCAGTGTCGTGAGCTCCATTTCTTCTGAGGCTCGACTTTTGGTATGGTTCCCGGTGTTGTTGATGTTTTGTACATTCGTGGCATGACGGCCCCCGTCTGTCATAGTGTTACTACTTCTTGAGGCCTGTAGTCTTATCATAACTTGGTTTGTTTAAGGATGTAATCGTTTCGGTTTATGTACTTGGGGTAGCCATTTTGGGCTAGACTATTTTATATCATTATAGTTGTTTATTGTGAGTTTATATTCCGGTTTTCTCGATGTTGTGTCACAAGGTGCGGGTTAAGGCACCGGCCACGGATCCGGTCGGTCGTGATAAGAATGACACTAGGATCCGTATGCACTTTTTATACTTGTCTCGTCATTCTTTGTACGCTTATGATTTGTTTATCGTACCTTATTTCGCTCCATATTCTGACTTACTGATCGACCTCGCTTCGGCCGCGTTCATATCCGCAGGTTTAGGTACACAATTATGGATCCGCGAGCTTAGGATCCTGGTTCAGCATTTTGAGATGGCTCCAATGTTCCGGAGTTGTCATGGCTATGTATATTCAGGGGTACGGCGGGGCCTTGTCCCGCCATAGTATTTGTTCAAATCTCGAGGTCCGTATTCATCCGTAGGTTGGGTAGCAGAGTTGTTTTTACATTGTTATACAGTGTAGACCCTTTCGGGTAATTATTATGATTATGGCAGCATTATCGGCTTGACCTTGGTTTTAAAAAAAAAAGGGTGTTATTTATCTTCCGCAGTTTATTATGTTGTATGATTAGAAGGGTGCCCAGGTAGGGCACCAGTCGCGACCCGGGGTCGGGTCGTGACATATATATCCCCCTTTGTTGCTAGTAGTATCAGAATAGAACCTGAGTCGATAGAACCATTTGAGGTAGTTACACCGGTAGGAGATTCGTTCATAGCTAAGCGGGTGTATAGAACTTGCTCGGTGGTTGTTTATAGTTGCCATACCATAGCCGATTTGATAGAGTTAGACATGACCGAGTTTGATGTTATTATGGGTATGGATTGGTTGGCGTCTTGTTATGCTAACGTTGATTGTAGGGAGAAGATGGTTCGATTTCAGTTTTCTGGCGAACCATTTATAGAATAGAGAGGAAATACAGCATCATCGAGGGGTATGTTTATTTCATACCTCAGGGCAAGGAAGATGGTCAGAAAGGGTTGTATTTATCATTTGGTTCGGGTGCATGATACGAAAGCTGAGGTACCGGCTCTTCAGTCAGTTTCGGTGGTTAGTGAATTTCCAGATGTTTTCCCAGATGATCTTCCAGGTCTTCCTCTAGAACGGGAGATATAGTTCATTATTGATGTACTGCCAGGTACCCAGCCTATATCTATTCCTTCCTATAGAATGGCACCGGCAGAGTTGAAGGAATTGAAGGAGCAGCTGAAAGACTTGTTAGAAAAAGGCTTCATCAGGCCTAGCACATCACCTTGGGGAGCACCGGTGCTATTTGTGAGAAAAAATGATGGTCGTTGCGGATGTGTATTGATTACAGGCAGCTGAACAAGGTGACAATAAAGAACATGTATCCCCTCCTCAGGATTGATGATTTATTTGACCAGTTGCAGGGTGCTAAGTGCTTTTCCAAGATAGACTTACGTTCAGGTTGTCATCAGGTGCGTGTAAGGGAGACAGATATTCCTAAGACAGCATTCAGGACCCGATACATGCATTATGAGTTCAAAGTGATGTCTTTTGGGCTGACCAATGCTCCAACAGTGTTTATGGATTTGAAGAACCGGGTATTCAAGTCATTCTTGGATATGTTTTTCATTGTGTTCATTGATGATATCCTGGTTTATTCACGTTCAGAAGAGGAGCATGCGCACCGTTTGAGACGCGATGCTTAGGTACTTCAAAGATCGTGAGGTTGTATGCCAAGTTTTTTAAGTGTGAATTCTGGTTGACTTCAGTGGCATTCTTGGGGCATATTTTTGGAGCTGATGGTACTCGGGTGGATACACAGAAGATTGAGGCAGTGAAGACGTGGCCCAAACCTACGACACCTACAAAGGTACGCAGTTTTCAGGGGCTAGTAGGGTATTACCGGAGGTTTGTAGAAAAGTTTGCCTCAATTTCAACACCTTTAACAAGGCTAACTCAGAAGGCAGCTAAGTTTCAGTGGACCGATGCTTGTGAGCACAGCTTCCAGTTATTGAAAGACAAGTTGACTACGGCTCCAGTTCTGACTCTTCCTGAGGGACCAGAGGGTTATGTTATCTATTGTGATGCTTCGGGTGTTGTACTAGGTTGTGTGTTGATGCAGTCGGAGTTATAGCTTATGCCTCCCGACAGCTCAGAAAGCACGAGAAGAACTACCCTACTCATGATTTGGAGTTAGCAGCGGTGATTCATGCCTTGAAGATATGGAGACATTATTTGTATGGTGTTCATGTTGATATTTACACGGATCACAAGAGTCTCCAATATATCTTTAAGCAGAAAGAGTTGAATCTGCGACAGAGACGGTGGCTAGAGTTGGTGAAGGATTATGATGTTGATATCTTGTATCATCCGGGGAAAGCAAATATTGTGGCAGATGCTCTTAGTCGTAGATACATGGGTAGCTTGACGGATATGCAGCCAGACAGAAAGGAGATGGTTCGTGAGATACACCAGCTAGCTAGTCTTGGTGTCCGTTTGGTTGATGGATTAAACCTATAGAATACATGCATGTCATTTGGAGTTGAAAAATGGTGAAAATGGTACAAAAACCATGGAGCAGTGGCCGAGAGTTTAGGGACTGTTTTGGCAAAAATTTAGGTAAAAATTCTTCTTCTTATGGTGTAATTGGAATTGCATATTGTTGTAGTTTAAGAAATGAACTTGTATTAGGAGGAACTTGGAATTTAGACAATGCATGTGACGATTTGTGGGTAAAAACCGATTGTAAGGGTTGTTTTGTATAAATTGAATTTGAGTATTATTGTTGTTATCCTTGTCACTAATTTCATGTTGAAAATTGAAGAAAAACCATGATGTTTAAGTTATAATTGGTTATATGAAGTGTTGAAACATGAATTAGATTTTAAGGAGTTAAGAAAAGAACTTTGGAAATTAAGTCTTGTTGGTCGAGACTTGTATGGCATTTTTGGACATGTTGTGTTGTGTTGTGTTTTAGGGGCTGTTTTGGTGGTGTTATAATGCTGGAAAAATTAGTTACAATTATGCATGTTCAATGTTGTAATTGTGGATATATGTCTTAAGGAATTAAAGTGTAGAAAGATGTTATTTTGCATTCTTGAAACTCTCGATTTTTGTTAGTATATGGACTGTTTTGGGGTTGATTTGATATGGATTAAGAGGATGGATTAACATGACAAATAGGTGCATCAATCACCTTGGTTGTTTTCTTCCATGAACATAAAGGAAAGGAATGTATTATGGTGGAGTATTTTGGGTTGTTTGGTTATAACTTTTAGTTGTGACTTGTTATTGGTATTGTTGGCATTATTTATGAGTTGTGGATATGTATATAAATAGGGGAAGTGCTGCCCAAATTTTTATAGAAAAGAAAGTCGTCATTCGATATAAAGTATGCTAGTAATCATAGAATTGACGGACGTATTACCATTATTATAGGTTGAAGTACTAGACGAGGCGTATTCTAATATTGTGTTGGTTAGTTCGACTAAAATGTATGTGAAACTATCCTTTTTTCTTTTGGCATGATTTATATAAAATGAGTGTACGACGGACGTACATAATTCTATTGAATCCTAATTCTTAAGGAAACATGATATGATAGTGCCTTGATTTTATAAGTACAAGTTCATTCTATTTATTCCATTGAGAGTCAAGTGATGATTTAATATGTATAAAGTTACTCATGATATTCTATTCGTGCTGATGTGATTATATCATTTCACCGCGTCCTGGGCCGGGCAGTTTCATGCATAGTACCTTATATAACCTTACCGCATCCCAGAATGGGTCGGGCAGTATATGACCTTACCGCGTCCCAGAATGGGCCGGGCAGTATATGATTTCACCGCATCCTTCACTAGAGGGTCGGGCAGTGTATATATGACTCATTTTATATGGACAAGTCTTGACTCTCATTTTTATAAGGCACATTTGACTCTCGTTTTTATAAGGCACAGTTGACTCTCATTTCATAAAGCACAATTGTATTGATATTTGGGTTATTATGTTTGTCTCCTGACATCTCTTGACCAGTTATGGTCTTATTTACAGTACTTCATGTTTTACATACTCAGTACATTATTTCGTACTGACCCCCTTTCCTCGGGGGACTGCGTTTCATGCCCGCAGGTATAGGTACTCAGTTTAGTGATCCTCCAGCTTAGGATTCCTGTTCAGTCGTTGGAGAGCTTCATTGATTCAGAGCTTAGTCATTTTGGTACAGAACCTCATTTTTTATTTACGCACATTTAGGGGACTTGTGTGGTTAGTCACTAGGAGTAGTTCCGAGTGCTAGTTGTCCAATAACCATTTATTGTGACAACACTGGCGCGATTGCACAAGTAAAAGAACCAAGATTGACGAACAGGAACAAGCATGTACCGAGAAAGTACCACATCCTGATAGAGATGGTGGAAGCTGAATGTCACGACCCGAACCCCGGGCCCGTGACTGGTGCCCTACCTTGGCACCCTTATACCTTCCCAACACATATACCAATAGCGTAAGCATTAAATAACTCAAAATACATCATGATAAAACTGGCAAGCCGACAAGACCGCCACTGTACATATATTAAACCATAACTTGTTACAACTATCTGAGTCCAACCCACATATGAATACAAACCTCTAAGAGTTGACAACAACATATGACGGGACAAGGCCCCGCCATACCCGCAAATGTACAATACCGAAATATACAAAAGACTGTACCAGAATGATAGGCTCCGGAACAATGGAGCTATCCCGAAATACTGAAATGAGATCCTAACTGCGAGAATCACCCGACTGCGTACCTACGCCTGCGGACATGAACGCAGCCCCCCGGAGAAGGGGGTCAGTACAACAATAATGTACCAAGTATGTGAACATAAGGTATTGTAAATACAATCATAATAGGCCAAATATGACAGAGACACGTATGAAAATCAAATACCAGATCATACCGTGCCATATAACAGAAGAGTACCTTTTTAAAATACCAAAATCACCCATACCTTTTCACAAATATGAAAGCCATGTCAAAATCCGGGACACCCGCCCGTAGAATCATATGCATGTCCTATTCATGTCATAATCATGGACGTTTTCACATGATCTCAACTATACCATTTTCAAAATAAGATTTATGTCATAATCATGGACGTTCTCACATGATTTCCATAAGCGTACATAGGTCATAATCATGGACATTCTCACATGATTTCTATATGTATATGTAGGTCATAATCATGGACATTCTCACATGATTTCCATATAATAAATATAAGTCAAAATCATAGACATTATTATATGATTCCTATATAATCCTCATACATATACATATAATGCGTCCCGGCCCGTCATGGGTCTCGGTGTGAAAGCATAAACACATAACATCACCCGGCCCATCATAGGACTCAGTGTGATACAACCATATGCAATTTTAATCATCTTTGACTCTCATTAGAACAAATAGAAGGAACTTTCATTTTATAAAAACCCAAGGTACTATCACCTCATATATCAATTAGGATTAAGATCCAATAAAACAATGTACGTCTTCCGTACAATCTTTATTTTATAAAACTCAAGGCACTTTTATTTATAAAGTCAAGTCATTTATACCTTTTGAAACCACGTCATTTATACTTCATATAAATCAAGTCGCTTACTTTCAAAATCAAATCACATACTCTTTCAAATTCAAGTCACATATACTTTCAAATTCAAGTCATATATACTCTCCAAAATCAAGTCATTTATACTTCATATAAATCAAGTCTCTTATACTTATTCTAATCAAGTCGATTACACTTTTAAAATCAAGCCACATGTACTTCATATAATCAAATCTCATATACTTTCAAATAAAGTCTCATATATTTTCAAATAAAGTCTCACATACTTTCAAGTAAAGTCTCATATACTTTGAAAATCAAGTCACATAGACTTTCCAAAATAAAGTCACATATACTTTAAAAATCAAGTCACATATCTTTCAAATAAATAAAGTCTCATAACTTTCAAAATAAATCAAGTCTCATGACTTTCAAATAAATCAAGTCTTATGACTTTCAAATAAATCAAGTCTCATAACTTTCAAAATAATCATGTCAAAGAAGAAATGATAGTTCACATACCTTATAGGCTTTACCAATTCGACAATTAGAACACGCCTCGAGTAGTACTTCAACCTATAAAATCAATAACACGTCTATCAACTACGTGCTTACTAGTATACACTTATACTACATAAAGACCCTCTTTTCCTAGGAAAATTTGGGCAGCATTTTCCCTATTTATACATACTTTTACACATTTTCCAAGGCCCGAATTCAACAACCAACAAGCCACATTTAAGGCACAATCCAAAACAGCAACCAAAGGGGATTACACGTCAACTTGACGTGTAAAATTCTGCCCCACAATTCACCTTAAAACAATCCACAAAACAGTCCCTAATTAACCCACATTAAGGGTACAATATGAAGCCGTTTTCACCCTTATTCCTTAGGACTTTCATTAGTCATTTTCCACATTAGACATGCAATATAGGGGCTGATTTTCCAGCATAACAACACGTCTAAAACAGTCCATGTAAATTTCGACCAACAACAACATAATTTCATACTTTCTTTCTTAACTTCTTAAGATACACTTCATATTCCATCATTCTTATGTAAACCATTACTTCCTTTAAATATCAAGACTCCTCTATTTTAACATGCAATTTATGACAATTACAACAATAACGACAATCAACTCCAAAGTCTCCAAATCAGTCCCTAATCGGCAATAGCACCCAAACCTTCACATGCATTGTTTAAATTCCAAGTTTCTTCTTAACACACATTCATTAATTCAATTACAACAACATGCAACTCAAATTATATTGCAAGGAGAAGAATTTTACCTCAAATTTTAACGCCAAAACAACCCTTAAAATCGAACTCACTGCCCTTCTGAATACCCACTATTTTATTGGTTTTTCTTGCCCAATCATTCACTTCTTCAACTCCAATTCAACATGCAACCATTCTACAACGTTATCCCATCATTATTACACATTTTCCTTCCCAAATTTCTCTCCAAAAATTGAAGAAAACTTGCCCTAATTTCGGTCCAGTGAGGACCGAACTGCTCACTATTTTGTCAACTGAACTGGTAACGTCCATAATACTCTACTCCGATGTCTTATCGATGAGAGATTTATTGCGTTGGAAACTAAACTCGACGAAATTCATCTTAGGCTTTTGAAACACCTAAAAACTCCTAATATACTAGAAGATATACCCCAAAGTTGACTAAGAATCTGCCCGATTTAGATTTCTACCCAGTTCTCTCGGTTTTTTCCCACTGTTTGGATGTTGTTTTTGGTTCCAAGTTTTGGTGAACAATGTAGTATAAGGAGGGGGGAATAAACTATAATTTTTGCTATGGAGAAGGAGCAAAAACCGGCTAGGGAGAGAGAGAGAGGTGAGGGAGTTTGAGATTCTTTTTTAAGTAAGGAAGATGAGTTTTTGTTAGGTTATAAGTCAGATTTTTTTCCAGATTTTTATTAATACACTTTGGTCACCCTAAATATTACACTTTGACCCTCTAATTGTCTATTTAAATTAAATCAACCCCCCTAGTAATACCTCTTAATCCCACTTCTTTTAATCTTAACTCCCGTTTCCTTTAATTCTCGGGAATTTCATAAGGTCTCGTATTCTCCATGTCGTAATTCTTATAATATGTTATTAACCCGTAACGGGAATATACAACAATCATTTCCAATTTCCATTATCACGCCCGTTTTAACCAAAAAAAATTCGGAGTCACATCCTTAAGTATATCAATTTTCTTAATGACGTTCTTAATTATCGCCCTAAACTTATGAGGTGTAACACCGAAGATATCAAGATAGACTATATTCCCACAGACAATAATCTAGCAGACCCATTTACTAAACCATTAAGCTTGGTGAAGCATAATGGTCATTTTGAGAACATGGGTCTTAGATATGTTGGTGATTGACTTTAGGCCAAGTGGAAGATTGAAAGTATATGTATGTCCTAGAGACAATCTGTATTAGGACAAATGTATTTTATACACATTCGTATTTATATATTAATGTTGATTAATATTATGACATTTTGCATTTGTTGAATTATTAATTGATTGTCTATAATATTTTATAAATGCATCCCTAGAGTGTACGTGTTTATTAATGGAGTGAGAATTGATATTATAACGTAACTCTTAAATCACATCGACTAATGATCATCAAGATTGGGATATCGATGATATGTGATACGTCGACATGTGGTCTGTATCATATCCTTCGGGGATGTAGTATGTCTCACTTGTTATGAGTTATGGCAACTCGTGATGGACACATGGATACTCGTTGGAGTATTGGTACCCTGCTGATATGTTATTTGTTATATACATATGTCTAGAGTATTATTAGTGTGTGGGAGATAGTAGTCCTTAGACTTGAGGTCGATATCACCTTGTTTATTGAGCAATACACTTTGATCATGTCCTAAGCTCAAATGGCTTAGAGGTTGAGACGCGGCTTATTTTGGGTACATTGCGAAGTAGACTGAAGGTGGTGATTGGACCAAGATTATGATTCATTCCTCGAATACTAATATTCGAGAGAGCACTCTGATTCTCATAAGATATTGGGTTGACTAAGTCGTTGGCCAACGCAGTGGACATGTCTTTGATATGATCCTGATGTCAACCAATATAGATGAGTTATTATGATCAAGTCATTTGGATAGACACTTGACAAATCCTAAGCTTGATTGAGTGGTTCATGAATGAAAGGATTTTATCTTCCCACATAGAGGTTCAATTCACATGTTTCGTGTAGCTAAACTTTACATATTGAGGTTCGTCTTCCGGCACAGTTTAGGAGTTTCGTGAAGATCCTAATGATACTAGTGTCAATATATAAAGGCCTAAAGGGTAAACACTTAGTCAAATATTTTGTTGATTGAAGGATGTAATTAGAAGGGATTATGTATATGTTCTATTGATAATCTAGACATTGAAAGAAATGAAAACGGGGAAGAAATTGGGACAGCGTCGCGGCGCCATGGGCTTAGCGCCGTGGCGCGGATCCTGGATCCGGGTTTTGACCCAGTCCGAATTCTGATGGGCTTAGCCCATTTGGGTGAACCCTAGTTCTTTTGTGCCTATAAAAGAGGGGTTCCCTTCCCATTTCTTCAACAACATAAAAGCTAAGAGGGGTAAATCTCTTCTATCACTCTGCAGAAATTTCTAGCATTTCTAAAGATAAAAAATTACATCAAAGTTCTAAGAACTTAGAACTTACAAATCAAGGAATATTTGCGTGTGCACCCCGGACTACACAAAGCTTCGAGATTCAACAGCTTGGATTATAATCTTCAAAATGTAAGTCTTCGTTCGAAGTATTACATTTGCTTTGTGTTTTATTTTACATTATATTATCATGCTTCAGTTTGACCGTTGTTGGGTTTTGAAACATAAATTTTCAAATTATGCTGCGTGTACGAACCCGACAACGAAGGCCAATGAACACACAGATTGGATTTGCCCATCCAACCCTCCTTTTGAGCACAAAATGCAAGAATCAATCCAAGTAAACAATTAATTTTTCCTTAATCTAGTCTAAGCAAATGACCCGACCCTAAAGTTAATACGGCAAGAGGTTTCATTTTCTCAAACCAAAAATTTAAAAACGCTTGTAAACACTAAAAACCAAATCAAACCAAACCAAACCAAACCAACGCGGGCTACTCGGGACCTTCAATTATGTGTTATGGTGGGGTCATCGGGCGGATAACGCATGGTTGGAAAACGGTTATTTTCCAACCAAATGAAGCTCCTACTCTCATATACTCTGTGTGGTACCTAGTGGACTCTTGAGGATAAACGGTTCCAATGGCGTTGAGAATTGTCTCTTCCCCAGCCATTTTCTCATCACAAAGAAAAGGTGCTTCGGTTCTACCATCTACAGTAACATTACCCAACGCCAACAGCACACTGTTATCATCATCATCATCCATCTCTTCAATTGAGAGAACAAAATCAGTAACTCTTCGTAGCAAGAGTAAGACGAGTAGAGTGGTGACATGTTCTGCTTCTTCTTCGGTCCTTCCAAAGGCATTGCTATTTGACTGCGATGGCGTACTTGTCGATACAGAGAAAGATGGACACCGTATCTCTTTCAATGACACTTTTGCTGAGGTACACTTTCATAACTCCCTTGAATGTATTATTGAATGCGCAGACGGAATAATTAGAGGTGAATCTAGAATTTCTAGTACATGAGTGAAGGGAACTGATCCCTATTTCTCTTGGTAAATAACTCGACCTTGCACTATTCAACCTTCCTGAAGCATGGTGCCAGCAGTTAATATTATATAACCATTTAAAAAAAATAAGTATATAAAATATCTAATTTTGCAGAAACACTATGGGTTCATGTACCTATTGAAATTAAACTAGATTTTGGATTAAGCTTAATTATGGGTTCATGATCCAACTAACCTTTTTGGACCAAACTCAAAATTAAGCCCAAGTTCTAGAATTTCTCTAGAAATATCATCACCTCCTTAAGTGTTATAGAAAATTCTATTAGTTAATAATCTAGATATTATGGTAGAAAGTTCTAGAGATTAGGAGAAGGTTTGTAAGATATCTTGTAGTTTTTGAGCTCATAAATAGCTCATTCCTCTCTCATTTGTAACAAGCTGAAAAGTTGAACAATTGAAATAAAAACAAATTCAAAGAAAGAGTGTTAATCATAATTTCTCTCATCCTCTCTAAGAGTCTTTTAAGTATTCTCTAAGTGTTCTTCCATATTCCTCTTCATACTTAGATGGTTTATTCTCTTGGTTTTTCTCGGGTATTACGGTCTTGGGCTAGTGCTAAACATTATCGGTGGATTCTCTACATGGTATCAGAGCCATTCTAATCTTGTGCTAATCAAGATCAGAGTTTAGGAGAACTCGAGGTTACTCTAAGTATGGAATCAATGGGTCGTGTCGTTGGATTGGGAATAGAGATCTTAAACCAATCTAACTACCAGTTATGGAAGTCATGTATGGAGTCATACTTGGTGAGTGAGGACTTATGGGATGTCGTCGTGATAGCGACAACACCACCAAAGCGGAGATCTTTGCGAGGCGACAAAGGAGTGGACACGGAAGAATGCCAAGGCGGGGTTTGCTTTGAAGAGGTCAATATCCTCGTGAGTATTTGAGCATGTTTCAAAGTGTATGTCTGCTAGTTCTATTTGGAAGGCGTTAGATCAATTGTTCAACAAGAAGAACGAGGCTCGGCTACAACTGTTAGAGAACGAGTTGGCAAATGCGGCGAAGTCTTGATCTCGAGTTTTTATCAAGGTAAAGAATCTTTGCTCTGAGATTAATACTCTAAATCCGGAGGAGTCGATTTCAGAAGCTCGGTTGTAGCGGTCTATTATTCGTGGTCTACGACTCGAATATACACCGTTTGTTACTTCAGTTCAAGGATGGGCTACACAACCTTTCTTGGAGGAATTTGAAAACTTGCTAGCTTCGCAAGAATCACTAGCCATGCAAATGGCCGGAGTTAAAATCCATGATGATTCGGGAAGCGCTTTTGTAGCACGGAGGCAACAAAGCTTCAAAGCCAAACCCAGGGATGGTGGTGCAAAGAGCAATGATGGACGGGAAGGATCTTCTACTGGAGATAAGAAATGATTCAAGTGCTACCGGTGTGGGAAACTTGGGCATTTCAAAAGAGATTGTCGAGTCAAGCTGAAGGAAACAAATATGGAAGAATCAAAAGGTCATACTGAAGACGAAGAATGGGGAAAATGTTTCACGGTGGAGGCTTCATCTTTAGGTACATCCACAACTAAAAATCTTGGAAATGAGTGGATTGTAGATTCTGGTTGTAGCCATCATATTACCGGAGACGAGAAGTTATTTCGCGGACAATTCAATCCACCGAGTTGAGAAGGAAGGGACGGTTGTCATTGAAGGAGATGATGGAAGCCCAATCACTCTCAAGAACGTGTACCATGTTTCTGGAGTAAGGAAGAATCTTCTCTCTGTAGTAAATGCGGTGGACTCAGGCAACTACGTTTTATTTGGCCCAAGAGACGTTAAATTCTTAAAAAATATTAAAGAGTTAAAGGCGGATGTGGTTCACACCGGAGCACGGGTTAAAGGTTTATATGTTTTATCGGCCTCAAATTCTTATGTTAAGAAGATGAGTACCAATGACAATGCCTTCATATGGCATGCTAGGCTTGGTCATATTTATACTAAGCTCAAAGTGATGGTGAATAAGGATTTGGTCAATGGGCTCCCAAAATTGAAGATTCAGGGTGAAGGAAAACTTTGTGAAGGTTGTCAATATGGAAAATCACATAGACTTCCATTTGACAACTCCACTTCACGATGCAGCGCTCCGTTGGAAAAGGATCCATAGTGATCTGATGGGTCCGACGAGAACATCCTCCTATTCTGGGTCTCGATACATGTTGCTGTTTGTTGATGATTTCTCACGGTACACTTGGGTATACTTTGTGAAGGAAAAATCAGAAGTATTCTCCAAGTTTCAAGAATTCAAGGTTACCGTGGAGGGAGAGTTGGGTCGGAAGATCAAGACCTTAAGGACGGATAATAGAGGGGAGTTTATGCAAAAGGAGTTTCTCTCTTTTTGTCGAGATCGTGATATCAAGAGAGAATTTACATGCCCGTATACACCTCAACAAAATGGAGTAGCAGAAAGGAAAATCAGACATTTAACCGAGACGTGTAGAAGTTGGCTACATGACAAGAATTTGCCTAAAGCCTTATGGGCAGAAGGCATGAGATGTACAGCGTATGTCATCAACCGGATGTCACTTAGTCCGAACAATATGAAGTCTCCTTATGAGATTGTTCATGGGAAGAAGCTAATGGTGAAACATCTCAGGATATTTGGATCAATCTGCTACGTCCATGTGTTCGACTCTCAAAGAACCAAGCTGGAGGCAAAGGCGAAGAAATGTATCTTTATCGGCTATGATAAACAAAGGAAGGGCTGGAGGTGTATGGATCCAGAGACACATGTACCGGTCTCGTGATGTTGTCTTTGAAGTTTCTTCATATTATGGGCCACCTCAAGTCTTGGTTGAGCAAGATGGTGCGAGTTCCTCCAAGAGCGATGAACCAGCTCCTCAAATGCCAAGTGAGAGCGGAAGTCCTGAAAAGGAGAGCCTTGAGTGAAAGAGGAGCAACCAAGAGGAAGATGAGGAAGAAGATCATGGTTCCATGGCTAATCAACGGCCAAAAAGGAATATTGTTAGGCCTGCTCAGTTCAGAGATGAAAGGTTTGTTACTACTTACTCATGTTACTTTGCAGCTCCATTATATGAAGATGAGCCATTATCGTATGATGAAGCAAAAGGAGATAAACAAAGTGCTATCAAGTTGGCTAATAATCCAGTGTTCCATGCAAGGACGAAGCATATTGAGTTAGAACATCACTTCATATGGGAGAAGGTGCTTGATGGAACGATTGAAGCTTTGGAGGTTCGAAGCGAGGACAACGTTGCAGACATCTTCACCAAGTCATTACCAAAGGGTAAATTCAAATTACTTCGCTCGAAGTTCGGGTTGGTTGACAAAATCAAGTTTAAGGGGGAGTATTGAAATTAAACTAGATTTTGGGTTAAGCTTAATTATGGGTTCATGATCCAACTAACCTTTTTGGACCAAACCCAAAATTAAGCCCAAGTTCTAGAATTTCTCTAGAAACATCATCACCTCAAGTGTTCTAGAGAATTCTATTAGTTAATAATCTAGATATTATGATAGAAAGCTCTAGAGATTAGGAGAATTTTTGTAAGATATTTTGTAGTTTTTGAGCCTATAAATAACTCCTTCCTCTCTCATTTATAACAAGTAGAAAAGTTGAACAAGTGATAAAAACAAATTCAAAGAAAGAGTGTTCATCATAATTTCTCTCATCCTCTCTAAGAGTCTTTCAAGTATTCTCTAAGTGTTCTTCCATAATCTTCTTCATACTTAGAGGATTTATTCTCTTGGTTTTTCTCGGGTATTACGGTCTTGGACTAGTGCTAAGCATTATCGGTGGATTCTCTACAGTACCCCCATAATCTCCCCTGTAAATCCGCCCCCGGGAACAATGATTTGAAGCTTATAGATCCGGGATTATAGTCTAAGTTCTAAATTAATAATTTGTACTTGTTCAATAAATTTTTCTGTATAAGACAAATAGAAAGTTTGGATCAAAGTTATTGTATGGCCGAATCCGTAACCTACACACTAGCTCCTTGCTCTGCTCCTGGAATTTCTAATTTAATTGACCAATTGGTGTTTTACAAAACTAGAATTGCTCAAAAGAATGATTTTCTTTTTCCCTAATTTTTTAAAAGTTGGATAACCTTTGATCGTAAAATTCATTGTTGTCAATGGTATACAGAAAGAATTGGGTGTTACTTGGGATGTGGATTTGTATGGAGAATTGCTCAAAATTGGAGGTGGAAAAGAAAGGTGATTTTGTTGTGGTTGAAGCAACAGCAATTCATAGTGTAGACTTGAATTGATTTTGTTGTGGTTGACTTGGTTGTTTAGGATGACAGCCTACTTTAACAAAGTGGGTTGGCCAGAAAATGCACCCAAAACAGAAGGAGAAAGAAAGGAGTTTATTGCAGGACTTCACAAGCGAAAGACCGAATTATTCATGGCTCTCATTGAGAAGAAATTGCTACCGCTTAGGCCAGGTGTTCAAAAGTAAGCTCTTCTTTTCTGTCTCATGATGGAAGTAATTTCTTTTGAAATAGACATTGGTTGCATATATCTATTTTCTGTTTCAACATAAATGAGAATTTTTGTATTTCTTCTTTAGCATTTCATATTTTATTTATGTCACTTCTATATGTATGAGGTTCTTAGAGATTCAGCCATATGAAACTATTCCACCAGAGGCATTGATGTTGGAATATAGTGTGGACATACTGTTTCTTTTACCTATTTTAAGATCAAAGTAAGTCTAAGTTGTCGACTCCATGTGTTTTCATTATCAACAGCAGAAGAAACTAATGAGGAAATTGATCTGCTTTAATGTGCTTTTCTCCTGTAACCATAAAGTTAATCCTTTCTAAAAAAAAAACAGCACGGTGCACTAAGCTCCCGCTATGTGCGGGGTCCGGGGAAGGGCCGGACCACAAGGGTTATGGAGAGTATGCATTCTGTTCTTTTTTTCCCTTTAGTTTGACAAAAAAACACTGCATGCTGGAGCTTCAGTGATCCAGAATTAATCATGAACGTAGTAAATGAGTTTCATTTACCTCTGAGATGAAGACATTCTTCTCCATATGCTTTGAGCAAATGCAGTCCTGACCCTGGACAACATGCATTTTTTTTCTCTTTTTGTTTCAAGTGCTTAATACAACTATTCAAGGATAAAGTTCCCAATAGGCACCGAAGTTTTCAGGGTTGAAGACTCTTGTATCTGTTGTTCATGACCTTCAATAGAATCTTAATATGAAAAACTCCCTATCATTAGACCTATAGGACCGTATATATATTGATAAAATTTCAAGAGTCAGAATAGGTTTTCCTTAAGATTGTTCTTCTCCATATTGTAAGTTTTTCGAACTAAATGTTGCAGGTTGATTGATCAGGCTCTGGGTAATGGAGTGAAAGTTGCAGTGTGCAGCACTTCCAATGAAAAGGCGGTATGAGTATTCAGGTTTCCAAGTTAGTATTATGTGCCAATGTCGAGTCTTTTGACAATTTTCTGCTATCAAAGGTTGCCGGCTATGCTCAGAACTTTTTGTAGCCCTGTATGGAGCTTACTAATTTATCCTAATAATGACCATGACTAAATAAAGGCCTATATTTGACCATTTTACCTATGAATGTCTATTTAGCCTTAATTTGCTTCTTTGATTGACAATGTAGTTTCTTGGACCTAAAAAATGATAGTATGTGAATCCATTGACACTTAAAATCATAGGAAGAGATCTACTTCTGGAAAAATTCATCTGATATTAGAATTTAGAACTGTTAGATTCCTATTGAATTGGTTACTGCACAAGATGATAACCTCTGGTTTGCTATCTACAATTGCTCTTTTGTTGGGAGAAATAAGAAATAAAAAAAATGAAGCACTGGCATGATTATTTCTTGTCACCATCCTAAGATAATGTTTTGTGAACATAAGTTGAATTAAATCTGCTAATATTTAGGTCTCAGCTATAGTCTCATTCTTGTTGGGACCAGAACGAGCGGAACAGATCCAGATATATGCAGGTGATGTGGTTCCTCGCAAGAAGCCTGATCCAGTAAATTTCTTATCCCTCAAATGTCTGTCAATGCATTTGTAGTGAAGACAAATTCATTTGCTTAGAAATTAAGAAGCAAAAAGAAACTTCACTAGGAAATAGAGCATTTTCTCTGCATGATCTGAAATTTGGAATCTATTCCAATAGCCTTCTCTATACTTCTTTTACTCTCCGATATCCATTGATGTGCAAAGATAATCTGTGAACTTTGGTATATAGCTATTTTAAACGTATGAACGGCTTTCTCTTCAACAAGTTGCAGTAGAACTTCAATTTGAAGAGATGTGTTGTCTCTAGTACTGTCATAGGTGTGAGACACGTCTTTAAATGTTTAATACCATATACTTTCTTCCTTGCAGGCCATTTATCTGTTAGCAGCCGACACCCTTGGGGTTGATCCTTCAAGGTACTGTACACAGAAAATTTGTACTGGAATTGGGAAATTACGTGATGACACCTTTGAGAAGTTACATGATTATAAACTGAAGCAGATAGTAAATAATTTAATTATATCATGGATCTTGCCATTACTTTTACTACGACTTTTTTTACCTGAATGCTAAACTTTGCCCTTTATTGTCTGCAGTTGTGTTGTCATAGAAGATAGTGGCATAGGTCTTGCAGCTGCCAAAGCAGCTGGAATGAAGTGCATTGTGACTAAGAGTGGGTAAGTTTCTTTTTACTTGAACCATCCACCACTGTCTCTCTTCCTGGTTCTTTTTCGGTTCTCTCTTTTTCACTGACTGTTAACAGGAATTCTTTTACTTGGTTTCTGAAATTCTATCTTGGTGAGACATCTTCTTAAAGCTTAACCTGAGTAGAGAACTTCACAATCAAACTGACAGCTTTTCAGGAAAACTTCTGGCGTCATTGAAATTCAAATATAAAAAGTAAAATATCTATGATTGGAAGCCAATGGTTTCCAGTGCTTGACATTGCGAACCTGACTCCTTCTCCCTAGGATATTTCCTTCAATGAAATGACACTATTGACTAGAGGCCTCTAAGCACTCAGGTGAACATGGTGGAGGTGGCAAGTTTTCAAACTTTAACTGTAAGGCCTGAAAAGGGTTTACAGGTAACATTTCTGCATGTCTAATTATGTCTGAAGACTGAATTTTAGCTCTATCAGCGAGGCTCCATCTTAGATAGATGCCAGTTGTTAGATGCACAAGAGTTTTGCTCTTGTTGCTTTCTGTTTACTCAGATCAGTTAAACTAGTATAATCTAGTAAAATGGTGGAGATAGAAGGGAAGGACATGCATAATCAATACAGACAAGATAACGAGGGTGATCAAAGTTGATGGTTTCTTTTCATTAGAACACATTTGAGTCTCTGAGGTAAACATCTAATTAAGTAATAAGAAGGTACAATTCTCTTATCATTCCGGATAATGTTTATTGATTATTTTTGAAGGACCTCCCACAGTGTAGAAGAGGGATGCATGTTTTTACAGTCTTTGTGGTTTCCTTCTTAACCAGTAGCTACATTCTTTGTGGTTTCCTTCTATACAACCCGTTCTTTCACCAGTGTTAGTTCGCTTGTTCTTTTACCAATTCTTGCAGACCGTTTAGCTTGTCATGAATATCGTTTGATTATTTTCATGTTATATGTGCCTGTTATTGTTAATTTGGTATCATAAACAAACTTCTTTACTGCCTCAGGTACACAGCCGACGAGAACTTCTCAAATGCAGATGCAGTTTTTGATTGCATTGGAGATCCTCCAGAGGAACGGTTTGACTTGGCGTTTTGTGGAAGCCTCCTTGAGAAACAATATGTCAGTTAGGCAGTGTGATTGACGCCACTCTTGTTTATGGCATGTTTTGCTCTCCACATAAAAGTTCATGTATTGTATCTCCACAATGACTGTTTAATTTATCCCTTGATGCCTTCTCTGTTAAATAGCATAAACCTTCGTCTTCAAACATGGAAATTTTAAGGCCGAGTCGACATGGATTTTATTTTATTTTTTACAGTTAGTGTAGACAATTGCTGAAGAAGCCATCAATATTCGTCAACTATTAAGGGTATATGGCATGAACAGCGTAAAATACATCCAATTATATAGACAGTTAATTTAATACTCCATTTATATAGCACTAGTACTATTTAGGAGTTGTTTTCTCGACAAAAGTTCATCATCTTCTGGTTCTTACTGTTGCAAACTTACCTTGCATTAAGGTTAGAAATAGTAACTAATGTGGAGCGACATATTAGAAAAATCAGAAATACACCACATTTTCTAGAGAATAAGTAAGAGGAGAAATAAATCATTATAGTGACGATGGGGGACGCAAAGGAACAAATGAATACAATATTTAGTTTGTAAATGAGATTGAAATGACATTGCAATTAAAGAAACACACTCTTCAAAACTTAGAAGTGCTATATTCACCTTCTTCTCTTTCAATAGTCTTACCCACAAGAAAAGATACTTTCATCATGAATTAGTAGTTACTCCTTCTATTCTAATTCAAACGGCACACCTCAATTCAATTGCGAGGAAGATAAGAATATATTTGAAAAAATAGGCTTCAATTTCTGATCAAATGGCACAATGCACATTGAATTTCATAATTTAATTGACACGTTGTGTCATTTCACGAGGATATGTTGTTGTCGTATAGCCCCTGCTGAAGGGCAGGACTGTGACTGCGGCCTCTTCTTTATATAAGCAACGGGACGCAACAATCAAAGTTCACTGCTCAGAAGAAGACAAAAGATGAAAAGATTTTTCCAACCAATTGAAAAAGACGGACCTTTCAAGAAACCCACCCTTTGTGAGAGTGCTGGCGAGAACAAGAAAGAGCCAACAAAGTTCTTGACATGGAATGCTAATAGCTTTCTTCTTCGAATTAAGAACAATTGGGCAGAATTTACCAAGTTCATTGAGAGCTTTGACCCTGATGTCATTGCCATACAGGTTCTTCAATTTTGCCTTTGTTTTATGCTGCTGCTAAGTGTTAGTAATGGTCTAATTGCTTTGCCATTGATGATAACCTTGCTTTAGAAATAGGGCATTTTATTTTTGGACAGTTCGATTGTTTGTTGATACGTCAAGAAAGTCGAGAAATTGGGGATAATTTCCATTAAATTGGGTGAAGGGGGTGCTAATTTTCTTTCTTTTATACACCGATTTATGATCATAACCTATAGGCTTGCTTTGCCTTAATGGTGACTGTTCTTCATTCGTCCTGCTCCACAGTGAATGCTGAGGAGACAAGTTGAATTTAAGTTGAAGTGTTTCTGAGTTTGATCACATGAAAAAAAAAACTTTGGAAGGGACATGCTAACACCATGAAGGAGTATGTGTCACAGGTCACAGATTTGATCTAGTTGGTAAATGCCAATTGCTGAAATTGCTGCCCTTCTCTCACCGTCCCTCCTCTCCCCGGATAATTTACATAACAGCATTTTAATAGTTGATAAGGTGGATTATAACTTAAAAGTGTAAGATTGTGCGTAAGATGAAACGAAAATCTGTTCTGTAATGAGTTTTTTCAACGCTAATATGCTGTAATGAGTTTTTTTTCAATGCCTAATTTGCAATAAATGGAGTAATTCCTTTACAAAAAAGCAGTCCAACAGTCAACAAAGGATAGGGATGATCTTTGAGTAAGTGTTGCAGACTGGAAACGAGGTCTACAGCAAGAGCTTGATGATTAGAAATTTGAAAAACACAGAAAACATAAAAGGATTACGCATGGAAGAAGCAAAAACTAGAGGAAAGAAATCGATTGTGGAAATTGAAGAGATCAGTCCTTGTGGGATCTTTTGACGGGTAACTTCCCGATCCCTGACATCAGTAAGAAGATGGAATGCAAATTCATCTCCCAAAAGTATCGATTTGCAGATTATCTTTCTATTATCTATGTAACATATAAGTGACCGATTGTTGCTCTTGTTCATATACAATTGTTTTTGTCATCTTCTCCATTGTCGCGTGACTAAGTAAAATATTTGCCACAGTACCTCACGTTGTGATAACCTGGTGCTGATTCCCTTCCAGATGCTGTAATCACTGCATCAGCCATCAGCATTAGCTTTGATGATTTACTTAGATGTGTTCGTCTTCCCGGAAGAGCTTTTATCCTCAACTTTTACGTTCATTTCACTGATAACCTTTACAGTCTAGTTGATGCCGTTTATTCTCAACCTTCTTGAAAGGGGTAATGAAGAAAATAATTGAAGCATTTAGGACTAGCCAACCTAATTATGGTTACACATTTATGAACAACAACAACATACCCAGTGAAATCCCACAACGTGGGGTCTGGGGAGGGTAGAGTGTAATCAGTTCTCCCCAATACTTCTTCAGCCTACCTCTACCCCTCCTAAACCTGTCCATAACCAATATCTCACACCTCCGTCCTGCGACATTTGTGTATCTCCTCTGCACATGCCCAAACCATATTAACCTCACTTCCCGCATCTTATCCTCCACCGAGGTCACTCTCACTCTATCCCGGATATCATCATTTCTAATCATGTCCCTTCCATCTCAGCATCATCATCTTCGCAACTTTCATCTTTTGGATGTGCGAAGTCTTGACTGACCAACACTCCGCCCCATACAACATAGTCGGTCTAACCATCGCTTTATAAAACTTGCCTTTAAGTTTTAATGACACCTTTTTGTCGCATAAGACTGCAGATGTAAGTCTTCATTTCATCCACCCTGCCCTAATACGATGTGTGACATCGTCATCAATCTCTACATTCCTTTGGATAATAGATCTGAGGTACTTGAAGCTTCCTTTCTTTGGAATGACCTGAGTGTCAAGACTCACATCCACGCCTCCTACTCAGCCTGAACCTTTTAGATTTCAGAGTCTGTCTCCAAACCTCCAGCTTAGCGTTCACTCCGCTGCGAGTCTTATTAATCAGGACTATGTCATCTGCGAATAACATACACCATGACACCTCCCCTTGGATTTGTCGCGTCAGTCCATCCATCACCAAGGCAAATAAGAATGAGCTAAGACCTGATCCCTAGTGCAACCCCATCATCACTGAAAAGTGCTCCAAGTCTCCTCCCACTGTCCATACCCTGGTCTTGGCTCCATCATACATATCCTTGATCGCTCTAGTTTACGCCACATGTATATCTCTAACCTCCAAACATCTCCATAAAACCTCCCTAGGAATTTTGTTGTATGTCTTCTCGAGGTCGATGAAAATCATATGTAAGTCTATCTTCCTCTCTCTATACTGTTCCGCCAACCTCCTAATAACATGAATGGCTTTTGTGGTCGAACTCCCTGGCATGAATCCAAACTAGTTCTCGAAAATAGACATGCCTCTTCTCACCCTCATCTCCACTCTATTTCCCAAACTTTCATAGTGTGATAGCAGCTTGATACCCTTATAGTTGTTGCAACACTGGATATCATCTTTGTTCTTGACTTCTTGTACAACATGATCATTGTACTCCACCTCCATTCTTCGGGCATTCTCGCCGTCTTAAAAATGATGTTAAACAACTCAGTCAGTCACTCCAAACCTACCCTGCATGTGCTCTTCCAAAATTCAACTGAGATCTCATCAGGCCTAGTCGCTCGTCCCCTACGCATCCTGCGAACAACACCCTTAACTTCCTCAACCTCAATGCTTTTACAATACCCAAAATCCCGGTACCTACCAGATTGCTCCAGATCTCCCAAGTTTATTGAAGTAAGACTGCCACATCCGCCTAATATACGCGTCCTCCACCAGTACTTTGTCGTCCTCGTTCTTGATACACCTCATGTGAGCCAAGTCACGGACCCTCCTCTCCCTCGCCTTGTCTAGTCTATACAACTTCCTATTCCCGCCTTTCTCCTATAATTCCACATATAGGCGTTCAAAAAGTCGCCATTTTTCCTGCCGTAACCACAAGTTTTGCCTCCTTCCTCGCTATCTTATACAATTTCCTATTTCCATTTCTCCACCTCATTCTTGCTTTATACCAATTTCGCATACGCCGCTTTCTTCGCTTTCACCTTCTCTTGAATTTTACCATTCCACCACCAGTCCCCTCGATACCCACCACAGCTACCCCTCGAGACCCCAAACACTTCTCTAGCTACCTTTCGAATGCAACTGACTGTCCTGTCCCACATACCGATCGCATCCCCACTACTCCCCAAGCCCCCGTGGCCTGGCCATGGTCAAACTCCCCCATTTGATTCTTAGCGTGTCATCCACAACCCTTCTTCTTCATCATCTTGATCTCCAAATCCATCACCAAAAACTTATGTCGGGTTGTAAGATACTCCCTCGAAATAACCTTGCAGTCTTTACAAAGACCGTTGTCTAACATTCCTAAGGAGCAAAAAGTCTATCTGAGTCTTAACCACTGAACTACGGAAAGTTAACAAGTGCTCCTCCTTCTTCAGGAACCTCTAATTGACTATCACAATTCCAGAAGCTCTAGCGAACTCTAAAAGTGAGACGTCTCTCCCATTCCTGTCCCTGAGGCCAAAGCCTCCATGCACGTCGTCATAACCTCGGAAAGTGACCTGATATGTCCATTGAAATCCCCTTCTATAAATAACTTATCAGTGAGTGGTATACCACCCACCACGTCGTCCACTCCCAAAAGCGCCTCTTCTCCTCCTCGTCCAAGCCCGCCTGTGGCGCGTAAGCATTAATAATGTTCATAGTGAACCCTCCAACTACCAACTTAATCATCATCACCCTCCTAACCTCTACCACGTGATCTCTTAGCTCGTTGTCTACTAAAATGCTTACCCCATTCCTATGCCTCGACCCATCCGAGAACATAACTTATACCATTCCACATCCTTAGTCTTAGGTCCTACCCATTTGGTCTCCTGGACATAGGCTATATTAATCCTCCTCTTTTTTAGAATCTTAACTAGCTCCATGGACTTCCCCGTTAAAGTCTCAATGTTCCAAGACCCCATTCTCAACCTAGCATCTCCCTTATCCAGTTATCCCACTTACCCCCCCTAACCCTCGCCCCCGTCCCCGACCGAGAACATGACCCTAGTCTACCATCAGTTACCAAAGCCACTAAAGCAAATATAAAATAATAGACTACTCAACGTTTACCCTAAAACTAGAAGGGATCAAAGTGAAAGCACAAGTTAACAAGAATCTAGAGGCAGGTAAAACCACTATGCCAAGAATGCTACAACTAAAGACAAGAAGGGTAAATGCAAGAACGTAAAGTCACAAATCAATACAACGAAGCGACAAAATTTAACAATAAGAATAAGGACAAAGAATGGATACGGGCAACCGGAGGTACCAACTCCAGTTGAATCGAACCTGTTTGCCGGCGAAAATCATTGTTCACCGGCACCGAAGTACTGTTCACTTGAGTTTTCACCAAAAATCGAGTACTTGTGTGGATCGAGGAGAAAAAGAACAAAAAGAAGAAAGGAGGAGAGAAACCAACAAGAATCGGATTTGAAGCACCTTTCCAACCAACAACCGGAGAGACGAACTGCCGGTGAGAGTACCTTGAGAGTAATCCCTCTGTTTTTACTACTGCCAATACTAAGAACATGAAAATAACTCTAGATATGAGAGCAAAAATTTTCGGCAACGACAACTTCACCGGACCGGCGAGTGCATTGGCGATCAGTACAAATAGAGTATACAAGGAGAAAATATACGCTCAAGATCCGATGAATCAGGAAATGACCGGCGAGTGCATCGGCGATCAGTACACATTTATGAACTTATTTTCTTATTCATATTGAGTCATGCTAGTATTTCAGTTTGATGTGAATTTGTGGAATCCATTCAGTTGAGGCATCTACCAATTGATATAGTTGACTTGTTTCTTGTACCTACTTTTTTTCCCTCTCCCTTTTAGTACATCTCTCCTGTGCTCTGTCAAAGATACCTTATCCATCAACATACATGTGGCTTTCTTACTAATCGACCACTTGATTCTGCTATAGCAAGAAGAAATTTGAGAGATTTAATTTCTGGATTAGTCCTTTAGTTTCTAAACTAATTTGTGATTGAGGCCTAGTTGCTATTATTGTTGTTGTTGTCCTTTGTATCTGTATCTCGGGGAATGTCATGGTGGTCCTAGTCTTTGGGGGATGTGATCAAGTAACTTTTGTTTTCATGATCATACATTGTTTAGTGGTGATATGCCTTGAAGAGTAACTTATATGATCTCAAACTGTGGGTATCTTTTTACAGATTAAATTAAGTGGAATAAGTAGATCATTTTACGCTGGAAATTGAACACACTATTAAATAAATTTGTGAAGTTTCTAGCTGTCCTCTTATTGTGATTATTATTGCACCCTTATTTCATGTTATAATACATATTTGTGGTTAAGGTTAGTTACTGACTTCTTTCTTTTTTCACTCTCTTCGTTTATTGCCTCCATCTTTTATTTATTGAGATATACTTTTGAACCGTTCTGAAATTCAGCATTTGATTCTTGGAGGAAGTTACTTGTATTATTTATTATTGGTGTAACTTCCAATCTAACCGTATGTTGGTGGTAGGAAGTAAGAATGCCAGCTGCTGGTTCCAAATGCGCACCTAAGAACCCAAGAGAGTTAAAAGATGATACCAGCTCTTCACGTGAAGAAAAACTGGTAATCATCGCTGGTCATGTTATTAAAGTAATTTGGATGCAGCATACATATCTCTTGCACTATCTCAAATAATCCTATATTCTATGCTTAATTTTTGGTTTCCTCAGAAAATTTCAGTTCAACTTCTTTGCTGCGACTTAAGTGGCAGATAGCATTCCATTAGTTGATATTGAGAAAAATATTTGTTCACTTCTTGTTGTGTGATAATGAGGTAGCGTACTTCTTCACTGGGTCTTTTTTCCATCATGCAGGTGGTGACGCGAGCCTTATCAAATCCACCATTCAAAAATTATAATGTTTGGTGGTCTCTCTCGGATTCAAAATATGCTGGAACTGCATTATTCATCAAAAAGTGTTTTCAACCAAGGAAGGTTTCCTTTTCACTTGATGCAAAAGGTGCCAATAAATAGATTATTATTATTATTATTAAATGATTTCTTTTCCAAAGGCAAAATCATGATCAAGATGCGCAACATTTATGTTTTGTACATTAAATACAATGAAACCAGCTCTTGGTGCCCTAGGAGATTCAGCAACGATGAAGCTTTTTTTCTTTATGAGAAGCGCCGTTTGTACTCCAACCCTCCTGACACAGGTGGAGGAGGAAAACAATTTGTATCAATCAATTGCTGCTTCAATTTGATTGGTGAATTGTTGGTTAAAGAAGTTATTTTCTGGGATATTCTATCATATTCTGTGGATCTCCTATCATGATGTTCAGTCTGGTTTTAGTGGAAGAAGCAAAAGAAACTTGGAGGCAGTAGCAATTTGTTTCTCTAGTTGGAGAGGGGACTTTCAACTATGCAGTTTCAAGTCCACCTTTTTTCATTGCAAAATTTTTGGCCCAATGAGGATTACCTTTTACTCTTATCAGTTTTGCTTTTCTTAAAACAAGCTGAAAATTATAGAGATCGACGGGTCTTTGGTCGTCTTCTGCTAATGTTTGACACCGTATTATGCTGCTGCTTGATAAGAATTTTCCCATTTAGCTAATAAAAAGATGTATACTTCTTAGGTTTAGGTCTCGTTGGAGTTTGCTTTAGAAGTATGTTCCTAGTCACCGTAAGCGGCGAGCGAGAGCGGATTGGGGGTTTGAAGAAAAAAACACCAATTTTCGAGGCGAACCATTGAGTCTTGGTTCAGCTTCTTTTTAATTTCACTTAACGAGTCAAAGATTGCTGTTGAGCCCATTTATTCGGGTCACCTCTTGGAATCGTGCTATGCGCCAATAAGACCACCAAAGGCCTTTGTGGCCCTAGTGTGCCACGAAGTCATTGGTGATCATTCGTCAAAAAGGAGTCAAAGTAGTGGCCGCGGCACGTTGAGGCACTTCTTCGACGGTCCCGTACGCCCAGCCTGCCGGCCCGCTCTGATGAATTCATGATTAACATTGTGAATTGGTAGCTTAAATAGCCCTTCAAAGAAATGAAAGACATTAAGATTTATGTACTTCAAGGACGTCTTGATGAACTTGTTGTAATACTGTATTTGTGATGATAATTTTCTTTTTCCTTACCAATATAGGATCATTATAATGTTTATGTCTGGAACTACTTAAAGGTCAAGAAGATTTCTATTGGTGTTTGTGTCTTACGAGTGTGACGTGATAACTTCTAACAAGCTCCAGTCTTGAAAATGTGTCACCAACTGGAGTCATGCAGCTATATGACAAATCTTTCAGTTATTTTCAAAAAAGACACAGCAATTTGACTTTTAGTGCTTTTCTCTCTGTCCACTACCCCCACCCCCCTCCCTCTTTCTCTTCCCTATTTGCCTTAATAATGTGTTTGATTCAACTGGCTAAAGCAGATGATAAGCTTGAGAAGTGTTTATATTCTTAGGTTCTAAGCATGAACCAGATGGTCGAGTTATTTTGGCTGAATTTGAGACGTTCCGAATATTAAACACATACGTGCCAAACAATGGGTGGAAAGAAGAGGAATCTTCATTTCCGAGGAGAAGAAAATGGGATAAAAGAATGCAAGAGTTTGTTCTCGCAACTTCAGATAAACCCCTTATTTGGTGTGGTGATCTTAATGTAAGGTATAGTTCTGTTTAATTTTATATTTTTCACTTTAGTATGTATTTTTATGTACTTGACTTCATATTTCTTTCTGTTACCGTTTTTCCTTTTCCTGTTCTTTTTTGTCTCCCTTTATGTTAACTTTGAAAAAGAGAGGATCGTTGGTTTGCTAACAAATTATCATGAATACTTGCAGACTCTTGGTCAAAAGGATGAGTTGTTTCTTGATATTATAAATCCAAACAGCTGTAAAGTCATAATGTTTCTGATCACTTGCAGTTTCATTACTTCTGAATTTTGACAGTAAAAATGACACTATTATACTTTTGAAACTTGTTCAGGAAATTTCTATGATACTTATCCTTTTTTCTTGAATGTCTTCCCTGCAGTCATGCAGATATTGATGTAAGTCATCCAGAATTTTTCAGTACAGCCAAGCTCAATGGTTACATTCCACCGAACAAAGAGGTAATATGCTCTATAGTAACATCAAACTTTATTTATTGTCAAATCAACACCATATATATATATATATATATATATATATATATATATATATATATAAAACTACAATGATTCCGTCTGGTGTGTCTATATCTGCTTTCCTCCTGAAGACTGCCTGACGTCCTCAACCATGTGACTGGGATTCTTTCTTTTCCCCCATTGGCTTGACCTAGTGCTATTGATGGACCCATGTATGTGTGTCGGCATGATTGAAGGAATTGAAATGAATATAGTTTACTGACGATATTCACTTCAATTATGCAACGCGGATATGGATTACAACAACAACATACCCAGTGTAATGTGTAATCCCACACAATGGGGTCTGGGAACACAAATATGGATTATCCTTATAAAAAAGTGACTATCGTTAAACTCAATTGTGATTACGCCCACTACATTTGCAGTATATATGTGTCTACTAATCTTTTCGGGGCAGAATAAAAAGGGTTTTTGGGGATTGGCGGGTCGCAGTAATTTGATTGGAGGTGAGAGAGCGAGCGTACATCCGTGTCAAGTCAAGAGTTTGTTTATAGTCGCGCTTGCTGTTATAGTTAATAAAGTTGAGACTTCCAGGAAATAACTTGGAAAGGCAATGCTCCAGCTTCCAGGTGAACTCACCACTGGTGAACAAGTTGAGTATATTAGGGCACTTGAGAGAACCATGTTGAAGAAATTCGCCAGAATGACCCTGGAACCTCGCGTGAAAGGGTGCTCTTACTAATAACCCGATAACACCAATAATCCAATTGTTGAACCAAGCCGGACCTGTAGTAATCTGGCAGAAAAACACGTATTTTGTAACAAAAGTGATACTCAAGACATAAGACTCATTAAAAACCATTGCTCTTAGAAAAATCTCTTTTTCTTGTTTAAAAAATGTGATGACTAGAAGTACCACTAAAGGATAATTTCATGTGTGTCTAGTGTTTGATTCTTTTTAGTTGTCTGTATAAACAATATTACCACTAGTATTATGAGCTGTAATCTTCAGTATGAATAGCGCTTGATTTTAGATGGATAGAATGTTTGTGAGATAGAAATCTTATTGAAAAACAACAGACCAGCCAGTCTGGAAGGGTAAGAAGACAAGTAATATGATGGTGCTTAGCAGCTAGTTACTTAATAATCATTCTTATTTCGTGGTGCTCTGCTAAACTTAGCATTTGGATTCGGGCAAAGTGGAGGTTTTTATGGCAACATCTGCTTATGTTTCCTGAATTTGCTTTTCTACTTGGCTGTTCCTCCTGCTATGTGGATAAATTTTATAGGGTACGTTCCAAATTCCAATAAGTCTTGGATGAGATCGAAGCAGGATGTAGAGTAATTTAAATTACATTCATCTTGTGATTATGTCTTAACATTCTGACTTTGAGTTATCTTGCAGGATTGTGGTCAACCTGGATTTACCCTGGCTGAGAGGAGGAGGTTCGGTGGCATATTAAAAGAGTATGTAAATCAATTCATACTTCTGAATTGCTTAAATATGTCATATATGGTTATGGCGCATGAGCTAATGGTTTGTTGTCAGTTATGATTGTTGTGATACTATGTGAAATGGCTAATAGCTTCTATCAATCCACATTCTTTTTAATGAATAGGGGTTATCACGTTTTATGGATTATATAGGTAGATTTAAAACACTACGACAATAAATCTGTAATTCTTTTTCTCTTCTTCGCTCTTTGCTGATGCGAGACATCACTAGTGCATCTTTTAGTACAACCAGTGTAACAAATGTAACAATTCCCTCAAGAAATGTTTAGAAAATTTCATCTCAACTAAAATTAGGGTCAAGGGCATCAGATGCCTTGAGATTTTGCACATTTCAGAACTATACAATCCGGGGGGAGGGGAGAGGGAGGACTGATGAATTTGAATGATTTGGTGGGAAAAAAACAAAAAGAGTAGAACATCACAGGAAAGAAAGAAACTAATGCCTCTGAGGTTTCTCCTGGACCCAGCTGGACAGGATACAGAATACCATTCCACCACATGTTCCCGCTTGTCAGAAGCTGTTATTTATTGGATCATTTTCACCTGTCCCTTTCTTTGACTTTTACTTTCTGCTGCAATTTTGTAATGCCCTCACAATAGGCATTTGTGAATCATATTCCGTACTCTCTCTGCACACCTATATTTCAGTTTCTTTTTTTTCCATTGAAGTTTGCCGCACAGTTGCAATAAGGATCTCTGAACTACTTTTCACCAAAAAAAAATGGGAATCTGTGAACAACTTGATATACTTTTGAGGATTTACCATACAGATGTTAAACAAAGAAATTTTGGTAACAAATTAGAACTCCATTGGATGCCTTGCAGTAAATAACTTATTGGAAAGAGTAATTTTATTTAAGCAACATGGTGATAATGAGTTCAATGACTGTTGGAGCTTTGAGTTTTTCAATTGAGAGAAGACACAAGAAAATTGAGTAGTTTTTCTTTCGCAAGGAAGTAGATCTGACTCTCTGATCTTAGTTCTGTGTTCAGCTTTTATTTTTAGAAGCAAGCGAATTGAGTACCCTGTTTTGAAAAGGAAGTCTGCTCTACCTCGCTGGTCACCCTCTCATTCCCTTTTTCTTTTTTTAAAAAAAAAATGTTCTTTGTGGCTCGCTAGCATCTATCACCTTCTTCTGTCTATTGCAGATCTTGAACTTTTAGATGTGTTGTTTACGAATTTATAATCTAACCGCCGATCTAAATCAAATTGTAAATGATGGTTAATGTAAGAAGAATGTATGAAGTTCACATGATTGCATACTGTTTCTTCAAAATCTCATGTGGTTATGTGATAGCTGATGGAAGATTAATTTGTGAAGAAACAATCACTTGGGAGAAGCTTAAAAATTGTTGCAGAAAACAAAGCTACTTAACAATAAGTAGTTGAAATACGAGGAAGTAGATTATATGGAATTGGAACTCATAAGTTCCAGATGTTTTGTCTCGTGAATCAATTTCTATCAAGTTAATTTTTCATTGGATGCTGTATATTGTCATTCCATCGACTGTTTGTGTACTGTTATGAAATATTCCTATATTTCAGAGGAAACCTAGTGGATGCATATAGATTTCTTCATAAGGACAGCGACATGGAATGTGGCTTCTCGTGGTCGGGAAATCCTGTTGGGAAGTAAGTTAATTTACTGTACTGTATCCGTAAGTACTTTCCATGGAAACATGCTCTAGTAGGAGAAATAGTTCGTTTTACCACCATTATGTTATTCGTTCTTGTTTTTGGTCCTCCATAGAGACTGATGATCCTGAGGATAACGTTACTTGCAGGTATCGTGGGAAAAGGATGAGAATAGATTACTTTATTGTCTCTGAGGAATTGAAAGACAGGATCGTTTCATGCGAGATGCATGGACATGGGATCGAATTAAATGGTAAGTTAATCTCAAAATGAAACAATACATGAACCTACTGGCTGCCAAGAAAATGCCAAAAAGAAGTGAATTCGTGACCTCAAAACATTATATATTCTATGATCGTCATAATTGTAACATTTAAGCAGATTTTAGTTCTTCGTTAGGCCTAATCCAGAAACTGAAATGAATAATAGGATCTCAATCTGGAATTAAAGTCTCACTAATATTAGCAACTTTCACGTATCGGAAACATGCACTGAAATTTCACATGCAGCTTGCATTATTGTCATTAACTGTATGCTTCTCTTCTTCATATGCCTGTTATTTTACCGCCTTTTATGGCAAGTATCTAAAGCATACTATGTTGCATGAATGGTAGGTTTCTATGGGAGTGACCATTGTCCAGTGTCCCTTGAACTCTCTGAGAAGAATGCAGATGCCAAACAAGACTGAAATGTTTATGCTTAGACCTAGTGCTCAGTACTATATATTTCATGCTTTACACTACTTGCTGATCTTATTAGGAGTAATTTTCTATTCCCAACTCCTAATCTTGTCATTTGTGTGCCCTAGATTAGGCCAGGATTCTCGATCAGTTATTAGTTTCTTGTTAGTATGGACACATTTCCTAAGTATTAATTTAATGACGAGATTTGGGACACTGATAGTGATGGTTTTGTTTATTTTAGTGTGAAAAATTATTGTTTTCTTTTTCCTTCCAAATTTACGCAGACTAAAAACTTTTTTAAAAAAAAAAAGGTATTCAAGTTACAATTTTTATAATTAAAAACATTATTTATAGAGGGAAAACGAAGCCACAGAAGTTTTGTGATATGACAATTTAGATCCTTCTTTGATCTTATTTTTTTTAAAATAGTTCATTGTTTTTATTTTTATTCTAGTGGAGGTCCCGGCTATGATTAATTAATCAAGGTTATGACATCACTGATGATTGGGAACAATATATTAACCTAATTTTGATGACTAGACAAACCTCAATATAGTCTTTTCTAGTTTGACATATTTAACAAGTTATTTTGAGGGTAACATCTTAACAAGTTTACAATGTTTTTAGTCACAAAAAAAATTAAATTCTTTTTCGATTATTATGGTTATAGACTGGCAAAAGCTTCTGGCAAGTACAACTTGAATATCCAAAAGACAGAGAAAATCAAAAGTGGAAACTTGATAGATTTTTGTCAGAACCGGGAGAATGAAAGCATTAGTGGAAAGATCTTTTGTTCGATCTTCCTTAGGTGGGACGATGAAAAAATTCTAGTTCATCCTCCCGAATGAAACACATCTTATGAAATATACGGGCCGGGTGGGTCCAGGGTCCAACAAATTATCAGGTGATTAATGTTTTAGACACTAATTCTGACTTCAAATCTCATTGGATATTTAATTGGAGAAACTAAACGTATTTGGCGATAATTTCCTCTGAAGGATAATATGTTTAATGATTTAAAGAACCGAATACTTTGCTCTGCTGGCCACCAAAATAAGCATATTAGCTGATATCCACTTCCCGAATTAATTGCCTGTACTTATTTATCAATTTGTAAAAACTTATTGGCATTAGATGATTATATCAAATTAATGAATACAAGAAATCGTTCATACATATATAATTATCAATTAAGTAGTTAAGTGATGTGTAGTTTATATTATTTTTTAATTATTACAGTCAAATTTCTTCATTTGATGTAAATATCAAGTACGAGTAAATATTTATAGCGGTTGATTACATATATAGGCAGAGGTGTTGCCATTCAACTATACGAGCATATTTATCATGAGAGAAGTGAGAACTATAGTTTATTAACATCTTTATGATATATAAACAAGATGATATGAGTAGACGGACGAAAAAGAACATTTATAAATAAATCAATTCTTATAGCATATAGAAAACAAACTTTATGGTATTGTGTACGCACTAATCATGCTGCTTACTTCATCATATTTTGTTTGGGTTAAATAGATGCTTGTATATAACTTAAGGTTAATGATAAATATTCAGATTTTGAGGTTAAAAATGTAAAGGTCGTGTCCAATTTCTATAGTTGTGTTATGTGTGTTTTGTTGATGTTTGAATAGAAAATGTGGGGTATTGTTGAAACTTGTATGGATTAAGAAGAAATAAGTGATCAAAATAAGGCTTCAGAAATTTTGCCGAAGCGCCGCGGCGCCTCTCGTCCAATAACCAAAGAAAAATTACCGTGACGAGCATCGCGGCGCCTGAGGTGGAAGGATCGGCGCAGGATTTCCAGTAGCTCTCTGGAATTGGCAGAATGAATTAGGACCGCGGCGCTAATCCAACGGTAAAATCTGGAAAGTTTCAAAAGTTGTGTTTATTCACATAAAGTCACAACCTTTGGGTGAAGAGTTGCATAATATAAAGCATGTTGATCACTTACGAGAAGATACAAGATACAATACAACACAAACAATCAATCATTTAACACAATTAATGATTAAGATTGTTGGTCATCTTCTTCTTCTTCCTCCTGAAAACAAATTTCTGAAGAACACATATAGTAAATTCGCCAGAGGTGAAGTTCTTGTGCTAGAACTCTCACTTAAATAGTTATATCCTCTAGACAGACGTCCGTAAAACTACAGCACAAGTGAGGGCGAATTTTTGTTTTAGAACACTGCATTATAAGCCTCTATCGACATCAAGTTAGTATGTGTTTTCAATTTGCTGAATTCATTATTGTTGATTTCAAGTTATATTGAATTATTATTATTATGTTATTGTGCTTATTCATTGATGATACTAGATTGACACTAACATATTTGACGGGGGTTTATTTATTTTGCTTGCCAACAGAAACATAGAGTATAACAGTAGTATCTGATTTTATTATTATAGGGGATAACACAATTAATTTCAGTTTCTAAAATAATATTTTCATTTTTTAAATTCAGTGAGAAATAATTCTATTGGAATTGTTAAGAGTCTCATATCGGTAATGGAATGGAAACATAGATTCCTATATGAACTTGGACAGTTCTCACCATACAAGTTAGCTTTTAGGTTGAGTTAGGTCAAAGATCTATTCTTTACATGGTAAAAAAACGGCCAGTAAAAGGCATTATTGACTGTATGCATCACTTAGAGTGATGACTTATGTCATAATATTATTTAAAAATTAGAATCACTTCAAACTTGTTGTGGCACAGATCTGTGTTGAGAATAAGGGTGTGAAGATCGGTTCTTCTTCTTTAATGGAGGCGGGTGATGATGGAGGAGGATAAAGGGAGAAGACGAAGAACAGGAGAAGGTTCTCGATGTGTTTTCATTAAAGTGAAGTGACCGGTTACAATATGGAAATAGGTCAGGATATAAAATATCCCATACATGGAAAAGACGTTCCTGCCCTTTAGACTAAAAAGACTATTACACCCTTGTGACTTTACAGCAATATATCAAGTGGTCAATATAGTCAATATTCTTCAACACCCCCCCTCAAGCTAGGAGATATGAAAATATTTTTCAGTCCTAGCTTGGAAATCAGAAACGAGTGTTGTTGTCGACCAAGAGGTTTGGTAAGTAAGTCAGCAGGTTGTTGTTCCGAGGGTATGTACACAGTGTTGATGAGACCAGTGCGTATTTTTTCCCGAATGAAATGGCAATCTATGTCGATGTGTTTGGTCCTCTCATGGAAGACTGGATTTGCAGCAATCTGAATGGCGGACTTCATGCATGTATCTGAGGCGGTGTGCGAATCTTAACACAAGATCTTGAAATAGTCCCAATGAGCCATACGACTTCGCTCTGAAGCCGCCATAGCCTATATTACGCCGCGAGCTCGTGAAGCGTGTCTTGTTTTTGACTTCCACGAGATGGGTGAAGAGTCATGCATAACCACGTAACCAGTGATTGATCTTGTGTTTACGCGGGAACCGATCGGCATCGCTGAATACCTTGGTGAGGCCCAGGCTGACAGAAAATCCACAGCCACGATTCTGCTTCACAAACTTGACAACTCGCGAACCGGCCTCGTGTGTGACACTTTAGGTGCATGCGTGAATTGGCTAAGACGATTATCTTGCAAATGTGATATCTGTGCGGTGGTGGTCGGTATAGGAGTCGTCGATGAGCATACGAAATCAGGGATCTTTCAACATATCATCACCACTGGCTGGTTGAGGACTAGTCAGGTCTGTTGTTGATGCCATATGCTCATCAAATTCAATGGTGGTAAACTTCTGATTCACATCCATGGGGGAATGGCGAGTTTTGCACTGCAGACCCATGTCAGATATCAGCTCTAAAGCGTACTTCCTTTGATGCATGAGAATACCCTTTGAGTTCCTTGCAAACTCAATGCCAAGAAAAAATCTCAACTCACCCAGATCCTTGACTTTGAAAGTAGACTTCAGTGTTTCTTTGGTGTCCTGAATCAGAGTTGAATCATTCCCCGTAATCAATAGATCATCCACATAAATCAATACTATCACAATGCTATCCTTTTGTTGCTTGGTAAAAAGGGAGTAATCTCTGATGCTTTGTTTGAAACCAGATGAGACAAGGGTTGTGGTTAACTTGATGTTCCATTGTCTTGATGCTTGCTTTAAGCCATAAAGGGATTTCTGCAGTCGACACACCTGTTTCTTTCTGTCTGAGCTGCTGTGATCAAAGCCATCTGGGATCTGCATATACACCTCTTCAAGGAGATCTCCTTGCAGAAAGGCATTGTAGACATCCATTTGATGGATTGTCCACTTTCGGGCTGATGCAAGAGATATCACAGTTCTCACAGTGGCCATCTTCACCACTGGTGAGAATGTTTCTTGGTAGTCCATCCCCTCCTTCTGGTTGTAGCCTTTTGTTACCAGCCTGGCCTTGAACCTCTCCACCTCACCAGTTGCTTTGTGCTTTATCTTGTACACCCATCTACATCCTATTGCCTTTTTTCATGCAGGTAATGTCACTAACTGCCAAGTGTCATTGTCTTCAAGTGCCTTGATTTCTGCTTTCATTGCCTCAATCCATCTTGGGTCCTTGGCTGCCACTGAATAGTTGGTCGGTTCTGTGTCAAGGGAGGCTTTGGCAACAAAGTTCTGATATTCTGTTGACAAATTAGAATAAGAAACATTGTCGAAAGCGGTATAAGCAGAGGAATTAAGTGTTGTAATGTAGTCTTTGTGCCAAATAGGTGGTCCGCTTGTTCTTCCGATTTCCTTGCACCCTCGAATATGGTGGTATTGTAGTGTCATGCTCGTGACTTATTGTATCTTGATCTGGCGGGGATGTCTGGATATCCTTATGCAAAGTAATCTGATGGTGAGGAGCCAAGTCTTCATAGCAGAACATCTCATTTGATGTAATGTGATTAACTTCTTCAATAGTGTTGCCTTTGAATGGAAAACATTGCTCCATGAACTGCACATCCCTGCTAACAAAAACAGCATTGTTTTCCATATTATACAATTTGTATCCCTTTTGAGTGGAACTGTAACTAACAAGTATGGACCTCACAGCTCTTGGGCCAAACTTGTCATGTTTAGGTAGGGCAGTGGCAAAACACAGACATCCTAATACCCTAAGGTGATTAAGTTGTGGTGTTCTATTATATAGCATCTCAAAAGGGGACTTGTCTTTTATGGCAGTGGAAGGGATTCTGTTAAGTATGTAGACAGCATTTTCCACACAGAATTCCCAAAATTTATCTGGGAACCCTCCTTGTATTTTGATGGCCCTGGCTATTTGAGAAAAGAGTACTACAACTGTGATTAAAGAATTCAAGTCCATTGTCAGATCTGACCCTTTGAACTTTAGTTTCAAACTGTGTGTTGACCTTGAGAAAAAAATCTTTGAGTATAGAGAATACATCATATTTCAATCTTATTAAGTAAATCCAGGTCCATCTAGAGTAGTCATCCACAATGGTTAGAAAGTATTTCATTCCATTTATAGTTTCAACTTTATAGGGGCCCCATACATCCATGTGTAATAGTTGAAATGCTTTAGTAGCTCTACTGTGACTAGTATTAAAAGGAACTCTAGTTTGTCTTGCTAAAGGACAGACTTCACAGTTGTTAAGGACAAATTGATCATTCTTTCTAAAAAAATCAAGCTTTCTAAAAAAATCAAATTTCTTCAGGACTGCCATGGGCACATGGCAAAGTCTCTGATGCCAAGTCACTGCATCATCTTTAGCTGCTGACATGCATCTCCTCAACTCTCCTCCCTTATTCTGTATATCCAGAGAGAGAGTGTATAAACCATGTTGAGAGTGATCCACAAATTCCTTGGATTTTGGGCAACAAGATGGGGCTGGCATGATGGAGTCATACTCGTCCCACATATCTTTGAGTCTAGAGTAATACAATGACATGGACAGTTGTCCCTGTCGCATAGAAACTATTTCTTTGTGTAATTGGAAGGTTCTAGAACTATTCACTTTGTCAAATCTTTCTTTCAGTTCTTCCCAGATAGTGTAGGAATCAGAGTTATACAGCATTCCAGTGAGTAGATTTTTGTTTACGTTCGCTATTAGCCAAGACACAACTATCGCGTTACATCGCTCCCATATTTGTGTCAAGTTTCCATGCAGATTTTCTTTTCGTACACTACCGTCAACAAACCCTAACTTATTCTTTCCTAATAGGGCTAACTTCATGGCTCTACTCCAAATCGTGTAGTTATCCATGCCATTTAAGGTGATCCCAACAGATAGGGAGCCAGGAGCATCTGAGGGAAACAAGTACAGTGGATGGTTGTGGTCGATAGTAACCATCTCTGTACTTGTTTCTCCAGAATGTTCTTCAACTGTGCTTCCCATGTTTGGATCTCAGTATAAAGGACAATAACAAATCAATATAGAGGAATAGTCAGAGAGAAAAAAATACAAAAAGTAGATAACCGTAGGGTAGTCAGAAATCGGTGGATCCAATCATCGGAGCTGAGTTTTCCAACGAGATCTGCAGATCTATGAGTTCGTCATACCCTGCATGTGTGGTTCTTCAACAACTCTATATGGATCCTTTGTTGAAAAGCCTCATAGTCTTCACAAATCTTGTAAAGGTGGTTGATAGGCGAAACCACTGAGAATCGATCGAAACGACTTGTGGCCACGAACCACAAAAAGCGAGAATCAGATCGTTTATCTTGAAGGCTCTGATACCATGTTGTGGCACAGATCTGTGTTGAGAATAAGGGTGTGAAGATCGGTTCTTCTTCTTTAATGGAGGCGGGTGATGATGGAGGAGGATAAAGGGAGAAGACGAAGAACAGGAGAAGGTTCTCGATGTGTTTTCATTAAAGTGAAGTGACCGGTTACAATATGGAAATAGGTCAGGATATAAAATATCCCATACATGGAAAAGACGTTCCTGCCCTTTAGACTAAAAAGACTATTACACCCTTGTGACTTTACAGCAATATATCAAGTGGTCAATATAGTCAATATTCTTCAACAAAACTCATTAGGCAACCAGCCAATAAAACATTAGTAATTAGTTATTCTTTTTTTTTTTGGATAAATATTAGTGGTCTCCTTAAAATGTGAAGATGGTCAATTTCGTTCCTAAAAATTGAGCAATTTTGTCTTTTGCTATATATTAGGTCTAATCTTGACTCGGTATTAAGAAAAACGTTACATTTTTGTTTTTAATCCCCAATGAAGCTCCAATTTAAATTATAACAAAGAAGTAATTTCTAATCACAATTAAAGATAAAATGATATAGTTAGATCGAAATATTTAAAATTTATTCATTTTACCCGAGAACTCAATGAATGAAAAGGGTGAATGAATTTGTTAACCTACCAGGTTAAAAGTGAACCTAAATTTTTAAATAAAAAAGAGTAATTATTAACCACAATTAAAGATAAACTGATATATTTTTATTAAATCAAAATATTTTGATACGTGGTATGTATTTTATTCGGGAACTCAATTAATGAGATGGCTAAATGAATTTACTAACAGATAAGGGTAGAAGTGAATCCAAGCAATAAAAAAAATTGAGCAATTTCAAAATAATACACGAATAATTTTGGACTTTCCTCTTAATAAAAAAAGAAGAGTGTTGATTAGCAAAAGTCTTGCGTATGAAATCAAAATAAGTAAGAAATAATTATGTGTATCTAATTAAACTCGTATTGTTTATTTCCATAAATTCATACTATCTCATCATCTTGATCTCGACAAACAAAATCAACGTACGACGATCCAGGTTAATTAATCATCTACAAAAACTTGTACTTTATTATATGAAGTATAATTATTTAATTAAATTTTTATTTTAATAATATTAATATTATTTTATAAAATCATATATTATGTAGCTCGACATGCACGTACAACACACATATAAAAAATTAATTATTTAAAAATTAGAATCTCTTCAACTCACGAGAAAATAAACCAATAAAAAAATTAGTGTTAGTGGTCTACTTAAAATGTGAAGATGGTCATATTTCGTTCCTAAAAATTGAGCATTTTTGTCTTCTGTTTCATATATATTAGGTATAATCTTGAATTACGGTTAGGAAAAAAAAGTTTATTTTTATTTTTAATTCCTAATGAAGATGACAGGAGGGGGCTGGGGGGCTGGCTGGCTGGGGGGGGGGGGCTGGCTGGAGGGGGACTGGGGTGGGGGACCGGTTACCGGGTATTTTACCGGGTTACCGGTCCGGTTCCCTTATCGGTCCGGGTATTTTTTAGATACTCGTATCCGGACCGTTAAGGTTTCGGTCCGGATTTATCGGTTCGGTTTCGGTCCGGGTTTATCGGTTCGGTCCGGTTCTCGAGTATATCCGAACCACTAACAGCCCTATTCAGAATAGTCACCTAATATTTGGAGGGAAATTCGAAAAAGAGAGGGAGAGTCTGACGGGTCGGGTCGGTCGCGGGTCGATCCGTTTGGATTTATTTTTTTAATTAAATAATTAATTAAATTAATTAAAGAAACGTTTGTCCAAAAAGATTATCAATCAATCTTTTGACAAATCAAAATCCAAATCCAAATTCAAAGCCGGCCGGCCCGAAAATGACGGCGGCAGCGTAGTCGCTGCCTCTCAACCCTTTTAGCAGCTAGAGAAGGTGTAATGTAATATATACACTTCTTTCCTTCTCTTTTTTCGATGTGGGACAAAGAGCCTTTTACCCCTTTTAATTTTCATCATTTCTCATTCACCAATATCAAAACCCAACAATCCCCCACATGAATGGGGAATGGTTATAAGATAAAAGAATGTACGGACGAGTGTGATATACAAGCGAGAATTGATCGTCTGGATAAGTAGGTTTCCCTTTGAACTTTCCGTAGTGAACTTATATCGGATATACTCGATCAATCGGTAGATTTGATATCTTTGAACCGTCGAACTTTGTTGTATACCTAGACAACATAAGACACACAATCAACCCTCAACCGTTTATGGTTCTCACGGTTGTGTTCGTTTGACCATGACACCGCTGGTCTCATGAGTGCATAGAGAATGGGTATTTACTGTCATTCCCCTTTAAAGCGACTTACACTTAACACTCACATAGGTGATTTCTAAACATGTGGTCCTATAGCCACATTATCTAGTCATACATTGCCAGATTTAGATAACCATTAAAAACCCTTAATGTTTTATTAACTCATTAACAAGCCATAAAGTCTTATCCTTATTTCTGAACATTGTCTTCATCCGAGAATGGGTTGAGTTATTTGACAATGTTGAACCGTCAGTCACAACTTTGTTTGATCTCCTTGAACCTAGCTCTTGGGATCTCCAGTATGCTATGTAGAGTTACCGTCATGATGACTTATCCTTGGCCTTAACCCCATTCCCATTGATGATCTACGAACTCCCTCTCAAGATAAGCCTTTTGTAAGCGGATCCGTCACGTTATTGTCACGACCCGTTCCGGGGCCCGTGACTGGTGCCTTACCCGGGCACCCAAGTAGTCATACATCAGAGTAATCAGCGGAATATAAAAACAAGACATGAAACAGTTGTAAAATGAGACACAGTTTATTTGATGAAAAGCTTGCCTTTCGGCATATATATATAACCCAAGTTTTTGCAGTTACATCCCAGTATGCAATAGGACTCTGGACCTGCAGGAATGTAAATAACTATGGCGGGACGGGGCCGCCATACCTGGATCAGATAAAACTAATTACAACAGGAGATCATACCCCAGTAGAGCCTCCGAGAAGATGGAGCTCACACCAACGCAAAAGATCCTAAGGATGCGGATCTAGCACTGCTTTGCCACCTGCGGCATGAACGCACCCGAAGGAGGTCGATAACAGTACCAAGTATGTGAAACTGTAAAGTACTTAAATGAAATCAAAGTATTTAAAACCATTTGCAAATACAATCAGTTCAATTGCACGTAGTGTCATATCACAAACAAGAACACTAATAGATATAATGTAACTGGTCTTTCCTAGGCGGCGAATGATCGAAGCAAGACCAATCGCCCATAGTATCATTATGTGTGCCTAGTTCTGAACTTCCCGTAGTCCGCATAGGTCACGCGGACCGCGTGAGGTATTCTCGCGTCGGGGTAGCTAACCCGGTACCTCACGGACTCCGCGATCCGCATAGTCTCAATAGACCGCGTAGTCACACGCACCGCGTAGGGCATCCGCGTCGGGCTAAAACACGGAATGATCAATCCTCGAACTCCGCGATTCGCGTAGTCTCACAGAACCGCATAGGCCATATATACGCGTCGAGGGTGGCAAGCCCTGGTATAACAAGTCGAGGGTAGGTGATATAATAACAAGATAACTCACTTACCGCTTAGCAACGTAAGCACAACAAGAATGACCCCTTTCAACATCACAAGACACTAACACACGTAGCATCATAATATGTCTATTTATCAATCAATCTTACTACACCTTACGTAAATCAATACAAGGTTTTTATAAGCAAATAAGTAAATGATTCTTTTTATCTTTCTTAAGTTGTTATACCTAACTTCCCATAAAGCTAGTATAACTCTTAAGCTTTTGTTCAAAACCAATTGTTCCTCTTCATTAAAAATGATTCGATATTCTTTTGAAATGTATCAAGATTCTTATTATTCGTGCTTAAGTCAAAAGACATTGCGTAGTTATTATTCGTGCTTAAGTCAGAAGACATTGCGTAATTATTATTCGATTAACACACGTCGTCTACCGTACTATATATATTTAAAATATCATGCTCAAGAGTATAGGAAGAATCACATACCTTCTTGGCGAACTCCACCGCCAAGTCGAATATGTCGCGCAGAGAATCGACTATAATAGTCAAATACGTCTATCAACGTCTAGACTATTACATGCGATTCTAGCGAGAGGTTCTCTATTCTACGGAAATTTGGGCGACTTCCCTGCGGTAAGTTATACGATCTCGTAAAAACAATCTATGTGAGTGCGATTCAATTATTCTTCTTTTATACCGCCTACTGTGATAACATTCAATTCTATACGTAATATCCTTAAGTATTTATACTTATTTCTATACTTCTACGGTATGTATTCTCTAATTACAAAAGAAGGATAAGATTATTTACCTCGGTAAGCCCAATAATATCCTAGATATAAGTCGATCTGAGCGAGGTTTAGCTCCTAGTCCAGGCACGTCAGATAGCTCAGAACCCTTAGAAGTTTCCAACAACTTCTACTAAATACTATACGGGATTTGGGCTAGGGTATTTTGGTATAGTAACTACACTTGGAAGACAACTTTTCTACCAAGGGAGGGGTAGGTTTCGCTGGGGTTTCTTTAGAGGGAGGCTCGGCCAAGCCACTTAGGCTAGAGGGAAGGGGTGTTGGGACGAAAATGCTCAAGGGAGAGGAGAGGATTTTCAAGACTTGGAGAAAGATTTGTGGATGAAGAACTCTTCATCTTAAGGGGGGTATTTATAGGTCAAGCCATGGCCAACCAATGGCAAGATGATGCCAAGTGCAAGGCAAGTGTAAGGTCAAGATTTGGGCAAGTGTCCTTATCCATCTACTACACAAATATCCTACCAACTCCTTGACTTTGTGCAAGGCACAAAAACGTGCCAACAATGCCCATTTTGCGTCGATGAGGGTGACAAGTGTCACCCTCCGTTGTTCAAAATGTTTCGTCTCTCGGAAAAATCCAAAAAATAATAAATGACATAGCGGAATTTACCTACGAGTTTAGTAAAGCGTTTGTCGGAAAGCGATTCTTTTAGTGAGTTGTGCCAAAAAAACGTCATGCCTAAACTTTAAGGCTAAACTTTAAATCGTGCGCCTCACGTACATACTGCGGAAATACGGTATAACATTCTCCTCCTTGAAACATTCGTCTCGAATGTTCCTTCCCATGACGATTAACGAAAAAGCTTAAGCGTTTGCAAGTGCACACGTAGCCACAAAACAACACTTAGGCATAAACGATAATGAATATTTACAAGTAGGAAAGTAAGTTACGGAGGTGTGGGAATAGGTGAGATACTTACGCCTCATGTCCTCGCCGGCTTCCACGCGTCATCTCTCCCGAGCTCGTTCGCCACAAGACTTTGTGGAAGCCACGCGTCCTTGGTCGCAGACGCTAACGGCGATCGATTATCGCTATGGGAATCTCTCATACGATAACCCCTGATCACACTGGACATCGTCAATCGGGTGTACCACAGATGGATCCGTCGTCTCGCCGGCGTAGAAACATGAAACACGGATGCGCCTCCAGATCGGACGGCAGATCAACACGTAGCAACCTTGCCTACCTGCGGACAATCGATAGGGCCCGATGTACCTTGGTGAGTTTCCCTTTCTTTCCGAATCTCATCACACCCGCCGTGGGTGACACTTTCAGAAAACCCAATCACCAACCTCGAACTCCGGATGCCGACGGCGATGATCTGCGTATGACACATCGACTACGAGTATCGATGTAGCTCTGGATAAGCTTCACCTTATCCACTGCTTGCTGCACCAAATCTGGTCCCACTAACTGTACCTCGCCCACATCGAACCAGCTATAGACGATGCGCACTTCCTCATACTAGGCCTCATAAGGCGCCATCCGAATACCGGGTGGTAGCTATTATTGTACGCAAACTCAACTAGAGGCAAATGATCCTCCCGGCTACCCACGAAGTCAATAACACGGGCTCGCGAGATATCCTCGAAGTGCGGATAGTGCGCTCTGCATGTCCGTGCATGCGTGGATGGAATGCGATGCTCGAGCTCACTGCGTCCCTAAACCGCCTCGGAAAGACCTCGAAGTTAGCGTAACGGGCTCCTGCATGCGATATGATCGAAATATGGACTTCATGCGATCGACGATCTCTCGGATGTAAAGTCCGCATAATCCTCGGTAGAAAAAGTCGTCCGACGGAAGAAAGTGGGCTGATTTAGTCGACTGTCGGCGATAACCCATATAGAATCATGTCTCCTCCGAGTGCGAGGTAATCACGTGATAAAGTCCACGTTGATCACCTCACTTCCGGTCGGGATCTCTATCGTGCAACAAACCACGGGCCTCGGTGCTCTACCTTCACTGCGACAACACGGGCCGAGCTACGAACTCTGCAACGTCCTCTTCAAGTCATCCCACCAATACACGGATCTAAGGTCGTGGTACATCTTGGTCGACCACGGATGGATAGAGTAACGCTGTGTGCTTCCCCAAGAACTCTGCCGAAGTCTCAAACATCTGGAACACACAACCGCCCTCAAACCTTAGCACCCGTCAGGTCTACCTCGAAGGACCCTTCCTCACGCGAAGAGCCGTATCATGATAACGTGCCAAAATCGGATCCTCGAATTGTTGCCTCTTCACCTCGCCGGCGATGGAAGACTCGGCAACCTCACGAACTCGAACCCATCGCTATCGTAATCAATCAAGCGGATACCAAGGCTCGCTAACCGATGCAAATCACGAACCATGCCTCTCTCTCTGCGTGCCACATCGATAGACTCCCCGACCTACGACTAAGGCATACGCCTGACATTGGCCTTCCCGGGTGGTACAGATATCGACATCGTAATCCTTAAGTAACTCTAACCACCGTCTGCCGTAAGTTCGGCTCCTATGGTGAAGATATCTTGGAGCTCTTGTGGTGCGTATAAATATCCACGTGAACCCCATACAAATAGTGCCTCGGATCTTGAAGTGTGAATCACCGCGCTAACTCAAATCATGGGTGGGGTAGTTCTCGTGTTTCTTAAGGCGCCGGGATGCGTGCGCTATAACTCTACCTGCTGCATCAACACACATCCCGGCCGATGCCGGCGCGCGTCACAATACACGACATAACCATCCGACCTGCGGAAGAGTAAGAAGCGGGCGGTCGTCGATCTCGCCGATGGCGAAAACCACGCTCCAAGCATCGATCCATCAAACTTAGGTCTTACGAGTCGGCTAGTCAATGGTGCGAAGATAGAAGCAAACTTCTCTACGAACCGCCGATAATAACTGCAAGGCCCGTAAAGCTGCGAACCTGCAGCCGGAGTGGAGTCTAGGCCAAGTCTGGATCGTCTCGATCTTGGTCGTATCCTTTCGAATGCCATCGGCCAAACAATATGCCCGAAAAGCCACGAAGTTAACAAAACTCACATTTGGAAAACTTGGCGTATAGCTTCTTGTCGGAGAAGCTGTCGGCCAAGATCGCCAAATGCTCGCGTGCTCGCTCTGGCGAGAATAAACCAAGATATCATCAATGAATACTATCACAAACGTGTCCAAAAATGGCTTGAACACTCGGTTCATCAAATCCATGAATCTGCCGAGCATTGGTCAACCCAAAAGACATGACCACGAACTCATAATGCGTGACGGTCCGAATGCGATCCAGGGACATCGCCTCTCGACTTCGTGACGATGATAGGCCGATCGCAGATCAATCTTGGAGAAACATCTCGCACCACCTGGTCGAACAAATCATCAATCACGGGAAGGGGTATCATTCTTAATGGTCACCTTGTTCACCGCTGTAAATCATAATCAACACATGCGCGGCGTCGCCCTTCTTCTTCACGAACAATCTGGCGCTCCCGAGGGAGAAACACTTGGCTGATGAAGCCGCTTCTCCAAAGAAATCTCTCGGTGGTCCTTGACTCTCTCAACTCGGCGGTGCCGTTACGTATGGCGGAATGGAAATAGGCGAGTGTCGCTGGCAACATCGATACAAAACTCTATCTCCTCTCGGGAGGATACGGGAGGTCGTCTGAAACACGTGCGGGAACTCTCGACTCTGGCCCGGTAAAATCGGCTCTGCGGCCTCGGTATCAAACACGAACGAGATGGTAGATGTACCGCCTGCGCATCTTCCAGCCTTGAGGTAGGAAATAAACCTACCCGCCGGCGTCTGATGTTCCTCCCACTCAACAACCGGCTCGCCGAAGCGGAACCGTACCACTCTCTCCTGCAGTCTACATTGGCGTAGCAGAAGCTAGCCAATCCATGCCCGTGATCACGTCGAAATCGGTCATGTCCAACTCTATCAAGTCGGCTAAGTGCGACGATATATGGTCATGGACAAGCCTATATACCCGCCGAGCTACCACCGAATCACCCAGCTGGCGTAGCTACCTCGAAAGGGTCTATGGACTCGTGCTCTATCCCTATCCTACTAGCAATAAGTGGAGATATATAGGGATGAGTAGAACCGGATCTATCAAGGCGCATACATCATAACCGCCCGATAAAGTACTGGCGACATCAGGCGACGCCTCCTGATCCTGCCGGCTGGACAAGGCATATATGCGGTTCTGAGGACCGCTAGAACTGGGACCCGCGCCACGACCTCTGCCGCGACCTGCTGGCCCATGAGTACCCTGCCCTCCGGGGCGAGTAACTGTAGGAGATGATGAACCGGCAACAGACCCTGCAGGCTGAGCTCTACCACCAGCGCCGCCCCCGGTCGGACAAACTCTCGCATAATGACCCTGCTGGCCACAAGTATAGCAAGCTCCCGGAGTAGTACTACAGCTCCCTGAATGGAATCTACCACAACGGACACCGAGCGGACCTCGATCGGTTAGCACCTCGCTACACTGGAAATCAAGTCACGGGGCCTTGACGCCCCGAATACTCGTTATGCGACAATGATGTGGGAGTGCTCACGAGCTGGATGGGGTGCAAATCTGAAGCTTCTGAGGTCGTCCACCCGAGAACCACCAAAAGACCGTCTTGGCCTTACGATCTTGATATCTGCCGACTCGTCGGTCTGCGCTCGCGCGTCCAGTGCATGAGCTGCATACGGGTAATGTCCATGCACGGTGAAGACACACCCGCACAAGACTTCGGCCATATAATCATCTAGCCCGGTGGCGTGGCGATGCACCATGTCCTCCATATCCGCTACCAATGCGAGGGACATATCGAGCCAAAGAATCGAACTCGACATTGTACTCACTGGCGTGCGTCCTCTGTCTCGTAACAAAAATCATCGGCCCGCGCCCTCTTCATCTGCGGAGGCGAAGTGAGTGAGAAAGCCTCGAGAACTCATCCCAGTAGGCGGGACGCGTGCTCTCCCGGGATAACTCCGCGAATCAAACCAATCGATCTGCGGTATCACGCGGCCGTCTGAACCGAAGATCACGGACTCGATCTCGACGCCCGATCACCTCATAATCCTCAGAGGCGACGGATGAACTCCTGCGGATCATCCTCCGCCTCGACAGTAAAACTCGGCGGGCTCTGACTCAGAAATCTCGTAGCCTCAAACTATCGGCCTCGGGTGAACCACGGGTATGGCCGAATGGGCCCTGGCTGCTGCGTCGGCTGTCTCGTGCGGCCAATCCTAGCCAATAGGCCGTCTCCTTGTACCCTAACTCCTCCGCCCGGTGTGGGGCGGGAGGTGTGGGTACTGTGGTCTCTTTGGGGCGGCGTCATGGAACTCGCCGTCTCGGGTATAGGCGGGCACGAGCCTCGTAACTCTTGGTGTCCTACTAGCGGCTCCTTGGTGCGCCGCCATTCGGGCGGGTTGCCTACGTGGAGGCATAAGCGTTAAAGAAAGGAATACGTTAGAGGTCCAACTTATAACACGGCTAAGGCACGATATCGAGTGAGAAGAATGGAAACCAATCCTAAATATCCTATAGCCTCACGATTATTGGTGTGGTGCACGACACCGATAATCAAGACTACTAGATACGGTGCGTAGACACTTTCAGGATTAATCGCTCGATACCACTTTTGTCACGACCCGTTCGGGGCGTGGATCGTGTCTTACCCGCACCCAAGTAGTCATACATCAGAGTAATCAGCGGAATATAAAAACAAGACATGAAACAGTTGTAAAATGAGACACAATTTATTTGATGAAAAGCTTGCCTTTGGCATATATATATAACCCAGTTTTTGCGATTACATCCCAATGCATAATAGGACTCTGAACCTCAGGAATGTAAATAACTATGGCGGGACAGGGCCCCGCCATACCCTGACTGTACAAAACTAATTACAACAGGGAGATCATACCCAAAGTAGAGCCTCCGGAGAAGATGGAGCTCACGACACCAACGCAAAGATCCTGAGGATGCGGATCTAGCACTGCTTGCTGCCTGCGGCATGAACGCGGCCCGAAAGAGGTCGATCTGCGGTACCAAGTATGTGAAACTGTAAAGTACTTAAATGAAATCAAAGTATTTAAAACCATTTGCAAATACAATCAGTTCAATTGCACGTAGTGTCATATCACAAACAAGAACACTAATAGATATAATGTAACTGGTCTTTTCTAGGCGGCGAATGATCGAAGCAAGGTCAATCGCCCATAGTATCATTATGCGTGCCTAGTTCTGAACTTCCCGTAGTCCGCATAGGTCACACACAGACCCGCATGAGGTATTCCTCGCATCGGGGGTAGCTAACCCCCGGTACCCTCCTGACTCGCGATCCGCATAGTCTCGATAGACGCGTAGTCGCACGGACCGCATAGGCATCCGCGTCGGGCTAAAACACCGGAATGATCAATCACGGAACTCCGATTCGCGTAGTCTCACAGACGCGTAGGCCATATAGACCGCATCGGTGTGACCCTCGGTATAACAAGTCGAGGGTAGGTGATATAATAAAGATAACTCACTTACCGTTTAGCAACGTAAGCACAATAAGAATGACCCCCTTTCTCAACATCACAAGACACTAACACACGTAGCATCATAATATGTCTATTTATCAATCAATCTTACTACACTTACGTAAATCAATACAAGGTTTTTATAAGCAAATAAGTAGCAGTTCTTTTTATCTTTCTTAAGTTGTTATACCTAACTTCCCATAAAGCTATTATAACTATTAAGCTTTTGTTCAAAAAGCAAATGTTCGTCTTCTGTTAAAAATGATTCAGTATTCTTTTGAATTGTATCAAGATGCTTATTATTCGTGCTTAAGTCAAAAGACATTGCCGTAGTTATTATTCGTGCTTAAGTCCAAGACATTGCGTAATTATTATTCGATTAACACACGTCGTCACCGTACTATATATATTTAAAATATCATGCTCAAGAGTATAGGAAGAATCACATACCTTCTTGGCGAACTCCACCTGCCAAGTCGAATATGTCGCGCGCAGAGAATCAGCCTATAATAGTCAAATACGTCTATCAACGTCTAGACTATTCTGTAAACAGTTCTAAGCAGAGGGTTCTCTATTCTACGGAAATTTGGGCAGCACTTCCCTACCCGGTAAGTTATACAGTCTAGTAAAAGCGATCTATGTGAGTGCAGTTCAATTATTCTTCTTTTATACCATTCTCTTTGTGATATGATTCAATTCTATTCTGTAATATCCTTCTAAGTATTTATACTTATTTCTATACTTCTACAGTATGTATTCTCTAATTACAAAAAGAAGGATAAGATTATTTACCTCGGTAAGCCCAATAATATCCTAGATATAAGTCGATCCTGAGCGAGGTTTAGCTCCTAGTCTGAACGCTCCGATAGCTCCAAGAACCCTTAGAAGTTTCCAACAACTTCTACTAAATACTATACGGGATTTGGGCTAGGGTATTTTGGTATAGTAACTACACTTGGAAGACAACTTTTCTACCAAGGGAGGGGGGTAGGTTTCGGCTAGGGGTTTCTTTAGAGGGAGGCTCTCGGCCAAGCCACTTAGGCTAGAGGGGGGAAGGGGGTGTTGGACGAAAATGCTCAAGGGAGAGGAGAGGATTTTCAAGACTTGGAGAAAGATTTGTGGATGAAGAACTCTTCATCTTAAGGGGGGTATTTATAGGTCAAGTCATGGCCTAATGGCCAAGATGATGCCAAGTGCAAGGCAAGTGTAAGGTCAAGATTTGGGCAAGTGTCCTTATCCATCTACTACACAAATATCCTACCAACTCCTTGACTTTGTGCAAGGCACAAAAAACGTGCCAACAATGCCCATTTTTTGCTCGATGAGGGTGACAAGTGTCACCCTCCCGTTGGTCCAAAATGTTTCGTCTCTCGGAAAAATCCGCAAAAATAATAAATGACATAGCCGGAATTTACCCTACGCGAGTTTAGTAAAACGTTTCGTCGGAAAACGATTCTTTTAGTGAGTTGTGCCAAAAAAAAAACGTCCCATGCCTAAACTTTAAGGCTAAACTTTCGTACGTACGCCCTCACGTACATACTCTGGAAATACGGGGTATAACAGTTATCTCTTGACTTTACATAATCAATTGTGATAACGCCACTAGAGAGGAGTTGTCTAACGGTATTGTGTCTCCGTCGTATGTGACGAGATTTTCCGTTATACATTACGCTCCCTGCCCTACCTATTGCTTTGCTGATCACAATGTATACATATAGGAGCCAAAGGTTTGGGCGAATGGAATATCTTCTAAGAAATTCCGAGCCATTCAAACTTCACCGCTTTGTCTAAAGCTATAAATTCGATTCCATTGTAGGCGGGCGATGATGTATGCTTTGATGATTTCCAAGACACTGCTCCTCCGCCAACGGTGAAAACATATTCACTCGTGGATTTAACTTCAAACGATCCGGTGATCCAATTTGCATCACTATATCCCTCAAGTACTGCAGGATATTTATTATAATGCAAAGCATAGTTTTTGGTGTGTTGTAAATATCCCAAGACTCGTTTCATTGTCATCCAATGAGTTTGATTGGGATTACTCATGAATCGACTCAGCTTGCTTATAGCACATGCTATATCTGGTCGTGTACAATTCATAATATACATCAAACTTCCCAAAACTCGTGCAAAGTCCAATTGTGAGTCACTTTCACCTTCATTCTTTTGAAGTGCAAAATTTACATCAATTGGAGTCTTTGCAACATTGAAATTTAAATACTTGAACTTGTCAAGTACTTTTTCAATATAATGTGACTGTGATAGTGTTATACCTTGTGGAGTTTTATGGATCGTAATTCCTAAGATCAAATCAGCAACCCCTAAGTCTTTTATGTTAAATTTGCTAGCGAGCATACGCTTCGTAGCATTTATATCGACAATATTTTTACTCATTATCAACATGTCATCAACATACAAACAAACAATGACTTCATGATTTGGAGTATTTTTAATGTTAAACATATTTGTCACACTCATTAATCTTGAATCCATTTGCCAACATTGTTTGGTCAAATTTCGCATGCCATTGTTTGGGTGCTTGTTTAAGTCCATAAAGTGACTTAACAAGTCTGCACACTTTCATTTCTTTACCAGGAACCACAAAACCCTCAGGTTGTTCCATGTAAATTTCTTCCTCCAATTCTCCATTTAAGAAATATGTCTTGACATCCATTTGATGGATTTCAAGACCATATACGTCCGCCAGTGCCACTAACACCCGAATAGATGTTATTCTTGTTACCGGCGAGTATGTGTCAAAGTAATCAAGGTATTCCTTTTGTCTATAACCTTTGACCACAAGTCTTGCCTTATATTTGTCAATAGTGCCATCAGCTTTCATTTTCCTTTTAAAGATCCATTTTGATCCTAAAGGTTTATTTCCAGGAGGAAGATCAACTAATTCCCATGTATGGTTATTTAAAATTGATTCAATCTCACTATTGACTGCTTCTTTCCAAAATGTAGAATCAGAAGATGACATTGCTGCTTTAAATGTTTGAGGCTCATTTTCAAGCAAGAATGTTACAAAATCTGGTCCAAAGGAAGTAGATGTCTTTTGACATTTGCTACGCCTTGGATCCTCTTTGCTTGGAATACTTTCCTTTGGTTCTTCCCGCGGTCGTTTAGATCTTTCACTTGACGACGCACATTCAGTTTTATACGGATAGATGTTTTCAAAGAATTCGGCATTATCTGATTCAATTACCGTATTAACATGAATTTCGGGATTGTCCGATTTGTGAACCAAAAACTGACAAGCTTTGCTGTTTGTAGCATAGCCAATAAAAATACAATCCACAGTTTTTGGTCCGATTTTTACCCTTTTGGGCAAAGGAACTTGGACCTTCGCTAAACACCCCACACTTTGAAATATTTCAAGTTGGGTTTTCTTCCTTTCCATAGATCATATGGAATAGATTGTGTTTTGCTGTGGGGTACTCTGTTGAGTATTCGATTAGCTGTAAGGATAGCTTCCCCCCACAAGCTCTGCGGTAAACCGGAACTAATTAGTAAGGCATTCATCATTTCCTTTAATGTTCGGTTTTTCCTTTCCGCAATTCCATTTGATTGTGGTGTGTAAGGGGCAGTAGTTTGATGAATAATTCCATATTCCAAACATGTCTCTGCAAAAGGAGATTCGTACTCTCCACCCCTATCACTTCTAATCTTTTTGATATTTTTATTCAATTGATTTTCCACTTCGTTCTTGTATTGCTTAAATGCATTAATTGCTTCATCCTTACTATTAAGCAAATACACATAACAGTATCGAGTGCAATCGTCAATGAAAGTTATAAAATACTTTTTCCCACCACGAGATGGTATTGACTTCATATCACATATATCTGTGTGAATTAAGTCTAAAGGATTTGAATTCCTATCAATAGACTTATATGGATGTTTAACAAACTTAGATTCAACACAAATTTCACATTTTGATTTGTTACACTCGAATTTAGGCAATACTTCTAAATTGATCAATTTTCGCAAGGTTTTGTAATTGACATGTCCTAAACGAACATGTCATAAATCATTTGACTCGATAAGTAAGGCAAGTGAATTTTCATTAATACTGTCAACAACCATTACATTGAGTTTGAAAAGGCCCTCGGTGAGGTAACCCTTTCCTATGAACATATCATTCTTACTTATTACAATTTTCTCACTAACCAACACGCACTTAAACCCTTTTTGACGAGTAGTCCGGCTGAAACTAAATTCTTCCGAATTGTTGGAACGTGCAGAACATTGTTGAGAGTCAGGACCTTGCCGGAAGTCATCTTCAAAAGTATCTTCCCATATCCTTCAACCTTTGCTGTTGCATTATTTTCCATAAACAGTACCTCTTCGGGTCCAGCGGGAGCATAGGTTGCAAATGCTTCTTTTGCAGCGCAAACATGTCGAGTGGCACCAGAATCCGCACCACTCGCTGGGTTTCCAACCAAATTGCACTCGACAAGATTGCATTGCGGATCATTCAGATCATCATTCATTTCCACCATATTTGCTTGTCTTTTTCCCTTGTCCTTTTTCGGGAGACGACAATCTGTGCTTTTGTGGCCAGCTTTCCCACAATTAAAGCAGTTGCCCTTGAACTTTTTCTTGTTAGAACCCTTCTATTTTCCAGAAGGTCTCTTTCTTTTCTTGTTCATTTTCGGAGCAGCATCTTCAACGATGTTGGCCCCTTCAATTGGTGAACTCTTACGATACCTCTTCTCAACGGTTTTGTTATCTTCCTCGATCTTGAGACGAATCACAAGATCCTCAAACTTCATTTCCTTTTTTTGTGCTTAAGATAATTCTTGAAATCTTTCCACGAAGACGGCAATTTCTCAATCATTGCAGCCACTTGGAATGCTTCATTCACTACCATACCTTCAGCAATAAGGTCATGGAAGATAAGTTGAAGCTCTTGAACTTGGGTTCCAACGATTTTCCCATCAACCATTTTATAGTCTAGGAATTTGACAACCACAAACTTCTTCAAGCAAGCATCTTCTGTCTTGTACTTCTTTTCAAGTGCACTCCATAGTTCTTTGGAAGTTTGTACTGCACTTTAGACATTATACAAGTCATCTTCTAAGGCACTTAAAATGTAGCCTTTGCACAAAAAATCAGCCTGTTTCCAAGCCTCACTGGTGAACTTTTGCAAACCAAGGGTGGTAAGCCAAAAGAACATTCTTTGCTGCCATCCTTTAAAGTTGGCACCGGTGAACTTCGCAGGTTTCTCAGTCGGTGGTCTGATGCGAGTTGTAGTAATGTAACAGTGCAGTATTTGCAGAGGTAGTTCCAGTTTCAATTGACATTGTTTGTCACTGTCAAATCGACAAACTGTTTTAATTAATAAAACCAAAATAGCAATTAATTCACAGACTTCAACGATAAAGATTTTATTTCTTCAAATCGCAGTCGAATTATAAACTTAAACGATGAAGATTTTATTTCTTCAAATCGTAGTATAATTATGAAACTTTAGTATTCCAACGAAGTTTTTATATCTTCGAGTCAGAATACTAATATTCATATGGAGTAGAAAACTACACAAGTTTTAATCTCCTTAAACAGAACGATGAAGTTTTTATGTTCTTCAAATCGTTGCAACAAATATCATACACAACGGTGAAGATTTTATTTCTTCAAACCGAATCAATTTTGATAGAAACGAAGTGCAGTAGATTGTATGTTATATACTTGATTAAGTTTTTATATCTTCAAATCAAGTATTCAAATGAGTAGAAAGTTATGAAAACTTTAATCTCAACCGGAGTAGAAAATCCGAAGATTTTAGTCTCCAAACAACATATAAGAAAAATACTTTTTTTTTTCTTCTGAAAAAACACTTTTTTTTTTCTTTTGGAAAACACTTTTTCCTGGACTTTTAATATTCCAACGAAGTTTTTATGTCTTCAAGTTAGAATATGAAATCTCATACGGAGTAGAAACCACACATGTTTTAATCTCCAAATCAGGATACAGATTAAAATACAATAAATATAATTTCCTTAAGATTGTTGGAAAAATAATCTGTATATGGCTAAATAATGTTTCAACACAATCTGTTAATCACTTAGTGAAACAAATTACATGATATAAACATTACTTAACAGTAAATTGTTCATGAAACAATAAACGAAAACAAAATCTGTTTTGAAAAATAATTTCAGAATATAATCGAGCCCACTTAGTTCAAAGTGTGTCCTTAAGGAAATTATTCCTCACGATCTCGAGGTTAACGGAATATCGCCTCCCAGGATAGAACGATTATCTTACCAGAATAGTAGTACTCCAAATTCCGGTAGCAGCGAACCACTCAACGACATTATATCACACAGAATGAAATTTTCGAGTTGAAGAGCAAATTCAGAATTGATGAATTGATTGAATGAAAATTCTTGGAATAATCAAGAATTTATAGGCTTGGAGGTACTGATTCTGAATGTTTGCAACCATTCAGAATAGTCACCTAATATTTGGAGGGAAATTCGAAAAAGAGATGGAGAGTCGGACGGGTCGGTCGCTGGTCGATCCGTTTGGATTTATTTTTTTAATTAATTAATTAAATTAATTAAAGAAACGTTTGTCCAAAAAGATTATCAATCAAGCCGAAGCCGAAGCCGAAGCCGAAGCCGAGCCGAGCCGAGCGAGCGACGACAACGGCGCGAGGGGTCCTTGCCCTCTCAACCCTTTTAGTAGCTAGAGAAGATGTAATGTAATATATACACCTTTTTCCTTCTCTTTTTTCGATGTGGGATAAAAAAGTCTTTTACCCCTTTTAATTTTCATCATTTCTCATTCACCAATATCAAAACCCAACATAAATTTCACAACGTAGGATTTGAGGAGGATAGAGTCTACGCATATCTTACTTCTACATTGATAGGTAGAACGCTTATTTCCAAGAGACCCTCGGCTCAAGAAAATAAGTAAGAAAATATTATGTGTATGTAATTAAATTTTGATTGTTCATTTTCATAAATTCATACTATCCGGTCATCTTAATCTTGATAAGCAAATCAACGTACGACTATCCACGTTAATTAATCACTCACAAAAGCTTGTACTTTATTATATGAAGTATAATTATTTACTCAAATTTTTATTTTAATAATATTTTATAAAATCATAAACTATGTAGCTCGACATGCACATGCAACACACGTCTAAAAAAACTAGTTATTTAAGAATTAAAATCCCTTCAACTCACGAGGAAACTAGCCAATTAAAAAATAGTAATTAGTGGTCTCCTTATAATGTGAAGATGATCAAACTTCGTTCCTAAAAATTGAGCAATTTTCTTCTTTTATATTCGGTTAGGATTTTTATTTTTATTTCTAATAAAGCTCCAATCTAAAGTATAACAAAAAGTAATTTCCAATCAAAGAAAATGGGAAATAAAATAAAATAAGTGTTGATTAGCTGCAAATCCCCAAAGGAAAACATTGATCATATATGTCCAAATGCCCAAAGTTTTTGGACCAGACTCAACATTGTACTGATCCACCAATCAATCCCCAGCTTTCTAGTAATATGATTAACAACTGGCCTGAAGTGTGGAAATCTGTTAAGAACAAGGCTTTTAATAGTATTTTACATTAGAATCACATCCTCTTTCACCTTCTGCCACCTCTACTTACTAGAAATAGTAACACTTTTAATCTTAGATTAGGCCAATATTAGTGTTGACTACATTATTTCAAAGGCAATAGAATCTACCATTATTATAAGGAACACTAGTGCTGGTCACAACAAAATCAGCATCAGCATCAGATTCAGCGTTAAATGAAACTCTCTAATAAAGAGTGTGGTAAAGAATGGATCTTGGACCTAACTCAACTTCAAAAGCTAGCTTGTAGGGTGAATATTGTCCAAGTTCATATAAGTAGTCCATGTTCACATTCCATATCTGATCTGAGACTCTTAACCTGTATTACAAATTGAACATTGATGATTCAACATTGGAAAATATTGGAAATGGAGATTTGGGTGAAGTAATCAGGAACAACAAGGGCGGGCGAGGCCGGAGGAGAGCTGAATTATGAAATTCATAAGAAGTGTCCTAATGCAAGTAGTCTGGACAGTCATTTTGGGAACTTTTTTTGCTAGAAATATCAATACTTGTAATGCAAACAATGTTGTTTTAACTATGATCAATCAGAGCATGTTACAGGGATTGGATCCCAAACTCTATGTAATTATCTTTGTTAATATATATATATATATATATATATATATATATATAGTAAAACCTCTATAAATTAATAATGTCGTGATCACGTAATTTTATTAATTTAAAAAAATATTAATTAATCGATAAATTAATAATTTATTAATTTAAAGAGATTTTTTCGATTCAACGAACCTACATTATTTTTCATGAATAAAACATATGTATATTGTATTGACTATATTAAATGATGTTCATGTACAATGTGAGTAATTAAATATAATACATCTCCTTAAAAAACAAAGTTCATTGTAGTACGCAGTACTAGTTAAAACTTAATGCAAGTTCATGTATGGTAAGAAAATCAACCACTATATAAACAACATCAAACATTCCTAATTAAATTTTAAGAAGAATCAAACAATAATAGAATCATATTTTACTAAGTTGTCCTAGTTATATTTGTAATTTTATAGAATTGTTAATTTATAATATTGAAGGACCATAAATTTATATAAGGGTCTTCCGAAAAATTATTATCTTATTAGCGTCAAGGTAGTTCGACAAAGGCAGAAAGAGTCTCCGTCCGGCCACCCCCAACCTTAATTTTGGAATTTTCCCCTAACTGCTACGACTAAGGAGCAGATAGAGCTACTACCGAAGGGAAAGTTGCTTCCTGAAGGCAGTTGTCTCTTCTTTCTTTAGGAAGTTTCCTTGAGAAAGGTGCCATGAGTGAGCCCAAAAGGGGATATCGATCAAATTAGTGGTCCACCTCTAGGAACATGTGATTGATTGTAAAAAGATTCTGACACATCGTGATCGTGAGACCATATACATAAAGGAAGAGGCCGGTATCAACTCATTTAGAAGTATAATTATTCCCTTCCGGTATATGTATAGAGATAGACTCTATTGATATGAAAGACACAGGAAGACCCGGCTTGATGGGGCTAGCGATGCGCCTCATCAGGCGATCCCCTAATGTGGTAGCAACTTCAGCAGTTGCAAGAGTAAATGGCCGAATTGCTAAGATGCAAGAAAGCATCCACAGGCTTTATGCTTTTTCTTCATTTAAAAGGGCTTGCCGGTCTATTCGTCGGTCTTCCTCATTCACTTGTTGAAGCCTTAGCACCTAGCGGTAGTGGTTCGTTTACTATTGCTTGAAGCTCAATCTCTCCCCCGGATGAACCATATAGCCAAGAGAAACCATGAACCAAAAACTATAGTTTAGAACCTCAGATGTAATCACCGGGTCAAATCTCGTAATTCTTTGATATTCAATAGCTAGCCTTGCGGCGGCAAAAGGATTAGACGTCCCCCCATGCTACGGTTAATTTATCAAAATTATTAATTTAGACCTTGGGTCCAAGTCGGGACCGAGAATAATATCAGTATTAATTTACACTAATTATGATTTATGTGCTACTCATTCAACATACACGTGCACGTGACGAACGAGAAACCGGAGAGTGTTGACGGCAAAAGAATGACTACAGTAAAACTGGGGGTGTCAATTTCAAGAGTATGGTGCAAACCCCCCTCCCTACTTCTCCCCTGCTCTCCCCTTTTTTCTATCCTCTGTTTTTCTTTTTTCGCACAAAGAACAGAGGACAAATACTAACACACACACACACAGCTCTAACTGCTATTAAAATTACTCCCCTCTGCTATAAATATGAAAGAAATAAATAGGAGAATAGAGAATCTGTAATACCTCTCTCTAATGTTTCTCCATTGAACCTCGTAGATCTTATTTTAATGGCAGAGGCAAATGGTAACATTGAGGTATTTTCATGGCTCAAAACCCTACCAGTAGCGCCAGAGTATCACCCAACAATAGAAGAATTCCAAGATCCCATTGCTTACATTTTCAAGATCGAAAAAGAAGCTTCCAAGTATGGAATTTGCAAAATTGTACCCCCACTACCTGCACCACAAAAAAAAACCGCTATTGCTAACCTAAACCGGTCACTTTCAACTCGGTCCGGTTCTAATGGCCCAACATTCACTACTAGACAGCAGCAGATCGGGTTTTGCCCGAGGAAACACCGACCCGTTAATAAACCGGTTTGGCAGAGCGGAGAAACCTATACGGTTCAGCAATTTCAGGCTAAAGCTAAAGGCTTTGAGAAGAATTACTTGAAAAAGATCAAGAAAACATTGACACCACTTGAAATTGAAACCCTTTATTGGAAAGCCACTGTGGATAAACCCTTTTCGGTTGAGTATGCAAATGACATGCCAGGTTCTGCATTTGCACCAAAGAAGGGTTGTTTTGGTAATTTGGATGTGGGTACTCTGGCAGATACAGAGTGGAATATGAGAGGTGTGTCAAGGTCAAAAGGATCATCATTGAAGTTTATGAAAGAGGAGATCCCAGGGGTAACTTCCCCTATGGTGTATCTTGCTATGATGTTTAGTTGGTTTGCTTGGCATGTTGAAGATCATGACTTGCACAGCTTGAATTACTTGCATATGGGTGCTGGGAAGACTTGGTATGGTGTGCCTAGGGATGCAGCCGTGGCGTTCGAGGAGGTGATCAGGGTCCATGGTTATGCAGGAGAAATTAATCCTCTTGGTGAGTCTTATTAGCACTCGTAGTTTATGGAAGTATTGATATTTGCTCAAGTGGTTTGTCCTGTTTTCTGTTTCCTGTCATTAGTCATTACCCTTCTTTTGTTTAGTTTTTAGTAAGCAGTGAATTATGCAAATTTGAACTAAATATGGGGGGTCCTCTTCTAGTAATAGTCAGTCTTTGAAGCAAACAGATAACTCAAATTTGCGCAACTCTGTCTCTTTTCGCAGTGAATACAAAGCTCTGTTTTACAATGTCCAGGGATATTGTACATGTATGTGTTTGTATGTTGTTGGATAATCGCAGGTGTTGATATATTAATTCTCTGTTAAGTCATAATCATTTCTTTAAATCATTGAATATATTCTCCTTCGGAGGAAATTATCGCCAAATACGTTTAGGTTCTCCAATTAATTATCCGACGAGATTTCAAGTCAGACTTGATGTCTAAAACATTAATCAGGCATGTCAAAAGCAGTAAATCACCTGAAAATTGTGGCAAATATCTATCAAGTTTCCACTTCTGTTTTTCCTTTGATTTCTTTTGGATATTCAAGTTGGACTTCCCAAACTTTTGCCAGTATTTAACCAATTACTTCATCGAAAAATAGTTCTCTTTTGTGACAAAAAACATTGTAAACTTACGATGTTAGCCTCAAAATCACTTGTTAAATATGTCAAGTTAGAAAAGACAATAATGCGGTTATCTAGTCATCAGAGGTGTTGATAAATATTATTCTCCGTTTAAGTAGTACATAATTATTCTTAAACAAGTACAGTATTGTGCAATAGCTTTGATCCCTTTGTTTCTTCTTGATGATTGGACTTCTGTTAGTGTTAGATGAATTCTAGTTATATGTTGATCACATTTCATCTTTAACCAGTATAGCTTGAACTCCATACTTTTACTTTTTTCTTTCAGTTACCTTTGCTACACTTGGGGAGAAGACTACAGTCATGTCACCTGAAGTACTGCTTAGTGCTGGTATTCCATGCTGCAGGTGAAATACTGGTGTTTGCAATTTCTTTTCTGTCTTATTGGTGGTCTACAAACTAATATTGCTGACATTGTGATGACCTCCGGGGTTTTAATTGCCTTTTTATTTTGTATACATAGAAGATATTTTTTGTAAGCTTTTAAGCTGGAATGTGTATAGGTTTCATGACAGAGAACTAAAGTGGAATAAGAGAAAGGCAAATATTGTCTTTTCTGCTGGAGAAGACATCTATCTCTGAACTATTAATTGGCCTTATTTTGGAGAAAAAGGATCAATAATAAATCAACCATTAACAGTGTCATATGCGACATATTAAAGATTACTTTCGAAGCCTTCTGACTGTTTTCACAGTAAACACTATTAGATGAACTTGTTAATGCATGATATATTTCAAGTCCTGACTATCCTATTTGAATTCAGGCTGGTGCAAAATGCTGGAGAGTTTGTTGTTACCTTTCCACGAGCCTATCACTCAGGGTTTAGTCACGGTAAGACAGTTTCTTTGTTAGATGTAATTGTGTATTGGGATCTATTTGTTCCTCTGTAGTTGTTGAAGGAAGATAATGACCATTCTTGGGCTTTGTACAATTTTAAAATTTAGGATTTAACTGCGGGGAGGCTTCTAATATTGCTACTCCTGAGTGGTTGAGAGTTGCAAAAGATGCTGCAATCCGTAGAGCATCAACTAATTGTCCTCCAATGGTTTCACATTTCCAATTGCTTTATGATCTAGCACTTTCACTGTGTTCAAGGTTTGTTTTCTTGCCATAGGTAAATTTGATTATGTTACCATTCCTGCATTGTTGAAATGTTAAGGTAAAGTACAATTGACTGCCTATAGACTGTTCCGCAGTTTTTGCTTCGTAACACTAATTCCCTTTGGTTTATGATATTATGCTTACATTCCTTAATTTGATTTCTTTGTAACTAGTCTTTAACCCATTTATTATTGATGTAAAAGATTAACTATTTGACTAATTAATATACTCCTTTCTTTGATAAATTCGATTAACATCTTTTTTAAATAAATCATTCAAAATATAAATACAACAACAACAACATACCCAGTGAAATTTCACAATGTGGGGTCTGGGCAGGGTAGAGTGTATGCAGACCTTACCTCTACCTTGGTAGGTAGAGCGATTGTTTCCGAGAGACCCTCGGTCCAAGACAAAGCACAAGCCTAAGCAAAGTAAGACAAATAAAGTGAGTAAGTCGTGATACCGAATTCTGAAAGAGAAAAAGAAGCAATAAATAATGCAAGTAAGTAAGACAAACAAAATAAACATAGCATCATAAATCAAACGACAAAGGACTATAAGGTAATATTGTGCCTACTAATATGATAGGCTAAGCGAGCCTACAATAATAATATTACAACTACCAGTTTGTAAGCATATGCATGACTACGCTGGACTATCTATTACTCTTCTATCTTAATACGTGTCCCCCATAACCCCCTAGCTAAGGTCATGTCCTTAGTGAGTTGCACTTGCGCCATGTATCGTCTAATCACCTCTCCCCATACTTCCTCGGCCTACTTCTACCCCTCCCGTACCGTCCATAGCCAACCTCTCACACCTCCGAACTGGGACATTTGTGTTTCTCCTCTGCACGTGCCCGAACCATCTCAACCTCACTTCACGCATCTTATCCTCCACCGAGGCCACTCCCACTCTATCCCAGATATTATCATTTCTAATTCTATCCCTCCTTGTATGCCCACACATCCATCTTAGCATCCTCATCTCCGCAACTTTTATCTTTTGAGTGTGCGAAGTCTTGACCGGCCAACACTCTGCCCATACAACATAATCGGTCTAACCACCACCCTATAGAACTTGCCTTTAAGTTTTGGTGGCACATTTTTGTCGCATAAGACTCCAGATGCGAGCCTCCATTTCATCCATCCTGCCCCAATATGATGTGTGACCATCGTCATCAATCTCTCAATTTCCTTGGATACTAGACCCGATATACTTGAAGCTCCCTTTCTTTAGAATGACCTGAGTACCAAGCCTCACCTCCACGCCTGTCTCAAGGTCGCTCCCGTTATTGAACTTGCACTCTAAGTATTCTATCTTGGTCCTACTCAGCCTGAACCCCTTAGACTCCAGAGTCTGTCTCCAAACCTCCAGTTTAGCGTTCACTCCGCTGCGACTCTTATCAATCAGGACTATGTCGCCTGCGAATAACATACACCATGACACCTCCCCTTGGATTTGTCGCGTCAGTCCATCCATCATTCAAAATATAAATGTGGTTTGAATTTGCTATTGCTAAATCATCACAGGATAAACACACTTCTCCTCTAGTACGTTTCCAAAAGAGAGCAAAAGGATGGTTGATTATGGCAGTCATTCTACTTGTTCATTTTTTGGAGGAAAAAACAACCATTAGTTTGCTTGGATTCAGTTGCCTTGGTTTGACTAAAATAAAGATGGTGGTTTGAATTTGCAGTTGTTTTTAGAAGATGCTTATAAAATTAATGAAACAAAAGAGCATATTAGTAAGAGTAAATTAGTCAAACAATAGAATTTTCGAAGTAGTGGTAAATGGATTAAAGAATTGTTACAACAACAACTACACCTCAGCCCCAAAAAAATTGTTACAAAGAAATATAAACAAGGGAGGTATACATAATACTGTAAACTGCAAGAAAAGTTAGTGTTACGAAGCGAAACCTGAGGCAAGGTCTCTGAAGTTATCTCAAAGAAAAATCAGATTACTAGTATAAAGGCATTCCATTGTCAAGGCTTTTGGACTAGTCTATGCTACATTTGAGAAGTTGTCGAGCTGAACATTCCTTGTTGCATCTGCTGTACAAGATGTATCAATATATACAACAAGATCTGCACATTAAAGAGAATGTCCAGCCCACTGGCAATTTTTTTTACCTTTCCTATCAAAAAATAAGATCTGCATTAAGATGCAAGGAAATATTATTCCTGTCATCTCATAGGATGTATAGCATCTTATTAACGATCATACTTTATCGACCTAGTTGCATTCATACTCCAAGCCTTTGCTGGAGGTTTTCTGCTTAAGCACTTGGGTTCTAGCTACCTGAAGCCTGCTTTATCTTCTCTTTCGTTTTTCCTTCTCTCCGGGTGATCTGTTTTCTACAGAGGATCCCCACTGAGTCCCGTACAAACTCAATATTTTGAAGTCAATGGATCTCCCATTCATTTGAAGTAGTTACCCTATGCATGTGTCTGACAATATTTTAAAAATGTTTGACCGTCTAATTCTTGTTAGATCACCTTTAAAAGATTAGGATATTATTACAGTAATCTTTTTGACCTTTTATTTCCTTTAGTTTTAACAGTGACATTGTATCGCCATGGTTATTTATGAGACCACATGTTTAATGTTCCTACCAATCTCTGCAATGCAAGGAAATTAGACCCATTTAGTGAAGCTGATCAATGCAGTTTTGTTCCTACGCTGATTCTTCTTTTCTGTTTTAGCGTATTATAAAGGGGATTGGGAGTGTGGATAGACAGTGGTTAATGATAGTTTCAGGTTTTGTGCAGAAGTGACTGTCTTACTCTCAGTTTCTTTCTGAGGTTACCGGATTTAAGCGTATTCTCCTACTCTTACTGCATTACATTTCTTCTTGTCATTGCTGCCGTTGCTTTCTGTAGCATAATCTCCTATAGTATGGAGGAGGAAACCATTAATAGACTGCATCCTTCCGGAGGATTTCATCTTTGTATATACTGTTGCAAGGAATCTTAGATTGAACTGGATAAATAGTAAGTTTTGCATCCCTGCATCTAAAGGATCACACGGACTGATTCTATATCTTTGATTAAACCACTTCTCATGATTTTATGGTGGTTTAAACCTATTGAACATGTTTAACAATCTCTTTAACGCATCCTGTATGTTAGGTAAGGGTCTCTTTGTTGGTTTCTTTAGCATCTTTGATCTTCTACTGCAGAGTACCAAAGAACATTAGAATAGAACCAAGGAGTTCTCGCCTAAAGGACAAAAAAAAGAGTGAAGGAGATATGTTGGTCAAAGAACTATTTGTTGAGGATTTGAACTGTAACAATTATCTTCTTCACATTCTTGGAGAGGGATCACCTGTTGTACTTCTCCCTCGAATTTCTACAGGGAATTCTATTTGTTCTAATTTAGCAGCTGGGTCCCAGTCAAAGGTAAATTCCAGGTTGTTCCCCACTCCAGATCACGAGGTGAAGAGCAAAAAAGATTCCGCATCCGATGATCTGATGTTAGGCAGGAAACAGGGGATGAAACAATTTACAAGTTTCTCTTTGGAGAAAGAGAAGTACTCTTCTTTGCACGCTGGTAACAGATTGCTAGACTCTGGCAAAAAGGATGATGCCCAATCCTCTCCAGAGACCGAAAGGATGAACCTGGACACTTCAAGAGGAATGACTTACAAATGCGATATGCTGTCAGAGCAAGGACTTTTTTCTTGTGTAACTTGTGGGATCCTATGTTATACGTGTGTGGCCATAATTCGACCAACAGTAGCAGCTGCTCATCACTTGATGTCAACTGATTATCGTAACTTCAATGACTGGGCAGGAAGTGTAGGTGGCGTAACTGCTACGGGTAGGGACCCAAATGCTGCAGAATCACATTCCAGTTCAGGTATCTTGTTCATGAAATGATCTGTCGCAAATTATGCAATTTCTGATATTTTAAATCCCGTCTGTTTTTACTCACATATTTGGTTGGCAGGACAAGTTATAGTTAAACTTTATGTGTTGATTACAGGATGGTTAGGTAAAAGGGCTCCAGGTGGCTTGATTGATGTCCTAGTAGAGTCATCTGATCGAATTTGTAAATTGAATAATGGAAGTGTAGAAGGGCTTTCAAGGACCAAAGCACGCAAAGAAACTTCTTCCCTTGGCCTGTTGGCTTTAGCTTATGCTAATTCGTCGGATTCTGATGAAGATGAGGTTGAAGCAGATATTCCTGTTCAAGCCTGTGAGAGCAGACATACGAATTCTGAGGGTGAGGGTTTTCTCCGATTTATTGATCCGTATGCAAACCACAGACAAAAAAGAGCTGTATCTCAAGGTAGAAACTGTCAAAAATTTGACAATTCCATTCAGTTGGAGAATGAAAGTTCCCCATCAGGGGAGTCAAATACTTTGTTAGGTAGGTCAAGCCATCAACTAAGATCCCATCAAGTCGCTGCAAATTGTATTTCCAATAAAGGGGAAATAGCACAAAACAATGTTGTTACTCCATTTGATAATGCGCAGATGCAATTTACTTCAACATCTGATGAAGACTCTTTCAGAATACATGTATTCTGTCTCCAGCATGCTGTACAAGTAGAAGAACAGCTCCGTCAAGTTGGTGGAGCACATATTTCTCTTCTTTGTCATCCAGGTAAGCTCTTATTTGGTTTCTGGCTAAACAGCTTACTCTTGCTGCAACAAGCTTTTCCTTTCATATTTATGTTGGTCTAAGGCAAGGCTATCCAATGTTCGTCATGGAGAAAAATGGAGTCTTGGTCCCAGTTGCTTTGTTATAATTTAATCTCCATTGGAGGTTGCACCTGAGTATTTACTTATTAATATTCACCTGTTAAAATGAGATAACTGATTTGTATTCCTTTTTTCCCATCATGATGTCAAAGATGAAGTGAAACAGCTTACTTTTCTCTAGGAAAGAAAAGGTTACTGATAAGACTTCATTAGGTAGTTGAGAAATATAAAAGACTATGATTGAAAACATGTGATGTATCCCAAGTGGTTTATAATTGTACACTGGCACCATGAAAGGTAAGATTGGAAAAAAAGCAGCTCTTTATGTACTCATGCAAAATTATTCTGATCTTGTGGTTCAATCACTTGGTATGGTTCTTTTGCATATCCTTGACACATGTTGAAATATTGGCAGACTATCCCAAGCTAGAAGCTCAAGCTAAAAAAGTGGCTGAAGAGTTGGGGAGTGATCATTTCTGGAGAGAGCTTTCATTCTGCGAGGCCACTAAAGAAGATGAGGAAATGATACAGTCTGCTTTGGAAATTGAAGAAGCTATACATGGCAATGGGGACTGGACTGTGAAATTAGACTTCAACCTCTTCTACAGTGCTAATCTAAGCCGTTCTCCTCTCTATAGTAAACAGATGCCTTATAACTTCATTATATACAACGCATTCGGTCGTAATTCTCCAGATACTATCCCGGAAAAATCAGAGTATACTGGGAGAGGATCAGGGAAGCAGAGGAGAGTAGTTGTTGCTGGGAAGTGGTGTGGGAAAGTCTGGATCAATAGTCAGGTTCATCCTCTGCTTGCGGAGAGGGATATTGATGAAGAACAAGAACAGAACAAAAGTATCTCGGTCCAGATTAAGACTGAGGTGAAGTCTGAGAGACCATGTGAAAGGACTCCGACTGAGAAAACTGTCGCTACAACTTGCAAGAATGGAAAAAAGAGGAAGAGTACAGCAGAAAATAGGAATGCTTCAAATGCTAAATTAATAATAGCAGATGATCATGACGATTCTTCACTTATTAATGTCCTTCGGCAGCACCTGAAAACTAATCTTAGGAGTAAGAGGATTAAATATGAGACTCCTGAACCTCAAAAGGATGTTGATAAGAAGATGTTTGACTCACTCATTGATGATTATCCAGATGGTGGGCCGAGCACCCGTCTGAGGAAAAGGATTCCAAAACCGAGCAAAGAGTCGGCCGCCAAGCTGGTCAAGGCCAAACCAGCTCTAACTAAGCAGCATGAGAGCAAGAAATCAGAGAAAGGTCCAAAGGTCAAATTTCCTTCTGCCAATAGCAATGCGAAGAAAGAACCAGTAACGAAGGCTCCTAGAAGTAATACTGGTAAAAAGATGAGAGAAAAAGAAGGTGAATATCATTGTGACTTGGAAGGGTGCAGTATGAGTTTTAGCTCAAAGCAGGAGCTTACATTGCATAAAAAGAATGTCTGTCCTGTCGAAGGGTGCAAGAAGAAGTTATTCTCGCACAAGTATTTGGTACAGCATCGACGGGTTCATATGGACGACCGTCCTCTGAAATGCCCTTGGAAGGGCTGCAAGATGACGTTTAAGTGGGCATGGGCTCGAACTGAACACATAAGAGTTCATACAGGTGCACGTCCTTATGTTTGTACTGAGAGCGGCTGTGGTCAAACATTTCGTTTTGTGTCAGATTTCAGTCGTCACAAGCGAAAGACGGGTCACCTTTCAAAGAAGGGAAGAAGTTGACTAAGGAAGCAAATTGTAATTTGACATGACTGATGGAACTGTGTTCAGTTAACAGACATAGGGGTAGGTGTAGGTTTCCTGTCTCGTTTTGTAAGTTTCTCTTGGTACCAGATAATTCTCCTCAGTCATGGTACCTCATTGATCCCATTCATTGATTCGAAGCAGTTCAAGTGTTTCAATCCTGTAAGAATTATCTCCAAAATCAAGTAATTTAATATTTGAAAATGAAATCCGGAAGTGGACTCGTTTTTCCATTTTCTCTTGTTCAGTTGCTGCAGGATTGGACTCTTGTTATGCTCTTATTATTATATGTGTTTACTCTGGTAAATAGAGGACTGAAAGTTCAATCATATTTAGCCAAGTTCCAGGAACATCAGTATGCAATATTTACTTGGGGAACAGATCTAGGCCTGTGCATCTTCACTTAGATTATAGATCAAAGAATTAATATTTTCTTTTATCAAGTTATGTCAAAATCAAACTGTTCATACATATTAGCTAAGTGTTACGCCCCTGAACTTCGACTAGGACGGACGTCGGACGGAAGGGTGTTGATGGCTATGATAGACATCGACACGGGCCAAGGATGGCAAGTCGAGGTCGTGGAATGACTCGGACAGACGTGCGTATTGGCACGCAAGGCTGAGGGCAAAACAGACTCGACGAAGACGCATGGCACCTATCGGGCATGCGTGCAAGATCGAGGATCAGCATCGGCATCGTGAGTGTTGGCATGGAGCTGGTCGATGGTCGAAGGCTTGTGCGAGGCACATGCATGATATGGTCGTCTCGGACAGGCGGGCAAATGTGCCTGGCCCGGCGGCGTGGGAAAAACGGCATAGTCGACTCGGCGGGAAAGCGGTCGACTCGGACGAGCATCGTTGGTTTGCAAGTGCGGCATGGTGATGCGATTGGCGAAGCGAGCGATGGTCGAGACAAGGGTAGACAGACTCGGCAGGTAGATGCGATAGCATGGGCAGGTCGAGGGCCGAAGGATGCGGGAGACGTGGGCACGATACAGACGAATGGCAAGGAATTCGGATAAGTGTTGGAGCGGAGCTGAGTAACTGTCGGTCATGCGCAGGGCACACGACGACGACGGACATTGCGGAGGCATGACACAGATCAGTAACATGGCACGAGTCAGCCGCGAAATGCGCGCGTATAAGTGTCGCGCACGCGGCGATTCGCGAGCATGCGGATCGATGACATAGCGGTTATGCCCGTGTATGCGACACGTCACGGCGGTTACGTCGTGTGCGCGTACGTAGCGATGCGGTTTCTTTCTTCCACCCGGGCTGATTGTGGATGAAGGCGTGAATGGGGCGACATGGCCCCTTGTTATGCTGAACGTGAGTGAGTGGTTCCTTGTAACGTGCGATGGCGTATGCGAGAACGCATCATCCTTAGAATCGCGGCGGATGTTCTCCTATATATAGTCTAGTGTTTAGGTAGCCATTAGACTATCCAGAAAGTAAGGGTCTAGATTCTCTAAGTGTGAGTCGAGATCCGAAATTGAATCGAGAAATCCACGAGATCCACTAATATCCACGAGTGGGTGGGTCGAGTATCCAGAGTTGTAATCTTCTAAGTGTGAGCCGAGAAAGGTTCACTTAGGCACACAAATGTGAGCGGTCGAGTGGCAGCCATTGAAGTGAGGGCCGAGTGGCAGTATGGTCCTTACGAGTTGTACCTAAAGGTGAGGGTTGAGTGGCAGTCGATCCTTACAAGTTGTAGGCTGTGAAAGATCCTAAGGGTGAGTGTGTGCGGGTGAAGGTTCTGGACGAACTGACGAGCAGAGTCGGTGGACCAATATGCGAAGTGTTGGTGGTGTCGGTCAGCCTTGGGGCTAAGTTGGTCGAGCCAGTCATGTGTGGGGTGCATGGCAAATACGAAGGCCAAAGTAGTCAGCCAGGGGGATCGAAGTTGAAGACGATCGGCGTGTTGAGTGTCGGTCGCAGTTTTGTTGCCTCTTGTACATACACGAGAGTCCTTTTGTATTATGTTTAATAATAGTGAAAAGGTTGGGCTTTGCCCGTAAACTCTTGTGTCCCGTTTATTTACATGTTGCCTATATTATGTCTAAGTGTGGAAAAGATTTGGGAAAGGCTGATGTCGGCTTGATTTAGTCGGCAGCCGCACGTCTTTGTTAGGCGAAAAATTAACTAGCTTAACAGGGGTGTGACAAGTGGTATCAGAGCGCGTAGGTTGATTGACGTTGTAACGTTGATTGACGGAAGTCCAAACACTAGACGTGAGGCAAAAGAGAAACGGAAGGAGGCGTTGGACGTGAATGTCCAAAGTATGGTGTAGTATGGTCGTGTGGTCGAGAATACTGGCTCATGGATGACTTGGCAGGGGTGTGACACTAAGTCTAAATTGTCAATTTATCTTCCTCCAGCTATTGATAGCTTGCTAACACTATTGAGTTCAATTTTCGGAAGAAAGTTGATCTTGTAGTCCATCACAAATGTTATTTTAGTTAACCTTTTCTAAGATCTTGTTAAAAATAACTAATAATACCTATCAAAATAACATGAGACCTTTGTAGGGGTATTGTTTTTCTTCTTTTCAAATTAAGTGCGTATAAGATTGTTTCATGAATGGTTCCTAATGCATTGTAGTATGTGAATTTATGTTCTTTAATATATACCAATAAACATAAATAGTCCTTTAGTATGCAGAAAGTGGACACTTTTAGTCCAACTCAAATTTGAACCACAAATATTAACGGAAAATTGCAACATTTTACTTAGTTCCAATAAAAATAAAACAAGCAAATATTGAGTAAAAGGCTTTTTGCATGTCAAATTTGACATGTCGAATGAGTCTAAAATAAGTACTAGTAGAAGGTTATATTGAATTTTACAAAACATAAAACATTCTCATAACTTTTCCCTAACAAAAACATGGGTAAGTGTAATAAATATCTCAAATTGTCTTAACATACATTTGTACAAAAATCATGCCTGCCTGCCCTGGTATACCAGTTGAGAGTCGGAAGTGCGTAAAGTAGGCTCATTCTTTGGTTTATAAAGATCAACAATCATCGAGAGGGGCGAAGCTGCTCGAGCGAATGCGAGAGGGGTACCCGAGATCGAGACCAGCCCCTTGTATAGGTATAGTCCAAATAAGTCGAGCCATCTTGTTGAATTTTTGAAAATGTGAAAAACACCCAACTTTTTCCCCAACAAAAACAGAAAAGTACAATGAATACTCAATTTGTAGAGCCAATTGTCAAAATAATACTGTTTAAAAAAATAATTCCCAAAATACTATTGTTTCAAAAATAATTTCTATTTTACTATCATCTTGCTACGTGGATTGCCACGTGAATTGTGACGCCACATGTGCAATCTTATTTGTCTCCACCTCATTTTTCACTATCTCGTGCATTCGATCTTTGCACTTCATGGCCACCTACATAAATCAAACAAGTTTAGCAAAAATTGTAACGTAGAAAAGAGTAATAGTTCATTCAATTTGCAGGAGAATTACATGTGAACAGCCGTGGCCATCGTAAACACCGAAGAAATGCAAGTTGTTTGAGTTTTCGCTATTCTCTTTGCAAAACGAAGGGTGAATTGCTACTGCATCTTCCATATCTCGTCTTCTTCCACATATAGATGTGGTACCATATTTGGGGATATCCGAAGTAACAACCTCAGGCTTAATTATGACCGTTTCTGTAGTAGATTTCGTTAGATCCATCACTTTAGATTCAACTTCTTCGTCAGCTAGCTTCTTTGTTGGTGTCAACGAAATCGTTACACTAGTTTCTAATTTCTGCCTTTTTTTTCCAACAACTTTCTCCACCTTGTCCCTTTTTCGTCCATTTTGCTGCAGTGACGGAGCAACCGCCACTGCAACATCGGTGATGGAGCAACCGCCACTGCAACATCGGTGATGGAGCAACCGCCACTGCAACATCGGTGGCGGAAAAACGAATCGTGGTGCCATTCTTCTCCTCCTGCGCAGCCGAACTTGGCTCAATGGATTTGTAGCTTCTACCCGAAGTCGACCGAAGCCGGGCAGAAGTCGACCGAGAAGAATAGTATTTTGTGATTGCGCATGTGGCGTCACAATCTACGTGGCAATCCATTTGGCAATCTGCGTGATAGTAAAATGAGAATTATTTTTGAAACAATAGTATTTTGGAAATTATTTTTTAAAACAGTATTATTTTGGCAATTTACTCCAATTTGTATGACAATATTTTGTACACATAAATGATTTATGTTCTTTAATAGGGGATTGATGACGTTCGCATTAAATAAACACTTAACAATTAGATTTTCTCATATGTTGCTTACATCTTTAATACTAGCCCTAATATTTTGAAGTTCAAACTTTAAGGTGGAAGAAAAATAAATTAACCAGGAAAATGAAGGAACAAATTGCTACTATTACAAGTGAACAAAAATTAGAAGCGCTTTAAATCACCGAATTTTTTTAAAATTCAAAATCACCAACTTTTCTTTATAAGAAAATATATACTTAGGATTTAAAGTTCAAAATGCCATAAAATTCATTGAACATTTGAGTTACTAAGTTCGAAATTCAATAGTTATATATATTCAATAAACTTTTTAACACATATTCATGAACTGAACCAAAATTATTGAATCTGTCGAACCCATTGATCATGATGTGCATCCATAAGTAAGGAAAACTTTTTTTGTCGATTTGAGCTTTTAAGAATAACAATTAGCATTAATAAAACATTCAAGATTATGGTGCATTCGAGCTCTACGGATAAAAGAAATCTTGGTAAGAAATTATTTTTCTTTTTAAGAATTAATATACAATGAGATCTCATATGATTCGGACATAAAGTATTTCCTTTAATTTTCTTCGAACACCATTCTAAACAAATTAAAACAAGGGAAAGGGGCATATTTGCCCTTCAACTTTGAGAAAAGGGGCATATTTGCCCTCCGTCAAAGTTGGGGGACAAATATACCCCTTCTGTTAATAAACTTCCACCATATGGGCATATTTGCTTAACCATAACTGTGATGCACAGGTGGAATCCACGTGGACGCCACCGCGGCGCCACTGGATGACGGGCAGTTACGAGGCAAGGAAATTAAATCCAAACAAACCAGCCCAACTTTCACTGGTCAGCTACTAATGATGAATAATGACTAAACTAGAATACAAAGTCAAGTAGCATATTGATCCAAGCCAGAAGGGTCTACTCTCCACATCCTGAGGCTTATTATGCAGCAGTTTTTCTATTTGGTTCAAATACATTTTTGATCAATGATTCTTTAATAGACAGCAACTCGGGGAACTCCTTTTTCAACTTCGACGCATCCATTTCATTGTTACTGCGAGGTGCAATAATTACCTTAGCCTGCTCTTCCAATGTGAAGTTAGCCCATGTAAATTCTGGATTTATATATTTCTTGTACATCTCCAAGATATCATTATGGCTCACAACACCAGAGTTTGTGAAATTCCATATGCCCGTGAGATTACGCTTTGCCATCTCGACCAAATCGAAGAAGCTCATCCAAAATCGTCATGCTGTTGGGAATGTTAACCACCTTATTGTAGCGACTAATCTTGGTAATGAAATTACGGGGGTTGTTAAGGTCTGAAGATATTGGCATCCGGACTCTGAGGGTGCAAACATTTGGGTACTCTTTCAACAACTCTTCAACCTGGTGGAAGTAACAAACAAAAAATATCAATATTTGTAAAAGAATACCCACATGCAACACGGAAAATTAGTGGAAGTGAAAGTTGGGCTGGTTTGTTTGGATTTAATTTTCTTCGGGTCGGGTAACGGGTCGGGTCATCCAGGTGGCGCACAGGTGGCGTTCACGTGGATTCCACCTGTGCATCACAGTTATGGTTAAGCAAATATGCCCATATGGTGGAAGTTTATTAACAGAAGGGGTATATTTGTCCCCCAACTTTGACGGAGGGCAAATATGCCCCTTTTCTCAAAGTTGGAGGGCAAATATGCCCCTTTTCCCTTAAAACAATAGCTTGGTCTCCTCCTTGTGGCAACTCACATTAAAGAGGCTGTTTATGGAGGGCTTTTTAGGTACAATCACGGGAAGTGGATGCTAGGGTAAGTTGCCGTCTATATCAAGCCTCACTACTGAACTATGGAACATTGGAACATCAAACAAGTATTAACATTAGCCAAAGAAGTGGGCTACAATAAAGGGAAATGGTCAAAAATACTCATTTACTTTTATAAATTGGCTACTTTTACCCTCCGTTACAAGTTGGGGCCAAAACTATTTCTCCCGTTATAAGTTGGGATAAAAATGCCCATTCCGTTAGCAAGGTTTCTAAAAATACCCATCGTTTGACAGAAACTCTCAAATCAACCCAATAATTCTATGTCATTTGAAATTACTCATTTCATCTATTAACCCGACCCGCGATCAACTAAAGGAAATGGACTCATACCAAATTAAGCCCTCATCCAACGAACTGTCGCCCTCCTTCACTCCACCACCAAAGAACTGTCGCCTTCTCCTTCTCCCATATCTGTCGTTGGCCCTCCAATGCTCCGGCTAGAAAAATCATCAAAATTCCATCACAGCCACCACACAATCAACCAGAACGCACAACCACTCCCTTTTCACTCACTTCTCTCCCTCGCCACCTCCACTTCCTTCCCTCTCCCCTTTCTCCCTAAGCTCCGCAACACCACTAGCCTTCCACCCAAACAACCCTCCTTCTCCGACTAACTACCGTCTCTACCAACCCATAACCCCAACAACAACAAACCCAGCCTATTTATTCTTTCTCACCGCTACCAGAGCAACTAGAAACAACTATCAGTTCCCATCGGCGAGCTCGACGCCAACGAGCAACAACAACAAAACCCTTTTCCCCTCTTGTTCTTGTGTTCTGATTTTTCGATGAAAATGGAAATCATTATTGTTGGGGTTTAATTTGGTATGGTTTCAGTGGGTCGCGGTTCGATTTATAAAAAGGATGGATAATTCAATTGAAATTGGGTTATTTGGTTTGATTTGGGAGTTTATGTTAAATGAGGTGTATTTTTAAAAACTTTGTTAATGGGAGGGGTACTTTTTACCCCAACTTGTAACGGGAGAGATAGATTTGATCCCAACTTGTAATGGAGGGTAAAATAGTCAATTTATGAAAATAGAGGGATATATTTGATATTTTTCTCTACAATAAATTAAAAGTGGTAGACTGACTACTTGTTGTCCAACTTATTAAAGTGGAGGACATCTGGTGTCACCCACTTCAGACTAGGGTTGGCCAGTGGGCCGGGCCGGGCCCACCGGAATCGGGACCGGCGGGATCGACGGGGTCGGGGTGGAAAGGAGGGTCGGTGGCGGCCGCCCACCGGATCGGGACAGCGGGATCGACGGTCGAGTGGAAAGGAGCGGGAGTCGGTGGCCGAGGTCGGAAGTGACCGAGACTAGCGGGACGATACCGTGTCGTTCCGTCTCGCATGGGCGGTCGGCCTGACTTCTGACGGCTTTTTTTTTTTAATTTTTCCACTAAATTAAAAATACTAAATTACTAACAAAATAACATAGTCATATAGTGATAGTCATAGACTCATATACTCATATTATACTATTATAGTATTATACTCATATGTATAATATATTTATAAAGTATAAACTAAATAATTAAACAAAGACAAGAAGAAGAGTGTAAAAACATCCCAGCTGTTTTGTGTCTCTTATATTATTAATTATTTCATTGAAATATACAAGATTCAGAATTACAATATTGTAGTGTATTGTTGTTGAAAAAAATTGCAAAAGACATAGAAAAATTAAAAAATTGCAATGAAATAAATTACCAATTTGAAAGTACTTTTTCTAGTTTCTTTATAATTTTGTGAGAAATATTAATAAGAAGAGAAAATGAGGTATTTATAGTTGGAAAATTGGGTTAAAGTGTAAATATAATAACTTAGGTGTTAAAAATAAATATAAAGGGGGTAGGGGGGTTGGGGGAGTGGGGGAAGCCAAAAATGGCCGTTGTCTAACGGCCAAAATGTAAAATGGCCGTTAGATAACGACTATTTTTGGCAATTGGCGGGACTTGGGCGGGATCGGGCCGGGATCGGGACGGGACGGGTCCTGGCGGGACCGGGTCGGGCGGGACCATACCATGTCCCGTCCCGGTTCGAGCCCCGAGCCCATTTTTTTTTTTTTTACACGGGGTCGGGTCGGGATCGGGACGAGGTCGGGTCAGCCCGGCCCACTGGCCAGCCCTACTTCAGACTATACTTGAAGATTGTAAGTAACCGTTGGAAGCCAATAAAAGCACGATCAAGCATATTTGACGGGAGGCGAACAATGCTCAATTTTTTTGTCGCAAATGAAGACCACAAACACAAAGGTGATTTAATAATCACGGAGAACGTGCTAAAGGAAATGGAGTTTCTTCTGCCGGCAGATTTAAATGTGACTTTGACAGAATTTAAGAATTTTATTCCAAAAAAGAAAAGGATAAAAGAGAAAACCAGAAAAAATAAAGAAAAAAGGAAAAAAAAAAACGAGTATAAATTCGTGTAGTAGTATTTGCAGTGGTCACAAATACAATGGCTATTTATTTTGACTTATATTAGCCACTGTCCCATTCACACACACTCACTTTACTGAATTTGCTCAATTAGGGTTTTTACTGATTGAAATGCAGAGGAACAACAATGGAAGCAATTGAACAGCACCAAACTCAAACCCAAAATCAATCCCCAGATCACCCTGAACAGGAGTTAGGGATTGAGTCCCAGTCTCCCAAAACGTCGTCGTTACCATCCGATCCCAATTTCCAAAACCCTAATGACGATGAGGATGAGATGGCGATGCAAATCATCTGTGATGAGCTTCAAAATCTTGTCTTGAACCAGGCTTCGAAGGAAATATCGGAAAATGAGGTTGAAAATGTTGAAGGGAATGATGATGAGGGATGGGGATATGATGAGGGTGAAGAATATGGTTATGATCATTATGATGGGGATGGAAATGAGAATGATGAGGGGAAAGAAAATGGTTATGAAGGGGATACTAAGGAAGTAGGGTTTAATAATAATGCTAATAGGAACTTTAATTACCCTTTAAGACCTGATGCTCAAGATTGTCCTTATTATTTGAAAACAGGGATGTGTAAATTTGGATCCAATTGCAAGTTTAATCACCCTCCCAGAAGAAAAATTCAGGTATAATTTTGGAGTTGAAATTGATACTACCTTGTTATCTAGAAAGTTGATTTTTTTCAGTTGATCGAGTGAACTGTTGATTAATGGTGTAATTTATTTTTGTTGTTTTATGTGTAAGTTACAGAGTACTAAAGTTTTGTTCTTTTGCATTTCTGAAGTAGCGGCGGATTGGAGGTAGATGTTTAACTGAATGTTAGGTTTTACTCCCTCCATAATTTATATGATGTAGTGGCACGGATTTTAAGAAATAAAGGAAGAATTTTGAATCTTGTGGTTTAAAATAAGCCCAAGTTATTTGTGTGGTTATAAATCATCTTGTTAAGCGTAAAAGGTAAAGCTTAAAGTTAGATTCTTAAATAAAGAAATGTGTCATTCTTCTTTTCGGGACTGACTAAAAAGAAAGTGTCATATAAATTGGGACAGAGGGAGTAATATATTACTGGCACTTGCAGATCACACAAGCTAATGTGTGGGGACTGGATGTTTGATTAACTTTCTTTGTTTTATTTACTGCAGTGCTCATAGAAGTAATGCTTTCAGTCGATATTTTTTCTAATGAATGAGTAGGATTGCAATATATAGGTTTTAGGGAGGTTGCTTGATCTTAGGTGTGGTCTTCATTGCATTTGTTGGATTAATAGTTTGTTATGTTTGAACGCTTTGCTGATGTTTACTATGTTAGCCTCTTCTGTCAATTCTTCAGCAGGGGACAAAGGAGAAAGGGAAGCAAATGGAAGAAAGCCAGGAGAGGCCGGGGCAGATTGAATGCAAGGTTGGTGGAATTTATCATTGTTACCAATCAGGGAAGAAAAGGCAAATCTTCGGATATACTGCTCTTATTCTTATATGAATAGTTACTTTTATCCAAGATAAAGATATCACATAGTGCTGTTTGATCCTTTTTTTTTTAAATTCAGAATGCTTACATTCACATAGTCCTGCTTTATTACCCATATATCCCACTAATTCAGCCCTCCCCTCTCCAATTACGTCGCATTAGTTTTTTTCTCCTGTGCCTCTCTCTAGTTCCATGGGCACAACGTTCTATCTTCGTAAAGACCATCAAATTCCACAACTTTATGCTTACATGGAAAACGGTTTCTTATTACGTACCTCACGTAATAGTTCATTATTTCCTTGTCTTTTGGTTTTGAATAATAATAAATTTTCTCCATTCGTGCTTTTTAGAGAAGAAACGAAAGGAAAGCAAAATTAACAGAGAATCTAAATTTAAGGATGATAGAGAAATTGAACTTTTTTTTTTGTAAAGGATTCAATTAATTAGAAGAAGAGGCTTTCTTTATTAGGTTCTTCATTTGACCAGTTGTGTGAGCCTTATTTTTATGGGAAAAATATTTGAGTCCCCAAAGAAATACATTGTTTATACATAGTTATACAATGTTTATACAAAGCACTACATTGTCTATACACTGCATTTGAGTTGGTTTCTTGTGTTTATACATGATTATACAAAGCATATACATTATATATATAGCTATACATAACATATACATTATCTATACACCGATGATACAATGGGCTACATTGGCTGCAAACTAGATGTTTGGGCTGTATATATGAGTTATTTCCCCTATATATAAAATGGATAGTCAAATGCTCTCTCTCTTTCTCTCATCATTGTCCTGCTCTTCAGATTTGTCTGCATTACTGATATGGCCTGACCATTGTTGAGTTAGTAAAATATTTTGGCTTAGAACAGCTAGGGTGCATACTCAGTGATTAGGATTTACATGTATAAACTCAAAGCCTCACTTAATGATGCCAAATCTAGTTAACTTCTGTAAGTTCAATGCAATTGCTTTAGATAACAATGTATATTACAACAAGAAATATTTAATTAATTAGCACTGCGGTATCAACTGGAGAGTCATTTTTGTGAATTGCTGTCTGTATGTTTATTAGAATTGACTTGTAGTTTCTCCATCTTTATGGTTTCCTTTCCGTTGTTTCGAGCCTTGTTAAAGCATTCAAGAAGTTCTGTTTTGGCTACAAAACGACGTGGCAGCATATAAAGGGAAATAATTTAACTTTGTAAAAGAAGGGATATAATAGTGTAAGATGAACCTAATGGTAGCGGTTATGAGACTGTGAAGGTTTTGATTAGTGTGTTCTATTTTTTTTTTTTTGATAAGGTAAAAGAGTAGGGTGTTCTGTTTTTTTATCAAGCTGATTAGGGTGTTCTATAAATGATTGATGTGTAGGAAATGGTTTTACTTCCTATGTCGCATTTTATGTGGCGGTTTTTCCATTGCACATGGAGTTCACAAGAAACAAATAGGTTCTTGACACATAAGCTAAATATATGCAAAATGCCTCGTAGAGTTTCCCCCTTTTTGGTATACCTCTTGTATATGGCCAAGTTGGCATTGTTATTATTAATGAAATATTTTACTTGATAAAAAAATATATGGAAAATGCCAAACTTGTCCTTACTATAAACGATTAAATTAGATGTAGTGAGAGTTCTACATGTTCTTTCAAATTTCTCCCCCGTGAAAGGTGAACTTGTTTTAAAGGTAAACTGGGGAAGATAAGACTAAGTAGTTATGTGACATTTTTTGAGGGACAAACTATAAAAGAAAGTATGCCTCCACATAAACTGGCACAGAGAGGGTACTTAAAATCATGTTGGAGCCCTAGTTTATGGGAGGTGAAACCAAGAAAAGCTAATGACTGGGTTATTTTGGCAAACATTGGATGTTTTGAACATGCAAGCCAAAAGGTAAAACATCACTATTTTTGTTGATGGAATGGATGGTTTAATGGTTGAGGCAAAGAGCAATACCTCGGGATCCAGACCTCGAATTCCAGCTACAACACACTGTGTGAATCATTCTGTTCCAGTTTTGGAGTGTAAGTTTACACTACATCGATGCTGGTGGGTTTTAACGGGTTGCCCCAAGGAGTAGTCAAGGTCCACTTAACATCATTACTCAAAAACAAACAAGGGGAAAATATCATTAATCATAAAAGTTGAATACTTGCCCATTTGTCTTTAATTCAATTAATAAGAGCAAAAGAAAACTGTTCACTTGGTGAAGAGTTGGTGTGTGAAGATTAAAATTGAGACTTGACACATATCTTATTTCAACTTGACACATTTCTTATGTCAATTGTTTGGAAGTTGCTCCTACCCAAGTTCCACTTCCTTTCCTCCGTATTTTATACTAGAAGAATGAGTTTAAAAATATGTAGTCACAAACAACTTCGGGGAGATAGTTGGAATTGGAGAAAAGATGCCATCATGTTCAAGGGACTCCTTTCTGTTTTAAGCTATTCAAGAACGATTTAAGAATTTGGTATGGGGAGGCGTTTGAAAGAGTTAGAAATAAAGCTGAGGGAGTTGATGCATGAAATTGCAGAGTGAAGTAGAAAAGGAAGTTTTTGCAGGAGGAGAAAAAAAGAAAAGAAGAGGGGCAAGAAGAATCAGCTACATGAATAATCACTCCAGTGATTAGTTATAAATAAAAACCAAGGGTGTTATGGTTGAAAAAGAATATCATAACACAATTCTTTCACCAGTTAGCTATTGTTGATAGAGTGAGTAAATTTGTGAATACAATAGGGTTGGAGGATCAGGGGGTAAGAATTCAAGGCGAGGGAGGAGGGATGAGGGGCTATAAAGGGATTCCTTACAAGATTGCATACGGGTGATGTAGGTTGGAGGGAAAGATTAGAGGGAATTGATTTTAGTAACATAGGGGAGATATGTGGTTGGCAGAGGAAGTTTTGGAGGAAAGGGTAGAGGAGGCAGACATGCAGTGTTAACTCATAAGTTGTGTGGGAGAAACAGCTTTGAATCAGGATGGCTTTACAACAACATTCTTTTATCTATGTTAAACAAAATGAAGGAGAACATCGCTAATGGGCTGAACTTAATTATATTCACTCTACGAATTCTAGAGGAGTCTCAATTAATCCATTGTTGTAATTAATCGAATAAGAATGGGGCGCTGAATGTCAAGTGAATTTAGACCTAAAAGTCCAATGGAAGACTGTAAGCTTTTTCAAAGAAGTACTTCCTTTAAACTTAAGGAAGTGCTAGAGGTCACACTACCTAATCTAAAAAGGCTTTTGTTGAATGAAGATAGATATTGGATATGACTCTGATTGCCAGTGAGTGAGTGAATTACATGATAAAAGTGAGGAGGTAGAATTACTTTACGAGCTGGAAGTAAAGAAGACACATGACAATGTAAATTGATTCTTCCGCACTGGAATGGAGAAACCATTATTTAGAGAAAGATGAATAGAATAGGAGCCTGTTTGGATTGGCTTATTTTAGGTGGTGTTAAGCCAAAATAGCTTTTAAGCACTTTTGTAGTGTTCGGGTAAAAGTGCTTATAAACACTTGTTTTAAGCCAATATAACCAAAATAAACTAAAATCCATAAGTTAGAATTTCTAACTTATGGCTTTTCGATTATAAGTCAAAAGCCATAAGCCCATCCAAACAGGCTCTAGATTCAAATGAGAATTGGAGAAATATCCGTTATATTATCAATTTGGTCATTTTGGAATCTCACAAACTTTGTCAGAAGATCAATAGGCTTATGTCAAGGGAACCTTTTATCCCTTATGTTGTTCATAACGGACATGGAATATACTTATTAGGATGACATATAGATTGGTGATGGGGATATATAAGGTGTTTCACATCTAGTACGGAGGGAAAGACAATGATAGGTGAGTCACTATTTGCAGATAATCTATTTTGTTTTTTAAATTAAGATAGTCTATTGGTTTTATGTTACAGAATACAGATAGGTGCATTCATTCAACCACCTAAAGAATGAATTACTATGGTTCAAAGACGAATATCAAGGTTGAGGATAAATGTGTAGTAGTATGATTATTTAGGGTGTGAATCGGTCAACATCAAGAAGTTAGCAGATGCGTTCTACTGTAATATTACTTTCTTTTGAAGATGGATGTACAACTAATATTAGGTGTGTCACATAAGAATTGTATAGTATGAAAACCAATCATTAGAAAAGCTTAGAAGAGGTACTGATCTAAAAAGGAAAAATAGATCTTGCTCACGAGTACTTTGTTAAGTAGTCCAACTTATTCTATTCCATTACTATATCCATATATATAACAATGCCTCCTCTCTCCACCATATAGAACCTTTGATTGGAAATTACATATCCTCATAAAAGAAGCATTCTCTCCATCATAGTAGAAGAATAACTTCCATAATTTTGGTAATTACTTGTGTCTTGATTTCCATTTACATATCCTCGCAAAGGGAAGGAGAGAATAACTTCCTTGATTTTGGTAATTACTTGCGTCTTGATTTCCATATTTTTCCTGTGCAGTATTACCTGACATCAGGGGGTTGCAAGTATGGAAAAGCTTGTAAATTTAATCATAGTAGGGAAAAGGGTTCCATCTCACCGATTGTGGAGTTCAACTTTCTTGGGCTGCCCATTCGACTGGTATTACTTCTTTCCGTTGCTTCATAAGTTTGTAACTCTGAGAATTTTTTTCCCAAGGGATTATGTATGATAATCTTCATTTCAGGGGGAAAAGGAGTGCCCTTACTATATGCGTACTGGTTCTTGCAAGTATGGGTCCAACTGTAGGTTTCATCATCCTGATCCTACCACTGTGGCTGGAGCTGATCCTTCTTCTGGATATAACAATGCTGGAGCTGTTCCTGTACAAGCTGCCTCCCAGTTAGCTGCATCTTCTTGGTCTTCGCCAAGAGCATTGAATGACACAGCTCCTTATGTACCAATGGTGTACCCACCAACCCAAGGCGTTACTTCTCCAAATACTGAATGGAATGGGTATCAGGTAGTCCATAACTTAGCTTAGTATCCGTTTTATGTTGTTTATGATATGTGCTCTGTATCGTAAGGTTTTCTATCTTTCGATATGCTGCTTGTATACTGGTGCTTGTTGCCCATCTTTTATAATTTAATTACCTTATAAAAAATGATGTGTTTTCTGAAGATTGAGTTATCATATCTCTAGCGCTTAACTTAGTCCTTCTTGACCTCTTTTCAGAATTATCTGAAGCAGGTACTTCCTTCCAGGCAAGCGGTAGTATATCGTTTTAATGTCTATTTCTGTTGATAGAGATGGAAATTTTACTGGTATATTTTAGCTTTTACCATGTGAGAACTATACTTGTTCGAGTTCAAATGTCACGACACTCATTCTTGGGCCAGAAGGAACTTGCTGGTTATCGGACAATATGATAAAATGCTAAATAAAATAATGAGTTTATCTTACATTCTTCTTGATCAAAAAGTTTATATTACATTCTCATTTGCTGTGAAATTTCTCTAGTGAGGCTCTTTTTTTTCTTCACCTCTTTTCTTAAAAGCAGTCTACTATTCTGAACTTTTGGGGTCTTGCATTTTGTTTAATAAGGTCTCTGACTTGGTAGCAAGACACCTTTGCTGCCTGCGCTTACTTGTTTCTTTGTTTTTTGCTGATTGAGGCTCCGGTCTATCCAACATCAGAGAAGAGACTACCTACTCCTCCAGCATTTGCTATGAACAACCCGGCGACAAAAATCAATTTCTATCCACGGCCTCAACAGCCACTGCTGATTGAAGAATATCCTGAACGTCCCGGTCAACCTGAATGCAGTTACTTCATTAAAACTGGAGACTGCAAATACAGATCTAACTGCAAATTTCATCATCCAAAGTCTCGAATATCAAAGGCAAACTCAAATATTCTTAATGACAAGGGCTTGCCACTGAGACCTGTACGTTTTTCTTCCCTCTGGATCTTAAACTTGTTTGATTTTTCTTCCTAAAATTTTTAGCTTTTGAGATATAGGTCAAATGTGTTATAGCTGATTAAATTACCTCCAAATTGAGCCAGTACCCTTCTACCCAAAAACATTACTTTTTAGAAAGTATTTTAGTTGTCTCTATTTGCATTTCTCATTTTTTCAAGGTATGTTGCTGAATTTTTGTTCCTCATACACGTCTTTTTTCTTTTTTTTTTGTAAATGTAGGATCAAACTGTCTGCTCATTCTACAGCCGCTATGGGATATGCAAGTTTGGCCCTGCTTGTAAGTTTGATCATCCAGAAAATTATGTTGGCTCTGCTTCATCTGCCGAGTCTGGCTTTGATCAGCATCAGCAATCACAAATGTCCCTAGAGTGGCAAGGACGGCAACTGGAAGTGGATCACTGATACAGCTATCTGTTTAAGTAGTTTTGGACTAGTTCCATTTAGAGTTTAGTTCAATCATAAGCCAATGGTTGATCTTCTGAGACTTGAAACTACACCAACTTGAGTATAAGTTCTCAGATCTATTTAGAGGATGGCCCGATAATCTCTCTATGTTTCATGTTGTTAAAAGCGCAAGCGGAATAGAACACTGTAAATTATTGATAGAGCATTTTGTTTAGATTAAATGAAGATATTTGGATATTGATGGTGGGTGTTACGGTTTCATCAGGGGGAATGATCTGGGTTATTTAGCATGTTTTCCCCTTTGAATACAACTTCGAATCTTTATTCATGATTTTTGTGTTGACTTATTCTGTTGGCTAAAGCTATTCCTGTTTCATTGCTCCGATGGGAGGTTAAGACGGTGAACTACTTCGAGATATGTGAATCTTTTTTGTGTTGACAGCTTTTCTTTTCTTGTACCTGTAAAATATTTTAGGATCGTTGAGACTTGAGAGTAGATAGTGTTGAAGCTCATTCAGAATTGACTATGAAAGTATCGGGAGATATGTTACCTAACCGGCATAAATAATATTTTGAACTCATTGTGATGCATAATAAAAACAGTGATAATTATATAAGATTTTATTTTTAATATTATTTGCCATCAGCTTACTAGAGAAACAGTTTGTCAGGTGACTTATAGTGTGTTTGGCCAAGCTTCCAAGATCTAGTTATTTTAAAATGTATTTTTTTTTTTGTCAAAAGTGTTTTTTCACAAAAGTAATGTGTTTTGACAAATCAATTAGAAAAGTATTTTTGCAATGTTAAGAGCAATAATGTGTGCTAGGTCAATGTTCCCAAAATGTTTCTAGGGAGAAGCTCCTTTTTTTAGCTTTTGAAAAATAATTTCCTCTAAAACTCAAAAATACTTGGTATTTTTCCTCTAAAAATTTGGCCAAACACCTAATTATCTGATATAAACACTTTTTAAGAAAATAAACACTTTTGACTTCTCAGAAGCTTGGCCAAACCAGGCTCAGTTACTATTATTTACTTCGTCTTGATAGATAATGATCATGTATCATCAGTTACTCCCACTGGTTCAAGATAAGTATCCATATATTCTTTTGCACATTCTTAAAAAAATATTAACTTCTAGAAAAAATAGATAGTTTTACTAAATTAATCTTAATTAAAGGCCAAATACATAAGTGGCAGTAAACTGAGGCTATTTTTACGGATGTTATCATCAGGCTCTTTTTTTATCCTGCGATTTAAGAATAATATAGGTTAAGCATGCTTCTCTGGATATCTGATAGTATAAATCTTGTATGAAGTAATCAAGTATAATTAATGGAGCTTTTGTAAATATCTTTAATGTCTATGGTCCTGCATAGGTAAGATATTACCTTCCATGAATTATTTATTGTTAAGAAATCCCACATCGGATATAGAATGTGAACACTCCTTATATGGACTTGGACAATCCTCATCATACAATCTAGTTTTTGGAGTTGACTTAGCCCAAGATTCATTTTTTACATGGTATCAGAGTCAGACACATTCAAACTATTTGTTCACCGATGTTGGGTCCCCAAATTATATTATCCACGTTTCAGTTAACAAGGTCTGGGCGTGCGGAGGAGTGTTAAGAATCTCACATCGGATATGGAATGTGAACATGGACTTCTTATATTGACTTGGACAATCTTCACCCTACAAGCTAGCTTTTGGGGTTGAGTTAAGCTCAAGATTCATTTTTTACATTTATTTATATTTTTATGTGTATATTTTCATGTCCCATTTACTAATCTTTTTCCTTTTATTTACATGAAATGCATCGGGAGCAACTCATCATGACTTTGTCAAAATGAAGACCCGCATCTACGTGCATTGCATTCTCCAGCACTCGAGATTTCTAAATAAATTGGGCAGGATGATTCATCAGCCCTAGTCGCTGCTTCAATTCCTCAAATCACGTCCCCTTTCATTTTTATTTTTGGGTTATAACTTAATTATTTAATTTTGTGCGATTACTAGAATGCTTAGAATAATTAGGCCGAAATAGGCAAATTAAGAGAGTAGTTTAAAATGGAAAATCCTTCGCTATTTTATTTTTAGGCTCATCGCAGCTAGTTATTTATTTTACGCTCGTCACGCGTTTAAAACTTTCGAAATGGTTTTGTTAATTTTTATCCGCATTGTTGCTATACAAATCTTGATTTTGTTCTTAACCGATTTGCGATAAAAATTGATTTTCATATAAATCAATTTTTTTTTACATTATAAACGATTTACTTTTCTCCATACTATCATAGGTATTTTAGGGACAATACCATACAATGCATACTTTTACTAAAATATTTATTTTACATGCATTTTGTAAACAAAGTCATACAAGTACATGCCTTTTATCACAAATCAAATTTACATACATTCTATAAACCATGTTATACCAAATGCATGCCCTTTTGTCAAAAACTCAATTTTTACATTGTATATTTAAGCTATACAAAAAAACTAAAAAGAACCAATCTTACATATATTTTTCCACAAATGCATGCTTCAATCCAAAAAACTCAAATTTACATGCATTTTATAAAATAGACCATGCATACTTAATGTCAAACAATGTCATGTCACATAAGTGCATACTTTTGTCCAAATCCAATTTTTTACATTACATTTTTATAAACTATGCCATTGTCTACTTTATGTCATCTAAATGCATATTTTGTCAAAACTCAATTTTTCATTGTATTTTTATAAGCTATGCCATGCAATACATACTTTTTCCAACAAATCAAATTTTTATATCATGCAAATGCATACTTTTTATCAAATCAATTTCAGATTTTTATACCGGGAATTTATTTCTAAGTATAAAGATTATTTACATTGTCAAAAAATGCATCTTCTAAATTTGCAACATCCTTTCAATTATTTTTATACTTTTTTTAACATACATTTTTTAGCATAATAATTAACATGAGTTTGACCGGATAACCGCAGTTTGCGGATCTTAAAGGATGTCTAATCTCTTCCCTTTAAGATAATAAATAACTCTTACCCAGAATCTCATAGTTTCGCAGACCAGTAATCGGAGTTAATTTATAGCATTTTAGTTAACATTCAGGTGCCCTAATTCACCGTAGAATAATTAGGTAGCGACTCCTTAATCATTAATCAATTCAGGGATCACCAATATTTGTATTCCGTTCTGACAACCGGGATGCGACAACAAGTACATTAGTACTCCATACTGTCATTGGCACTATAAATAATAAATCATATGCAATCTGGTTAAGAGCAAACAATGCCGCTGCATCACTGATTCCTCTGCTTCAGATCAAATGTTTGAAACTAAACTGCATTTGGAGCTGTTCTTTAAGTAGCAGTGCCAACAACGGCTATCTGTGCACTGCGCCCATGTAGAGCACGGTATTGTCAATGAAAATTTTAATTACTAAAGATATAGTTTGATTTAAATTTTAGTTTCTACAGCTTGAATTAAGCAGCTTCATCCAAAAAAAACTTTGACAGACGAACCATTTGCGTTGAGCTTTTGCATTAAAAAACTTGACTAACTGGGCATCTTTGGACCTCGCTTTACAAGCTGATCTGCTTTTCATGAAAAGAGACCTAAGAAAGTAAGCTTTCAAAGTAGCACTCACAAAATAGGAAAGTTGAACTTGGACATAGACCAGACAAGATTGTAGAGGCAAAAGAGCCCGAACAATGGTAAATTTATCTTCTTTCTTGTTACTTATCGATTGCAAACTAACATGTTGTCTCACTGTGGTATGACATTTTCACGAGCACTATAAACGTTTTTACATTTGTCTGGCTCTTTGATTGCAAAATACAGGCCTCTTGATAGATACAAATTGGCTCTTTGATTGCAAAATACAGGCCTCTTGATAGACACAAATTGGCTCTTTGATTGCAAAATACAGGCCTCTTGATAGATACCATACGCATATCTGTAGTGTCTGTACTAACAGAAGACGACATGCTTACAAATCAAATACTTGTCAGAGTGCTGGAAAATGAGGTAACAGTCTCTTTGCTAACTTCATGGTTGTTTTTACAAATTACAATAAGGACTTAGTTATTCAGCACAAAGTTAACAGGAACTGTTTTTGGAAGAATGACAAATCAAGGAATTAGAGGACTTTACCCGACTCTATTCACAGGCTTTAGTCGGCATGCTAAACTTCTAATCAAACCTCTTAATTAATTTAGAAGTTAAATCATATCAAATATTCATAATACACTAGGAACAGGGCATCTGGAATATCTTTAGGCAGGTTGTTTATGTAAAGATAGAAACGCAACATGTCCTCATTTGAAAGAGTTGCCTGGTCAACGATGTCGCTATTGCCTGTCAGAACCCACAGATCCCCCGAGTTCACTCTTTTGAGGTTTCCTCTGCAAAATGGGCAGGACTCAGACCTTAAGTTCCTGCAACAGAGATCATGGGGTTAAGAAAATCACCAGAATACTTATTCTTTGGCAATAAAAAGTAAGTACTAATTATGAGCGATCCAGAAAAAGAAAACGAGGAACAAGAATATCACTTGCCAGTCACGATAGCAATTGATGCACATTGCATGACAGCAGTTTGGAAAAACTACTTTGGTGCACGGTTCTAAGCAGATCCCACATTCATTTTCTTTCTCTAGATCAGCATCAACGTGTTTTTTCTCTTGTACTTTCTTCCCGACAATCGTTTTTGAAACTTGAGGTTCGTCTTGACTACTATCCTGCTCTGATGAGCTATCATGTAGGTGCTGGAGAGATGGTAATAGAACCGCTGCATATTGGAGTATTTGTCAAAGAAGTAAGTGTCCACATATTCGGATATAGTTTGAGAAAATTTGTTGATTTAAAGATGGAGACGCAGGAAAATATCTAAAAGTTTGCCCAATTCTAATTATTATGAGGTTTCTCTATTTACTAATGGGATGAAATCAGATACTCATTTAAATGAAATTTGATCCAGGAAAGTATATCTGATTTAAGTATATCAGAATACAATGTCAAGTAGATTAAATTTTATAGCTCTTAGACCGCCAAACTTTTTTTTATTGGGTAACCTCTTCGACTGCTAGTTGAGCTAAATAAATGAAAAATGGTGCATACCATAGAATTCTCTAATGCTTGCTTTGCTCCCATCTGAAGGAATCTTCTTCTTCCCATTGGGGACAACCTAAAAGACATCACAATCTCTAATTTCAACAAATATGACAATCTCATCCTAGTATAGTAAAAACTTTAACCTACTAGAACTAGAACTATGAGAAGAAATTAACAGCCAGAGAATAGAGAACAAACCTTGTATACAACTATGTGGAAGAGATTGAGATAACTTGGAAGTAAGCATGTGCATGAGCAATCCATCCACTGGAGCAACAACAGAAGTATTGGAGCCAATTTACTGTACACCAATTTCATTTGTAGACAAGTGCCATTCTTGAACCTCGGAATAGAAACTGCCCTGAAACACGTAATTTAGAGTGACAGAGGGTTATCTTTGTTGTTTAAGACTGCAGACAGAACAACGATTTGTCCACGACACCTTTTAGCAATTGGCTACACAAATCACAAGTAAATTCCCGGAACAGTTGGAACAATAGAAAGGAATTTGAAGATTGCAGATGCAAAGAGTTTCAAACTCTCATACAGATTACAAAAAGTATTATTCGGAGACCTACTTAGTGCGTTCAACAAAATTCTTTAACATAACACACAAAAACAAATAGATTCCAAACCAATACCATCAGTAAACTCTTGCTAATGCAGATTAATTCCATTGCATTGCTTCATCATTTAATTTTTAAACTATATGTGCAAGTAGATGTGATCAAACTTACTACAGAAAGAGAACTTCTAAGAATGAATACCAATTCAAGAATTAATAAGGTTTTAACAGTGATAAAGTTATAAACACTGCAGTTAAAAAACATAATATTTAACTAACCAAACAACCTCTCCGACTGTATTCATAATTACTGGAAGCTATTATAAAATTTCCGCTATATAAACCTTATATTTTGTTAGGAAGGGGAAGAGAAATGGGAATTCCAAAAAATTGTCTACCTTGTTTGGTTTGCATTGAAAAAGAAAAAAGAAAAAGAAAATAAAAAAGAGGAGACTTTCTTTTCTTTTGGGCTCATTGCCATAATTGAATGTCAATGATAATTTTTTTGTTACTCTCCATTTTCATCTCAATTCAAACGAAGAAAGGAAAATAGCTCTGGTTAACTTTCTCCTTCCCTTACTCTTCCATTTTCTTTTCTTTGACCAATGAACTGCCGACATGAACAAAGTAAATCTCAACCGAAATTCCATTCGAAGCCGAAGAAAGATTACTTCCAGAAATTCCCAAGGAAAGAAACCTAGAACTCTTGAAGAAAAATCCACAAACTTTTAGCATCACAATAGTTTCCTGTTATATATTTTCTTTTATAATCGTGACGTCTGAGTAAGCTTGCGCGCTAATTACACAACCTGTTAACTCCCACCACGATAGCTACCGGATAACTCTGTCCACTGTGTTAGGATTTGAGTCCCAAATCCGACCTAATCAGAAAACCGTAAATAAGCGAAAACAAATAACACCAGATTTATAGTGGTTCACCCTCAATGTGAGAGCTACGTCTACTTTGCCGCTGCAGATTTTACTATAATCAAATAGAGAGTTTTTGTTTACAATTCTCTCTTGTTCGACCAAGAAAGAAAACGGCGCCCCTAGTGTATATATAGCGAAAACTAGGGCGAACATAATGTCGGCGATGAATTAGGTCAATCAGTGTTCCACGCTCTGTGTAGGGTCTTCATAGTGTTAGCGATGAATTAGGCTCCACAACTCAACACAATAAGGCTTGGATACATGAGAAAACTTACCTAGTGTTTTTACTGTGCTTAAATTTGAATTTGAGACCTCATGATTCTCAACCCACATATTATTGACTAGGCCACACCTTGGTGCACAATAATTTCCTGTTATTCAACAGCATTTCCCTATTTTCACACTCTTTGAATGCAGAAAACATAGCAAGCTCTAGTCCCACTCTAGGGCAAATCCCTTTCCTTTTTCATGAAAGTAAAAAGTGTGACACGGGGTTAAAAAAACAAACACTTTAGGCAGACTTTTCAAACTAATCAGAAAATAAGTTAGTACGTAGGAACTTGAAAAGTTCAAACTTTTTGAAATTGTAGAGCGGATAAAGAAGGTACTCCAAACAAATGGGTTTATCTTGTAATTAAGGAAAAGAAAAGCAAATACTAGCATTAACTGATACCAAAGCTCCTCTTCCCAAATCAGAAAAGAGACCTGTTTTACATTGAAGATAACCACAAAGGGAAACTAATCTAAGATGAAATATAATCTAATATGGCTTAACTTGGGAGTTCAATTCCTCATATAGCAGTAACAGAGCACTAAAAACAAAAAGAGGATTCAAACTGACACAAGCATGCAAGTAAGTAAAGAACATACAGCAAATTGGCATACTGAATATCAGCCTCAATTGCCTTTAAAGAATCTTCACAGGAACAAGATTTCACAAGCTGATAGTAATTCGTCATCATTTATACCAAAGTTGCAATTTTCAAATGTACACTTTTGCAGGGTATTGATCAGCAAAATGATGGGAAAAAACACTCAATTGGGCGTATGTAATAGTATAGGAGTAAAATGTTGAACACTTAGAAAAAAGAAGAAGAAGTCAATGGAGTCTAGAAGGAGTATTAACTGAGAGAGCGGCCATTGACAGAGTCCTAAAATCACATTTATAAAGGACGAATAGAGAGAGATTTGGTCTTTGTTGTGGTTGGTTGCTTGCAGTTACAAATTTTGATTTTGATCTGTTGAATTTTGACTGTTGAGCGACCATGAAAAGATGAAAACAACGTTCTCTAAGAATGAAAGTTCCAAGGCAACCAGTGCTGGGTGGGAATTAGTATCTCCAAAAAATAGTTTGATTAAGTCGGAAAGCTGGATATAAAAAAAAGTCATGCAAATATAACTTTAATAAGGTTTGGAAAAAAAAAATTGAAGTTATTTTCACGAAGAAAAGGTGTGCAAGGTCAATTTTTAAATCAAAGTTAGTAATTAATACAATGAACGTTGAAGATAAATAATTAAATACTTGTCAAAACTTATGTTTCTTTAAAATCTAATTATGTATTCATATATTACTATTATAGACACATTTCGAAACCTCTTTAATATGTAAATAACAAAGGAATAAGGCTCATGAATTACTTTTCGATTTAAAATTTCACATATGAAAACTTTAGAATAATGCCATAAAATTTAACTCATAGAATTTAAAACTCCCATCACATTAACTATTTTTCTATTAAAATTGGCTATTCATAAATTTTACCTTAAATAACGCCCTTCTCTATTCTTTGGGAAAAGTACCGATACATAAAGGCCAAGTGCATGTTTGGTTCTATTCCTGGGATTTTGGGTATTCACTTTGGTGAAAATAGGTAAAATTAAGATGTTTGGTTCTGCGTTTTAGAATATAAAATTGATTCTGCCAGAATTAATTTTGACATTTATTTTAATTTGAATTTTATTTTTTTCTTTATTATCCTCTTTAATTTTCATCAACAAATCTATACACCTTCATTACTCTTTTTAAATATTTAGAAATATTTACTAAAAAAATCAAATATCCACCTTCATTGCAAGTTTTGTTATTTTTGCAGCTTGTACAATTGTTGAATGGATAAATGAACGATTGAAATTTACATAATTTATATTCTAATATTTAAGTATTATATTGCACTTGTAATTCTATTATCTGTTTGTAATTTTATTTACATACTTTAAATTCTAATATTTAAGTATTATATATTGCACTTTATTAAAAGAGTAAAATTAGAACGACATTTCGTTAAGGAGACTTCGTGCTAGTTTTAGCGTATATCGCTCACAGGTGTAGTAAAACAATCATTATTTAGTTTTATATTTAAATATAATATTTTTTAATATATAATACATAACTTCAAAATAATGGTATTTGATTTGGACAATATCTTGATTTAACTTTGTATAACCATTTGAAAATATATATTGCCTGTTCGAATTTAATAAATGAGATATCATGTTACTTCAGTTAATCAAAATATAGAAGGAAAATATTTAATTAAGAAAAATAAATGTAAATCTTCTTAATTCTATTATATATTTAACTATGTCCATTTTTATAATTCTACGTTCAAAAGTAATTTTGATCCAAATTATCCAAACATCATAAATTGATAACAATCACTGTTACATTGTTGCATCCAAACATAAATCAATTCTACCAGAATCAATTCTATCAAAATCAATTCTAACAGAATCAGTTCTCCTCATAATCAATTATGTCCACCGCAGAACCAAACACACACAAAGCTATGTATTACTCCTTAATCATGTTTGGTACCAACATACCATTATTCTCCCTATAAGCTAAGGCGATAAGGAAAAAGAGAGGGGCCCTTAGGACTTTACTTTGGCTTTTTTTCCATATATACTGAGTTAGCTCGGGAGATATGGAAAAAAAGCCAAAGTAAAGTCAGACTCAAAAGCAAGCAAGAAGGGTTCCTCGGAAGAGGCCATGTCACCCAGTTGCCTCTGTCATTCTATGAGTCTCTTCCTTTTTGCGTATGGCATCGCCACTCCCTTTGGCAGCATCCACTAATTCGGAACTTAATTTGAAGACGGGATGAAATCTTTCTTTCTGATCCTAAGCTGTGAACTCATGGTCAAATGGCTTCCGAGGTGGGCCTTCCCTTCTCTATGGTAGTACTGTGAAAACGGAGATTGCTTGTCCTGCTCGAGCCATTAAGGAGGGAGCGCGAATGAACAAGATATTGAGGAATTGTCCATACGTAAAATCAGAATTATTGATACGGGCCTTTTCCATTGAAAAGGGGAATCTTGTGTTCCAATAAAGGTGTCTTACACGTCTTCTTCGACCCTGCCGAAGCAGCTTTCTTTCTTCAGGTAGTGAATTCACTCCGCTTTGTGTATGACTTGACGCTCTAAAGTCAGCAGCGGATGAGCGCACTAGCGCAAAAGCTGTTGCGCAACAAGCAACGACTCGTTTAGATTCATTCTAATCATAACTAGCAGCTCACCCACCAACTACATCAGCATCAGCCTATGCTCATCGACCACTTAGGCTAGGACCAATTTAGAAAGCAAGGCTTCCCAAGCATCGCATCGGCTAATGTGGAAGTGGGTCTTAGAAAGATACCTCTAGATCAGGCGGGGCCCTTATTGACAGCACATTTTACTCTGTTCCTGTTCTTACAGTCAGGCCCTCGAGCACCATTTCCCTATCGTTACGAGTGATATGACCTTCGAAAGAAAAGCAACGCATTTCGGGGAGAACCAGCTAGTTCTGGGTGCGAGTGGCATTTCACCCCTAACCACAACTCACCCGCTGATTCTTCAACAGCCCAAGAGCGTATTCGTTCAAAGAGTTGGCAATGACTTTCTTCCCACCCGGAAATCGTAGTAAGCCGGGAGAAAGACATTCATATATTCCCCAGGCACGGGATAAAGGGAAAGAGAGGGCCGAGAGCCAGGAACGCAATAAAAAGAATTTCCCTGCTTGCAGTCATTATCTTCGCTTTTCAGATATGGTGACATTACTTGTATGGGGGGAAGTGCCAGATCTTTACGGATCATAAGAGCTTGAGGTACTTGATGACACAGAAGGAGTTGAACCTTCGCCAGGATGGCACACTTCTATTCCGGGGACGAGTATGTGTTCCTCAGGTTTTCCTTCCTTATAGTCAAGCAAGTACAAGTGGCTTCCGCGCCTCTCTTTCCTTATAGTCAAGAGAGTTGCTTAGAGCTCCTTTCCTTAGAAAGATGCACAAACAAAAGGGGATTTGGTTTAATCGAAAAAAGAGTCCAGTGCACTAGAGAAAGACTCTTGTGCAGAGGAAGGGGGATCATTATTGCTATCTCCATCTCTCTTCTTAGATTCTGAATCATAAGACGTTCCTTTTTTAGGTACCTCGTCACGACTGAACCTTGGAGACTTTTGCCCTCGCTATGTAAACTGAGAGCCTAGGTATGCCTGGTACTGGTAGTGTCACGCCCCGACTTTTCCTAAGTCTTTACTTAGGGCGTGATGGCACCTGGACAATTATTTTCCACCAGGAGCACCATTTAATTCTCTTTATTTAGAAATTTGAACTTATATTCAAATACGGAGCGATTAATAAAAATAACAATAAAGAAATATGTTTATGACTTTATATGAAAAAACATAACGCGAGCCCATGCTCGTGCAAATATTGTTTCTACATAGACATACTGACAAAGATTATTCTAAGTTGGAAGGGAGATCATTCCACACGGGCATATCCCGAGACATTGGAACTGACATTCTGAACCTGACGAGTACCAAGCCCGAAACAATGGACTTGGTATGAAAGAGGTCATGGACGATCGCTAGCCTTGACGTGGAGCCTTTCCTCTATCACCCTTTCACGAAACATGTTAAATAAAGAGTCACCCTACCATCCGTACGAGTGAGAACCTTACCTTGCAATTCAAAGTAACACCACAATATTCCAAGTGCAATCACATTATAACGTAATAAGCATATTGCAAAAACATATCAGGTTACAACATCTTTAAATATGCAACAACTCCTCATAGGAAATTCTTGGTTTAACTAACACTTCATTTTATCTCGTATTATACGTTAAGACATTCCCCTGCATTTCCACATGTTTATTACATTTATATATTTGTGAACGCGTATTCACTTTTCATATTTATATATAGGTGAACATGTGTTCATCTTTCATATTTGTTGCGTGCAACCCGATCCATTATATTTACGTATTTGTGAACACGTATTCACTTTACGTTTTGTTGCGGCGCAACCCGATCCATTATGTTTACGTATTTGTGAATGTGTATTCACTTTACGCTTTGTTGCGTGCAACCCGCTCCCTTAGATTTACGTATTTGTGAACCCATATTCACTTTACGTTTTGTTGCGGCGTGCAACCCGATCTATTATGTTTACGTATTTGTGAACGCGTATTCACTTTACGTTTTGTTGCGTGCAACCCGATCCATTATATATTTATATATTTATGTGAACACGTATTCACTTTTCATATTTTTCAGAAGATCAAATAAATACTATTCTCTTTTCTAACATTCTGTCATTCATACTTGTAACGATTATAACTTTTTAACCATAACTCCAACTAAGGTGTTTCTCAAGCGGAAACTAAGGTAAGACGGGGATCTTTCACTGTACCAAATTTCATTTAAAACTACTTTGGGTAACTAACACAAATTTATCCTCAAAACAGCCACATGAAATTTATTTCGGCAGAATATTTATTAAACAACACCCAATCTTAGAATAGTCATAACTCCTAATCTGTAAACCCGTTCAAGCCCTATAAAATCTCAAAACGACGAGAACAGAGAGCTACACGTCTCCATGTGAACCATCCTTTCATATTCTGTACCATTTGGTACAGTTTTACACTTTTATTCGCTGCCCTTCCTGGATCTCGATAGATCCGAGGCAGAAACTTTAAATAGCGATAACTCTCAATCCGTAAGTCGGATAGACCCCCGTAAGGTCTCAAAATGTCCACAACAAAGAGATCTAGAACTTTCATTTAGCAACAATTTTCATATTCCCCACAGATTAGTACAGTTTTACGTTTCAACGTCCTGCCCTTCTGGATTCCGACGAATCCGAGGCAGCAACTTCAAACTACAATAACTCTCAACTCGTAAGTCCGTTTTAATAAATATTTATATATATCTGTCCGTAACAGAGAGATTTACAACCATGTAAATTTTCATATAATTCTAATAAGTAAAACTCAATAAAACAGTCCGTAATTATGCCTTTCCGAATTTCGACCAAATCTAAGGCAGGAACTTTGAACTATGATAACTTTCAAACCGTACGTCCATTTTACCTCATTTTTGGTTCTATATGATCATATTAGAGAGGTGTACAATTCCTCCGAATTTCATCAAATTCTAACAATTATAACTCAGTGAGAACAGTTCGTAAAGTTCATGACGCAACTAGTTGTCTAAACAATCAAAAGTTCAATATTTCTTTTCAACACTCAATTCTTATTCTAACATGTATTGAACTAAAAATAAAGGATGTTACCAAGAATTTCTGAGTGAGAAAACTCACCTTGTAAGTGTGAAAAAGATTGTGGTTCGGTTGCTACAACCACCCTTGCTCCCTAGTATTTTTTTTTATTATTCTTCTTGCCTTCTTGAAAACTTTCAGATTTGTTTTCTTCTTGTTCACTTATTTTTTCTGATTTTCTATTCTTTGTGCTAGTCCTTTGTTTGTGCCAAGTATAATGTATAAGTAAGGGTGTTTGTATAACTTATGGGAGGGGGAAAGCCAAGAGTGGAGGGAGGTGAAAAGGGGGGAAGGGGAGGGGTAAAGGGAAGGGAAAAACGTGCATAATTCTGCATGGTTTTTTTTTTTTTTTTTTGTTTTCTTTTATTTTCTTTTTGTTTTCTTATTTTCATTTTATCTATCTATTTATCCAACTTTAACACTAACTCTATCCCATGCAATTTATTCATTGTTTTCTTATATATATTTATTTATTTATTAACTCAACCACAACTATATATTATTTTTTTTTTTTTCCGGATTTTACATTCTCTCCTCCTTAAGCAACATTCGTCCTCGAATGTGAATAAGGTCGTAACATAATCACATAGACACAATAATGTTTATTGTTATTGTAACAAATTTGGGATTTCACATTCTCCCTTCCTTAAGAAGCATTCGTCCTCGAATGAGAGTAAGGTTGTAACACATCGTAAAGACACGAAAATGGCACACATATGAAATACTATGTAATGCATTTTTATTACCTTAGTCAAATAGAAGCGGATATTTGACTTTCATCGCCTCCTCCGCTTCCTGTGGCTTCCTGGTGGAGTGGTTCCTCCATAGGACCTTCACGGAAGCAATATCTTTATTCCTAAGGCGCTTAACCTTCCTATCAAGTATTTCCACCTAACTTCTTCATATCAAGCTCCTCATTAAGAATTATCTCACGGGAAGGATGACGTGACTTGGGTCGTGCAAGTATTTTCGTAACATTGACACATGAAATACCGGATGCTTCGCCTCTTGTGGAAGTGCTAATTCGTAAGCCACATTCCCACTCTTCAAAGATCTCATATGGCCCAATAAACCTTGGGCTCAATTTCCCTTTCTTACCAAAGCGCATCACTCCTTCATTGGGGACACTTTTAAAAATACTTTCTCCCTCTTGGAATTCAAGATCTCTTTCGATGATCCGCATAGGACTTATGACGACTATGAGCTGTTTTCATCCGCTCCCAATCATCTCAGACCTTATCATTTGTTTCTTGAATGACTTGGTCCGAACGATTCGTCACCCACCTCGAACCATCCAGTGGAGACCTACATTTTCGTCCATATAATGCTTCAAACGGCCATTTGTATGCTAGAGTGAAAACTATTGTTGTGGCGAACTCAATTAGACATAGATGGTCCAACCAACTTCCCGAAAATCTAACACACAAGATCGCAACATGTCCTCGAGTGTTTGAATTGTTCGCCTCGGCTTGCCCATCTGTTTGCGGGTGGAAAGCCGTGCTCAACTTAACTTTTGTCCGAGACCTGCTGAAACTTTGCCAAAAGTGTGAGGTGAATCGGGAACCCTATCTGAAATAATTTGTAAGGGAATCCGTGTAACCGCACAATCTCCTCAAATAAATCTGTGTGTCTTGTGGTGCGCGATCGTAGTCTTGGCCAGGTAAGAAATGGGTGACTTTGTAAGCGATCAACAATCACCCAAATAGAATCATACCCTTCTCGAGTTTTGGTGGGCCATTCTGAAATCCATATGAATCGCCTCCCACTTCCACATGGGGACTCGATGTCTGAAATAATCCGCCAGTTTTGATGTTCACTTTCACCGTGACATATAAGACACCTCCCGACAAACTCCAACGTCTTTCTTCATCCCATCCCACCAAGAATTTGCCTTGAGGTCCTGATACATTTTGTTGACCACGGATGAATGGAATATCTTGTGTTGTGACCTCATCTAAGATCTTCCTCCTTAGATCCTTTACCTTAGGAACACATAACCTACCACTTATACGGAAGGGTTCCGTCATTATCTCCCAATGTAAATGGCGTGAAGGTCTTCCTGTTGGATCTTCTCTCTCGAAATCCAACAAACTTCGTATCCTCAAACCGACTTTCTTTTATTTACGAAGCTAAAGCATCGCGAGGTATCATGTACCACCACCCTACCTTCACCGATCTCGGTTAAGCTAACCCCGAGGTTTCCCGATCTTTGTACCTCACGAACAATACCTCTTTTGTATTGCCAAATGGGCCAAGCTGCCCGTTGATCTCCCATCGAGTGCATCACCACCACGTTGGCTTTCCGGGATGGTAAAGAATACTAAGGTCATAATCCTTAAGCAACTCTAACCATCTTCTTTGCCGGAGATTCAGATCCTTACGTGGTTATGTATCGCAAACTCTTATGATCTGTAAATATGTCCACGCACACCATACAAATAATGTCTCCATATTCGTAAGGCAAACACCACCGCAGCCTAATTCCAAGTCATGAGTTGGATAATTCTTCTCATGTATCTTCAATCGTCTAGATGCATACGCATAACCTTTCCAAATCGCATCAAGACACATCCTAACCCAACTCGAGGCATCGCAATAGATCGTGAACCCTTCTTGTCCCGATGGTAAGGTTAGATCGTGCGATGAGTCAACAATTCCTTGATTTAAAACTTGCTTCACATGCTTCGACCATCGGTACTTAACCGCTTTTTGAGTCAATCGGGTCAAAGGAGCGTGAAGACTAGAAAAACCTTTACGAATCTTCTATAATACCCACCAAACCCAAGAAACTTCTAACCTCCTGCCGAGTGGTCGGTTTGGCCGATTATTTATCTTCTATCTTACGAGGTCTACCATAATTCCATCCTTGACACAACATGACCCAAAAAGGCTACCTTTTCCAACCAAAATTCACACTTTGAAAATTTAGCATATAGTTTCTCTGTTTCAAGACTTGAAGCACTACACTCGGATGCTCTTCATGTTCTTCAACACTCTTCTCAGTAAATTAGGATATCATCTATGAACACAATCACGAACAAATCTAGGAATGGTTTGAAGATTCTGTTCATTAAATCCATAAAAGTTCTTTGGGGCATTGGTTAACCCAAAAGACATGACGAGAACTCATAATGGCGTGACGGGTTCTAAAGGTTTTGGATATATCATCTGGATTTATTTTCATGGTGATATCGAACGAAGATCAATCTTGGAAAAATAGCTAGCTCGCGAAGTTGGTCAAAAGATCATCGATTCTTGGTAATGGGTACCGGTTCTTGATCGTGACCTTATTGAGTCCGATAATCGATGCACGTTCGAGCGATCCGTCTTTCTTTTTCACAAACAGATCGTGCACCCTGAGGAAACACTAGGCCTTATAAAGCCTTTATCCGTAAGATCCTTCAATTGTTCTTTTAACTCCTCAATTCACCGGGTCATTCGATATGGAGGAATAGAAATAGGTCTTGTGCAGAAATTAACTCTATGGCAAACTCCACTTCTATCAGGAGGAAGGCATGGAAGATCTTGGGAAAAACCTCCGAAAATTTGAACAATAGGAACATCGTTCGTGAGGATTCTTTTTGGGTATCCACTATATTAGACAGATATTCATACTCCACTCTGAGACTTCTCAATAACTTTTGAGCCCCAAGGAAGGAAATAAAATGACCTGAGGATATTCCAACCCTACCCCTTATAACAACTTACGGTTCTCGGAAAAGTTAATCTCACTATCTTCGTCGACAATCTAACATGGCATAACATGCCGACAACCAATCCATACCCAAAATGACGTGAAGTCTACCATATCAAGTAGTACTAGGTTCACCCTTGTTCCCATGCCATTCAATTCTAATGGAAAATTATTTACCACACGAGAGGCCCAAATTGAGGCCCCTACTGGTGTCATAACCTCAACAGGTTCACTTAAATAAGAAGGTTCTACATGTAAATTCTTAGCAAAGCTCGTTGACACATATGAAAATGTAGAGCGGGATCGTATAATACAAATGCGGGAATACTCGAGACTAGCAAAATACCGTGACCACGCGTTAGATGCTTACGCCTCATTCCTCCGGGCAAAGCGTAGAGCCGATTAAATTGTTGGGTTGTTGACCTCCCGACTCTGGCGGGGTTGGTTTCCGATTTCCCAGTGCGGTGGTGGCTTCGACTCCCGAATATATTGAGTTTGGGTCCTCTTCGCAATCCCTGGCATAGTGGCACGACTCTCCACATTATAACATGTCTTCGTTAAGAGCCGACATTCTCGGTGTGTTTTCTTTGACAAATCTTACAAATCGGTTTGTCGCCTCCCGTGTTAGGGTTGGTGGCCTTGTCCTGCTACCTTGGTAATTAGACCAACTGCCCGCTTAGGCGTGAAATAAGATCGACCATTGATTGGTTCGGTCACGAAGATCCTTACTAAACTCCTCGCTTCGATTTTGACTCGTTAAACGATCACGACGTCCAAATCTCTTCTGCGAATATTCTCTTTTTGCTTTAGCGAAACCTTCTACCTCAAAGCCATATCGACAATCAAGATAAGTTCGATCGTTGGCTAACGCCACCACCTTCTCTCGCTATGTTCGGGTTTAAACCTCTACAAATCGCTTGACTCATCCATTTTACGTAGGACGACATGTGTGTTGTATGCCGATAACCTCACGAATCGTATCATATTCTTGTACATCGCGGTCACCTTGCTTCAATTGTTCAAACTCCGTCTCGAGCGCATCCTTGCGCGTATTAGCATAAACTTCTCAATGAATGCCGCTCAACCTCCCCAAGTCATTGGTGGTGACATCGGGGACGATTTTTCCTAAAATTCCTCCACCACACCCCTGCATCATCCACTAGTCGTGCGCTACCAAGTTGGCGCCTGCGTCTCACGCATCCCAATGTGAACATTAAGTCTTCAACTTCATCGAGGAATACCATCGGCGCCTGGGGTCCTTCCGCGAGTACGATGGTTCTCTTCTCCTCATAAAATTTGTCCATAGCCTATCAGTCTTGGGATTCTACACTCGATGCGTAGTGCGATCGCACCGGTCCCTGCCGTCTGCGGTTACGGTTCGAGGCTATGGCGACAGAGACACTAGGTGCGGGCGGAACCATGTGTGGAGCACTGTCATTAACTCTATGAGTCTATCTAGTTTTGTCCCACCGTTTCTTGGGCCATTTGACTCTCGTTCTCTCCAACATTTTCTCCGACATTTTCTCGCTCCTTGGACACCACTACGTCAATCGGAGGTACACGAGCTTCGTGATGAACCTCTCTTGAGCCCCGGATTTGTGAATTCACCATTTTCGTGAAGACAAACACACTCATATTTTAGAAGACGGAATGTCTATTCTAGCTCCTAAATTTTCTTATAGTTCATAAGCATGCAACACCACAATATGCCAACACGGAAAATAATTTAATAAAACATATCCTTTCTTTCTTGTATTCATAGTACTTCATTCATCATATTTTAAAATAACAATGTCATGACTACAATACATCACATCAGTCGACTCGCCATTGTGCAACCCGCTATAGCCACTTTGGATCGAACAGACACCTACTATCACGCGTTCTAAAGGGCTTAACCGCATGATTCGTCTATTCTGCAGGTTGACATTCAACTCCATGTGAACCTTCCTTTTTGCTTCTCTTTCCATATAGTTCATTTTATACCTTACTCCTCTTACATGATTCAGAAATTGGTGCAATGAATTTTCTGTAATATCTTCTCTTAGCATCCTTGCCTTTCTGAATGCGGAATGAAACTTTTCTGGGACGGAATTGACAATTATCTGTAGTATGACTCCAATTGGAAAGTTGAAGAAGGTCGGGTCGTATGAACGCCTTTTCCTTCTAGTCCTAAGCAAATATGTACATAGTACGATTGTGTCATCAATGTACTCATCAAAATCACCTTCTGAGTCCATCTTGTGACGCATGAACTCCCTCTGAGCTCTCATATCCTTTGCCTGTTCCATGAGTACTTCCCTTTTTGTTGGAACCCGCCTTATAATCGCCATCTACACAAATCATATTAGTCAGTATAACGTTGTACAATCCCCTTTTCTAACCCGTGTGAAGGAGGTAGTACGAGAAATCAAGTCTTTGAAAAGACTCTAGGTAGACACGAGAAAGTGCGAAAGAGGGAAACTTTAGGATGTTATTCCGTTCACTTATTACTAAGGTGGCGCGCACACCGTCGCAATAAGTAACCGTTCAAACACCCAACTCGAAGGAAACTTCCTAGAATCTCTTAACCTGGTTTAGCTTTGATACCAACTTGTCACGCCCCGACTTTTCCTAAGTCTTTACTTAGGGCGTGATGGCACCTGGACAATTATTTTCCACGGGAGCACCATTTAATTCTCTTTATTTAGAAATTTGAACTTATATTCAAATACGGAGCGATTAATAAAAATAACAATAAAGAAATATGTTTATGACTTTATATGAAAAAACATAACGCGAGCCCATGCTCGTGCAAATATTGTTTCTACATAGACATCTTGACAAAGATTATTCTAAGTTGGAAGGAGATCATTCCACACGGGCATATCCCGAGACATTGAACCGACATTCGAACTCGACGAGTACCAAGCCCAAACAATGGACTTGGTATGAAAAGAGGTCATGGACGATCGCTAGCCTTGACGTGGAGCCTTTCCTCTATCACCCTTTCCAAACATGTTAAATAAAGAGTCACCTACCATCCAATGAGTGAGAACCTTACCTGCAATTCAAAGTAACACCACAATATTCCAAGTGCAATCACATTATAACGTAATAAGCATATTGCAAAAACATATCAAAGTTACAACATCTTTAAATATGCAACAACTCCTCATAGAAATTCTTGGTTTAACTAACACTTCATTTTATCTCGTATTATACGTTAAGACATTCCCCTGCATTTCCACATGTTTATTACATTTATATATTTGTGAACGCGTATTCACTTTTCATATTTATATATAGGTGAACATGTGTTCATCTTTCATATTTGTTGCGGCGTGCAACCCGATCCATTATATTTACGTATTTGTGAACACGTATTCACTTTACGTTTTGTTGCGGCGTGCAACCCGATCCATTATGTTTACGTATTTGTGAATGTGTATTCACTTTACGTTTTGTTGCGGCGTGCAACCCGATCCATTATATTTACGTATTTGTGAACATATATTCACTTTACGTTTTGTTGCGGCGCTCAACCCGATCCATTATGTATACGTATTTGTGAACGCGTATTCACTTTACGTTTTGTTGCGGCGTGCAACCCGATCCATTATATATTTATATATTTATGTGAACACGTATTCACTTTTCATATTTTTCAGAAGATCAAATAAATACTATTCTCTTTTCTAACATTCTGTCATTCATACTTGTAACGATTATAACTTTTTAACCATAACTCCAACTAAGGTGTTTCTAGGGCGGAAACTAAGGTAAGACGGGGATCTTTCACTGTACCAAATTTCATTTAAAACTACTTTGGGTAACTAACACAAATTTATCCTCAAAACAGCCACATGAAATTTATTTCGGCAGAATATTTATTAAACAACACCCAATCTTAGAATAGTCATAACTCCTAATCTGTAAACCCGTTCAAGCCCTATAAAATCTCAAAACGACGAGAACAGAGAGATACACGTCTCCATGTGAACCATCCTTTCATATTATGTACCATTTGGTACAGTTTTACACTTTTATTCGCTGCCCTTCCTGGATCTCGATAGATCCGAGGCAGAAACTTTAAATAGCGATAACTCTCAATACGTAAGTCGGATTGACCCCCGTAAGGTCTCAAAATGTCCACAACAAAGAGATCTAGAACTTTTATTTAGCAACAATTTTCATATTCCCCACAGATTAGTACAGTTTTACGTTTCAACGTCCTGCCCTTCTGGATTCCTTCGAATCCGAGGCAGCAACTTCAAACTACAATAACTCTCAACTCGTAAGTCCGTTTTAATAAATATTTATATATATCTGTCCGTAACAGAGAGATTTACAACCATGTAAATTTTCATATAATTCTAATAAGTAAAACTCAATAAAACAGTCCGTAATTATGCCTTCCGAATTTCGACCAAATCTAAGGCAGGAACTTTGAACTATGATAACTTTCAAACCGTGTCCATTTTACCTCATTTTTGGTTCTATATGATCATATTATAGAGGTGTACAATTCCTCCGAATTTCATCAAATTCTAACAATTATAACTCAGTGAGAACAGTTCGTAAAGTTCATGACGCAACTAGTTGTCTAAACAATCAAAAGTTCAATATTTCTTTTCAACACTCAATTCTTATTCTAACATGTATTGAACTAAAAATAAAGGATGTTACCAAGAATTTCTGAGTGAGAAAACTCACCTTGTAAGTGTGAAAAAGATTGTGGTTCGGTTGCTACAACCACCCTTGCTCCCTAGTATTTTTTTTTATTATTCTTCTTGCTTTCTCAAAACTTTCAGATTTGTTTTCTTGTTCACTTATTTTTTCTGTTTTTCTATTCTTTGTGCTAGTCCTTTGTTTGTGCCAAGTATAATGTATAAGTAAGGGTGTTTGTATAACTTATGGGAGGGGGAAAGCCAAGAGTGGAGGGAGGTGAAAAGGGGGGAAGGGGAGGGGTAAAGGGAAGGGAAAAACGTGCATAATTCTGCATGTTTTTTTTTTTTTTTTTCTTTTATTTTCTTTTTGTTTTCTTATTTTCATTTTATCTATCTATTTATCCAACTTTAACACTAACTCTATCACATTATATTTATTCATTGTTTTCTTATATATATATATATATATATATATATATATTTATTTATTTATTAACTCAACCACAACTATATATTATTATTATTTTTTTCCGGATTTTACAGGTAGTGGTAGAGCTCATCTTTTCTAAAGCGGTATTCTCCCTTCTATCTATCAACAATGGAATTATGAAACTTTCTCCCCGAGCTGCGGAACTAACAAGTCTATTAGAAAGTCGAATTAGCAACTTTTACACGAATTTTCAAGTGGATGAAATCGGTCGAGTGGTCTCAGTTGGAGATGGGATTGCACGTGTTTATGGATTGAACGAGAAAATCACCCGTTTTATTGAACACGCTGCCAATCAAATTTTACCTCTTATTATAGTGTGTGCTTCTGGGGGGCGCGCATGCAGGAAGGAAGTTTGAGCTTGATGCAAATGGCTTAAGTTGTACGTTATTATTTATGCCATAATCCAATATTAACATAATAATTCACTGACTATTAATCACCGAATGACTGTTTTGGGTAATCTACGTATAATTTTTCCACTAACGTTTAAGGCAGCACGGTAGATTAATTATATGGTAAAAGAGACAAAAACCAATACATTGAATGTTATATTAAACAATTTTATAATTTGAAAATTAAATTTTTAATAAAAATATATATACTATTTTATTATTATATATACGGAGAGAGAGGAGGAAAATAGATACAGGTTTAGAAAATAGGAAATCGAGCTTCACCAACAAAGTAAAAATTCAGAACATAGATATCTTAGTTGCATGACTATCGACTTTTGTAATGCTTTCTAGTTTGCTTATTCCACCATTTTTTTTCCTTTTGTAGCTATTTACGTATAAGTAATCATTGTTTTGTTAAATAGAAGGGAAATGTATTTTTGTCTTAAAATATATTCCCTGAAACTTAATTATTTGTATATTTAATATCTACTTAAATGTAATTTCTAAAATATAAAAGTATCGGTTGGAACAGTGACACCTTCATGGAGTTGTTTAACCATAATTAGATTAACAACTAATTTGAGCATCGATGTCACTCTTACACAACACTTAATTGTTGTTGGATGCTAAAGGACTTTAAAAGTCACTTGGGGTTTTAAGGTTTTGCTCGCATTTTAGTACAAAATTTTAATGTACCCAAAACTTAAAAAATCTTACTGGCAATTAGCTATAGGATCAAGCTTTTAGTACCCGAAAATTTATTTAACATAAAAGAACTTGCAGATGCTAAGGATTTTCTTTATATTTTGATATGAATAAATGAGAAACAATTGTGGACATCTAGCTGGTGGCTTTGGTTGACTACAAGTAGGGTTGTCCAGTGGGTCGGGTCGGTCAGATTCCGACCCGACCACGCCCCGATCCCCGTAAAAATATTATGTGTCGGGATTCGAAATCGAGATGGGATTTGAGCTCGTCCTTCCCGAGCCCGTCCCGATCCCCCCTTTGCAAAACTAGTCGTTGCAACAACAGTCAAATTTAGATTTTGGCCGTTGTGCAACGGCCCCAACTGGCCATCCCCAACATAAATCCCCTACCCCCTTAATATTTATTTTAACCCCTGAGTTAGTATATTTACACTTTAAATCAATTTTCAACTATAAATACCTCATTTTCTCTTTATCTTTCTCACAAATCTTACTACAATCTCTCAATCTATCTCTCTACAACAAGTCTACATTGCCTACTAAATATTTTATTTGCTCGTTTATATAATTGTATCAAAGTTCAAAAATTGAGACTGAAACTTGCAACTAGCTTGAGGATCATTCATCGAGCAAAATTTTAATTTTCAACCTCGATTACACGTTAACGTTACGTCGGCGTTTGATACCTTCGTTCCTTCTTTAAATTATTATTGTTACTTAATTTTAAGTATCACACTTAATTTCATTTAGTTTAATTATTTATTTGCATAATTATAATGAAACGCCTTGAATGTATGATTAAGGGTAAGGGCAATGACGCTTCTTCTACTAGGGATAATAAGGACATGAGTACTTCCTCTAGTCATCATGACCCTAGTCAGGATGATTTGATTGATTACACTCATATAGATGAAATTGAGTTTTTTAATGATATACGATTAGATGATGAGATATATTTTGCAACTGAACCAAACAATAATTTAGACGATAATCTAGATGACACACCCACTAATGCACCTCAACCTCAGGCTCAGACTGAGTCTCAGTCTGAAAATGCAATGCCTCTTATTCCCGTAGTGTGTGACGAGGCCCCACACAATGAAAATTAAAATCAGCTGCATGAGATTTTTTTGATAGTGACATTGATAATGAAGTAGTTTGATGTAAATTTGTAAAAAAAAATTATAAATTTAAAATCGAAAAAAATCAGGGTGATACGGGAGGTTTATTAAGACATGTACAAGACTTTCACAAAGCTAAGTGAGATGAATATGAGGCTATAAAGTCGGGATGCGTCAATGCGCACTGAATCGGGACAATGTTCACATAATGTCCCGGACCAAGTATATGATCAAATTAACCTGACGACGGGGGGAATTGTAGGTCTTATATACGATAAACACAGAGATATGGAATCAATAGCAAAATTAGTTGCAGTGGAGGGTTTGCCTTTTGCATTTCCTTCCTCTCTGGTTTTATTCATTACATAAAAGATATGTGTAATCTTGCTTTTAACGATTTTCCTAGATCAACTGTTAGGAGAGACGTTTTTAAATTTGCACATGAATATCAACAATATTTACGTTATGCATTATATCATTTTCCTGACAAAGTATGTATCATTTCTCATATAGGTAGTAGTACTAACGGCAATGATTATTTAACTGTAACATGTCATTGGATAGATCTATGCAAAAATGTATTTTAGCATATCGATGTATTGATGATAGGCTTTAATTTTTATTGCACAAAATATTCATGAAGTTTGCGATTATTATGGTATAACTGACAAAATTATGATTGTTACGTTAGATAATGATTCTTTTAATAATTATGTTGTGAGACTTTTAGAAGATCTATTAACTCCATATTTTTCTAATCATTTTCATATAAATGTGTGTGTCATATTTATAACTTAGTTGTAAATGATGATCTATCACTTTTTAAGACATTCTTAATAAAGTACAATTTACTATAAACTTTAATTTTAGAAGTAATAAAATATAAAGAAAAAATATATAAAAAAAATTGTCACGGTTGTGGATTACCTTATAGAAAAATCCTAAAGAAGTAGCGACTAGGTAAAATTCTCTATATGAACAACTACTTGTTGCTTACGATTATAGAAGACATATAACTTTATTTTTTAACGCTCATAATCGAAATCCAACCGATATGCTTGTAGATAATGATTGAGAAAAAAATTCAGAACTTATTGAATTTTTAGAGAATTTTTTTCAAGCAACTAAAAAATTTTCTGGTATATATTATCATACTATTTCAACTATGTTATTTTACACAACGCTAATATTTTTGATACTTAGTGAATATATGGAAAAACCATCTTATAATGCACTTATTAAAAAATATTTATCAAATTAAAAAAAAAACTTATTCCCACTATTTATATTATTGGTGTTGTATTAAATCCGACTATTAAAATAGACGGTTGTAAATCACTTATTGAAACGATTTATGATTGTATAGCAATACTTTCACCTCCAACTTTAAACCCCAAATGAACAACCACCTAATGAACCAACTAAAGAAGAAGTTTTATCTATCATACACGATGAATGCAAAAAATTATATATGCATTACCAACAAGAAAGTACTAGCAACCAACCGGCTATAAACGACATGGTGTTTCAGCGGCTAGTATTGAAAGCCTTAGAAATAGAATGTTTAGTGGTTCCACTGCTAATTAATTTAGCGAGTTTGATGTTTTTGTTTTGCATGGTATTATATTGTACCAAACAGTTTTCAATGAAGAAGAACGTGAAGACTTGCTTAAATACTGAAGGAAAAATGAGAAGACATTTCTGATACTAACAAAGATAGCCCGAGATGTGTTGAACATTCAAGTGTCATCAATAGCGTCTGAAAATGCTTTTTCCGTAAAAAAATCAAATAAGAGAGCACAAACACTCATTAGCGGGAGACAACTTGGAGATTACAGTTCTACTAAGAGATTGGATACTAACGGAGCGTAAAAGGTGCGATCAACTAGAGATCATCAAAGACGACGACGAAAACTACAACGAAATCTTGTCCGAGGGAACTAGAAGCGACGTCGATCAATTTGACCAATAACTTTCAATTCCAACCGAAGAACCACAAGACACTGTGAAGAAATTAGAAAAGATATTTTTAATTATGTAATTTTTTTAATTGCAATTTTACTATGTGATTTGCAATTTTTGAACAACATCAAAAAGTTGCAATTTTGAAATTGTATTACAAAAAAAATCATATTTTCATTAAATAATATAAGAGACACAAAAAAAATGTTTTTATTACTCTATCTTGTTCAATTATTTAAGTATAAAAAAATCAAAATTCCAACCCCGCCCCGCCAACACCGGTTCCCTTTTCCGGCGAGAGTGGGGCGTGACGGGACATCGGCTTGTTCCGGTCCGCCCGTCCCGCCGGAGGACCGGTCCTGACCCTTTCCGGCCCCGCCAGGTCCTGTTACGCCCTGCCCCGAACCCGCCTCGGTGGACACCTTTAACTACAAGTGAGAGCGCCATCCCACCAATTATTACTCCTATTTCTTTCTTCTGTCCAAGATAAAGACGTTTAAGGTTCTGGTACACACTAAAAAAACATTTAGAAGCTTAATCATAAAGGTTTTTAGATCCTATATCCAGCACCGTGGATTAAAAAAAAAAGATTATGCATCAGGGGAAAAGAGGAAGGAAATGTTACACATGCAATTGATGGCGGTTTGATGCCACCACCTCAATTGTGGAAGGGAGAGAGCTAACCAAGTGAGTTACTCTCAAGCCGAATAACAAATGACTATTTGATTTCTAAAACTATACTTATTTCGGATCAAATTGATTTGGCTAAAACGACAATTGTTTGGACAAGAGCTGGCATATATATTCTATCTTTTCCAAACTACGGTCTCCATTCACTTTTATTTATCCAGTATACTAAAAATACAATTTTACTTTTACTTGTCACTTTTAGTATAATTAGAGATTTTTTTTCATGTTTTACCGTTAACATTATTTACTCATTTTCAAATTATTTCCCAAGACCTAATTAAACATTAATTAATATGTGTATTGTGATAAAATATCAATATAAATTATTATTTTTTAAAGAATGTGCCAAGTTGAATGGAGGTAGTATCTGGATTGGTGAGGGCAAAATAAAAGAGATGAGTTTTTTTTGGTATAATAAAATTTTACATAGTTGATGTATATATAGATCTAATACCAATCTACCAAATTATACAGTTTTATGAGGGCAGAAGTCTTTGAATTTGAACTCAATTTTAATTCATGTTTTTTTTTCTTTCTTTTAGTTGGGAAGGGGGTCTGAATTTTGTGGACAGTGATGCAAAGGAACTCAACTGTGTATAGTTTGTAGCTTAGCAGGAAATGAAATTCAACTTCACCTAGGGTAGGGGTAGTAGTAGTACATTTAGTACCGGTTTGGTTGTGCTTTTGGAAAGGCCAAAAACACTTTTGGTCTTTCTTTGGACGGAAAAGTCAAAAGTGTTTTTGGCCTTCCAGAAACATTTTTGACCTTTACTTCTGAAAGCTCAAATTTTAGGCTTTTGAAAATAGAGGCAAAATTTCTTTTGATTTTGTCCATTATTAAGCCAAAATCACTTTTTATTGACAACCAAATACCTAATAACTTTTTGATAAAAAACTTCTACTCTTAAAAGCTCTACTTTTAAAAACTCTTTTTAATAAGTTGTACTAAACTGATTATTAATGTCAGTTTGGTTGAGCTTTTGAATTTGCCTTTTTTTTTTTCCAAAAGCACTTTTAGCAAAAAAAAAAATGGAGTGGGGTGGTTTTTGCCAAAAGTGTTTTTGGCAAAAAAAACACTTTTGGCCTCTACTGGTAAAAGCTCAAATTCTGGGTTTTAGTAGAGGTAAAATAGCTTTTGAATTTGCCTATTTTTAATCCAAAAGTACCTTTTTTATTGACAACCAAACAGCTAACAATTTTTTTATAAAAGCTCAACTTAAAAAAATTCTACTGTTAAAAGCTCTACTTCTATAAGTTCTACTGCTAATTAGTGCCTGTTTGGTTGGGCTTTTGAATTTGCCAAAAGTGCTTTTGAAATGCCAAAAGCACTTTTAGCTAAAAATTGGAGTGTGGTTCAAAATCGAAAAAGTGTTTTTGACTTCCAAAGACATTTTCTGCCTCTATTTCCAAAAGCTCAAATTTTGGGCTGTTGAAAGTAGAGGTTGATTTTGCTCATTTTTAAGCCAAAAACATTTTTTTTATTGATAACTAAACACCTAACCACTTTTTGATAAAAACTCTACCTCTACTTCTAAAAACTCTTTTTAATAAGCTGTACCAAACGGACACTTAGACTTGGCCTCATATTTCCTCGACAAGTTCAAACTTCAAAGTTTGAATTTAATACTTAGAGAATGTAGGATCTAGTCTTTTAATTATTGGGGAAGCATTTGACTTTGTTAGCAGATCAACTAACCCAAACTACCTTATTAACTATCTGTTGAATTTTGTCATGGAAAACTCTTGTATTATGAGAGGAGATTTGGGTTTGTAGATATATTACAAATGTTAATTTGGTTATAAAATCATTAATTGAAAGATAATATATATAATTTATCTATTTCCCAAATAGGAAAATTATATTCTTATTCTAATAACAAAACTCTATTCTAGTAGTACAAGACTTCTATCTTTATATCCTTATGGTAAATGTACAATGTTAATTAATACAAAATAATATACACAATATTTACAACAAAACCGTGTGATGTTTGTAACACCCCATTTTAAACCGGAGTCGAAAACGAGAGTACTAGCGAACCCTGCTGAAATAAAAAAAAAATGTTAGAAAATAAATAGTAAAATGCTAAATAGTTAAAACTGGTTTAAGAGGGTGTTTAAAGGTTAATTTTAAAAATAAAAGGGTTCGGGAGTCGCCACCTAATTAATTTGGGTGAATTAGGACACCTAATGTTAACTAGTTTAAAGTAAACATTAACTCCATTTAATGGTCTGCTAAACTTAATGAGATTCTGGGTAAGAGTTCTTTATTAATCTAGAGGGAAGGGGTTAGGCACCCTCTAAGATCCGCTAACTTGCGGTTGTCCTGTCAAACCTAGGGTTGATTATTATGCTATAGAAGAATACATGTTTTTAAAGTATTTAAGCAAAGGATATTTATAGGCATAAGTGTAATTTAGCCTGCATAAAATATAAGATTTTTTAAAATATATAAAGCAGATCTTAATTGAAGACATGCATTTAGAAAGTAGTTAGAAGACGTATGAAATTATCTATAGGGTATATATGTTGCTTAGTATAATATAGAAGTAATAATGCAAAGCCTATGATAACGGAAAATATGATGGAAAATATATCATGCAAAGATTAATGATCATATGTATTTTATGTGGGTGCTAATGGGAGTTTATAAAAGAAAATGATTTTCCTTAAGTTAGGATTTAGTAACTAATGTATTGGCTACCTAAATAATTATGCGACTAAGCGGTTTAATTATAGTTTAGGAAATGTGTGTCAAGCTAGAATGATTAACCTAAAAGGAAGTAGATTTCTAACGTCAAACTAATTCCGAAAGGCACTCCAATGGTGAAAAGACCTTTTTTAACATTCTAATAGTGACCCAAAGCTTAGTTATTCTAGGCAACTTACTACTAATGTACGAGTGTTAGACAGTTAATTATACAATTAAATAAATGGGGGCGGGAATAGAAAACAATAAGGTGACTCAAGGGGATGGCAATGTCATTCGCCGGTGGCTTGGAATTTTCGAGGCGGAGATGAAGATGCACATAGTGTAGGTCATCATTTGCTGTAGCTTTGTGATGAGTCTCGCAATGAGACTCTTTGTTGCTCCGGTGCGTGCCATGTAAAAGAAAGGAAATAAAGATTAGTATGTGCCCAAATTTATTTAACCATACAAGTAGGGGGAATGCTCATATAATCTTTAGATATATGGGATATGACTGCCACATTAGCAAACTGATTTCAGCAAGTTAGCAAACTGACTTCAGCAAGAGATACGTATGCACTGTTGGGCCCAGGGGAATAGCTAACAATAAGGCAAACAGAAGAACAACTATGCTGGACCCAATGTAATAATTTATCGGGAGAGGCAAAATACAGAGAAAAAAAAAGAAACAGATAAATAGCGCAGCAAACAGGAATGGCATACGAAACAGGCCCAAACATAAATTCTCCTTCCAGATTTATGTAGGGCAGAAAACGAGGAGACAAGCCCAATCGCAAAACAGCCTTTCAGATTTATAGAGAAGATATAGCAACATATTTGTAACAGTAACCCAATATGGTGCAAATTAGTAAGTACAGAATGTTGGTATAGTTGCTGTCTACACCAACTGAGATGAACATGGCTTGAGTAATCTGAATAACAACAGAGGCATAGTGACACTTATGACTAATGACAGAATGACTATTCACAACGTAGAACCAGGACGATAGTGGGTTAGACGTGAAATAAGATCACACGGAGACATAGAGATGGAGCTGATATACATGAATATTCCAAGTATACATGATATTTTACGCCTTGTATACCCTAGTATATAACTTGTATACCCTTCACATAATATAGACAAAATGACAATTTCAGGTTGCAAGGTGGACAGAGAGCATTCCCCTACTATTTCCAAGCAGAGATACGAACCACTTAGGCTATGACATACAGGACTGGATCCGAAACTTATCAATGCTGAACAAGTATTGATATAAACATTTAAGAAGCAGATAAATTACTTTTATATACACTTAGTGAATTTCTTAACACAAGTGCAAGATTTGCCAAAAAGTATTGAGTTCTATCGAATCTATAACTAAAAAAAAAACTGGTTACGCCTTCGACTCTATGCATTCCCGCATTCTAACAATAACCGAAACTAAAATCATGACACAGTTAATGGAACTTGTAATATCATTTAGGCTTATAAAAGAAGTGAACTTCATATTGAAGCGACTTATATACAAGATTCAAACCGCATGTTATAGTCTTGATCAATCGAACCACGCAATTAGTGATATTATACAATTTCCCATGTTTCAAATATTTCACTTTAGGCCGATAATTCCTCTAGCAAGGAAGATTCGAAAGCACTTAATTGTTTCAGGTTAATTATGTTTTGGAAGCCAACAATAAACATTATAACACTCAGGTGTTTCATAGAAAACAGAATCATGTTGTAGGTATGCTATAGAATTCTAAATCAAATCTACTCAGCCATTTAGTATCCAAGCAAAGACCAAAAGCATCAAAATTTCCCAGATTCCTTTAGACATTACTCTAATTCTTCATGACAACACATTTCGACTGCAGGGCCTAACTGAACATCTGTACTAACTGATATACATAATCATAGCAAAACAAACACCTAAAACAACACATATATATCATATAACACAGACTTAATCGATCACGTAAAACACATCACACATATTAATATTCAACAAAATCAAAGACGGAAAGGATGATAAATTTACTTTCTCCGGGCAGCGAACCGGCGAATCAAGAATCAAGTCGACTCACTCGGGTTTTGGTTTTGCGATGCGAGATAAAGGGCAAGGTTTGTTTGCTGATTTCCATTCTGGAATTTGAAGAATAAGGTTTTCAAACTTCATGATCTTATGAAACTAAAGTGGTCTTTGTGTTACCCTGGTGTTCACTATTTGTTTTCTGATTAAGTCCCGGATCCTTCCCCTGTGTCCTTCGAATTCTGAATCCCTCAATCGATGGTATGCGAAAAGGTTTGAGATTGGGTTTTCACTGAGTTTTAATTGTAAAAAATAGTGTTGATCGCTTCTCTCGGATGTTTCTGCGTTGTAGAATGATTTTCGATCATGATCGCTCCACCCCACCGAGCTCGTGTGGTGATTCTTAATCACACTAAGGGTCTCTCCCCTGACTACCCGATCGCTTCGTGTCGATGCCTCTCTCTCTCATTCTAAATCGATGCCATTTTTTTGATAACCGATTTTCCTATGCTTTTCCGGATGCCTTTGCATGTAACAATGGCCTCACTTATATAGCATACGTTCGATTCTAAACTTGGTAAACTGCTGGTGTGATTTCGTGGGCGATTTGGGCTGATTTTAGGAAAGATTTGGTATGCCTTGTTATTATGGTAAGTTAGAAACGATTTGGGAGATTTGAGGGAATCTGGGGAATCCGTGTTTTCTTGGAGATGGTAAGGGGTGAGCTGGCTAACGTTTGGCAGGTGTCTCGCCGGATTCTCAGGCGAGAATCTCGGCTGGGCGACAGGGGTGAAGGGGCGGCTCTCCTAAGTTTTCTAGGTTTTGGTCTGCGTTTTTGTTTTCTCTCGGTTTTGTCGACAGGGACGGGGGTTAAAGGGCTGAGGGGCTTTGGGCTCGCGGGTGTTGGGCTTTCGGGGGGTTGGGTATTAGTTTTAGGTTAGTTTTTAATTAGGGAAGTGGGCTGCGTTTTGGATGGGCTGGGCGAGTTAAAGGCTGGGTAGTTAGTATTTAATTAGGTATTGGGTATTAATTCTAGGTATTAGTTAGGTGGTTTTAATTTATTAGTTCTAGGCTTTTAATTAGTGATAAATTAATTAATTAATTGTGCTTAAATTATTTTAGGTGCTTTATTAGTCTAAATAATAAGTGCGGGTGTGTTATTTAATTAGTGTTTAATGTTTATAAAGTGAGGTCATTATTAAGACTTATTAAATAAAATTAGGACTTCTTAATTCTTTTATGAATGCTATTATTAAAACGCGGGTGTTAGATTATTATTTTACGTATTTATTGTTTATTTATGCCTGTATTAATGTTTTTATTGCTGCATTTTATTATTTAAGAATTGTTGAAAATTAGTGTAATTTTATAGTTAATGACTGGACGGGAGGGTCAAAATTGGGTGTCAACAATGTTTTCCTATAGAATATGTGATATACACTTTATAAGGAAAGTGTATATCACGGGAATATTCCTTCTTTCACACACACGCGCAGTCGTAGCGGGCGATCTTCGTACGCTGAGACTGTCCCTAAAATTTTCAAAAAGGACTGAGTGAAGACCTTTGGTAAAAATGTCTGCAATTTGATACCTGAACGGAACATGACAGATGCGTACTTGTCCACGAGCTACCTTTTCGCGAACAAAGTGGATATTCATCTCTATATGCTTAGTGCGTTGGTGTTGAACCGGATTACCAGACAGGTAGATGACACTAATATTATCACAATAAATCAAGGTAGCTTTCTGATATGACAATGAAACTCTAAAAGAAGATTACGTAACCAACAGGATTCAGAGACCACAGTGGCTACCCATCGATACTCAACCTCTGCACTAGAACGTGATAACGTCGACTGACGTTTTGCAGACCATGAGACCAAGTTATTATCAAGAAACACACAATAGCCAGACGTAGACCGTCTGGTGTTTGGACAGTCACCCAAATCATCATAAGTATATATGAGACAAGTGTAGATGTCGACGAAGGATATAAATGCAAGTCATAGTCAAGTGTCCCATGGATGTACCGAATACTGCGTTTGAGCGCATTCATGTGGTCAATCCTGGGATCATGCATAAACAAACACACATGTTGTACGACATACGTAATATCAAGTCGCGTAAGATACTGAAGGGCCCTGCAAGACTGCGATAGTGGGTCGGATCCTCGTAAGGTGAGCCAACTGCAACACCTAACTTGGGTTTAGTATCAACCGGAGTGGAAGTGGACTTACATGATGACATCTCAGCCCTCTCAATGATCTCAGCTGCATACTTCCTTTGGGATAAGAACAACTCATCTGCATGACGAGTGACAACAATCCCCAAAAAATAACTCAACGACCCCAAATCTTTCATAGCAAACTCAGGACTGAGCATTGTCATGATAGACTAGCGTAATGCATCATAAGAGGCATTCAAAATAATATCATCCACATATAACAGTATATAAGCCAGGGAAGAACCACGTCGATATATGAACAATGAATTATCAGACATGCTGTGAGAGAACCTAATAGTCGAAACATAGTCTGCACCAAGCTCATGGGGACTGCTTAAACTCATACAAGGACTTCTTCAACAAACAGACATGATGAGGATATTGGGGATCCCTAAACCCCAAGGGTTGATGCATATAAATTGTCTCATTGATATCACCATGTAAGAAAACATTCTTTACATCTAACTGATGGATGAGCCATGCTTTATAAAGAGCCAAGCTGAGCACAGTACGAATGGTAGCTGATTTGACCATCGGACTAAATGTCTCACCACGATACACTCTAATCTGCTGAGTCTTACCATCACATACAAGACGAGTCTTATGCCTCGCAAATGAACCGTCAGAATCATCTTTATGAGCAAAAATTCACATAGACCGAATAATATTAACACCAGATGGATGGGGTACCAACTCTGATGTCTAATTATCGTAAGAGCATTATATTCGTCGGTCATAGCAATTTTTCAATTTGGGTCATTTAAAGACGACACATGATTATGGGGTAAGAGTGATTTAAGACAATTTGAATTTAAATTAAAATATCTTTTTGGTTTAAAAATACTTCATTGACTACGAGTGACTGGTCTATGACTCGGGGAAGGAGTGGGTGAATTTTGGAAATTAACGGGACCAGTTACGGACTGGCCAACAAAAAGTGGGCCTACTGGCCCAACACTGGAATGAGCTATTATTTCCGTCGTAGATACGGGAACAAGGAATGGGCCAGAACTGGGTTGGGGAGGCATCCCAGATTCTGGACCCACGACGGGAGACATCGAGTGCACTGTAGAACCAGCGGACAGTGGGCCCGCTGGCGGATTTGAGGTGCGGGATACGTCTAAAAAATAGTGAATGATATATGGGAATATACCATCATCCAAAAAATTATACGAACTAGGCACGAGATTACTAACATTAGCAAACGGAAATTGGGACTCATAAAAAATAACATGGCGACTAATGATGATTTTATTAGATGATAAATCAAAACATTTATAACCACGATCGAAAAACCCAAAAACACACAAGGAGAAGAACAAGTCTGAAATTTGTTAATTATGGTGAATGGAAACAAAAGATAACGTAAGCACCCAAAGACCCTAAGATGTGAAAACGAATGAGTCTTATTATATAAAATTTGAAGAGGGGAGGAATACATCAAACTTTTGATAGGAAAAATGTTAAGAAGATTTGTAGTGATCTGAAGAGCATGATGCCAAAAAAGTAGGGGGTACAGACGCATGAATCAATAACGTTCGGATAATGTTGTTAATGGTACGATTTTTTTGTTCGGCTTTTCCATTTTGTGAAGAGGTATGAGGACAAGAAAAATGAAAATTGATCTCATTATTAGCACAAAATTCTCGAAACACCCCATTGTCATATTCTTTGCCATTATCACATTGAATATTTTTAATTTCTCGTTCTAATTGGGTTCTAATGAATGCTCTAAATTTTAAGAAAGTGAACTTGAGATTTTTTCGCGATTGGAAAAGTCCATAAAAATTAGAATAATCATCCAAAAATAGAACGTAATCACGATGACCCAAAGAACAGAGAACATGAGACGTCCATTGATCGCTATGAATAATATCAAATGACATTAGAGTATGAGAATTAGAGTCTACAAACGACAATCTAACAATCTTTCCTAAAGAACAATATTGACAATTCGGAGTACTATGCGTACCTTTACAAGAAATAAATTTATTTTTCTAAGGAAGACAAAATAGACGACCCCGGATGACCTAGGCGAGCATGCCACAAGAAAGGAGCAAGGGCGGCAAACGTAGATGACAAGGTTTGACTCGAAAGACTGAAACTTGGCGTGATAGGATAAAGATCCCGTACTATCACACCTCATGAGGGGAATCGCCGTTTTAAAATCTTTCACAGAAAACCCAAATGGATCAAAATTAATAGGAACAGAATTATCAATGGTGAATTTACGGATAGACACCAATTTTTTTTATCAATTTAGGGGCATGAAGGGTATTTTTCAAGATAAGAGAGAGATGTGGGGGAGATAAAATTGTATGACCGTAACCACGAATTGGAATTGAATTACCATTACCAATAATTATACCACGATTGCTATTCAAATTGAAATAAGACGAGAAAGTACCTGACTCGGATGTCATGTGTGTAGTTGCGCTGGTGTCCATGTACCAATCTGGGTCCGAGGGATTTATTCCAAGTGTGTGCATAATCGCCTCAATATTGGTCGGGGTGGTGCCCATAGTATAATGGGCCTGAGGAGGCCGGAGCCCAAGCACGTCGGCTTGTTGTCCCGGCCAAGAACTATAGCGTAAACTGCTGGGCCACTGCCCACTGTTTGGCCAATGCATAGATGGACCGTGACTACTGGGCCAAGGCATGTTAGGACTGGAATACTGCTGCTGGCCCAGAACCTGCGGGATTGGAACATTGCTGGTCCAGTGGCTGTTGGGCCACTACCCACTGGTCCAGGCCCACGACCAGTTGGCCCAAGGCTGAGACTAAGGTTGTTATCGGTCTGGTCCGGGTATCGACATATCGAAACCAGACCGATATCTTATCGGGCGGGTATCCGGTCCGGTCCGATAAGGTTCCGTTGATCATATTATTCTCGGGTCGGCCCGACGGGGCCCGACAAATTCCTTTTTAATTTCTTTTTAAAATTGAATTTTCAATAGTGAAATTGACATTCTCGAAAACATTACCACGAAATTCGTACGTTAAAATATATTGTATATCGCGAGATATGTAAGGAAGAATCGAAAATTAGAAATCGATTTGGGGGAAACGTCAAATCAATTGGGAAGACGGACGCTTTTCGAGAAATCAGTTAGACGTGCGGGGGAGTGTTAAGAGTTCCACATCAGAAATGGAATGGGAACATTGACTTTAGGGATGTCAATGGGGCGGGCGGGAAGGGTACCGCACTGCATCCACCACCTAAAACATACCCCCACCCCCGCCCCACCACCCATCACGGGTAGTAATTCCTCCACCCGTCCCCGCCCCACTTACTCCGCGCGGGCACCCAATTACCCGGCGAGTATCCATTAATCTCATTCTCTTTTTCTGACGGTCCCGAAAAAATGATTAACTAGTTTTCAGGATTTACCTTGTCAAAAAGACGAACCCAACTATACACAGAGCTCTCCAGGTTGACTTTTGAGTCTCTCAGTTAACCATCTTTCCATTGCAAGATCAAGGTTTTAACTTAGCATAAATGCTCGCTGAAAAGTTGGCAAACATTAAAACACAAATGATGGGCATTCCAAGGTTATAGATGTTTCATCCACACATGCAAGCCTAACCTAAGCATACATCCTATTAAACTTACTATTTTCATATTTGCATATACCAGAGATGCAAATGGACAATAAAAGTAGATTAGCCTACTAATATTATTTTCAGGATTTCCATAATTAGGAGCATGAAACTCAGTTGTGGACAAAGGGAAAACTAAACAGCAAGTAAATGGAAGAGGTACTTTCATGATTAGTACAAAGTCATTTTATAAACAAAGGAACGAGGTACATTCAGGATCAGTACACTATTGTTTATGTAAAAAAAAAATGGAAAGAGGTACTTTCATGAATTTCAGGACACGGTGCGGGTTGACTCAAGTCATATTTTAAATCAAAGGGCCAAATAAATTCATAAATAGCCTAATTAAACTAATAGACGATACGGATATGGGCGGTGCAGAAGTCGGTGTGGAGATGCGGGTAGCGGGAGTGCGGGGCGAGTCTTATATGAAATTCACTCCCGCCCCACTACCCATGGAGGGTAGCACTTTTGATACCCATACCCGCCCCACCACCCACCAAACCATCCACATACCTGCCCCAACTGGAGCGGATGCGGGGCGGTACCCGTATTTACCCGCCCCACTGACATCCCTAATTGAGTTCTTATATGAATTTGGACAATCATCACCCTATAAGCTAATTTTTGGGGTTGAGTTGTGCCCAAAATCCATTCTTTACCCAAAGTGTTAGGGTTTATATTTTTTTCCCCTTCTATAATTCACATGGGCGCGGTAATCTTAAACAAAGTGTCTCTCAACGATCAGAAAGTTAAATAGAGAATGAATGAATGAACAAAGAAAATACTCAAAATCTTGATACTTTTGACATTTTTCATAACAGGAGAGCTAAAAACCACAAAGTCCAAAGATGCACAAGCGCCCTTGAAAGGTCCATCTATCACACCTTCCCTATCACGGTGGCTTGTGCATCTACTATGACTAGTCACTACATGAAATTAAAACAAAAAAGAACTACTACCATCCCCAAATAAACTACTACTATTAAATTACATAATTATCAAACGATTTCAATACTTTGATCTGCAATGGTAGCTGACACTTGATTTTGTTCCTTCACCACCATCTTTTTCATTCTCATCAACCACTTGAACCAACACACCATGCTATCATACAAACTTAGAGCAATATACACCCCAGTGCCACCAATAATACCATTCGAAATCGAGTACGTTAAAGGCATTAACACCATAGTCACAAATGCAGGCACTGCATGCTTAATATTGTTCCAATCAATATCCTGAACAACTTTCATCATCAACACCCCAACCATAACCAATGATGGACCTATAGCCCATGGTGGCACACTAGCAATCAAAGGTGTGAAGAACAAAGACAGCAAAAAATAAAATCCGACGACGATCGCAGTTATTCCCGTCCTACCACCTTCTTTGATCCCCGCTGATGACTCTACAAATGTTGCAATTGGTGACACCCCTAGAGTTGATGCAACTATTGTTGATCCTGCATCAACCATATACGCGGTATATTCACCTTCAAATTCTCCCTTTTCATTAACAAATCCACCAATTTCAGCCATTGTATATAATGTACCTGTGGTAGCTAACACATCTATGTATAACAATGTTAACAAAGCTACACACACTTCACCATTATTAAAATGGCTAAAATTTAAAGCTCCAGCTGTGGACTCAATTTTATGAAAGTCCACCACTTTTTTAAAGTACTCATAACTTGAATTACCAGATGGTGTGTTGGGAAAAATTGTGACAGAAGTATTTCTAGTCCATGAAATTAATGTCACAAATAATATACCATATATCATGCTACCTTTAATCTCTTTCATTAGTCCATAACACATAATTATAAATCCAACTGAACTTAACCAAAAAGTTGGGCTTTGCATTTTCCCACCAGTGCATTCCCCGGTCAACGGGTTTGTACTTGAGCAAGCACTGAGAGTGACTAAGGTAGATGCATCTGGGCCAACTAGGCCCACACCTTGATGGGCTTGTAAGCCCACAAATGCAATAAAGAGCCCAATACCAGCCGCACAAGCCAGCCTTACGGGCTGAGGAATAAACCGGGCTATCCTCCCACGAAGCCCGAAAACAGCTATAGCGAGAAAAGCACAACCTTCAACAAAGAAAATTGCCATAACGGTCTGATATGACATTTTACCCGACCCGTTAAAGCCCACTAAATTATAAGCTAAATAAACATTTGGGCCCATACCTGGGGCCAAGCCCAAAGGAAAATTCGCCAATAAGCCCATAGCAAATGATCCAATCATAGAAGCCGAAGCAGTACCCACAATAAGATCACTCCTCATTTTCGAAACACACTTTTCGTAACCTTCGTTATTCAACATGCAATCTGGAGTAGCATGCGTTTGGTTCGCCGGAAAAGTGCAATCGGAAACCGAGCAAGTGCCTCCGGAATCCGATAACACGCTGGCGTTGACGGTGATTATATAAGCCATTGTAAGAAACGTCGCCGTACCAGCACGAAATTCCTTGGTGAAAGTGCTTTTTCTAGCTTCCAATTTGAAGTATTTTCCGATTTTGCTCTTTGATATTGCTTCATTTACTTTCTTCTCCATTTTAATGAAAGAACCAGTTGCACAGAGCTCTCTCCCCATGTTTTTTCTGTGTTTTGTTTGTTTGAATGTTAAGAGGGGAAAGGATTAAAATAAGGGAGTGTAATTTATAAATGTGAATGTGAGTCATACGGGGCTGACAGACAGATTTTGTTACTAATTCTTATGTGGTCATTATAGAACAAAAAGTAATAAAACTCATGTCTTTTAAGGAAACTGCTGGGTTGTTTTTGTTGGATAATAATACAGTACGAAATAGTAAATAATTATTATAAGTGTTCGAAAGAATAAACAGTTAATGTTACAATTGATGCAAACTTCTCGTGAATGAGAATTGTGGCTATAACAGGTTTTTGAATTTTTGAGCCAGTCTTGAATCTTTGTCAAATTGCAGAAAGCTCTTTAAATCTTGATAATCTGAACTCGAGAGTCATTAAAACAAGAAGAGTTACAAATGTGTTGAGTCGAGTGATAACACTCTGTCTTTAAGATAAGATTGCCCCGTATATATTTTTTTACGTTGATAGACAATAGTCTCCCAAGATAAAATAACTACTAACCCTTGAGCAAAGAAAACTCAAGTGTTTATCTTGAAGAACTTTGAGTATTGAAATATGCTAGAGAGGAAGAAGTTCATAAATTTCTAAGTGTGTTTTCCAATTGAGCCAAATCCTTAATTTATAGTAGTGTAAGAGAGGCCTCTTCAAGTGCTCATGTAGTGGCCAATTAAATGTAATGTAATGGCCATTTAATCCACCAAGTAATGCAGCCAAATAATGGCTAATTTATGGAGGAAAAACTGACATGTTAATGCTCCAAAACGTCTCCATAATCAGCCAAACTTTTGAATTTTCGTCGCAAAGTCACTGCCTCGGAAGCGCCGCGGCGCTGCAAAATTAGCGTCGCGGCTCCAGTAGTTACTGTCACTCCGACGGGTTGACGTCGCGGCCCTTTCCGACTCGTTTCATCTTACACTTCGCACACTTCCTTCATTTATCAATGTGGAACACTCGTCATTTGGCCAACGACCGTCCATCATTCTATGTCTCAAACATTTTACTTACGTACCAATATCTCTTTCACTAAAAAAATTTATGATCCTTGGTACAATATTTGCACGTGTGAAAATGACATTTCCGACGTGCGGGGCTAAACTTTATTTCACATTGATAAATTTCCAACAGATTTTAATGGGTTAGTACGATTATTGTGGTACAACCCCCCCAAACCACCAACTATTTTTTTAATCTAACGCATATATATTGACAGAGGCGAATGTAGCATGCTACCCGTTTTGTTTTATTTGAATCCAGTAATTTTTAATACAAAGTCGTGAAGCTTAAATTTTTATGAAAAATATCACTAAATTACAACAAATGGAGTAGCAAGTTTGAACCCATAATTTTAAGAATATAATGAGTTTAATGTTAAAAATCTTTAACGTTAAACTCAAATAGTTTAAATCCTAAGTATGGCTCTGTACTCTAACAATATAAGATGTTTTATATTATTAGTGTGTTTTAACCTATTTTATCAAGTTATCTATCTCATTTTAAGGCTACTAATCCCACTTGCTCTGGTGTTGTTAGATTATGCACGGGGACAAGATCACCTTGTAGTCTTGTTGACCATTGTCTTGGTAGTTTACAGGATTCTTATGGAAAGTTTCTAGTAATTATAGCATCTGACACACTGAATTCAAAGGTATTGCACCTTAGCTGTGCTGTCAGTAAGAAGGTAGCTGTTTTAAAGAAGTTTTCACTATTTTTTAGAACTTTTAAAGTTGGAGTTAGAAGTTGTGTTTGGTCATAATTTTTGTAAATAATATTTAGTTGTTGGAATATATTTTTCTTAAAAATATAAAATATGACTTATACCTAGTATTTTTTGAAAATTAGCATAATCACCCAAAGCAATTAAACATAACCATTTCGTAAACACTACACTTCAATCATTTCATATTACATTAGCATGATTTATATAGACTTTCTTTAATACAAGTTCATAATTATTCGCATCTTCAACATGTATTTTCATTAATCACATGCATGAACTTGTTCACTGATGCATATGAACTATAGAACTAAAATGGCTCAGAGCTACTATATACTATTACACTTCGTCAATTCTAAATATTATTACAAAGATTAATTAGTATTGACTATCAACAACACTAGTAATAGGTATTCTTTAATATAATCATCCCACATTGTGTGAACAATTTGTTCCCGTTGAGCATGCATTTTCCGATCAGATGAAATAAATGGGGTCAATTTTATAAAAAAAAATGTAGAGTAAAATTTGAAAAGTGAAAGACAAAAGCAACAATCAAAACAAAAAGTGAAAATTATGAAAACAAGATTTTTGGTGTTTCTCAAAATCGTATTTGAATTTTTTATGGCCAAACGCTAATTTTAAAAAAACGTGAAAAGAAATTCCGAAAAAATGAATATTTCTCATGCCAAAGGGGTCCTTAGTTTCCAGTTTGAAAAACTGTTTTAAAGAAGTTTTCCAAATAAAAAAAAAAAAAAAAATCTTAAACGAACTTCAATATTATACGAAGTGAAACACGTATTTAAATATCATTTTAACTGAACTTCAAATGTATTTTTTTTACAAATATTATTCTATTCGTGTCCAAACAGGGTCGGAACCTAGAGCCTTTCGGGTACTCGAGCACCCATTAACCTCGTATCGGAGTTTATATATGTATATAGAAAATTTATAAAAATCGTATAAATATAATAGCGAGCGCTAAAAAAACAAATTGGTTGCTAGGCAAAGTTGTGATATGTGGGCGCTTTTGCGGTCTTTGATGACTGTTGTCCAAATGTCTGTGATCGATACCCCCACGCAACAAATTATTTTTGTCATTCAAAGACCAACTCTTCTTTTCTTATTTATTACTCATACTTATTCGCTTGGACTTTCTTTTATTTTTTCTCCCTATGGTAATTATTCTTTTTTCTCTTTCATAAGCTGCTAGGGCTGTTATCGATCCGGATACACTCGAGAACCGGACCGATAAAGATCCGGTCCGGTAAGTCGGTCTAATTATCCGAGACTTGTAAGTTGTAACTTGAGACTTGTTGCTATTGATGTTTGGGAATTGGGACTATAATGTTTGGGAATCCTTAGAATAGTTTGAGAATTGGGATGGTGAATTGATGATCAATCTTTGGAATATTACTTTAAGTTTGTTAATATGTATTATGTAAAGCAGTAAAACAGAGATTTTTATAAAAAAAATTATAATTAAAGCAGAGATTTTTAAGTAAAGCAGAGATTTTAATATTTCAGACCGGTTTTGGACCAAAAACAGTATCCAAAACCGGACTGGTAACCTTATCGGACCGTACCAGGACCGAATTCTTATCGGTCCGGTTCCGGTATGTCGATATCCGGACCGGACCGATAACAGCCCTATACGATGCCCTTGCTAACTTTTCCAACTTTCTTGAATCCAAGATAAATGTTGTTGTAATTTTTCTTATTGATTTTTTCATTATGTGTTTAAATTATTGTCTTTTTTGTGATAATATTTTAATTTGTACACTTATATCTTGTGATTAGTAGTTAAGGGAGCGCCTACGACTTTAAAAGTCTAGATCTGCCACTATATTCAGATCCGCCACTGTATCCAAACGCCTTCTGAATTCCATGCATGATGCACCCCACTGAGCGCCTACAACTTTAAAAGTCTAGATCTGCCACTATATTCAGATCCGCCACTGTATCCAAACGCCTTCTGAATTCCATGCATGATGCACCCCACTGAAAATGAAAGTTTTATTCTAACTTAATTTCTCATGTAACTTGCCAAAAGCATGCTACCGCCGATCATGTTATTTGTTCTTTAAGGTTTTTGCACTTTCCTTAGCTCTCCTCATACTTGATAACAAAAGAATTCCAATAAGGCTTTTCTTGCTTATTTTGAAACGTTAAATGTTTCGAAACAAATGCAATGTTGATTTTTTGTAAGAAGTGAATATAATATAGTAGTGCTAGTATGATGAAATTAAACCAGGAATATTGAAATGGTTAGGCAAACAAGTTGGTATGACATCATGAACTAATGGACTTATTGATGCCAAAAAGGACAGAAAAATGGTCAAAATATATATAATGACCAGCTCATGAATTCACAGGTTCATATTTCAATCTCCACCAAACATGGTGCCCTTTTGTTTCTAGGCCAAACCCACAAATTTTGTACGTACTAAAATTCATAGTGTGTCCCAGAAGATCTTTAATTCACTACATTACATCAATCTCCACTCTATAGTATCTTTATTCAAAGATTTCATTCCCTCCAAAATAATTATGAAAAATCTCTATTCAATCTTTGAACAATCTAAAATTCATATATTTGTCCTCTCAATATCCCCCAAAATTATCTGATCACATAGATTATTTGATCACCGTAAACATGTATATTATAGAAACAATTGTATCCCTAGGATTCCTCTTTTATATAGGTTTAGGAATCCAATTGTATAAGGGATGAACACTATACTCTATATACTTTGATATTAATGAAAGACTCCCCAAGGGAGATTAATATCATCTTACATGGTATCAAGAGCCTAACACAAAACCCTAGAATTTTTCTTTGTGTGAGCCGCCAACACCCCCTCCCCACTCCCGGCCTCCATTGCGGTTCCTCCCCCCTCTCCTCCCAAAATTCTTGGTTTTTTTTCTTCTTTTCTCTCTTCTCTAAATGGATACTCAGGATTACGCTTCATCTGTTGACAGTCAATTTTGACCCGTTTTTTTGTATATTTGTTGCAATTTTAAGTATTTTAGCACACCGCATGTTAATAGTCATTTTGCATATTTTTACATAATATTCTATGTTTATTTCTTCACAAAAATGGCATTGCATCTTTTATTTTTAAATTAAGCATTATGTCATTGATTAATATTATGTTTTTATTATTGTTATACCGTCGTTTTATTTTAATAATATTGGCATCTCTTTAAATAATTAATTGACATCCCGTTTTAATTTTAATTAGACATTAAACATTTGCTAAATATTATATTTTAGTATTATTGCATCGGCATTTGCATTTTAATAATCTTGCATCTTTTTAAATAATTTTTCTTTAAATAATTAACCAGCCTTGCATTTTTTGTCAAACCAGTCCAGTCCAAGGCACAATTTGAACCAGTCCAATCCAACACTATTTTTTTAATTGTTCCCAAACACCAAACCTAGTCCCATCATATCTTTATCATTTTCCAACACACTACCCATACCTTTTCTTTCAAGCCCATCCCCCTATTCCCCTACCCTACCTCTTTCATTTATTAAAAGGGCAGCCCTAGAATATTGAAGCAAGCCGCACAACATAAAAATCTGACCCCCCTTTCATTTTTTAGGTCAGCACACCCCTCTCCACTCTCTCTACCCTTCCAGTCGTCGGCGAACCACCCCCACACCGGCGAACCACCAATATCCGGCGAACACCCTCACAACCAGCAGCCCCACATAACTTCTTCTACCCAACATGCCCTAGCCTTCCCCTCACCCTCTCGTTCCCAACCCACTGCTCTCCTCTTCCCCTTTCCCATCGCCGCCGCCTTCGCCGGAGCTCCAAGCTCCGGCGAACACCCTCTCTCACACACACACAACACCCCCCCCACTCTCTCCTCACCATCCCGTCACCCTCTCTCTCCCTTCCTCTCCTTCCCGTCACCGCCTATCGCCGGAGCTCCAAGCTCCGGCGAACACCCTCACAGCCGCACAAAGCCATCCCCAACGCCTCACCCTCTCATTCCCTAACTCCCGTCGCCCTCTCTCCTTAGCAACCCTCACCCTTCGTCTCCCTCTCCCTCACCCCTCTCCCGTCGCCGTCGACCCCATCCGGCGAACCCCAACTGAACCAGTGACCCAACGATGCCCCTCCCCCTCTTTTGACTATTGTGTTGTCGCACTGACAGGAGTTTGAACTCCGGCTACTCGTTTGCTTGGCTTTTATTTTATTTTTTGATTGATGTTGGTTGTGTTGGATTGGTTCGTTTGCATTTTATGCTGCTTCTTGCCATTGCTACTGATTCGCTGCCACAGTTCATTTTCCGCTACTGTTCCGCCATTTCTTTGCACGATTTGTCCCCTTTTTATTATTAATATTGGTAACTTAACTGATTTGGAACAAATACTATATTTGGGGTCTACTACTATCATATTTTTAGCCATTTTAAAGCTGGATTCTAGACTGATTTTCGGCTATTTTTGCTACTGTTTTGGCCATATTATTGGACTGGTTTTGGCCATATTGCTATTGATTTTGGACATTTTTACTGGTTTACTGATTTGAACAAGATACTACACTTGTTTGGCCGATGAAAAAGTTATCCGTCGATTTTTGAGGCCTCCATAAAATAAATGAAGCTTTCTGGGCAAGGATGATTTCTTCCACTTACACCGGATAACCAACATGCGCTGGCAGGGCGAATTCTCGCAGCCGCACTTGTTTAGGCTGTCCCACTTTACATTTTTATATCTGAGCCCTCTGTGTTTAAAAATATTACTGTTTTGGCGCGAATATGAAGGTTTTATTTATTTTATTATTTTTAGCAATATTGGCCGATGAAGGAATCTCCGTCTGATTTCCAAGGCCTCCTCTGTGCAAAAGACGGATTTATTTATTTATTTATTTATTTATTTTTGTTTTACTTATTAATTCTTGTCATTGCATTAAATTATTTATCTTATTACTAACACTTTTACTATGTGTTTATGCAGGTACCCGGAAATCATTTTGTGCAGAATGCCTAAAAAGGGCTAAAAGATGTCCCGGAGTTTTTATTTTTATGTCGCATTTAATTTTAGTTTTATTATTTTATATTGCATTTTATTTTAATTATAAATTATGAAAAATGCTTAGAATACGTAGAATAAAAAAGGCAATAAATAATTAACCTATGTTTGAACGAATAACCGCAAGTTAGCGGATCTTAAAGGGTGTCTAACCTCTTCCCTTTAGGATAATAAAGAACCCTGATCCCGAATCTCACTAATTTCGCAGACCATAAAATGGAGATTAATTGCAGTATTTTACTGCAATAAATCAAGTGTCTTAATTCACTTAAAATAATTAGGTGGCGACTCCTCAAAACAGCATTTATTGCTCCATTCAGGGAACCGCGCCAAAGAGCAACGTTGCGGATACCGTTCGGACCCCCGAGGTCAAAAACGGGCGCGACATCATCTACATCCACAAATCCAACCACCAGGTCGTCATCCTCTTTTCATCTCGCCCTCACTGTTACCAAAATCAAGAATTATATTCTCATTCTTCTTGATCAAGAAAACAGTCAGTATTCTCCTTGGGTTGAACTGTTCCGTAATCATGCATGTCTCTATAACGTGCTTGACCACATCGACGACACTATTCCGCGCCCTCCGGAGGTTGATGAGTCTACTTGGCGTCGTCTAGACGCCAAGTCAAACATTGGATTTATGATAGTATTTCTCAGGATCTTCTTCTTACTATCATGAAATCTGGTGCCACAGCCCGTGATTTATGGAACCGCTTGGAGGAAATCTTTCAAGATAACAAGCACACTCGTGCGGTGTATTTGGAGAAACAATTTAACAATACACGCCATGAAAATTTCTCCAACATGACTGAATATTGCAGACAGTTGAAACTACTGGCGGATCAACTCTCCAACATCGACACGCCGATCTCGGACACTAAGATGGTGTTGCAATTGATTGCAGGCCTTCCCAAAGGCGACTATGATACATTAGCCGCCATAATTCAACAGGCAGATCCGCTTCCCAGTTTTAACAAAGCCCGTTCGCAATTGTTGCTCGAAGAGACTCGACGTGCTAAGCAGGATGAGCACACTCAGAAGGCGTTAGCTGTCGAAACACGCCCTCAAGATCCAACACCGCCAGAAAACTCTTAACCGCAGCAGGGACGCGGTGGCAATGGTCGCGGCAGAAGAGGCTGTGGTCGTGGTAGGAGTCGCAGACAGCAGAATCAGCAGCAGCAACAACAGAGCTCACAAATTCAGCCTCGGTAGCGCGCCCAATAGTACTCAGATAAAGCCGCGCACCGCCGCAGCTCCAAAGACCAAGAACCCTCGCCCAAAGATGACACCCACTGAGTTGGGTCAGGCCTTCAGCTGTCTCAACATGAAACAGTCTGACAACAAATGGTACATGGACTCCGGAGCAACTTCTCACCTTACCCGGTCTGCAGGTAATATTCCCAAACTGTTTGATTTAAAGCATCCCCAATTTGTGATAGTTGGTAGTGGCCACCGCATTCCAGTAAAGGGTTATGGTACATCCTACACACCACATCCTCATCCATTCCCCCTTCAAAATACCCTATATGCCCCACATATGATTAAGAATCTAATCTCTATCCGCAAATTCACTCGTAATAACTCTGTCTCCGTTGATTTTGATCCTTACGGTTTCACTGTGAATGATCTTCATACAGGGACACCTCTTATGAGATGCAATAGCACGGGGATCTCTATCCATTCACTCCCACCTCCGTTGCCATATCTAGCTCTCTTGTCTCTCTAGCAACCATTTCTTCTTCCACATGGCATAATACGCTTGGTCATTCAGGAGCCCCAGTTTTTAATTTTCTTAGAGGCAATAATTTCATTACTTGTAATGGGAAGCTTGCCCAAAACTGTGTTTCTTGTTCTTTAGGCAAACATACTCGTCTTCCGTTTAAGTCATCCACTAGTGCTACTTTTGCACCTTTTGATATTATACATGCCGATTTATGGACATCACATGTTGCTAGTTCTCTCAGTCATAAATACTATCTTATCCTACTAGATAACTTTTCTCACTTTTTTTGGTTGTATCCTCTCAAATTCAAATCGGGAGTGTTTGTCAAATTTCTTGAGTTTCGAACATTTATTCAAACACAATTTGAAAAATGTATAAAATCTTTTCAGTGCGATAATGGTCGTGAATTCAACAACTCTATATTTCACCGTTTTTGTACTAATAATGACATGGTTTTTCGCTTCTCCTTCCCCCACACCTCCTCACAAAACGGTAAAGCTGAAAGAATCATTCGCATCATTAAAAATATGATTCGCACTCTTTTGGTTCATGCCTCTATACCTCCATCTTTCTGGGTCTATGATGCTAAAGTGTCAGAATACGTTCTAAATATTCTCCCAACTAGCACCCTTCACAATATGACCCCTACCGAAATTCTCTATCATATAGTCCCCTCTTATGATCATCTCTGAATATTTGATTATGTCTATGATATCCTAACCTTGCCTCTACTGTCCCTCACAAATTAGCCCCCCGGTCCACTCCTTGTGTCTACCTAGGCTTCCTGTCGAATCATAGGGGTTATCTATGCTATGACTTGTTCGCTCGTCAGATCCACATCTCTCATCACGTCACATTCGTCGAGACCACATTCCCGTTTTCGAATCTTAAAAAGTTTCAAAAACTGGATTACTCTTTTCTTGACGAGTCTGCCATCTCTCGCATCATCCTAAGTCAACTGGAGCATAGCAGTTCTTCTTCATCGTCAGCGTCGCGGCCCCAAGGGTCAGCGCCGCGGCGCCAAAACTCCTGCGAACAGGCCCCTGATTCACCGTCGACAGCACCGCGACCCAGTGTTGAGGCGCCACGGCGCCAAAACATCAGAGAGGTCCGCTACCTCCACCGCGCAAGATTGATCACGGCGCCACAAGACCGCCGACGGTTCCTTCAGCCATGCCTACTCCGGCGTCTGTCCCTCCTTCTCCGTATCCAACAAATCCCTCCGCCTTGGAACCTCCTACTATCCCCACTCACCAAATGGAAACTCGTGCAAAGCATGAAATTTTCAAACCCAAAGTCCAATTTAACTTGTCAGCCCAAACCATTTCACCAATTCCCAAAAACCTATATTGGCCAAACAAGACCCTAATTGGAATGCGGCTATGACTGAGGAATTCAATGCTTTAACTAAACAACACACATGGGATCTAGTACCTAGACCTGAGGGGGTGAATGTGATTCGTTGTATGTGGCTATTTCGTCACAAATTCAGAGACATTGAAGATCTTGAGAGGTATAAGACAAGACTTGTGGCTAATGGCACAAATCAACAGGAGGGCATTGATTGTGGTGAGACCTTCAGCCCGGTTGTCAAACCGGCTACCATCCGCACATTTTTTAGTATTGACATGGGCAACATTGGCCGATCCATCAGCTTGATGTGAAGAATGCATTCTTACATGGGGATCTAAGAGAGACAGTCTACATGCATCAGCCGCCAGGATTCACTCATCCTGCGCAGTTCCTCACTACGTGTGTCTTCTCCGTAAGTCACTATATGACATGAAACATGCCCCCGTGTGTGGTACGATCACTTTGCCAGGTATATCTTGCAGATTGGGTTTGTATGCAGCAAGACTGATACATCACTTTTCATTTTTCACCGAGGTAGTAGGACTGCTTATTTATTAGTTTACGTGGATGATATTGTTCTTACTGCCTCCTCCGACGGATTGAAAAATGAGATTATTGTCTTGCTTAAGACCGAATTTGCAATGACTGATTTGGGGAAGCTGAGTTATTTTTGGGGATATTAGTGACCAGGTCTGCCAATCATATGTTCTTGTGTCAGTGTAAGTATGCAAAAGAGATTGTGTACAGGGCTAAGATGACAAACTGCAAAGAGGTTCCTACTCTAGTTGATTCTAAATCTAAGCTCAGTGTCATGGATGGTGCTCCAGTCTCTAATCCTACTCTGTATAGGAGCCTTGCAGGTGCACTTCAGTATCTCACCTTCACCAGGCCAGACATAGCTTATGTTTTTCAGCAGGTGTGCTTATTCATGCATGCCCCCAGGGAGTCTTATTTAACTTCTCTTAAGCGTATCATTCGATACATTAAGGGCACTCTTGATTATGGTTTGCACCTATACCCCTCTGCTCCAAACAGGTTGCTTTCATATACGGATGCAGATTGGGCAGGGTGTCCGGACACGCGACGCTTCACCTCCGACTTTTGTGTTTTTTTAGGGGATAATCTGATTTCTTGGTCTGCCTCTCGACGGACTACCCTATCTCGCTCCAGTGCCGAGGCTGAGTACAGAGGCGTTGCAAATGTAGTAGCTGATATTTGTTGGCTCAGAAATTTACTGTTAGAACTTCAGTGTCTTTTGCGTCAGGCATCTATTGTGTACTGTGATAACATCTCTGTCATCTATTTGTCTCATAATCCGGTTCAATATCAGCGAACCAAGCACATTGAGATAGACCTACACTTTGTTCGTGGGAAAGTTGCACTAAGCCATGTCAGAGTGTTACATGTTCCATCATCCTATCAGTATGCAGATATATTTATCAAAGGACTTCCCAGACAGTTATTTCTTGACTTCAGATCCAGTCTCAGCGTCCGGCCTCCTCCCGCTCCGACTGAGGGGTGTGTAAACATGTATATTATAGAAACAATTGTATCCCTACTCATAATTAGAATATTTCCATATATTGTGTAAATATAATTATGGTAAGACTAGGAATCCTCTTTTGTATAGATTTAGAATTCCTATTGTATAAGGGATGAACATTATACTCTATATATACTTTGATATTAATGAAAAACTCTCAAAGCAGATTAATATCATAATACACTCACAATACAATATCTTTAATTTGGAGAGTACCAAATATTCAGGAGAGTCGGTAGAAAGCAGCAGCCCCACCCCCTTCCAACCCCATTTTGTTTTTAAAAAAAAAAAACTTTTAATTTCTTTCCAATGGTTAAAATGATACAGGAACTTCTGTAAGGAAGAAAAGTGTTTTAGTTCTATGCACCGAAAATGTAGAAATATATTTACAGTCAGATCATGTATAAGGTAATTACAAATAAATCTTTATAATAAAAATTAATTGGTAAAGTGATAAAATGGTTACTAATATGTTATAATAGTTCACTTTTTTTATACACTCGAGAATACTAAATAGAACTTAAAATCTTTTATAAGTTGCATGACTTAAATCTGTCAGGAACAAAAACTCCATATCCTTAATTGTGTCTTCCTGAACTAGCGACTATTCGTCATGGCTGTGTTATTAAATATTTTTTATACAACTAATGTATACATGTACTGATGTACCTAACTTAAATCTGAACGCAAAAAAAAAAGGGAAGAAAAAGCGAAGGGGATTCATAAGCTTCCTCAAAAGGAAAATCACAAAGAATTGTGGCTCCATTATTGATTGATTAAGGACTTTCTTAATTATAAGTGAAGTTGGAGAGGTCATTTAATCGTTTAAAGGGGATTAATAGCAAAAAGACAACGGAAAACAAAAGTTGCTACGGTCCTCCAATAGATTTATTCCACCATCTCTACGAACCTCTTAAAAATAATTATTGAACCCGACGTCACGACAATGGAAGCTTGAAATAGGTTGCGTGATATATTTCAAGATAACAAAAATTCTCGTGTCGTAACCCTTGAGCAATAATTCTCTCACATAAATATGGAGGATTTTCCGAATGTCTCTGCTTATTATCAAAGGCTCAAGGAATTGTCGGATCAACTCGAGAACGTCGGCGCGCCCGTCATAAATGATCGTCTCATTTTTTCAGATGGTTGCGGGCCTTATCGAGGCATATAATGGGGTTGGAACTCTTCTTCGCTAAAGCAATCATCTCCCACCATTCTACCAAGCATGTTCCATGCTCACCGTAGAAGAAGCATGATTGGCTAAAAAGGCTACAACCGGAGCCCATTCCGCCATGATGGTGGCCACATCCCGAGAACCGATGTCTCTTAATCATTCTCTGAAAATTATGGTCAAAATCGTAACAACGGGGGTGGCAACAATTGTCAAAATCATGGCAAAAATTGCGGCCCTGGCGGTCGCGATGGCAATGCGTGGTGGCATGGTGATAGGCATGGGCGTCAGTAGTGGCCAGGCCACAACACCCATAACAGTAGGCCTGGGTCAATGGGCCTTGGCCAGTGGGTAGTGGCCCATGCCGCTCGCCTACCCTACACCAAATCGTCCAGCCTAGCGAAAGCAAGAAGAAATGCCGGCCGGCCTCGACAACATCTACTGGCGAAACTGGCTTGCTTAGGCCTCGGCCACAGTAGGCTTTCGTTGTTGTAGGCCCAACTGCTTCCCCAACCCCTACGGATATCGAGGAAGCGATGCATACACTTGGGATAAATCCTCCGGATGCAAATTAGTACATGGATACGGGTGCTACTTCTCATATGACATCCACGCAAGGTAATCTCTCATCTTTTTTCAATTTGAGCAAAATCATGACATAATTGTTGGTAATGGTTATTCAATTCCAATTTGTGGTTATGGTCACACAATTTGTCTCCCCCAAACCCGCATTTAGCCTTAGAAATTGTCCTTCATGCTCCTCAATTAATTAAAATTTTGGTGTCTTTTCGAAAATTTACAACTGATAACTCGATTTCTATTGAATTTGATCCTTCTGGATTTTCTGTAAAGGATTTTTGGATGGGGATACATCTAATGAGATGTGATAGTCGGGGCGAGCTATATCCCATCATCACCACAAAACAAGCCACACCATCAACGTTTGCCGCTTTAGCACCTTTCTTATGGCATGCACGTTTGGGTCATCCGGGAACGTCTGTGTTTTCCTCCCTTAAAAATAATAAATTTATTAGTGTGATAACGCTCATAGTGCTAATTTTTGTCCTTCTTGTCCACTTGGAAAACATGTTAATTGACATTTGTTGCCTCAAAAGTACTATGTTGTCATTTAATATTATTCATAATGATCTTTGGACGTCTCCCATTTTGAGCTCTTCGGACACCGTTATTATGTTTTGTTATTGGATGATTATTATATTTTTGTGGACATTTTCGTTATCTATAAAGTCTCATGTTTATTTCACATTCCTATCATTTAGAGCATTCATTCGTACTCAATTTGAACGGAAAATTAAGAACATTCAATGTGATAATGGAAGGGAATTTGATAATAGGTCATTTAAAGAATTTTGTAGGGTTAATGGTATATCTTTTCGATTTTCATGTCCACATACGTCATCACAAAATGGGAAAGTCGAGAGAAAAATTCGCACTAATAATAATATTATTCGTACATTACTAGCCCATGCACATTACCACCTTCATTTTGGCATCATGCATTACAAATGACGACTTACCTTCTTAACATCTGTACCACCTAGCAAAGGATTAACATACCACTCTCCACTCAAAATTCTTTATCAAAAATACCCTTTGTATTCTCATCTTAGGGTGTTTGGGTGTTTAGATTATCCTCTACTCCTCCATTATCACTAACAAACTTCAAGTCTGCTCAACCGCTTGTGTGTTTTTAGGTTACTCATCTAATCATCGTGGTAACAAATTTTTTGATTTATCCTTTAATAAAATCATCATTAGTCGTCGTGTCATTTTTTATGAAACTTAATTCCATTTGCTAAGTTGCGTAATTCCGTGTCCAAGTCCTATGAATTTTTGGATGATAAGCTATCACCTTATGTGGTTCACCATTTATCGCAGTCAGGCCCACTACATACTGGCCTAATTCCCCCCGGTCCACAACTTCTACCAAAGACGCCCATCGCATGTTGGCCCACCTCAAATTCTCACCGCTCGCGCCAAAGCCCTCCGCACTGGCCCAAATACTCCATGCATGTAGCTTCAGCCAGCAGGCCCACTGCATGTTAGCCCACGTCCTTCCCATCCATGGCTTCTGCCAGCAGGCCCACTTCTTGCTGGCCCAACAACTTTCGGACAAAACCCAGCCACCCCTGACCCTCAGCCCACACTGCCTATCCAACCTGAATCTGACACAACTCAACCCACTTCGATTCTGGGACCAGGGTCAGTTACTCGCAGCCAACGGGGTGTTTTTAAATGAAAGTGACAATTTAATCTCAACTCTATTTGTATTAAATCTCCTCTATCCTGTAACTATGTGTCTGTCCTTCGTGATCCAAATTGGAAATGGCTATAAACGATGAATATAATGCTCTTATTAAAAATAAGATGTGGGAGTTGGTACCCCATCCACTTGGTGTTAATGTGATTCGTTCTATGTAGATTTTTTACTCATAAGGAAAAATTTGATGGTTGTTTTGAGATACATAAGACCCGTCTTGTAGGTGTTGTCAAAACTCAACAGGTTGGCATGGATTGTGAGAGACATTTAGTCAGGTTGTCAAACCGATAACTATTCACATTGTTCTCAGTCTAGCTCTCTAAAAAACGTAACACATTCATCAGTTAGACGTGAAAAATGTGTTCTTACATGGCGAACTCAAGGAAATTGTATACATGCATCAGCCCTTGAATTTCAGGGACCCCGCTCATCCTAATCATGTGTGCTTGCTGAAGAAATTCTTGTATTGCCTAAAACAGGCTCCTCGGGCCTGGTACAAAATATTTGCAGATTATGTGTCTACTCTTGAGTTTTCTCACAGCATGTCTGGTCATTCTCTATTCATCTACCATCACGGTACTTCTATGGCATACATTCTGTTATATGTGGATGATATTATATTGATTGCTTCCTCTGATAAATTGTGCAAGTCTATCATATCTCTTCTGAGCTCCGAATTTGCTATGAAAGACTTGGGGCCTTTGAGTTGTTTTTTTGGTATAGTTGTAACTCATCAAGCATGTGGTCTATTTCTATCTCAGATGAAATATGCAACAGACATTATTGAACGGGCTGACATATCATCAGGTAAGTCATCTCCTACTCCGATTGACACTAAAGCAAAGAGTGCTACTTCTAGCACACCATACGAGGATTCCTCCCCCTATCGTAGTCTTGTGGGGGTTCTTCAATAGCACACCATGCACAAATCCTTTACGAGTAATTTATCTTTTTTTATTTATTTTTTTGGGTAACTCGAACTAGATCAATATTGCGCTATGAAATCTTTTTTCTACGTCTTATTTATTCAACGGGTTGCTTTCTTTAGTGACAAAGCTAAGTGAGAAATGGAGACATGACACGATATATGTTTGTTACTCTCCCATGGACAATGTGTATCGGAGGCGCGGAGTTAATTAACATTTTGAGTTTATATATTTTGAATTTTAAAGATATAATTTTGTGGGTTCTTGATAAATTATTTATACATATTAAATGAAATTTTAAACACAAATCTAAAATCTCAGTCAAAGCTCATTATGTTGAATATGTAGGCAAAGCTATAGCTCCAACGCATCGATCTCAATTATTGAATCTCCTTCGTCAAAAAATTATATTATACCATGCAAGCAAGGTAATATTTTTTTTGGTTATAGCTTTAATTTTGAAGTGACAAAGGAGTTGACTTGCTTTAGATCACCTGTTCGAATTTCATACATGACATTCTATTCTAGCTCCTCTAATGGCTTTTATGTTGCGGATAGGACGGTGAATTCAAAATTTTAAATTATACGGGTTTCTGATTTTAGAACAGAATAATAAATTCGAATAGGTAAATTTCATATATTAAATAATTTTTTTAACATAAACATAAAATTTGGACCAAAACTATTGATTTTGCCGAGTCCACACGGACGTAAATTTCAATGTATGTCCGCCTCTATATACGAGAAGCTTATAAGATAACAATTGACGTTCGCATGGGCAGCTTAGTTGGTTCCAAGGGTGAAGTTTAGAATAAGAGACCAAATATCGAGTCCCGCAAGCGGCAGTGTGGAGTTACCCCTAAAAATGAGGGAGCTCCTTGTGCGCGATGTGACACGGGTCTAGTCTTTGTGAATCAACTAAGTCATCATGATTTAACTCATCCACCCATTTTATCGGGCCGAGATGTGAGAACTAATGGGGTGAGAGATTCCACCTTTTAGAACAAGACAATTGACTATTGGCGCTTAACTTTAAATCCCACTAATAACATGTAAAAGGCAATTTTAGACAGTGGCAGACACGTTATGTGGATTAATTTGGACTTGTTTGCCGTTATAAACCTAATACAAGGCCAAAAGAGCCTATCTCTAAAGATAAATTGGTTTGGACTTTTCACAATATATAATTTATCAACAGCCATCTATTTTGCTCTTGGATTTGATTTCATGAAGAAAATGTACAATTACACCATTATATCTCAAAAGTTAAATACATTTGTTGTCAGAAATTTCACTGATTTCAGGGTGGTAGATTATCTAAATAAGTAGTTCGAGACTCGCAATGCAGCTGTGGAAGTTTTATTCCTCTTTATGGGATGACTTTTCGCGCACTGCATTAATCGTGTCTTCCACCTAGTGAACCGCTATAATCACCGTAATTTACCTCCTCCATTAATCTTTGTCGAATACATTTTCTCTTGGATTTGATTTGATTTGATTATTATGTACAAGTCCACTTTAGAGGCCCTCCCTATTCACCAAGTCGAAAAGACTTGTAATGATTGTTAAAGAATATTGGATTGAAGAAATTGAAAAGCTAGTTTCTTTTTACTATTTATAATATTCCAGACAAAAACAAAATGGTAAGCTATTATGATATTAATTGAATGGTAATTGTTAATAAGTCTGGCATTCGTCAGTCGTCACTGTCCAAAATCTTTTTTCTATATTCTCTCGTAATTTGGAAGATTCTAATTCATTAGTAATAATTATCAGGCTTTTAGGGAAAAACAATAGCATAAAATACAAGTATATAATATGGCAACGCGTGCTTTGTCCTGGATTAGAAATCTTTATGGGGATATGCAGCTAATTAAAATATAAAGCTTAGCTTGCTAAAGTTTGGACATTATTAGTAGTACACACACTACTTCTTGGACAGGAATATTAAGTTTAAAATTACTAACAATAAATACTATTATAGAATTTTAGTATACGTTGCTGGGTCCAAATTGTTGGTTAATTCGAGTAAAGGTTGTAATATAGGTGAGACCAGAGTCGTCTCAAATATTTTAGAAGTCATGTTTTAATTAAACTCGCCAACCGTCCGGTTGACTTAACTGCACCGTTGACCAGAGTTTAACCGCCCGCCCGACCGGTAAGAGCATACCGGGTCAGTTGGCCTCAACCCCAACCCGCACGTTATTTAAAACACTGTAAGGCCCGGACCGTTAGGCGTGAACGAAAACCGGTTCACGGTTAACCTGACCGACCGACCAGAACAAAAAAATTAAAAATTGCCCAACGGCCAAAATGACTGGGCTTGGGAGGGTGGTGGGCGGTCGCTAATCTGTCATTTCGACCGTTGGTCGATATATATATTTTTTTTTTGTTTTTTTGTTTTGTTTTATTATTTATTTTAATTCCATTTTTACCCTTTAAAAAATCTATAAATTCTCTACATTTTCTTCATTTTTATCACACAACATTTCTCTCAATTCTCTTATTCTCAATTTCTCATACTCTCTTAATCATCTTTATTATCAATTTTCAAGTTATTAATATTATTAGTTTTCAAATTCAAAGTAGCAAGACGCAAGACTTCGATTCGAGTTTCTATTGAATTCTGAATCCCGAAGTTTGGTACACTCGTTTCATTCTCTAATTATTTTATTAAATTGTCATATTTATTTGTTGATTATTTAAATATTTTATAATGTCTTTACTAAGGGGAATTGCGTCGGATCAGTAAATCTAGTTCAAGGTAAAAATCAGAGTTCTTCATCATCTAATCAAAATATAGATTATGATCAAATGCAAGAAGATTTTGGAATAAGATAATGAATGTGATAACGCTCAATTAGATAATATTGTTGAACTTGAACAAGAACAAGAACCTCCTACACCTACTAGTGTTCCTTCACAATGTTGGTACCGCTGCTAGTGGTAGTCGTAGACCTCCTTTACCGTAACCGAGCAAGAAAAAAGGAGTAAAGTGTGGCTCTTTTATGATATAGTTGTAGGTACCGATAGAGTTAAATGTAATATTTGGGAGAACTTATAAACATAAGGCATGCGGGTGGTGACTGACACTATAGGTAGACATATAAAACACGATCATACGGCACAACGGGATGTCGTCTCCGATTTAGAACCCGCCAACAACAACTTAATCCATTAACCTGGTTGGCTAAGTGCGATCCAAAAAGATCGCATTGAATTAGCAAAAATGATTGTCGGAGGTTGTTTGCCTTTTCTTTCGCTTCTTCTTCATATTTAATTACATATATTCAAAGAGTATATAATCCTTTTTTAAAGGTGTTCCTCGTAGTACTACTAGAGCCGATATTTTTATACTTCATAATGATTATGTTATTTTCTTGCAATATTTGTTTGCTAACCTTTCATGCCACGTTAGTTTTACTTCGCATATCGACATACATTGAACGGTTATGATTATTTAACAATTACTTGTCATTGGATTGATGAAAATTTTAAAATGGAAAACGATATTGCTTTTGCGTATGACGAGGATCAAAGTCATCTTCGAAAATATATAAGCTAAACTATTTGTTTTTATGCCCAAAATATAATCTTTATAATAAAATACTTTGTGTATCATTTGATAATGCATCTAATAATACTCACTTTGTAGATCTTTTAAAGCGAAGTACAACCACCACTTTCTCGATATATTTCATGTTCGTTGTGCTTGTCATATTTATAATTTAATTGTTAAAAGTGGTCTTGATTTATTTTCACCAAATAAAACTTGTCAAAAGAGTCATTGGAGTTATTCAGTAATAATAGGAAAAATAGAATTATAGAATTTAAAGAAAATGTAAACAATTTAATTTGAGACCTAAATTCATGCGTAAGAGATTATTACACGGTGGAATTATACTTATTTATTTTTAAAAGAATGTTATAAGTATAAAGACCCATAACACATGTTGCAAATGCGCATTGTAAGAACGTAATGTATATGTTAACCGACGAACATTGGAAATCAATTGGTGAACTTTTAAAAATTTACGTAAATTTTACATCGCAATCGTTGAATTTTCGTGATCTTATTACCCAACAGATTTGTAATGTTTTAGCTCATATAGCTGAAATTTCCTATTTACTTTATGGTTTAAAATCAAATGTGAAATATACAGATGAAGTTACAGTTATGTTTGAAAAGTTTAAAAAATATTTTTTTCCTATTCCTGATGTTTATTGTAGAGTGCAATCTTAAATCCTTCTATTAAAAAGGTAGATTGTCATAATCTAATATTTAGTTTATATACTTATATGGAAGTAGGTGGAATGCAAACTCCATCTTCCTTTGATTGCATAAATAAACTTGATACTAATTTAACAACATTATATGAATATTATGCTACATTACATGATAACACCAACTCTGCTACTAATATTCCTTCTAGTTCTGGTTCTGTGTCTACACCTGCAGGATTCAATGATGATGACGATGAAGAAGAATCTTTAGACATATGGAGCACTTTTACAACACAACCAACCACAAGCCGATTTTGCGATGAGATGCAATTTTATTTGCAAAAGCCAGCGGAGCCGAAGAAAAATTTTGACCATTTACAATGGTGTCAGGATAACAAAAGGCAATTCCTGCACTTGCAATGGCGGGATGTTCTTAATGTGTCGATCTCAACAAAGGGCTTCAAAGTGCATTTAGCCAAGCACGAGATCAAATAGACACACGCCACTCATCAGTGGAAGCACATTAGAAGTGTTAGTCCGCTGGCGGATTGGATCGATCGCAGAGAAGAAATCAAGGATGTGGAGACGTTAATTCTCCGTAAGATGAAGAAATAGGCAATATTTTGGAAGGCGGGAGGCGGATCAAATTAATACTCCAGATTTAGAGGTTATGGAGCATAACCAATTCAATCAACCTATAGATTACGAAGAACTTGCAAAAAGGATGCATAATATGTAAATAAAATTATTATTACTTCATTATGTACTCTTATTAACGTTATGAAAGTTCAAAAGTTTACATCTTATCATTAATTTTAATTTTACTATCTATTTAGTTGTTAATCATATTACTTATAAGTTATATGACTTATATCTACTAATCTAATAAATTAATAAAATTATAATTACAAATTTACAATATAAACTATAAAGTTATAAACTATAAAGTATAAAGTTATAATCTATAATAAAGTATAAAGTTATAAACTATAAAATAAAAAGTTAACTTTAAAGTTTCAATTTTAATATATACAACTAAATTATATATTATATTATTATATTACATATTTAAATTGAATTTAGTTTATATTATAGAAAATAAATACTAGAATTTAAAAAAAATTAAAAATAAATAAATAAATAAGAAACCGGACCGGTTGACTGCTTCGACCCGAACCGCACGCCAACTCGAATCGGTAACGAACCGGACTTGCCGTAGTCCGATGAACCGGACCGAGAATCGTCCGAACCTGTAAACCTTGCAGTGGCTACCGGTCCTGGCCCGGTCACCAGTCGTATAGTTTTAATTCGTAAAAATAGACTCTTAATATAAGTAAATATAGATTTCAATAATTAGAAATATTTTAAATTGTAAATAACAACTCAATACAACTTCAAGTTAATCAATCCTACTTAATTGGACTAAGACCTGCGAATTATTGGCTTTTACAGTAAATTCTGGCTAATATGACTTAATAAAAAATGAAAAAAAAGGGTTCCTAAAAATTTTCATTTTTTGGGACACGGCTCGCACGGATCCAAATAACGACCTGAGTGAGATAAACAGAAATAATTTATTGACTAAAGTGGGGGAAAATCAGTAAAACTAAAATACAAATATGTGATTATGGCATGCGCGACTCTTAATTGGTTAAAGTGATTAAATAATGAAACAATTAATTAATTAATTACAAAATACAAAGGTGAAGATGGGTCCATCTTTTGAGAGACTGCTAGTGTTTTCGGGGCGATAGTTAGGTAAGTACATATATAATCCGTGGTCATACGCTGCGTTTTAAATAATATCTTCTATTTTAATTTTTAATTTTCCGTCTGTTGTCCGGAACCGTATCGAGGTTTGACTAAGTTTGGATCGCGCGTTGCAGGTTCATTTTGGGGCAACACCTCTAACGGAATTTTCTTCATTTTCAGAGCTCGAACCAAAGATTTCTGGTTAAGGTGGAGAGTGCCTGTGATCTTACTAAAACTCTACGACAGCCAAAAGGAAGTTGATCAGACCGGGAACAAGCGAGCAAAATGGGTCTATACAATCAATTTGACCGGGACATTGTCGGGCGAATCGAAGTTATCTTCCGGTCAACTGTCCACCCAGTCAAGTGCAAAAAAATACAGTAGAATCAAGCAACGCACGTTGCTGGTGTGCTTCCTGCTCGCGGGGAAAGAAAGAAGAGCGACAGGGTTCAGTTCGGATTTGACTGTTTGCAGCATGGGAGCAGATTCCCCAAAAAATCCCTGGGAACAATGAAAAAAAAAAGATATCTCGGTAACTAAATGTGCCAGGGGTTGATCATCGAAGCCTGGGCAATAACGATTAAGGAATTTGAGCGATTTAGTAGTCTGCTTTCTTTCTCCGGTAACTCCTCCTCGGCGAAGGCCCCCTGTGGCAATTCAACCCAGAGGGTATAGTTACTATAACTAATAAGAAGTATAGTAAAGTTAGTGTAGAATAATAGAATCTCTTATTAGCTTATGAAGGAAGTAAGCAAGTGTAGCTTTGAAAGCACCAATGAGGCATTAGGGGAAACCTAGATTCAAGGTCGGAAGAATCGGAAACAGACTCGAAAACGGAACCCTTTCTCTAGCGGCCTCTTGGCTTCTTTCTTTACAATCAGTCCAGGCCAGTAACCAACCTAGAGCACGGTGTGCTTGTATACCAATAGGCTATTACGACGCACCCCGATCATTGTAACACAACCATGATAATTTTTAGATAATATTAATGTGGAGAGTGTACCAAAATTCAAACAAGATTAAGGAGCTAGCTAATCACTCCATTTTAATAATGTATCTAAATTCACTCCCTCTTTAATCTATACCTGTCAACCGGTCCGGGTTGACCGAATCAACCGGCTGACCGTGGTTAATCGACTGCCCGACGGCAGGACATACCGGGTTGGTCGGATTGTCCCCAACCCCAACCCGCACGTCATTTCAAAACCCGCAGATACCTGACCGTAGGCCCAGATTGGAAAACCGGTTCCATTACGGTAACCGGACCGATCGACGTTACAAAACAAAAATAAAATTGCCCAACTGGCCATTTCGACCAGCTTGGGCTTTGGGGCAGTGGTCGCTAACGGCTATTTCGACCGTTGGTCATTTTTTTTAATTTTTTTTTGTTTTTTGTTTTGTTTAATTATTTATTTTAATTCCATTTTTACCCTTTAAAAAATCTATAAATTCTCTACATTTTCTTCATTTTTATCACACAACATTTCTCTCAATTCTCTTATTCTCATACTCTCTTAATTATCTTTATTATCAATTTTCAAGTTATTAATATTATTAGTTTTCAAATTCAAAGTAGCAAGACGCAAGACTTCGAGCTTCGAGTTTCTATTGAATTCAACTCAAGTTTGGTACACTCGTTTCATTCTCTAATTATTTTATTAAATTGTCATATTTATTTGTTGATTATTTAAATATTTTATAATGTCTTTACTAAGGGGAATTGCGTCGGGACTGCGCCGTAAATCTAGTTCAAGGGGTAAAAAATCTGTAGGTTCTTCATCATCTAATCAAAATATAGATTATGATCAAATGCAAGAAGATTTTGGAATAAGATAATGAATGTGATAACGCTCAATTAGATGATATTGATGAACTCAAGAACAATAACCTCCTACACCTACTAGTGTTCCTTCATCCGATGTTAACGCTGCATCGCTAGTGGTAGTCGTAGACCTCCTTTACCGCAACCGAGCAAGAAGAAAAGGAGTAAAGTGTGGCTCTTTTATGATAAAGTTGTGGGTACTGATAGAGTTAAATGTAATATTTGTGGGAGAACTTATAAACATAAGACAGGGGGTGGTGACGGGGGACGGGCACTATAGGTAGACATATAAAATTCGGTCATCCGGCACAATGGAATGCTGTCCCTAATTTAGAACCCGGTCAACAACAACTTAATCCATTAACTGGGGGGTTGGCTAAGTACGATCCAAAAAAAGATCGCATTGAATTAGCAAAAATGATTGTCGGAGGTTGTTTGCCTTTTTCTTTTGCTTCTTCTTCATATTTAATTACATATATTCAAAGAGTATATAATCCTTTTTTTAAAGGTGTTCCTCGTAGTACTACTAGAGCCGATATTTTTAGACTTCATAATGATTATGTTATTTTCTTGCAATATTTGTTTGCTAACCTTCCATGCCATGTTAGTTTTACTTCAGACATTGGACATGCATTGAACGGTTATGATTATTTAACAATTACTTGTCATTGGATTGATGAAAATTTTAGAATGGAAAAACGTATTATTGCTTTTGCGTATGACGAGGATCAAAGTCATACTGGAAAATATATAAGCGAAACTATTTGTTTTTATGCCCAAAAATATAATCTTTATAATAAAATACTTTGTGTATCATTCGATAATGCATCTAATAATACCGTCTTGTAGATTTTTAAAGCGGAAGTACAACCACCACTTCGATATATTTCATGTTCGTTGTGCTTGTCATATTTATAATTTAATTGTTAAAAGTGGTCTTGATTTATTTTCATCCAAATAAAACTTGTCAAAAGAGCTGTTGGAGTTATTCAGGGTAATAATAGGAAAAATAGAATTATAGAATTTAAAGAAAAATGTAAACAATTTAATTTGAGACCTAAATTCATGCCAGAAGAGATTATTACACGGTGGAATTATACTTATTTATTTTTAAAAGAATGTTATAAGTATAAAGACCCCATAACACATGTTGCAAATGCGCATTGTAAGAACGTGATGTATATGTTAACCGACGAACATTGGAAATCAATTGGTGAACTTTTAAAATTTTTACGTAAATTTTACATAATCGTTGAATTTTCGTGATCTTATTACCCAACAGTTTGTAATGCTTTAGCTCATATAAATGAAATTTCATATTTACTTTATGGGTTAAAATCAAATGTGAAATATAAAGATGCGATTCTGATTATGTTTGAAAAGTTTAAAAATATTTTTTCCTATTCTGATGTTTATTGTATTGAGTGCGATCTTAAATCCTTCTATTAAAAAGTAGATTGTCATAATTTAATATTTAGTTTATATAATTATATGGAAATAGGTCAAAGCGAAACTCCATCTTCATTTGATTGCATAAGTAAACTTGATACTAATTTAACTACATTATATGAATATTATGCTACATTACATGATAACACCAACTCGCTACTAATATTCCTTCTAGTTACGGTTATGTGTCTACACCTGCAGGATTCAATGATGATGACGATGAAGAAGAATCTTTAGACATATGGAGCACTTTTACAACACAACCAACCACAAGCCGATCTTGCGATGAGATGCAATTTTATTTGCAAAAGCCAGCGGAGCCGAAGAAAAATTTGACCCTTTACAATGGTGGCGGGATAACAAAAGGCAATTCCCGGTACTTGCAGCGATGGCCCGGGATGTTCTTAATGTGTCGATCTCAACAGTGGCTTCTGAAAGTGCATTTAGCCAAGCACGAGATCAAATAGGAGACACACGTCACTCATTGGGTGGAAGCACATTAGAAGTGTTAGTCTGCTTAAGGGATTGGATCAGATCAGAGAGAAGAAATCAAGGATGTGGAGACGTTGATTATCCCGAAGATGAAGAAATAGGCAATATTTTGGAAGCGGGAGCGGAGGCGGGGATCGAATTAATACTCAGTTTAGAGGCTATGGAGCATAACCAATTCAATCAACCTATAGATTACGAAGAACTTGCAAAAGGATGCATAATATGTAAATAAAATTATTATTACTTCATTATGTACTCTTATTAACGTTATGAAAGTTCAAAAGTTTACATCTTATCATTAATTTTAATTTTACTATCTATTTAGTTGTTAATCATATTACTTATAAGTTATAATGTTATATACTTATATGATATATATACTAATCTAATAAATTATTAAAAGTATAATTACAAATTTACAATATAAAGTTATAAACTATAAAGTATAAAGTTATAAACTATAAAGTATAAAGTTATAAACTATAAAATCAAAAGTTAACTTTAAAGTTTCAATTTTAATATATACAACTAAAGTATATATTAGATGATTATATTACATATTTAAATTGAATTTAGTTTATATTATAGAAAATAAATACTAGAATTAAAAAAAAAAATAAAGCCGACCGGTTGGACCTGCTCGACCTTAACCGCACGCCAACATGGAATCCGTAACGACCGGACCGGTTGGCGGTAGTCGATGAACGGACCGTAACCGGTCCGGAACCGGTTAAACCCGGTAATGGGCTACCGGTCCGGACCGGGCTGACCCGTTAGACACCTATACTTTAATCTTCAAAATTGACGGACTTATGTCAAAAGGTCAAGGAAAATGACTTTTACTATACATTCACTCAATCAACTAGTACGTCCCAATCCAAAATTAATAATTATCCTTGATTGTTTTTCATCACATCCACTATATCCAGATTCATGTCATTCTAATACGAAAGACTTTATTTTCTAATGTAATTATGGGCTCTCAGAACTACAAGTAGTACTTTGAATCTCAACCCCCTACACGAACACAAAAATTGGGAACAAACTTAAAAAGTTATTGACAAACATTGAATTTACCGCAAAAGTTACAACCAAATCTTAATTATAACTAGTTGCTATTATCTACATGGATTTTTTGGTTTCATTTTGTTTTGTTTTTAGCTAAGTCCATGTTAATTTCAATAGATTTAAAATCTCTTATGACAACTTCTCTGCATGATTTTAAATCTACTTTGATCCCTTTTATCACAACAATGGCAGAGGGATCTATTCAAATCGTAAAAGGGCAAGAGATCTCATTTCCTCCAACGTAAAGGTCCATATCAAATGCGATCAAATTTGACCTCTTATTTATTCTTTTTGTGTAACTTGCAACCTCTGTTGATTGTGATTATTTCTAATCTTCTATTACTTTACGTTCACCTTAACATTCATACTTTTCTAACATCCGTTCTCCTATTCTTTTTAAATTTGAAATTTTTTTAAATTGATGCTATGGAAGAATGAAAGGACACAAAGGAAAGATGTTTTCCGGAATACGGAGAAAAAACTTTCAAACTAGTAATATCTCCTAGAGTATACATCTGTGAGTTAATAACCCATTGTGTAGTCAGCATGGGCAGCTTAGTTGGTTCCAAGTGTGAAGTTTGGAACAAGTTAATAACCCATTGTCACCTTTCATGTCACGATGTAAAATGTAGACACAAGACATACACAGATGATAGCTCTAACTTCAGACATAAGTTTTTTAAGTCTTTTATAAAACCAAAATTCATTAATCATATATTGCCTTTACCACAATTTTCAGGCGATTTCTGAGAGCTGCGGCCGATGATGTGGAGTTGTTATCTACTTATCTAGCTAACATGTATGTATGCTCTTTGCCAACCTTTTCTCACTATTGGATATGTTTCATTCATGCAACAAACAAACTCTTACATTGTCTTCATGTTTGTCAAAGATGCCACTCCATTTTTAACCTTTGTTCAATATCTATCCTTACAATTACATCTTATCATGTTCGTCTCCAAGCAACTCGCAATCCATATCAAAACTGCAAAAGGGTAATATATAAAACAATCACTAGACAAGTCGAAGTTGGTCTATAGAAGTTAAATTCTTGAGGCCGGAAAATTGGCTGCTTGACTTATACATATTGGCTCTCACGTCTTTTGGAAAACAGAACAAGAAAACATTTCCCGCAACCCTGTTTTGTGAAAGAATCTACACTAACATTTCAATGATTTCCTTTTGGGGGCTTATAATAGGAGATGAAGCAAATTTAGTGTCACCAACTACTTGGATGCTACATTTTTATTTTTCTTGTTTCCTCTCTTCTTTGCGCTACTCTTTTCAGGTCCCTGTGCCTCTTCCGCCTTCTGTTCCGCCTCTAGAATGGCCAACTGCAATTTGTCCCATAGGAGGTCATGTCATACATTGATCACTTATGATATGTCAGCATATAACAGAATATATGTATAAATTTTCAAACGTACCTCATCAAGGATAGGTTTGAGCTCCTTGAACCGACATTCTGCAAGATCAAAACCATCCTTACGCAGCTCCTACAGTGACAAGAGAACAACACTAGAGCTCACACATTTACTGAAAGGTGAAAATATCAATTGCATAAAAGATTACATGGATATTAACATAAAGAGAACATAAGTAATCTGCAAAGCCTTTCAATTCAACATTCTCAAGGCCAAGCCATTATATTGCATTTTAATTCCTGGCAGAATATTTGGTTCCTTTCATGGATAATCTCCTGACATTTGACCTCCCAGGCTCTCTAAATTCTTGTTCAGTAATCAACCTCTCTCTATCTCTCTCCACGTTATCACCATCACAATCTCCAGCGACTCAACACAAATGGGGTTCTTCAACCTGTGTTCCACTCGATCATATACAACAATAAAGCAATGCCGCCTATCTTATCCTTCCTTCTCCATTTCAGGGATGGACATAGGTAACTTGCACAAGTTGAATTTCCTCCCAATTTACTATTATTTCAAATGAAGCTCCATGCAATTTAAAATGATCACACCTCATATAAAGTAATTTTTCCTGTACAGTAATTAGGACTACTCCTTTTCCATTTAACTCCTTTAGAGTAGTACTATTACGAGGAAAAAGGATCAAATCTATAGTGCATTTCCCCCAAATAATTAAGATAAGTAAAACTGACCTTTCCTGTATGTTGTGTGTGTTCATATGCTGCCATTTGCCAGTACATATTTGTTCTTTTGTAGAATTCCCTCAGAGACTCCCCCGGCTTCAGAAATTAAAAAGGGCAATAAGTTTGGAGTAGAGAAAAATGTCTGAGCTAAATGTAGTGTGCAAATCAATAACTAGTCATTCAAATTAAGCTCATCTAAAAAGGACGAAATTTGTTGCTCAACCAGAATCAGATTTAAAAGAATAGAGTACCACTGGTGTTCTTTGAGCATCAGAGAGACCAAGACTGGCTCTGATTTGATCAATCCTGGCTCTTTTCTCCTTCCTTCTCAGTGTTTTTCCTTCACCTCTGATTATGGCAACGGCATCTCCAGTTTCAAGTGATGTTGATGCACCATTCCTAACCTTTAAACAGATGAATATTACAACACAGTTTGACTTCCAAACAATTATTTGGGACAATGACATGGGATATTTGATGAAAATCTAGTCTGCTTAATGCATTCAGTTAAAGAAAGAGACCTCAGCATCATCTTCTTCATCAGTGTCCTCATCACTATCATCACCACTCTCACATTCTTCATTTTCACTGTCATCTTCATCCTCATCATCTTCATTATCTGACGCTTCAACCCACTCAGACTCAGATGCCTGGCAGAAAACCTAAAGATAAGTCCAGGGTACACGGAAAAAGCAAACACAGGTCTGTAATATGATAGCACTTTCACTATCTTTTAGAAGTTCAAGTGATTTTACTCCCAATTAAAATAATTTACAAAAGATCGCATCAAATGGTCGGGAATAGAATTAGCTGCACAAGGCCTTCTGGTATCAACCAAAGTGTTCATTGGAGTTAATCTTCACACAAGTACTTGTTCTTTTTTTCACGCAAGTAGTTGTTATTTAACGGGGTAAGGTGCAAAATAATGTCTGCAAGGTCCAGCAGAACCTGGTTGATGGACCATGCTCTTATCTTGTCGTCAAAAAAAAAAGTTTACTTACTCAGTAAACTAATGCCTTTTTGTAGTGTGTCACATTGGATAGGCAAAGAAGAAGTTAAAATTTCAAACAGCAAATCAAGTCATATTATACAAGGATGCTGCATCATGACAGGTGAAGATGATCAGCTGGTTGAATTTGTTATGAAGACGGAATAAGTACATATAAGAGACAATCTATCCTTTTGGGGATGATAATAGAAAAAATAATCAACCAAGAAAATTTGCTTCCTAAGGAACCAAATAATTATGGTTTTGGCAGTGAAAACTAGGAGAGGGGAGATGGAGGCAAGATAGACTTATGAATTAAATAAGCTAAACAGAAAGACACAGTAAACAACAACAGAATTATTAACTAACCGGGATAATGCATTTCCATTCATCAAGTTTACTGAGATTAAGCATATATAAGTCATCGAGAGTAATCTCTTGATCTCTAATTTCCATCATGCCACCGTAGATATACAAGGTATCTTTTGCCACAGCCATGCATGAATTGATACGCCCACATGGCTTTACTACCTGAAAGATGAACAAGCATCATAGGATGACAAACAAATGAAAATATATGATTGAGATATTATGTTATTCAGCACAACTGACATCTGCTGAAGCTGAATTTTGCACGGCTGAAGATTTAGAGCTAGAAACGACTGCCTTTTCCTCAGATCTAGAAGCTACATTGCCATCATCAATAGTCACATTCATTTTCATGGTCAAAGACATTTTATTGATATTGCCTTTTGTGCTGGCATCTTCTTCATAATCGAGGTCCTCTTCTTCATCGTTTGCATCAACTTCCATTGCACTTGTCTTATTATCAATATCCATGCTGTCAGCTTGCTCATCTAAAATTTGCTTTTGCTGCAAGCAGATCCAACAAAACACTGTCTTTATCAATCAACTTTCATTTCTCGGAGATACAATAAACATATATGCTTTAGAATACACATAAAGAAAGAGAAACACATTTTGTTTCAGAAAGGCAGAAAATGAGAACGCCTCTAAAGGTGAGAATTTTCATGTGTGTTTTTTTAATTGGCAGCTCGAGACCTGCTAGAACTCAAAACCTCAAATTCAGGAACTCGAGCTTCGCTGGAACCTCATCCCAAAGGACCCAGGCTTGCTCGGTATGCTTGAAAATGTCAAGCACAATGGTATGCTCCAAAATGTCAAGCACAATCCAAATCATGGCATCGGCTTCTATCAGAATGAAAAAACAGAGGCCAAAACAATGTCAATGAACTAAAAATGGAGAGCCTATATTTAGGGTATAGAATATGAGAAGAAAAAATTAGGGAAGACAATGAAAACAAAACCATTACTACATACCCAAACGGCCAAACCCCAATTAACCAGAACAGATAGAACACAAAAAAGGTTATAGAAAATCATAAAATTGCTCCTTCTGCTTCCTAACAAAAAAACAACTATTCCTTTAGTTAAAACTTGAAAAATCATCATGAAATACTTAATCACTCTAAGAATTTAAAATAAATTGACCTTGTGAAATTTTCTTCTTTATCTTCAAGTAAAAGATATTCGACCCATCACATGAAAACATAAAGCTTGGCATGAAAAACTGAGAAGTGCTTTTGAAAAGTTGAAACAGATGCTGCTGCATAGAGTTGTAAAAGGAAGAGATCTCAATGACAGTGACCGGGATGAAAAAGGATGAATGCTTGGACGGCAGAGGCAGCCAAAGACTCACCACAACGAAAGAGGCACAAGTTTACAGCTTTGGCTAATGAGAGAGAAGAAAAAAGTGAAAGTAGAGGTGGCTATTTGTATTTATGCTTAGGGTTTCGTAGTACTTAAATTTGAATTAGGGAAAGAATTTTGGGCAGGGTCAGTTAGGCTAGCAAGCCTAACAGGCAGGTATCAACAAGTTCAGGCTCGGGCAGATTGCTAGTTGGCTCAGTCAAACTAGAAAGTGTAGAGTCGGAACGAGTGTCTCGCAAGCTAGCCCAGCTCAGCTACACCCCTAGTTCTCACAAAGGTCGGCTCTAAACAGGTAGAGCACGTTCGACAATATTACTCAAGAGATTTGCAGGTTCAGCAACAGCAAGCAAAGATGGACCTCGTAGAGTAAGTTGGCCTGTCCCAAAGCCCAACGTACCCAAGTATCATATGGCCTGCTTTCTTTACTTAGTTTGAATCTAGGTTGGCCACAAGATAAGATGAGGAATATGCAATATGATTTTTCTAAAATTACTCATGCAATATGATGTGATCTAGTGTTTTTAAAGACTCATATGGCGCATATGCAACTTACTGAGGACATGACCTTAGATAGGGGGTTGTGGAGGACACGGATTAGGGTAGAAGCATAGTAGGTAATCGAGCGTAGTCCTACTTACGCTTACAAAATGATAGTTGTAGTGTTATTATTGTAGGCCCAATTAGCCTATCACACTTATAGGCGCAATATTGTTTTATAGTTCCCTGTAGTTTGATTTATGTTGCTATGTGTTCCCTAGTGTACTTTGTTGATATTATTTATCTAAGTTAGCTACTGCTTCCTTCTGTCAGAATGCACTACCATGGCGTATTCGATTTTGTTATCGGCATGTTCATATTGCTTTAATTTCTTGTCTGGGTCTGACCATTTCTCTTGCGTTGCGTTGCTTGTTTTACTTGTGATTATGCTTTGTCTTGAGCCGAAGGTCTCCCGGAAACAGTCGCTCTACCTACCAAGGTAGTGGTAAGGTCTGTGTACACTCTACCCTCCCCAGACCCCACATTGTGGGATTTCACTGGGTATGTTGTTGTTGTTGTTGAGCTGCACTTAAACCCTAAAGCTAGGTGCAGCACGGGCTGGACACCTCCATGGCTTCAATGCAAGTACTAAGACACCGAGGCATGCCCCTGAATTATCCATAGATTTTAATCTTGAAGAGGACGTCAATGAACTTGTGATTAAGTATCTGGTTACTAAAATGTTCACATAAAAGTTAAAACAGCCCAAGACAAGCTTATGTCCCATACCAGACAGGGCTGATTATGCATCATCTGTCATGCATATAACTTTGGACTTCGGGCTTCCTTTTGGCTCAGTATTCTTCATTTAGACCAGTTCCACAGTACAAGGCACTACTTTGTTTCTACATTGTTCTCCGAGATAGAGGAGCTTCACAACCCTCTTTGTGATGTAAGAATGCAGAAGTTTCTAAGATAGGCTCTGTCTAAGTGTTGTTTGAATTGCAGTTTTTGTTAGCATTCTGTCCTCCCTAATTTCTTTGGCGATCACGAAACTTTGGACCCCAAGAACAAAAGGAAACAAAATTTGTGGCAGGAGAACATTAATTTTAATAACAAACTGTAATGGACGTAAGGTTGCTAACCACATGTATAACAAAGCTTCAAGAGGAAGTGCATGAGGAGTATGGTGACCCTGAACAGTAGTTTAAGCAACTAGTGCTCGAGACGATTTTTAAAGCTAATAATGCTAGTACCTTATTTTTTGTAGATTTCTCCTTCCGCAGCTCCAATGGATACCTGTATGCAGCATAAATATTAACCTCCAAAAGAAAATAGCAGTTCACTTTACCGTCCAAGGCGGAAAGATGATGCAGAAAGAATGTGAAAGATAGGGTGGAATAGGCATTTACCAGCGATGAGTGTCTAACTGGAAGCCATAAAGTTCATTCAGAAACAAGCTCATCATAACATCACCTGTATAGAACAGAGGCAGATGTTTGTTTGCATTTCTTTGACATCTATATTGCATTCTTTTCCTTTATTTCTAAAAATTGTCCTTTTAAAAGTTAAAAGAGAAAATGAATATGAAAAGAAGCACAAAAAGCTGCAAGATATGCTTATACAAAGAAAACCAACCTTCCATTTCCATATCCACGACACCTCCAAATAGTATAGCCCGCTTTTTATGGATGCACATGGAGAAACCAGCACGAGGCCCAGGAGGCATGCCACTTTTTTTTACCTTACATACAAAAAGACAAATTTAATCAAAAGGCCAAGTTCTAAATATGGAAAAATTACTTGCACAATACAATAAGAGAACTCTTTGAACTCAAAGTGAATTCGCTAGAGTTAGTGGGATGGTGATAGCCAATTCGAGGTTCCTGAAGAAGGAGGAACTGAAGAATGAGGAACACTTGGTGACATTCCGTAGTTCGGCGGTGAAGACTCACTTTTTGCTCCTTAGGAAGGTTGACAAGGGTCTATGTAAAGATTGCAAGGTTATTCCAAAGGAGGATCTTACGACATAAGCTTTTGGTTCAAGTTGGAGAAGAAGAGGAGGGTTGTGGATGATCGGTTAAGAATCAAATGGGGGAGTTTGATCATAGCTAGTGCAAATGAGATGGGGAGTGGTTGATGGCCAATGGGGCTTGGGATAGTAGTGGAGATGCGATCGGTATGTGGGACAGGATGGCCAATTGCATTCGGGAGGTAGCTAGAGAAGTGCTAGGGGTCTCGCGGGGTAACTGTGGTAGGCATCGAGGGGACTGGTGGTGGAATGGTAAAGTTCAAGAGAATGTGGACACGAAGAAATCGGCGTTTGTGAAATTGGTTGAAAGCAAGGACGAGGTGGAGAAGTGGACGAATAGGGAACTATATAAGATGGCGAGGAAGGAGGCAAACTAGCGGTTACCGCAACGAAAACGGCGGCTTTTGAACGTCTGTGGAATTAGAGGAGAAAGGTGGGGATAAGAAGTTGTACAGACTAGACAAGGCAAGAGAGAGAAAGACATGTGACTTGGATCACGTGAGGTGCATCAAGGATGAGGACGGATTAGGCGGAGGTGACAGACTTACTTCCATAAACTCTTGAATGAAAAAGGAGATAGAGACATTGTGTTGGGAGATCTGGAGCATTCTGGTAGACCGGGATTTTGGGTATTGTAGAAGAATTAAGGGGGTTGTTCGCAGGATGCGCAGGGGACGAGCGACCGGGTCTGATGAGATCTCAGTTGAATTTTGAAAGAGCGCAAGCAGGGCAGACTTGGAGTGACTGACTGGTTTGGAGTGGTTAACTGAGTTGTTTAACGTCATTTTTAAGACGACAAAAATGCCCGAAGAATGGAGGTGGAGTACAATGATTCCCTTGTACAAAAACAAAGGTGATATCCAGAGCTGCAACAACTATAAGGGTATCAAGCAGATGAGTCATTATGAAAGTTTGGGAAAGGGTCGTGGAGATGAGGGTGAGGAGAAACGTGTCTATTTCTGAAAACCAGTTTGGATTCATGTCGGGGTGTTCGACTACTGAAGTCATTCATCTTATTAGGATGTTAGTGGAGCAGTATAGGGAGAGGAAGAAAGATTTACATATGATTTTCATCGACCTCAAGAAAGCATACGACAAAGCACCTAGGGAGGCTCTATGGAGATGTTTGGAGGTTAGAGGTGTACATGTGGCGTACACTAAGACGATCAAGGATATGTATATTGAAGCCAAGACTAGGGTACGGTCAGTAGGAGGGGACTCGGAGCACTTCCCAATGACGATGGGGTTGCACCAGGGATCAGCTCTTAGTCCATTTCTATTTGCCTTGGTGATGGACGAACTGACGCGACAAATCCAATGGGAGGTACCATGGTGTATGTTAATTGCAGACGACATAGTCCTAATTGATGAGACTCGCAGCGAAGTGAACGACAAGCTGAAGGTTTGGAGACAAACTCTAGAGTCTAAAGGGTTCAGGGTGAGTAGGACTAAGACAGAATATTTGGAGTGCAAGTTCAGCAACGGGAGAGACCTTGAGATAGGCGTGGATGTGAGGCTTGGTACTCAGGTCATTCCAAAGAAAGGAAGCTTCAAGTACCTAGGATCTATTATCCAAGGAAATGGAGAGATTGATGACGATGTCACACATCGTATTGGGGCAGGGTGGATGAAATGAAGGCTCGCATCTGGAGTCTTGTGCGACAAAAATGTGTCACCAAAACTTAAGGGCAAGTTCTATAGGGTGGTGGTTAGACTGACTATGTTATATGGGGCGGAGTGTTGGTCAGTCAAGACTTCGCACATACAAAAAATGAGAATTGCGGAGATAAGGATGCTGAGATAGATGTGTGGGCATACAAGGAGAGATGGGATTAAAAATGTTGATATTCGGGATAAAGTGAGAGTTGCTTCGGTGGAGGATAAGATGTGGGAAGCGAGGTTGAGATGGTTCGGGCATGTGCAGAGGAGAGACACAAATGCCCCAGTGCGGAGGTGTGAGAGGTTGGCTATGGACGGGTTCAGGAGGGGTAGAGATAGGCCAAAGAAGTATTGGGGAGAGGTGATTATACGGGATATGGCGCATGTGCAACTTACTGAGGACATGATTTTATATAAGGGGTTGTGGAGGACACGGATTAGGGTAGAAGGGTAGTAGGTAGTCGAGCGTAGACCTACTTATGCTTACAAAATGATAGTGTAGTGTTATTACTGTAGGCTCGATTATCATATCACACTTATAGACGCATTAGTGTTTTATAGTCCCCTGTAGTTGATTCATGCTACTATGTGTTCTTTAGTGTAATTTATTTATCTTATTTAGTTGTGTTAACTACTGCTTCATGTTATTAGAATGCACTACCGTGACGTAATCGATTTTATTATTTGTATGTTCATAATGCTTTAATTTCTCGTCTAAGCATGAATGTTTCTCTTGTTTTGCTTTGCTTTGACAGTTTTGCCTGTGATTATGCTATGTCTTGAGCCGAGGGTCTCTCGGAAACAGTCGCTCTACCTATCAAGGTGAAGGTAATGTCTGTGTACACTCTACCCTCCCCAGACCCCACGTTGTGGGATTTCACTGGGTATGTTGTTGTTGTAGTTTAGAGGGGTGAGGACATCTTTAGCATACTTATATTTATTATTGTCAAATATAATTATAGAGTTAAATGATTCGAACTCATCTGTTGCATAGAGTGCTACACTAACTAATTTGAAAGGGAAGAGAAAGGGGGAGAGAGGTGAAAGTTTAGAGGGGTGAGGACATTTTTTCCATAAGAGTATGTAAATACAAGGGAGAGGAGAAGAGAACAGTAAGATATAAACCTTGTTCCATTCCCACGTCTTAGGATCAAGGGACCACATGTCTGAGTGAACGATTCCCTTCTCTGAGCCGCTTTTATCAGATGAAACCTCTTTGGAATAACCACCATATAAATATATCTGAAATATGTAAAAGGTGGACTTAGGAACCAATTAATGTGATTACCACCAAAGAAGCATATAATATGAGAGACTAACTAAATTACTGAAAAGCTTCTATAGAACGCTAAAGGAAACAGATCATATAATGCAAAAGATAAGTCATGCAACTAAACGAACATTATTGCAAAACTGAATAGCCATGTAACCAATTAATGAATTAAAGAAAATAGAGAAGGCAATGGTTATTTCTAAGAAGAAGTTCAAAGATACATGACATTTACCAGGTTGGACAAGGATTTAAACAGCTCCACCACCGTGGTATAGAAAAAGAAAGAACGGAACTAACTTGCTGAACAGGGAGGATGGCAAATTGAAAGATGGAATTGCGACTTTAATTTTCCACATGAATCGCTCTCCTTTGTCTAATAGGAGGAACCAAAAAGGAATAGAGGAGATAAAAGATCTCTTGACAAACTTGAGATGTATACGGATATTTTGATCAAATAAACAAATGTTGGCAATAATATAGCACCCTTCTTTTTATTCATATTGTAGCTTTTGTGCCACAAGCAAAAGTAAATAATTCTGCGGACCTTGCTTTTATCCTTACTTCTTCTTCAAACAATATAAAGAGGTCAAGGAATAATATTTCAACATATTTATCACTCTCTCCAGAATATCTTATCTGATTCAATCCCGATGTGTTATGGAAAGTAAACCAGAAATATCCTTAAGCTTCTTCTTTTTTTTAATTTTCTACGTTTTGGGCTGTATAGAAGTACAGGTTAACCACCAACAAAGAAGAAAATACTATAAACAACAAGAAATTTGAGGACTAAAAAGAACAAAGTTTACAGATACCCAATGTTCTAAAAAACGCTAGGCGGGACCATGGCGGGGAGTGGGCGCCTAGCGCCTAGGCGGGACGGTCTGGGGGCGCCTAGCGCCTAGGCGGGACGGTCTGGGGGCGCCTAGGCGGCCGCCCAGGCCGTTTTTAGAACACTGCATATACCTAATGGTGTGTTCTATAGTGGTACCTGCAATCTCCAATCTGTGCTTGTTCAGAGCCAATACATAAGTCTTATAGCAGGAGATTTGGGGGTTGGGGGGGGAGGTAGGAGCTCAACAGAAATCAGGAGAATTAGAACAGTATTAAACTCCACTAGCTAGTAATCACAGTAGCAGCATATTATACATTCATCCCAGACACCTCACATAGTCAAACAACGATGATAAGTAGGCAATTCATGGTGGAGGAAGAATTTCTCCAGCTGATCATTCACCTCATCTTGATAAACAAAAAACTGGAAGCCGCTTCGAGCACTCGGCCACATGCATCCAGGTGTAGGTTTTATCTCTTGCCACTGCAGCGCGAATATTAAAGCGATTAGCTATTAGAACTTGTTAAACAAATAAACCAAAAAAAATGCAGAAACGTCAGGTCCATTATATTATATACTCACCTTATACTGATCAAGATCAAATACATGCAGATCATTGTAATACCTACAACAAGTAGAGGTTTCGTAAATTTTAGAAATCAGGTCAAAAGATTACTTTATGTCCAGACAATTAGATTACAGCCTCGTTGAGATGCATTTATTAAAATATTAGCAGGCATCTATGCAACTGAGCTACTTGTGGAAACAGAGAATAAATAAGTGATAAATGAATCACTTGAGAATATCCCACGGTGTTTTTATAAGAAAATATCCTGTTATATTTGGGGATACAATTCATGAATCTGCAGGACACATGTTCAATGTCTGAAATTTTCAACAAATCATTCTGCCCTACAAGCAAAATTAGTAGGTTATGCGGTCACTAATCTACGGGTGTTTGCCTCCATTCTATGCAAAGGCTTGGTTCTGGATGCCACCATACCTACGAGATTGCAGGTACCACTATGTATGAGTAAACTTCACAACTCCAATAAGGTGATTGAAGTATGAGAGCTGCAAGTCATTCACAAAGCCACTAGGAGCATTGATAATAACCAATAATCACTAATTCCAAAGCAACAAGAAATCTAAAAAAAGTATTGGTTTATAGATCATTGAAAGCTTCTCATATTAATTTCACTAACTTGCAACTCTTCAACAAAGGCAAAAATACCCACCTCACTTCCCTAAGAGTGTCATAGAAGCCTCCAAAAACTATAATCTTGTGCTTGTACAAAATCTGCAATAAGTCAAGTTTGAATCATAAGGACATTCGCAAGGCCCAAAAAAGCTCCAAGAGAGACCAAAATTAAGTATTGCATCCAATCAATTGAAAAAATATCAGGAGTCACTAATACATGATTGGAAATTTTACTAGACGAACATTAATGTTTATTCAGAATTTCATAGGAAGCACACTCAAGAATGATCCATTGCAGAGGGGCTCCAAAACAAAAGTAAACAAGAGCAATGGACTCTCAAAATATGTAAAGATGATAATTTTGTTTCCCAACTGGTTCATTATAAGTGGTCCCCCAAAAAAGATGCTTATCGAGAATTAAGTTATCAAAGAAAACTGAATGTACCATGCGATGACCGGAACGTGGACTGGGACAACCTTTATAATTTAGTTGCTCCCATTGGTTTGTTTTCAAGTCCAACACCCAAAAATCCTGCAATATAAATTACAAAAGGATACACAATACATTACAAATCTTGGCTCAAAGACAGAAGCGCGACATCCAGAGATAACTAATGGATTCTACCTTGTAATGATGGAATCGCTCTTGATTAGGAGATGTAAATTCACCACCTAATTACATAACAGCAATTTTCAATAGAAGAGGAATAGGATATGAACTCAAATGCATAAATTAAGATGCACAAAGTTGTGTATGCTAAATAGAATACTCATTATACAACTTTGGATCTTTTACCAAAAATATAAAGATAATTCTTCCAAGCAACTGCTTGGTGTGCACTGCGAGGAGGCGGACTGTTAGGGCTTGAAATCAGCTTCCATTCTTGCCTTTCCACATCATACCGGTAGAGATCACCATATACAAAGGTCTGCATTTAGCCCAATTCCATGAATTGCAATTCATCAGTTCAAAAATATCACACATCACTAGTCCATCAAAAAAATCAAGGAAGAAAGGTTAACTTAATGCTAACCATTAATGAATTACTCCCTTTTCCCTAAACAAGTTATTTTTTGGCTTCATAAGAGTCAAACCAAATGATATTTGAGAAAAATGTTTTCTTTTATCGCTTTAATATGGACAAGATGCAACTGATAGTACTTCTCATTTAATTTTGTAAATGCCTTAACTTTTTTTTCCTTAAGAAATTATTACTCCAACCTATGTTGCTCGGACTCTTCAAAAATGTCAACGGGTGCGTGTCGGATTCTCCAAAAGTAGTGTATTTTTGGAGAATACGACATGGGTGCGGCATCAAAAGTGAAGAGTCCGCGCAACATGGACCTCAATACAACTCCGAAAACCAGTTAAACTGGTACTTGAGCTGCAACGGGCAAAAAAATTTAGCGCGCCACATTTTAATAAGTGGATCATAATAAGATTATTGATCGCTGCAAAGCCAGGTGGAGAGGGAAAAGTTCCTTAAATTTGCAGCATTAAGTAAAGAAACACACACAATGAGAAAAAAACAGAATATATATTCCAAAGAAAATTCTTAAATTGAGCGTATCAAATTATAACTACATGTCATAGAATTTCTCTTACATAACAAAGTTCCACATTTATGTTCTTGCCGTTTCTACCCTACATGCTTGTGTCTTCTTTAATAAAAAATATGTAGAAGAACTAGACACACAATTACCAACACCTTACCTTGCTGCCATTGTAAAATTCACCACCGTAGAGAACTAATTCAGTCTCCTTCAATGGATTAATGTTCAACTGCAAACACCAATTAAATTGGAAATATAATTATATTTAAGAAAATCCCTAGTACACCATTTCAGCGTAAACAAAATGGAAGTGTCATTTACCGAACAGTTTGATCGAGGAGAAGGTGCAGGGACGTTCTCTTCAATGTGAATTTCCTTCTTCTTAGCTTCCTCTTTTTGTATGCTCAGCTGTGTATGCAAAATACAATTTTTTTCAAATACTCTTTAAGTTAGCTTCCTACCAAGTTCTGCTTACACTTTAGCCTCCCAGACCCCACACGTCTTTAAGTTAGCTTGTAAAAGAAGAGATTTTATTGAAGGTAAGAAGTGGATACCATACCAGTATAGCATCGATGTCGTCTTCAGGGGAGAGTTTGTTGGATTCTCTACGGGCTCTTTTTTCTTCAGCTTTAGCTGTTTTCTTCTCTGTTTTCTCTTTACCTTTGCCTGGTTTCTTCGTTTTCTTTCCCATTTTTCACTATCTCCTGATGCTCTCTGTTCCGGCGGCTTCGGCCCAAAATTAAATAAGGGTCATTTTTAAAACCCTGAATATTTTTGTATTACCTTATGTAGAAAGAAATTAAGGGGGGTATTCAATTGGATTTTAAAAGCTTGTGGATTTTAAAAGACTATTTAATATTTTTATGATTTTAAACGATTATTTTGATAATCAAGATTTTTATGTTTGAATTTTAAAGGATTTATCATAAGATTTATAAAGATTTGAAAGAATTACGTGAATTTTTTCTCCAATCATTTTGCTCTCATCATCACCATTTTTTTATAATTTTTCATCACTACTGTTTTCAATGTAAAATATATCAAAAGTCGTTATTGTACTTCTAAAATAAAATATATAATATTTCAAGTTTGATTAACTATTCTTTCTCATTAATTGTCTAAAATATTACTTAATTCTATAAATAACAATAAAAAGTTTAACCAAATTACAATAACATTCAACAAAATTATAACTCAAATAGTTCAACCAAAGTAAAATAAAATAGCACAAACAAATATAAGGATCTCCTGCTTTCTCCTATTACAGTTGAATTGTTCACATGGCTTGAGGGCTACAACTAGGGATGGCAGATGGGCCGTTTGGACGGAAGTTGGGCGGGTCAAGATGTGTTAAAGTTATAAATGAGTCAATGTCCAACTCACCCAAAACTTACATGGACTAAGATGGGCGGATCAATATGGGATAAATGATGGGGGTGAGTGTGAAGGGGTAAGTGTGGGTAGGGTGGAGGGTAGGGATAGGTGTGGGTATTGGGGTAAGAAAAAAATTCTGTTCATATTTTTAATAATTTTTTGGGGTAAGGCGGGGGAGGGGTAGGGCGGGGTAGGGGGTAGAGGGGAGGTAAGATAAAATTTCATATTTTTAATAATTTTTTTTATAAAAGTAACAAAAAATATGAAATATAAATTTGAGTACGGGTGGGGGTGGGGGTAGGCGAGGTTAGGGCGGTAGGGAGAAGTAGGGGTTGGGTCGGCCGACCGACACGACCCCGCTTATAAAAACGGACCGGCTCGAACCGGGGCGAGTATGGTCCCGCCGACCGACCATGTGCCCCGATCCCGCCCGACCCCGCCCCGGCCCCGCTGGGCCGACTTTGAAAAATAGCCGTTGTCAACGGCCATTTTACATTTGGCCGTGGACGACCATTTTAGGCCTCCTCCCCAACCCCTACCCCCTTTATATTTATTTTTAACCCCTAAGTTATTATATTTACACTTTAACCCAATTTTTCAACTATAAATACCTCATTCTTCTTCTTATTACTTTCACAAATCTTTCTACTCTCTAATCTCTCAATCAATTGTCAATCAATCTCTTTACAACATTGTCTACGTATTCAATCTATTTATTAATTTGAGAATTGGGAGTGAAGTTGGCAACTAGCTTGAGGATTATAAATCGAGCAAAGTTTCAATTTTCAACCTCTCGATTACACGTCGACTCTACGTCGGCGTTTGGTACATTCGTTCTCTCATTAAATTATTATTTTGTCTTTATTTCATTTAGCACATTTAATTTCATTATCTTTAACTATTTATTAGCATAATTAAAATGAAATGACTAAGAGCGTACGTTAAAGGGTAAGGGTCGCTTCTTCTAATAGGGTGGTAACAAGGGCAAAGTACTTCTTCTAGTATTCTGTCCAAATATTCCTAGACAAGATGATTTTATAGATCCTGAAATGTTTCCTGAAATACCATATGATCTTGACACAAATGATTATCCTGAAATTGAAGAAGATTTTAATTTAGATGACACTCTAGTTGATGATACACCTACTAATGAAGATGATGATACACCCACTAGTGAAATGCCTCCTATCCCCCTACTATGAGACGAGGTCCGGCAAAACGACCATTAAAATCAGTTGTATGGAAATATTTTGACAGGAACGTACCGAATCAAGTAGCTGTATGTAAAACTTGTAAAAATATTCATTCTTTTAAAACTGGACAAGGTCATGGTGGGACGGGGGGTTTAGGAAGACATCTATTGCAAAAACACAAAGTCTTGCATGCTCAATACATGATTGAAAAAGAAGGTGAGAAGACGTCCTCTCAATCGGGACAAGGTTCACATACTACTGTCCCGGAGAAAGTCAGGTCAAATTAACCTACATGACGGGGAGTTGTAGGCCCTAAATACGATAAACATAAAGATAGGAAGACTAGCAAAATTAGTTGTTGTGGAGGGTTTGCCTTTTTCATTTCTGAATCTCTGGTTTTATTCATTATATTAGAGATATGTATAATCCTCGCTTATAAAGGTTTTCTTAGATCAACCGTTAAAGAGATGTATTTAAATTTGCACATGAATATCAATGATTTACGTTATGCATTATATCATTTAAATTGCAAAGTCGCTTTAACTTCGATATAGTCGTAGTACTAACGCCATGATTATTTAACGTAACTTTGTCATTGGATATATTATAAATGGTCTATGCAAAACGTATTTTAGCATATAGATATATAGATAGTAGGCACATTTGGTGAGTTTATTTCAGAAAATATTTATTCAGTCTGTGATTATTACGGAATAACCGATAAAGTTATGAGTATTACATTAGATAATGCATCTTCTAACAATTCTGCTATTAGTATTTTAAGAGATGTTTTAACTCCGTCTTTTCCAAAACATTTTCATATCAAATGTGCGTGTCATATTTATAACTTAGTTGTAAAGGATGGTCTTTCACTTTTTCAAGATATTCTTGAAAAAATACAATTTGCTATACACTTTATTTTAAAAAATAATAGAATTCAACAGAGAAAAGAATATAAAAACTTGCCACGATTGTGGACTATCTTACGTGAAAAATTCCCGAAAAGTACCAACTAGGTGGAATTCTTTATATGACCAACTAGTTGTTGCTTATGACTATAGAAAACCTATTACTTTATTTTTTAACGCCCATAATCAAAATCCAAATGATATGATTGTGGATACTGATTGGGAGAAAATTAGAGAACTTATTGTATTTTTAGAAAATTTCCAACGAGCAACAAAAGAATTTTCTACTTTATATTATCCTACTATTTCAACTATGTTGTTTTATATAGCTATAATATTTTTACTTCTAAAAGAATATATGGAAAAATCGCTTATCTTCGCTATTAAAAAAATGTTTATGAAATTAAAGAAATATTTTATTCCTATTCCCCCTATTTATATTATTGGTGCTGTATTAAACCCGACTATTAAAGTAGAGGGTTGTAAAAGTCTTATTCAAAATATGTATACCTGTATGGACGTACTACCACCTCCAACTCCCAAAAATTTAAATGTTGAGCCACATATTGAACTAACGCTAGAAGAAGTGTTGAATAGCGTAGAAGATGAATGCAAAAAAGTATATCGGCATTACCAGCAAGAAAGTGCTAGTAACCAACCGACTTTTGTACCATCTTCTTCTTCAACACAACCTCAAAAAAGACAAGCAGTTTCTGTGGCTAGGCCTAGTATTAATTCTATTGAAAGCCTCAGAAATAGAATGTGCGGTGGTAGCAGTGCTAACCAAATTAGTGAGTTCGATGTTTTTGTTTTGCAGGGTAATTTACCTTACCAAACAGTTATCAATGAAGAAGGAAATGAAGACTTGAAATATTGGAGCGAATGAGAAGACATTTCCGACACTTTCAATGATGGCCCGAGATATTTTGAACATTGGCGTCATCAATCGCTCAAAGCGCTTTTCTGCAGCAAATTTCAAATAGGAGAGAGCATGGACACTCATTAGCGGAGACGGCGGAGATGGCGGTACTATTCATAGATTGGATACGAGCGGAGGCGAAGGAGGTCTGATCGAGATTAACGAAGAAGATGACGACAACTACAACGACATTTTATCTGAAGGCATGAGTAGCGACGTGGAACAATTTGATCAAGATATACCAATTCCAACCGAAGAACCACAAGAAATTATAAAGAAATTAGAAAAAATATTTTCAAATTGGTAATTTATTTCATTGCAATTTTTAAATTTTTCTATGTCTTTCACTCTTTTGCAATTTTTTTCAACAACAGTACACTACAATGTAATTTTGAATCTTGTATATTTGATATTTCAATGAAATTAATAATATAAGAGGCACAAAAACAGTCTTGGGATGTTTTTTTACACTATTCTTGTCTTTGTTTAATTATTTAGTTTATAACTTTATACTTTATACTTTATAGTTTATACTTTATACTTTATAAATATATTATATATATGAGTATAATACTATAATACTATAATTATAAATTATAATACTATAAGTCTATAATATTATAGTATATGTATATGACATTATGACTATATGACAAGTATATGTTAATGTTACTTTGTTAGTACTTAGTAATTTAATATTTTTAATTTAGTGAAAAAATTAAAAAAAAACACACAAAACTCCATGACTCAGTCAGGCCGTCCCGATCCCCTACCCAACGGGATCGGCCGGGACGGACCTGACTATGGTCGCCCAGGCCGACCTCCCGGGCCGCTGACTCGCCCATTTTCCCCGCCGACCTCCCCGCTCCCTCATGAGCAGGCCCGACTGGGCCATTGGCTGGCCATACTGAAGTAAGAAAAAATTCCATATTTTGTATAAAAGTAAAATATGAAATATAAATTTGAGGATGGGTGAGGGTGGAGGGGATAAGTGTGGTTAGAGTGGAGGGGGTAGGGATAGGTGTGGGTATGGGGGTAAGAAAAAAAATTCATATTTTTATAAATCATGTATAAAAGTAAAAAAATATAAATTAAAAAATTGAGATTGAGGTAGGGGCTGGGGGAGTGGTAGGGGGTAGGGGGAGGTAAGATAAAATTTCATATTTTTTATTTTTTTATTTTATAAAAGTAACAAAAAATATGAAATAGAAACTTGAGGATGGGGTGGGGGTCGGGGTAGGTGGAGTTAGGGCGCTAAGGGGGAGGTAAGAAAAAAATTCTTATTTTTATTAAAGTTAAAAAATATATATATGAAATAGAAATTTGAGAATGAGAAAAAGTCTGATAGGTTATACTGGATTGTTTATAGTATTTGTTAGTTATACCTTCCACTAAAAAGTCCTCCAAAATCCATATTTAAAAAAAAAAAACTTTCAAAATCTCAAAATTTTGAATATCAAAAGACTTTTTGTTAGTCTTTTAAAATTCTAATTGAATATCATTAGATTTGAACACTCTGTTTAAAAAATCTTAATAGTCTTGATTGAATACCATATGACTTTTTTAGATTGTTTAAAAATCTTAATTGAATACCACTTGACTTTTTTATCCAAAAAAAAAGTCTTTTAAAATCCTAATTGAATTGCTTGAGTATAACCAACCCTTAATATTTTTGTATTGTAACATGAGTTGTTTTTGTGGAAAAAAGTTGAATTATAGTTCTTTTTAAAAACAAAGCATAAAGCTTTAAAAAAATTAAAGGCAAAATTACCCTTTAAATTTATATTCGTCAAATTACACAAACGAAAGATTAAAACTTATGAATTGCCAAAAACACGTCCAAAAGTCTCATAATTAATCTTTTTTAACATTCCGTAACTTTAGGTAATAGTGTGAGCACCTACACGTAGGCAAGTAGACCCAAGCGTTGGGGAAGTTTTGGTCATATTTACGTATGCTAATAAAGAAATTAGTATACGAAATGATAAAATCCTGAAATAATTTGAATGTAACAAGTGTAACGACGGGGAGCGAAAATAAATTTGGTGTGTGGACAAATAGGTTATTGACTAGTGTCATATCACAAGGTTATGACATTAAGTATGTGAATGTTTTATAAGTTATTAGGATTTAAGTGAATTCGGATCATGAAATTAATTATGTGTGTGATTGATAAATTATACAGAGACAAGTCACTTAATTAATTAAGTGACCGTGCATGATAAGGGGTACGTGGCATTAATTGAGAATGCCCCGCCGTTAAGTGGGATTGTTAACATTTATTGCTCCAAAAGGTGGAATCTCCCACCTTATGAGCCCCCACACTCCGGTCCGACAGATATGCGAAGGAGGTAAATCATGGTGACTCAATTCACATTGAAGAGAACGTCATAATGATAAGTCATACAAAAAGAGGCATACGGAAGAGACTCCATTCATAATATCCTTGTGGAGGCATACGGAAAAGATGTCTAAATATATTCATAAATCCTTATGGAGGCATACGAAAAAGATGTTGATATTCACATTGTTAGCCGAAGATAAAATGATATTATCACTCATGGTATTTTATTGTCATTCATGCATTTTCATTTGCATTATACTCATATATTACACTGGACCACTTGTGTTATGCACACTACTATATGATAAATATTATATATATGTAGAGGGAAAGACGTTATATATGCGCACCATCTGCAACTGGTACAGGCTATCGTAAAAGAGCATGTGGTCAAAATGAATGTTTGTGTGGCCCAGACGAAATGAATGCATGTGTGGCCAATCATTGGTGGAGCTTGCCCAAAATATTAAGGGGGCGGTAGTAGCCGTAGAAACTTGCCTAAAATCTTATTACGCAACCTTGTCTTGATTATCTTCATTGTTGAAAATGATCTTTCTGTAGTAGCCGTAGAAACTGAAAGAGTTAAGATAAGGCGAATTATCCGGTTAATCAAGTAATATGTATTCACGTTCCATGTTTTTTCTAAAGTTCCTCAATCACACGAACTTAACCACACACAAAAAAAAACTATGAGAATCCTTCAAAAAATAAATGAATAGTTAGGATTTTGGCAAAAGACAAATTTCAGATCGTAATTTCAAAATCTAGAATTTCTATGCTCTAAAATGAGACTTGTAACTTGTATGTGTTCTTTCATTGTACTCATTTTGGTGATTAATATAAAGTTTACCCAAAAATTATGTTGATATATAGCCCAAATTAATTATGAAAAATTTAGTTAAACTTTTTTTAATGTTCTTTAACAAATCATATACAATCTGCGATAAATCTCATAAACGTAGAATTTGAAAGATCTTCTTTATCTTTCTTCATATATTCTCTTTCCACAATTCGTAACCGTCATTGTTCTATCACCAGACTGATATCAGAAACAAACATAACCACCACCAGAAGTCCAGAACCACCACTTCTTCACCATAACATTTCAAATATCATTCTCATACAAAAAGAAAGAAGAAAAAGAAGACTATTTTAAAAAAAAACGAGTCTTTTGAGGGGAACCATGGCCCCTCCCCGCCCCTACTAAGCTCCGTCTGTGGCCAATATTGAAGCATGCGTGGCTGGGTAGGAAAAGGCATGTGTGGCCATTAGTATACCGCATTTGCATCATGCATGACATTTAGGCACATTATGCCCACAGAGGTTGATACGATGTAACCTGATGCCCACAAAGACGATTAAGGAAAGAAAGATGCCATTGTGTGGCCAATATTTACATGTATAACACATTTGAATTGTGCATAACATTTAGGCATATGTATTAGGACCCTCAGATGTATTTACTGTTGGTCAACTGTTTATGTTTCAATTATTGTTATATCCTTGTTATGCTGTTATTCATGTCTGACATACTCAATATATCAGTCGTACTGACGTCCCTTTTGTCGGGGGACACTGCGTTTCATGCCCGCAGGTTCACATAGACAGAACGACGATTCACGTTAGTAGGTTGCTGACTCAACATATTTTGAAACACTCCCCTTGTTTTGGAGTATCATTCAAATTTTGGTACGATATATTTTTGCATGTATACATGGGTATGACATGCCCCTTTCCCGACCTTTTGGTGTCGTATACTATTTAGAGGCTTGTAGATGGTGTCATGTGGGTGTAGTAGACGTGTATGACCTTGTCGGTCTTGGTATGCGTATCTATCTATATATAAGTTGTTTTCTAGATAAAATTTTTACATAGTTTTCTTTCGACTCAGTCCGTAATTAATTATGATTAGATGTTAAATGTACGAATGACGGTACTCGACGGATGGGGTTCGGGTGCCTGTCGCGGCCATCCGGTTTGGATCGTGACACTTTTTTATCATGAATTGAGTTACTAATTGTAAATAAAGCTTTTATGGAGTTTAACATTGACAGATAAATCGTTTTTACAGTACAAATAAAGTGTTTTCCAAATAATTTAGTCAAATATATTTATAAAATGGAATAACTCAACCTTGCAAAATTAGTCATTCATACCCTTTGTTATGAGTTACATTTTGAAGATTGTCTTTGTCATTACCTATTATTTCATATATGCCTTTAAAAAAATGATAGACGAATTTGATAATAGTTATGTTAACTATCATCTCTTATTAACACGTGGAGTGTGTAGGACCCAACACATGCACCTCGTCATCCCTCTTTATATCTGCAAGATCTCCCTTCAAGAAGAACAAGGTAATATGGGTAAACTCACGACGTTAGAGCTTAAAACGAGCAAACACAAGTCAATTCTCATAACAACTTTTCTTAAAACATGTTCGCGGTAAACACACATACATGTAAGAAGTTGTAGGGAATGAAAGGTCGAAATAGAGTAATATTACAATAATAAAAAAGGCAAAAGGTTAAAATTATTCACATGGAGATGAAGATAGAAAAATAAAGTACTAATGACAAAGGTTAATGGGCAGATACATTATCGATAATTTAAATGACGCTGGTTTGAAAATGGATTTAATGACAGGGCACGTGTCCTCAATTTGATTAAGAATAAGACATTTCATAATGGATGAAAATGATCGTGAATTTTAAAAAGACGAAGAAAATGATGAGATATTGGTGATGAATCTCACATGTTTCATGTATTAACAAGAGAATGTGACCAATAAAAAACGATGTTGGAGTTGAATGTGAGTATTTAACGGCCAAGGGGAGTGATAGCCGGTGCAAGGCATGCATTATCCATAGAATATAATTGATGTCGGTGTTGAATATGAGTATTTAATGGCTAAGGAGAGCGAGAGCCGAGCAAGACACACACTATTGATATATTAATATAAATTATACCACGATTGAATATGAGTATTTAATGGCTAAAGGGAGCGAGAGCCAATGCAAGACATGCGTCACAAATTGTAACTAAGAATATGACATTCCATAATGGATGAAAATGATCAAGAATCTTGAAAAGACAAATAAAATTATGAGATGTTAGTGATGAATCTCACGTGTTTCACTTATTAACAAGAGAACGTGAGCAATATAAATGACGTTAAAGTTGAATATAGGTATTTAATGGATAAGGGGATCGAGAGCCGATGCAAAACACACATTATCGATATAATATAAATGATGTTGGGGTCGAATATAAATATTTAATTGCTAAAGAGAGCGAGTGTAAAGTATGTGTTCTCAATTTTAATTAAGAATAAGACACTATAATGTATGAAAATGACCAAAAATCTTAAAAAGATGGAAAAATGATGAGGTATTTAGTGATGGATCTCACATGTTTCACGTGTTAACAAGAGAAAAAAAATGTCTCACATAAGTCGTAACTATTCTCAGATTTGGTTAGCCGACTTGGAAATTAAGGGCATATGTGACATAACCGAGTAAAGACAAGGACAAATTTGAAATAAAATTTTAATGGAGGTCACAAATGACTAGTTTATCCGAAGCCCTAGACCAGTTGGTCTTGAAGACAGAGGGTATGCTCATTGGGTGGTGTGGAAGAGCTTGGTCACAAGTTCGAATCCTGAGTAACGCTCGACCTGGCTTCGTCTCGTGAGCTGTCACACCGACTGTCAAGTGTGGTTTAACCTACCGACGCGTGTTTCTGCATCATTGCGTCGATCCGAGTTTATCCTCATGACTGAAAGAAAGAAATGCCGTAGCCTTCACAACAAAAATAAAAAATAAAAAAAAATGACTAGTTTCATAAAGTTTAGAAATTAGATTTCGGAATAAATTGGGGAAAAGAGTTTGAACTTTGAAGGGCATACCGCTCCGGGCTTATGTTAGCGCGAACTAGCAAAACATAATTAAGCCGGCACGCTAACCCCACCACTATAACCTCACTTTTCCCCTCTTTTTTTTTTCGAAACCCCAGCACTAAAAGCAAATTCCGATTACTTCTGATCTGATACTGTTAAGTGTAAGAGAAAAATGCCGAGGGAAATTATCACACTGCAAGTGGGTCAATGCGGGAACCAGATTGGGATGGAGTTCTGGAAACAGCTTTGCCTCGAACACGGTATCAGTAAAGAAGGAATTCTTGAAGATTTTGCTACTCAGGTTTCGTAATTTCTTCGCTTTGTTATCTTCAGTGTGCGTGTATGCATCAATTTAAGTAGAATACCGCTTTTATACTAATTATTAGGTTTTTACGTATGTGTTCTGCTTTATATTGGTACTTCTTGAAATATTTCAACTTAGATGACTAATTTTTCAGTATTTGGTTGGGTATTATGTCAGTACAAACATAATGGTAGGAGGAGCAATATATGTAGGATACAAGGCTAGTTTTGGCGAAATTTCTTAAAATTAAATGTTCACAATAGTGTATAACAGCACCAAGGGTGTCCTAGTGGTCAATGAAGTGGGTTGAGCATCATGAGGTCTCAAGTTCAAAGTCCAGCAAAGACGAAACATTAGGTGATTTCTTGCTATTTGTTCTAGCCTTGGTGGACAGAGTTACTTGGTACCTGGTGGGGAGGTGGCATGTATCTCTGGAATTAGTTGAGGTGCGCGCAAGCTGGCCTGACCACCAACTAAGATTGGTTGAATGAAGTGATATGAAACAACACTACAAGAGTTGTTTGTAAAAGAAAGTGATTTCCGCAAGTTAGTGAGCGAAGCCATTTTCACTATTTCGTGAAAATAATTTCCTTGAACAATTTTTTTCTATAATTCAACTAACCAAACACATGATTTCAAAACATTTTCCAGGAACCAAACACACCCTAATAGTGTTCTGCTGTTGATGTTCTTCTGATTTTACCTGTTAAGGTATATGCTCATCTGAACTGAACTTTTTTCATTACTTTTTGGAAGGGAAAACGTATGTAGCATTTAAGTAGGTTTTGTAGGTTCAGTGTATCTTTTTCATTATTTGTTTATTTCGAAATTCTTTTATGACAATTTTGTTTTACAATTGATTTATTGGTTTAAATTGGGATAGCTTTTTGTAGTTCGTTTACTTCGGAAGGACATTGATTTTTTATTTTGTTGCTGTGGTGGAAAATGAAATGCTAATCTAAGAGAAAAATGGGCTAACATTAAAGTACCGTTTTCGTTGCAGAGGTACTTAGGTCTATTTATCCTGGGCTAACGTTAAAGTACCATTTTCATTGAGAGGTACTTAGGTCTATTTTATCTCGTGCTCAGCAGAAATGCAAGTGGTGATAGTTACAAGTGGCAACTCAGAAACGGATGGTTAGATCATGTAGTAGTTAGTCAGGCAATTTAGTTGAGTTATTCTATAACAATTAACTTTAGTGACTTACTCCCACTGCATCATCTGACGAGCATATAACTGCGGTAGCCACAAAAGTACCATATTTTGTAAACCTGTCGACCACTCATGATTGATGCCATGCCATTCATGTTCCGGAACTCACTAATGAAGTCCATCGAAACAGACAACCACAACCTTTCAGGGACGGGAAGAGGCTGTAGCAAGCCTGCTTCCTTCTTACGCTCAGTCTTGTCTAATTGGCAACACGACAAGTTTTCATGTAAGCTTCTATATCATCCTCCATCTTAGGCCAGAAATAAACTCGGGACAGTGAAATCAACATCCGTTCAACATCCGGATGCCCAGCCCACACGGTATCATGTGCCTCTTTAAGCAGCTCCCTACACAATTTGAAACCTACATGGGAAGCTAAAATTCCCTCCGAATTTCATACCAATGAAGCATCGCATTGTTTAAGTAAACGTCTGACTGTTAACACGATGAGCTTTTTTATCCAAATTATTGGTCCTTGTTAGTTACACCACAGCGCTACATGGTTTACTTTTGAAAAAGTATGCGGTTTTGCTTGGAAATTGTTGTGCTGGACTTTTCATCAGTTGATAGATGTGTTGTTTCTAAGAAAATTAATTTGAGGGAGCTTGATTATAGATATGATTCTTTCATTTTCCGATCTGGTTTATGCTACCTAGTGGCCATGGATGTTTATACATGTACATACAACACTGTCATTGAGCCACATGCATGTGACTTAGAGAAAAGGTTGTTATTTGTTACAGACTTGCTTGTGTGTGATAAGTGCTTGTATTGTCATCTTATGACCACTCTTTTATATAACATGAATAGCCTACATTACTTTATATTGACGAATATGTAATGCTGCAGGGAGGTGATAGAAAAGATGTATTTTTCTATCAAGCGGATGACCAACACTACATACCTCGAGCATTATTGATGGATCTAGAGCCCAGAGTGATTAATGGTATACAAAATGGTGAATATAGGAATCTCTACAATCACGAGAATGTATTCATTGCAGATCATGGAGGAGGTGCTGGAAATAATTGGGCAAGCGGATATCATCAGGTCTGTTTTTTAAAAAAAAATCTTTGTCTCAGTCTGGTAGAGATGAGTACTTTTTCTAATCAATACATGGAGGTTTTAATAAAAAAGGATTAATCATGTCTAGGGACAAACCAATGCCATTGCTTAAATATAAATATTCTCAGCTAGTTTCTGGACTACCCTTTATTAAGATTTCCATATTCTCAAAGATGCTCCATCAATGTTACAAGCAACAGGTTGCACTCTAAGTGTCAGTTTAGTGGGATAGATGTCAAGTGGACGAATGAGCCAAGCTCATAATAACCGTGACTTATCTTGGCTTCTGAAAGAATATATAACCTTTTTGACCGCCTTTACAGTTTCGATTGGAGATACATTGGTTGAGTCGAGAAAACAGTAGATGTCATGTCATCAACCTCTTCATCTATCCACTTCCAATATGTGTGCTGTATGATTTCTCTGTGATGTTCACTGGAGTTGCACCTTTGTAGAATCTTTATTCAGCAAATAATCTTGAAGTGCTTCATGACTCTTTCATTTTATCGTCGGGAAAGCTTGGACTGTTAGTTTCTGAATAATTTGGTAAAACCATTTTTTATCAGGGTAAGCAATACGAGGAGGATCTAATGGACATGATTGACAGGGAAGCAGATGGAAGTGATAGTCTCGAGGGTTTTGTTCTATGTCATTCGATTGCCGGTGGAACTGGCTCAGGTTGACTCCTTATATTAAGTTGGTTCAGATTGTGATAATGTCAGTAGAATGAGCATCTTAGAATTCGGTGTGGATATTTATTGTGTTGCTAATTACCGCCTTTAGTGCAGGTATGGGATCATATCTGTTGGAGACTCTGAATGATCGCTACAGCAAAAAACTTGTCCAAACCTACAGTGTCTTTCCTAACCAAAATGAGACAAGTGATGTGGTTGTACAACCTTACAATTCCCTATTGACACTCAAGCGCCTGACATTGAATGCGGATTGTGTAGTCGTACTTGATAATACTGCACTAAATAGAATTGCTGTAGAACGCCTGCATATTACGACTCCCACCTTTACTCAAACAAATTCATTAGTGTCTACTGTAATGTCAGCGAGTACAACTACACTACGCTACCCAGGATACATGAACAATGACTTGGTTGGCCTCCTTGCTTCTTTGATACCTACACCAAGATGCCATTTCCTTATGACTGGATATACACCACTCACTGTGGAACGTCAAGTAAGATATCTGTTCTCATCTGTCAGTGTTTTTTTTTAAATGTTGTAAATGTAACTGTTTTGGCGATTGCTGATTATTATCCTTTTACTACTGTGCTCTCATAGTAGCTCAATTGTCTGTTCCTTAGTGCGAAGTGGAACTCAAATGTGGACTTAAGTAATCCATATTCATGCCGTCCATTGATCAATTGTACAGATCAGTTTCATCCCACAGTTGTTTTACAAAAAGCATCAGTTAAAAACATTTTTTTATTTTTTGGATTCTGATAGTTGTTGAAAAGTACAGGTTGCCCACGGCTTTTGTTAAAACTCGTCTCATAGATACATTGTTTGACTCGCCTGAGATGTTTGGTCATGCACTAAGTAAACCTCCAAATCCCTCGATCCATGGGTGTGACACTAAAGATGATTGAAGGTATACTAAGGGTGAGGCCTAGTGGTCAATGAAGTAGGCGAAAACCTTGGAGGCCAGGGTTCAAATTTCAGCATAGATAAACTATGCTAGGAGATTCTTCGCATCTGTTTAAGCATTGGTGGGAAGAGTTACCGGGTAGTTGTACTAGTGGGAGGTAGCAGATATATGTAAGATGGTTGAGACACCACAATTGTCCAAATAAAATGAAAAATTAAAAGGGGCATGAGGTAGAACTAAAATCACATGGATTTTGGGTCTAAAATGGGCTATGCCAAGATCAACTGCAGAGCTACTCCTCTACTGGTCCAGTCCCACATGATACTACTATGTGCTGATGTGGGGTTTATATAGCCTTGAGCTATCCCACCTCAATAGCTAGCTTTTGGGGTGTGGTTCTCCCTGGGTTGTAACAGTAAATGAGGTTGAGCCCCTATTACAGTTCTTAGAAACTTTTGTATAGCCTAGACCAGGAGTTCCTCTGCCTCTTTTTATTTTTCATTCTCTCTCTTCTCTTCTTTAGATGTAATCATCACTTTTTTTCGTGCTGTTCTGGCTTCAATACTAAACATTTGTTTTTAGAAAGAACTAAATCACGTGACAAAAATTGTCTCAAAAACCGTCAATATCACTTAATCCAAGAGAACTTAGCAAATAGAAAAAATTCATATAGATGATACCAATTTGTAGGGGTTTAGGCTTAGTCATGTTGGTGCATTTACATTACATCCGGGGTTTGCTAGGAGTGTTATTAGTTTGTCGAGAGATTTGTACGTTAGTTAGTAGAAACTGTAGAGAATTTCTTTTTTAGAGAACTCACTAAGTTGTTCTTTTATCTCCCTAAGTTGTTTTAATAGATAAAATGCTGAATATTAAAATGAAACGGATCTAAATGAAGCAGAATAGATGTCGAGGATGTATACAGTCGAGTCTAACTTTGTTTGAGTGAGATGTAGTTGTTTGATAACGTAAAAACTATTTTTTTTATTATTAACGTTGAGGGAATCCCCTTATACAAGTAGTAAACTAAAGTAGAAAAACCTAGACCAAAACATGGTTCTCCTAATGGTCGCACTAGAAGAAACTAGAGATATGAGGTTGCTCCTCACATGTACAATATCATTATCACCCCTTCAAAATCTCTCCTATTCCTTTCTCTCCAGTCTCCACACCACCTACATAACAACCCGTGGGGCATATATCCTAGGTCTTTGATTCTCTTTCTTCTTTTGGGAAAGCACAACTATGAATGTATCCTTTACTATTCTCGGCATAGTCCACTGTGTTCTAAACCAGTTCTGAACGTTCCCACAATAGGCACTAGCTGACATATGTAATTCTTTTCTTTCTCAAATTATCAGCTGTCAATATTGCTCCTCAAGATCGTGGTGTAGATATTGTTATTTGCTTTGGTGGGACCCGATATTAAGAGTAGTATCACTCTCTTTTATTGTTCTTTCCTGATAACATTCTTGTCATGGTCCTTGGCATCTTGTATTTTGAACATGTAACTTGTGTGCTTGTGGATATCAAGATACTGAGGCAGTAAGCTAAGACTCACTGGTGATGGGAAAAGAACACGCTGCCTGATTCATGTGTTCAACATGAAAAAACAGATCTAAAAATATATAGTTCTAATTAATGGAGAGCAGTTTATTTTGGTGTAACTGATTTTGTGAAGCTTGTCACTGTCTTGCCACTATCATACCCTTTTAAGTTATAATTTCCCTGGTCTTAAGAAAAAGAGAAGATGATAAATTGGCCATCTCACAAATAGGTAGTTATGTCTTTTTAATTCCACTAGCTCACTCTCCATTCAACTATCTTTTTCTTTTTCTGTTTATTAGTAAAATTGTACCAGGCAGCTTGTCAGTGGGACATTCAGTAGTGTCAACTGAAGCATATTTCTAATAATCATGTTTGCAGGCTAATGTGATTCGGAAAACAACTGTACTTGATGTGATGAGAAGGCTCCTTCAGGTCTGGAAACCTGTCCTCTATGTTGTCCTTTTGAAAGTTTTTGCAGATATACTCAAAAGACTTTCATTTTGCAGACCAAGAATATCATGGTTTCCTCCTATGCTCGAACAAAGGAAGCCAGTCAGGCTAAGTACATATCCATTTTAAACATCATTCAAGGAGAAGTTGATCCCACTCAGGTATTCATGATTGTTTCTTAACAACTTTTGTGGTGTAGCTCCTTTTCTTTCTTCACTCGTGCTATAGAAAGGTTTGATTGCTTGAAGTGTTTTTCCCCCAAACTGAGGCATTTATATTATAATATATTCAAGTTCTTTGTGAAGGTCCATTTGGTTGAAATTTCTTTCAAGCTGGAACAGCTCTAAGCAGATTCTGGTTCTGACTGTTTGAGGAAGGCACGCCACATGAGTCATGTTTTTGAAACTTAAAACACAAAGTTGGTTTTATGTTGTTATCATCTAATCCTTAACTTGCACTATTTGCCTTTAAGGAGTTTCAAGATTATTTCAGTTGCAACTTAGACATAGCTTTATCACCTAACTGCCCAAAGGGACATTGTTTTTCTATTTCATACATCAAGATTCCTTTGTATTCGTGAATCCTGGGGATCTAGAATTATATTGCTTATCTGTTAGCTGTTTCCCAACTTTGTAAGCTCGTAGCATATATCAACACAAACATATGCATATATTTAACTTCACTGCTTCTTACTCATTTGATGTTTCGGGAACCAGGTCCATGAAAGTCTGCAGAGAATAAGGGAAAGAAAGCTTGTCAATTTTATTGAGTGGGGCCCTGCAAGCATTCAGGTACGTCTTTTGACCATAACAAACTTAGAGATTTAGCTTTTTTATCCTACTTCTTTACTTTGCATTACCTTCCTTTGCAGGTTGCTTTATCTCGAAAGTCTCCCTATGTCCAAACTGCTCATAGGGTAAGATATACTTCTATGTCTACTTGTTCATACTTTTGTGCTGAAGACTGTTAATCTGAGTTCTACAGCTTATGAACTTCTTAAATGACTTTCTTAGAGATTAAAGACGTTCAGTAATGTAAAAGTCAAAACTTGTTGTCCAGTAATTCGGCCTACAACAAATCAATGGAGTAATATCTTGTACTTATAAAGTAAGTTTGACAACATCAAGTATTTGTTCTTTCTGTGTTTTGAAACTGATGTTTGATCCACTATATGCTGTTGCTGAATCCAAAGGTTCTACTAAGTTTATAATTTGAACTTTAAATAAGACCTATAGCATAAGCTCTTAAAGTTGAAAACGTAACAAATATTGGTCACTTATGTTTGAAAAGCCCATTTCTTTTAATGGGCAAATATCATCTCTATTTCAGCATATTGTCTCTATTTAATGGGCAAATATCGTCTCAGTTGCTGAAATGATAATCAGCTGAGGCAAGCCAGATTAGTTCGACATTCTTGGCCTTCACATTCTGTTGTAAATCTGCTTTCCTGAATGTTGTTTGGACATTGTAAAGCTGTTTGTTTCCTTAAGGATATGTAATATTACTCTATGCTTTTCAACGTTTCAGGTTAGTGGTCTCATGCTGGCCAGCCATACAGGCATCCGCCACTTATTCAGCAAGTGCTTGACCCAGTATGATAAATTGAGAAAGAGACAAGCCTTCCTTGACAATTATAGGAATCATCCAACGTTTGCTGTAAGTTCTTGTTCAACTCTGTCTTTCTGATATAATCTACTAAGAATAAGAGTCGGCACAGTGTATAGTTTAGTTATTGGTAAGTCAGTCCCCATTCCGCCCGGGGATTGGGTTTTGTGTCTAGTTTTTCTGCTTGCATGACTGAGAAATTGATAAGTAAAACAAAGCAGACATTTGTTGTGCTCCGTGGTTTCTGCAAAATTGAACCCGAATCTGATTTTTTTTCAAGTGAAATCTATCAACTTCTTTAAGAAACTATGACATGTTTTCTCCTTTCATATTGCTGTCACTATACAATGATATCTCTGTCTAAAGCTGATGTCCACATATTAAGTAAGATTCAATTGATATGTGCAGCAGATATTCTATATCTAACCAATTACATTATGAAATAATATTGTTTCTCATTGTAAGAATGTATGGCCTTTAGAAAACAAAATAGAACACTTGAGTATGTGAAATGTACTTGATGACTCATGCTAACAGACAAGTCATTGAAAAGCTTGGATTGACACGTTTTTGTTTATTATCTTAGATTTACTTTGTCATTAGATAATTCTCCTCTAAAATAATAAATAGAGTTTTTGTGTTACATAAACAAGCAGCTAAATTAAAAAAGTAATATGAGGTTTTCTGAAGTACAAGTGTACAACTCTCAAAATCTTGAGAATAGAACAGTGTCCTTTGTTATATTTTGACTTGTTGGCATGAGATGTGAAGTTGAACTTCAAAAACCATGCTTCTTTGAGGAATTAAAATCCTTAGCTATCCATATATATGTTCAACAACTTGAAGAAAAGATTGCATCAGTATGAAATCACATATGGATGTTTGTCCGATGTCCAGTTTTGGTGTTTTAGCTCCCAGCTGTGTTCCTTGCTTTTTATCTTATTCAACAAAGAATGGTTTGTCAAAGCGGGAGTCCAAGAACCTTTGCTTTAAGCTGCATGCACTTTCTTGTAGAAGCTTTTGTTGGTTGTATTTATACTGATGTTTACCTCTTACTTCCATTTTTACGCATATGGGCAGGACAATGATCTATCCGAATTTGACGAATCTAGAGATGTGATTGAAAGTCTTGTTGACGAGTACAAGGCTTGTGAGTCCCCAGATTACATCAAATGGGGAATGGAGGTAAGTTCTAGTATAGTATCCTAGTCTGTGTTGCCTTTTATTTCATCCAGATCCCACGTTGTGTGATTCTCCTTTGGGTATGTTGTTGCTGCATCACGACTGAGCTAATCTATTTGTGCAGGATCCGGACCATGTTCTAACAGGCGAAGGAAACTCTAGTGGAACAGTTGATCCAAAATTAGCTTTATGAGCAAGCCGCCTACTCTCCGTTTCTACTCTGTTGAAGCAAAAGGAGACTTTGTTCCATGTAATTATTTCTATGATTTAACCCTGATTAGTCTTCTGTACTACGTGACAAGGATGATAATTCAATTTGGGGCTCAACTTATTTGTTAGGGTCATTTGGTCTTCTTAACATTAGCAAATTCAGTAAGATAATTGTTCTAGAGAAATATCCGGCAATGAATTATTGTTCCATATAAATTTTGAGCATAACAATATTATGAATCCTTGAGAAAAATAAAAAGCAAGGGAAGGGATGTCAGGAAGGACCTTAGAGCGTATGTGCCCGGCTTAAGGCGTAATACATAGTTTAACACCTGACCTTGTAGCCAAAATCATGTTACACGCCTCTTTTTTACACATTCACCTTTTTTCAAAAGTGTGTCATTTTATCTACCTGGCCAGCGTCCAACAAAGTCAGCGGAGCTATTTCCAAACAGCTTGGATCTTAATCTGACATGTGTTTCCCTTTTAAAAAAGTCACCACGTCATCCTCGGTAACTATGTGAGAGTTCAAGGAAGAGGGGAGAGCTCAGCTAAAGATCTCTTCTTCTCGTCATTTCTTTCTCTCTTTATTTTATCTCTACCTTTCCCTCCACCCAAAATCTATAAAACAATCTTTTTGAAGCCACTTTCAGAAGATTTTCATGAATCATTAAACAATTCACAAATTTCATTTGTGAGTTTTCAAGTTTTTAAATTTTTCACTTTAATTTACTCAACAATTTTTAAATATAAACATGAAGATGTTTCTCAATCAGTTTCTAAGCGAAAAATGAAAATCGTAATCACAAATTAAAGATTTATGCCTTTTTCTTAAGTATTTTAAATTAAATATATAAAATGGATTAAATAGGATAAATTTTTTGTGAAAATATGAGTTCATTTTGATTACTATATTATTGTAACAAATATATTGTATTCTGAAAAATGAATAGTGTATACAACAACATATGTATTAAAATTACACAATTTTGAATAACTTGAAAAATGAATAGTGTATATTTATAAGAAAAATTATTTCCTAACAAAAACGTAAAAATGAAAGGAGAAAAACAAATTCATATTTTTATCAATACAAAAAAAGAGAGAATAAAATGGAGTCAAGTCTCGTCTCAGAATTGAAGAACATATGCAACTCACTGTGCAAATTTGGATATAGAGAGAAAGGGGAATGGAGACTCTGCGCCAAATACGAGCATATATTGTTCTTCTTTGTTTTCTATTGATCACTGTATCCGCAACTTCACCTCTTTCTACATCAGATCAGGTTTCTTCACTCTTTCAGCCACAGCTTTCTTTGTGTTCAACCAACAATTTGCCCTCTCTAGTTATAACAATGGATTAATTTTCTTGACCTACTCTTTATATGATTATTCAGCCCTAGATCGAAGGGATTCAATTTTGCCTTTTGTTTTGAACTCCCGTGAAGGTTAGGTTTAAAATGCTTGATTTGAGTTACTTGCAATCATTAGTGATGGCCCATTTTATTTGTTTCATTATTTTTGCGTTTGTGTGAATGTTACTTCATGATTTGGAATTTAAATTTGAAAAGAAAGGACTTCTTGGAGCTGGTATTTTTCGCTGACCAAATTCATTTTTTTTGTGCATAGGGTACAGAGCAGCATGCAACAAGGTAACGTTTTGTTTGGGTTTATAATCATAGCTCTTATTGATTCTTATTCTACCTTGAAAATTTTAGAGATCATTTTCTGAGGCTATTAAGTTGTATCATAATTCTTTATCAATAAATAAAAAAGAAAAGTTGTGCCATGGTTAAATATTCTTCGTTTTTGTCCTTTTTCAGCAAGATATTCAACTGTTTTACTAAACTATGTTTGAAAAGAATTCCATTTTATATGTGCATTCCCTTGAAAATGTCACTTATCTGAATTAATGTTTTTCATCCTCTGAAGTCATGAACAAGAAAAATCACATGTTCACGAAGTTCATTGTTCCAGAGAGAGAAGCCGAGCTGCCTGGAAAGTTATTGAGGAGGTATCTGTAAAAGTACTTTGTATGTACTCAACTTAAGCTCTGCTGCAAATACAGGACTGAGGATTGTTCCTTTATTCCTTTTGTGTTGTTGTGCAGTACTTAATGCCCTTTGTAGAAAGAGAGAAGTATGAGCTTCCTAGGCAGTGTAGACTTCATCCAAGTAATGATATTTTCAGAGATCAAGAGGAACATAAAATTCATCTTGATGTGAATGAATGGCGCTGTGGATACTGCAAAAAAAGCTTTCGGGCTGAAAAATTTCTTGATCAGCATTTTGACAACAGGCATTCCAATCTTCTAGACGTAAGTATATATATAATTTTTTTGTTTACTCCGAATTGCAATTCATTTCATATAATTTCTGAAAAATTCCTTTTTTCTTCACATTGGAGTGAGAAAACCAGTCTTGATGCACTCTTCTATAGTATAGCTATTCATGTAGTGTAGAATAGAGGTTCATATACGTGTCAGTATTATCTATTCATCTTCTTCCACTTTGTTTTCTATCTATTTCGAAAGATTTATTTTAATTCAACAAATATATATCTTCAGTAATAATATATAATTTCGTTTAAGAATCCTTTGTCATCTGAATGTCCACTTAGTTTATGTATTCATTCAGTAATGGAGAGTGCTTATTTGGCAATTGGAGAAAGAGCATAGTAAATTTGTAGGTATCTTTGTTGACCAGTGATATTTCTAATGAGAAATGCACTTACATCTGTTTCGGTCCAAATGTATGCTACTGTTTGGTCTTAAGTTAAAAGTAGTTGTTTCTCACTCAAAAATTCTAAAAGGATATGTTTTTTTTCTTGTTCACGAAGATGTGCTCCTACTTCATAGTTAACCTAGCTTTGCCAGAGGCATGCAACTTCGATGCTACATTAGTAGCAGTTAAATATGTAGATTGTAGATTATTGTATTAAGTGACGGAGCTTGCACTGTTTTGCATGGTATCAGGTATGTGTGACTGCTAAATTTCTAGGTTCATTCTAATTGAGTTTTATGAATAAAATTATCAAATTATCAGGGATAGGGGATCTCTGGCTTACTGCTCTTTATATTGCCCACGATGTTGGGAGTCTGTGAGCTGCTGGTTGGTTGCCTCATCTTGGCTCTGTTATAAATAGTGCAGGGCTCAGGGGATAGAGATGGATTTTCAAGAATAAGACGAGAAATTACAGTCCACAGACGATTGTTTATATTAAGAGCTATTTGGGGCTTTAGGGAAACCATTTTGCGATCCTTCCTTCTCTCAGAAAAGTACTGATAACCCGAACCTGGTTTTCCTAAAAAACTTGTCCAAACAAGTAGAAATAGACTCGAGGTCAACTAAGCTTATTTCTCCTCTTTTTTTATTTTTATTTTCCTGCACCTTTTTTCGATTTGAGGATCAGTTTTAGTTTCAGGAAGAACCCAGAATTGTATCCTTCTCTTCTTCTTTCACCACCTTTTGTCATACCTGTACTGTACCCTGTTCTGGATGGACTCTGTAGCTTATCATAATTTACCACCATCTAATTCTTGTTCCATGGAGGTGGTTGCAAAGTATAAATTAATGAGGTTTATAAATACCTCGTAAAATGAAGGGAAAAAAAGTATAGCATCATATGATGTCATACACGTTTGTGTAGCGTATTGTCCTGTGTAGAAACTAAAGTAAAAAGTTTATGCTGAATAGTGCATATTATATTCAGAGATGAGCAAAATTATCTGTTGCTCCTGGAGGGTTAAGTGGACTATTCCACTATATTTTGCCGGGCGGGATATTTTGGAGGTTGAGATTCCACCATGCTTTCATTTTAAGTGCCTTACCTGTCATTTTAAATCTAAAGCCTACCGCCTTCTGGTGAGAAGATGTGTACGTCAATGGATGAGAGAATCTTCCTACCACTATTATCAACCTAAGTAGTTTTATAGTAAGTTTCCTGATGTCATGGTAACTCTTCAAGATGGGTCCAGCACATTTATCAAGTACGTTTGCAATTCTTGTTCAAAGAAACCGAGTTTGACTTCAGTTTATAGCAGTTTTTTGAACTAGCTACTTCTTTCATCATGGCTGGCAAGTTATCAGACAATACTTTGAACTTCTCTATCACGTAGATTAATTTCATCATAGTATTCAAAAACCGAAGGGGAGCCTTGGAGTAACTGGTAAAGTTGATGTCATGTGACCAGGAGGTCACGGGTTCAAGCCGTGGAAACAGAGATATGCAAGGTAAGGCTGTGTCTTGTGGTCCGGCCATTCCTCGGATCCAGCACATAGCGGGAGCTTAGTGCATCGGGCTGCCCTTTTTTTCATAGTATTCAAAAACCAAGAGTGAGTAGCTGATCACATTATTCTTTCTGTTTTTTTTCTTCAAAAAGTAACTTTATTTAAAAAAGCACAAGCATCACAAAGATTGTGCCGGTACAAGTGACAAAATACAAACCCCAAAACAGTAAAGATAAGAATCCCTTATAACAAAAACTTACAGGGATTTTATGATGTCGAGTATAGAATCACTATCATTTACAGGGCTTTCTTTGCACGATAACAGAAAAAGTAATATACAATTCAATTTTATTCTCTGGATGGAATTCCCTTCATCCTCAATCACCTGGAGTTCCTTTCATTCCAGATATTCTTTCTGGTAATTTAGTTATTACAAGATTCATAATTTGGTCCAGGTCGGCCACTGACGAGTGTGTCAGGTAGTTAGTGTATTCCTGCTTTGATTTTTGAATTAGAATAATCTTTTATAAGGTATGACGTAATCTTAGCATATGATCTCAATGTCTCAGGGTCAAAGCAAATGCCTGGCAGATGTATGTGGAGCTTTGCATTGTGACCTTGTGATGGAATTCAAATCCAAGAAGACCAAGTGTAATCCTGCAGCAGCAGCACGGAATCGTCATTTGTGTGAGGTTACCTTCTAAACTTAAACCTGTATTTCAGTTGGATTAACTTCAATTCTACTGATTTCTCTTTGATCTTGTCCACTGTTTCCCCCTATTTCTTTGCAGGGTCTTGCAGACAAATGTTTTCCTGCTAATCAGAGTCCATCAGCAACTCGTCTTCATGGTACGATTTCTCCATAGTGTTAGGATCTGAAGTAATTAAATAGTTGCTTCCACTTGTGATGATCTTTGGTTGGTTTGATGGCAGAACTATTCTTGCGCCAATTCTGTGATGCTCACACTTGCTCGGGGGGAAGCAAACCCTTTTCTAGAGGAAGAAAGGTATGGTTTGATAACTGAAATGCCTTAATTATGTGCCTTCTGTTAAATCAAAATAAAAGTTGTACGACTGATTATGGACTTTTGACCTTTTTTGGGTTCAAGCACTTTTGTCCGTTTAAGAGTAGAAATGGCCACAACATTCAGTTAAAGGTTATAACTTCATACGATACTCTACTGAGATGTAATCCTGCCCGGCAATTTTGCAAGTCACTTGCTTTACTTGTTCAAGTGGAGCTTTTCTCTATATTTTGTAATCTTTTCATATTTTATGCACATGACATGTTACATTTGCAGAAGCATACAAATCGGTTCTACTTGGCAGCTTCAGTATTGACGTTGATGCTGCTCCCTCTATTTTACCTTATTGTCTATTTGTACCAAAGGTACTTCCTCCAACCTTCGCATCAGCTAGTCTCCCTCAAAATTTGCATCAAAATAATTACTTCTTCATCTGCAGAGAAATGAAAAGGGGAACTCAAGAACTTAAGCGCATAACAAAAATTGGAAGAAAAGCAAAACCTTCTTAGCTGTGTACAGCGGTGTTTTTTGGGTAAGGATATTTATCTATCTTGTTTACCTATATGTTGGAAAGAAATGTTCCTTTATCATAATGCATGCTACACCAGTTTATGAAATGTATTTCATAGGGGCTGAAACATTTCCTTTGTCTGCAGTAGGCATCTCTTGGTAACGAATCACTCACTGTTGCTGAATGATCAGTGTTCTGACTTAAAAGACAATACATATCCTCAGAACCTGGTACAATGCATCTTGGCATTTTAACTCTTGTCAGCCTGGACGAACGGACTCATTGAAGCAGCAGCTAAATTCTTACTCCCTTTTGTATCAATTCTCACAGATCCATACAACACTTCTCCTGAGAAAACGATCACAATCAGTTTTTTCTTTATCAATTTTACAAGGGAGAACATGAAATCTTCATGTTGTATGTTTCTTTGGGTAATCTAAAGTTTAATTTTTGGGTGTCTTGACCAACTTGTGTAGTTATGACTGTTAAGTGGTGAGCTCATGAAAGTTTTAGCAAATGAAAAGACAGGGTGGTCAATGGCGGTATTCCTTTTAATCTTTTTTCTTGTTTTGTCGTGGCAAACCGGGCATTATTATCTTATACAGAGAAGAGGGATGAAACCAAGAAAGAAAGAAAGAAAGAAAGTCTTTGTTTTGGGGTGGGGGTGGGGTGCAAGAATGCAGTAACATTCCTAATTAGCAAACGTGATCAGCTGTCAGCACAGCTATTAACCTTGGCAATAGTGCGAGCCTGTGAGATAAATCTGGTAAGGAAACTAGTCATCTTTGTTGAGTAGCAGATTGGCTTTGCAACATCGGGTTCTTGTATTTTCATTGTCCAACCTATCGTTGGTGTTGCCAAGGATAGCGGCAAAAGCAACCACAAAGTAGAGGTTATATAGGATTGGCAGTAAAAGAAAACTACCTGCAAGATGTCCTCTATGCCTCATTAGGTGCACATAGATTGAACAAGTAGGAGATTAATTCAAAATAGTGATAATGATATATAAAACATTAAAAGCCTTTTATCTCACGTGTTCTTGATATAAGGAGAGTATCATGTGTATTTATAGTAGGACAAGCGTAATAGATGACTATGGACGACTTAGATTAAGTCAAATAATACAGAATTCGTACATATTTTTGGACACCAAGTCGGTACTTAATGATGAAATCTTGACTCGTAAAAAAAGGATTTTGATTAAACAGTTGGGGTCATATACCGAGTTACATTTACTGCAGCCTTGACTAAATATGCTTGCTAGAAAAACCTCCAGCTCTCTCCCCATAAGGCCAAAATTATATGTTTTGTTAAGCAGTATATTTCATACACACCTGCCTTTGCTCTATTGAGGGTTCCGCCAGTTCACATATCGATAGATCTTACACACACCACCAACTGATGACATCCAAGTATTGGCAGTCTCCTGCCTTTAACAGCCAGCATTGCTAACAGAGCAGTGTTTTCTGGACCATCCAGGCTGAAATTTAAGGAGCTAACACATTGAATGCGAGGGATATCAATTCGTTAGATAATAAGAAACCATCAGGGTCACTAAGCCTGATATATGCCAACACCTCATTAATCTTGTCTCCTTCAGATAACAAAGACTTGAATTCTTCTGCATCGATTTCCCTCCTCTGCTCATCCAAGCAGACAACGTGCCCACTCTCAATATGAGGCTTATAGACTTCACAAAGGGAGATAATAGTTGAGCTGCCAAAAGCTTTGCCAAATGAATTCAAATCCAGCCCTCTAGCAGTTCTCAGAGACAGCATAACAACATCCGTTGCTATATCTTGGGCATCTACTTTACTGTCCTGGCAACAATTTACGAGTCCATTCTCCAAATTTTGCACATAACCCATGTAATCTTTCAGCTTTCTTGGCCTTGAAAACCTTAGTCCACTAAGATAACTGGCTGAACCCAATCCAAAAGCATAAAAAGGTTTGTTTATCCAGTATGTATAATTGTGCTTGCATTGATAACCACTTTTGCAGTAGCTACTTATCTCATAGTGCTCATAACCAGCATCTCTTAGCATTTCAGAGGCCATTCTGTAAAAATCAGCGGATTGATTTTCACAAGGCAAAGGGAATTCTCCAGCTGTATACCTGTGGATACAACAATTTCAGTTCAAAGGTTGAATGTGTAAGTGTACTCATTGCGAATGAGCTCTTTTTTATACTAGTGGAAAATGTAGGGTATTCTCTATACTTGAACAATATCAGAAATTTCATCATTTACAGCTGAAATACCTCTTGCAGTAGAAGTTAAGGAGAAACACTACAAAAAAAAAATGAAAATTAGCTACGAACTTCATTGCTAGCTAAATTGCTCGTAGCTAACATAACCTTTTTGATAATCCGACGAAATTGTTGTTCAGCTACAATATTTGTCCGTAATTCCTGTTTTTTTAGTAGTGAAACTCTCAATAAAAAACATATAATATTGCCTTGTTGAAATTAGCATATAAGAGACGCCTCAATCCCAAATCAATTTGAACAATAACTGAAAAGAGATACTAGAAAAAACTGCAGGCAGAGATCTCAATTTGGTGTACTACTTACAAAGATCCAAACTTTGTATCTTGCTCAACTTGTAAATCATAAACTGACACATGTGTAGGCTTTGCTTGGATAGTGAGGCTCAAGCTTTGTTCCCACATATGTGCCTTCTGATGAGGAAGTGAAGATATAAGATCCACACTCCAATTCTCAACACCACATGATCCAACAATGTCAATAGCCTCATGAATTTCCTGTACACCGTGCGCTCTTCCACAACTCTTAAGCAACTCCTCCTGGAATGCCTGGACTCCTAGTGACACTCTATTAACACCCAACTTCATCAAATCTCTCAACTTTGCAGCATCAAATGTACCAGGATCCATTTCAATTGAAATTTCAGCATCAGAACACACCCCAAATTTTGCGTCCAATGTGTTCAGGACTAGAGAAACCAATTTTGGTGGCACAAGTGAAGGTGTCCCTCCACCGAAAAAGACGGTTTCGAGAGGTGACTTGTAGTTGGAAGGTATAATTGAAGTGGCTTTAATTTCTCTACATAGGAAATCAATGTAGCTAAGAATTCGCGGGTCGTTGTCAGCTTGAGGTGAAGATGAGCCGAGAGCGACAATGGGGAAGTCGCAGTAGTGACAGCGCTTTCGGCAGAATGGGAGGTGAACGTAAGCTGAGGTTGGGTTATGCTGTTGTAGGAATGTATTTTCCATTGAGGCATTGTGTCGAACAGGTTGTGCGGATTTTGTTATTGCAGTGATGATTGTGTTTGAATAATTGCGGGGTTTGGCCTTAGAGGGAAAGGCCATGAATATAGGAGTGAACGTTGATCTTAGCATCAGGTCAAGCTGGTACAAAAATTAATTACAAGTATTTCAAACTAGTGGAGAACTATATGTGCATAATTTTTCCTCCAAAAATCGCAAAAGGAAAATGAATAAAATAAAGAAATTTCTTTTATAGATAAACTTTTATATATTCAAGACGTTTTTTTTATTTTCTTTTTTAGTCTGTTTTAAAAATAAAATTATTTCTTTTTTGACAATTCTTTCATTTTAAATTTTTACGCGACATATTTAAGATCATAAAATTAAAGGTTATTTTGGTACATTTTACATATTTTTAATTTAAGATCACGAGATTCAAAAGTCATTCTCTATTTTTTTTTAATTTTTTGTCAAATCAAATCGAGACAATTTTTTTAAACGGAGGAAATATTTATAATATTGGTCACTTGAAAACAAATTATTGATGAGGAAAGTAGCACTTTTAGTCGCTCAAATATAACAAATGTGATTTTTGTTTTTCCCGCCACAAATTTGCTCAATCTCTGTTTTTGGCGGCTAAAAATTCCCTTCGTTTTCGCGTCTACTGTAAGATTCCATGAATTGGAGAGAGCTAACGCTGGTCTCAGCCGCCGCAGTAGTTAGTGCATTTGTTTCTGCTATGACCCTTCGCTTATTCTTCAACCCGAAAAGGCGTTCAGTAACCGACCCGGATTCGAGAGTCAAAGGTTTATATCAAAGGAAATCGTCTTCTAAGAACCTATTCGATCCTTCGAAACGACAAAGGTTTGTCGTTTTAATTTCTAATTGCTTCAGTTCCAAATTTATGTATTTTGTTAATTTATTTTATGGTTTTGTGGGTGTAGGTATTTGTCGTGGGATGATTATTTTATGGCGATTGCATTTCTATCTGCTGAACGGTCCAAGGATCCAAACAGGCAGGTACTACTCTAATTTGTGAACCAATTTTAAGTATTTGAAGTCATTTGGAATGGATGATTGGAATTATACGCCAAATATTTGTTGAAAGTTGCATCTTTCATGCTGAGTTGTCGTAATTATAGTATTTCTAAAAGCTAATGTATACAACTTCACTATGTTCACTTTGTCAATTTAGCAGATCCACATTATTAAAAAGGATTCCTTCCTAACTAAAAGAGGAAGGAATGAACTATTTTCTTACTTTGAACTAATAAGGAAAAGTAGGCATGATAAGTACATTTTGATAGCATTGAATCGGAAGATAGCCTATCTAAGAGAAGATGAAATAGCAATTTCTTGAAATTGAGTCAAATCTAGCTCTCCCACAAGCTAGAACACAGGTGGAGGTTATCAATCCGACTTCATAACTAGTTGGTAGATTCGAATAATAAAAAGAAGTTCTCTTTCTAAAACTATTTAGATTCGGTCTCACAATAGAAAGTACCGAGTAGTCTTCAGATGATACACAAACTGAAATCCCTGATTTTAGAAGAAAGGCTACTGATTAATATTTCTTGTTAATCCGCCTTTTATGTGAAACCAAAGTAGTTATGAGTAGTTGTTTCCCCTTTTAACCTCACGATTTAAAGAGTTTTCTAATGATGAGATGGTCGGGTTCCTTCAACTGAATGAAGCTGTTTATAGACAGTCCCCATGTTAAGCTGTACTTGTCGAAACGACTCTTGTTCATGGTGCTCTAGTTAAATGCTCTGAACACTTTTGTATGTTATTTCCACTTTTTACTGCTATATTTGATACTTTGAGGTTAACTTTCTTGACTCAGGTTTCACAATCTCCCTTGGAACTAACCCTTTTCTGGCTGTTTGGCAGGTTGGAGCATGTTTGGTGAGTCAAAATTACGTTATACTAGGTAAGATGTATTTGATGGAATCAGTTCTTTGTCTATTCATAGCTGAAAAATGTTTCATATCATTAGGTTTAATTTGCAAATTACATTTGTTTAGGAAAAAAGCATAAAATCATCTGATTATCTTGTTGAGTAGCTCAAAGATAAATGTACTAGTTGATTCACTTGGGTGGATCAAGGGTATGTGTTCACATTCAAATAGGTCCTCAGTATTTGGTTATATCGACTTAAGATACTGGTATTGATCATTTCCTGATTTGAGAACTCTCATGGTCCTATCACTTTGCCAGATGAAATGGAGATGGTTACTTCTGTAATAGTAGGGAGCTTTTTACTTCACCACTTATGAAGTGCTTTCTTAGAAACTGCAAACATTTGCAAGATGATTCTTCAGTTGCCCCTCTAAGTTGCTTTATTCTTTGCACATTAACAAGTAGTATTTACTGTATGCTCTATCTCGATTATATCACTTGACATAGAATAGATATGGCCACATTGCAACACTTAGAAGTATATTGGTGAATATTACACTTGAGATGCATACAGGATTTTGATGTTGGAAGTCCATCTTTGACTCTCTGATTTATTGTCTTTTTCATATGGGTATTTATTACTCCCTCTGTCCCAATTTATGTGGCACCATTTCCTTCTTTGTCTGTCCCAAAAACAATGTCACATTTCTATATTTAGAAACAATTTAACTTTATGAGATGATTTATAACCATACATTTCAAAAGTCTTTCTTTCTTTCTTAAACTCCGTGTCAAGTCAAATGGTGTCACATAAATTGGGACGGAGGGAGTATTTGATTTGTGTTTCCATACTACATGAATGTTTGATTAGGCTAATCGCATGGCTTCTAGAATTCACATTTGGGTATTTACCCAATAGGTTATTAGATTCCATCTAATTGATGCTCTACTTTTAGCCAGGCATTGGATACAATGGATTCCCACGTGGCTGTTCAGATGACAAGCTTCCCTGGGCAAAGGTTGTTAGTGTTCAAAGAGAAAGTGTCTTTGTTATTGTCACTATTATTTTATCTCTAACTAATTCCTGACATTTCAGAAATCTAAAAATGGGAATCCATTGGAGACAGTATCCGTAAGTAATAAGCTTCTCTGAGACAAATTTATATGCAATTTATGTCCGTAGGCTACATATTATGGTTTCTATAAATTTGTAATTACCATACTAGTCATACTATCTTAATTCAAGAAACAAGTTTTGCTCAGTCTACATTTGACGACTCTACCTCATTTCAAGCTAACCAATTTTGTTGCAGTTATGTTTGTCATGCTGAAGTTAATGCCATCTTGAATACAAATCATGCATCTGCTGCAGGACAGGTTAACTTGGGTCTTGACTTGTGCAATATCGACCTGATGTCCTGTCACTCCTACTGCCAATCCTCCTTTTCCCTCTCTCTAGACAGCCTCTTTTCTTATCAAGTCTATTGGGAATTATTTTATCTGGCCTGCGTTTAGCCCAGTATTATCTCACAGAGTACATCTTACCCCTATTATGCAGAGGCTCAATGTGACAATGTTTCCTTGCAATGAATGCGCAAAGATTATCATTCAAGTACACATGATGCTATATGACCTCAACATATCTATAGCATTTACAGCAACATTTTCTACTATGTTGATATTATGGAAGATTGCTTCCCTTTGAGAGTTTAATCTTTTTATGGATGTTCATTTTATAAATTTCCAGTGAAACATTAGCAAAAATTATGTGAAGACAACAAATTGCTACATTCCCAGTAATAGAAAGTTATGGAACAATTTGCAAAAGAACTTGCACCTCACTTTTAAGCTGAAACACTTGCATCAGGATTTCGTGCTCATAATTCCTTACAAATCGAGATAAATACCGATATAGCCTATAGGTAGGCACGTTTGTCGCTTTATCAAGATATCAAATTTAATTATAAAAAGATTACTGAGGATTCTGGAATAAAAACAGCTATAAGAAGGATCTTTGGTGTTCTCCAATACTTTTTGACTTCTATGAACTGGGAATTAGGTTTGTGATTAATTTTGCATCTCTGCATCCTGCACCTTCCATTTTTGGTTTTCCATTAATCTATACTTCACAAATATCTGCATGTGCAGTCTGGTGTTTCAGAGGTTATTTATGTTGTGGAGAAGAGATTGGATGGTTCTGACGAGGCTTATGTTGCTTCCCACAAACTTATGTCAATGGCTGGTATAAAAGTAAGTATATTTAGTGTCAACTTCTTTCCAAGAAATGTTAATTTCTTTGCTATAGATACGACATCTTACCAATGGGAAAACAGATTTCGTCTCGATACTTGTAATATGTTTTAACACAGAAAAACACGAATCCACTTGTAATCAGATTCTCCGATGACTGTGGATTGCGGATTATTCATTCCTTGCCAAGCCTGTAGCAATAGGGAATTAGCCTGCATTTTGTAAAACATTGAACCCGTAGGCACGTCTCGGTTTATTTCAATCAACAAAAGCTGGGATAAAAGAAAGCTTACTGAAACATTGTATAGGATGTATTCATTAACTTAACAGCTTCAGGGGTCCAATATTGCTAGAAACGAGATGGGGACACTATTTAACCTTTTAGTAATACAAAATTAACCCCACCTCTGTCAGTAAGTTGTTGCAATATATGACTAGTTCATTGTCTTTTACATGTCTTCAATCCCGCATGCTGTGAATAGGAACAACCTCTCACTGTCTATTCATTCAGACAAAAAATCACCGTTTAAAAGAATTAACAATGCTTCCAAATCCCAAGTGTATCAAGCTCACACTAGCAAGTTTAAGGTTCTCCGAAGCAAGGAAATTTTACACGAGTATCATGCAACTTGGAGCAAGTTTTCCTTTTCTCTTCAGCAAGAGTTCATCTTTGTATTCAATAATCTAATCAGCGTTAAGGGCTTCAAGTTGCCTTCTGAGCTCTTCAAGGTCATCCGCAGGATCAACAGCCTCTGTAATAGGTTGGTTTGGGTATTCATCAGCTACTGGCAGCTCATGAACAATACCTTCAGGAAGGACACCTAGAAGAAAATAAACAATACGATCAGGTTAAGTGTAGATATAAGTATGATATTTTCAATGATTTCAACCATTAGTTGTTTCTCCTTTAAATTGCAATCTAAAATACAATCCATCACATAAAGTAATAGTTACAGGAAGCAACTGTCACAATGATAACTGGAATATTATATTTCCTTTTTCTAGTCGTCTTAACACAATTCCATGCTACTAATGATCTATTGTCTAATTATTTGTTATAATACCGAGTGACCTCCTAGAAATCACTCTATTGTGTAAAGAATTGTTCTAAGTTTTAATTGCTCAGTAAAAGCCAGAGCTTTAGACATATATGACAGTGATGTTGGACTTCCACCTGTATAAACTAGAGACCCGCCCTAAAAAGCTACACACACCAAATAGCAAAATTGTCCTAGTATGGTAAAACAAGGAATTATATGCACTTTTTGGAATGTCTAAATACACAATAGATAGGTACTCCAATTTCAGTAGATGATGCAGAATTTGGTGGCACACATTATGCAATAGTGAACTCACATCAAAAGTTTGACGGACAATCTTCAGCAAGATTTATTAATTGTTAAGTATACTCTAAGGGCACGTTTGGTACGATGTATTACGCTGGACAAAAAAATAAATTGGTGGGCGTAACCAAACATTTTCAGCCGGACTGGACTGTACTATTTCTAAAAATAGTACACTCCAACTGCCATTTTTTAGACTCATCTAGTCTACCCTGGACTGTACTAAAAATAAAAAATAAATACAATCCATTATATATTAATACTCTAATACCATCCATTATATATTAATACAGTCCAGTCCATTACAGTACAGTCCATGCAAAATTATACAGTTCAGTGCGACGTACCAAACGAGCCCTAAAGCTACACATGGCCTAGAGGGTATGTGTTGTGTTCTCTATGCATCTTACTGTACTAATGCATGATACTCACAGTTTAAGGCAGTCGGCATGCTTATCCTAATCAATAGCAGAAAAAACTCTATTTTCCTTTTCCCCTCTTCTCCTTCCAACTTCCATAATCATGTCTTAGTTCTTTTACCTTTGAACTCTCCAAACTTTGTGTTATTTCATTCTTTAGCTCACTGCTTCTCAGTCTTAGCATTTCAGATGCTTAGACGGAAAACTACGGATATCACAAAGTAAAGGTTAGTCGCAACATCTTGGACTAAAGAAATTTTTGTACTGAGCAACATGGTCTTCATTTTTGAATTACGAACTATGATCCATCCAAGAATTTCAAGTTAGCAGATAACTTTTTTGATTTTTAAGAAATAGCTAGCAGATAACTTGAGGCTACAAAAGCAAAATATGTTTATCAAAGTTGATGAATACCTGAATTTCTCACGTCAGCACCATCCACCTCATCGTCATCAACAACGCTGAAAGATCATAAGGAAACGACAAAATCAATTAGTTGTACAATAGCAAGATCAATAACAATTATTAGACGCCATACTTCTAGAAACTCAACAAAAGTGTTTTTAATAATACGAGGCATGTAAGAAAGTAGTTGTCTCTAAGCTTACCTCGAGATTTTTGTTTTGTTTTTACTTTGGATAAGTTATGAAGCTTACCTTATGTTCCATTCATTATCTGCATGAACAGGGTTTTCTGCTACTGATAACGCTTCGTTGTCTGCCTTTGCTTTAGCAGCAGCATCCCTGGTAGGCTTTGCAAGAATGTATTCCTTCTGCAAAGAGGACATCATAAAATGTCAAAACTTCAATCGAATATCAAATAATAGATTCCTCCTCACTTGTAGCTGTAGGACCATGGCACTATACCTGTCGTTCCAAACAAGCAGCGTTTGAACATTGTGAGTTTGGCTTTATCTCCATTGTTGGAAAATAGTCTTTGAGGGCATTGTACCCCTACAACAAGCAACAAGAAAGAATCTATAAAGATCAAAACTGTTGAGCAAACTTAATTTCTCTCTTAACCTTGTCCTCCTTTTATAGGAGGCAAGTTCACTCTCTGCTTGATCAGTTATTTGTTATGGATGAATAGACAATAAGAGGGAGTGATTGAGAAAGTCCTCCGTACTTCAAAGGCTTGAAGGAACTCAAGTCGACATTTTGACTAAAAAAAGTCCAAGAAAGAACTTAGTGTGATTAACATTCTCCCACATTATTCTGCAGCCTTAGTGGGGGAGGAGGGGGTTTGGGGGGAGGGAGAGAGAGAAAAAGAGATTGCAAGATGTACCAGATATCTTGACACCTGTCCGAACTTCAATAAGTATTTCAATGTGTTTTGAACTAAGAGTCCAGCAACAACTCCCTATCAAAGACAGTTGGAATGTTGATTTACCGATCAAATAACGAATTTGTAATACTACTTCAATCAATCATAAACAAGATTCTAGTAGTGTTGCTGAAAAAAAGTTTATATTATTCTTCAGAAGCAAGTGGGAGCATAAACATGAGAAAAGCCACCAAATTAGCAGCAAATGAGGCTATAAAGAGAAAAAGAAATTTTTTAAATATGAGAAGAACCAAACATCAACCACAACTTCCAGTGTTTCTTTTTATAATTGCCTATCATTTAAAGTCTTTCACATGGTGATCATCAGGCAGATAACTTAGAACTCGTCGGGCATAAAATTAATAAAGAGAAAGGGAACAGACAAATAATTGAGGAATTAAGGTTTTGTCATACCATCGTAGTAGGTAGAGATGCAGCACAAACCCCTTCACGCTTTAGGGTCCGTTCATCAATTCCAGATGCTACAACCTAAAAGCACAAGTATTCATTACAGCGAATTATTATGGTTTACTTGAAAGCAATCTTAGTTGGAGTTCATACAGAAAAATAAAATTTGGCAGAACAAAGTAGTTTCACATCATTTTTAGTTACAAGATAGCCTTTTTAACTTTTCTCTTACTTAAGCTTAAGATTTTTATAGAGGCTATTACACAAATCAAGAGTCTCGCTTCAAGTAACGATTGGTGATTCTTGATTGAAGCCATTAGGGAAAATTTCAATAACTAAATATACCAGAGGCGGCACACATGCAAAGCAGGCAGTTTCACCAGGAATCAGCAATTGAATGTGACCTGACACAGCATCTTCAGATACACCTACCAGATTCCATACATGACTTGACTGGTTTAATTTAGAGTTTCCTGACGCATATGAAAGAAAGAAAAAAATGAAATTCAGCCACTTACCAGATTCCATCCATGTCTGGTTTAATTCATTGCAGGCCTGCATTACGATGAATTACTAAGCAGTATTTTTCCAAATAAACGAATAATCTAAAACCTAATATCAAGTAAACCTGTTCTTATACCTGAAAGAAATACTTGAAAGAACAAGTTTGGAAATACTTTCAAAGAGAGGAATTAGAGGACACCAAAACACATACTGGCCATTTATTAAAATTTTAGGTAGCAGAAATTTGCTCATACCTGATTTACTACCATCCTTGCTTCATAATTATCTACGCAGCTCAAGACAAGGTCAACCCCACTACCACTCTTAGTTGTCCGGAATGATTTATTTGTAAGACTTGACATAAATGTGTCAAAACCTTCCACTGTCGTGATATTCAACGTGTAGCTCTACAAAGACAGCCCAGCTAAATGAGAATAAGAGGAAGATAGAGAAAATGAACATAAGATATAAAGGGTGCAGTTAAAAAGACATAGTATAGAGTAAAAGTGTAAAACCACATTAGCAAAGAAATGTCAAAAGCAGTGCACTCTACCATAATAATTTAACAGTTCAAACTGGACAAACTTTCAACAAATCTTTTGGGATGGGCATACACATCATGCAGTATGTAAAAGCAGAAACAAGTCCAAATTTTCAACTGAAGGAACACAAGCCGGTAACACATGCACTGGACATGGTCCAGAGAGGGAGAGAGAAACCTTTTTTTTTTCACTTATAAAAAAAAAGTATGAATTGTTAGCTTCTTCCAATGCTTCAAGTTTTATGCGAGATAGGGTTATGTTTTAATCCGTAAGTGGTCTGGATCAATTCTTTTCTAGCACAGTCCATTGAAGAAAAGACTATATATATCCAGGCTCCAGGCACCAGTTAAGAAACTTGAAGAAGTCCACCACACTCACGACCTAAATACTGTGAAGTCATCACTGACAACTTATCTACACAGTGAGCTGACCAACAAGAGGCATTATTGTCAACCAACATAAAACAGAATTGATGCTTAAGCTAATAGATAAATAGGAAGAAGAATACTGAAAGAGAAGGTTTTCTTCGTTGAATATGAGACAATTCTAGGCGCCCTAGTTTCTTAGAATAGGAATAGGATTTCATATATAGTATCCTAGGAAAAGGATTGTAATGTAGAATAGGAATAGAATTTCATATATAGTATCCTACTAGGAAAAGGATTGTAAGGGATCGTCTATAAATAGAGTTCAATGTAATAATGTAGATAAACAATTCAATAATAATATTTTCTCCCATAGAATCAGAGCTTCTACGATCTTGATAGAGAATCAAAGAGTTTCCGCTGCCGGCGGGCGTCACTAGCCAATGTGTGTCGCCCGTCTGACCAAAGATAATGGTAGAGTGAAGATTCTAGAAAACTTTGAGATATTTATAAATAAAGTATTCTCTCAAAAAAGTAGGTGTGAATAGTGCCTCGTGAACAATATCACATTAATAGTGTTTTTCCGACGTGAATAGTAATTCGGCGTGAACAAATACCAGATTCCGATCGTCAGAACTAGGGTTCCAGCGAATCCACGTTTCGGGGCATTCTTTTAAGAATTGTTTTTACTGTCAGCATCGCGCAGAGATTTCGAGTTGACCCATACCACTTTCTTCGAGGTTCGACATTCCAATCCTACCCACAAAATACCATCATAGTCCCGTGCCTCAATTACAGTTATTGTTTTGCGTCCCGTAGGGTCGGGCCATGATTCCGATCCTACCCACAAAATAACATCACAGTCCTGTGCCTCAATTTCAATGATTGTTTTGCGTCATCCTCCATTACATTAGTAAGTATCCGCGGTGCAATATTCCAGCGAAGATTCAAAAAATAAATCACCACCGTGCATAATTTTTCCGGTGATTGCTAGCGTCACATCTCTATCCAGTGGTGTTGTGCAGAATCCAACAACACCACAAAATAGATCAAGCTCAAGCTACTGAGAGACTAATTGTTGTGCAAATTTCCAACAATTTCTAGGAAAGCAAATCAGTCACCATGCAATATTTTCGGTGACAACATAGATGTCCGCTGCAAAATTACTTCCGGGTAGTGTTGTGCAAATTCAAACACCACCAAGAGGGAGATCAGTCTCTTCCGACCAAAATACAGTCAGCGGCTCCGACAAATACCCACTTACGCGCCACTACGTGCCCCTCGAAGTGCCAGCTCCGGCTAGCGCGTCAGATCCACGCGCAGCGCATGCACCTTTTTTCGGCCAGATCTCGGTGATTCTCTTCTTGGGTTATGTTCGTCAGATTCCATCCATCTTTCAAGTCAGATTTCTCTACGTCTCTCGTTTTGATATGTTTAACTCCAAAAACACGGGAATTGGAAGTTCAAGTCCTATGATTACTTCAAAACCCTTAAGGAGGAGATCCGAAAATCGCACATCACAGTCCATGAAGAAGCGACAAGGAGGAGGTCGTCTTGGAAGATCTCGACCTAGGTGTAGTTATTGTAATTGGCTTGGACACATTCGTGAAGTATGCTATTCTCTTCATGGTGACCTTGAAGAGGAAGTTTATATGGAGCAACCACCTGGTTTTGTTGCTCAGGGAGAGTCTAACCTGGTGTGTCAATTGCGTCGGTCACTTTATTGTCTGAAATAGTCTCCTAGAGCCTAATTTAGGAAATTCGGCATAGTAATTCAAGAGTTTGACATGACTCGTACTAAAGATCTTAGCAGACTGAAGTATTTGTGAAGTCGAGTAATTAGCTTGCAGATATTTTCACCAAGTCCCTCACTGGTCTTCGTATTAATTACATTTGTAACAAGCTCGATACATATAAATTGTTTGCACCAGCTTGAAGGGGAGTGTTAGATTAATATTTTCTCCCATATTTTCTCACTTAGGACCTCACCTCCAATTTTAAAAAATAGTTCAAAATAAGGCAGAACATTTAAGAGTGATTCAAGATAGAGAAGAAGAAGAGGGTTGTGGATGACAAGCAAGAATCAAATGAGGGAGTTTGACCTTGGCTAGTGCACAGGAGATGGGGGAGAGGTTGATGGCCAGGGGGCTTGGGGGAATAGTGGGGATGCGATCGGTATGTGGGATAGAACAGCCAGTTGCATTCGGGAGGTAGTTAGAGAAGTGCTAGGGGTCTCGCGGGGTAGCCGTCAAGGGGACTGGTGGTGGAATGGTAAAGTTAAAGAGAAGGTGGAAGCAAAGAAAGTGGCGTATGCGAAAGTGGTAGAAAGCAAGTACGAGGTGAAGAAGTGGACGAATAGGGAATTATATAAGATGGCGAGGAAGGAGGCAAAACTAGAGGTTACGACGGAGAAGACAACGACTTTTGAACGTCTGTATGTGGAAATAGAGGAAAAAAACGGGGATAAAAAGTTGTACAGACTAGCCAAGGCTAGGGAAAGGAGGACCCGTGACTTGAATCATGTGAGGTGCATTAAGGACGAGGACGACAAAGTACTAATGGAGGACGCGCTTATTAGACGGATGTGGCAGTCTTACTTAAACTCTTGAACGAAGAAGGAAGGAGACCTGGAGCAATCCGAAAGGTATCGAGATTTTAGATATTGTAGAAGTATTAAGGTTGAGGAGGTTAAGGGTGTTGTTCGCAGGATACGCAAGGGACGAGCGTCCCAGTTGAATTTTGAAAAAGCGCAGGCAGGGCAGGATTGGAGTGGCTGACTGAGTCGTTTAATGTCATTTTTAAGACGGCAAGAATGCCCGAAGAATGGAGGTGGAGTACGATGATTCCTTTGTACAATAACAAAGGTGACATCCAGAGTTGCAACAACTATAGGGGTATCAAGCTGCTAAGCCAAACTATGGAAGTTTGGGAAAAGGCCGTGGAGATGAGGGTGAGAAGAGACGTGTCTATTTCTGAGAATCAGTTTGGATACATGCCGGGGCATTTAACTACAGAAGTTATTCATCTTATTAGGAGGTTAGTGGAGCAGTATAGAGAGAGGAAGAGAGACCTACATATGATTTTCATCGACCTCGAGAAGGCATACGACAAAGTCCCTATAGGGAGGTTCTATGGAGATGTTTGGAGGTTAGAGGTGTACCTGTGACGTACACTAGCGCGATCAAGGATATGTATGATGGAGCCAAGTCCAAGGTACAGACAGTAGGAGGAGACTCGGAGCACTTTCCAGTGATGATGGGGTTGCACCAGAGATCATCTCTAAGCACATTCCTATTTGCTTTGATGATGGATGGGCCAACGTGACAAATTCAAGGGGATGTGTCATGGTGTATGTTATTCGCAGATGACATAGTCCTGATTGATGAGACCCGCAACGGAGTGAACGCTAAGCTGGAGGTTTGGAGACAGACTCTGGAGTCTAAAGGGTTCAGGCTGAGTAGGACCAAGACAGAATACTTGGAGTGCAAGTTCAGTAACGGGAGCGACCTTGAGACAAGCATGGAGGTGAGGCTTGGTACTCAGGTCATTCCAAAGAAAGAAAATTTCAAGTATCTAGGGTCTATTATCCAAGGGAATGGAGAGATTGACGATGATGTCACACGTCGTATTGGTGCAAGATGGATGAAATAGAGGCTTGCTTCTGGAGTATTGTGTAATAAAAAGGTGCCACCAAAACTTAAAGACAAGTTCTATAGGGTGGTGATTAGACCGACTATGTTGTATGGGGCGGAATGTTGACCAGTCAAGACTTCACACATCCAAAAGATGAAAGCTGCGGAGATGAGAATGTTGAGATGGATGTGTGGGCATACAAGGAGGGATACGATTAGAAATGATGATATCCGAAACAGAGTGGGAGTGGCCTCGGTGACGGATAAAATGCGAAAAATGAGGTTGAGATGGTTCGGGCATGTGTAGAGGAGAGACACAAATGCCCCAGTGCGGAGGTGTGAGAGATTGGTTATGTACGGGAACATGAGGGGTAGAAGTAGGCCGAAGATATATTGGGGAGAGGTGATTAGACGGGATATGACACATATGCAACTTAGACGTGACCTTAGATAGAGAATTGTGGAGGACACATATCAGGGTAGAAGGGCAGTAGATAGTTGAATGTAGTCCTACTTACGCTTACATACTGATAGTTGTAGTGGTATTATTGTAGACCTGCTTAGCCTATCATACTAGTAGGCGCAGTACTGTTTTATAGTCCCTTATCATTTGATTTCTTCTGATGTGTGTTTTTTCGTGTACTTTGTTTATCTTATCTACATGCGTTAGTTATTGCTTCTTTTTTCCAGAATGCTTTATTATGAATTATCCGCTTTTGTTATCATCATTGTCATACTGTTTTAAATTTCTTGTCTGGGTCTGATAGTTTTTCTTGCTTTGCTTGTGTTTACGTTGTGTCTTGAGCCGAGGGTCTTTCGAAAACAACCGCTCTACCTACTAATGTAGAGGTAAGGTATGCGTACACTCTACCCTCCCCAGACCCACGTTGTGAGATTTCACTGGGTATGTTGTTGTTGACATTCTACACTAAATAAACAGTTGATTTTACAAGGACATGACATTTTGGTCTCCCAATCATATTTCGAAGAATGTAGTCAAAAGAAGAACAATTACTATAAATTTATTTAATATTCTGATCTTGTTGAAAAAAAATCCTAAACAAATATTCCTTTATAACAAAGCCATAAGTAGCAAACTGCACAATCTTACCTCAAGCACAACATCAGGATTTATCTCTGAAAGAGTTTGTACAGCAGCATCTGTCTTTGTCATACCAACCTGGAAGTGACATTACAATCGTTTGGTAAAATGCCAAAGTGATAGTTCTTAATAGCTGAAACAAGGAACTAGTCCTTGTCATGTTTGGAAAATTTAAAAAAAAATTTGGTTCAGCAAACAAACTAATAATATAGAAATGTAATCACTCACTAGCCACTAAATATGTACACGAGAAAATGGAATAAAAATATTTTCTAGAAACACCTGCTCTGGGCGAAAAAATAGCCTATTCATATTAGCTAACTCCACTTTGTCATAATCATACAACAAAAGACGACCTATGCCACACCTTGTCAGCATCTCAGCAGCAACACTGCCAACACCACCTATGCCCTGTCATGAAGAAATTGCAAAATCATGACTATTTAGATATTGCGGACTAGCAGAGGCACTATAGCGAGTCTAAAGTAAGATATAGAAGACTCAAATACATGTTTAAAAGAGTTAAATCTAAATAATTATTCTAACAGCTTGGTGGACATACTAAAGATTTTGCAGTTCCTAGGCCTAATCAGGGCCCTAAGCTCTTTTAGACACCAATATATGGCCCCGCAAAATAAATCCAACAGATAGATTTAGAAAATCCAGAAGCTTAATACTCAGATTGGCGCAGTCACTATAGCAGATGTATGATCGAAATAAAGGACATTTTTTTTTGTTGATAAGTCAAAAAAGACAATATCTTAAGTGTAAAGTACAAAAATCAAGACAAATTATTTTACATACATCTAAGACCTTGACAGGAAATACTAAATAATATGAATCTCACGTTCATAGCATAATTGGATGTCATGACACATGCAAAACAATACTGGAGAGTAAAAATTCAGTTTTATAACAATAAAACTACAGAATTTAACATAAGGAGGAAGTACATACAACTATGGCAACTGAGAACTCTCGTATTCTTTCATAATTATCAACAATACCCATCCTCTGGAGTGCCATAAGCCTGCTATATGGATTGCTATCAACAACCTCAGCACTCATGTCCTGCCACCATCACAATCATGAAATTATTTGACTAAAGTTCTCAGTTAATTCCAATGACAATATGGCATGAAGGACTATATACACTAACCTTGACTTTTGAACGGCGAGTAGTTCCTGACTTCTCAAGAGTAGCGATGTTTTCTGCATGCAAATGCATCTAGAAGTACGACCATAGAGAAGAATGTATCAAAATCTCACGACCGGACATGAGAAAAAAAGATTGAAGGTTAATGGCATTTGAAAGATATGGTGATACTTTTAACATACACTGCAGTATAATTTTGAAAAATTCATTGTCAGTGTTTTTCCCTCTTCTTTTTTCTTCAAGGTTACATGTAGGTATAGACGTATAGTAACACAAAATGGAAGTGAAAGACCAAAATCCTGCCCAATTATGTTTCGACTTGAAGTGACCATGTTAAATTTTGAGGGATATCCAAACGGCACATTTATTAAACATATGAAGCAATCCTGAAGAACACCTATATAGCATAAGACATAAACCAAAGCCTCTCTTTCTTTTGGAGGAATATATTATGACTGCTATGAATTTGAATAAATTTATAAATTCTTTCGAAACAGATTGTGGTTCTGGATTCTGGGAGGATGAAACAACAATGCTTACAGGAAACAATGAAAGCTATGCCTCAATCCCAAACAAGTTGGGTCGACTATATGAACCATCACCTTCTCCAATTAATTCATCCGGCCAAGGCCAACATAATATAAAATATTAAAAAGAATTCCTAGAAATCCTATCATGAGGTCTCAGGTTCAAGTTCCACCGCAGACAAAACACTAGCTGATTTGTTCATATATGTCCAAGCGTTGGTGGACATAGTTACATGGTAATCCGTGGAATTAGTCGAGGTGGAGGCAAGTTAGCCCGGACACCATGGTTATAAAAACAAAACTAGAAATACTATATTTTCTATGAAACTGCAATGCTTAATGCAGGTAATTTATGACAAAATCTGAAACACTGCCCAACACTCCAATTGCAGGTAAGTCCAATAATCAGCCAAATCAATGCATCAAAAGAATGATTGAGCGACTCATCATCGACCTAGGAAATTATGCTATCTAAATTCCGAACATAATCAGCATTCAATCAATTGGTCCTATAATGAATTCTTCTACTTTACTATAATAGATCCAGTTGAATTTGACCTAACATTGACATTTAACGATTAGAAGAATGAGGAATTCGCAACACCATGGAGCTGAGTCAATTTAGATTGTATAAAAAAATACATTAATGAATCACAGACATGTGTGTTCAATAAACTTTGTCTCGAGAAAGGAATGTAGTTGGATATGTGAAAGTACCTTGTCGATTAGGGCAAGATGAGAAGGATCTGAGATTGATTTCTTGAGAGATTGAAGATCATTCAACAATTCTTTGAGCTCCACCTCCATGATTTTCACCGATTTGATTTCTTCTCTGTATGAATTTTGCTTTATTTGTTGGGCTTTAAGCAAATTTGTGAATATTATTGTAATCTTATGGCAATTCAGTGGTAAGGTAACTGCAATAGCTTTTGTTCAGTCCTCAAGGTTTTGGAATCGTCGTGTCATAACTCATAAATCCCAATTCGAATATCGAATTTCCTTTTCTTTCTTTCTTTTATTGAAAGGAAATCCTTTTTTTCTTTTTTGTTATTTTTATTAGTACGTGTGTAACACTATTGTATTTAACATATTTAAGTTATTTAATTATGATAGAACTAGTTATTGTACGTCTATATATATACATGTTATCATAAGTAAAACCGTCTTCTCTATACAATAAAAAGAGACCCCCTACGTTTTCTCACAACCACCGACAGCGCTCTGTCCCGGTTATTACAGTTTTCGCTCCTTGACTTTTTTTTCTTAAAAGAAGAAATTACACATTCCTCCCTTTATGTTTTGACTTGTTATACATAATTGTAGTTTCAAATATTACACATATGTGTATTTAATTTCATTCTAATGACATTATTTGTTTTATAGCTGAATTTTAGTTGTCTAGATTATAATCGAAAAGATAGTAATACATTCCCGTGAAGAAAATGAAACTGTAGTGAAAATGTGATCGTATCAAATAATATGATATAGAAAGAATTATAGATATTATTATTCACAATAATGTAGTACAATTTGATACCTTATATATACTAGGAGAAACTTTGTTTTACAAGAAATGAGTGTTAATTCTTTTTATTTTAGAGAACCCTTCTTTGCTAAACCTTATCATGAACTCTTTAATATTTGTTGGGCTCGTTTAATACGTTACACTGGACTGTATAATTTTGCATGGACTATATTGTATTGTAATGGACTGGATTGTATTAATATATAATGGACGATATTAGAGTATTAATATATAATAGATTGTATTTTTATTTTTTTATTTTTAGTACAGTCCAGGGGAGACCCATTTAATGGGTCTCAAAAATAGCAGTAGGGGTGTATTATTTATAGAAATAGTACAGTCCAGGGGAGACCCATTTAATGGGTCTCAAAAATGGCAGTAGGGGTGTATTATTTATAGAAATAGTACAGTCCAGTCCGGCTGAAAACGTCCATCAAACGATGTATTATTTTTTGTCCAAAGGTCTGATCCAAAGATACCCAGAATAATAATCTGACACCAAACGTGCCCCTTGTGTATTATAGGATGGATACATGCAATTTTGTAATTTTTCTAAATTTTCACTACTATCTTCGTCTCAAATTATTTGTTGTGGTTACTAAAAATAGTTGTCTCAAATTATTTATCGTTTTAGAAGTTCAAAGAACAATTAATTATTTTCTCATTAGAATTGTGTCATGGAGATGGCACATAAAATAGAGTAAACATTTAATGAAGAGATGATTATTATTTAGACATAAATAAGAATGAAATTAGTCAAATACTCCTCTTAATTAATATTTCTTAATGCACACGTAAAACAAAAAAGTGATAAATAATTTGAGACGAGGGAGTATAAATTGTTTATCGTGTTTCACGTGCAATATACATAGAGCTAGCCACTACTGTCGCTGATAGAAGCAGTGCAATCTTATCCTTAGCCTAGTACAATAAAAGGATGAATACTAACATGCATAAAACAATGAAAACACTATGGGTGTCTTTGGTACGGAGAAAAATGTTTTTCACGTAAACTATTTTCTTAGAAAATAAGTGAATTTCTTAGTTATTTTCATATGTAAGTAGAAAAAATATTATCCTAAGAGTCAGGGCCGTCTTTGAACTCGTGCGAGGTGTGCTATTGCACAGGCAGTGGCGGATGTATGTAAAGCACGGTGGTGCATTTGCACCACCAGAATTTCCATTTTTTTTCCATCTCTACCCAGAAAATTTTTCCAGATTTTTTTTTCCTACGCAAAAAAATATTACTTCTTATGTTTGCACCACCAAAATTTGGTGGCTGGATCCGCCACTGTGCACAGGGCCTCCGAAAAATGAAAAATTTTAGGACTTTTTTTTTCATTTTTTATTAAGTAGAATTTACTATAAATACTCATAATTAGTATGTCTTAGCCCAATTAATGGTCCACTTTTACGAATTAGAACAGGGGCCCTAAAATATTTGAGATGATCCTGCTAAGAGCATTTGTATGTAATCTACCAATATACTATGAGATGAGATGGGGGGTGAGAGTTCGGGGGTGGTGGTGGGTGAGATGTTAATGGGGTTGGATGGGGGCGTTAGGTGAATGGGGAGGAGATAATAAACTTGAAATGTCACTTATGAACTTCTTTTCCCTACTTTCAATAGGAAAATCATTTTTCTCATTTCTAAAAAATTTATTTTCTTGGAAAAAATGTTTTTCATGACATTTCACCTATCAAACATATAAAAAAAAGGGTCCTTCATACCAAACACACTGTCACCCTTGCCTTTCCGAAGCACCTTGCTGTGTCAGTTGCAACAAATTTGTCCAAAGACTGCTAAGGAATTGTATCTTGAACTTTTGGGATAAAGGATTTGAATGCTATAATCAGTATCTACACTAACAAAGTTATTGAAGTTTTTCCCCAATTGGATAAAGTTCAAAAGATAATGTGCAAACTATAGGAAATGCAGTTTTCTTTGCTTCCGTTGATGCCGAGAAATTAAAAGTTAAATCAGCAAGAGCAAAACTTATTGAAAGTGGCATATTTTCAGCTTTAATTAACAAAGACCACACAGAAGAAGATATCCATAAACGCATACAAGTATTCCCCATAAATTAGTAGGAGAAAGAAGAACCCTTGCAGGTAAGTAATGCTAAGCAGGAAACAAGAACTTCCAATAGGATCAGAACAGCAGATGCATAGATAACTGAATTCAATTTTGTGATACTGAAAATCTAATGTTACAAGCATGGAAAAAATGACAAGGAGGAAAAACTACTAGGATCAGGGAGCCATCTCAAGGTTGGGCAGCCTCCAATAGCTTTTCGTATACTTGTCTAGCTGTCAAATCCTCCACCTGATGCAGTTTAGTGAGAAGTTGACTTAGAATAACAATTAATATGCAGTGTTTAACAAGGATACTTCTTTAAAGCCAAAATGTATATTGTGTCATATTGGGATGATTTAATAAATTTTAAGCATTTTCTATGTGCAAAAATTGTGAATGAAAGGATTTTCACTGATGAAATTGGTAGAAGTCCTTGCCATGAAAGAGCATACCACTAAGCAATTTTCTTTAATTTTTATATTAATGTCTATGGGCTTTGAATTTGATGTATCAATTTGTCCCCTCAAAATTGAAAATTTGGTCCATGTAAGGTCAATTGATGCAACTGGTAGCTGCAGGTATACTCCTGTGCACATGCCTACATCTTCTTGTCATGCAGCTTACCAGACATTATTCAACGACGATATAACCTGACGAAGTGGTTCTTGTCAAAGCTTAGAACAGAGAGCATTTTCTCTGACTTGGAATTGGAAACAGGTAACGCTCCACATTGATTTATAAATAATCACTAGAGTTTATTTATGACAATTAGCCTAGGTCATATTTCCTACTGTGGAGTGTCCTCTTCCGGCTTGTAGACCAAATGGTAGACGAATACTTTCTCGGGTATCTAGCATCACTGAATTTTGATCTACGAATATTCTTATGCGAAGCTTCTATTAAATTTGATATTCAGGTCACTGTTACACCAAGCATCAGAACTTGAACTCTATAGCCATAATATACATGCAGAAGATAGCAGGGAAGACGCTCAGTGTTTCACAAGATCTATACAGGTTAGAATTATGGCTTTATTTCTCAAGGAACTAGAGAATGTTTATAGTTTAATCCAGCCAAAGAGGAAATTACCACAATTTTTTAAATAGAGTAAATAGTAGAAGTGTGTATAGGCAACCACACTGCTAAAATTAGAAGTGTCAATTTGGACTTACTACAAGAAGCTTTGATTTGCTATTCCATCCTCTTTGGAGAGTCATTTGAGATAGTTTCAGACCCAGTACCTGCGTCAACAGAAAATCCTAGTGGTTCAGCGAATCAGCCAGCAAAGTATCTTAATTATGTGCTCAAATTTGATTGGTTTGCCAAGAGGCGAAAGCAAAAAAGTTCAGCATACTCGGCCCATGAATTCCAGTAGTTCATTATTAGCTTCCCCACGAGCTGCAGGTGTGGTTACAGTGACCCGAACATCATCTGCATTTACTCCTACAACAATATAAATGTAAAATAAGCTTATACCGAAGATGCTAGAAGTATCACTTCTTCAAAGTAAGTTGTTTAAAGTAAGTGCATTTTTACGACAAGAAGAGCAAATCTCCAAGTCACATCTAAAGAGAGTCTTTCCTCCGAGTCTGAGAGAATATCATTGTATATTTCACATAACAGAAAGCTTTGGTATGCTATAATTATATATCCAGTTTTCTTTTCATCAAATGACTAATTTTACAATTTACAATAAAGTAGACCCCAGACAAAAAAAGTTCTAGCCTCCCACCACTGAGGAGGCAGGTCCATATGATAGTTCAGAGTTCGGATACCCGAGACATCAACGTCGAGGCCAAAAAAGATAATTTAACAGTACAACCACTAAATTCAACTTTTACAACTAGCAGAAGAGTAGGAAATTGACTTAGTCATAGCTGAAGCATTGTTCAGTTGACAAATTATTTCCCAACTCTAAAGGAATTGAAGCAATCATTGAAAGATTATTACTTGTAATTGCTGACCGTTGGGCACGGTCTTCCACTTCTATCGCCACTTGCACAAGGCCACCTTCTAACTGTGAGATGCAGGGCGGTACAGGAGCATCCTACATGCAACAAGAATTATTAATTCCTAAAAGTATATCTGCATCTGGAAGAACATGTGTATAAGTTGACACGTAAGACCCCCCCCCCCCCCTCTTCCACAAAAGGAAAAAAATGAACATTCTGTGATAGAATAAAGCATAAGGTTTTACATGATCTTACAACACAAGCAAGGGACACAGAGTACACAAAGATTACACAAGCTAATGCAGAGAATATGTTTTAGCAAGCAGACAACAATCAATTTTATGGCTTGTTGCAATACAGGTAATATGTAGGCAAAACTATGTAATGTAGTTAAGAAGTGAATAACAGCAAAAACCATAAAGATATATTACCTGTGGATTTGTCTCAGCCGCAATAGTACTAAGTGCACCATCAACTACATATAGGAAGGAGGCAGTCTCCAAATCTTCTTCTGCTCGGTAGCATACAAACAGACCACAACCCTTACAGGACATCCGAAACTGCTTCTCCAGTTTCCCTTCACCACTTTTAAGCAAAAGCAGAAGGTTTCAAAAGGATGTTACGTATATAAACTGTTAACCATTATCAATCATCAATAACTGAGTTCTTTTTCCAGTGAAGCAGGAGACATAAGCTAAAGATCTCTGAGTTAATAATGGATATACACCGCATAAAAGAGCCCTGCAAAAGGCCAACAGACGAAGTACACAGACAGAAGCAATATCAAAATTAGTTGTGGTTAAAGATCCTATAACCCTATTTTCGCCAATGCGCTCTCAATCGGGATAAAATTCACATAGTGTCCAGGACCAAGTACAAGGTCAAATAAACCCGATGACGGAGAAAATTGTAGGTAAATATAGAGATATAGAAGCAATAGCAAAGTAAGTTATGGTGGAGGGTTCACCCTTTTCATTCCCTTTCTCTCATGGTTTTACTCTAATACATTAGAGAAATGTATAATCCTGCTTTTAACGATTTTTCTATATCAACTGTTAGGAGAGACGTTTTTAATTGCACATGATGACATGAATATCGACAATATTTACGTTATTCGTTATATCATTTTCCTAACAAAGTATCTATCACGTCTGATATAGATCGTAGTAATAACGACAATGATTATTTAACTGTAACATGTCATTGGATAGATTATAAATGGTCTATGAAAAAATGTATTTTAGCATATAGATATATTAATGATAGGCACAATGAAAATTTATTGTAGAAAATATTCATTAAGTTTGTGAATATTATGGTATAACTGACAAAATAATGATTGTTACGTTAGACAATGTTTCTTCTAATAATTATGCTTGTAAGACTTTTAAAAAATCTATTAACTTCGTATTTTCCTAATCATTTTCATATAAAATATGCGTATCATATTTATAACTTAGTTGTAAATGATGGTCTATCACTTTTTGAAGACATTCTTAATAAAGTACAATTTGCTATAAACTTTATTTTTAAAAATATAAAGAAACAAGAATATAAATATGTTATAGTATGTTTGACCAAGGATGTTATAATATGTTATAGACATTTTCAATGCTCAAGGATCATTTTTCTCTCTTTATAAGAAACTAGTTGTTGAGGGAGATATTTGTGATTAATTTATAGTATGTTTGACCAAATTTTTCTACGGTTTTTTTTTTTTTTAAAGTTAAGGTGTTTGATCAAATTTTTAAGAGATAAAAAAATATTTTTAAATGTAAGCAGGAGTTATTTTTGAGAAGATGAAAATGTAGCTTCTCTAAAAGTTCTTTCTTTGAAAAAACACTTTTGGTTAGGGATGACAATTGGGGCAGGGCGGGACAGGGCAAGCTTTTAACGGAGCAAGGCAATCTCTTAACGAGGTATGATAGAGCAAAATTAGTTTTGTTAAAAATTAAAATGGAGCAGTACAGGTGATGAGTTTTGTTAGTGTTAGGTTCTGTGTCCTAACATTTTCCGTAACATGTCTCTTTTCGGTGTTAAGTAAAAACAGGAAAATGTCATCCCAAATGTCGTGACATCTGGGAGGACATTTCTGGCAAGAGTTTTGCCTATCTTCACGCGATTTACGGTGAGAAGATTTTATCACGTGAATGTTTGGCTTGGTTAGGAGCTAAGGAAAACACGATAATACTTAACAATACCAAGTCGAGGAGAGTGCATAACGGAAGGAGCATTCTCGTGAAGACAAAGTCAAAATCGTTGAGAATTTTAAGGTGAAGAACGGCTCCCCAACCCTATTCGCTCAACCTCCACCGAGAATCAAGGAGCCTCGGGTGAACTCTCCACTATAAATAGAGGGTTCACTCAAGGCTTTAACATCCAGTTTTGCGAAGAAAATTCAGATCCGAGACGCGTCTCAAATATTGCCTCAAACACAGCTGGATCGAGCAGCCTGTTTTTGTGATTACACTTGTTCGAAATTGCGAATTGCTTTCTTAGATCTATACTTGTTCTTTCAACTCAAAGCAATTGTAATAGGGTGTTTTTCACTTCTATTTTAGATAGATTTTTCAGGCTTAGAAGTTAGGATTTAACTTCTTTTTAATCCCTTTTTGTTTTACGGATTTTTATTCATTCTCAAGGGATTTGTAAGATTGTATAATTTTTATACAATAAATTTTTGGTCATGAGACCACTATAAGTTATATACAATTATATAACTTATGAAAAACAATCTTGGGTGTCCTTGATTTATTTCCGCTGCATCTTAACTCATGTTTTAGTTCTGCGTTATTGTTAATGTTCCAGTTCATGTCACAGAACATTTTTGGGAACATTCCTTACTGTCTTTAAGTTTACCTCTGTTCTTCTTTGAAATTATTTATTCCATAGTTTAAGTTCGACAATTCTCCTTTTCAATTGGTATCGAGCGGCACTGACATCTTAAGTGCTAAGGTCCTTTTACTTAACTATGGATCCGGCTAATCCAAATATTGGTAGACTTCCTATTTTAGATGGATCAAACTATCCTTATTGGAAGATTCGCCTACGTTCTCACATCAAATCCATTGATGTTAGAGCGTGGAGATCTATTACAAATGGATACATCGCTTCTATGCTTCCTGACGAGGAAGGCGACATTTTGGTCAAGCTCGAGGCGAATGGACTTTCGAAGAAACTAATAGTGCGAGCTTCGAAAAGGCACTAAATGCTATTTTCGGATGGGTTGATCTTTATATGTTCAAACTCATCCAAAATTGCTCTCTTGCCGAGATCTTGGGATACTTTACAAACTCATTGTGAAGGTAGCTCAAGTGTTCGACGAACGAAGCTTCGCATGCTCATGAGTAAGTATGAACGTTTAAGGATGGAGGAATCGGAGGATATTAAAACCTATTTTGAAAAGTTGATTGATATCTCTAATGAATGTCAAGTTCTTGGTTCTCCATTGACCAACAATCAACTTGTTGAAAAAGCCCTTCGATCTCTTCCTGAAAAGTTCAACATTAAGATTTGTGCGATTGAAGAAGCACACAACCTTGCCACAATGGACCTACATACCTTAATGAGCATCCTCAAAACATATGAGATGAACATGGAAAATCAAAGGTCTTTATACAAAGGCAATGATGTTGCCCTTCAAGCAAAATCCTTAGAGACGGAAGTCAATGAAGAGGATGAAACACTTGAAGAAATTGGGGATGGTGTCAACGTTGCTCTTCTTACTCGTAGGTTCAATACGATGTTAAGAAGATTCAACGAAGATAAGAATAAATCTAAGTCTAAAGAGCACCAAAACCAAGGACTCAATCCACGAATTACCAAGAATTTTCCCACCGCACAAAAAGGCAATCAACTTAGGAGAATAAATTCTGATCGAACCGTGTTCGATCCTGCAGCGACAAAGATTCAATGTCATGCCTGCTCGGGATGGGGCCATTATGCCAACGAGTGTGCAAACACTCTAAGAAAGGTTGGCAAAAGTCTATGGATTTCCTAAGTGATGATGAAGGTGAAGGGAAGAGAATACGAAATAGAGTCACAAGCAACGCCGCCATTGTTTTTGAACATTCTCTGTCGGATGATGAAGGTTTAGTATCGTGATACACTAAATGTCATGACATTTCCGAACATCAGTATAACATCTGAATCTGACAGAATGACAGATGTATGAGTTTTTAATTCTTGGATGTCAATTGCTTCGTGGTTTTATTTCAAAATGATTCTAATCCTAAGACTCGAAGACTAAGGATGATATGATTAAGGAATTGCAAGCCCTTTGCAAGGACTTAATCATTGAATCTAATCAACTTGAATCAAAGGTGAAAACTCTAACTCGTGAGAATACAGATTTGATAAGTACCATTACCCGACTGGAAGTGACTCTTACCAAAAAGGATCTTGAATTCGGAAAGATAAGTGCAAAGTTGGATCGCCAAGCAACCTTCAAAAAGCTTAACAGTGCACCTCCAAATTAGATGAAATCCTTAGTGTTAGTCAACCTCAATGTACTGGTTTGGGCTACATGAATTCCATCAATACATTATGCTCCAACTTGTTTGTTAAAAATGGGGAAATGAACCGTAAGAAGGGTAGCAACTATGTGTGCAATTATTGTAATAAATCTGGACATTTAAAACCTTTTTGCTTTAAGTTACTAAAACTCGTAAAGAAAAGGTCTTCGAATCTTTGTCAAGAACTTCGACAGACTCTAGAGACTCCTCTATCTACAAAAATCGTAAGGTAACAAAAAGGTTTGGGTTCCCATCAAGAAAACAAGTTGTAATGTAGCCATAACCGCACTAAGGACCAATATCTCGATCGTGGTACTTTGTGATGGTCGTTCCGCCATATAGCGAGAACAAAAGCATCTAAAGAACTACGAAGCTCTAAATGGAGGAAATGTTACATATGGAGGAGGTGGAAAGAGTAAGATAATAGGAAGAGAATCGTTAATGTCCCCGAATTCCAAAGACTAAATAATGTCTTGCACGTTGATGGTCTGATGGCTAACCTAATTAGTATAAGCCAACTGTGTGATGACAACTTAGAGGTAAGATTCAATAAACATGCATGTATACGATCGATGAAACTAACAAATGCATAATGACAGTCTGAGAACAAGTGATAATTGTTATCTTGTCGGAGATCATAAGGTATGTAATAGTGTTAAGACTGATGACACAACATTGTGGCATCAAAAACTAGGACATGTCAATTACCGCAACCTTAGAAAATTGATATCTTATGAGGCGGTAAAGGCATTCCTAAACTAAGTCCTATGAGTGAAACCGCAGTGGTGTGTGAAGATTGCCTCAAAGGTAAGCAAACCCGTGTCCTCACAAAGTTGTTCAGAGCGATGGACATTTCTCGTGCGCCTCATTGCTTTCAACTTTTACATATGGATCTTATGGGTCCAATCGAGGTAGATAGCCTAGGAGGCGTGAGGTACTCCTTTGTGATTGTAGATGACTTTTCAAGATACTCTTGGATATTCTTTTGAAAGAAAAGTCTCAAACGTTTGACATGTTTAGAATATTGTACTCTAGAATTAGAAATCTATATCATTCCTCTATTTTTGGATAAGATCGATCATGGAAAGGAGTTTGAAAATAATCAATTTTCTACATTTGTGAGAAAAAGGTATTTTCCATGAATTTTCTGCTCCCAAAACCCCAACAAAATGGTGTAGCAGAGAGGAAGAATAGAACCCTACAAGAAATGGCTAGAGTCATGCTAAGTTCTAAAAAGCTCAAAAACGTTTTTGGGCGAAGCCCAAACACGGCAAGTCACATCTCTAATAGAGTCTATCTTAGACCAGGAACAAAAATGACACCCTATGAGATCTTGAATGGAAAGAAACCAAATCTACGTTACTTTCATATTTTTGGGTGTGTATGCTATGTTCTAAATGATAGAGATAATCGAGCAAAGTTTGACTCTAAGAGTGATAAGGGAATTTTCATAGGCTATTCTCAAAATAGTCATGCTTACCGAGTGTACAATCTTCGAACCAAATCCGCACAAGAATCATTAACATTGTTTTTGATGATAATGCAGATTATGCAGAAATACACCGATAAGAATCTTTGTCGTAATAATACGGGAGGCGGACCACGAAAATGCAGATGTTACACCAAATGTCACAACATCTGCAGCAACATCAGAATCAAGATGAGAACACCGCGAGTCGATGAGGATTACGAAGTGAACTCGTGATCCGATGCGCGGATCCCTCATCCAGAATCAGAAGAAACCATCCCACTGAACAGGTAATAGGAGAAGTATTCGAAGGAATAAAAACAAGGAGAAAAGAGCCAAAAAATTACCGAGACATGGTGAAGTATGCGTGTATGTCCACCATACATCACAAGGTAAGTCAATCTTGCTATGTTTCTACTTTGGAACCTAAAAACATTAATGAAGCACTAAAAGACAGTTGGTGGATACAAGCCATGCAAGAAGAACTAGAACAATTCACCAGAAATGAGGTTTGGGATCTAGTTCCTCGCCCTGATGAGACTAATGTAATAGGAACTAAATGGATCTTTAAGAATAAATCTGACGAATCTGGAACTATTATTAGAAATAAAGCTAGACTAGTGGCTCAAGGATACTCTCAAGTCAAAGGTATCGACTATGATGAAACCTTTGCTCCAGTAGCTAGAATTGAATCAATTAGATTATTACTTGTCATAGCTTGTTGTTTAAAGATAACTCTTCACCAAATGGATGTGAAAGGTGCCTTTTTGAACGGATATATTGATAAGGAGGTATATGTTGAACAACCCAAAGGAATTGAAGATCCTCACCATCCACAACATGTATACAGGTTAAAAAAGGCCTTGTATGGACTAAAACAAGCTCCACGTGCATGGTATGGTCGTTTAACTCAATTCCTTCTTGAATTTGGTTTCCAACGTGGTGTAGCTGATTGTACTTTATTTATAAAACACCATGGATCAGATATGGTTATTGCTCAAATCTATGTAGATGACATAGTTTTTGGTTCGACTTCAATGTCTCATCTTAAGACTTTTGTCGAAGCTATGTCCTCAACATTCGAAATGAGCATGATAGGAACTAACCTTTTTCTTAGGCTTGCGGATAAAACAAAATGAGGAGGGTATCTTCATTTCACAAAGCAAATATGCCAAGAACTCGTTAAGAAGTTTGGATTGGAGAACGCCAAACACATGAAGACTCCGATGGGATCAACCCAGACTATATCCAAAGATGATGTTGGGGAGAATGTTGACCCAACTTTATACAGATCTATGATAGGTAGTCTTTTGTATCTCACCGCGAGTCGTCCAGATCTTATGTTTAGTGTTTGTGTGTGTGCACGATTCCAAGCATGCCCTAAAATTTCCCACTTAAATCTTTGTCAAACGTGTCATAAGATATGTTGCACGCAACGCGAGTTGAATTTGGTATTCCAAAGACACTAATCCTAATCTAATAGGATATAGTGGCCGGATTAAGTGAGGATGTGGAAGATAGAAAAAGTACTAGTGGAGGATGTTTTTACCTTGGCAATAACTTAGTTTCTGATGCGATCGTAAACAAAATTGTGTCTCACTCTCAACCTTGAATCAATATGTAGCAATGGAGTTGTTGCTCTCAATTAATATGGCTAAGACACATGCTAGACGATTATGGTGTTTCAAAAATATCTTAGTTTTGTCTTTGTGATAATATGAGTGCCATCAATATATCTAAAAATCCGGTTCAAGACTCTGCGTACTAAACATATAGATATAAGACATCACTTTCTTCGAGACTTGGTTGAAAAAGCAATAGTTAGAATCGATTATGTTGACACTTCTCATCAACTAGCTGATATCTTTACAAAAGCTTTAGATCATGAGAGGTTTTCAAACTTGAAAAACTCTCTCGGTCTCTGTTCAATATAAAAATTAACACTGCTGGGGTGTGTTATCCGAAATGTCCCTGACATTTGTGGTAACATTCATCCAGTGTAAAACCTGGAACTGCATCTTTTCGGTAAATGTTAAAGTTGTTTTGTGTTTCTAACGGGTCATGACTTCTCAAAGGAACACCTTTTTAAAATGATACCGTTCTCTGCGATGATATAAAAATCATAAAAAGGGAGTATCAAAAATAAAATAAAATAAGGCAAAGCCTTAAAATTCCTCGGCAATTATAAAATGTTGGGCAAAGCCCACAAAATTGATACCGTTCCTATTCTATAGGAGTATCAACATACTTATAATTTATATCATGATAGACACAAGATCTTATCTATTTGGACTCAATATACATTGTTCCACTAATTTAGAGACAAAACTCTATAAAGTGTCTTGTTTAGTTCAAAGCTGTTGTTCTATGAAAATGACTCCCGTGTTACACAAAATGTGCTAACATTTCTGATAACACTCAGATTTCCAGATTTTTCAAAAGACGTCTGTCGATTAATGTTGAGTTGGTTTTTGTTGAAAAATTTCTGTTGGTTTTGATGTCTATTTTGAAACAACCTCTAAACCTTAGGAACTAGTCTTTGTATAGAATTTAAACACTTATGTAGATAGTTTTTGCCAAGTGTATAAATACCCATTCACTAAAATACTAATTCTCACTTCCAAAGAAAATTCCTCCAAGAAACAAAAACAAAAAAAAAAAGGGGGAACGAATTTTCATGACATTACTCACGATGCATCCCTCACACAACACATCCCCCTCACAAACTTCTCCCATTCCTATAACCTCCGAAAACCCTAACTTCTCCTTCTCTTCTTCCCCTTTCTCTCCAATGGATGTCTCACCCATGTCACCGAAAATGTCACCACCAGTCCCAGAACACTCCCCAATGAGCACAAGTCCACCATCAGGCAGATTTGGCGATAAGTGACTTCCAAGAACCTCTGGAAATCGCCTATCCAGGGGAGACAAACAATCCTATCAACTTAGAGGAAACCCCGGATGTTTCCGTCCTCCCAAAGAGGACAAATCAAGCAACTTTTTCCACTCGCAGATCGGTCCGAAACTTTGAGAAGGCCTTTGGCAGTGGTGAATCCTCCACCAAAAGGAAGAAATCAGCGACTCCTCCCTCTTCAAGCTCCAGTCTCATCGATTCGCAGAAGACTCATTCGATTGAGTCCCAACCGGAATCCGCTTCACCTTCCTTCACGAATGCAAGAATCGGTGAGGAAGATGAAATTCCAGACGACACCCCGCTGAAGAAATTTTATACCAAGAAATCTGGTCATGCTTCAGGGGAAACAAAATCATCATCAACCCCTCAAGATGTCACAGAAAATGTTATGACATCTTCTGGATCATCCATCCACAAAACTTCAGATTCCAGTGTCCGAGGTCTCACAAGCAGTAGCTCTGAATCTGCGTCTGAGGTAACCCCTTTCTCTACCAAGTTTTTAACAGCCAATCACTCAAAACATTGGTCTTGGTTCAACGGTCGAGCCATTCGAACCGAGAAGGTGTTGGACATTGCGTCTTGTAGTAGCCACGGTCTAGTGGATTTCTTCACTTCAAGAAATCTACTAGACTCGGTAAATAACAAATGTCCTTATGAAGAAAAGGTGGTGAAGTTATTTTATGCAAATCTAACAAGTAAAATAGAGAAACCCAAGTCGAAACACTTTGGGAAAGTGTTTCTCTATAACAAATTTTATGACTTCACACCGACTACAATTAACCAATGTTTGAATAGAGTGAATGATGATGAGAGGGCAGAATGGGAAGTGATAAATGACAGGGATGAGGTGATTTCATACCTCACCGGTGGAGTTGTGAAGAAATGGGTTTCAAGATGTCCAACCTCCAAACTCACTGCCTTATTTGCTGTTTTGTACAAGTTAATGATATACAATTGGTTGTGTTCTTTGAACAAATCAATTGTAACAATTGAACAAGCATTGTTCCTATACAAAATAGGAAAAGGTTTTAGTGTTGATATAGGAAAAACAATCTTTCAACAGATTGTAAATATGGCAGAAAAGGACACATGTATCATCCTTCCCTTTCCCTCATTGATCTTTAAGGTACTAACCTCACAGGGATTCCAAGCCCCTAAGCAGGATCTGCTCTAGAAAGAACCTGAAGTATATGTCGTTAATCAGACGATCCTGAAGAGCAAAAGCAGAGTCATTGATCTTCCATGGACGAATACAGCTGGAAGTGACATCTCCGGTAACATCTCACAGTCGTCCTTGACAACTGCTTGGCTGGTGCAAGAGATTGCAAAGCTCAATGCCCAGATCGCAGGAGTGGACCAGGTAGCCCCGTGGAAGCTAGGAACGTTACCTATTTTTGCTTTCTTCCCAAAAGGGAGATGGGTGCAGTCGAGGAGCAAGCGACAAGTGAATGCTCAAACCAGAGGGGATCTTGATACAGGGGGAGATGAAACCAGAGGACAATCTGGAAATTTGGCGGTGAAATGAAACAGTTCTAAGGTTGCTGTGTTTAGGCTGCTAAGTAGCAGTTGTTGAATGCTTGTTGAATGATTATTAGTTGTTAGTTGTGGACTGTAGTTATTTGGCTTGGTATTTGAGACACTTTAACTCTGTTTATATATTGCTATTTATTCTATCGCTTATGTGTATATTGATGGTTTCAGGCATTAATCTTTTAGATGTATACTCGCATTTGCATCATACTACGATTCGAGTAACTTATCGCACATAGTGTATATATCGTGCTTTATAACTTTTTCAGGTTGAAGGTTGAGATATTTTGCCTGTGATAAAATCATTAACCTATTTAGTTTTGTGAAGAAAGGCAAAAAGGGGGAGATTGTTAGTGTTAGGTTCTGTGTCCTAACATTTTCCGTAACATGTCTCTTTTGGTGTTAAGTAAAAGCAGAAAATGTCATCCCAAATGTCGTGACATCCGAGGACATTTCTGCAAGAGTTTTGCCTATCTTCACGCGCGATTTACGAGTGAGAAGATTTTATCACGTGAATGTTTGGCTTGGTTAGGAGCTAAGGAAAACACGATAATACTTAACAATACCAAGTCCAAGGAGAGTGCATAACGGAAGGAGCATTCTCGTGAAGACAAAGTCAAAAGCGTTGAGAATTTTAAGGTGAAGAAACGACTCCAACCCTATTCTCGCTCAACCTCCACCGAGAATCAAGAGCCTCTGGTGAACTCTCCACTATAAATAGAGGTTCACTCCAAGGCTTTAACATCCAGTTTTGCGTAAGAAAATTCAGATCCGAGACGTCTCAAATATTGCCTCAAACACAATTTGGATCAGGCGACTGTTTTGTGATTACACTTGTTCGAAATTGCGAATTGCTTTCTTAGATCTATACTTGTTCTTTCAACTCAAAGCAATTGTAATAGGGTGTTTTTCACTTCTATTTTAGATAGATTTTTCAGGCTTAGAAGTTAGGATTTAACTTCTTTTTAATCCCTTTTGTTTTACTTGATTTTTATTCATTCTCAAGGGATTTGTAAGATTGTATAATTTTTATACAATAAATTTTTGGTCATGAGACCACTATAAGTTATATACAATTATATAACTTATGAAAAACAATCTTGGGTGTCCTTGATTTATTTCCGCTGCATCTTAACTCATGTTTTAGTTCTGCGTTATTGTTAATGTTAGGTTCATGTCACGTAACATTTTTAACATTCTTCATCTTTAAGTTTCATACTGTTTTTCTTTGAAATTATTTATTTCATAGTTTAAGTTCGACAATTCTCCTTTTCAAGTTTTGAAGAAAATCAGGCTTGCGAAAAAAATTAATTTACAAGGCTTGCGAATAAAATCCAAAGTTGAAGCTCGCTGCCACAATTGATGGGAACAACTGGAGCAACAGAACAAAGAAACAAAGCTTGTATTTGGTTTCCTGCCTTCAGCGATAATAGACCAAGTCCATTTTTATTTGCTGTTGTGTTAGGTTCCTTGCCCACTCATTATTCACTTTATCTAAAATAATAATAATAACTCAATTTTGTAAGTGTAATTGTGGCTGAACTCCGAAATATATTTTATGGGACTGGTCACTGAGTACCACGTAATATATATAACTACAAATACATCAATATGTCGTCACTTTAACAGAGACGTGATTCTAAAATTATTTTAAACTTCCATCGTCAAACAAAATATGAGATAACCATAAAAAAATATAAAATATCCTAATAAAAATGTTTTCCTTCGGATGAGTTACATTTATAATAATACTGAAAATTGATTAAAAAATAAATACACTATTAAGTTAAAGATAGATCTCAATTGAATAAACGGGGCGGGACAAGACATTTTTTTGGACAACTAAACGGGGCAGAACATGTCAGGTCAAAATCTGAATAGGTCAAAGTTTGTCCCGCCCTAACCCGCCTTATTGTCATCCCTACTTTTGGTACACTTAGAAGCACTTTTAAGTGTTCGGTCAAACACTAATTGTTGCTCAAAAATATTTTGTAAATTGATTTGTCAAATACAAACTGTCTCTCGCGTATTTTTGAAGAAAAAATATTTTTTAAAATAAATTGATTTTAGAAACTTGACCAAACAATTTGATAAGCATGTTTGGCCAACTTTTGTGAAGTTATTTTAGTAAAAGTGTTTCTCAAAATAAGAAGTTTTTAGCCCCTTGGCCAAACATGCTTTTGGTTGTTTCGTAATATTATATTGTACATTTAATCAAAAAATAATATTATATTGTACATAAGAAATGTAACGACAATATGATAGTCAATGACTCAATATGTCCAAAAGTTGAATATATTACATCATTACACAACTAATAAACTAGAATATATAAATATTATTATGACCCGCGACTTACTAAAGAAGTGACAATGTTGTTGGCAAACAGGAAAAATAGAAAAAAATGGGTCTCCATACGTGAGTCATGTCATAAGAGAATGATATACTGACCTATTCATAGCCTTAGCAGTAGCTTCATCGACTATCAAAAGGCCTACGCAAGATTCAAAGCGGTGTCTATTTCATCATACCAGTTTCATTTCAGAGCAGTAGAAGGCCCATTGGTCACGCTTCTCTACGCTTCCTTTCAATATGCCAAAAAAAGAAAGATGGCTCGCAATGGAGGTCTCCTATGCTCGCTAATGAGTAGCCCATCCCTTTTTTTTTTAGGTAGAGGTACCTCTTGGATTCAGACTTTGTTCCAATAGCTGCCATACATGCTTCCAGAGTCTGGCTTTCAGACTCTCCATAGGTTTCGCATAGAGAGCAATCAATAAGCACTCGCTCTTCTTCTCCTGAATTACCTTAATATGAACGAACTGAGAGTCATCCTGAAGGACATCCACTGATATATCTTTTCTCTTCCACGGGACCAAAATCCCACCAGAAGAACCTTTAGGTTCCAACCGATGCGATGACGGTTTTAACCACTTTTCATACTAACGTCATTCATCGATCCATCATGATCATTTCTCAAAGTCCTTGATGTTTGTGAAGCCCCAAATTAGTGTTACAATAACAATAAACATTATTGGGTCTATGTGATTATGTTACGACCTTATTCACATCCGAGGACGAATGTTGCTTAAGGAGGAGAGAATGTAAAATCCGGAAAAAAATAATAATAATATATAGTTGTGGACTTGTGGTTGGGTTAAAAAAAAAATATATATATATATATATAAGAAAACAAAGAATAAATTGCATGAGATATAGTTAGTGTTAAAGTTGGATAAATAGATAGATAAAATGAAAATAAGAAAACAAAAAAACAAAACAAAAAACAAAAAAATAGAGAAGATGCATGCAGTAAAGTGCACGTCCTTCCCCCCTTCCCCCCTTTTTCATTTCCCCTCCAACTCTTGTCCTTCCACCTCTCATATGTTATACAAACACTTCAACTTATATAATGTATTTAGCACAAAATAAAGTACCTAGTACAAGAAATATAAATCAGGAAAATAATCAAGTGAACAAGAAGGAAAAAAATCAAGAAAATATCAAGGGAGGAAGGAGAACAAGAAAATTAGGGAACACTAAGGAGCAAGGACCACTTGTAGCAACCGAACCACAATCCTTTTTCACACTTACAAGGTGAGTTTTCTCACTCAGAAATTCTTGGTAACATCCTTTATTTTAAGTTCAATACATGTTAGAATAAGAATTGAGTGTTGAAAAGAAATATTGAACTTTTGATTGTTTAGACAACTAGTTGCGTTATGAACTTTACGAACTGTTATCACTGAGTTATAATTGTTAGAATTTGATGAAATTCGGAAGAGTGGTAAACCTATCTAATATGATCATATAGAACCAAAAATGAGGTAAAATGGACATACGGTTTGAAAGTTATCATAGTTCAAAGTTCCTGCCTTAGACTTGGCCGAAATTCGGAAAGGCATAATTACGGACTGTTTTTATTGTGTTTTACTTATTAGAATTATATGAAAATTTACATGGTTATAAATATATCTGTTACGGATAGATATAGATAAATAGTTATTAAAACGGACTTACGAGTTGAGAGTTATTGTAGTTTGAAGTTGCTGCCTCGGATTCATCGGAATCCAGAAGGGCAGGACGTTGAAACGTAAAACTGTACTAATATGTGGGGAATATGAAAATTGTTGCTAAATGAAAGTTCTAGATATCTCTGTTGTGGACATTTTGAGACTTTACGGGGGTCTATCCGACTTACGTATTGAGAGTTATCGCTATTTAAAGTTTCTGCCTCGGATCTATCGAGATCCAGAAAGGGCAGCGAATAAAAGTGTAAAACTGTACCAAATGATACAGAATATGAAAGAATGGTTCACATGGAGACGTGTAGCTCTCTGTTCTCGTCGTTTTGAGATTTTATGGGGCTTGAACGGGTTTACAGATTAGGAGTTATGACTATTCTAAGATTGAGTTATGTTTAATAAAAATTCTGCCGAAACAAATCTCATATGACTGTTTTGAGGATAAATTTGTGTTAGTTACCCAAAGTAGTTTTAAATGAATTTGGTACAGTGAAAGATCTCTGTCTTACCTTAGTTTCCGCTTGAGAAACACCTTAGTTGGAGTTATGATTAAAAAGTTATAATCGTTACAAGTATGAATGACAGAATGTTGGGAAAGAGAATATTATTTATTCGATCTTCTGAAAAATATGAAAAGTGAATACGTGTTCACATAAATATATAAATATAAACATAATGGATCGGGTTGCGCGCAACAAAACGTAAAGTAAATACGTGTTCACAAATACGTAAATATAATGGATCGGGTTGCACGCCGCAACAAAACGTAAAGTGAATACGCGTTCACAAATACGTAAACATAATGGATCGGGTTGCACGCCGCAACAAAACGTAAAGTGAATACGTGTTCACAAATACGTAAATATAATGGATCGGGTTGCACGCCGCAACAAATATGAAAGATGAATACATGTTCACCTTTATATAAATATGAAAAGTGAATACGCGTTCACAAATATATAAATGTAATAAACATATGGAAATGCAGGGGAATGTCTTAACGTATAATACGAGATAAAATGAAGTGTTAGTTAAATCGAGAATTTCCTATGAGGAGTTGTTGCATATTTAAAAGTGTTGTAACCTGATATGTTTTTGCAATATGCTTATTACGTTATAATGTGATTGCACTTGGAATATTGTGGTGTTACTTTGAATTGGAGGGTAAGGTTCTCACTCAGCCCCAGATGGTAGGGCTGACTCTTTATTTAACATGTTTCAGGAAAGCGTGATAGAGGAAAGGCTTCACGCCAAGGCTAGAGATCGCCCATGACCTCTTGTCATACCAAGTCCATTGCTTGGGCTTGGTACTCGCCGTTCGTAATGTCGGTTCAGTGTCTCGGGAAATGCCCGTGTGGAATGGTCTCTCTTCCAACTTAGAATAGTCTTTGTCAGTATGTCTATGTAGAAACAATATTTGCACGAGCATGGGCTCGCGTTATGTTTTTAATAAAGTCATAAACAATTTTTTTTTATTTTTTATTTTTTATTATTGTTATTTTTATTAATAGCTCCGTATTTGAATATAAGTTCAAATTTCTAAATAAAGAGAATTAAATGGTGCTCATGGTGGGAAATAATTGTCCAGGTGCCATCACGCCCTAAGTAAAGACTTAGGAAAAATTTGGGGCGTGACAATGTTTCTCTAATGTCTTAGTCTCCTTCAACTTCAGGAATATAATTAGGGTCTGCATCACATTTATCAAATTCCAAATCTTCAAGTGCATGCCTTCTAATGTAGTTATGCATAGTCATAGTTGCCACAATAATTTTTTTTTTTGTGTGTCTAATGGTAAATTTGGCATTATTGATAATACCCTCCATCTTGTTTTCCACACACCAAATGTTCGCTTATTACATTTCTCAATGAGGAATGGATAGAACAAAATAATACTTAAAATATGAAAAAAATAAACTCATATAAACTACATCCGTGTGATTTGTATATATGGCAAAGATATATATATATATATATGACAAAGAGAAAATCTATTTTTTAAATACTGCTACAATCTGTTTTTTAATAATTACGCCTCGGTCCCAAACAATTTTTTTTGGAAAAAAAAGAACAGAAAACATATAGAGTAGTTATCAAAACCCTCATAAAGAATTAAATCCAATTGAATTAAGCATTTTAAAACAGATAACATATCAACTACTTATTGAAAATCCAATGAATAATTAAACGCAGTTGAATTAAGTCTATAGACAAATTTTTGAAGAAAAAAATAGATAACATATCAACTAATTATCAAAAACTCAGTAAATAATTAAACCCAATTGAATAAAAAAAGTGAATAATTAAACCAAATTGAAAAGTCTATAAAAGAAATAACATATCAACTAGTTATAAAAAATACAATAAATAATTAAACCCAGTTTATTTTTTTTAAATGAATAATTAAACCAAATTGAAAAAAGTCGATCAACAATTTTATTAAAAAGAAATTTAAAAAAATTTGGAGAAGCACCAAATTGGTGTTTCTCATTCTCTTCCATTTTAGAAACACTTTTTGACTTTTAAAAAAAATGTTTCTACTTTTTGATAAGTACTTGTTTGACCAAGCTTCTGGAAGTGTTTCTGTTTCTCAGAAACACTTCTTAGGCCAAACAGGTACTTTCCAGAAGTATAAACACTTTTTTCAGAAGCCAAAAATGTTTCTAGATGGGAAGAGAAGCAGAATTGGTGTTTCTCCAGAAGTGCTTCTCGAGAAGCCATTTCTGCTCATTAAATAATTTTTTTTGGTTTATCATTTTCTTTTCACAAAATTGCTTTTAATCTCATATAATATCCCCATATAAAATAAAAAATTGGAAATGGGGTAGGGCGGGGGGGTAATTTTTTTTTTTTATAAAAATAACAAAAAAATATGAAATAAAAATTTGAGGATGGAGTAGGGCAATGGGGTGGGGTAGGGCGGGCGGGAAGAAAAATCACATTTTTATAAATTGTTTATAAAAGTAAAAAAAAAAAGAAATTTGAGAATGTGGTAGGTGGACAGGGGGAGGGGGAGGTAAGAAAAAAATTCATATTTTCAATCATTTTTTTATAAAAATAACAAAAAAATATGAAATAGAAAGTTGAGGATAGGGTATGACAATGGGGTGGGGTGGGGTGGGGTAGGGCGGGTAGGCGGGAAGAAAAAAAATATGACATAGAAATTTGAGATGGAGTGGGGGTAGGTGTGGGTAGGGGGGGAGGGGGTAGGTTTTGTTAGAATATTATGTTAAATGTGTAATTAATTGGTAACATTATGTTAGAATATTATGTTAAATGTGTAATTAATTGGTAACATTATGTTAGAATATTATGTTAAATGTGTAATTAATTGGTAACATTATGTTAGAATATTATGTTAAATGTGTAATTAATTGGTAACATTATGTTAGAATATTATGTTATATAATTAATTAGTAATATTATATTTATGTAGAATCCTAATATATATGGTAGGAAGACATTAGGTAGGATTTCTTGGTTATTATGAGGCATAATAACCAAGAAATCCTACCTAATGTCTTCCTACCATATATATTAGGATTCTACATAAATATAATATTACTAATTAATTATATAACATAATATTCTCCTCATAATAACCAAGAAATCCTATCTAATGTCTTCCTACCATATATATTAGGATTCTACATAAATATAATATTACTAATTAATTATATAACATAATATTCTAACATAATGTTACCAATTAATTACACATTTAACATAATATTCTAACAGAACGAACCATCTCACCTTCCTCCAATTCACCTAGGCAAACAACACAACACAACACGAAGTAGGTCTTGTTTATGAATTGAATAAACAACGAGAAGGATTGATTAATTTGACACTCCCTTATAAAAATAAGGTGCATATTTATGTTTACAAGATTCAAAAAATATTTTTGATATGTTATATAAATAACTACTATTTATATAATATAAAGTCTTACTTATATTACCAATCAAATTATAACATACCGAGAGAACAGTATATATATATAGTAACCACGTATACAAAGCACAATCCACAAGGTACTATATTGTCGAAATCTACAGTGAACAGCTCTTCATAAGTTTTTTTTTCCGGAACCTTGTCGTGTCAATGCGATCAGTGTGCCTTGAAATAAGGATTTGGAATAACCAAATCATATGAATTCTTTCTATTATTATTAATAACGGTAGTGTTCGTATCCGCTTGCGCATATCTAAGTTATTTTTATCGAGATATCCGATCCATCAAGATTTAGCAGATGAGAAGATATCATATATATAGTGTATTTTGTTCCGCTGGAATTTAAACTTCAATCTCCAAAATTTACGTGCACCTAATTCATTGACGAATATGTCAGAGTGTTTGGCCTATAATTATAGAAGTACTTCTGAGAAAGAGAAACAGTTTCCTGTTTGGCCCACATTTATGCAAATTTACTAGAATATTCTTTTTAATAGATTTAAAACTATTTAAAATATTCTTTTCTATCCTATGTTTCTAAAAAATAGTATATCTTTACACTTTAATAAAAAACAATATTTAATTGCAACATTTAATCAAAAAATAATATTATATTATACATAAGAAATGTAACGAAATATGATAGTCAATGACTCAAATATGTTTAAACCTGTTAGAATATTATGTTAAATGTGTAATTAATTGGTAACATTATGTTAGAATATTCTAGATATATAATTAATTAGTAATATTATATTTATGTAGAATCCTAATATATATGGTAGAAAGACATTAGGTAGGATTTCTTGGTTATTATGAGGCATGATTTCCTCCTCATAATTAATGTATATTACTTGTATATATTCTCCCTTATGAGATGAGAATAATCAAGGAAGATTTTTCAATTCTAAATATTCTTTACATGGTATCAGAAGGTAATTCAAAGATCCTATTCTAAATTAAATTTTCCTTCCAAATTCGGTCATCTTCCCCATCATTCCAACCGAATTTGTCTTCTCCATTGTTATACTTTATTTTTTTTCTTTTCTTTCTCCATTATTGTTGTCAACCATGTCTGAATCAAAATCTTCGTTTCACTCAGCCCTTACTATTTCCAACATTAAAACACATATTTCTGTCAAACTAGAGATGGAAACTGTTCACTACGCAACATGGGCGGAGTTGTTCAAAATATGTTGTAGGGCTCACAAAGTTCTTCATCATATAATTCCACCAAAAAATGGTACAACAACTAACAATCATCCAAGCGGACAAAGAATTGTGGGATACCTTGATGCCATTCTTGGTTGATTTATGCAACAATATCCACGACATTTGCATACAATAATGGAACCAGATTCTACTGCTATGGCGGCATGGGAACGCTTGAGAGACATTTTTCAAGATAATCAAAACTCTCGTGCTGTTGCGTTGGAACAAGAATTTTCAACCATTGTCATGGCAGACTTTCCTAACGTTTCAACCCATCACAACGTCTCAAAGTGGTGGCGATCAATTGAGAACGTAAGTTCACGCTTTCGACAACCGGTTAGTTTTCTGATTAGTCAGGTCTCACGGATGCTTATAGTGGCGTGGGGACTCTAATCCGTCAAAGTAATCCCTTACCAAAGTTTTATCAAGCAAGATTCATGCTTGTTCTTGAAAAATCGGGTTTGATTAAGAAGGTTTCAACAAATTCCGCCATGGTTGCCACGTATTCAAATGAAGTTAATTATTTTGACAATTCTTCACAAAATAAGAGTAAAAAAGGACGTGGTAATAATAATAAGAAGGGTGGAAATCGCGGAAATAATAAAGGTGGAAGTCGCGAAATAAGCGGAAATGGCGGCAACACCAACTACGGCGGAGGCTATGGCGGCAGCAGCAACTCAGGCGTCGGCGGCAACCAGCGGCGTGGCGGCCAGTGATCGGCAGCGGCGGCCAGCGATGTTTGAGCGATGGACGGCGAGCAAACCAAGCGCGATAGCGATGCGGCCAACCAAAGCGAGAATTCATCAGCGGCTTTTTTCAAGAGCGGCCCATTTCGCCCGAGCCCAGACGCGGCAAATTCTTCAAAAGTGTTGTTGCTGGCGAGCCGGTCACTGAGTGGCTTCCGGCGAGCGATCGAGCGTGCGGCTTTGGCCTCCTCCGGCCCAATGGCAGGAGGCCCATTCAACCATGACCCATCCTACGGATATTGAGCAGGCTATGCACACTCTTGGACTCAATCCACCGGATTCTAATTGGTATATGGACTCCGGGGCTACGCCACATATGTAACGCCCCATTTTCAACCGGAGTCGGAAACGGGATTACTGCGCATGGTTGGATTCCTAAATTCTATTTAAAGGAGTCGCCACCTAATTATTATAGTGAATTAGGACACTAAAAATGTAGTATAAAATACTACAAATGATCTCCATTTTAAAGGTCTGCGAAAGCTATGTGAGATTCTAGGTAAGAGTTCTTTATTATCCTAAAGGGAAGGGGTTAGGCATCCTAAAGGATCCGCTAACTTGCGGTTGTCCGTTCAAACTTAGGCTTAATGTTATTGTGCTAACATGTAATCTTTTATAAATGTTAAATAAAGATGTTGCAAGTTTTTAATAACAAAAGACGCATTCTTGACAACATAAAAGAGTTGTAAAACTTGTTTATAAAAAATACATATATGGGTAAAAATATGCATTTATTTTATTGGTAAAATACTTATATTTTGGCAATTGAAAGTAATGAGAAAATAAGTTTTCTTTATAATACCAAGAGACGATTTTTTTGTGAAAGTTTATTTTTAGCAAATTAGGTAAAAGTAAAACCTTATTTTTTCCTATGATTAATCATACAAATAAAAGGTGACCAAATTGTTTTGAAAGCTTAGACATGTATAACGAGCCTAAAATAATCTAGCGTTGGGTTTCCAATTTTAGAACCACCCCCTTTTTTATTGTTAATCTAGGTCTAACTATTCTAAGCATTTCAATAATTATACAGGGTTACATAATAAGATAACAAGACGACAAATAAAGATGACGGAATTTAAAGAATTAAAATGACTAAAGCGAGTGACGATGTCATCCCGCTCTATTTTGTTTTTGAAATTTCTGAAGTCGGGAATGCAAGGGACATGGATGCGGATCTTCATTTCGTCATGGTTGCATTGAGTCTCATAACGAGACTCTTCGTTACTCCCGATGCATTTCATGTAAAACAATGAAAAGGACAAGAATTAGAACATACCTTAGAATTTATTAAATAAAGTAAACAATCATTGGCTATAAAATTAGTGACTAAATTATGAGCAGATTCGAGAATGAGATTCAATTAGCATCTGACCCAAACATTCAACAGGTACTTGACACGATGGAACACCTAGTATTTTAAAGAAAGAACTGTATGGTCTGCTCCTGGGTATACGAAGGTGTAAATTCTAGTATGTACTAGGTACATACCTGGGCTTTACTTCTGATATATTCAAGGTATATTACAGGTATATTTTCATGTAACGTAGACAAATGACAAGTTCCCAAATTGTAAAGTAAACAAAGAGCATATATCGACATATTTAACACCTATAACAGTTGAGCCTTTCATATTAACCCTATTCTTACATGCTCATATGAACCACACTAACACATTATATATGAATTAATGATCAGTGATACTGGGACAGAGACACCAAACATGGGTGAAATAATATGGCAACACATAGCATGCTAGTCTAATTTGAGATACGTGCCTCAAAATCATAATGAATGATCAGATTTTCATTAGCTCGAACTATCTCAATATCAAATTATTTTCCTCATATGCTCACTAATTAGACACAACCAGTGGTGGCCTAATATGACACAAAATAATCCAAATAGATATAAAATGGTGGTACAAAACTGAAACTGTCCCAAATGATTCAACCACAGACCCTTTTATGAGAGTGCTTAAGTTAGTGATAGATTCATAGAAGTATTTTCAGATACTCATTTCTCTAAGACAGTTTTACAAAACTAACATGCTCATTATATATTTAAAACAAAACAGAGAGAGGTCAACACTTTTTTTTTTCAAACAGAACTTAAGGCAGGTCTCTTATTTAGCTACATTCGTCAACAAAACTGGTAAAAGATTGATGCCTTCACTTTGAGAACACTGAACTGTAGACACAACCCATCCATCCCAAAACAGATCATACAATACTGGTCCCTTCACATCCACACATACAAGGGACAATTCACATTCATGGAAAAGGCAGACATGGAGGAGTATAAACATGTGTTGGGATAGCATACTTCATGTGGACAAACTGACAAGCAGATTGTTCAACAGGTGTTTTAGGCACACATACAACTAATTGGGCTATAAGAGTTTGGAGTTCAAATTACATGTTAGACAATTTACTTCTAGGTCATTTGAGTGGTTTACTTAGGCTGAACAGATCTTGCACTAAACAACACAACTTTACAAAACATATTAAGTATCATTTTTATTTATAACCAAATTCATACAAGGCTTAACGAGGCTTAGATTAACAACACAACATATTTAACTACACAAGCCATACAGTCATGCATTGAACTAGCTTAAACTGATATCAATTGGGTACGACATAACTTTCTCAATTCATATTTAACCAAAATCAGAACCTACATTAGCAGGTTAACCACTAAACAAACTATATAGGATTAAATGAGCGAATAAAACATGATGAATATTTACCTAAGCACACAAATAACCGCTAATCTTAACTAAGCATACTTAATTAATCGCATAGCATATAATGTAACTAAACAGAAAACCACAAGAAAATAGGTTTACCTTCTCCGGGCAGCGAACCGAGGCGTGTTTCGACTCGTCGATTCCGCTCGGAGATATTTTTATGCTATGCGATTGAAGAAGAATATGAGATTGAATATTTTTGTGACCTTTTCGAGTCGGGACTGAGAGTAAAAAGATGATTTTTCTATTGGGTTTTGTCCTTGGATTTTCAAGACTGATTTTCTGATAATGAACGAACTGGATATTGGTTCTAAGCTTTTGGAAAACAGATTTTCGATGATTTTAGAACTCGAATGAGAGTAAAAAAATAAGCTTTTTCTTTGGGGTTTGTTCTTGGCTCCTTTTAGGGACTCCCCCAAAAATCTCCCTTTAAACACAACCAGATGGTTGTATTTATAGCCGAAAAAGTGAGAGCTTCAACGGTTTGAATTCGAATTTGAAATCAAAAAGGGAAAGGAAAAGTGACGGGTCTTTTCTGATTTGAAAATAAGAGACGAGGATATAGGGCTTGAACTTCAACTTTTCAGAGCGATTTGAGAGGATGGGAGCCAATGACAGAGATATTGCTATTACCTAGTGGTTTAATGATGGAATGGGCTTGAGACTGGAAGGTATCACCGTTGTTTAATCTCTGTTCGAGGCTAACTCCTATTGAGTTCCAAAGTTCTGAAAAATTCAGAAAGAAGGGGGAAAAGGCTGGGTGATGAGATGGGCGACTGGAGGTGTGATTTATCCGGCGGGTAAAGGGGAGATGTGGCGGCGGACTGGTGGTTTCTAGGAGGTTCGTCGATGGGGAGGGTAGGTGGGTATAAGGGTTCTGTTGGTTTTGTTGGAAAGGGAACGTTGGGTTTGGCAGGTAATTGAGAAGCTGGGTGCTGAAGAAATAAAAGGTGTGGGCCGGGTCGCGGGGTATTGGGCTGCGATGTGGGCTGATTTAATTTGGGGTGTTGAAGAAATGGGTTATGGGAATAAGGGAATTAATTTAAGGAGTGGGAATTGGGTAGGAAAATAAGGTTGAGTTAATGTTGGGAGATTAATAGATAATTGGTCCAAATCTCTCAATTAATTAAAAATATGCTTATATTTTAATTATAAAAATGTAATACTCGATATTGTAAAATTATGCGATAATTAATGAAGAATATTAAAACTACTTATTTTCGACGATTTTCAAGACTGAGAAGCATAATAAAATTAATTGGAGATAAAAGGACGATCTAAATGAAATGTTCAGTAAAGATGGGACAAAATTGGGTGTCAACAGCTTGTCCCTCTTTGTATGGAGATGATGTAAGAATCTTCGGACAAAGACGTTGACTTAAAGCCAATTTAGTCTCGTTCCTTAGAATTAAAAATGTTGGGCGATTAAGACTAGGCTGACGCAAAAATTCAAAATTTTGTCCCAGTGTCGAGTTATGGCATTGGGCTACCGTGTGATCTTGAAAAATTTAAGGCGGACAGACGTAGATTCAAAATTTTATCCCAGTGTCGAATTATGATGACAATGGGTTGCTGTGATGCTGAAAAATTAAAGCAGGGCGGATGCTGATTCAAAATTTTGTCTCAGTGTCGAATTATGATGACACTGGGTTCTTTGTGATCTTAGAAAAATTAACGCGAGGCGGATCTTGATTTAAAAATTTGTCCCGATGTCGAATTATGATGACACCGGGTTACGTAACGCTAGAAAATTAAAACCAAAGCGGGAGCGATTTAAAATTTGTCGATGTCGAATTATGATGACACGGGTCATTAGCGTTGCGAGGATCTTTGGAGAGAGCGGATCGACATTCGAGGTACAAATTGCTTCTTGTAGTAAGAGGTAGTTCACGTTGTGCTCTGTTCTGTATGCTAAGACTTAAACAAACGGTTAGTGCATAACTGCTAAGGCAAATGATAACGCATGAATTTATAAGCAATGTAACTGTGCGAGTAGAAAATGCTATCTTGCGAAAAATCGATACTGCTGCCAAATCTTTGTGATTTCGCCTTTGCACCGACGCGTTGCGACAGTGAATGCGGATATGTTGTCCTTATTCCAACTGCCCCTGTAGACTAAAGCTCAAGAAATAGTTAGTGCATAACTGCTAAGACAGAGTAGTAAAACATGAACAAGAATGCATTTTTTTTTTAGAGTAGAGAAAGTGTCCTTGCGTAGATGTGATATGCTGATGACGTCGTTTTCGGACGTGGAGTCGTTTTCGGACTCGGAGTTGTTTTCGGACTCGACGTCGTTTTCGGACGTGGCGTCGTTTTCGGACGTGGCGTCGTTTTCGGACTTGACGTCGTTTTCGGACTTGGCGTCGTTTTCGGACGTGGTGTCGTTTTCGGACTTAGCGTCGTTTTCGGACGTGGCGTCGTTTTCGGACGTGGCGTCGTTTTCGGACTCGGAGTCGTTTTCGGACTCGACGTCGTTTGACTTCGGCGTCGTTTTGAACTTCAGCGTCGTTTTGGACTTAAGCGTCGTTTTGGACTTGGCGTCGTTTTGAACTTAGCGTCGTTTTGGACTTGGCGTCGTTTTGGGCGTGGCGTCGTTTTGGACTTAGCGTCGTTTTGGGCGTGGCGTCGTTTTGAGCGTGGCGTCGTTTTGAACGTGGCGTCGTTTTGGGCGTGGCGTCGTTTGAACTTAGCGTCGTTTTGGGCGTGGCGTCGTTTTGAACTTAGCGTCGTTTTGGGCGTGGCGTCGTTTTTGGGCGTGGCGTCGTTTTGACTTGGCGTCGTTTTGAGCGTGGCGTCATTTGAACTTGGCGTCGTTTTGAGCGTGGCGTCATTTCGGACTTGGCGTCGCTTTCGGGCGTGGCGTCGTTTTGGGCGTGGAGTCGTTTGGACTTCGAGTCGTTTTGACTCGGCGTCGTTTTGGGCGTGGTATCGTTTTGGACTTAGCGTCGTTTTGGGCGTGGCGTCGTTTGGACTTTGGCGTCGTTTTTGGGCGTGGCGTCGTTTGACGCGTGAGTCGTTTGGACTGAGTCGTTTTGAACTTCGGCGTCGTTTTTGGGCGTGGTGTCGTTTGGACTTAGCGTCGTTTTTGGGCGTGGCGTCGTTTTGGGCGTGGCGTCATTTTCGGACTTTGCGTCGTTTTCGGACGTGGAGTCGTTTTCGGACTCGGAGTCGTTTTAGGACTCGACGTCGTTTTCGGACGTGGTGTCGTTTTCGGACTTAGCGTCGTTTTCGGACGTGGCGTCGTTTTCGGACTTGTTGCTGCTGCTCCTGTAGACTAAGACTTAAGCAAACGGTTAGTGCATAACTGTTAAGGCAAAATGATGATGCATAATTTTAAAAGCAATGTAACTGTGAGTAGGAAATGTTATCCTGCAAAAATGTGACGATAGTGTCGTCTTATGGCTGTATTGTGATGAAGATGACACCGGTGCTTGGGCGCAATAAGATGATGCGTGTCTGTGGACGAGATATAGAAGTCGTTGTTGCATAGACAAATAAGATTGCGTCGTTGAGTGGACGCAATATATGGGTCGTCGTTGTTTAGACGAAATATAGATAAGGCCGTTGCATAGGCGTAATAAGATGGACGTCGTTGATAGATGTAATTGAGCTAACGTCGTTGTGCATCCATAATAAGAAGACGTTGTTGATAGACGGAATAAGAGGACGTCATTATGTGGACGCAATAAGATGGACGTCGTTGAATAGACGTAATAAGAGAAACGTCGTTGTATGGATGCAATAAGATGAACGTCGTTGAATAGACGTAATAGAAGACGTCATTGATAGCCGTAATAGGAGGACGCCGTTGTGCGGACGTAATAAGATGAACGTCGTTGAAATAGACGTAATAAAGGATGTCATTGATAGCCGTAAAAGGAGGACGTCGTTGTGTGGACGTAATAAGAAATAACGTCGTTGGATAGACATAATAGACGTCATTGATAGCCGAAATAGGAGGACGTCATTGTGTGGACGTAATAAGATGAACGTCGTTGAATAGACGTAATAAAGGGTGTCATTGATAGCCGTAATATGAGGCGTCATTTTATGGGCGTAATGTTGATCGGGCGTCGTTATGCGGGCGTATTCTGTTGTTCTGTAGAATAAATGCTCGCAAGCTAAGCTTGAAAAATTAGTGTATACTGTTCAAGCGAAATGATAAATACATATGAGAAGTGCAATTCTATGGGTGGGATGTCGTCACGATATGCGGATGAATATTGAGATGTTGTCCTTGCGTGGACATGCTACATCTTTGGCCCGGCGAATGTCGTGGTGCCTTTGTTGTGAAGCGTCGTGGGTTGCAAATTCGACTTTTATGCGAGTGATCGCTAGCCGTTCGTTGGAATTCGAATTCTAAGCGCTGATTGTCGGCGCGCACTTTTCTGCCTTACATTTGTAATGCTGATTTTGAATTTTGGATTGTTGTCGCATCCTGCCTCTGCTTTGCTTCTGCGGTATTTTACCGGTGTTGCACTTCCATACATTAGATGAAAACACTGCGCTCAAAGAAAATTTGTGAGTTTGGGGTCGATTCGCGTTGACTTCGCGCCTTGTTCCTTGACATCTGCGTGCAGCACGCTTGGACACCTGACCCGATGCAGTTTCCTACCTTGTCCCGATTTTGAATATGCAAGGCGTTTGGTCTAAAGTGGGTCTCAATGGAGTTGCTTGTATGTTATATGTATTCTCGTTAAAAGCAAAGGGAAAGTTTCCTAATGGTGTGACCGAAGCCGATTTAGGCTGCCTACGTATCCCCATGAGAGAATTAGGTCATGACGTAGTTCATTACAAGCGAAATTGGGTAAAATTCTAAAGGTGGGACCGAGGCCGATATGGCCGCCTACGTATCCGCCAAGGAATCAGGTCGAATGTAGTTCCAATTGGCGAGGTGTTGATCATTGGTGTTTCTCCCTTCTAATGCCTCTGCATCCTCTACAGGAATGGGAACGAATCTTAAGCTGTTTCGTTCTGGTGCCTCTGGATTAGTCATTTATGACTGTGCTTCTACCAGTCAACGCGAATCAACCTTTTGGGGATAAGCTAGGCAAAAATAATCCTTTAACAAATGAAGCAAACCAAGTTAGTATAATATGCAAAAAAGTTGCAGGCAATATATACTAATAAGCAAATTGCAAATCAAGTGCGTGTTCTAACATGTTTGGGACCTCTTTATGCCAGAGGTAAGCCTAAACGTCACTTATGCGAGATTATGACGGATTTGTCCAAGTCGTCCAACTGTAATGCTTTTTGTTGGAAATGGCGACCAAATGACGGTGCACTTTTTCCAATTCGGCATGTCATGTTTTAGGCTAGGATTTGTCTATCATTGTCACGCTACACACAGTATGCTAATGGTCGTTGGGTCGAGAAACCCGTCGACAAGTTTGGTGTTTTCTAAGCGTGGCGTCGATACGGACCGACCCACCTAAGGTAAATGCATGCCTTAATATAAAAGGGTGGTATAGCTCATCTTAAGTTTTCTAAGATTTTGGCTTCTTTGGGCGCAAGGTTCCCGAGTGGACTACTCGAGTGAGAAGACTACGCGGCCACCGGTTGGACCGGATTCTCCGCGTAAAATGTCAACTCTCCTAATTTTGGGTATTTGAAAGAAATTTGCGGGTGTGCAAAGCGCACCTCGCGTGTAGTGTGTGATAGTGTTAATTTTCCGTAAGGGAGAAAATATGAGCGGAATGTCAGTTTAAGGAAAGCGGTAACAAATAGCAGTTAAGACAATATGCAAAATATATATGTAAAGCAGAATAATTTAGGCAAAACAATAAAAGCAAATAAGTGTAAAACATAAAGGAGTCAGTTTAAGGAAAGCAGTAAACAAATAGCAGTTAAGACAATATGCAAAATATTTATATGTAAAGCAGAATAATTTAGGCAAAACAATAAAAGCAAATAAGTGTAAAACATAAAGGAGGCAATTTAAGCAAAATAAAGGAAATAAAGCACAATAAATTAACCTATGTTTGTTGTGGTTAAGAACCTAAAATCTCCAGTGGAGTCGCCATGCTGTAACGCCCCATTTTCAACCGGAGTCGGAAACGGGATTACTGCGCATGGTTGGATTCCAAAATTCTATTTAAAGGAGTCGCCACCTAATTATTATAGTGAATTAGGACACTAAAAATGTAGTATAAAATACTACAAATGATCTCCATTTTAAAGGTCTGCGAAAGCTATGTGAGATTCTAGGTAAGGGTTCTTTATTATCCTAAAGGGAAGGGGTTAGGCATCCTAAAGGATCCGCTAACTTGCGGTTGTCCGTTCAAACTTAGGCTTAATGTTATTGTGCTAACATGTAATCTTTTATAAATGTTAAATAAAGATGTTGCAAGTTTTTAATAACAAAAGACGCATTCTTGACAACATAAAAGAGTTGTAAAACTTGTTTATAAAAAATACATATATGGGTAAAAATATGCATTTATTTTATTGGTAAAATACTTATATTTTGGCAATTGAAAGTAATGAGAAAATAAGTTTTCTTTATAATACCAAGAGACGATTTTTTTGTGAAAGTTTATTTTTAGCAAATTAGGTAAAAGTAAAACCTTATTTTTCCTATGATTAATCATACAAATAAAAGGTGACAAATTGTTTTGAAAGCTTAGACATGTATAACGAGCCTAAAATAATCTAGCGTTGGGTTTCCAATTTTAGAACCACCCCCTTTTTTATTGTTAATCTAGGTCTAACTATTCTAAGCATTTCAATAATTATACAGGGTTACATAATAAGATAACAAGACGACAAATAAAGATGACGGAATTTAAAGAATTAAAATGACTAAAGCGAGTGACGATGTCATCCCGCTCTATTTTGTTTTGAGATTTACAAGTCGGGAATGCAAGGGACATGGATGCGGATCTTCATTTCACATGGTTGCATTGAGTCTCATAACGAGACTCTTCGTTACTCCCGATGCATTTCATGTAAAACAATGAAAAGGACAAGAATTAGAACATACCTTAGAATTTATTAAATAAAGTAAACAATCATTGGCTATAAAATTAGTGACTAAATTATGAGCAGATTCGAGAATGAGATTCAATTAGCATCTGACCCAAACATTCAACAGGTACTTGACACGATGGAACACCTAGTATTTTAAAGAAAGAACTGTATGGTCTGCTCCTGGGTATACGAAGGTGTAAATTCTAGTATGTACTAGGTACATACCTGGGCTTTACTTCTGGTATATTCAAGGTATATTACAGGTATATTTTCATGTAACGTAGACAAATGACAAGTTCCCAAATTGTAAAGTAAACAAAGAGCATATATCGGCATATTTAACACCTATAACAGTTGAGCCTTTCATATTAACCCTATTCTTACATGCTCATATGAACCACACTAACACATTATATATGAATTAATGATCAGTGATACTGGGACAGAGACACCAAACATGGGTGAAATAATATGGCAACACATAGCATGCTAGTCTAATTTGAGATACGTGCCTCAAAATCATAATGAATGATCAGATTTTCATTAGCTCGAACTATCTCAATATCAAATTATTTTCCTCATATGCTCACTAATTAGACACAACCAGTGGTGGCCTAATATGACACAAAATAATCCAAATAGATATAAAATGGTGGTACAAAACTGAAACTGTCCCAAATGATTCAACCATGACCACTTTTATGAGTGCTTAAGTTAGTGATAGATTCATAGAAGTATTTTCAGATACTCATTTCTCTAAGACAGTTTTACAAAACTAACATGCTCATTATATATTTAAAACAAAACAGAGAGAGGTCAAGACTTTTTTTTTTTCAAACAGAACTTAAGGCAGGTCTCTTATTTAGCTACATTCGTCAACAAAACTGGTAAAAGATTGACGCCTTCACTTTGAGAACACTGAACTGTAGACACAACCCATCCATCCCAAAACAGATCATACAATACTGGTCCCTTCACATCCACACATACAAGGGACAATTCACATTCATGGAAAAGGCAGACATGGAGGAGTATAAACATGTGTTGGGATAGCATACTTCATGTGGACAAACTGACAAGCAGATTGTTCAACAGGTGTTTTAGGCACACATACAACTAATTGGGCTATAAGAGTTTGGAGTTCAAATTACATGTTAGACAATTTACTTCTAGGTCATTTGAGTGGTTTACTTAGGCTGAACAGATCTTGCACTAAACAACACAACTTTACAAAACATATTAAGTATCATTTTTATTTATAACCAAATTCATACAAGGCTTAACGAGGCTTAGATTAACAACACAACATATTTAACTACACAAGCCATACGATAAATGCATTGAACTAGCTTAAACTGATATCAATTGGGTACGACATAACTTTCTCAATTCATATTTAACCAAAATCAGAACCTACATTAGCAGGTTAACCACTAAACAAACTATATAGGATTAAATAGACAGACAAAACATGATGAATATTTACCTAAGCACACAAATAACCGCTAATCTTAACTAAGCATACTTAATTAATCGCATAGCATATAATGTAACTAAACAGAAAACCACAAGAAAATAGGTTTACCTTCTCCGGGCAGCGAACCGAGGCGTGTTTCGACTCGTCGATTCCGCTCGGAGATATTTTTATGCTATGCGATTGAAGAAGAATATGAGATTGAATATTTTTGTGACCTTTTCGAGTCGGGACTGAGAGTAAAAAGATGATTTTTCTATTGGGTTTTGTCCTTGGATTTTCAAGACTGATTTTCTGATAATGAACGAACTGGATATTGGTTCTAAGCTTTTGGAAAACAGATTTTCGATGATTTTAGAACTCGAATGAGAGTAAAAAAATAAGCTTTTTCTTTGGGGTTTGTTCTTGGCTCCTTTTAGGGACTCCCCCAAAAATCTCCCTTTAAACACAACCAGATGGTTGTATTTATAGCCGAAAAAGTGAGAGCTTCAACGGTTCGAATTCGAATTTGAAATCAAAAAGGGAAAGGAAAAGTGACGGGTCTTTTCTGATTTGAAAATAAGAGACGAGGATATAGGGCTTGAACTTCAACTTTTCAGAGCGATTTGAGAGGATGGGAGCCAATAGCGAGAGATATTGCTATTACCTAGTGGTTTAATGATGGAATGGGCTTGAGACTGGAAGGTATCACCGTTGTTTAATCTCTGTTCGAGGCTAACTCCTATTGAGTTCCAAAGTTCTGAAAAATTCAGAAAGAAGGGGGAAAAGGTTGGGTGATGAGATGGGCGACTGGAGGTGTGATTTATCCGGCGGGTAAAGGGGAGATGTGGCGGCGGACTGGTGGTTTCTAGGAGGTTCGTCGATGGGGAGGGTAGGTGGGTATAAGGGTTACATTGGTTTTGTTGGAAAGGAGCGTTGGGTTTGGCGGAGTAATTGAGAAGGTGAGTCTTGAAGAAATAAAAGGTGTGGTAAGATCATGGGTATTGAAATGCGATGTGGTGATTTAATTTGGGGTGTTGAAGAAATGGGTTATGGGAATAAGGGAATTAATTTAAGGAGTGGGAATTGGGTAGGAAAATAAGGTTGAGTTAATGTTGGGAGATTAATAGATAATTGGTCCAAATCTCTCAATTAATTAAAAATATGCTTATATTTTAATTATAAAAATGTAATACTCGATATTGTAAAATTATGCGATAATTAATGAAGAATATTAAAACTACTTATTTTCGACGATTTTCAAGACTGAGAAGCATAGTAAAATTAATTGGAGATAAAAGGACGATCTAAATGAAATGTTCAGTAAAGATGGGACAAAATTGGGTGTCAACAACATATGACGGCGTCCCAAGGTACACTCTCACCCTATTATAATTTGAGCAAAGAAAATGGTATTATTGTCGGAAATGGCCATACAATTCCAATAAAAGGTTATGGGTCGAACACACTGTCACCTCCACACCCGCCACTAGTTTTAAAAAATGTCATGCATGCTCCCAAATTAATAAAAAATTTGGTTTCTGTTAGGAAGTTTACTAGTGATAATTGGGTTTCTGTTAAATTTGACTCATTTGGTTTTTCCGTACATGACTTTCAGACGGGGAAACTTCTCATGAGATGTGATAGCAAGGGGGAGCTCTATCCAATAAGTTTACCAAATCCACAGTCTAAAGTTCCCTCCACGTTTGCAGCATTGGCTCCATCACTATGGCATGAAAGATTGGGACATCCGGGGGAGTCTGTATTGACCTCTCTTAAACAAAACAATTTTATTTCTTGTACTCAAACTCATGTTTTGAATAAGTGTCAGGCTTGTGTTCTTGGTAAACATGTTAGGTTGCCATTTACCTCTTCTACTTCATGCACTACTATGTCATTTGATATTTTACATTGTGATATTTGGACATCACCTGTTTTGAGTTCCTCAGGGCATAGATACTATTTACTGTTTCTTGATGATTACTCTAATTATTTGTGGACATTCCCTTTGTCGAAAAAATCACAAGTGTTTTCCACTTTCCTAAACTTTAGAGCATTTATCCGAACTCCGTTTGAGCGAGATTAAAAGTATTCAATGTGACAATGGGAGGAATTTGACAATAATCGGTTTGGGATTTTTTCAAAACAAATGGTTTACAATTTCGTTTATCTTGTCCTCACACATCTTCACAGAATGGGAAGGCGGAACGCAAAATTAGAACCATTAACAATATTGTGAGAACATCCCTTGCTCATGCTTCTATACCCCCCATTGTTTGGCATCATGCACTTCAAATGGCAACCTACATGTTAAATATCCTTCCCCACAAAAACATGTCTTACCAAGCCCCACTAAAAATATTTTATTTACGAGAGCCCTCATATCATCATTTGAGAGTTTTTGGATGTCTGTGCTACCCCCTATTTCCATCCACCACAATCACAAAACTTCAACCCCGGTCTACTCCATGTGTCTTCTTGGGATATCCTACTAATCACCGTGGTTACATGTGTTATGACATTTCTTCCAAATGTATGTTTATATGTCGTCATGTAATTTTTGATGAGTCACAATTTCCCTTTGCCAAGATACATGACACAGGGACAAATACTTATGAATTTTTGGATGATGATAGGCCCCCGTATCTAACTCATTTCCTCCACAGCCCGGGACTCATAAAAAATACAGTCCAACAAACTGGGCCATCAGTTCCAAGGCCCAGTGAACGAGAACCCTCTACTCTACATCAGTTGTCCCCTCAGTTGGGCCAACCTCCAACCTGTGCCCAACTACACATCCGGCGATGGCGTTCAGCCCACTGTCTCACTCCCGGCCAGTGGCGTCCAGTCCACTGGTCCACTAAACCGGCCAGTCACCCGTAGTCAACATGGAATTACAAAACCCAATGTCAAATACAGTCTACACACTCAAGTCTCAAAATCACCTTTCGCGTAACCCCGTATGCGCCTCTAAAAGATCCTAATTGGAAAATGGCCATGGATGATGAATATCATGCTCTAATTAAAAATAGGACATGGGAGTTAGTACCTCGTCCATCTAATGCTAATATAATTCGTTCTATGTGGATTTTTAGCCATAAAGAAAAATCTGATGGTTCTTTTGAGCGGCATAAGGCCCGACTTGTAGGTGATGGCAAGACTCAACAGGTGGGATTAGATTGCGGCGAGACATTCAGTCCAGTGGTTAAACCAGCAACCATCAGAATTGTTCTCAGTTTAGCCCTCTCAAAAGGATGGTTACTTCATCAATTGGATGTCAAGAATGCCTTCTTACATGGACATTTGAGTGAGACGGTATACATGCACCAACCATTGGGGTACAGAGATTCTCGTTATCCCAATCATGTGTGTTTACTTAAAAAATCATTATATGGACTCAAACAGGCTCCCAGGACTTGGTACAAGCGGTTTGCAGATTTTGTGTTCAACATGGGTTTCTCAAACAGCCGTTCGGATAATTCACTATTTATTTATCAACAGGGAAATCATACTGCTTATATTCTCTTATATGTAGATGATATTATCCTAACAGCCTCTTCAGACTCTCTTCGCAAGGATATCATGATCCAGCTGAGTTCCGAATTTGCTATGAAGGATCTTGGTCCACTTCACTACTTTCTAGGAATTGCGGTGACGCGTCATGCAGGTGGTTTATTTCTTTCCCAGAAGAAGTATGCATCAGAAATCGTAGAACGGGCTGGAATGTCATCTTGCAAACCGTCTGCAACTCCAGTAGATACCAAGTCAAAACTGAGTGCCATATCCAGTAGTCCTTTTGCTAATCCGACATTGTATCGCAGCTTGGCAGGAGCTTTACAATATCTCACATTCACCAGGCCAGATATTACATATGCAGTACAACAAGTGTGTTTGTTCATGCACAATCCTATGGAAGAACATATGCATGCACTCAAGCGTATTGTACGATATATTCAGGGCACTCTACATTATGGATTGCATCTGTACCCATCGTCCATGACCAAGCTTGTCACCTACACAGATGCAGACTGGGCAGGATGTCCAGACACCCGACGCTCCACCTCTGGCTATTGCGTCTTCCTCGGTGATAATTTAATATCTTGGTCCTCCAAAAGGCAACCCACCGTATCACGTTCGATCTTTGAAGGCCGAATCGTGCGGTAGCCAATGTTGTGTCGACTACGCCGATTCGAATCTTTTACTTGAGCTTCATTGTCTATTCGATACCACCATGGTATACTGTGATAACATTAGTGCAATTTATCTCTCCGGAAATCCAATCCATCATCAACGCACTAAGCATATTGAGTTAGATATTCATTTTGTCCGTGAAAAGGTGGCTCGCGGACAGGTGCGAGTGTTACATGTCGACGCGACATCGATTGCGGATATCTTCACAAAGGGCTTCCACGATCTTATTTGAAGAATTTGGGACGATCTCAAGATTCGCCCTCCTCCATTCGATCATGAAGTGTTAGAATATTATGTTAAATGTGTAATTAATTGGTAACATTATGTTAGAATATTATGTTAGAGTATTCTAGATATATAATTAATTAGTAATATTATATTTATGTAGAATCCTAATATATATGGTAGGAAGACATTAGGTAGGATTTCTTGGTTATTATGAGGCATGATTTCCTCCTCATAATTAATGTATATTACTTGTATATATTCTCCTTTATGGGATGAGAATAATCAAGGAAGATTTTTCAATTCTAAATATTCTTTACACGTTCGTTGCCTAATGGTAGGCACATTTTTCATGTACCACTCATAGAAAAATGATCTATTGGACACGTAAATAATTAGATGTATCTATCTCATGTGTAATACAAGCAAGAGAATAAGAGGAGAAAGATAAGACGGACGGAATATCGTCCGTCTTATCTATTGTAAGATCAGAAAAATCAAATCAAATATAGTAATTATTTTGCCATTGCCGTAGCACGTTGAGTCAAATCTTTATACTTGGAAAGACATATCAAGAAAAAGATATCATATGGCGCAAAAAAAACTACCTTTACTTAATAAGAGTCTCGAGTTTTACATATTATTTACATGCATAACTATAAAATATGAACTAACGAGATTATAGGTGTCAAATGAGTGAATATATTAAATTTAAAGAAGTTAAAATAGGTCAAAATTTACTTGGGCTAATGTGAATTCGGTTGAAATTGACTAAAGAATAAAGAAAAGATACGTAAGTATACAATGATTAATGACATTACAAATTATTAGCACAACATTCAATATATCATTTAATTAGAATAAATTGTCCGAGAATCTCGCTTTCCTTTCCACTATTAAGCATGTATAATTAATAATACTATTCACCATAAATATTTTGTATATTCTGAAAAATAGAAAATACTTATATTTAGTGAGAAAATGTAAGGTATATGTGCGTGTGTGTATTATTTATACGTACGGTATAATAAAAGAATCTTAGGGATATTTATGGTGATTATACAATATAAACTCTATATTTTGACAAATATAAAATACATACATTTGAATTGTTCTTTTTAATTGAGCTTTAATTTATTAGATTTTAAAAAAAGAGAAGAAAGTAAGAGAGTATTACCCATCGGAAGATGAGCATTCTGTTACATAGGGGTAACGGGCTGGTTGAATGGGATATGGGCGGATCGAAAATGAGTTAAAACAAAAACGGATCAATTACCTGACACACTCATATTTAACATGAATAAAAAATAAGTTAACCCAACGGATAATATAGATATTCATATTATTCATATTATTCAAAGTTACTTAAAAGATGTTGGCTTCATGTAGCTAATATGAAGAAGATTAATTTACCTTCTTGTCCACAAATTCAATTCCTAGTACATAGTTGCACCACAACATTTGCGGGAAGAAGAGAATTTCAAAACTTTTCAATGACACGACCTCCAAGAAAATATTTTTCGAAAAATACTCACCCAAGTGTCACCATTCCCACCACATTACACCAACCTCACCCAGTCCCAACCAAATTCCACCACCCTCGAATGCACTTCATCTTCACACATCCATATACCACACCATCTGTTAGAATATAATATTATTAACTACTATTAATAATATTATTAATGTAATATCTTATTATATATTGTAGGTTGTACAATCATAAAGTAGGGTTATTATTATGCATTGAATTGGAAGATATTAGGGGATAGAATAGGAGAACATTAGGCTAGAACACTCTCCCTAATAAATATATTATATGTATATATTGTTACCATAGAAGATGAAAACAATTGACGAAAATCTTCTAATTTTATCATGGTATCAAGAGCATAAGGAAAAGATCCATTTATATACCAAAATTTTCGCCCCCACCCTCCTACACATACCTTAGTAGAAATTTTTCTTTGGTTTCACCATCTCCTTCAAAAAATATTCATTCACGAATTTTGATTGTTTACTTTTATTGTTTCTCCATTGCTCGTTTATCCGACTACTATCACCATGTATGAATCCAAATCATTTTATCACCCCGCTCTTACCGTATCTAATATCAAAACTCATGTTTGCATAACATGGCAGGAGGCCCACCACGCGATGGGCCAACCCACTGACATTGAATCCGCCATGCACACACTCGGGCTTAATCCACCGGACGCAAATTGGTATACAGACTCAAGTGCAACGTCACATATGACGTCCTCCCAAGGTAATCTTACGTCATATTTTAATTCGAGCAAAACAAATGGTATAACTGTCGGAAATGGTCATTCCATTCCAATTAAAGGTTATGGTTCCTACTTCTGCAGCTATAGGTTTACATTTTTATCCAATCTGGGAAGCGGCATTCGTTGATTAATGGTTATACAACGGTGGTCCTTATGAACTAATTGTTCTACACTTCTTACTTGACGTAGCTTGTTACATGGGTCGTGAGTGGGAGCTTAGTTTCCGTCTGGGTAAGCGACCTTGGATTGTTGTTGCATATTCAGCTCCTGTTGCAGCTGCTACCGCAGTCACCCCACTCAACCCCCCTCCCCCACCACCTCTCAAATTTTCTATTTCATATATTTTATTTTACTTTTATAAGAAATAAAATAAAATTCTTACCCGCCCCCCTCCCCTCCAAAACCACAACCCACACCAAATTTAACCACGTAAATTTCTCATTCTTTATAAATTCTTATAAAAGTAAAATAAAATATATAAAGTAAAAATTTCGGAAGAGGCATGGATGCAAGGGAGGGAGGAGGGGTGGGTGGATGGTGTAGAAAATCAAAATAATTTTTCTTTTTAAAAATAATTTTTTTGGAGGATTGGTAAGGTGTTGGAGGGAGGTGTAGGGGGGTGAGTGGTAAAAACCAAAAAAAAAAAATTAAAAACTTTTTTTTAAAACTTTTTTTTGGAGGGGATGGGGTGAGTTGGGTGATGGTGGGGTGGGGTGGTTGACAGTTGGGTTGGGTGATGATTGGGTGGTTGGTGAATTACAACTAGTGGATTTATTTTCCCTAATGTTATTAGAGAAGTCATTTTTCCTTATTTTTAAGAAACTTGTTTTATTAAAATTGTGGGTTTTATCTCTTTCATCCATTAAGTTAATCATATTTTAAGTGAACAATATGGATTGACCCATATTGGACACATTTTAAATGAGTGGGATCATGCGAATAACCATATTTTTTACCCATTTTGACACCCCTTCCCTTCTGAATCAGACAGATCCATTAAAAAAAACGCGAGACCACTGTATGAAAGAAAAGGAGATGTGACTAATGAAAAAGTGGAAATGCCCAAGGAAGCTCGTGTCATTGAAGAGAAATGCTATCCCCACCGAACCAATGAGCTATAATCCGCATCAATACTACTAGAAGATTAATAGCATTTGGATCCAAACTACTAAGAGTCCCTACCCACCTCATATCCTTCCTCAATAATGTGAAAAGAAGCAAAACATAACTGCCATTTCCAATCATTAACCAGCAATTGTGCCTCTCGTGATGAACCTCATTTCCAGTCCCATCCTAGAGTAACAAAGGCAAAGAACTGACTAAAAAAAAACCAGTAGACACCTTGCATAATGCAGAAGATTTCTACATTCCTATTTTCTCCAGAATAAAGACCGCTGTTCACCTCATACCCTGGACCTGAAACAAGAAAATAATCTAGGCTTTGCAACTGAAGGATAAGGGGTTCCATCCAATATATTTTAAAGCTGTAATGACACCTTCCCTTTATCTCCTCTGATGTATTTTAAGCAGATGCAAACCATGAACATAAATAGAAAGCATGAAAAGACACCTTATAACAAGCACATAACCGCATCACATGGCAATATTTTTAAAACTTCAAATATAATTTAATTGCAGCATGAAATACATCTGCAGTTGAAACTCTCAGAGAATGTGATTTGCACTCACGTCTATGCAAGCTCAGGTTGAAAAGAAAAAAGTGGATTTTATGTCATGAACATGCCAGAGATAAAATTCTTCTACTATTGCACGGTCTATCATGTCAGTAATACATCAAGTGGTGCAATTAGAGTTCTGATCTCAGTTCTGCTGGTCTCGAGGTCGACAAAATAGTCATCTTCAAGATTCAGGGAGAAAAAGAAAAAGCGATAATTGCAGTGGAAGCTAAGAAATGCTTACAGCTAAAAGCATTGACATAAAAATGAGAACCAAATACCAAATAGAGCTGAGACAACTCGAACAGTAGTACACCAGCGCAAAATCCTAGATATTACTCATCAAAGGAAAGGAAGCAAAAAAAACTCCGGGATTTTTTTGCGGGAAGGAAGAAAAAAAAAAGATAAGATGGACCTCAGTGATAAACAAGAAAAAGAAATGGTGGTATGAGGAAGGAAACAATGAAGAAGAAAGTTCATCCAATGCCACAGTGATTGGTTACAAAATGGATGTCTGTTATCCTTCTGAAGGAATTGTGAAGATTCGGACACTAACAATACGACTGAACTTCAGAAAAGATCAGATTCGGTTAAGATTATCCAGAGGGACCAGATTCTGGAGAGCACTCTGTAAATCAGGCTATAATAAATTGTTAGCCACATAACACATCAAACACAGTGGGCTTTGTTGAATTTCTGAAAAAATGGAGGCCACTCCCCCACCCCTCACCCCCCAAAGAAAAGGAAGAGGCTTGTTTTTTGTTGGATTGCTGCCTATGAGGTCTGTTCAACACACTAATCCCCCAAAAGTACCATGGTTATTTAAGCAGGTATTTCATGTATTATGCAGGTTGCGAAGAGATGAATCATCTACTTCTACACTGTCAGATGTAGAAGTAGAAGAAGAAGAAGAAGAATTATGTTTGGATGGCTTGAGCTAGGTGATACCAAGTACAGTCAAGGAACTGCTTTGAAGTATGCGATTCCAGCTTGCCTTTTTAGAATAATCAGATCCTAGAGAAAGCAGAGTAATTCGACACAAATCAGATCTAACACAAACTTTTTGAAATGGTAAAAATCCCTGCCGACAAGTCAACAGCAGCTTCTTTTCCTTGGATGTATATGATTACATTACTTGTATCCTTAGTTCCCTGGATGTTTAAATGGTAATGGGTACCTGAGTTTTTGCTATGTACTTATAAAACCTTGTTGGAGCTTTCAATTGCAATAAAGTTCCTTTCTGAGTTATCAGAAGGGGGAAAAAGAGCTGTTGGCATGGGGTGTAGAATTTTTTTTATAACCATGGTGTCCGAGCCAGCTTGCGTGCACCTCGATTAATTCCACAGGGTACCTGGTACCTCCCACCAACATAGGTAGCAAGTAACTTTGTCCACTACGGCTTGAATAGATGGGAAGAAATCAGTTTTGCCTCTTGTCGAGTTTTGAACCCGAGACCTCATGGTTCTCAACCTACTTCATGACCACTAGGTCACACCATTGGGTGCAAAGTGAATGTAGAGTATAAAGCTTCAAAATAAATGTTTTGCCTCTTGTCGAGTTTTGAACCCGAGACCTCATGGTTCTCAACCTACTTCATGACCACTAGGTCACACCATTCGGTGCAAAGTGAATACAAGAGTATAAAGCTTCAAAATAAATGTTTGCAACTTAAAGGGCACCGAGGATATAAATATGATAAAGATGACTTGTAGAAGAAAGTGAGAACCAGAAATATTAATTGATGCACTATACCAGCTGAGTGATTACTCCGAAGTCCAAATAGGCAGTACAAGAACAATTTAGAAATCTCTAGGAAGAGTTTCAAGCTGAAATTAAGACTGAAGCATGGCAATGGGAAGAAGATTAGAATGTGGGCAGATTGAAGGTTGGAAATGGGCAGAAGATTAGAATGTGAGCAGCTTGAAGGTCGGTCATGGGAAGAAGATTAGGGTGTGGATGGTTAGAGGATGTTTTGGAAAGCTCTTTGCATGTCTAGACGACCTGGTTGCTAATAAAGTATGTAGTATTTCAGATTGCATTTCTGAAATCGGTCAGAATCTATGGAAATTACGTTTCTTTTGAGTCGGGGTCTATCGGAAACAACCTCTCTACCCCACAAAGGTAGGGGGTAAGCTTTGCGTAAATCCTACCCTCACAGACCCCACTTGTGGGAATACACTGGGTATGTTGAACTTCGACGATCGAGAAAATGAAAGTGCGGATCTTTTGGTTCATAAACTGGAGAAAGTAGTATAAGAGGAAATCCATACAATGTATTGGCAGAAAATATGGGAAAATTCTCTGTTAAATCATGCTATCAGGTTACACTTACGCAAGAGATGGGATGAAGAGGAACATTGGCCACGAAAAAGTCATTTAGAAGACAGGCACCACCAAAAGAAGCTTGTTTTGAATGGACTGCAGTACTTGGAGCTTGTTTAACACAAACAATATACTGAACCGACCTATTAAATCTTACTAGGTGCTAGCTTTTTGAAGAGTCCACTAAATCAGTCAATTATAACTTTTTTCATTGCAGACAAGCAAAACAAGTATGGACTATGGTTGCTGAATTCCAGTGGATGATAACAGGAGATATGAAGCAAGAGATGATACCAGGAGATATGAAGCAAGAGACTCCACCATTGGCTAGGAAAGAGACATAAAAAAACTAGGAAGTCCTTACTGTGAGATCTCTCTTTCTCTCTCTCTCCCTTGGTTGGATGTGAAACCAGAAAATTCTGAAATTTCAAATTAAAAATGCATATTTAGTGCTGCACATGGTGAATCCAGAGTGCACTTGGAGCTACAGTTAATAGGAGAAATTCACAGCAACAAGAAAAAATCAATAACCTACGGCAAGTTGAAAAGCAATCCCTTAGGCAAACAAGATTGGAATGTCTAAGGAATGGAGACAAGGGTCCAAATCAATAAAGGTAAGTGATTTCTTCTTATTTGCGCCTTGGTGGGCGGAGTTGCTAGTAAATGTGCTGATAGGAGGTAACATGTACTCAATGAAAGGACATCATTGTTGTCATAGAAAAAGGCAACATAGCTATGTAACAAACATCTGCATACCCTAAAATATTTTAGTTACTACCAGGGATTCCTGATTTGCCATCTGTCGAAGCCTACTTTGACGGGCTTGCAATTATGTTTACCTTGTGTTACTTATCCTTATAAAGCAAAGAAAAGAATAACTCAAAGCAGGGAAGATCCAAGATTTTGAATCTTATATCCTCCTAGGGTATCTGCTCAGCTGACAGGCAGAGGATTCATTTGGAAAGAGGAAGGAGAGCAATATAAGGAAAAGATAACCACAATGCAAATTCAAGAGTAAGTGAAGTAATGTCTTATCATGTGCAAAACTGAGTTATCGCGAAAACCCTTTTGATATCCCTGTAGCCGTCACATACTGATACTGGATATTATAGGCACTACCTACAAGCAACAACTTCAAAAAGGATTATACACCAAAACGCAACTTCATAATAGATAAGAAAGTGTGTGTATAGATATACACACACACACTGCATCAAAAAGTACTGATATACACACACACCATAACACTGAATCCGTTTCATTTGGGATAAAAAGGAAAGCAGCACCGGAGAAATATTGTTTTCTGTATTTTCCTTTTAAGCAAGAACAGAAAATAACATCTCCCAACACAGGCATTTTGCATCCTCGGCATACAACAAGTCAGCAGTAAATTGCAAGCCATAAGCAGGACAAATAAACTACAGCGATTAGCTTACCAAGTATCCTATCCATATGATGAAATTATGGTCGGTAAGAGCTCAACGGATAGACCATAGTATCAGAAGATCTCACATATAATACATATACATCTCACAGAGTTATTACAGTAGGTGAACAAGAGTATAGCTAGTCTCATTGAAATTGCTTTTAACACGTTGAGATCAACAAAGAAACAGAACATCCCCAGCCTATACTCTAGACACGCTAGTCCTTAGAAAGGAGGCATACCTGTCTCCAAAGACCTGCACCTTACGTGCCTTTTCTTCTCATATGGTGCAAAACAAGAGGTGTTCCTTCAAATAGATCCAACAAATAACCCTCTAAGTCCTCTAGAGTATACTTTATGTACTTCCCAGCATTTCTTCCACTCTCTAAATGACCCCCGAATCTTCCCAGGAAAGAGCGATATGCAGGGAGCACCTTTTCAGAAATAGAAATCCTGAGTTCTTCACGCAGTTGAGCATCTGGGACCTTCCAACCAGTCTGGATTCTATAAATTTCTTCAAAACATGCGTTGAAGTTCTTAAACCTCTCCTTGAGGGCTACTTTTGAAGCATTGCTTGAGTTTCCGCTAAGTCCTTCATCCTTCAAACAAGATAAAACCTTGCTCCATGAAGCTCTAAGATAGCTTGTAGCATGTTGTCGAATTTGACCCCTCCGCTTTCTGACCCACTGATCACCTAAAAGTTTTTGAAGCTCCGAATCTTTCACTTTCTGAACGATGTAATGTACATTATTCATCAAAAATATATACTGCATTCCACAATCTTCATACATTCTCGACTTCCCCTCCAGGTTACCTTCTAGAGACTTGATCAGTAACATCAACCGCCTCGCCAGTGGTGCAACATTCTCCAACTCCGAGTTATCACCATTATCAGTTCGGGAAGAGTCAGGTTCCATGCCACTCTCTAAATTCTCTAGAAGTCCATTGAGTGTATCACTATAATCAACCAGCAATTTCACATAATTCATAACATAACGAGTCAATGGGTGGATTTCACCGCCTTGTGTTGGTTTCTTTGAAGCCTCCCGCTGAACTGCATTTTCAAACTCCACAAATGTCCCAATAGCTGCTTCTCCTAGGCCATCTAACACCCCCTTTGCCTCACTGCACACCATTTCGCCAGCTTCATCACTAAAAAGCAGGTCTATGTCAGGCAAAACATCTGCCAGGGCATCATACATATCCAGAATCCTAAACAACTTCTCCGATGACCTTCGCCCTATTGCCACAGCTTCTCCAAAATTCAAGAGCTGCATTAGACAGCCCTTTGCAGTTTCCATAAAACACACTTCTTTAATCAACTCCGAGCCTACAAAAATCTGTTCACATAAGCTCTTTTCAGCAGATAAAAGGATTCTCACCAGAACTTTTACAGCATAAATCCATTTTTTCATTTTCTCGTCCAGCGACTGCCATTCAATCCTATGGACCTCTTCAATGCTCAGTTTCTCAATGCCAAGAATTGCTAAACACTCATCAAGCACCTCTCTGCGAACACTAGAGTACACTTGGCAACATTCCTTTTCATATCCAGATCGAATCATACGGTTAGCAATCTCTCTCAGATCAATCATAGCATCCGGATATACCAAATCAAGGGAGAATTCATCCTCTCCAAGGCTCTTGCCTTTGATATGATTGTACCTTCCACTGTTAACATCCTCCTGATCATCGGACAAAGTACCTGTCTCAAAATCAGGAATTTCGACAGCAGACGAAGAGATTGAACAACGGCGAATGAAGGAGGACTCGTGGAGACGCCCAGCATCGAAAGGAACAGTATTTACAATAAGAATATGGCGAAACTCATCCTCCAGATGAGCCATGGCATGCTGAAGAGCAGCCTCAGCTCGGTCCATGACGGGATCATTTTCCGGCTGAACATTCAGATCCTCGGTCATCTGTATAATCTCGTCGACGGCGGCGAGATACTCAAAGGTCGAATCGGGATCGGCGTTAGGAGGAGAGTTCCAGTGAAGGATAAGCTGCTCGGCGTCTTCAAATCTAGGATCGACAAAGGAATCATCGGCGCCGGCAGCAGCAGCAGCTTTAGCGGATGTAGGAGTGGAGGAAGATGAAGAAGTCATCAAATTAGAGAGCTTAGACAAACGATTATCGAAGTTGGATAAGATCATAAGCATATCATCAGTATCGATATTCGTAGAGGTGTTGAGACTCTTCACAATCTGTTGAGCTGCAGCAAGAACCCTATCTTGTCCTTCAATAGTCGCCGCCATCAACCCTTCTTTCCTTTCTCTTTCAACTTCTATATATATATCTATGTATGTATAGGAATGAATTGAAAGGATATGTATATATATAGAAATTGGAGGTTTGAAATTAGGGTTTGGAAAATGGGAAAGAAGGGACAAGGGATTGTTTGGGGAATTTGGAAAAAATTCAATTCAAACGCTGATTGTTGTCCATTTTTGCTGCGTGCGGGGGATGTTTCCTTAGACCAATTGGGTTATTGCCTTCGTCCTTCCAAGTTCCACGATGATAACAAAAAAGAGAATACTGTATTACGAGTACGACTCTTATTTATTTTTTCTATTTTTTTAAGGATTCGTTTGAACAAGTTATTTCACAATTTATTATCTCTACAATAATTATTTTGAGATTGTTATCCCACCTTTTTATATGGATAAACATATAATTTTTTAAACTAGTTATACTATAATTTAATCTCAATTAAATATAAAATAAATTTATCTCAAAATTAATTTTATCCTTCGTACTAAACGAGTCCTTACATGTTTTGGACTAGTACTAACACAATTGTGTTATATGTTATTTTTTTTTATGAAAGGTAAATGTGTATTAAAATCATCAAAATGTACACGTACGATGGGCATACCCACGAACTCAGTGACGATATAAATCTAGCGCGTCTCTGCTAGGCGGATCAACACCATATTTAATCACGTCAATAACAAAACTCTAGCTAGTCCCACAAGTTGGGTAGTCAAGAGTGCAAAAACTATGATGCAAGAAGGAGATCAATGAGAAAGTCCTAAGCTATGGAAATTCCCTTATGTAACCATAAGATTGCAGTCGTGGGCCTTCTTTGTCACGACCCAGCCCCGGGGCCACGATCGTACCTACCGGTACCTGCCGTATATGTCGAGAATAAAGAATGAACATACATAACACATAACTTGAGGAAAGTGGTAACATCACCGCCACCGATAAGTCGCTTTCTATAAACATACTTAAACAAAAGTATAGTAATACAACCGGTTCTTATAGCCCAAAACACATAGGTGACCACTGCACTTAAAGATAATAACTGTATGACGGGGCCCGTCATACCCCGAATGTACAAAATACCTATAGCGTCGGGAATATCTGTACTAATAGACAAACTTCCGGAGGATGGAGCTTCGACACCGAGTAGTGATCCTAAGAACGAATCCTCAATCGCTTACCCCACTGCAGATTTAACGCAACGGCGAAGGGGTCGACACAATATGTACCAAGTATGTAAAGCTGGAAAATACTATAATAATGATATCATAAGTCTAAAAGTAAGCTGGAGTCATGGAAGTCAATAAAATACCTTTTATTGTGCCTTACTAACAACAGAGCGACAAACATATATATACAATCTGCGTAAAATAGGGCCTTAGGATCAAAACGGTACCTCGCCCAGTAGATCGATAAGCACCCCTACTCGGGACTATTTCACCCGCGTAGTCCCGCGACCCGCGTGAGGTATTCCTCGCATAGTCAGACTACCGCACGGGACTATTTCACCCGCGTAAGCCCATAAGGACTCGCGTGAGGTATTCCTCGCGTCACGGGTAGCAAATCCACGGAATGTGGTATAACGATCTTGGGACTTACCCTCGATATACTCTTACCCCGAAGCAGATGGTATAACGATCTTGGGGACTTTCCCCTCAGATATACTCTTACACTGAAGCAGCTGGTATAACGATCTTGGGGCTTGCCCCTCAGATATACTCTTACACTGAAGAAGGTGGTATGGCGATCTTGGTGACCCGCATATACTCTTACCCTGGAGAAGGTGGTATAACGATCTTGGGGCTTGCCCCTCAGATATACTCTTACCCTAGCTCAAACTGTCATCATATCATAATCATACAAGTTAAGAAAACTTATAACTTCTTATTAGTCTTGTTCATATACCCTCTCATTTTAGTTTACTTAAGGCACTTAATCATATCTTTAATAAAAGAAAACCGGGAATTTAACCCAAGTACTACATACTTCAACTCTTTTAAAAATGTCTCTTTATACATAAAACTCTTGGGCAATTGATGTCTTAAACCAAATTGCCTCTTCATATACTTATCTTACTTTTAGAGTAAATCTCTTCTCATTAACCTTTTATGAAGCTAATAAACCAACTTCTCATAAAGTTGTTATATTAACTCTATACTTTAGTAAAATCATACTTTTTCCCTAACCAAGGGATTTATACATTCTTAAAACGAAACAAGTCATTATATACTCAACCAAGTAAGAATACCAAATCTCAGACGCTCACCGTACTACATAGTTTCATCTATTCATGCTCAAGAGATAGGAAAGCTTCACATACCTCTTTGGTCAATCCACTTGCTAAGTCCAAACTACCGCAAGTAATATGTCAACCTAAAACAACCATGATACGTTTATTAACTTCTAATCTTAATGTAGAACAATCCAAGTTCAAAGTCACAAAATTCTATGAAAAATTGGGCAGCATTTCCTTTGTTTCTACTCACTATGCCACCTTTCTCAAGGCCGAATTTATCATCCAATTGCCACATTTAAGGCCCAATCAATCCAACAATTCAAAGGGGATTACACACCCAAAATTCTGCCCCATAAGTTTACAACAATTCACTTAACAATTCTAAGGTAGTTTTTAGGCTACAACATGCTCATAATCTCTTCTTAACCCATTCTTCATATCCAAACCACATTTTCTAGCATGCAATGACTCTAAGAGCATTATTTTACTACCACAAGTTCTTTTTTCTAAGCATGCAACACTAGAACTAATTCTAAAGGAAGAAATGTTACCTTAAAGTTTTAGTCAAACTTATTCCAAAGATTTTGCTAGCTTCCTTGCCAAGAACACCACCACAAGCTAGCCACAAGCTTCCTTTTCAACTCTTGGGCAATTGATGCCTTAAACCAAATTGCCTCTTCATATACTTATCTTACTTTTAGAGTAAATCTCTTCTCATTAACCTTTTATGAAGCTAATAAACCAACTTCTCATAAAGTTGTTATATTAACTCTATACTTTAGTAAAATCATACTTTTTCCCTAACCAAGGGATTTATACATTCTTAAAACGAAACAAGTCATTATATACTCAACCAAGTAAGAATACCAAATCTCAGACGCTCACCGTACTACATAGTTTCATCTATTCATGCTCAAGAGATAGGAAAGCTTCACATACCTCTTTGGTCAATCCACTTGCTAAGTCCAAACTACCGCAAGTAATATGTCAACCTAAAACAACCATGATACGTTTATTAACTTCTAATCTTAATGTAGAACAATCCAAGTTCAAAGTCACTAAATTCTATGGAAAATTGGGCAGCATTTCCTTTGTTTCTACTCACTATGCCACCTTTCTCAAGGCCGAATTTATCATCCAATTGCCACATTTAAGGCCCAATCAATCCAACAATTCAAAGGGGATTACACACCCAAAATTCTGCCCCATAAGTTTACAACAATTCACTTAACAATTCTAAGGTAGTTTTTAGGCTACAACATGCTCATAATCTCTTCTTAACCCATTCTTCATATCCAAACCACATTTTCTAGCATGCAATGACTCTAAGAGCATTATTTTACTACCACAAGTTCTTTCTTCTAAGCATGCAACACTAGAACTAATTCTAAAGGAAGAAATGTTACCTTAAAGTTTTAGTCAAACTTATTCCAAAGATTTTGCTAGCTTCCTTGCCAAGAACACCACCACAAGCTAGCCACAAGCTTTCTTTTCAACTCTTGGGCAATTGATGCCTTAAACCAAATTGCCTCTTCATATACTTATCTTACTTTTAGAGTAAATCTCTTCTCATTAACCTTTTATGAAGCTAATAAACCAACTTCCCATAAAGTTGTTATATTAACTCTATACTTTAGTAAAATCATACTTTTTCCCTAACCAAGGGATTTATACATTCTTAAAACGAAACAAGTCATTATATACTCAACCAAGTAAGAATACCAAATCTTGTACGTCTACCGTACTACATAGTTTCATCTATTCATGCTCAAGAGATAGGAAAGCTTCACATACCTCTTTGGTCAATCCACTTGCTAAGTCCAAACTACCGCAAGTAATATGTCAACCTAAAACAACCATGATACGTTTATTAAATTCTAATCTTAATGTAGAACAATCCAAGTTCAAAGTCACTAAATTCTATGGAAAATTGGGCAGCATTTCCTTTGTTTCTACTCACTATGCCACCTTTCTCAAGGCCGAATTTATCATCCAATTGCCACATTTAAGGCCCAATCAATCCAACAATTCAAAGGGGATTACACACCCAAAATTCTGCCCCATAAGTTTACAACAATTCACTTAACAATTCTAAGGTAGTTTTTAGGCTACAACATGCTCATAATCTCTTCTTAACCCATTCTTCATATTCAAACCACATTTTCTAGCATGCAATGACTCTAAGAGCATTATTTTACTACCACAAGTTCTTTCTTCTAAGCATGCAATACTAGAACTAATTCTAAAGGAAGAAATGTTACCTTAAAGTTTTAGTCAAACTTATTCCAAAGATTTTTCTAGCTTCCTTGCCAAGAACACCACCACAAGCTTCCTTTTCTTGTTCTTAATTTTTCAGATTTTCTTAGGCTTGGATTTCCTTTGGAAATGTAGAGAGAAGGAGGAGCTTTTGCTTTAGAGAGAGAGAAATTGGAAGATGACCAAGTCTTGAAGACTTGGTCAATATATTGCATGCAAGAAATCGGATGGGGACACTTGTCACCCTCCCAAGGTCTTTTAAAAGAAAATCGACTTTTCCTAAGTCTTTCCGCCTAAAATCCGCTCGCCTTGCGGCCAAAACCCCGCAGCCTCTCTCAACTTTCGCGCGGCTCGCAACTTCAGCGACCTCTCAAGACTTTCAGCCATGCCCTCGCATCCGGCCGCGCCTCGCGCTTTGTCCTAAACATAATTCTGTCCGACTGCGCACTGAACTTGTAACTCTCATATCTTTCTACTCCGACGTCCTATCGACGAACGGTTGGTTGCTTTGGAATCTAGACTCAACGAACTACGCCTAGGCCTTTGAACCACTTAGGAACTCTCAATGTACCGGGTCATAACCCGCCTTAAAGTTGACCAAAACCCGTCCGGAATAATCCGTCAACCAATCCTTTGAAAATTTTAAGTCTTACATGCTTTCGTACGCTCTCATACGTAGGGTCAGAACTACGGGGTATAACATCCTTAAACCCTTGCCATGGTAAACCCAAAGGGAAAACCCATGATCAAGGGAAGAGTACCTATTCGGACATGGGCTGAGCCCACCCTCGTCACGTTATGCTGCTAAAGATAATCGCCATAGTAGCTAAGACCTATAAGTCCTAAGTTCTCGCGCTTACCCACAATCCGGGAAGTCACAGAATACAACAAAATAAGATGAACTCCCGTCAATCCCACACGCCGGGTGGTCAGGAGACTCCAGCTGATCCCACAGGTCGGGTAGTCTGGAAATTTACTCGTGACTAACCAAGACATACACATCATCCCGAATCCTAGCCCGCGACCAAAGTAACGAAATTATCTTAGAATAGGTGGTACAAAGCAAACAAGATTTTGTAGATGCTGGTCTTGATCCTAAAAATAATAGCTTATCTATCGAGTCTAGACCCGTCAAAAATAATCTTGTTCCTCTCTGTCCAGATGTGGTAGACGGTGGTGGCCAGCCCAACCCGCTTTGTTTTAGCTTGCCAACCCATACCACATCCCTCTTTCTTAATATATTTCAAAGCGCTATCGATGGTGGTCATAGCCCTCTGGATGTCAAGCCATGTCTTCACCCTGGACCAAAGGTAACTACTGACCGATCAACTGAAGAATAAGTGCGTTATTGACTCATTAGAACGGCCGCATAGGGAGCATCTTCTATCAATGTCCATATAAGAGACTCTATCCTTCGTTCGTAATCTCTTCCTCGCACAAAGCCACAGAATGAAAGACTGCTTTGGAATGATACAGGCACTCCAAGCATCCTTCGCCCAAATCACCGGCTGCCCATGTGTCCTGAAGTAATCATAGGCATTGTGGTTGCTACGGAAGTCATGGGACCCTTCACGGTCTAAAATGATATCACGAATAATCAGAAGCCGCTTGATCAAAGGTGAGTCGTCCTTATTTGCAACCCACGTCCAAATGTTGTTGTTGTTGCTAAGATACTTGTGATTGATCCATCGAATCCAGAGCGTGTCCTTCTTTGATGGATGTTCCAAAGGCATTTAGCAAGCAAAGCAAGATTTCAGGTCTTGAGATCTCTGATTCTGAGGCCACCCTCGGCTTTCAGTCTAGTACACTCCTTCCAGGCTACAAGAGGGTGGTTGAAACGCCACAAGAAGGTCCTACAAAGCCGGTGAACTTTCTTACAAACCGCAACAGGCAGACAACATAGATAACCAGAAACATTTCATGCCTTGGAGGAATGACTTGATGAGCTCAAGCTTGCCCGCATAAGATAAAGTAGCACTCATCCACGAGTAAGTGTGTTATACCCCGTAGTTCTGACCCTACGTATGAGAGCGTACGAAAGCATGTAAGACTTAAAATTTTCAAATGATAGGTTGACGGATTGTTCCAGACGAGTTTTAGTCAACTTTGAGGCGGGTTATGACCCAGTATATTGAGAGTTCCTAAGTGTTTCAAAAGCCTAGGGCGTAGTTCATGGAGTCTAGATTCCAACGCAACCAACCGTTCGTCGATAGGACGTCGGAGTAGAAAGTTATGAGAATTACAAGTTCAGTGCGCAGTCGGACAGAAGTGTGTTTCGGACAAAGGCGACAGGGCCGCGGCACCTAAAGTACTGAGGAGTCGCTGAAGTTGCAGCGCCGCGGCGCCAGGACAGCGGGGCCGCGACGCCGGAAGTTCCGAGCGCACTATCCAGACACTTGAGGATATGATGCGGGCTTGTGTTATTGATTTCAGGGGTAGCTGGGAGAATCATTTGCCTCTTGTGGAGTTTGCTTATAACAACAACTACCATTCTAGTATCCAGATGGCGCCTTATGAGGCCTTATACGGGAGGAAGTGGTGGACAGTTGTAGGCTATTGACATTCCGACTTGGAAGTGGGAAGTGGTAAATATGGATTTTATTACAGGATTACCTTCCACTCAGAGGAAGCATGATTCCATTTGGGTTATCGTCGGCGGTGTTTAAATCAGCCCATTTTCTTCCAATCGGGACGACCTTTTCACGAGGATTACGCGAGACTGTATATCAGGGAGATTGTGACACTGCACGGTGTGCCTGTATCGATTATTTCAGACAGAGGAGCCCAGTTTACGGCTAACTTCTGGAGGTCTTTTCAGAAGGGATTAGGGACACGGGTGAGTCTCAGTAAGGCGTTTCATCCACAGACCGACGGACAGGCCGAGCGCACTATCCAGACACTTGAGGATATGATGCGGGCTTGTGTTATTGATTTCAGGGGTAGTTGGGAGGATCATTTGCCTCTTGTGGAGTTTGCTTATAACAACAGCTACCATTCTAGTATCCAGATGGCGCCTTATGAGGCCTTATACGGAGAAGTGCAGTCACCGATAGTGGTTCGAGTGGGAGAAGTTCGATTAGTCGGGCCGATCGTTCAAGCGATGGATAAGTGAAGCTTATCCAGGAAGCGATTGTTGGCAGCCCAGTCGGCAAGTCGTATGCAGATCATCGGCGCCGACACTTGGAATTTGAGATAGATGATTGGGTTTTCCTAAAGGTATCGCCCATGAAGGGCGTGATGAGGTTTGGGAAGAAAGGGAAACTTAGACCAAGGTACATTGGGTCGTATCAGATTGTCCGTAGGGTAGGCAATGTTGCCTATGAGTTAGATCTTCCGTCCGATCTGGAGGTGGTGCATCCAGTTTTTCATGTGTCTATGTTGCGAAAATGTATTGGAGATCCATCTAGAGTGCACCCGATTCATGATGTCCAGGTGACAGAGGAGTTATCGTATGAGGAGAGTCCCATAGCGATACTCGATCGTCAGGTTAGGCGACTTCAGACGAAAGACGTGGCTTCCGTCAAGGTCCTATGGCGGAACGAGAACAGGGAGGAAATGACATGGGAAGCAGAGGACGACATGATGAAGAAGTATCCTCACTTATTCCCTATACCTCCAGGTAACCTACTTTCTTTCTTGTTAGTTTTGATTTAGCAATTACGCTTAAGTATGTTGTGGCTCGTGGAGTAGAAAGTTATGAGAATTACAAGTTCGGTTCGGAAGTGTGTTTCGACAGCGCAAAGCGGTCGCGCGCCTAAAGCATCGAGGAGTCGCTGAGCAGTAGCGCGCCAGACAACTGGCCGCGGCGGAGTTCCGGAGTCCGCAGAGGTTTCAAGATCACGCGCGGGCTGGCCGCAGCGCTAAGGCGGGACTCGCGGAAAAACTTAGGAAATCGATTTTCTCTTTAAAGGCCGTGGGAGGTGACAAGTGTCCCCATCCGATTTTTCAGATGCTTATATTGACCAAGTCTTGAAGACTTGGTCATCTTTCAAACCTCTCTCTCTCTAAATTAGCCCTCACTTCTCTACAATTCCAAAGGGAATTTAAAGCCTAAGAAAAATCTGAAAAGTTAAGAAGAAGGAAGCTTGTGGCTAGCTTGTTGATGTTGTTGTGGTGGTGTTCTTGGCAGGAAGCTAGCAAAATATTTGGAATAAGTTTGGCTAAAACTTTAAGGTAACATTTCTTCCTTTAGAATTAGTTTCTAGTGTTGCGTGTTAAGAAGAAAGAACTTGTGGTAGTAAATAATGCTCTTAGAGTCATCAGATGCAAGAAATGTGGTTTGGATATGAAAGAATTGATTAAGAAGATATTATGAGCATGTTGTAGCCTAAAAACTACCTTAGAATTGTTAAGAGAATTGTTGTACCTTATGGGGCAGAATTTTACACACCCAAGTTTAGGTGTGTAATCCCCTTTGAAATGTTGGATTGTTGAGCCTTAAATGTGGCGTTTGGATGATAAATTCGGCCTTGAGAAAGGTGGCAAAGTGAGTAGAAACAAAGGAAATGCTGCCCAATTTTCCATAGAATTTAGTGACTTTGAACTTGGATTATTCTACCTTGAAATTAGAGGTTAATAAACGTATCATGATTATTATAGGTTGAAATATTACTTGCGGTAGTTGAGCTTAGCAAGTGGATTGACCAAAGAGGTATGTGAAGCTTTCCTATCTCTTGAGCATGAATAGATGAAACTATGTAGACGTACAAGATTTGGTATTCTTACTTGTTTTAAGTATATAATGACTTGTTTCGTTTTAAGAATGTATAAGTCCCTTGGTTAGGGGAAAAGTATGATTTTACTAAAGTGTAGAGTTAGTATAACAACTTTATGGGAAGTTGTTTTATTAGCTTCATAAAAGGTTAATGAGAAGATATTTACTCTAAGTAAGATAAGTATATGAAGAGGCAAATTGATTTTAAGGCATCAATTGCCCAAAGGTTTTTATGTATAAAGAAGAGTCGCTTTTAAAAGAGTTGAAGTATGTAGTACTTGGGTTAAATTTCCGGTTTCCTTTTTTTTTAAAGATATGATTAAGTGCCTTAAGTAAACTAAAATGAGAGGGTATATGAACAAGACTAATAAGAAGTTATAAGTTTTCTTAACTTATTTATGATTATGATATGATGTGATTTGAGCTAGGGTAAGAGTATATCGGCGGGCAAGCCCCAAGATCGTTATACCACCTTCTCCAGGGTAAGAGTATGTCTGAGGGGCAAGCCCCAAGATCGTCATACCACCTTCTTCAGTGTAAGAGTATATCTGAGGGGCAAGCCCCAAGATCGTTATACCATCTGCTTCAGTGTAAGAGTATATCTGAGGGGCAAGCCCCAAGATCGTTATACCATCTGCTTGGTAAGAGTATATCCGGCGGTAAGTCCCCAAGATCGTTATACCACATTGCCCGTGGATTTGCTACCCACGATGCGAGGAATACCTCACGAGTCCTTATGGGCTTATCGCGGTGAAATAGTCCCACGTGCGGGCAAATTTATGCGAGAATACCTCATGCGGGTCCACATGACCTATGCGGGTGAAATAGTCCCAGGAGTAGGGGTGCTTATTGATACTACGGGCGATGTACCCTGTTTTGATCATGAGGCTCCTATTTTATGCAGTATTATATATACTTGTCACTCTCATTGTTAGTAAGGCACAGTAAAAGGTATTTTGATTGTCTTCCATGACTCCAGCTTACTTTTAGACTTATGATATCATTATTACAAGATTTTCCACTTTACATACTTGGTACATATCAGGTCGACCCCCTTCCTGGGCCGCGTTCATGCCGCAGTAAGGGTAAGCGGTGTGGATCCTCGTTCTTAGGATCACCGCTCCGTGTCGAAGCTCCATTCTCCCAAGCTTGTTTATTGGTACGGATATTCCCTGATGCTATAGGAATTTTGTACATTCAGGGGTATGGCGGGGCCCTGTCCCGCCACAGTTGTTATCTTTAGAGGTATGTGGTCACATATGTGTTTTGGGCTATAAGAACAAGTTGTACTACTATACTTTTGTTTAAGTATGTTTATGGAAGGCAGCCTTATCGGCTGGCCAGAGATGTTTATCCTTTTTATAAGTTATATGTTATGTATGTTCACGCTATTCTCCTCGATGTATACGGCGAAATGCCTGAAGGTACTAGTCGCGACCCCGGGGTCGGGTCGTGACAAAAGTGGTATCAGAGCAGTTAGTCCTCGGAAAGTGTCCACAGACCGTGTCTAGTAGAGTCTTGATTATCAGTGTGTCGTGCACCACATCTATAATCAGGAGACTGCAGGATATTTAGGATTGGCTTCCATTCTTTCACTCTAAGATCGTGCAATAGAGCTGAGTTATAGGTTGAACCTCCCCTGACGTTAAGATGCACACACTTTTAAACGCAAGTGCACGTTATCGTATCAAGTAGTATAGTCTTGGATAAGACCGAATATCGTCCTCTAGGATTAGGGTCCAAGTATCAGTTATCTATTTTCTAGTATCTATTTGGTGAATTAATGATTGATTGTTTGGTTTGTAACTAAGAGTTATGAAAGCTAATTAAATATAAAGATTTAATTCAGATGTGATGAGAATAGGGCTTCTATGTATCCTCACTATCCGCTTATGCTACTCATTAATGCATTACTTATGGTATTATTCTTTTGGAGAAAGCAGGTTTACGAAATCGTTTTATACTCCCGTTAGGGTTATATAAACACTCAACCCCAGTATCGTTCCTTACCTAACTTTCACGATAAGGGTAACTCTATGGAGGATTAAGAACAAAAACCTAGTTGACCGTCACGCACAATGCGCCAAAATTAGGGTTGTTAAGCCTCTCATCAACGCTTACAAAACTAATTGAGGTATTTTCATCCCCAATTCAAGCCTGCCTACCCAACTTACAAAGATATTCACAATCCCCTTTTCGTAATCGATTAGAAATCATATAGTGATAATTAGTTGTCAATTAATTACCAAGAATTCAACTCAATTATTGGATAGATCTCTCAATAAGAAAAATAACCATAAGCATGCATTAATTTATAACATAAGTTTCAAGAAATTCAACATAGAAAGCCCTATAAGAGAATTAGTTCCTAGCCATAAAGATGACAAGAACTAATTCAATATCCAACATCAAAACTGAAATAAAGTAAAAGAAAGAAAAGAAAATTACTAAGAATGAGTCTCCAAGCCAAGCATCCAAGGGTTGTGTTGTGGAATATTTACAAGGTGGATTGGTGGATGTAGAATGGTGAATGGTAGAATGGAGAATGAATAATTCTTCTAATGATGTAGAATATTTATAGCCAAAGAATCCTTTTGGTGAAGGGTTAGGGATTTTTAGGAAAAGAAAAGTTATTAGAATCCTTTTAGGTAAGGGTTTTAAGGTAGGAAAAGTTATCCCTTTAGGTAGGAAAAGTTATCCTTTTAGGTAGGAAAATTTATCCCTTTAGGATTCTGAAAACATGTCAACCTCCAAAGACAGCCTTTGCGGCCATGGCGCATGATCGGCGCTGAAGATCAACAACTTTCGGACTTCGCGAAGACATCAGCGCCATGGCCATTTTCCATGGCCGGGCTGGTGACATTTTTCTAGCGAATTCTCGTTTCGTCGTCTTTTTCTCGTCCGGCCTTCATCTGATTTCCTCTATAATTCCCGGAACTTCTTAGACTTCATTTCTTGGCCTTTTTTGTGTGCAATTCCATCTCATTTATGCTCATTTCATCTTCTTTTCGCCATTTCTCCATTTATGACATTGTGACACAAAAGAAAGGAAAACGACCTAATACTATACTAAACATAAATAAAATGAGTAAAATACTAATTAAAAAAAACTCAAAAAGTGTATATAAAATACACCGATCAAATACCCCAACTTAACCTTTGCTCACCGAGCAAAGATCAAAAGAAAGAAATACAGACTCAAGGAAAACGAAAAATAAAAGACTCAATGACATTGATCACTTTGCTGCATTTGGCGCTACTTGGAAAAACATGAAGATTAGTAGAATAATATGCAGGAACATATAGCATGAAATTTCAGCATTCTAAACACATTAAGCTAGATATTTCGCAAACTCATTTTTATCATGCTTAATGGAAGTCAAATACTGAATCATGCATGTTAATTTCAGAATTCCTATCGCATGTTTACTTGCTATTCTCCACTAATCCTGGATATGTATAAAAGAGATCTTCAGGACTTTAAGGGTTGTAATGTAGGCTTAGGTAGGGGTTGGTAAAAATAGGCATTTTAGGCTCATTTTTGTGTACCATAAGCTCTTTAGCTTTTCAGTATTTCCCTTTTCTTTTTGTTCTTTTCTTCACTTCAATTCTATCTTTTTCCCTCTTTTGTTTTGGGAGAATGAAGAGTATTATAATAACAAGCACCCCCAAACTTAGGCTTTTGCCTCTTTCTTATTACTTTTTTTTATTGGGGTGCAACAAGCTCATTCACTCTTTTTGTCTCTTTTTTAACACAATTGATTCCACTACTTTACATTTTTACTTATGGCACAATCTGTGGGAATATAGGGTGTCAAAGAAGAAGTTTCAATTTTTGGGCTCAATGGGGCTGACTAGGGATACTTTTAAAGTTCGGGGTAGAAAAGAGTGGTAAAAATTGGCTATCAAAGAAATGCCTGAGTCATCTCCCTAACATGCATATCCTAACTATTTCGCCTCAAATAGCAAGCAATCATAACACATAGGTTTTCATAATTTAGCATGCACAATTTTAAGCAAGAAACTCCAAATAGACAGATTTTTGTGAGTTTTTGGCATATCTAACCTAGGTGTTTAGATAGTTGCTTCTAATTCCATTACATTATTCCACCTTCCTTCACTAGGTGTTTCTAGAAACTACAACATACATGATCTTTGTGATCGATTATGAAAAAGAAAGAAAAAAAGAAAAAATTTGTGACTCAAAATAAACACAAAACAATAAAAAAAGACTTAATTGAAACATAACAAGACACAAATAAAACACCCTGAACTTAAATCACACATTGTCCCCAATGTATGCAAGACTCAAAGAAAATAAAAGAAAAGGACAACTTCACCTGACACAACATGGCCATGCGGAGTTCAGGATGAAAAATTCGAATTTGCGGAAATATGGCTCTGCCGCTGCCCGAGATTCGAAGCGCCACGCTAGTAGTAATCTCTGAGTTCCGCAGGCTCGACGATCGTTTTTCCTTCTTTTTTTTTTCCAAGTTTGTTGCTCCTTTTTCCTGTTTTGACTTTTCATCCACCTCATCCAACAACACAAAACAAGAACCCAAGACCGTGAGACGTTTCAAGACAAAATAAAATAAAGACAGAATTAAAATAACATAATTAAAAATATTGGGTTGCCTCCCAACAAGTCGTTTTTAACGTCTTTTTACCGACGCCTTTAACCTTTACGAGTGCCCATTGGCTCCTTCTGCGAACCGCTTGCAATCCGCAAATTTATTGTTGTAGGCCTCAATTTCCTTACAACCATTTGTTCAAACAAGAGCCTTAAAAACACAATTATCCCCCAAGTAGGCTTGTCTTTTATGCTTTCTATAATGTAGGAATCCGTGAACTTCTCTACATCTCTCAACTCTAGGGGGTACCCTTGATGGTATGGGCTTCCTAATTGGGAATCAGCCGTGATAGCTAGTGGTGTTTCTTCTGTAATAGGTGTAAGAAAAAGAATTTCCACAGAATCCAAGAAGGTAAATAATTGAATCTCTGCTATCCTTTCCTTTTCTACACCAACTATCTCACCAGATTCCTCAATAGTTGGGTTTGGTTCGGGCTCCTCAATTTGTTGTTCGTTGTTGAATATGATCGCGAGTTCTGCTATTTGCGTTTCCAACTTCTTTATACCCAACCTCATTTCGTCCATGAACTGAGCTTGAGACCTCGTGAGACTGAGTAGAGTTTCTCGTAATTCCTCCCTCTCTTCCTCTATGGTTGGAGCTCGATCATATTGACAGTAGTAATCCATATCTTCATGATCCCTGAGATGCATCAAAACCAACAACGAATCACGGCACACTTGTTTTTTTTTTTTTTTTAATTTTTTTTTAAAAGAAAATAAAATAAATAATTTAAAGAAACAAAAAATAAAAACCAAATTAGAAATTAAAAATAGATAAATTTGATATTGAACTATGCCTAATCCCCGGCAACGGCGCCAAAAACTTGATGCGCGTTAAGATGCACACACTTTTAAACGCAAGTGCACGTTATCGTATCAAGTAGTATAGTCTTGGATAAGACCGAATATCGTCCTCTAGGATTAGGGTCCAAGTATCAGTTATCTATTTTCTAATATCTATTTGGTGAATTAATGATTGATTGTTTGGTTTGTAACTAAGAGTTATGAAAGCTAATTAAATATAAAGATTTAATTCAGATGTGATGAGAATAGGACTTCTATGTATCCTTACTATCCGCTTATGCTACTCATTAATGCATTACTTATGGTATTATTCTTTTGGAGAAAGCAGGTTTACGAAATCGTTTTATACTCCCGTTAGGGTTATATAAACACTCAACCCCAATATCGTTCCTTACCTAACTTTCGCTGATAAGGGTAACTCTATAGGAGGATTAAGAACAAAAATCTAGTTGACCGTCACACACAATGCGCAAAATTAGGGTTGTTAAGCCTCTCATCAACGCTACAAAACTAATTGAGGTATTTTCATCCCCAATTCAAGCCTGTCTACCCAACTTACATCATATTCACAATCCCCCCTTTTCAGAATCTGATAAGAAATCATATAGTGATAATTAGTTGTCAATTAATTACCAAGAATTCAACTCAATTATTGGATAGATCTCTCAATAAGAAAAATAACCATAAGCATGCATTAATTTATAACATAAGTTTCAAGAAATTCAACATAGAAAGCCCTATAAGAGAATTAGTTCCTAGCCATAAAGATGACAAGAACTAATTCAATATCCAACATCAAAACTGAAATAAAGTAAAAGAAAGAAAAGAAAATTACTAAGAATGAGTCTCCAAGCCAAGCATCCAAGGGTTGTGTTGTGGAATATTTACAAGGTGGATTGGTGGAAGGATGGATGTAGAATGGTGAATGGTAGAATGGAGAATGAATAATTCTTCTAATGATGTAGAGTATTTATAGCCAAAGAATCCTTTTGGTGAAGGGTTAGGAATTTGTAGGAAAGGAAAAGTTATTAGAATCCTTTTAGGTAAGGGTTTTAAGGTAGGAAAAGTTATCCCTTTAGGTAGGAAAAGTTATCCCTTTAGGTAGGAAAATTTATCCCTTTAGGATTCTCAAATGTCGCCAAGACTCATAATTCCCACGCCTCATAGATCTGAAGGCTACCAAGATCAAGAACTTGACTTCTCAGAAGATATCACGCCGCGGCCATTTCCAGAGCAAGGGCGCCGGTGACATTTTTCTAGCGAATTCTCGTTTCGTCGTCTTTTTCTCGTCCGGCCTTCATCTGATTTCCTCTATAATTCCCGGAACTTCTTAGACTTCATTTCTTGGCCTTTTTTGTGTGCAATTCCATCTCATTTATGCTCATTTCATCTTCTTTTCGCCATTTCTCCATTTATGACCGCTGTGACACAAAAGAAAGGAAAACGACCCTAATACTATACTAAACATAAATAAAATGAGTAAAATACTAATTAAAAATAACTCAAAAAGTGTATATAAAATACACCGATCAGTAGGGTACTAGTCGCGGCCCCGGGGTCGGGTCGTGACAAAAGTGGTATCAGAGCAGTTAGTCCTCGGAAAGTGTCCACAGACCGTGTCTAGTAGAGTCTTGATTATCGGTGTGTCGTGCACCACATCTATAATCAGGAGGCTGCAGGATATTTAGGATTGGTTTCCATTCTTTCACTCTAAGATCTTGCAATGAGTGAGTTATAGGTTGAACCTCCCCGACGTTTTCCTTTATGTATCGATTATGCCTCCACGCAAGGCAACCGCGCCCGCGGCAAGGCGCACCGAGAGTGCCGCTAGTGGACGCGAGAGTCACGAGGCACATGCCCGATCCTTACCAGATGATGTTTAGAGCGGCGAAGTTCCACGTCGCCGCCACTTCAACAATTTCGAGGCGCAGCGCCATCGAGACCGCAGATCGAGCCTCCAGTCCCATGGTCCGAGTACGAAGATTACGGAACAGATTCTTCTCGACCATCATAGTGGCGGCGGCAAGCGACAGAGCAGCGCCAACCCAGAGCCGATTTCTGATTCGGATTTCCCAGGTCATTACCCACCCGAAGTTCTATGGTTCGAGATTTGAGAGGATCCGCAGGAGTTTGTCCGGCGATTCTGGACCATGCAGTGCTAGGCATCGGAGATCGAGTCTGTTATACTAGCTTCCACCGTTACGCGATATTGCGTTGAACTGGTTTGAGTCATGGGTGTTATCGAGGGGTGATGATGCTCTTCCAGCTGTTTGGGAGGAGTTCACAGAGGCGTTCCTAGACCATTTCTTGCCTCCTGAGATGAGGAGAGCCCGGGTAGATAGATTCTTGACCTTGAGGCAGGATGAGAGGAATATCAGGGAGTACAACCTGGAGTTTGACTCCTTGGCCAGATATGCGCACACCATTGTAGCGGATATGGCCGACAGGGTTCATCGATATGTGATGGGGTTAGACCGTCATATGATTACTGCATGCTTGGGGGTGGCTCTTCAGCCAGGGATGGATATTGCCAGGATGCAGTGTGCACGCGAGGATTGAGACGAGAGAGGCAGATCGGCTAGATTGGGCCAACCCAAGAGGCGGGCAGTGGTCTCGAGGCGCTTTCGAGGCGGCCTCAGCAGCGAACTAGGTCCACATTCCACCACAAAGTGCTCCTTCTCGATTTCCGGCAGAGGTCCGATCACCGTTATTCAGAGCGGTCAAGGCTCAGACTTGAGGTTTGAGGAGGCAGATCGTCACCAATCGAGACCACCTACCTCTGGTGCGTTCGACGCGGTAGGTCTCATCCGGCGAGTGCCGATGGGTTCGAGCGTGTTACTCTTGCACGCAGGCCATCCGAAGAGATTGTCCGCCCCAGCGGCGGAGCGCATTGGTTCACCGACGGCCGGGCTTTGGATCTTCATCTTCGATGGTCGACGCCCGAGGCGTGGTACGGCGGGCCAGCGGGACGCGGTAGAGGTCGTGGTAGGGTTCCGCCTAGCGGTCCTCGAACCGCATTTATGCTATGTCCACCGCCGTGACCGGAGGCGTCACCGGATGTCGCCATGTACATTGTTGGTTTCTTGCCGTGATGTATATGCTTTGATAGATCCAGTTCTACCTTGTCCTATATATCTCCTCATATTGCGATAGAGTGGATAGAGCGAGTCCATAAGACCTTTTGAGGTGGCTACACCAATGGGTGATTCGATGGTAGCCGAATGGTGTATAAGGCTTGCCTGTGACTATAGATATAATGGCGGACTTCAGCCGACTTGATAGAGTTGGACATGATGACTTTGATGTGATTATGGGTATGGATTGGCTAGCATCTTGCTATGCCAATGTGGATGAGAGAGATTGGTCTTCGGTTCCGAGCCGGTTATCGAGTGGAAGGGAATCTTTGCGTCGGTGGTAAGTTTATTTCTTACCTCGAGGCTAGGAAGATGGTGCGAAAGGGTATATCTACCATATGGTTCGTATTCGACATCGAGGTGAGATACCGACCTTCGCCGGCCTGGCCGTTAGAGAGTTTCCGGGCGTATTTCGGATGAGCTTCCGTATCCTCTCCCGAGGAGATTGAGTTTTGCATTGATTTGGCGCGGATACTCGACCGATATCTATTCCGCCATACAGGATGGCACTGCCGAGTTGAAGAATTGAAAGACCGGTGAAGGATTTCTTGGAGAAAGGCTTTATCGAGCCAAGTGTTTTCCCTAGGGAGCGCCGGTGTTATTTGTAAGAAGAAGGATGGGGCGATGCGCGTGTATTTATTACGAGCGGTTGAACAAGGTAACTATCAAGCAGATATCCTCCCGTGATTGGCGATTTGTTTGACGATTGCGAGTGCAAGGTGTTTTCAAGATAGACTGCGATGCAGTTACCAGCAGTACGAGTTAGAAAGTGGATATCCCAAGATCGCATTCGGGACCCTGTATGGGCACTATGAGTTCAGGTGATGTCTTTCGGTTTGACCAACGCCCGAGATTCATGGATTTGATGAATAGGGTGTTCGAGCCATTCTTGGATATGTTCGTTATAGTTTTCATTGATGATATCTTGGTGTATTCGCGCACGAGCGAGAGCATCTGGTCATTTGAGGCGGTATTGGGAGTTCTCCGAGCCGCGATTGTATGCCAAGTTCTCGAAATCGAGTTCCAGTTAGCTTATGGCTTTCTTAGGGCATGTTATCGGGTCGATGGTATTCGGGTTGTCTGACTAAGATTGAAGCGATCGAACTTGGCTGCACCAGCTACACCGACGGAGAGTGCGCGGCTTTGGGCCTTGCGAGTTATTATCGGAGGTTTGTAGAAAAGTTTGCTTCTATTTGGCACGCTTTGACTAAAGTGACTCGAAAGCGGTATGTTCGGTTAGCGGATACTTGTGAGAAAGTTTCGGTTGCTAAATGAGAAGTTGGCGACCACCCCGATTCTTACTCTTCAGAGGATTAGATGGATATGTGGTTTATTGTGGCCAGCGTCGGTGTCGGGCTTGGAGTGCGTCTTGATGCGGCCGCGGCAAGGTTATAGCTTATGCATCTCGACAACTTAGGAAGCATGAGAAGAACTATCCCACATATGACTTGGAGTTGGCAGCAGTGATTCATGCCTTGAAGATCTGGAGACATTATAAATATGGAGTTCATGTGGACATTTATACAGACCACAAGAGTCTCCAGTATATCTTCGGCGGAGGAGGCGAACTTGCGGCGAAGGCGGTGGTTGGAGCTACTTAAGGATTACGATGTTGATATTCTATACCACCCGGGAAGGCGATGTAGTTGCAGATGCCGCTTAGTCGCGGTCGATGGGTAGTCATGCGATGTACAACCGAGAAGAGGAGTATGGTCAGAGTTGCATCATTAGCGAGCCTTGGGTTCGTTTGGTTGATTCGATAGTGATGGAATTCGGGTTCGAGAGGTTGCGAGTCTTCTATCGCCGAGGAGGTGAAGAGGCGGCGATATGAGGATCCGATTTTGGTGCGATGCCGAGATGCATTGTTGAAGAGAAGTCTATTTGAGGTAGCGTCGATGGGGTGCTAAGGTTTGAGGCGGTTGTGTGTTCCGATGTGGCGGGACTTCGTGCCGGGAGAGCCTGCGGTGCTCGTTATTCCATTCATCCGGTCGATTAAGATGTATCATGACCTCGAATCGTGTATTGGTGGGATGGCCTAAGAGGGCGTTGTGGAGTTCGTGCACGGTGCGGTGTCGGCGAGTTAAGATTGAGCACCAGAAGCCCGGTGGACAGTTGTAGGCTATTGACATTCCGACTTGGAAGTGGGAGGTGGTAAATATGGATTTTATTACAGGATTACCTTCCACTCAGAGGAAGCATGATTCCATTTGGGTTATCGTCGACAGGCTGACGAAATCAGCCCATTTTCTTCCAGTCAGGACGACCTTTTCGGCCGAGAATTACGCGAGACTGTATATCATGGAGATTGTGAGACTGCACGGTGTGCCTGTATCGATTATTTCAGACAGAGGAGCCCAGTTTATGGCTAACTTCTGGAGGTCTTTCCAGAAGGGATTAGGGACACGGGTGAGTCTCAGTAAGGCGTTTCATCCTCAGACCGACGGACAGGCCGAGCGCACTATCCAGACACTTGAGGATATGATGCGGGCTTGTGTTATTGATTTCAGGGGTAGTTGGGAGGATCATTTGCCTCTTGTGGAGTTTGCTTATAACAACAACTACCATTCTAGTATCCAGATGGCGCCTTATGAGGCCTTATACGGGAGGAAGTGCAGGTCACCGATAGGCTGGTTCGAGGTGGGAGAAGTTCAGTTAGTCGGGCGACCGGTTCAGTGACGATGGATAAGGTGAAGCTTATCCAGGAGCGGTTGTTGGCAGCCCAGAGTCGGCAGAAGTCGTATGCAGATCATCGGCGCCGACACTTGGAATTTGAGATAGATGATTGGGTTTTCCTAAAGGTATCGCCCATGAAGGGCGTGATGAGGTTTGGGAAGAAAGGGAAACTTAGCCCAAGGTACATTGGGTCGTATCAGATTGTCCGTAGGGTAGGCAAGGTTGCCTATGAGTTAGATCTTCCGTCCGATCTGGAGGCGGTGCATCCAGTTTTTCATGTGTCTATGTTGCGGAAATGTATTGGAGATCCATCTAGAGTGCACCCGATTCATGATGTCGTGTGGAGGAGTTATCGTATGAGAGAGTCCATAGCGATACTCGATCATCGAGTTAGCGACTTGAGCGAAAAGCGTGGCTTCCGTCGAGTCTATGTGAGCGAGCAGGAGGAAATGACATGGGAAGCAGAGGACGACATGATGAAGAAGTATCCTCACTTATTCCCTATACCTCCAGGTAACCTACTTTCTTGCTTGTTAGTTTTGATTTAGCAATTACGCTTAAGTATGTTGTGGCTCGTGGAGCTTCTTTATTTGCAAAAGAATAGTTAAGAGGGTCTATGTCGATATTGTGATTTGAGTAAGCCTAGAAGGAACATTCGGGATGAATGTTTCTAAGGGGGGGAGAATGTTATACCCCGTAGTTCTGACCCTATGTATGAGAGCGTCTGGCATGTAAGACTTAAAATTTTCAAAGGATAGGTTGACGGATTGTTCCGGACGGGTTTTAGTCAACTTTGAGGCGGGTTATGACCCAGTATATTGAGAGTTCCTAAGTGTTTCAAAGGCCTAGGGCGTAGTTCGTGGAGTCTAGATTCCAACGCAACCAACCGTTCGTCGATAGGACGTCGGAGTAGAAAGTTATGAGAATTACAAGTTCGATCTGTGATCGGACGAAGTGTGTTTCGGACAAAGCGGCGAGGCGGCGCCTAAAGCATCTTGAGTCGCTGAGATTGCAGCGCGCTGGGACAGCGGGCGCGGCGGGATTTTCGAGTCCAGAGGTTTCAGCGCGCTGGCCGTCGAGGCGCGCCAAGGCGGGACTCCTGGCGGAAAAACTTAGCCAAATCTGATTTTCTCTTTTAAAAAGGCCATGGGAGGGTGACAAGTGTCCCCCCCCCCCATCTGATTTTTCTTGCATGTCTTATATTGACCAAGTCTTGAAGACTTGGTCATCTTTCAAACCTCTCTCTCTCTCTAAATTAGCTCTCACTTCTCTCTACAATTCCAAAGGGAATTCAAAGCCTAAGAAAAATCTGAAAAGTTAAGAACAAGAAGGAAGTTTGTGGCTAGCTTGTTGATGTTGTTGTGGTGGTGTTCTTGGCAAGGAAGCTAGCAAAATATTTGGAATAAGTTTGGCTAAAACTTTAAGGTAACATTTCTTCCTTTAGAATTAGTTTCTAGTGTTGCATGTTAAGAAGAAAGAACTTGTGGTAGTAAATAATGCTCTTAGAGTCATTGCATGCAAGAAATGTGGTTTGGATATGAAAGAATTGATTAAGAAGATATTATGAGCATGTTGTAGCCTAAAAACTACCTTAGAATTGTTAAGAGAATTGTTGTACCTTATGGGGCAGAATTTTACACACCCAAGTTTAGGTGTGTAATCCCCTTTGAAATGTTGGATTGTTGAGCCTTAAATGTGGCGTTTGGATGATAAATTCGGCCTTGAGAAAGGTGGCAAAGTGAGTAGAAACAAAGGAAATGCTGCCCAATTTTCCATAGAATTTAGTGACTTTGAACTTGGATTATTCTACCTTGAAATTAGAGGTTAATAAACGTATCATGATTATTATAGGTTGAAATATTACTTGCGGTAGTTGAGCTTAGCAAGTGGATTGACCAAAGAGGTATGTGAAGCTTTCCTATCTCTTGAGCATGAATAGATGAAACTATGTAGTACGGTAGACGTACAAGATTTGGTATTCTTACTTGTTTTAAGTATATAATGACTTGTTTCGTTTTAAGAATGTATAAGTCCCTTGGTTAGGGGAAAAGTATGATTTTACTAAAGTGTAGAGTTAGTATAACAACTTTATGGGAAGTTGGTTTATTAGCTTCATAAAAGGTTAATGAGAAGAGATTTACTCTAAGTAAGATAAGTATATGAAGAGGCAAATTGATTTTAAGGCATCAATTGCCCAAAGGTTTTTATGTATAAACAAGAGTCGCTTTTAAAAAGAGTTGAAGTATGTAGTACTTGGGTTAAATTCAGTTTCCTTTTTTTAAAGATATGATTAAGTGCCTTAAGTAAACTAAAATGAGAGGTATATGAACAAGACTAATAAGTTATAAGTTTTCTTAACTTATTTATGATTATGATATGATGTGATTTGAGCTAGGGTAAGAGTATATCGAGGGCAAGCCCCAGATCGTTATACCACCTTCTCCGGTAAGAGTATGTCGAGGCAAGCCCCAAGATCGTCATACCACCTTCTTCAGTAAGAGTATATCGAGGGCAAGCCCAGATCGTTATACCATCCGCTTGGTGTAAGAGTATATCCGGCGGCAAAGGTACCGGCGGTAAGTCCCCAAGATCGTTATACCACATTCGTGGATTTGCTACCCACGATGCGAGAATACCTCACGCGAGTCCTTATGGGCTTATGCGGGTGAAATAGTCCCCGTGCGGTAGTCTGACTATCACGAGAATACCTCGCGGTCCACATGACTATGCGGGTGAAATAGTCCCGGAGTAGGGGTGCTTATTGATACTACAGGCGAGGTATCTGTTTTGATCATGAGGCTCTATTTTATGCGATTATATATACTTGTCACTCTCGTTGTTAGTAAGGCACGATAAAAGGTATTTTGATTGTCTTCCATGACTCAAACTACTTTTAGACTTATGATATCATTATTACAGTATTTTCGACTTTACATACTTGGTACATATTGTGTCGACCCGCCCTCGGGTGCGTTAAATCCGCGGTAAGGGTAGCGGTGTGGATCCTCGTTCTTAGGATCACCGTTCGGTGTCGAAGCTTAGTTCCTCGGAAGCTTGTTTATTAGTGCGGATATTCCACGATCTTATAGGCATTTTGTACATTCAGGGTTATGGCGGGGCCTGTCATACAATTGTTATCTTTAAGTGCAGTGGTCACATATGTGTTTTGGGCTATAAGAACAAGTTGTACTACTATACTTTTGTTTAAGTATGTTTATGGAAGGCAGCCTTATCGGCTGGCCAGAGATGTTTACCCTTTTTATAAGTTATATGTTATATATGTTCCGCTGCTATTCTCTGATGTATACCTGACAGGGTACCCCGGTAGGGTACTAGTCGCGGCCCCGGGGTCGGGTCGTGACACAGTGTACCCGACAATTTTATTTACAAAAGGATCATAGTGCACCAGCCTCATTCTCTCCGCAACTGGGGGAATGCCGAGGTAGCGGAAAGACATAATGTCGTTGTCGAAACTAGTAATCTGCTTAATATCATTAAGTTTGTGTTCCGTGATATTAGCCGTGTACAAGTTGGACTTGAGGGCATTGGAACTAAGACCCGAGCATTTCTGGAAATCTCGAAGGCATTCCATGAGGATCCGGACGGAAGTAGTGTCCCCTCTTGACATAAGAATCAAATCATCGGCGAATGCAAGGTGGGTGATCTTTAAGCTTCTGCACTTGGGGTGGTAGTTGAAAACCGTCGTCCGAGTGTTCTTGTTGATCATCCACGAGAGATATTCCAGGCAAATAACAAACAAGGTAGGGGAGAGATGGCCCCCCTGTCTGAGCCCCTTTCGCCCCTTAAAATGGTCGTGTAAGCTCCCGTTGATAGAAATCGAATATGAAGTCGTGGAGACGCACTCCATAATCCAAGCCACCAGCCTTTTCGGGAAATTCAAACCAATCAAAGTAGCCGTGAGAAATTCCCAATTCACCAAGTCGAAGGCCTTTCGGAGATCAACTTTGAGCATGTATCTACTAGAGATCCTTTTGTGGTTGTAACTCCTCAAAAGCTCTTGAGCTAGGTGTATGTTGTCAGACATACTTCTACCCTGGACAAAAGTCGCCTGAGTTGGATCAATAAGAAAATCCAAAACCGGCACCAACCGTGATGTAGTGATCTTGGTGATGACCTTGTACAAGATATTGCAACATGAAATAGGTCTATAGTCGCCCACCTTGCGCAGTGGGTAGATTTAGGAATAAGGGCGATGGTAGTGTGATTGATCTGTTTGAGAAGCTTTCCCGAACTGAAGAACTCTTTAACTGCAGCACAGAACCCACCGCACATAATATTCCAAGCTTTCTTAAAGAAACCCGAAGAGAAGTCATCCGGACCTGGAGCTTTGTCTTCCCCAATACCGAATAATGCCCATTTAATCTCCGCGTCAGTGACATTTCTAATGAGATCATCCCCTTGTTCTGCCGAAAGACAATTTCCCCGGAGATGACACCAATATCAATAGGTTTACAAGCGTCCCTAGTTTCAAGCAACCTTTTATAATAATTGACGAATTCTGCCGCAACTTGGTCACTGGAGTTCGTAAGAGAATCATCACTCTTGGTAGTGGCCGCAATGAAATTCCTTTTGGAGTTGCGCTTGACCATACCATGAAAGAACTTAGTGCACCTATCATTGTGCTTGAGATGCTCACATTTGGAAAAACTGTCTAAGGAAACTCATTTCCGCTTCAATAAGGACCATGGACTTGTGCCTGAGCTCGGTAACCCGTGTGTGTAAGTGATCAAGATGCGGGTTGCTCAAAGCCTCCTGTTGAGCAATATCAAGCTCACCTTTGCCTTTTGACCCGTGAAGAGATATGAGAGAAGTCTTTCTCATTGAAATGCTTCAAGGGTCTTTTAAGGCTAAGTAACTTCCGGCATAACCCGAATTGGGCATTGCCCTCAATATTCTGCTCCCAAGCATCCGTAACAATCCTTCCGAAGTTTTCATGGATAGCCCACATGTTGAAGAACTTGAAGGGTCTATTATGCGTTCTGGGACGATCCAAAATAGTAATGATGCGGCGTATGGTCAGAAGAGCGGCCAGACAAAATGTCTTGTTGCCATACCAACCAGCTTGTAACCAATGGGCGTTAATGATGGCCCTTCAGGAAATGGTATATAGCGAACTAACAATGGATAAGTGTGTTGTAGGTATATAGCGAACTAACAATGGATGGGTGTATTGTACTTATGTGTCATGATTTGTATGTACATACCAGCTTTAGTACTAGTACTAAGATTTAGGGTGTGTTTGATATAGATCCAAAAAAAATTACTTTATTTTAAAAAGATAGTTAAAAATTATAAAAGCAACTTTTTTATGGAAGTAAGAAAAATAAGTAATAAATCGCATTTTGACGCTGATTGTCTCCTCCCTACGTCCATTCCTCTCCTACCTTTGACCCTTCAACTCCACCCATTCCCAATTTCACAGTGTTTACTAAATTATAGGAGTATATACACTCTTGAAATTATATTTTTTGATTACTTATCGAACACCAATAAGTAAAAAAAATACTACTGTATTTCGCAAGAAAATATTTTTCGTCGCAACAAACACACACTTATTTGAGGTTAATCATTAAAAATATTCTTTTAGTTATATAACTCTTTTTTATAAAAAACAATAAAATATAAGCAAAAAAAGATCAGTAAATAAAATATACTTGGAGAGATATTTGAAGGGCCATATTCGATCATTTCGTCTTTGTTATCCTATCCAGTCATGTGGAATCTTTAATTGAGGAGTCAATTACGAAGCTCTTTCTACTCGAAGTCCAACGATATTTTAAGTTGTACTTAAGTCCCTTCAATCCAAAAGTCGTAATGACTAATGATTATTCGGCTAAACAATTTAGATCTATTTCTTTGTTTAACATGAAACCAGCCCATTATCAGAAGGTGCTTGTATTTGGGTAAATGCTGATCGACGTAGTAGCGCAAACATAGTCGGTAATTAAACCACAGTCGTGTGTGAGAACAGGCGTGGCGGCCAAGGTGTTATCCTGGGGTCTCGAATTTGTGTGACCAATCTCTCCATATCCACCAAATGAGGATATTCATGAAGGATTCGAGCATATGGCCAAGTCGGTTAAGCATTTCACTGTAGTATTAGAATTTCTTTAGATTTAGATCTATTTCTTGTATTATCTTACTTTGGCATAATAAATCCTCAAGATATGGTCTAAATCAATTCACATAATTTGGTTAGTTTATAATGAAATCCGTTTAGTGGATCGCAATTAGTGGTTGATTGGCACTGCATGTGAAAAATTATTCTCTAATTAAGATTCCCATTTGTCCAATACCAATAAGGTAATTAAAATATAAAATTAATTATCTAATAATCTATTAGGAGTAGTACTAATTTAATGATCCGAATCAGTTTCGTACATCAAACAGAGTACATATCCATTGTATCGAAGTTGTTAATTGTGTGAAGAATATTAAAGTTATTAATCAATATTAAATGGATATAAAAAGGTATTCTCATATTTATAGCTCTTTAATTAGCGTTTGGCTCTTTTTGGCCATAGATTATGGATCAAATTTTGAAAATATGTCTTCAAAAAAAATTTAAGTTCAAAAAACTGATCTGGTTTTGGTACTTTCACTCACAAAACTTTAATTTTTTAAAAGTAAAATATATGTCCAAACACAATTTCAATTTCCAAAAATCACAACTTCAAAAATTCAGATTTTCAAGTTTCAACTTCAAAAACTACGGTGGGAGCGTAATCTTTGTTGTCCACAATTCTAACGGATGCTAACGGGAAGAATATATACTTGGGGGTCGTTTGGCTGCTTATTAGAGTTATCCAAGCATTAATAATTCAGGGATTAATTATATATGTATTAGTAATATCGGATTTAATTATGTAAGGTTTATAGTTATTCATGTTAGTTACTTCATTTTTTATAACTATACACAAATTTCCTTATAACTTATACATGTACTATTAGTTATGTCAAAAAGAGGGGGGGGGGGGGGGAACAATTATAAGTTATGCTAAATTATTTCCCCCCATTTTTATAACCAAACAATTTATGAAATTATGTTAGTTTTAATACAAAATAACTCCTCTATAATCAGTAACCAAACAACCCTTACTTCATTAGTAATAAAAAAAGGTGCGGAATACTAATTGTTATTAAATTTAGTTCAAAGCATAACATGCCTATTCATTCATAGTTTAAGGACCTCTAAATCACTTTACTCTCTTTTAATGTTATCTGATATTATCTAATAATGTCCGCACATTGAACAGATACTAATACTAGTACAACCTCTCAATAACAATCATCCTCTATGATAATATTTCACCGTAAGAACGAACTTTTTTTAGGACCGAACCGATTTCACTATAACGGTCAAAAAAATTTAAACTGATTTTTTACGTTATGAAATATCATATATTCTCTATAACGACATTTTGCTAGCAAAAAAGTATCCAAACAAACAACTTATAAAGAGATTTAACTATAATACTGAATAAATGACAATAGCTTAAGTTATACCAAACATAAAGGGCAGCTCGATGCACTAAGCTTCCGCTATGCGCGTGATCCGGGGAAGGTTCGGACAACAAGGGTCTATTGTACGCAACCTTACCTTGCATTTCTGCAAGAAGTTATTTTCACGGCTTGAACGTGATCTCTATCTCTAGGTCATGGAGGCATGACCATATGAAAGAGTTGGACAACAAGCATTTGCATTTCTTTCAATTTCAACAGTACCAAGAAGTGTCTCGTGTACATAAGAGAGGAATCTACTTGTAAGAAACAACCCAAAATTACAAGAAACTCACCCTGCAAGAAAACAGCCTAAAATTTAAACAAGACTCCACACGTGTTAAAATTATTCAGTTCATTAGGGAAGTTAAGGATCAGCATAATGTTTTTAAAGTTGTTAGACTTAAACCCTGCTATTTGCTGGCAATGGCAAAACACCATCAAAGAAATCACCAAAGTAACCACGCGGTTCGTGTACTAGCTTTGAGATTATGTCTCTAAGTGTGAGTACCCCCTCGAGATTTCCCATGTCATCGACAACGTATATCCTGTGGATCTTCTTCGAGTCGAGCTTCATGATAACTTCTTTAAGGCTGTTATCACTTCTGCAAGTAACCATGTCACTTAAGAATGGAGAGTTCTTTTCATGCTCCCCCTGATAGCTTCTAACTGATGTCAGAAAGTTCTTTGCTGTTATAGATCTGCAGAGTGATGATAACCAGTTAGTGAATGTGCATGTAATACTGCTGCCTTTGCATATTACAGTCTTGATATTATATTATTAGCTGTGTTCTTTTTGTTAAGTTGTTATGAAATGTGTAAAACTATGAAGGTCGAAGCAACCTGTAGTCCTTGTAGATTTCGGGAGCAATCAGGAGGAACTGAATATCTCTGATGCTTATATTACCAATAGCTTTCCTTCCACCACTTTCGACCACGGGCACTCCTCCAACACCTTTCTGTCTCATCAGCTTGAATGCCTGCAGTACTGGCTCGTCCTCATCCACCTGAAAGCACAACAAAAATACAGTTAAGAGGTTATAAATGCACGATGCAGATGTGTTAAAGAAAAACTTAAAGACTGTAGAGTTGATGTGTTTTGAATTAAAAGGATGCAACAATAATAAGCATCAAAACATAGCATCTCCCACAAGTAGCTGGTTAGGTGCTACGGATATGGATATTCATGGCATGTTAGAGTAACTCAAAATCTCTGGTTCACGGAATTTTGGCGCTGTCATTAACTTTACTATTTTTAGAACTAAACATATCCTGGCATAATTGTCCCTGGGGTATATCACTTACATGATCAAAGTAAAAAAGATGCTTAAAGATTGAATTACTCATTTAAATGTTCCATTGCTTTGTCAATCTAAATCTACCTAAACGAAGCTTAAAGATAATTGTTTCTTGATTACTGCAATTTCTAGATATATCAACAGCAAAACTATTACAATCTTCAAAGAAGGAAGAGAACAAAAGCTGCAGAGTCAATTGTCTGCTACGAGCTGGGGTTCTACTTGAATTTGAGCTATTGAGACCTTAGGTTTATTTTTCTCTGTGATGAACAAAATTGTGTTCTAGTTTTAGGGTAATTTCCATACGTAACACTTTAACAGTTATTCTAGCAATAATATAACAGATATAAGAACAGAAGATTCAAGCTACTCAAGGTAAATATTACTCTTTACTTTGTGATGGCAGAAAGTGAACCTGTTGAAGGTAACAACTGATAGCTTCAAAGTGTCACTGTCATATGCCATTCAGCCAAAATGTATAGATATCTTTTCTTTAGGCTCTCACACTTATGTACTTGATCATACTGTACAAAAAGCAAATATCTTACTCAAAGCGAATCAGCTACCCACCACGTGATTGTAAGTGGATCATCACCGGTGCAGCCAAAGTTTAGGTACAGAAAAGAAGAAAATAAAATGAAACAAAATGGAGAGAACTTGCAAAAGCACAAAGAGAACATATAAATTAGTCATTGAAGTAACCATTTGCAGCAAATATGTACAAGGGCTAAGCAGTGTAATTTTTTTTTTTACCAACTTCAAGCACTCAGTTCATGTAACCAAGCACATGATGAAGAGATAGAAACACAAGGGCTTTTAAAATTGAAATATCGTCTTTAGCAAGATTTAAAATCTGATGAACATTATAGAAAATAGAAGGTAAACAAAATAGTAGTTCATAGATTGTGGAACAGTTAATTGTTTGTATAGAACGAACCACGTGCTCAATAGCAGAAGAATAAAAACTCTAGAGATCATACCTTAATGATGCTACTCGGCTTCATCAAAGGGAGACCAAGTTCATATAATTTCTTTGAACCCCAGCTCTCGAACCAATGAAGACCAGCACATTCTTCTAACATGTGTATAACAGCAGGTTGAGTTATGATGTTATCAATCTTATATTCCCCTAAATCAACCACAGGAATACTCTTCATCTTGTATTTAGATAACAAGAGAAGCATGGTCAGAAAGGAGTTTGATTTCTGCAAAGCCAGAAATGGAGCCCAGCGGAATGAACCCGAAATGTCCCGAACCTAAGTAATCACACGTTAGTCAGCACAATTGCCCGAATATCCTTATAGAAGGAAATTCATTAGATGATTACGGAAAAATAACTAGTCGAGTATATAGAATAACCTTTGTGTTCTTGTAGAGATCTGATGAAGTTAAAGTCTCAAAGAAGTTTCCAGAAATCTCTGTTGGAGATTCAGGATGCGAACTTCTGAATCTCGGAGAAGAGACTCCATTAACAGCTGCTGCTAATGCAGGACTGAGTGTATCATCTGCTCCATCGATTACTGAATCAAAAGCAGAGGTGCCCTCCATCTTTTCTGACTGCAAAGTATGAGACACATTGTTTTGAGCATCTTGATATGAAAGGCATGCGCAACAAGAATCCCACTAAATTAGTAGTCACCGTTAGTGTTTAAGTCCATTATGTTGAACCAAAGGTGCTCCAGTTCAGCAAACTTAAGGGACTAAAGACGCTAGAGTTTATTTTTTGAAGGGCCAAAATAAACCTACACCCATAGTTAAGGGACAATTTTGGCTAAAAACTCCAATTTATTAGACCTTGTTCCGTTTGAGAACTTGCTTTAAAGGCAATGCATGTTCATCAGTTTCATAGTTGTGAATGAGATAAAGAAATGAGATTGTCGGAGAACTGTGGAAAACATCAACCGACTGGTCCAAAAAGGGAAGATATGTATTGAAATGACTTTATGTATAGGTGCATACCTGATGCAGTATCCACACCACAATGCCGGCAAATTCCACTATGCCAATATATCTATCAATCCAACTAGCATCTTCAGGGGCATCAACATCCACGACCGGTGCACTTAGTATTTTGTGCTGTGATAGTAACTTAACAGCTTCGGCCAAAGTTGCATCAGATTTTATCTCAATTACTGCAGAGACGAATAACAATCATTAAGATCAACCAGACACTATTAATACCAAAAGAAAAATAAACCATAAAACACGATAAAACAAAAATGTCGATTAAATCAACTTTTCACTGACGGCGATTTAAGTCCTCAAATGAAAAGCTATGAGTTGATAAGGTTCCCAGCTTAGGCTGCATATATACAAGCTGAGAATGAAAGAATTTCAATGTACAGAAAAATTCTCTAGTTTTTGAGATTCAGTTTCTACTCAAAATATACAATGCTTAACCAACCAAAATGATCCACCAAACCTCCTTACAATTTTTTTGGATAATCATGGTTTCGGGCCATTACGAAATAATTCCACCAGGCACCTGCTATCTCCCCCAGCACAGGTACCAAAGGCTTGGACAGATAAGAAAACCTCTAGAGAGGAACATAAAAAGGAACAAAACAAATCATGGTTCTCGACTCTGATCAGATTTCCGGCTAGCGTTATTCTGATGACCTAATTAGTAAAACATCCAAGGACGGTCTTCATTTATTTAGAGCCAATTGAGCTAGACTAGCCTTAAATCCTACAAGTTCCTACGACTAAACGTAATTAAATCCACCCCAGCTCCCATAAAACAAGCACTTGACACCATTTATCCCTTTTATTTCCTTCTATTGAATGATCCAAAAACTTTTATTAGTGCAAATCAAGAACTTATTATGCAGAGTATAAAATAACAACGAAAAGATAATTTCTTTGCGTGTTATTAATCACACCCAGAACTCCTCCTAAATTCTTAAAGCTAAGAGTAACAGATATATTAAACCAACCCCAGCTCCCACAAATCAAACACTTGACACCCTTTATTGGAATGATCAAGAAAATCTTTTCTCTGCCTGACAACACACCAAATCAACGAATACCAATATGCAAAATTCAGATAATCTGAGATGTTGATCAAACATAATTAATGTTTTTTAACCTTGATTAGAAGGAGCAGGAGGGAAATCAGAAACAGGAATGTTCTCGAAACAAGCGTTGAGCTTCTCAGTAGGACTAAGCTGTGATTCTTGTACATCCCATAGATCTTCAACTTGCATACCCACTTTTGCTTCTGGGCTTCTTGGTGTTTGACATCCTTCTTCCATTACCATCTTTTTCTTTTTCCTTACAAAAGTTTCAATCTTTCTTTCTTCGGTTATTACAAAGTGATTGAAAATCAAGAATAGGATGTTCGTTTGTGTGATCCAATTATTACACTAAAATACTTGTCAATTATTCCGGTATTAGTACCAATAAGAAATTCAGTAATTAAAAATAGAAAAGAAGATCCACGTAGTGTACTTCTGAGCAGTATATCCACCTGTTAATCTCGACAGACGGATTACACTCAACTACTAACGTAGTAACGTGTGCATATAGGGCTGGTACGTAGTATTACGGTGGACAAAAAAATAATCTAGCATTTAGTTATAATTCCAATTGTCATTTTTGTGATCCAAAATGGGTCTCTCCTGGACTGTACTAAAAAAGTATAGTCCATTATATATTAATATTCTAATACCGTTCATTATATATTAATACAGTCCAATTCATGCAAAATTATACAGTCCAATGCGACATACCAAACGAGTCCATATATACATCTATTTCATTTATCTTATATGACAACGTTTGTTTGAGAATAAAGGTTAAAATAATTGAAATTTCATTGGCTAAAAAGTCGAAACATATTATAATATTTTTATAATTATAAAAGTATTTTATTGTATAAAACAAGAAGCTTAAAATTAAAAATCATCCTTTCCTAAATAGTAAAAAATAAAAACAACTACAATATAGTATTTGTGTGATTTTATAACTAGAGCCTTGAAAGGATGTGTTCCTTACTTCGATAGGGTACAATTATCTAAATTTGATATTTTTAGATATTTTTTCAGACCTATTGCCAATACTAAGTAGCAGTCAAAAATTTATATCCATTTTTTCTGATATTATGCATGGATCAGGTATATCATGGTGAATTCTTCAGAAAAAATTGTGTCTTCCACAATGGAATCTGATAAGTGAGATAAGTGAGATCTCGAGTAAATGTTTACATAATCTTCTTCTGTCCGAAGAAATGATTCATCGAAATAATGAGTCACCATTGATATCGACACATCTGAGATCGCCAAATGCTCGGGAGTTCCTCTATTCAATCATTTTCCTTCTTCTTGTTGCTGGATATCTCGTTCGTACACATCTTCTCTTTGTTTTCCGGGTCTCTAGTGAGTTACAGACAGAGTTCGAAAATGTCAAATCTTTGATGATTCAATCATCTATGATTGAGTTACGAAAACTTCTGGATAGGTAACCTACATCTGAACCGAATTTTTTCTGGTTAAAGAATCTCTTTCTAGTTGTTCCGGAACAATTAAGAGATTCTCTAAAAGAAATACGGGGTACATTATGATAGGTGGAGAAATTATTTTCAATAGTTTATCACCGCAAGATTAGGCATTAAAAAGATAGGATCATATAAGGTTATGAAACTAAAACATAAGGAGTTTTGCTTTAATTTAAGTTGTTTTACAATATTTCATTATTGAGTAATACTCCATTAGCTATAATTTTTTATTGTTTTAAAGAGTTCAAATTTATTTAACTTTAAAGATAACTTTGTACGTTAATTTCACTAAGGTAGAAATAATTTTTTAGCCCTTACAAATTTATTTTAATTTTATAATCTTTTTACGAGACATCATTTTTTATACATAAGAGATTTGAAGAGGACACATAAAAGATCTTAAAATTTTATTTTTTTATTTAAATTGTAAAAGACTTTAGAGTGCGTTTGGTTCGCGCAGGGTAAACGGAATAGAATCCAGTAAGGGAATGAAAAGAAATTACCTGATTGTTCCTACATGTTTGGTTTTGGGTGGTCCGGGGTCCGAATTGGGGAAAGGGAATTCAAATACCTAGTGGGATGGGGGAAATGAAAGTGGAAAAGGTGTAAAGGAAATGAAAAATAAGGTCAAACAAACAACAACAAAGGGAATTTCATTCCTCCATTCCATTCTCTTTCCTGTTTACCCCGAACCAAACGCACCCTAAAAGTAATATAATTTAGTACTAGTTATATATATTTAGTGACAATCAAATATGTTAAGAATTTTACGTCGAAAATGAAATGCGAACATGAACTCCTGGATTTGAACAATGTTCATCCTAAAATCTAGCTTTTTGGGGTTAGTTATTATTTGGAGGAGAAGGAAGACGATTTATTAGATAGACAACAATTTCAAAAGCAAAGTGCCAGTAGCGAAGCAGAGTGGAACTATGAACCATGAGGCTAAAACCAGTTTCAACAATGTAACATGTTTACGTTCGACTTTACGTTGTTGTTCATGAGTATGAGGACATGAAATGCGATGAGAGACACCATACGTCGCTAAAATGGGGGATGGGGGGGGGGGGGGCGAAATTCGCCACCCAATCTGATTGGATTAATTTAATTTGAGCAGTGAATTATTTTTCCACTAATACCTTGAATACCAAGTTGGCAAGCACTACAGAGATGATTAAAATTAAAACTAGAACATGGTAGTTGATGTGCTCAGATGACTTGATGTAGAACACGCTTGTGAGTATGACCTAGCCGGATATGCCAATTAGAAGAGGAAGTCTCGACAGAGAGATATGCAGAGCGCCGAGTTGATAACACTTTGCGGGACGACGATGGAGGGGGGAGGGAGTAGAGACCATCGCTACTCAGACCTGAAAGAAGCGTTGTCTTGGATACTCAATCCAGTATGTTGTATCAGAAGCCCATGACCATAACCTACATGAATTTGGTGTTGGTATAATAATCTGTATATGGCCAAAATAATGTTTCAATACAATCTATTTAAATACTTAGTAAAAACAGATTTCACAGTATAAAAAATACTTAATTGAAATCAGTACAATAAACAGAATATGTTTTGAATAAGAAAAAATAATTTCAGAATATAATCGAGCCCACTTAGTTCAAAGTGTGTCCTTAAGGAAATTATTCCCTTCACAGTACTCGAGATTAATGGAATATCGCCTCCCAGGATAGAACGATTATCTTACCAGAATAGTAGTATTCCAAATTCCGATAGCAGCGAACCACTCAACGGCAGTATATCACACAGAATGAATAAAAATGAATTTTCGAAGTGTAGAGAAATTCGTATTAGAATTAGTGAATAAATTCTTGAAACAAATCAAGAATTTATAGGTTTTGGAGGTACCATTTCTGAATGTTTGCAACCATTCAGAATAGTCACCAAAATTTGGAGGGAAATTCGAAAAGAAAAAGGACTTAAACCGGACGGGTTGGTCGCGGGTCTTGGGTCGATCCGTTTGGATTTATTTTAATTAAATAATTAATTAATTAAAGAAAAGTTTGTCCAAAAAGATTATCAATCAATCTTTTGACAAATTCAAATCCAAAGCCGAAGTCGAGCGAGCGACGACGACGGCGCGAGGGGTCCTTGCCCTCTCAACCCTTTTAGCAACTAGAGAAGGTGTAATGTAATATATACACCTCTCTTTCCTTCTCTTTTTTCGACGTGGGACAAAAGAGCCTTTTACTCCCTTTAATTTTCATCCCAGCATTTTTCATTCACCAATATCAAAACCCAACAATCCTCCACATGAATGGGGAATGGCTATAAGATAAAACAATATACGGACGAGTGTGATATACAAGCGAGAATTGACTGCATCTGGATAAGTAGGTTTCCCTTTGAACTTTCCGTAGTGAACTTATATCGGATATACTCGATCAATCGGTAGATTTGATATCTTTGAACCGTCGAACTTTGTTGTATACCTAGACAACATAAGACACACAATCAACCCTCAACCGTTTATGGTTCTCACGGTTGTGTTCGTTTCAGCCATGAACACCGCCTGGTCTCATGAGTGCATAGAGAATGGGCTTCTACTGTCATTCCCCTTTAAAGCGGCTTACACTTAACACTCACATATGTGATTTCTAAACATGTGGTACTATAGCCACATTATATGGTCAGACATTGCCAGATTTAGATAACCATTAAAAAACCTTAATGTTTTATTAACTCATTAACAAGTCATAAAGTCTTATCTTTATTTCTGAACATTGTCTTCATCCGAGAATGGGTTGAGTTATTTGACAATGTTGAACCGTCAGTCACAACTTTGTTTGATCTCCTTGAACCTAGCTCTTGGGATCTCCACCTGCGGGAGAGTTACCGTCGTGATGACTTGTCGCGACCTTAACCTCATTCCCATTGATGATCTACTAACTCCTCTAGATAAGCCTTTTGTAGCGGATCCGCCACGTTATCTCTTGACTTTACATAATCAATTGTGATAACGCCACTGTAGAGGAGTTGTCTAATGGTATTGTGTCTCCGTCAGATGTGGACGAGATTTTCCGTTATACATTACGCTCGCCTCTACCTATCACTTGATCATTACAATGTATACATATAGGAGCCAAAAGTTTGGGCCAGAATGGAATATCTTCTAAGAAATTTCGGAGTCATTCAACTTCTTCACCGGCCTTGTCTAAAGCTATAAATTCTTATTCCATTGTAGAGCGAGCGATGCATGTCTGTTTTGATGATTTCCAAGACACTGCTCCTCCACCAACGGTGAAAATATATCCACTCGTGGATTTAACTTCAAACGATCCGGTGATCCAATTTGCATCACTATATCCCTCAAGTACTGCGGGATATTTATTATAATGCAAATCATAGTTTTGAGTGTGTTGTAAATATCCCAAGACTCGTTTCATTGTCATCCAATGAGTTTGATTGGGATTACTCGTGAATCGACCCAGCTTTCTTATAGCACATGTTATATATGGTCGTGTACAATTCATAATATACATCAAACTTTCCAAAATTCGTGCAAAATCCAATTGTGAGTCACTTTCACCTTCATTCTTTTGAAGTGCAAAACGTACATCAATTGGAGTCTTTGCAACATTGAAATTTAAATACTTGAACTTGTCAAGTACTTTTTCAATATAATGTGACTGTGATAATGCTAGACCTTGTGGAGTTTTATGAACTTAATTCCTAAGATCAAATCAGCAACCCCTAAGTCTTTCATGTCAAATTTGCTAGCGAGCATACGCTTCGTAGCATTTACATCGACAATATCTTTACTCATTATCAATATGTCAGCAACATACAAGCAAACAATGACTTCATGATTTGGAGTATTTTTAATGTAAACACATTTGTCACACTCATTAATCTTAAATTCATTTGTCAACATTGTTTGATCAAATTTCGCATGTCATTGTTTGGGTGCTTGTTTAATTACATAAAGTGACTTAACATGTCTGCACATACCAGGAACCACAAAACCCTCAGGTTGTTCCATGTAAATTTCTTCATCCAATTCTCCATTTAAGAAAGTTGTCTTGACATCCATTTGTTGGATTTCAAGACCATATACGGCCGACAGTGCCACTAACACCCAAATAGATGTTATTCTTGTTACCGGCGAGTATGTGTCAAAGTAATCAAGACCTTCCTTTTGTCTATAACATTTGACCACAAGTCTTGCCTTATATTTGTCAATAGTGCCATCAGATTTCATTTTCCTTTTAAAAATCCAATTTGATCCTAAAGGTTTATTTCCAGGAGGAAGATCAGCTAATTCCCATGTATGATTGTTTAAAACTGATTCAATCTCACTATTGACTACTTCTTTCCAAAATGTTGAATCAGAAGATGACATTGTTGCTTTAAATGTTTGAGGCTCGTTTTCAAGAAAGAATGTTACAAAATCTGGTGCAAAGGAAGTAGATGTCTTTTGACGTTTGCTACGCCTTGGATCCTTTTTGCTTGGTATACTTTCCTTTGGTTCTTCCCGCGGTCGTTTAGATCTTTCACTTGACGGCTCACATTCAGTTTTATGCGGATAGATGTTTTCAAAGAATTTAGCATTATCTGATTCAATTACCGTATTAACATGAATTTCGGGATTGTCCGATTTGTGAACCAAAAACCGACAAGCTTTGTTGTTTGTAGCATAGCCAATAAAAACACAATCCACAGTTTTTGGTTCGATTTTTACCCTTTTGGGCAAAGAAACTTGGACCTTCGCTAAACACCCCAACACTTTGAAATATTTCAAGTTGGGTTTTCTTCCTTTCCATAGATCATATGAAATAGATTGTGTTTTGCTGTGGGGTACTCTGTTGAGTATTCGATTAGCTGTAAGGATAGCTTCCCCCCCACAAGCTCTGCGGTAACCGGAACTAATTAGTAAGACATTCATCATTTCCTTTAATGTTCGGTTTTTCCTTTCCGCAATTTCATTTGATTGTGGTGTGTAAGGGGCAGTAGTTTGATGAATAATTCCATATTCCAAACATGTCTCTGCAAAAGGAGATTCGTACTCTCCACCCCTATCACTTCTAATCATTTTGATCTTTTTATTCAATTGATTTTCCACTTCGTTCTTGTATTGCTTAAATGCATTAATTGTTTCATCCTTACTATTAAGCAAATACACACAGTATCGAGTGCAATCGTCAATGAAAGTTATAAAATACTTTTCCCCACCACGAGATGGTATTGACTTCATATCACATATATATGTGTGAATTAAGTTTAAAGGATTTGAATTCCTATCAATAGACTTATATGGATGTTTAACAAATTTAGATTCAACACAAATTTCACATTTTGATTTGTTACACTCGAATTTAGACAATACTTTTAAATTGATCAATTTTCGCAAGGTTTTGTAATTGACATGTCCTAAACGAACATGCCATAAATCATTTGACTCGATAAGTAAGGCAGCGGAATTTTCATTAATCATCAGCCAACCATTACATTGAGTTTGAAAAGGCTCTCGGTGAGGTAGCCCTTTCCAATGAACATATCATTCTTACTTATTACATTTTTCTCATTAACCAACACGCACTTAAACCCGTTTTTGACGAGTAGTCCGGTTGAAACTAAATTCTTCCGAATTGTTGGAACGTGCAGAATATTGTTGAGAGTCAGGACCTTGTCGGAAGTCATCTTCAGAAGTATCTTCCCATATCCTTCAACCTTGGTCTGCGAGATTTCCGATAAGCACCTCTTCAGTCCAAAGGAGCATAGGTTGCAAATGCTTTTTGCGGTATGAGCATGTCGAGTGGCACCAGAATCAAGCCACCACTCCTTTGGGTTTCCAACCATATTACACTCCAACAACATTGCACACAGATCATTCATATCAATTGCCATTATTTGTTTGTCACTGTCAAATCGACAAACTGTTTTACTTAATAAAACCAGAATAACAATTAAATCACAGACTCAAACGATGAAGATTTTATTTCTTCAAATCAGAGTATAATTGTGAAACTTAAACGATGAAGATTTTATTTCTTCAAATCGCAGTATAATTATGAAACTTTAGTATTCCAACGAAGTTTTTATATCTTCGAGTCAGAATACTAATATTCATATGGAGTAGAAAACTACACAAGTTTTAATCTCCTTAAATGAGCAGCGAAGATTTTATGTTCTTCAAATCGTTGTACAAGTATCACATGAGTAAATCAAATTCATTCTTACTACCTTGAAAATAATCTTCACGTATTTCATGCAACAAATATCATACACAACGGTGAAGATTTTATTTCTTCAAACCGAATCAATTTTGATAGCAACAAATATAATACACCACGGTGATGATTTTATTTCTTCAAACCGAATCAAAATTGCTTGAAACGAAGTGCAATAGATTGTATGTTGTATACTTGATGAAGTTTTTATATCTTCAAATCAAGTACCCAAATGAGTAGAAAGTTATGAAAACTTTAATCTCAACCGGAGTAGAAAATCCGAAGATTTTAGTCTCCAAACAACATACAAGAAAAACATTTTTTTCCTCCTCTGGAAAACACCTTTTTTTTTCTCTTTTAGAAAACACTTTTTCCTGGACTTTAATATTCCAACGAAGTTTTTTATGTCTTCAAGTTAGAATATGAAATTTCATACGGAGTAGAAAACCATACAGGTTTTAATCTCCAAACAGGATACAGATTAAAATAAAATAAACATAATTTTCTTAAGATTGTTGGTATAATAATCTGTATATAGCCAAAATAATGTTTCAACACAATCTGTTTAAATAGTTAGTAAAAAAGGGATTTCACAGTATAAAAAATACTTAATTGAAATCAGTACAATAAACAGAATATGTTTTGAATAAGAAAAAATAATTTCAGAATATAATCGAGCCCACTTAGTTCAAAGTGTGTCCTTAAGGAAATTATTCCACTCACAGTACTCGAGGTTAATGGAATATCGTCTCCCAGGATAGAACGATTATCTTACCAGAATAGTAGTACTCCAAATTCCGATAGCAGTGAACCACTCAACGGCAGTATATCACATAGAATGAATAATAATGAATTTTCGAAGTGTAGAGAAATTCGTATTAGAATTAGTGAATAAATTCTTGGAGCAAATCAAGAATTTATAGGTTTTGGAGGTACCATTTCTTTATGTTTGCAACCATTCAGAATAGTCACCAAAATTTGGAGGGAAATTCGAAAAGAAAAAAGACTTAAACAGGACGGGTCGGTCGCGGGTCTTGAGTCGATCCGTTTGGATTTATTTTAATTAAATAATTAATTAATTAAAGAAAAATTTGTCCAAAAAGATTATCAATCAATCTTTTGTCGAATCCGAAAGCGGCGACGGCAACGACGCGGTCGCCTCGCCTCTCAACCCTTTTAGCAACTAGAGAAGGTGTAATGTAATATATACACCTCTCTTTCCTTCTCTTTTTTCGATGTGGATAAAAAAGTCTTTTACTCCCTTTAATTTTTATCTCATCATTTTTCATTCACCAATATCAAAATCCAACATTTGGTACATGCACTTATAATCTTCCAAGTGATGAAGGCTAGCAAGATCTGGAGTGATGTGATGAGTAGCTCCAGTGTCCGGAAACCATGATAGGTTCGGAGAAGGTTGGGACTGATGTGCGAAATACACAGCAGGACTGATAGTGTGATTGTACCTTTGATAGCAATTTGGTGCAAGGTGATTGAGGCCATTACAAATTTGACATTGAGAACGGGTATCCTGACTAGGCCACTGATTTCTAGTATTGGAATTGTTTCTGGGAGAACCAGAACAGCCACCGCGGTTGCCCCCACGCCCTACCAGAATAAGAGTTGAAATTGCGGTCAGTTTGGTTACTACGCTGACTGAAATTGGCTCATGCAGTCTTACTACTCACACCGTTTTGCATATAGAAATTTTAAAATTTACAAATAAGATAAAAGCTGGATAATACAAGAATTATAAGAGATGAGACAATTCATTAAAGAAATTCAACCTCTTGACTAAACTGGTCCTCATTTAGCTCCAGTAATATTCAATGGGCTTTTGAATTTAAGCCGAATGTCCACCTAAAAGTTTAAAGGCCCAGATTACATCACTCTCATCCTTAAGTAATGAATTTCAGGCCTTTAAAAATCGGCAAATTACACATTTGATCGGACGGTTAGAAATAAATTATAATCGCTAGCTAAATATACATATATAGAAAATATATATTATTATTAGCTAATGTTCACAATTTAGGCCTTTAATATATTGGATGGACACTTGGCTTAAATCCAACCGTACATTGAACATTATCATAGCAATTCCTACTAGAGCTAATCTGGACCCTTGATATACTTTCTCCTGTTGGCTAATTACCTATAAATTATTCTTGATCACTCATCAATATACACCTACAAATCTCTACTTCCCTACTTACTGCCCAAAATTCGCACATATATTTCGAAGAGCAAGAAACGCATCTGGATATCGTTCAAAGCAAAACTAATCAAATAGTGCCAGAGTCCAACCTCAAATTAATAGCTGGTCCAGAAGTGTAGTAGTGATAAGAATTAGACACGTGATGATATATATAATTTAGAGCGCATGCTTTGTTTTGAAACTAAGAGAGACGACGGGCCCAATCCCCGGCAATTTTCCGGTTTGCGAATACGTCGTTATCAAAGTCTCCAACTATTCCATCGTCTCAAATTATTTAGGTAGTCGCTAAAAATAGTTATCTCAAATTATTTGTCAGAAGTTTAAGATATATTTAATTTTTTTCTATTTTACATTTTTTCATTAATGAAGAGGACACATAAATAAAATAAATATTTAATGAAGATAGATTATAACTTAGACATAAATAAAGATAAAATATGTCAAATACCCCTCCTTATTAACATTTCTTAAGGGCATATAAACAAAAAATGCGACAAATAATTTAAGACAGAGAGAGTACTGAGTATGCTTTTGTAAAATTATTTGTCAATTATGTATATTATAAGTAAATAAGATGCTTAGTATTATATAAATTCTTGAATCTTTGTACTCCCTCCATTCTATTTATGTGGTATCATTTGACTGGATACAAAGTTTAAGAATTAAGGAAAAATTATGTTATGCTTATCAAATTGGTGTTTATTTTTGTTAACTTTTCTTCACAATAAGTATATCTTTAAACTTAAGTGAGATCCAATAAAGGTAAAATAAAAATGATTTTATTAAATAGTGATTAAATAAGAAAAAGTGATATTCATTTAGGGACAAACTAAAAATAAAATGATGTCACATAAATTGAGACGGATGAAATATATTATAAGTAAATAATAATGCTTGGTATTATATTCATTCTTGAAACTGTCATTTCCATATTTAAAAGCATGGGTTGATTGGGTTTCACTAGTTGGAGCATAATCTTATGGCAATTAAGTAGACAGCTGCTTGGGCGGTATCAAAATTTTAATTCGGCGCCGTTCTCAACGAGAATCATACAAAATTATATGTACCGAAAAACATGAGCAAATTGGATATGTATAAGAGAAAAAAATTGGGTCGACATGAGCAATTTTGATAAATTATTTCTGTTCGCAGGTCAATTTCAAGAGCCCGTCCTTTCTCAATTGCTGTCATATAATTGGTGTTTTCTACTAGCTATCATTTGAATAGAAATTACAAGTTAAATTGCTTTCCAATTTAGAAAAATATCAAATTTTAACAAATTGTCAATAAAATTGTTAAAATTGAGACATGAACGAGAATTTAGAGAGACGAAAATAATGGGAGAATTCTTTCTACTTTTCATTCATCATAATGACCTCCTTATATAGAGGTAAGATCATCATTTTTCTGGTCTAATAGGGTAAAGAGTAACCCTATTCTAATAGACTACAAATCTTATATTACCATAATTACCAAATCACTATCCTATTCTAATACCCCCTCAAGTCGGAGCATGAGAGTCTTAAATGCCCAACTTGTCAAGTAAAGATTCATGCTGCGATTTGCCCAAAGCTTTTGTAAACACATCAGTCAATTGCTCATTGGTTGACACGTGATTAGAAAATATTATTTCGGATTAAAGCGCGTCCCGGTCATAGTGAGAGTCGACTTCAATGTGTTTGATCCATTCATGAAACACCAAATTTCGCGCAATATACAACGCTGCTTGAGTATCACAATATATTTTACCAGAGATTTATGTTCAACACCCAAACTATATAAAAATCTTTTTAACCATTTCAACTCACACACTGTCATTGTCATTGATCGATATTCCGCCTCTACTAACGAGCGAGACATAATGTGTTGCTTCTTGATTTTCTATGATACATGTGAATTTTTTAGGGATATAAACCAACCGATAAGTGATTTTCGAGTCAACGGACATTCTGGCAAGTCTGAATCACACAATCCGTACAACTGGAGATCACAATCTTATCTCATTATAATGCATTGACCTCGATTCCTTTTTCAAGTACCGCACCACATGACATGAATTAGGACAGAACATGCACGCAATACGATAACTTACATCTTGTGAAATTCAGGTATATTAGTCTATCGATCAGACGCCGGTATGATTCTGTATCTCCTAATATAGCTCATTTAGGCAACACCAAACTGTGATTCTGTTCCATAGGAGTATTGATTGGCTTAGCTTACAGTAATTTAAACTCAAAAATTATATCCAATGCATATTTTCGTTGATAGAGAAATAATCCAGTTAGTCCACGTGCAACTTCAACTCTTAGAAAGTACTTCAGAGGGCCCAAATCCTTCATGTCAAAATAGGTGCGAAGATAGACTTTGAGACGTTCAATGGCACTATGATCATTTCCGGAGATAATCGAGTCATCCACATAGACTAAGACGTTAAGTCAGATGCCTCGCCACGACCCGACCGGGTCGCGATCGTACCTCACCGGTACCGCCGTATACATCGAGAATAGCAATGAACATACATAACACATAACTTATAAAAAGGTAAACATCACCGCCACCGATAAGTGTCGCTTTCCATAAAACATACTTAATCAAAAGTATAGCAAGATAACTTGCTCTTACAATTTCAAAACACATCCGTGACCACGCACTTAAGGATAACAATCGTATGGACAGGGCCCCGCCATACCCCTGAATATACACAATGTCTATAACATCAGGGAAAAACCGTACCCACACAACAAGCTTCCGGAGGAATGGATCTTCTGACACCGGAACAGTGATCCTAAGAATGAGGATCCACCACTGCTACTTTACCGCGTGACGCGCACGGGAAGGGTCAAGACACAATATGTACCAAGTATGTAAAGCGAAAATACCGTAATAATGATATCATAAGTCCGCAAATAAAGTTCGAGTCATGGAAGAAAATCAAATACAAGATAATCGTGCCTTACTAACAATGAGTAACAAATATATACTTTATCGCATAAAAATAGGAGGCTCGTGATCAAAACAGGTCCTCGCCCGTAGTATCAATAAGCGCCCTACTCGGGACTATTTCACCCGCACGGGTCTTGTGGACCCGCATGAGGTATTCCTCGACAGTCGACTACCGCACGTAGACTATTTCACCCGCATAAGTCCATAGGACTCGCATGAGGTATTCCTCGCATCGTGGGTAGCAAATCCACGAAACATGTGGTATAACGATCTTGGGGCTTGCCCCTCAGATATACTCTACCCCGGCGTGGTATAACGATCTTGGGGATGTACCCCTCAAATATACTCTTACCCTGAAGAAGGTGGTATAACGATCTTGGGGATGTACCCCTCAGATATACTCTTACCCTGAAGAAGGTGGTATGCCGATCTTGGGGCTTACCCCTCATTCATACTCTTACCCTGGAGAAGGTGGTATAACGATCTTGGGGCTTGCCCCTCATTTATACTCTTACCCTAGCTCAATCTGTCATCATATCATAATCATATATACAAGTTACGAAAGCTCATACTTTTTGTTAGTCTTGTTCATATACCCTCTCATTTTAGTTTACTCAAGGCACCAACATATTTAATAAAAGGAAATCCGGGAATTTAATCCCAAAGTACCACATACTTATATTATTTAAAAATGACTCTTGTTCATATAAAACCTTTGAGCAATTGATGCCTTAAAATCAATTTGTCTTCCATAAATCAAGTCACTTGTCCTTACTTATCTTACTTAGAGTAAATCTCTTCTTCTTAATCTTTTATAAAGCTAATAAACCAACTTCTCATAAAGTTGTTATATTAACCCTATACTTTAGTAAAATTATACTTTTCCCCTAACCAAGGGACTTATACTTCTTAAAACGAAACAAGTCTTTATATACTTAAAACAAGTAAGAATACCAAATCTTGTACGTCTACCGTACTACATAGATACAACTACTCATGCTCAAGAGATAGGAAAGCTCCACATACCTCTTCGGTCAAACCACTTGCTAATTCCGAAATACCGTACGTAGTATGTCAACCTATAATAACCATGATACGTTTATTAACCTCTAATTTCAATGTAGAATAATTTAAGTTCAAAGTTACTAATTTCTATGGAAAATTGGGCAGCATTTCCTTTGTTTCTACATACTTTGCCACCTTTATCAAGACCGAATTTAACATCCAAACGCCACATCTTAGGCCCAAAAATCCAAACATTTCAAAGGGGATTACACACCTAAACTTGGGTGTGTAAAATTCTGCCCCATAAGGTACAACAATTCACTTAACAATTCTAAAGTAGTTTGTAGGCTACAACATGCTCATAATATCTTCTTAACCAATCTTTTCATATCCAAACCACATTTCTTACATGCAATGACTCTAAGAGCATTATTTACTACTACACGTTCCTTCTTCTTCACATGCAACATTAATAACTAACCACAAGAGAATAAATGTTACCTTTAGAGCTTTAGCCAAAACTATTCCAACAATTTTGCTAGCCTCTTTTCCAAGAACACCACCACAATAACTCCTACAAGCTAGCCACAAGCTTCCTTCTTATCCTTAACTTTTCAGATTTTTCTTAGGCTTTGAATTCCTCTTGGAATTTTAGAGAGAAGTGAGAGCTTAGCTTAGAGAGAGAGAGGGATTTGAAAGATGACCAAGTCTTCAAGACTTGGTCAATATAAGACATGCAAGAATTCAGATGGGGACACTTGTCACCCACTCATGACCTCTTTTAAAACAAAGCAGGCAGAATCCCCACTCAACTCGCAGAACCCGCCTGGCGCGCGGCACTGCGCGGCGCTGAAATCCCGCGCTTCAAAGCCTGGCGCCAGCGCTCGCTTCCGGCCAAGGGCGCCAACTTCAGCGACCCCTCCGGATATCCGCGCCGCTGCCTCGCATCCGCGCCGCGCCGCCGCTTTGTCCGAAACACATTTCCGTCACTGACCGAACTTGTAACTCCCATAACTTCCTACCCCGACGTCCTATCGACGAACGGTTGGTTGCGTTAGAAACTAGACTCAACGAACTACGCACTAGGCCTTTGAAACACTTAGAAACTCTCAATGTACCGGGTCATAACCCGCCCCAAAGTTGACTAAAAACCCATCCGAAATAATCCGTCAACCTATCTTTCGAAAATTTTAAGTCTAACTCCTTTCGCACGCTCTCATACGCATGGCCAGAACCACGGGGTATAACATTCTCCCCCCCCCCCCCTTAGAAACATTCATCCCGAATGTTCCTTCTAGGCTTACTCAAATCACAATATCGATATAGACCCTCTTAACTATTCTTTTTGCAGTAAAACACTCTACATAGCCACAGTCTTACTCAAACATAATTGCTAAATCAAATTCAAAACTAACAAGCAGAAAAGTGGGTTACCTGGAGGTGTAGGGAATAAGTGAGGATACTTCTTCATCATGTCATCCTCTGCTTCCCACGTCATCTCTTCCCTGTTCTCGTTCCGCCATAAGACTTTGACGAAAGCCACATCCTTTGTCCGAAGTCGCCTAACCTGACGATCGAGTATCGCTATGGGACTCTCCTCATACGATAACTCCTCTGTCACCTGGACATCATGAATCGGGTGCACTCTAGATGGATCTCCAATATATTTCCGCAACATAGACACGTGGAAAACCGGATGTACCGCCTCCAAATCGGACGGCAGATCTAACTCATAGGCAACCTTGCCTACCCTACGGACAATCTGATAAGGCCCAATGTACCTTGGACTAAGTTTTCCCTTCTTTCCAAATCTCATCACGCCCTTCATGGGCGATACCTTTAGGAAAACCCAATCATCTATTTCAAATTTCAAGTGTCGACGCCGATGATCCGTGATACGACTTCGCCGACTCGAGCCGCCAACAACCGCCTCTGGATAAGCTTCACCTTATCCATCGCACGAACCAAGTCCGCCCGACTAATCACTTCTCCCACTCGAACCAAATTTATCGGTGACTGCACTTCCTCCCATATAAGGCCTCATAAGGCACCATCTCAATACTAGAGTGGTAGCCTGTTATAAGCAAACTCACAAGAGGTAAATGATCCTCCCGCCTACCTGAAATCAATAACACAAGCCCGCAGATATCCTCGTTGTTCGGATAGTGCGCTTGCGGCGCTTGGCCCGAGGATGAAACGTCGTCGAGACTCACTGGTCCCTAATCCTTCCGAAAGACCTCCGAAATTAGCCGTGAACTGGGATCCTCTGCGAAATAATCGATACTCCGCGCCTCACAATCTCCCGATATACGCCTAGCATAATCCTCGTAGAAAAAATCGCCCCGATGGAAGAAAATGGGCTGATTTCACACTGTCGACGATAACCCAAATGAAATCATGCTTCTCCGAGTGGAAGGTAACCTGTAATAAAATCCATATTTACCACCTCCCACTTTCAAGTCGAATATCAATAGCTCGCAATGACCACCGGCTTCTGGTGCTCAACCTTAACCTGCTGGCAATTCGGGCACTGCGCCACGAACTCCGCAACGTCCCTCTTCAGGCCATTCCACCAATACACACATCTGAGGTCATGATACATCTTAGTCGACCCCGGATGAATAGAATAACGAGCACTGTGTGCCTCCCCCAGAATCTGCTGAAGAAGTCCTGTCACATCGGGAACACACAACCGTCCCTCAAATCTTAGCACCCCATCTGGCGCTACCTCAAATAGACTCTTCTCTTTCTGAAAAGCGGCATCTCGATACCGTACCATAATCGGATTCTCATACTGTCGCCTCTTCACCTCCTCGACGATGGAAGACTCGACAACCTCTTGAACCCGAACTCCATTACTAACAGAATCAACCAAACGAACCCCAAGGCTCGCTAGCTGATGTAATTCTCGGACCATATCCCTCTTCTCTGGCTGTACATCATACATACTACCCATCGATCTGCGACTAAGGGCATCTGCAACCACATTGGCCTTCCCTGGGTGGTATAGAATATCAACATCGTAATCCTTGGCGCTCAACCACCGCCTCGCCGCAAGTTCGGCTCCTCCGTGAAGATATACCGAGACTCTTGTGGTTCGTGTAAATATCCATGAACTCTATATAAATAATGTCTCCGGATCTTCAAGGCATGAATCATCACGCTAACTCCAAGTCATGTGTGGGATAGTTCTTCTCATGCTTCCTAAGCCGCCGAGATCGTAGCTATAACATTGCCGTCTTTGCGTCAAAGACGCACCCAAGACCGACACCTGACGTGTCATAATAAACCACATATCCATCTAAACCCTCTGGAAGAGTAAGAACTGGGGCGGTTGTCAACTTTTCCTTTAGCAACTGAAAACTTTCCTCACAAGTATCCGTCCACCGGAACATAGCTGCCTTCTGAGTCAGCTTAGTCAAAGGTGCTGATATGGAAGCAAATTTCTCCACAAACCTCCGGTAATAACCCGCAAGGCCCAAAGCCGCGCACTCCGCTCGGTGTAGCTGGCCCGCCAAGTCTGATCGCCAATCTTTCGCCAGACAACCCGAATACCATCGGCCCCGATAACATGCCCTAAGAAAGCCACTGAAGCTAACCAAAATTCGCATTTCGAGAACTTGGCATACAACTGCCGGTCCCGGAGGACTCCCAATACCGTCCTCAAATGATCCGCATGTTCTCGCCAATCTTGCGAATAAAACCAGATATCATCAATGAAAACTATAACGAACATATCCAAGAATGGCCTGAACACCCTATTCATCAAATCCATGAATACTACTGGAGCGTTGGTCAATCCGAAAGACATCACCTTGAACTCATAATGCCCATACCGGGTCCTGAATGCAGTCTTTGGGATATCTGTCTCTCTAACTCGCACCTGATGATAACCAGACCGCATGTCTATCTTGGAAAAACACCTTGCACCCTGCAACTGGTCAAACAAATCGTCAATCCCGGGAGGATATCTGCTTGATAGTTACCTTGTTTAGCCGCTCAGAATCAATACACATACGCAGCGTCCGCCCTTCTTTTCTTTACATTTAAACACCGGCGCTCCTGGAGAAACACTGCCTCGATAAAGCCCTTCTCCAGCAAGTCCTTCAGCTGGTCTTTCAATTCTTTCAACTCGGCAGGTGCCATCCTGTATGGCGGAATAGATATTGGTCGAGTATCTGACGCCAAATCAATGCAAAACTCAACCTCCCTCTCAGGAGGGATACCCGGAAGCTCATCTGGGAATACGTCTGGAAACTCTCTAACGACCGGATCGATCAAGGTCCAGATCTCACCTCGATGTCGAATACCCGAACCATATGGTAGATATACCCTTTCCGCACCATCTTCCTAGCCTTGAGGTAAGAAATAAACTTACCCATCGGCGACGCCGTATTCCCCTTCCACTCGATAACCTGCTCACCAGGAAACTGGAACCGAACTAATCTCTCTCTACAGTCTACATTGGCATAGCAAGACGCTAGCCAATCCATACCCATAATCACATCAAAGTCTGTCATATCCAACTCTATCAAGTCGCCAGAGTCCGACGATCGCCTATAGTCACAGGGCAAGCCTTATATACCCGCTCAGCTATCACCGAATCACCTACTGGCGTAGCCACCTCAAAAGGTCTTATGGACTCGGGCTCTATCCCTATTCTACAAGAAATATGAGGAGATATATAGGACAAGGTAGAACCTGGATCTATCAAAGCATATACATCACAGCAAGAAACCAACAATGTACCTGTGACGACATCTGGTGACGCCTCCTGGTCCTGACGGCTGAACATAGCATAGATGCGGTTCTGAGGACCGCTAGAACTGGGACCCCTACCACGACCTCTGTCGCGGCCTGCTGGCCCGTGAACACCCTGCCCTCCGGGGCGTCTGACCATCGAAGACGAAGATACAACAACTGACCCGCTTACCAACCATAACGCTCCCGCCGCTAAGATTTTATAATCACGACCCGAACCGGACCGTGACTTGCCTTAACCCGCACCCTAGTGACACAACATCGAGAAAACCAGCGGAATATAAACTCAAGATAAACAACCATTACGATATAGAATAGTCTAGCCCAAAATGGCTAACCCAAAAGTACATAAACCAAATACATCCTTAACGAACCAAGTTCGACAAGACTACGTGCCTCTTAAGAATGAATAACACTATGACGGACAGGCCCCGCCATACCCCGAATGTACAAAAGTCTACAACCTCGTGGAAACGTGCCAAAAGACGAGGCCTCCGAGAAATGGAGCCTTCCGAGAACCGAACCGTGATCCTAAGAGTGCGGATCGCCAGTTATGAACCTCAACTCATGCGGATGAACGCAGCCCGGCGAGGTCGCATAACATGTACCAAATATGCGAATCCGGAAAATCGTAATAATATCATAAGTCAAAATATAAGCCGGAGTTATAGGCGAAAATCGCTTTACTCAGACCGTGCCTTACTAACAATGAGAGTAACAAGTATAAGTTTTATAGCATAAAAATAGAGGCTCACGATCAAAACAGGTACCTCGCCTGCAGTAGTATCATTAAGCAATCCTACTCGGGACTATTTCACCCGCATAGGTCCCGTGGACCCGCATGAGGTCGTCCGCCTCGTCATAGGACTATTTCACCCGCGTGGGACTATTTCACCCGCACGGATCCCGTGGATCCGCATGAGTACCATCGCTGCACTCGCACGTGGGACTATTTCACCCGCACGGATCCTATGGTCCGATCCGCATGAGTAGCCACGCGCTCGCATCATGGGTAGCAAATCCATGGCATAAATAATAACCCGGGTTTACCCAGAACAATATAAATATATATAACATAGCTCATCCGCTATTAAACATAACATAAGCACTACCGGCCTATCACATCACAACATAAGCACTACCGGCCTATCATAACTTAAGCAAGTTAAGAATCACCTAACTTCTTATTAATAGTATTAATACATCCTCTCATTTTAGTATACCTAAGGCACGATCATGTCTTTTAGTAAAAAAATCCGAATTTAACCCAAGTATCATGTACCTCTAACCTTTTAAGAAATAACTCTTTTATACAAAAATTCCAAGATACTAATCACCATAGTATCAAGTTACGATTTCTTTTCAAAGCAAGTCACATTTCCTTTTAAAACTATCTCAAGCTTCTAAATTAAGTGACTTCATTTCTTGTAAAACCTTAGGCAATTCATGCCTTAAAACCATTTTCCTTCCACAAGTTCAAATCATCAAAACCTTTCTCCATTAAACTTTCACAAACTAATATAACCAACTCCCCATAAAGCCGTTATATTAGAGTTAAACAATAGTAAAACACATTCCCTTAAGTCCAAGAGATTTTTATACTTTTCTTTTAAAACGAAGCAAGTATCAAATACTTATAACAAACGAAGATTTCCAAATCTCAGACGCTCACCGTACTACATAGTACAACTAATCATGCTCAAGAGATAGGAAAGCTCCACATACCTCTTGGTCAATCCACAAGCTAAGTCCAATTTACGCACGTAGTATGTCAACCTAAAATGACCACAATACGTTTATCAAGCTCTAATTACAATGCAGAATTTTTCCAAGTTAAAGTCACCAATTTCCTACGGAAAATCGGGCGGCGTTCCTTTGTTTCTACATACTTTGCCACCTTTTCCAAGGTCGATTTTTAACGCTCAAATGCCATGTTTAAGGCTCAACAACCAACCAACACTAAGGGGATTACACACCTAAACTTTGGTGTGTAAAATTCAGCCCCACAAGTTACAACAACTAACCCAACAAGTCTAATGTAGTATTTAGGCAACAACATGCTCATAATATCCCCTAACCAATTCTTTCATAATCAACCCCATTTCTTACACGCAACTACTCTAAGTGCATTTTCCAACTACAAGTTCTTCCTATTAAACATGCAACACCCAAAACCAACTACAAGAGAAGAAATGTTACCTCAAGTTTTAGCCAAACTTATTCCAACACCTTGCTAGCCTTTTCTCCAAGGACACCACCACAATAGTCTTCACAAGCTTGTAATAACCTTTCCTTCCTATTACACTTTTCGATTTTTCCCTTAGGCTAGAATTCCTCTGGGAATTTAGAGAAGGATGAGCTTTTAACTTAGAGAGAGATGGAGTGTAAAGATGAAAAGTTGAAAGAAATGACCAAGTCTTGGTCAATATAATGCATGTGCAGAAAATCGGATGGGGACACTTGTCACCCTCTCATGGCCTCTTTTAAAACAAAAATCGGACTTTCTAAGTTTCGCCCAAAATTCCCGCCTGGCCGCCGCGCGCGCGGCCACGCCGCGCAATCTGCGGACACTTGACTTAGGCGCCATGACCGATTCCTGCGCGCCACTATGAATTTGCCGCGGCCTTCGCCCGGCCATGGCGCTGAGGCCCCTGACCGAAGTTTTCTGATTTCGAGTCCTAACTCCTTCCGCATGGCCCCATACGCACGGCCTGAACCACGAGGTATAACACAATCCTTCTTCAGATGGCCCTGCTGGCCACAAGAGTAACACGCTCCCGAACCCATACGACACTCGCCCGGATGAGACCTACCGCATCGAACGCACCGAGAGGTGGGTGGTCTCGATTGGTGACGGTCTCTGCCTCCCTGAAACCCTGAAGTCCTGGAGCCCTGACCTGCTCCTGAATAACCCGGCTGATCAGACCTCCTGCCAGAAAACTGAGAAGGAGCACTCTGTGCTGGCTGAAATGTGGACCTAGTTCGAGGCCGCCCGCCTCGAAATCGCCTCGAGACCTCTGCCCCGCCTCTTGGCTGGCCTAAATCTAGCCGATCTCGCCTCTCTCTATCTCAATCCTCGCATACGCTGCGTCTCCTGGCAATATCCATCCCTGGCTGAAGAGCCACCCCAAGCATGCAGTAATCATATGACGGTCTAACCCCATCACATATCGATGAACCCTGTCTGCTATGTCCGCTACAATGGTGTGTGCATACCTGGCCAAGGAATCAAACTCTAGGTTGTACTCTCTAATAGTCCTCCCGTCCTGCCTCAAGGTCAAGAATCTATCTACGCGGGCTCTCCTCACCTCAGGAGGTAAGAAGTGATCCAGGAAAGCCTCTGTGAACTCCTCCCAAACAGCTGGAAGAGCATCCTCACCTCTCGACAACACCCATGACTCAAACCAGTTCAACGCAATATCGCGTAACCGGTAAGAAGCTAGCATAACGGACTCAGTCTCTGAGGCTCTGAGCACCTGCATGGTCCGCTGTAACTGCCGTACAAACTCCTGCGGATCCTCCTCGAATCTCGAACCATAGAACTCGGGTGGATGACAACCTAGGAAATCCCGAATCCGTAAACTGTCGGCTCTAGTGTTGGCCTGCTCGCTCGTTTGCCGCCTTCCACTATACTGGTCAATAAGCGGATATGTTCCCCGTAATCTCTATACTCACCGATCGTGGACTGAGGCTCGTCTGCGGTCTTAGTAGCCGATTCCGATGCCTCGAACTCCGCTGAGTCTGGCGAGGTCGTGGAACTCGCCGCTCGAAACATCATCTCTGGTAAGGACTGGGCCTATACCCTCGTGACCCTCCGCGTCCTATCGACGAACGGTTGGTTGCGTTGGAAACTAGACTCAACGAACTACGCACTAGGCCTTTGAAACACTTAGAAACTCTCAATGTACCGGGTCATAACCCGCCCCAAAGTTGACTAAAAACCCGTCCGAAATAATCCGTCAACCTATCTTTCGAAAATTTTAAGTCTAACTCCTTTCGCACGCTCTCATACGCATGGCCAGAACCACGGGGTATAACACCTCCCCCGTGTATAGTAAATAGAGAAATATCAAAGTACGACTGCTTGAATCATATTTCATCAAAGTACTTGACAATTTACAAACCAACACCTTGGAGCTTGCTTCAAACCATACAAAGATTTTCGGAGTCGACATACTTATTCCAGATTTGGAACACGAAATTTATGTCGTAATTTCATATAAACTTTCTTCGTAAGCTCAACGTGTAAGAAATCATTATGAACATCCATCTGATGTAACTTTTAATTTCACGCAGCTGCAACAGCCAGGAAGGTCCGAATAATTTTTATATCGTTTGATCATATTTGGAAATAAATATGAGGAATGAATTGACTACAACAAAACTTTTGCTCCAGCTTCTAAGGTAATAACTATTCGGACCTTCCTGGTTGTTGCATCTGTGCAAAATTTGAAGTTACATCAGATGGACGTGTATAATAGTTTCTTACACGTGAGCTTACCACCGAAATTGTATTTCTAATCTGGAATAAGTATGTCGACTATGAAAATCTTTATATGATTTGAAGCAAGCTCCAAGGTGTTGGTTTGTGAAATTGTCAAGTACTTTAATGGAATGTAGGTTCAAACAATCAACTAGTTGATCATTTAGATTGTTATGTGACGTTTAATTGAATTATGTGTGGACTCCACCATGAGGAAGCTGATTGGAAAGGGTGAGCATCGAGGTGAACTTTACTATTTTCGGAATATGCCACTGATACAGGATATTCTTTATAAATCACAATGAATTATCTCAAAAGTATCCGAAATAATATTATCACTTAAAGGAAAAACACTTTTCATTTGCTTTGTCCGCGTGCATACGTCACATTCTCTATCAGATCTATCACCACTCTCCATTAAGTCTAATGTCGTAATAGACTTCGTTACTTGTGTTGAAGGATGACTCAACCATTTGTGATAATGATCGAACCAATCAACTGCCTCTGCCTTTATAGCCCGTATCAGTGGCACATTCCGGAAATAGTAAAGTCTACCTCGATGCTCACCCTTTCCAATCAGCTTACTAATGGTGGAGTCCAGTATAGCACACATAATTATATTAAACGTCACATAACAATCTAAATAATCAACTAGTTGACTGTTTGAACCTACATTTCATCAAAGTACTTAACAATTTCGTAAACAACATCTTGGAGCCTGTTTCAAACCATACAAAGATTTTCGGAGTCAACATACATATTCCATATTAGGGACACAAAATCCCGATGGTAATTTCATATAAACTTCCTTCGTAAAAACTCATCGTGTAAGAAATCAGTATGCACATCCATCTGATGTAACTTCCGATTTCGCGCAGCTACAACATTGAGGAAGGTGCGAACAAGGTCGCAAATCCGCGGCTTCCTCTTTAACCACCCTACTAGGGGAGGGGAACTTTCTGAAAATACCTTAAATAGGTATTTGGGCCAGGTCGAAAGAGAGGCGTAAGGTAACAACTAGTATGGAAAGTTGGTCGCTTATTTATTAAGGGTAAGATAATCCCTTTATTTATTAGTATTTTCATGTATTATCATATTATAGATTGTCAAGTGTGAGCCGGGCGTGAGAGGGCTTATTACATGCCACAACCTATGAGGTGTTTATAAGAAGCCAAAAAACGTGAGCTTTTAACGTCGAGATGCCATCAGTTTGGAGCGTTGACATTCATCCTGGATGTTCCTTCTTTTGTAGCCACTAAGCTACTTCTGTCTGGAAGACCAACCGAACACTTAGGAATATCTCATGTATAACTCAGTTCTTCCGGATTACCTCTCACACGGTTGGTAGCTCCAGAGTCTATGATCCATGATGAGTTTTCAGTCTTACTATCCATCTTGCCATTTAGGTTTCTTTTCCGGAAATTCAACATGTAAATCACAATCTTTTGAATCTCATCTCTCAAGTTGTGAAGTCTTGTGATGCCTATGTTCACCATTTCTATCTCTATATGAGTTCCTTAGTTGGCAACTATGGTATTATTCCGGTAGTTGCCTCTACCACCAGCGGATCCTGGTCCATTCCTCTATTGTTGTTTTTGTCCTCGTCTTCTTCCTCTAATTTTTTTGTCTCTTTTTTATTTCTCGGCCACCAATCCGGATAATTAATGAGTCAAAAATATCTTTCCATAACGTATTTGGATCTCTTGCAATATGTGCAGAATGCACCATCATTTTTTCCTTCACCTCGATCATGATAAGGGTTTCTCCCTTATACGACAAAAGCCATGATTTCACTCCGGTCTTCTATTTTTTTGTGTGATTCCTCTCACACGCTCTTCTTACACCAATTTTGAGTAAACCTTGTTCAATGATGACAACAGTTCATGGGCCAGTATGTTTGATCTCACAGTTCCATACGTTTCCTCGTCCAATCCCATGAGAAATATGCATTTTTCTTCTTCTTGTTGGCTTCTAGGACCGTTCCTAGATTGTACGTTCACTTTTCGCACATACAAGTTGGGTCTGTTTGTAATTCGTCGATTCCTCATACAACTTAGTGAGTTTTTCATAGTAATCCACTAAGGTTCTTCCCTTTTGCTTGCACTCTACTAGTTCCGCCTTTAGTTATTGTATCTGAGGGCCATTACTAAGGGTGAACAACTCTCGAATACTCGTCCATAATTCTTCCATTTACTCTTTATGTGTAATCGATCTTTGGTGTTGAGAATCCACGATACTAACAGTGAGTTTATAGTCCACTAATCTTCCAAGTTCGGCGACTATTCATCCGGTTTCTTGATTGTACCGTCGACGAAGCCAAACTTCTTTCTTGCTCTTAGGGCTGTCCTCATGGATCTAGCTCATTCTTCATAATTTTCGCCCTTCAATTGAACTTTTGTCAACACAGTTTCAGGGTTACCATTCGATGTAATGTCGTATGGAGAGATTATTTTTCTTTGGATTTTGTTTTCTTCACCGGCGATTCCTTTTTCGTTATCCCCGATTTATTTATCGTCACGTGCCATTGTTATAGGATTTTGGTATTCTTTGTAACATGACTCTGATACCATGTTAAAATCAAGACAGGGACGAGAATTTAGGAAGACAAGAATAATGAGAGAATTCTTTCTACTTTTCATTCATCATAATGACCTTTTATATAGAGGTAAGATCATCATTTTCCCAGTCTAATAGGGTAAAGAGCAACCCTATTCTAATAGGACTACAAATCTTATATTACCATAATTATCAAATCCCTAATTTAACTAATAGAAATAGTAAAGGAACAATTATTTACAATTTGGTGGTATATTGAGAGTGAAATTCCTTCTTCTTTCATTTAGTCATGGGGTTGTTTTTTCACTTTGTTAGTGGGCCTTTGGGATTGGAAACCTAAAAGTGTTTTATTACTCACTCTAGATTAAAAAGAGTGTGCACTTGGTCATCTGCATATTTCTTAAAAAAAATACTATCTTCTAAAAAAAAATACTATCTTCTAAAAAAAATAGGTAATTTGACTAAATTATCTCTAACTAAATCGGAATTAGAATTTGATCATATAACACTTCTGAAAAAATAAGATTAATTCTTTTTTGATTTGATAAGTAATATTTTTTTACCTAGGAAAAAAAAGGCTAAATAGACAATTGATTACTTATGATTCTTCAATTGAGTGGCCCTTTCAATAATTCTTTAATTAATAGGTGGCCCTTTCAATAATTCTTTAATTAATAGGTGGCCCTTTCAATAATTCTTTAATTAATGGTCCTTTCAATAATTCTTTAATTAATAGGTGGCCCTTTCAATAATTCTTTAATTAATAGGTGGTCCTTTCAATAATTCTTTAATTAATAGGTGGCCCTTTCAATAGTGTTTTAAATAATATTTTCTAAAGCATCATGACACTTTAAAAGTTCGTTTATGAGATTCTTTGGCCAACTCAGATGCTGGGTTTATAACGTGAAAGTTGAAATGGTGGTGGACTTCGTTAATTTCAATGAACTAACAATAGAAGACCGAAATTATGATATTGATAGTATATTTAGATTACAACACATGTTTTAACCGTGGTCATATAGAGACCTGACACCTGACACTTTTTTTTTTGAAAGTAATATAGAAGAAGAGAAAAAGGATGTTTTGAGTATCTATATAAATTGAAGGCTAGACCTCTAAATTTATAGCCAAGGAGCGAACTATAAGTGCCATTTCGAAATATTAAGGGGGCGTGTGGTTCGTGGTAATACTCTAAGGGTAAGGAAATGAAATGACCTGATTTTCTTTGGAGTTGTTTGTTGGGCCTATTTTAACATTCTCTTTACCCTCTTTTATTTTTAATTTTACGTTAAAGTCTTCTACATTGATTTCCCACAACCCCTAGATATTTCCATTCTCTTTCCTCATGCAATTCATTACCCCTCCCTATCTAACTCCTCTAACCCTAGAACTCCAACCCATCAAGTCTTCAATCCGGCCATCATCACAAAAAGTAATCCTCCGACCACCGTCACCGACGTTGGGACATTTTCCGGCCATCATCACTGTCACAAGGTAATTTCACTGACATAGAAAGACCAGATATTGACTTTTTTGATGAATGTTTAGAGTTGAGTCTTTTGTGTTGGTATAAATCATTTTTCTCCTTCTCAAGAAACTGTAACTCATATTTCTTTAAAAAGGATAGATCAATTTATATCTTAGAATACTAAATTTGTGAGTGTCTAGTAGCGTTTCTCACATGCAGTTTCCACTTCCCTTCTTTTAACCAAACAATCACAAAAAAAATCAGGGTGCAGTTACTTCCGTTTCTGAAACAGACTCAAACATGTAGGGAGAATCAGGTTCATTCCTTTTCTTTCTCCTTAATTTCCCTTACTGGATTTCATTCCGTTTACCTGCGCGAACCAAACGCTCCCTAAATATGTCTTTTCCAAAAACAATTACCTTTATGGGAAAAAGTATGGGAATATAATCTTCCATTTTCATTCACACCAAAAATATCCAACCGATACATTGAATATGCATTGGCATATGAAGAAGACAAGGTTTTAGTTTAGAACTCGTAGTTTGTCTGTCACATGGTATTGGCTCTTCGCATTTGGCATATAAAGATATCAAGGTTCTATCGTCCCTCTTTAACTCATTGCATCATAAGTGAAACAGCAGTCTAGACCTTTCACTTTCTCAATAGCGAAGTCAAGATTTTTTACTAAGATATTTAAAATATGAAATAAGGACTTGAAGAAATTAAAAAAAATCAATATTTATTATATATACATAAAAAGTAATTTTAACCTTATATATATAGTGCAACTTTTTGACGAAGGGAGTCGGATGAAACCCATTCCCCTACTTGGCTCCTTACTCATAAAATAAATTGGACTTTTTATACAAATAGTCGGTTAGATTTTTTATCTCAGTAAATCAAATGTATATAAGTTGGCAATTAACCCTATCCCACTTCACTCTAACATAATCATGAATGCGGCATTCTGTCTTATGAAATTAGTTGATCGTTCCTAATTACTTTCCACAAAAAAATGCACAACATCACAAGTAAGCTTCAAGCTATATATTCATACATACTCGTTATTTTATTTTTTTTTGTTGACGAAGGAACCCGCAGCCGCTACTCTTTCGAGTGCGCACAGGGTAAACCCCGGACTGACGCAGTAGCCTGCAAACCACGTCAGCCATGTAAACCACACTTGGCAAGCCATGTGTGACAGGCTCAACCAAGAAGGTTTATGCAGGGGATCGAACTCGTGACCTTGCGGTCCCGCGCTCTACTGCTACACCAACTTGGCTACCCTTGCGGGTCATACTCGTTATTTTAGATATTACTGATAACGGATGTGTATATCCGTGATATACACTTACCATAATTAAGTGTATATCACAGTTTTGGACTGATTAATTAGTGTAAAATAATTGTATTAATTAGTATTGTACACTTATCATAATTATATGATTTTTGTACTGCTAGAATATGATTTTGTGATTAGAATAGGAATAAGATTTTCTTATTATGGAAATTGTAAATTGTATATATTCGCTTTCATTACTGAAAATAATCAAGTGATTATTTCTTTCATGGTATCATAAGTCTAGGATTAAATTACTTTTGTTCTTCTCCAAATTTGTTCTCAATTTCCGTGCCCCTTTCTCGGTCGAAACTACATCGGAATCCGTGCCCTCTTTCTCAGATTTCGTGACAAAATTTACCTCATCTCTTCTCAAATTTTCTTCCCAATCCCTTCGTTTTTTCCATTATGTCTAAGAACATGTTTCATCTTGCCCTTACTGTTCCCAACATCAAGAACAACATCCCTATTGTTCTTGAGATGAAAAACGTCCAATATACGACGTGGACTGAGTTGTTCAAAATTCACGTCATCTCACATCAAGTTCTCCATCACATAATTCCTCCCGCTACCCCTACTCCCGCGGACGATCCACATTTATGGATTACTCTTGATGCTACAATTATTCAGTGGATTTATTCTACTATTTCCACCAACCTTTTACAGATGATTATTGAGCCGGACACTACAACTATGGATACATGGAATAGATTGCGTGAAATATTCCAAGATAACCAACATTCCCAAGTTCGCATGAAAGATTTCCCGATCGTTTCAGCTTATTGTAAACGTCTCAAGGAGTTGTCGGACCAATTTTGTGACGTTGAAGCTCCCGTTACAAATAATCGTCTTGTTCTTCAAATGGTTGCAGGCATATCTGAGGCCTATAATGGCGTGGTGACTCTTCTCTGTCAAAGCAATCCACTTTCGCCCTTTTATCAAGCCCGCTTGATGCTCACATTAGAAGAAGTCGGTTTGGCAAAAAAGGTGGCTACCAACGTTAGTTCCATGATCATGATGACATCCTCCGCTAATTCTCAAGGTTTTGTTGATAATACGGGGCAAAATCGTGCTCACGGTGGAGGCAAGAAAAATTAAAAAAATGATGGTGGTGATGCTAGAGAAGGTGGCAGTGAGCCACATCCCCTCTGGTCCCAGTCGTGGGCCCCATGGAAGTGGGGCTGGGGCAGTGGACCGTGGCCCAACAACCCTTATTTTCTAGGCTCGACGTATAATGAGCAGTGGCGACGGCTCTTCAGCCCAATTATTGCGCTCACTTCCAGATTCGAACACTATCGGGCCGCCACAGGAGGAATGCTTAGGCCTCGGCCGATGCAGGCATTGTTATACCCCGTAGTTCCAGGGTATGTATGCGAGGACGTACGTACGAGGATACGACAGAAAAATTGGAAAGGAAGAAAGATGTGATTTTTCAACGGAAAAGTTTCCGGTTTTTGTAAAAGAAAAATGTTCGTTGATGGAAATTGGATTCCCAGATTTGGTATTTGAGCTTCTTGAATTATATTAGAATTTTGAGATTTTATTTTCGAAAATGGTCACGTGGGGCCCACGGGAGAAATTTACGGTTTTGTGGGGCCCGCTTTGTTTTTGAGATTTTGGCCATTATGAATATTTTCGGAAGATGAAATATTTTGGACGAATAGGAGGGCGACACGTGTCACCCCCCTAGGTGGCTCTTGGCCGAAATATGCTAGATAGTGGCAAGCAGTGGCCTCTTGCAAGATATTTTAGTTTGGACAAGTGGCTTGTGGGACCCACACACACTTGTCCCCAATCTCAACCACACACTTGCCTTCATCCTAGCCCTTGGTTGTCCTATATATGCACCCTTAGTTGATGAAAACTTCCACACTTAACCATTTCAAGACTTGAACAAATACTCTCTCCCTCGCTTGCATGGTTTCGGCCATGGTGCCATTCCTTGACCTAAATTTGTCCAACAATTCTTAAACTCTCAAGTGTTCTTCCCTAAGGTGTTAGGAAGATTGTGTACCTAGAGTTGGAAAAGATTTCACACCCCTAGCCTCTTTTTCATGCCTTGGCCGAAAGTTGCTAGTTGGAAACCCTAAGTGTTCTTCACTTTTTGGAGTTGAATCTTGAAGAGAAGTTGGTTAGGAGCTTCTATGGGTTGCTTGTAGCGGATTGGAACGTAAATATTTGGAGCTAAGACTTGCTTGGAGCGATTTTAAGAACTTGGATATTCTTGGGCTATTTGAGGTAGTGAAACTTAAACCTCTTTGTGAATTGGTTATTATACATATATTATAAGTATATTATGGATTATATAATATATGGAGTAAAATTTGGAGGATTTGGATCTTGTTAAGTTACTAACATGGAAATTGGCAAGAAAGCTACAAAATGGTAAAAACGTATCTTACTTGCTAAGAAGCTAATAACAAAGTAACTATAACTTATATTAAGAATGGAAATATAAGTTGGATGACTAATGAGTAATTTGGATAAGTAAAATGGACAAAGTTGGCCAAGGACCCCAACTTAAGGATCAGATTTACTTTGGATGTATTTACTTTGGATCAGATTTACATTTCTTAAGGGAAAGATTGTTCAATCGCGTTAGTTTGGGCGTGTGATCCCTTTTAATTATTGTATTGTTGTTATGGCGTGATAGTAAACCGCGTTACACGGCGCGTAATCCCCTTCTTTTACTTATTGTTATTATGAAGGCGTGATAGTAAATCGTTACCGTTTGGGCGTGTAATCCCTTCTTTATGTTGTTTAATTATTACGCCTTATATATGGCATATAATTACGGTTATTCGCCTTGGAGAAAGATGGAAAAATGAGTAAAACGGGAAGTCTTTGCCAATTTTCCGTAGAATTAGAGGGCTTTTTATTGGTATAAGTCTTCAATGGTAAGAAAGGTTTGATAGAAGTACTATGACCATTTTAGGAGTGGAGTACTACGTGTGGCGTGATCTACTTGGCTTAAGGAGTAGCCGACGGGTTGAAGTACTTGGAGCGTTTTGCTATTTGTCGATAATCGTCGCGAGGTATGTGAACCTCTTCCTATCTTTTCTAGCATGATTGTTGTGAACTATGTAGTACGGTAGACGTACATGTGCTAAACGAGTTTTGGTTGGTTTAAAACATAAGGCGTTATAATATCTTTATGGGAAGTTAGTTATAACGACTTTATGTAGGTAAAAGAATGGTTTATTGATTTTAGAAGTTAAGAGACTTGATCTTAAAAGATAAGAGACTTAACTTATAAATGACGTTTTCTGAAATGTTAAGGACTATGAATTTTGTTAAAAAGTTGTGAAACCTCATTCGTGAGTAATGAGTACTTGGCTTTTAAAGAATAATGTTTTACTGATTTCAAAAATGAGAATAAGTATCGAACAAACCATTGCAGCGTTAATAAAGGAAATGTATTGACTAATTAATTATATTACAACCAGTAGAAACCTCCATCTGCATAGAAGCTAAGATAAGACAAAATTGTATTACATTTCCTAGATCATGGCTGCTTTAATAAGATGGTTATAAACAAGAACAAACTACTCACACATAAGGCATATGTTACTCAATTGTTTTAAAAGGAGATTACGTTAAGTGATTAAGACTATGGTCTATGGAATCTTTCGAAAATAAGAGACTTGAGCATTTGAAATTAGGCAAACTTGAACTTTTGGAAAAGAATGTTGTTACTTGATTTTAATAAGGAAAGTGTTTTGGTTTACTTATAAATGTTAGTCACTCTATGTTAATACTACGGGTATCGGGTGACCTTTGTAAAAGAAATGGATCTTTTAAAAGAATTTAACGTATGTAGTAGTTTGGGGTTAAAACCCGGACTTTGACATAAAATGAAAGTACCTTGAGTTGTGTGTAACTTGCCTATGTTTGCGTGTGATAGCCTTGTTGCAAGTATCAGTATTTCTATACCGCCGCTCTCATGGAGGGCCGCTGATTGGTTGTGAACGATTCCTATCGAGTCCCATGAGATGGGCCGAGACATGTATTCCATACGATTCCTATCGAGTCCCATGAGATGGGCCGAGACATGTATTCCATACGATTCCTATCGAGTCCCATAAGATGGGCCAAGACATGTATTCCATACGATTCCTATCGAGTCCCATGAGATAGGCCGAGACATGTATTCCATACGATTCCTATCGAGTCCCGTGAGATGGGCCGAGACATGTATTCCATACGATTCCTATCGAGTCCCATGAGATGGGCCGAGACATGTATTCCACACGATTCCACCTCGAGTCCCATGGGATGGGCCGAGACATGTTATACGTATCATACGATTTATACCTAGATCGCCAGCTGAGGAAGGAGTTCCACGGCGTGAGGATGACTTCAAGGTGTGAGTCCCCGACTTGACATGACTACTTTTATGTTGTAAATCGTAGTTTGGTTATCATACATGTCTCTGTTTTATATAGATCGCCATGATTTCATTTACTGATTTCGCCACATACTTGGTACTGTTAGATCGACCTCCTTCGGGGCCGTTCATGCCACAGTAGAGGTACATCGGTTGTGGATCCTCGCCATAGGATCACAGCCAACAGATTGGGAAGCCCCGTTTCTCGGAGGCTTATCTTGTGGTATGTTACCACAGTCAGCAGGTTCTTGTACATTCGTGGTATGGCGGGGCCCCGTCCTGGCCATAGTTGTCACTTTCTTAGAGGTTTGTAGATCACAAGTGTGGTCAGAAAGGATGTAACTGTTCAGATTCTGTATATATGCAAGAAGACAACTTTTTTGGTTGGCCTGTTTTTTTATCGTATCTCTTGTTTCATGTTCATGTTTTTATTTCCGCTGATTTTCTCTGATGTTGTATCACTAGGGTGCCCGGTAAGACACGATCCACGCCCTGCCGTCGTGACAAAAGTGGTATCGTGAGCGCGAATCCTCGAAAAGTGTCTACCGACCGTATCTAGTAGAGTCTTGATTATCGGTGTGTTGTGCACCACATCTATAATCAGGAGGCTACATGATATTTATGATTTGTTTCCATTCTTCTCATTCTGAGATCGTGCCTTAGAGCTGTGTTGTAAGTTGGACTCTCTCTGACGTATTCTTATGTGCCAGTTATGCCTCCACGCAGTGCACCGGGGCCCGAGGCGCGCAGCGAGGAGCTGCGAGTGGAGTAGCGGCGGTCTCTACTGAGGCCAAAGTACCTGAGACGTCACACCCACGGCAAGGAACAGAGGAGATGAGTTACAAGGAGATGGCCCAGTTATTGGCCAGGATAGTGGCAAGGCACGAGGATAGGCCGATCGCAATTCCAGACGCAGAGTACCGTAGTTCACCCGAGATCGGATAGTTTGAGATCGGGACTTTATGAGTTGCGCCCGCGAGTTTTACGTCGAGGCACGAGGATGATCCGCAGGAGTTCATCCGAAGCGATTCTGGATCGCGAGAGTGATCAGAGCTTCGGAGACCGAGTCAGTAGTCTTAGGTTCACATCGGCTGCGCGATACGATACCGATCGGTTTGATTCAGGAATCGCCCGAGGAGAGCACGCGCCCCAGCAGTTGGGACGAGTTCTCAAGGGAATTTCTTGCACATTTCTTGCCTCGCGGATGGCGAGGGTTCGCCGACAAATTTTTGACGTTAAAGCGCACCGGCGCATTTGCCAGGAGTACAACGTGGAGTTTGACTCGTTGGCTCGGTATGCCCCCGCTTTAGTGACATATATGGAGGACAGAGTGCTCCGCTACGTCACCGGGATCGATGATTACTTGGCAGAGGCTTGTTCGGGTGTAGCTCTTCAGCCGGGCATGGACATTGCCCGCATGCAGGCTCATGCACTAGGATGTGAGGCACGGAGAGGTCGACGGAATGACCGGGATCAGCAGAAGAAGGCCAGAACAGCAGGGTCCTTTGGTAACTTGCGAGGCGGACCGCCTCAGCAGTAGGCTAGTTATGCACCTTCGCCAGTACAGAGTGGTCCTCCAGCCTTCAGGACGTTCGGGGTATTCAGTGTCGCGCCCATTTTCGGCCGCGGCATTCTTTCTAAAAAACGAACCCTGCTCAAAATGCAATGTTAGAAAATAATAAACAAAAATGCTAAATAGTTTAAGAGGCTCAAAGGTTTTTTAAAAATGCTAAAAGGAAGTTAAAGTGTTTAAAGAAGTGTTTAAAATATAAAAAAGGATGCTAAAATTGCAAAAGATGCTAAAGTTTAAAAGGGTGCTAAAATGCTAAGGGGTTGCTAGAATGCTGCGGAGTCGCCACCTAATTAATTGGGGTGAATTAGGACACCTAAATGTTTAACTAGTTTAAAGTAAAACATTAACTCCATTTTTATGGTCTGCTAAACTTAATGAGATTCAGGTAAGGGTTCTTTATTAATCTAGGAAGGGTTAGGCACCCTCTAAGATCCGCTAACTTGCGGTTGTCCTGCCAAACCTAGGTTGATTATTATGCTAGAGAAAATGCATGTTTAAAAAGATGCTGCAAATATTTTATAAAAGAATGCATTGCATTTTGAATAAAGATTTATAAGACTAATGCTATGAGAGTACATATAAAGTTTAAACGTATGCCATTGTATTATTTATGAGAAAATGACGTAAGATTGATTTGTTGACTAAATGTATGTATTTACTTGCTAACTTAATCTTTATTAACGCAAGTATGTCATGATGCCTAAAATACTTAATTTTGCACTTGAGAAGAATCTATACCTAAATTAGATATGCAAATTAAATTGTTAGGCAAAAGTTTAGACATGCATGTTAAGCCCTAACGTAAGTAACCTAAAAGGAATTGGCTCCTAAACTAGAGGTTCGAGGTTTAGATACTATAATTATTCTATTAATTAATATAGCGTTAGACAAATAATTTACAATAAATAAATGAATGGGGGCGGGGTAGAAGATAATAAGACGACTCGAGGAATGGCGGTTATTTCGCCTCGCTTGGAATTTCACGCAGGGATAAAATGCATGTAGATGTGGGTCTTCGCATTTGCCACGATGAGTCTCGCCATGAGACTCTTTGTTGCTCCAGTGCGTGCCATGTAAAAAAAAGAAAGATAAGGATTAGCATATGTCTTCAACTTTATCAAATAATAAATGCATATTGATACAAGATTTAACACATTTGAGTCACTTCCTTTCGGCAGTTTGAAAGAAAAGAGACGAGCCCACAATATTGTTCCAAGCAATTTAATAAGAATTGTGAACTTTTCATATACGCAGAAACAGAAAGGTGCCAAAAATATAGCAAGTCCATCATCAGCATAGAACAAACTCAATACAAATAAATTTTCAAATTCAGAAGAAGACTAAACCTGTCCAGATTTGGGCCTAGAATAACTTGACAAAATATCAACAGATTTATAGAGGTGCTGGACAGCGGTAATATAGTGAGATACCACATGTGCTATGAATGCACCGCGATTGCAAACAAGGCGAGACGTAAATAAGAAGCAAACAAAGCCAAAGACATAAAATATGATATACATGTTAATATACTAAACATATGGGTAATTCTTGTTATTCAATGAGAGTAAAGATGCAAATCCAGTTACTGACCCTCTATATGTATGTCCAAACATATCCTTGCCATTTAAAATGTCTAGAACCTGTCCGATGCGCACTTGGATATACATTGCAATGAGTACTCACAGAAGATTCATTTTATATGACGATATGGGAGGTTCTGCTTTGCATCTGCTTAATATTATGTGAAGTTCTGTATGCACACATAACTTAGGCTAACATATAAGTTTGAATCTCATAAATAGACCACTAAATCGTGTTTAATGACATCGATTTGCAAGACATATCGAGACTAGAATGGGAAATAAAAGTCGCTATGGAGATGTCTTCACACGGCCCAGGCGACAACCAAGTGTTAGAAATAAACCGATTTTAGACTAGTTCGTAAAATGCTATTCCGTAATGTTTCACCCAAACGCACTTAAGGCAAAGTTATAAGGGTTTTACCAAACAAATAGAAAAATGCGATCAACGAACTCACTTAACGCAGCAGTATGAGCGATCATCGACACCCACCGATTTGGACAAAATCAAGATAGGGATAAACAAACAAGAATCAAGATGACGTTCTTACATATATAGGCCTGTCCAGATTTATGCCATTATAAGTTAGATGACATACATATTTTAAGTGTATTTTCTTAGTACATTAGCATCACGAAGTAAGGACGCGGATGGAGTTACCAACGACGACCAACATTCTGATATACAAAAACCAGCAACTGACTAACATACAATGAGAAAGCAAGCCTCCAAAGTATAATAGAGATTTAACTCAGGATGGTATATTTATTTACGGGCCAATTAAGGTTTACAAACATGATGTCGCTTAACACTTAATAACAAGACAAACACACATTAAGCTTTTAACTTAAGTATTCCCAGACTAACATGTGATCAATCCAGATATAAACCGAGGCCAACGAAACAGATTCAGATTCATATAATGACACTAACAATCATAGCCAGCAAATATAGAACAGAACACACGAATTAGCATAAAGGGACGAGATTCGAAAGGGATGATAGATTTACCTTCTCCGGCGGCGAACCGAGGCAGCGTATCAAGTGTCGGTCCAATCGACGGGTTTTGGGGTTTTGCGATGCGATTGAAAGGGTAAGATTTGTTGTTGCTGATTTTTGACTGGAATTGAAGTAAGGAGATTTGAACTACCTATTCATGCTATGCTAATGGTCTGGGTGCTGACTGCTGCTAGGGGGGTGTTCGATAGTGAGGAAGGTGCTACCTCACTGAGCTCTGTCGTCTTCCTCCTTGAGCTCTGTCGTCTATTGCTATTGGGCCCTTCTGATTTTCCAATCTTTTTTCGATGCCTTTGCATGTAACAATGGCCTCACTTATATAGCCTACGTTTGACTCTAAACTTGGTAAGCTACTGGTGTGATTTCTTGACGAGATTTGGGTAGATTCGGTTGATAATTGGGAGCTGGTTTATGGTAAGAAATCGTTGGCTAGGTTAGTATGGGTAAGGAAGGTGAGGGAAAGGTCGCCGGATTCTCAAGCGAGAATCACGGCGACGAAGGCGGCAACTGCAATTTAGGGTTGCTGGGTTATGTATTTTGTGGGAGAGACGATCAAGTGTTGTCGACGAAGTGAAAGGGAAAGAATGCTGAGAAATTTTGGGCCGCATGTTAACGCGAGGTGCGGCGTGGTCGTATCACACGCGTGCGGGTTTGGGCTGGGCAAAATTAAAAGGTGGGCTGAGTATTAATTAGGTATTGGGTATTAATTTTAGGTAGGTATTTAATTTTAGGAGTTAGTTAGTTTAATGTGCTATTTAATTAATAGTTTTAGGCTTTTAATTAGTGACAAAGTAATTAATTAATTGTGATTAAATTATCTAATTATTATAAAATAAATGCGGGTGTGTTATTTAATTAATGCTTAATGCTCTAGAATGCGCTATTAAAATCTTATTATTGCATTATTGCGAAGTTAAATTAAAATTGAATTGAGTTTAGATTAAATTATTTAAATGCTAAATGCGAGTATGATATTTAAGAATCGTTTAAAGCTTTATAAATGCGGTGCTATTAAATGCATATATCAGATTAAAATTGATTTTAAATTACAACCGATTCTCGATAAATGCGCTATGCTACCGACACGACGTTATCGCTAAATTATTTATTTTATGCATTTATTAATTATTTAAGAATTACGACAAAGCTTAAAGTTAATTAATGCGGGCGCGAGACTCTAAGTGCTTAAAACTCTACGTAAGACGCGATGTCATTATTAAAATATTTATTTATGCTCAGATTTATGTTTTATTGTTGCATTTTATTATAAAAATCATAAAAATTATTTTACAAAATTAGTCTAATTTTATAGTTAATGGCCGACGGGAGGGTCAAAATCGTGTCAACAATGTCCCTCTTTGTATGGAGATGATGGAAGAATCTTGAACAAAGACGTTGACTCATGCCAATTTTGTCTCGATCTTCGATTGCAAAAATGTTGGGCGGTGACAAGCGCCGACGCAAAAATCAAATCGTCCCGGTCGAGTTATGGCGACCTTTGGGTTACCATGGTCAAAACACTGGCGGGCTAACGCGACTTAAAGTTGTTCGATGTCGAGTTATGACGACACCGGGCTACCATGGTCAAAACACGAGCGCGCTAACGCGACTTAGCCGCCCCAAAGGTCGAGTTATGGCGACACTGGTTATGGTGCAAAAGTAAAAGAAAATAAGCGCTTGAACTCGGGTGTACCGCATGGCTTATGGTCTTTGGTTCTATGGTGGTGTGAGCGAGTGGACCGACGCTGAGGTCGCTTCGCCAATTTGGGAAGGTTGCCCCAACATTGCCCGGTCAGAAGAGAAAATCCACGTTGTGCTCCCGCTTCCCGCACGCTAAGACTTGAACAAGCGGTTAGTGCATAAATCATAAGGCAAAATGATGATGCGTAATTTTAAAGTAATGCAACCGTGAGTAGAAAAGGTTATCCCGCAAAAATATGATGCTCTTTGTGTTGATGCGATCTGCCGCAATGCCGTGATTTCGCCTGCACGGACGTGTTGCGATTGTGAATGCGGATACGTTGTCCTGCCGCAATTGCCCTCGAGACTAAAGCTCAAGAAAGAGTTAGTGCATAAATCGCAAGACGAATAATAAAGCATGAATGAGAAAAATGCAATTTTGAGAACAGAAAGTCGCCTCGTAGATGCGATATCACGATGATGGCGTCGTTTGGACTTCTTTGTCCGATAACGCCGCTCGTTACTGGGCGTGTTGCCGGGCGTCGTTGCGTGGACTTGCCGATCACGCCGTTATGCGGGCGTGTTCCGCCGCGTCGTTGCGTGGACTTCTTGATTACGCCGTTATGCGGGCGTGTTCTTTGTTGGCGTCGTTGCATGGACTTACCGACACGTCGTTGTCGGGCGTGTTGCCGCGGCGTCGTTGTATGGACTTGCCGATTACGCCGTTATGCGGACGTTGCCGCCGCATCGTTGCGTGGACTTGCCGATTACGCCGTTATGCGGGCGTGTTCCGCCGCGTCGTTGCATGGACTTGCCGATTACGTCGTTATGCGGACGTGTTCTTCTTGGCGTCGTTGCATGGACTTGCCGATTACGCCGTTATGCGGGCGTGTTCTTCCGGGCGTCGTTGCATGGACTTGCCGATTACGCCGTTATGCCGTTCGACGTGCCGCCGCGCCGCTGCACGGACTTGCCGATTACGCCGTCGTTATGCGGGCGTGTTGCCGCCGTGTCGCTGCGTGGACTTGTTGTCCGATAACGTCGTTGTGCGGGCGTGTTGCCGCCGCTCAGAGAATAAATGCTCCTGCAAGCTAAGCTTGAGAAAACGTTAGTGTATACCTGTTTAAACGAAAAGATAAATACATATGAGAAGCGCAATTTTCTGGGTAGAGATGTCATCCCTGATACGTCTGGTAAATACTGAGATGTTGTCCTTGCATGGACATGCTAAACGCTGCAACTGTAGAATTGCCATGATGCCTTTGTTGGGTGCGATGCGTTGGTTGCAAGCTTGACTTTATGCCCGAGTTGATGCGCTAGGTTTTGTTGCGGAACTCTGAACTTTGATTGCCGATTGTTGATGCCCCTTTCTGCTGCTGCGGCTCTTGCTGCGGACTTTGGATTGTTGTCATCCTCTGCCTTTGCTGCTTTTCCTGCTTCTGCGAAGAGACTTTTCGTCGTATTTTCTGCTTCGGCTGTTGCACTTTCTGCTTCTGTTAATATTAAAAGACCTGCGCTCAAAGAAAATTTTGTGAGTTTTGGGGGGGGGGTCGATTTGTATTTGACTTCGCCGCCTTGTCCCTTGACATCTGCGTGCCTGGTCTGTTTGGACTTGCAACCCTTGTCTGGTTTCCTACATGGTCCCAGTTTTGAAAAGGGTGTCTGGCCTAACGTGGGTCTTAATGTAGTTGCTTGTAGTGATGTTTCTGGGCCTTCTGATTTCGGCCTGCATGGTTGCGAGGTGCTCGATCGGATCTACGCCGCTTTCTTTTTCTCGAGACCCTGCTTTGCCTATAGGAACTAAGACAGTTCACTGCTCCGCCGGATGCCCTTGAATCGGCCATGTCGCTGGACCGCGTTTTGGTTTTGTGAAGTATTCTTTGCTCACATTGCTTAGTCAAATACAAATCGGCCTTTTGGGGGGATGATAAATCTTTCTAAAAATGCAACAAACGGTGTTAGCATAAAGCACATAATTTGCAGGTATGTAGCAGATATATTGCACATAGCATATTCAAACGTTTCCTAACATGCAGGGGGACCTCTTTATGCCAGAGGTAGGCCTAAACGTCACATATGCGAGGTCATGATAGATTTGTCCAAGTCGTCCAACTATAATGCTTTTGTTGGAAATGGCGACCAAATGACGGTGCACTTTTCCCAATTTCAGCATGTCATGATTGGGCTTGGATTTGTCTGTCATTGTCACGCTACACATAATATGCTGGTTGGTCGTTGGGTTGAGAAACCCGTCGACAAGTTTGGTGTCTTCCTAATTGTGGTGTCGATGCCAAGGACCGACCCACCTAAGGTAAATGCATGCATGCCCTAAAATAAGGGTGGTATAGCTCTATCTTAAGTTTTCTAAGATTTGTCTTTACTAGACGCAAGGTTCCCGAGCGGACAACTCGAGTGAGAAGGCTACGCGGCCACCGGTTAGACCGGGCACTCCACGTATGTTACCAACTCTCCTAAATTTGGGTTTTGAAGAAAGAATTTTGCTGATGCACCAAGCGCACCTCGCATGCAGTGTGTGATTGTGTGAATTTTCCAGAGTGGAAGAAATATGAGCGGAATGCCAGTTTAAGGAAAGCAGTAAAGCAGGTAGCAAAAAACAAAATACAATACACAATAAATTAAATGCAAAATAATTGCCAAATAATAGCCCTAGGTCTGTTGTGGTTAAGAACCTAAAATCCCCAGCGGAGTCGCCATTTCTGTCGCGCCCATTTTCGGCCGCGGCATTCTTTCTAAAAAACGAACCCTGCTCAAAATGCAATGTTAGAAAATAATAAACAAAAATGCTAAATAGTTTAAGAGGCTCAAAGGTTTTTTAAAAATGCTAAAAGGAAGTTAAAGTGTTTAAAGAAGTGTTTAAAATATAAAAAAGGATGCTAAAATTGCAAAAGATGCTAAAGTTTAAAAGGGTGCTAAAATGCTAAGGGGTTGCTAGAATGCTAAGGGTTCGCGGAGTCGCCACCTAATTAATTGGGTGAATTAGGACACCTAAATGTTTAACTAGTTTGAAGTAAAACATTAACTCCATTTTAATGGTCTGCTAAACTTAATGAGATTCTGGGTAAGGGTTCTTTATTAATCTAGAGGGAAGGGGTTAGGCACCCTCTAAGATCCGCTAACTTGCGGTTGTCCTGCCAAACCTAGGTTGATTATTATGCTAGAGAAAATGCATGTTTAAAAAGATGCTGCAAATATTTTATAAAAGAATGCATTGCATTTTGAATAAAGATTTATAAGACTAATGCTATGAGAGTACATATAAAGTTTAAACGTATGCCATTGTATTATTTATGAGAAAATGACGTAAGATTGATTTGTTGACTAAATGTATGTATTTACTTGCTAACTTAATCTTTATTAACGCAAGTATGTCATGATGCCTAAAATACTTAATTTTGCACTTGAGAAGAATCTATACCTAAATTAGATATGCAAATTAAATTGTTAGGCAAAAGTTTAGACATGCATGTTAAGCCCTAACGTAAGTAACCTAAAGGGAATTGGCTCCTAAACTAGAGGTTCGAGGTTTAGATACTATAATTATTCTATTAATTAATATAGCGTTAGACAAATAATTTACAATAAATAAATGAATGGGGGCGGGGTAGAAGATAATAAGACGACTCGAGGAATGGCGAAGCTATTTCGCCTCTGGCTTGGAATTTCTGATGCAGGGATAAAATGCATGTAGATGTGGGTCTTCGCATTTGCCACGATGAGTCTCGCCATGAGACTCTTTGTTGCTCCAGTGCGTGCCATGTAAAAAAAAAAAAAGATAAGGATTAGCATATGTCTCCAACTTTATCAAATAATAAATGCATATTGATACAAGATTTAACACATTTGAGTCACTTCCTTTCGGCAGTTTGAAAGAAAAGAGACGAGCCCACAATATTGTTTCAAGCAATTTAATAAGAATTGGGCACTTTTCATATCTGCAGAAACAGAAAGGTGCCAAAAATATAGCAAGTCCATCATCAGCATAGAACAAACTCAATACAAATAAATTTTCAAATTCAGAAGAAGACTAAACCTGTCCAGATTTGGGCCTAGAATAACTTGACAAAATATCAACAGATTTATAGAGGTGCTGGACAGCGGTAATATAGTGAGATACCACATGTGCTATGAATGCACCGCGATTGCAAGCGAAGGCGAGACAGAAATAAGAAGCAAAACAGGCCAAAGACATAAAATATGATATACATGTTAATATACTAAACATATGGGTAATTCAGTTGTTATTCAGTTGAGAGTAAAGATGCAAATCCAGTTACTGACCCTCTATATGTATGTCCAAACATATCCTTGCCATTTAAAATGTCTAGAACCTGTCCGATGCGCACTTGGATATACATTGCAATGAGTACTCACAGAAGATTCATTTTATATGACGTATATGGGGAGGTTCTGTTTTCAGATCTCTGTTTAATATTATGTGAAGTTCCTGTATGCACACATAACTTAGGCTAACATATAAGTTTGAATCTCATAAATAGACCACTAAATCAGTGTTTAATGACATCAGATTTGCAAGACATATTGAGACTAGAATGGGAAATAAAGTCGCTATGGAGATGTCTTCACATGGCACAGGCGCACAACCAAGTGTTAGAAATAAACTGATTTTAGACTAGTTCAGAAAATGCTATTCCAGGTAATGTTTCGACCCAAACGCACTTAAGGCAAAGTTATAAGGGTTTTACCAAACAAATAGAAAAAATGCGATCAACGAACTCACTTAACGCGTATGAACAGTCATCGACACCCACCAGATTTGGACAAAATCAGCATAGGGATAAACAAACAGTAATCAAGATGACGTTTCTTACATATATAGGCCTGTCCAGATTTATGCCATTATAAGTTAGATGACATACATATTTTAAGTGTATTTTCTTAGTACATTAGCATCACGAAGTAAGGACGCGGATGGAGTTACCAACGACGACCAACATTCTGATATACAAAAACCAGCAACTGACTAACATACAATGAGAAAGCAAGCCTCCAAAGTATAATAGAGATTTAACTCAGGATGGTATATTTATTTACGGGCCAATTAAGGTTTACAAACATGATGTCGCTTAACACTTAATAACAAGACAAACACACATTAAGCTTTTAACTTAAGTATTCCCAGACTAACATGTGATCAATCCAGATATAAACCGAGGCCAACGAAACAGATTCAGATTCATATAATGACACTAACAATCATAGCCAGCAAATATAGAACAGAACACACGAATTAGCATAAAGGGACGAGATTCGAAAGGGATGATAGATTTACCTTCTCCGGCGGCGAACCGAGGCAGCGTATCAAGTGTCGGTCCAATCGACGGGTTTTGGGGTTTTGCGATGCGATTGAAAGGGTAAGATTTGTTGTTGCTGATTTTTGACTGGAATTGAAGTAAGGAGATTTGAACTACCTATTCATGCTATGCTAATGGTCTGGGTGCTGACTGCTGCTAGGGGGGTGTTCGATAGTGAGGAAGGTGCTACCTCACTGAGCTCTGTCGTCTTCCTCCTTGAGCTCTGTCGTCTATTGCTATTGGGCCCTTCTGATTTTCCAATCTTTTTTCGATGCCTTTGCATGTAACAATGGCCTCACTTATATAGCCTACGTTTGACTCTAAACTTGGTAAGCTACTGGTGTGATTTCTTGACGAGATTTGGGTAGATTCGGTTGATAATTGGGAGCTGGTTTATGGTAAGAAATCGTTGGCTAGGTTAGTATGGGTAAGGAAGGTGAGGGAAAGGTCGCCGGATTCTCAAGCGAGAATCACGGCGACGAAGGCGGCAACTGCAATTTAGGGTTGCTGGGTTATGTTTTTTGTGGGAGAGACGATCAAGTGTTGTCGACGAAGTGAAAGGGAAAGAATGCTGAGGGCTGTTGGGCTGCATGAATGTTAAGGGGTAAGGGCGTGGGCCGGGTATTGGGCTACGCGGGTGCGGGTTTGGGCTGGGCAAAATTAAAAGGTGGGCTGAGTATTAATTAGGTATTGGGTATTAATTTTAGGTAGGTATTTAATTTTAGGAGTTAGTTAGTTTAATGTGCTATTTAATTAATAGTTTTAGGCTTTTAATTAGTGACAAAGTAATTAATTAATTGTGATTAAATTATCTAATTATTATAAAATAAATGCGGGTGTGTTATTTAATTAATGCTTAATGCTCTAGAATGCGGCGCTATTAAAATCTTATTATTGCATTATTGCGAAGTTAAATTAAAATTGAATTGAGTTTAGATTAAATTATTTAAATGCTAAATGCGAGTATGATATTTAAGAATCGTTTAAAGCTTTATAAATGCGGTGCTATTAAATGCATATATCAGATTAAAATTGATTTTAAATTACAACTGATTACTGATAAATGCGGCTATGCTACCTGACACGACGTTATCGCTAAATTATTTATTTTATGCATTTATTAATTATTTAAGAATTACGACAAAGCTTAAAGTTAATTAATGCGGGCGCGAGACTCTAAGTGCTTAAAACTCTACGTAAGACGCGATGCCATTATTAAAATATTTATTTATGCCTGTATTTATGTTTTATTGTTGCATTTTATTATAAAAAATCATAAAAAATTATTTTACAAAATTAGTCTAATTTTATAGTTAATGGCTGGACGGGAGGGTCAAAATTGGGTGTCAACATTCAGTAGCTGATCAGATCTCCAGGGCTTCTGGTTCACAGGTATACATGGGTTCTAGCCAGTCGGGTTCATGTTTCCCTCAGTGTGCACGATGCGTGGCGTCATCCCGAGTGTCGCTTTTTATCGTGCTTGTTTCACTGCGCCGCCGTACATGTGACGAGACCATCCTAGGAAGAGATACAAGTAGAATGACGCAGCGACCGGTCGATGGCGGATTATGATTAGAGCGACGGCGGAAATGAAGCGGTTGATACAGTATATTCTTACCCTCTGTAGACGGTATGCGTTGTTGATATGATGATGCTATGTATTATGTTAGATAGCGTTTTGGTAAATGATGATTTAGAGGCACAGTTAGTAAGGGAAGTTGGGTAAAAGATTTTGTTTACGATTGACCTTTGTCGGAGAGCATAGTATACGAGGGGTATAATTGTGTGATAAGTCCCTGAGTGGTGTGAATTAAGAGGGTAGTTGAGCTAAGAAGACCACTAGGTTTTTCGTGACTTGATTAGTGAGATTGTTCCGGATCGGGGGAAACAAGAGTTTGGCGCGGTTATGGGTCGGGTTGAGGACCATTCGCGGGTCAACCCGTAGCCCGGAATGTGGTGGGGTCAGTTCGAGGTGGTCCCGCTAGGTGGTAGGGTCACGAGGGCTTTAGGCCCAGGTTTAGGTAACCATCGTACGGGTTCGTGGATGCGTTCGACCTGAGTCGGATTGTGAAGGCCAGGAATGGCCTTAGAGTATATTGAAGCTAGTAGGAGCTGTTGTGAGATTAGAAATGACTCCTCGTTGGCTTGGATTTGAGTTTTGCGCACCCGTTATATTCTGGCCATTAGTGGCATAATTGGTTTCGTAAGTATAGCAGTGGAGACTATATCGGCGCTTGTATGTTTGGAGACTTAGAAGGAACATTCGGGACGAATGTTTCTAAGGGGGGAAGAATGTTATACCCCGTAGTTCCAGGGTATGTATGCGATGCGTGCACGGGATACGTAAAATTGGAAAGGAAGAAAGATGTGATTTTTCAACGGAAAAGTTTCCGGTTTTTGTAAAGGAAAAATGTTCGTTGATGGGAATTGGATTCCCAGATTTGGTATTTGGGCTTCTTGAATTATATTAGAATTTTGAGATTTTATTTTCGGAAATGGTCACGTGGGGCCCACGGGAGAAATTTACGGTTTTGTGGGGCCCGCTTTGTTTTTGAGATTTTGGCCATTATGGATATTTTCGGAAGATGAAATATTTTGGACGAATAGGAGGGTGACATGTGTCACCCCCCTAGGTGGCTCTTGGCCGAAATATGCTAGACAAGTGGAAAGACAAGTGGCCTTGTCTTGCAAGATATTTTAGTTTGGACAAGTGGCTTGTGGGACCCACACACACTTGTCCCCAATCTCAACCACACACTTGCCTTCATCCTAGCCCTTGGTTGTCCTATATATGCACCCTTAGTTGATGAAAACTTCCACACTTAACCATTTCAAGACTTGAACAAATACTCTCTCCCTTGCCTTGTGGTTTCGACCATGGTGTCATTCCTTGACCTAAATTTGTCCAACAATTCTTAAACTCTCAAGTGTTCTTCCCTAAGGTGTTAGGAAGATTGTGTACCTAGAGTTGGAAAAGATTTCACACCCCTAGCCTCTTTTTCATGCCTTGGCCGAAAGTTGCTAGTTGAAAACCCTAAGTGTTCTTCACTTTTTGGAGTTGAATATTGAAGAGAAGTTGGTTAGGAGCTTCTATGGGTTGCTTGTAGCGGATTGGAACGTAAATATTTGGAGCTAAGACTTGCTTGGAGCGACTTTAAGAACTTGGATATTCTTGGGCTATTTGAGGTAGTGAAACTTAAACCTCTTTGTGAATTGGTTATTATACATATATTATAAGTATATTATGGATTATATAATATATGGAGTAAAGTTTGGAGGATTTGGATCTTGTTAAGTTACTAACATGGAAATTGGCAAGAAAGCCACAAAATGGTAAAAACGTATCTTACTTGCTAAGAAGCTAATAACAAAGTAACTATAACTTATATTAAGAATGGAAATATAAGTTGGATGACTAATGAGTAATTTGGATAAGTAAAATGGACAAAGTTGGCCAAGGACCCCAACTTAAGGACTGTATTTACTTTGGACTGTATTTACATTTCTGTTAAGGGGAAGATTGTTCAATCGCGTTCCGTTTAGGCGTGTGATTCCCTTTTTAATTATTGTATTGTTGTTATGAAGGCGTGATAGTAAACCGCGTTACCGGTTGGGCGCGTAATCCCCTTCTTTTACTTATTGTTATTATGAAGGCGTGATAGTAAACCGCGTTACCATTTGGGCGTGTAATCCCCTTCTTTATGTTGTTTAATTATTACGCCTTATATATGGCATATAATTACGGTTATTCGGGCCTTGGAGAAAGATGGAAAAATGAGTCAAAACGGGAAGTCGCCAATTTTCCGTAGAATTAGAGGGCTTTTTATTGGTATAAGTCTTCAATGGTAAGAAAGGTTTGATAAGTACTATGACCATTTTAGGAGGAGTACTACGTGTGGCGTGATCTACTTGGCTTAAGGAGTAGCCGACGTCAAGTACTTGGAGCGTTTTGCTATTTGTCGATAATCGTCGCGAGGTATGTGAACCTCTTCCTATCTTTTCTAGCATGATTGTTGTGAACTATGTAGTACGGTAGACGTACGTGTGCTAAATGAGTTTTGGTTGGTTTAAAACATAAGGTGTTATAATATCTTTATGGGAAGTTAGTTATAACGACTTTATGTAGGTAAAAGAATGGTTTATTGATTTTAGAAGTTAAGAGACTTGATCTTAAAAGATAAGAGACTTAACTTATAAATGACGTTTTCTGAAATGTTAAGGACTATGAATTTTGTTAAAAAGTTGTGAAACCTCATTCGTGAGTAATGAGTACTTGGCTTTTAGGGAATAATGTTTTACTGATTTCGGAAATGAGAATAAGTATCGAACAAACCATTGCAGCGTTAATAAAGGAAATGTATTGACTAATTAATTATATTACAACCAGTAGAAACCTCCATCTGCATAGAAGCTAAGATAAGACAAAATTGTATTACATTTCCTAGATCATGGCTGCTTTAATAAGATGGTTATAAACAAGAACAAGCTACTCACACATAAGACATATGTTACTCAATTGTTTTAAAAGGAGATTACGTTAAGTGATCAAGACTATGATCTATGGAATCTTTCGAAAATAAGAGACTTGAGCATTTGAAATTAGGCAAACTTGAACTTTTGGAAAAGAATGTTGTTACTTGATTTTAATAAGGAAAGTGTTTTGGTTTACTTATAAATGTTAGTCACTCTATGTTAATACTACGGGTATCGGGTGACCTTTGTAAAAGAAATGGATCTTTTAAAAGAATTTAACGTATGTAGTACTTTGGGGTTAAAACCCGGACTTTGACATAAAATGAAAGTACCTTGAGTTGTGTGTAACTTGCCTATGTTTGCGTGTGATAGCCTTGTTGTGCAAGTACTGTATTTCTATACCGCCGCGTCTCTCGATGGAGGGCCGGCTGATTGGTTGTGAACGATTCCTATCGAGTCCCATGAGATGGGCCGAGACATGTATTCCATACGATTCCTATCGAGTCCCATGAGATGGGCCGAGACATGTATTCCATACGATTCCTATCGAGTCACGTGAGATGGGCCGAGACATGTATTCCATACGATTCCTATCGAGTCCCGTGAGATGGGCCGAGACATGTATTCCATACGATTCCTATCGAGTCCCGTGAGATGGGCCGAGACATGTATTCCATACGATTCCTATCGAGTCCCATGAGATGGGCCGAGACATGTATTCCACACGATTCCACCTCGAGTCCCATGGGATGGGCCGAGACATGTTATACGTATCATACGATTTATACCTAGATCTGCCGGTGAGAAGGAGTTCCACGGCGTGAGGATGACTTCAAGGGTGTGAGTCCCTGACTTGACATGACTACTTTTATGTTGTAAACTGTAGTTTGGCTATCATACATGTCTTCTGTTTTATATAGACTGTCATAATTTCATTTACATTATTTCAGTTTCACATACTGCAACTGTTAGATCGACCTCCTTCGGCCGTTAAATGCCACGGTGAGGTACATCGGTTGTGGATCCTCGCCATAGGATCACATTCAGATTAGGAAGCCCCATTTCTCGGAGGCTTATCTTGTGGTATGTTACCACGAGTCAGAGGTTCTTGTACATTCAGGGGTATGGCGGGGCCCTGTCCCGTCATAGTTGTTGTCACTTTCTTAGAGGTTTGTAGTACTGTTGTGGGCAGGGTTGTAAAGGATGTAACTGTTCAGATTCTGTATATATGCAAGAAGGCAACTTTTTTGGTTGACCTGTTTTTTTATCATATCTCTTGTTTCATGTTCATGTTTTTATTTCCGCTGATTTTCTCTGATGTTGTATCACTAGGGTGCCTGGGGTAAGGCACCAGTCATGGGCTCCGGTTCGGATCGTGACAGGCATTCTCGGTAGTGGGCCTCATATCGACTCCAATGGATATTGAGGTCGCAATGCATACGCTTGTATTAAGTTCTCCAGACCCAAATTGATACGCGGACACCGGCGCCACTTCTCACATGACGTCAGACCAAGATACTCTCTCGTCTTATTTCAATTTGAGCAACAACCATGGTATAATTGTTGGTAATGACAATTCCATTCCAAATTTTGGTTACCGTCATAAAACATTGTCTCCCCCACATACACCTATTGTCTTGAAAAATGCCCTTCATGCCCCTAACTTAATTAAGAAAATTGTGTTTGTCCGTAAATTCACCGTTAATAATTGGGTTTTCATTAATTTTTATCCTTTTGATTTTTTTGTGAAGGATTTCAAGACAGTGATTCCTCTTATGAGATGTGATGGTATGGTAGATATTTATCCTATCACACCCATATCCGATCTCTCGAGTCAAGCATTGCCATCTACTTTTGCAGCTCTAGCTCATTCCTTATGACATGCATGTTTGGGTCACCCTGGGTCATCTATTTTTTCTTCCTTGCATAAAAGTAATTTTATTTCTTATAAGGGTACGAGTAGTACTCCAATTTGTCAATCATATCCTTTGGAAAAATATGTTAGATTACCATTTGTAGCCTCTACTTCTCGTACTTTAATGTCATTTGATATTATTCATAGCGATTTATGGACATTTCCCGTTTTAAGTTCTGAGGGTCATCGTTATTATGTTCTATTTTTGGATGATTATTCTAAATTTTTAAGGACTTTTCCGTTAGAGAAAAATCTCAAATTTCCACCTTTTTAAAATTTAGAGCATTCATCCGAACTCAATTCGAACGCGAAATAAAGAACATTCAATGTGATAATGGCAAGGAATATAATAATGGGATGTTTCGAGAATTTTGTGCAACTAATTGTATTATTTTTTATTTTTCTTGTCCTCATACGTCTTCATAAAATAGAAAAGCCGAACGAAAAATTCATACCATTAATAATATTGTCCAAACTTTATTGGTCCATGCTTCAGTACCCCCTTCTTTTTGGCATCATACTCTACAAATGACTACTTATCTTCCTAACATACTTCCTACCGAAGGTTTGACATATTCCTCCCCTTTTCAAATCTTATATAATAAGACTCATTCGTATTCACATCTTAGGATTTTTGGGTGCTTATGTTATCCGCTCTTTTCGTCAACTACGATTAACAAACTTCAAACCCTTCTACTCCTTGTGTTTTTTGGGTTATCCCTCTAATCATCGTGGTTACAAGTGTTTTGATTTATCGTTTAACAAAATTATCATTAGTCGCCATGTTATTTTTTATGAAACCCAATTTCTATTAGCTAAGGTAAATAGTTTCGGGCCTAGTTCGTATAATTTGTTAGATGACGATGTCTCCCCATATATTATCCACCATTTATCGGACATGTCCCGCATACAAATTCCGCCAGCGGGCCTACTGCCCGCTGGTAACCTAGTACCGTCGCCAGCTCTCATCATGAGTCCAACAACTGGGCCACCTGTCTAGCCCGATTACGCCCGATTTCTATTTTCGTCGGTCTCGGTTCCGTATTGGGCTAAGAGCCCACTGCATCTCGGGTCATCATCACTTGTCTTGATATTTCCTAAAATCCACTAAATTCTCCCCCGAGTCACAGACCAGTGACTTGTAGTCAATGAGGTATTTTTAAATCGAAAAGACATTTTAATTTACATTCTAATTCTCTTAAATCCATTCTACCACGTAACCCCGTGTCCGCATTAAATAACCCGAATTGGAAATTAGTCACGATCGACGAATATGATGCTCTTATTGCTAATAAGATGTGGGAGTTGGTACCCCACCCTTCTGGTGTTAATATTATTCGATATATGTGGATTTTTACTCATAAGGATATTTCTGACGGTTATTTTGCGAGGCATAAGACTCGTCTTGTTGGTTGGTAAGACTTAGCATGTTGGCGTGGATTGTGGTGAGATATTTAGTCTGGTGGTCAAGCCAACTACCATTCATATTGTTCTCAGTCTGGCTCTTTTGAAAGTTTTGCCCATCTATCAGTTAGATGAGAAGAATGTTTTCTTACATGGTGACTTAAGAAGACCGTTTACATGCATCAACCCTTGGGTTTTCGAGATCTCAAATATCCTCATCATGTTTGTTTGTTGAGAAATCCTTGTATGGGCTTAAGTAAGCCCCCACAGACTATAAGAGGTTTGCAAATGATGTTCCCTCTATTGGGTTCTCACACAGCAAATATGATAATTCATTATTCATATATCGTCGTGGTGCTTCTATGTCTTACATACTATTATATGTAGATGATATTAGTTTGACTGCCTCTTCTGATGCTTTGCGAAAGTCTATCATTACAATGCTCAGTTCTGAGTTTGCTATGAAAGACTTAGGGTCCTTGAGTTACTTTTTGGAATTGCTGTCACTCGTCATGCAAGTGAGTTGTTCTTATCCCAGCGAAAGTATGCAGCTGAGATCATTGAGCGAGCTGATATGTCCTCATGCAAGTCCACTTTCACTCCAGTTGATACTAAATCCAAGCTGGATGCTGCGGCTAGCTCACCTTATGAGGATTCGACCCGCTATCGCAGACTTGCAGGTGTTCTTCAATATCTTACTTTCACGAGATCAAATATTACATATACCGTACAACAAGTTTGTTCATAGATGATTGAGTAGTATTTTTTTAACGAATGAATCAACTTTCTATGATACCCTGTCAGTATATGATATATATACCATGTGGGTATCAGAAAGAATTGAGTTGTGTTTTTCTTGAAGGAATGAATGAGTCATCTATGATACTCTGTCAGTATAATATATATCAGATTCGTATCATAGAGGACTAAGTTTTTTAAAGAAATGAATCGACAGTCCTGTGTGATACAATATAGGTGTCATAGTATAGTGCAACATTATACTTAAACTGTTATTGATTTGATAGACTATTTTTTTGCGATATAAAAAAATAAAATATATAGAGAAGATAATAGTAAGTTATCCATTTTATTAAAAATGATAAATAAGCCAAAAAGTTTATAGAATTAGATTATGAAAAAATAAGAAAAAATAATAATTTGGAAAAAATAAAATTAAAAAAGGAGAAAAAATAAATGAAAGTCGCCTGAAATTAAAAAAAAATAGAAAAGGGTGAATGAAATTAGATTATGGAGATAAAAATAAAAAAAGAAACAAATAATAAAGAAATAAAAAAAGAAAATAAAAAACTAGAAAGAAAGAATTTAGAATTAAATATAGAATCAGATTATGGTTGTAAAAATAAAATATAGTATTAAAATAAATGAACAAAAAAGGAGAAAAATGAGACAATTAAATATAAAAGAAGAAATAAAGAATTAAAAAAAGAAAGAAAATAAAGGAGCTAGAATTAAATATGGAATTAGATTATGGTGAAAAAGGAAAATAAAAATGAAAGAAAAAAGAAGAAAAAGGAAAAAAAAATAGGAGAAAAGAAGTAGAGAAAGAAAAAAGAAAAAAAAGACAATTACCTACAAAACTACGGGGGTAGTGAGGGTAAATAATGTTGGGAGTATGAAAAGTAAGTATTTTCATTTATATAACTTACAGTTTTAATTAATTGCTTTTCCAAAAAGAAAAATAAGTCTGCTATAATTGGTAAACTACAGTTTTAAATAATTGTTCCAACTATAACGTACACCAATATGCACTTAGTCCACCCAAGGTGGGATCGTTCATATATTATGGTGGCTTCAGAATCTTCAATTGAATGTGGAAGATAATATTAATTTTGTTTGGGGAGTTTTTTATTAATATCAAGGTATATATAGAGTATAATATTCATCCCTTATATAATAGGAATCCTAAATCTATACAAAAGAGGAATCATAGTCTTACCATAATTATATTTACACAATATATGAAAATATTTTAATTATGGGTAGGGAATATATTCTTTCCTATATTTACATGTTTACACACCCCCTCAGTCGTAGCGGAAGGAGGCCGGACGCTGAGACTGGATCTGAAGTCAAGAAACAACTGTCTGGGAAGTCCTTTGGTAAATATGTCTGCATACTGATACGATGATGAAACATGTAACACTCTGACATGGCCTAAAGCAACTTTCTCACGAACAAAGTGTAGGTCTATCTCAATGTGCTGAACCGAATTATGAGACAAATAGATGACAAAGATGTTATCACAGTACACAATAGATGTCTGACGCAAAGGACACTGAAGTTCTAACAGTAAGTTTCTGAGCCAACAAATCTCACATTACATTTGCAACGCTCAGACTCAAATTTCAGACCTGGATCTAGATATGGTAATACGTCGCCGCGTACAAGAAATCAGATTATCCCCTAAGAAAACACAAAAGTCAGAGGTGGAGCGTCGCGTGTCGGGACACCCTGCCCAATCTGCATCCGTATATGATAGCAACCTGTTTGGCGCAGAGGGGTATAGGTGCAAACCATAATCAAGGGTACCCTTAATGTATCGAATAATACGCTTAAGAGCAGTGAAATAAGACTCTCTGGGGGAATGCATGAATAAGCACACATGCTGAACAACATAAGCTATGTCCGCCAGTAAATGTGAGAGATCTTGCACCTGCAAGGCTCCTATACAGAGTAGGATCAGAGACTGGAGCACCATCCATAGCACTGAGCTTAGATTTCGAATCGACTGGAGTAGGCATAACTTTGCAATTCGCCATCTTAGCCCTGTACACTATCTCATCTGCATACTTAGGCTGACACAAGAACATGTGATTGGCAGACCTGGTCACTGATATCCCCAAGAAATAACTCAGCTTTCTCAAATCAGTCATTGCAAATTCGGACTTAAGCAAGGCAATAATCTCATTTTTCAATCTATCTGATGAGGCAGTCAGAACAATATCATCCACGTACAGTAATAAGTAAGCATTGCTACTACCTCGATGAAAAATGAAGAGTAATGTATCACTCTTGCTGCATACAAACACTATCTACAAGATATACCTGACAAAACGATCATACCACGCACGGGGAGCCTGTTTCAGGTCATATAGTGACTTACAGAGACGGCACACATAGTGAGGGACTGCTGGATGGGTGAACTCAGGCGGCTGATGCATGTACATTGTTTCTCTCAAGTCCCCATGTAAGAATGCATTCTTCACATCAAGTTGATGGATCGGCCAGTGTTTGCCCATGACAATGCTCAAAACTGTGCGAATAGTAGCCGGTTTGACAACCGGGCAGAAGGTCTCTCCACAATCAATGCCCTCCTGCTGATTTGTGTCATTAGCCACAAGACGGGTCTTATACCTCTCAAGATCCCCATTGTCTCTGAACTTGTGACGAAAAAAGCACATACAACGAATTACATTCACCCCCTCAGGTCTAGGTACTAGATCCCACGTGTGCTGTTTAGTTAAAACATTGAATTCCTCATACATAGCCGCATTCCAATTAGCGTCTTGTTTGACCAATTTTGGGTTCTTTGGAAGTGGAGAGATGGTTTGGGCATACAATTTGAAATGGACTTTGGGTTTGAAGATTCCACGCTTTGAACGAGTTTCCATTGGATGAGTAGGGACAGTGGGTGGCGGAGTGGTGTCTGAGACGGGGGGTAAAGTTGGATAAGGAGAAAGTGGGGGCGAAGCCATCGGAGGAGCCGCGGCTCCTGGATCGAGCGGCGCGGCGCCTCGTGTGGGCCGCGCTGCCGACAGTATTCTCAAGATTGCTCACTGGAAATCAGCGTCGCGCTCGGCGACGAATGTAAGGCGTGAGATGTTCGAGGATGAGGGGAGAGATGGAAGGCTCGTCAAGAAATGAGTAGTCTGGTTTTTGGAATTTTGGAAGATTCGAAAATGGGAATGTGGTCTCGTTGAATGTGACGTGACGAGATATGTGGATTTGACGAGTCGACAAGTCATAGCATAGATAGCCCCTATGGTTTGGCGGGAATCCTAGGAATACACATGGAGTAGACCTAGGAGAAAGCTTGTAAGGGGCGGTAGAACTGAGGTTAGGATAGCACAGACAACCAAAAATTCGTAGATGATCATAGGAGGAGACTCTATGGTAGAGGATTTCGGTAGGGGTCATATTGTGAAGAGTTCTAATAGGGAGAATATTTAGAATGTATTCTGACATTTTAGCAGCATATACCCAGAAGAAAGGAGGAATGCATGAATTAATAGGGTGCGAATCATATTGTTAATGGTACGTATGATTCTTTCAGCTTTACCGTTTTGTGGTGAGATGTGAGGGCATGAGAAGCGAAAAACCATGTCATTATTTGTACAAAACCGGTGAAACATAGAGTTATTGAATTCACGACCATTATCGCACTGAAATGGTTTTATACTTTTTTCAAACTGTGTGTGGATAAACTTGCGAAACTCAAGAAATTTGGCAAACACTTCCGATTTAAATTTAAGAGGATATAACCAAACATAGTGTGAAAAATCATCAAGCAACACAAGATAGTATTTATGACCGAGAGAACTAGAGATATGAGATGTCCATAAATCGGCATGTATAATATCAAAAGGAGCAAGTGTAACACTAGTAGATGATTTAAACGGAAGACGAATATGTTTGCCTAAAGAGCAAGAAACACAATTTTGAGCAAGTTTCCCATTACAAGCAATGAAATTGTTGCCTTTAAGAAAATTAAAAACTGGGACTCCTGGATGACCAAGCCTATTATGTCAAGTTGAAGAAGAAACAACTGCTAGAGTGACCGGAGAGCAAGATCTGACAGCGGAGGTGGAAGTGAATGGATAGAGATCCCCATTCTATTGCATCTCGTAAGAGGTGCCCGTATGAAGATCATTCACAGTAAAATCAAAAGGGTCAAAATCCACGGAGGCAGAATTATTACGAGTAAATTGGCGGACAAATATGAGGTTCTTAATCATGTGCTTTGATACCATGTAAGATAATATTAATCTACCTTGAGGTTTCATTAATATTAAGGTATATATAAAGTACAATATTCATCTCTTATACAATAGAAATTCTAAGTCTATACAAAAGAGGAATTCTAGTTTTACCATAATTATATTTACACAATATATGAAAATATTTTAATTATGGGTAGGGAATATATTATTTCTTATATTTACATGTTTAGAATGACCTATTTAATTAATTCTTTCTCAAGTATATCACTTTAAAATTAATTGTTGTGAGATGCTTTGACCAATCAAATGCATGGTTTATGAGTTTAAAGTAAAAAAAAGAAAGATCAAATCAATAAGGCAATGGACTTCTTTGATGTCGACGGACTAAGATTTTAAGGTCTTAAATTGTGAAAGGTTTGAAAGGATTTTAATAAAATTATTAAATTAAATTATTGATCAAATGTACAAGCTTGAATAATGAATACTTCGTAGTCCTTATATTAACCAAGTCAAATATCTCATCATATTATTATGGCCAAATATGATATTATTGTGTGGGCCAACTATATTGTCCACAATAATATATTTCGAAGTCCCAATAATACTCTTTGCGACTGTCAACAAAATCCTTTGATTACAAGTATTAGTAATAGTTTAACACGTTTTTGCTCTTTCAGAGAAAAGGGACTGACAGTGGACTTTAAACAAGTGAATTGACAGTTTGGAACAGATTTTCCATGAGTATATTATATATTTTGTATAGTATCATTTCGATATAACCGTTTCTCTTACTTTACTCTTGTTTTACTCGTAATTTATTTTGATTGTTTTGCTTGTGATTATGTTTTGTCTTGAGCGGAGGGTCTCCCGGAAACAACCGCTCTCTCTACCTACCAACGTGAAGGTAAGGTCTGTGTACACTCTACCCTCCTCATACCCACGGTGTGAATTTCACGTTATCGTAATTCACTTTTACCACTTAAAGTCAAGCCTATGTTGGCCAATATGAATTGCATAGGATTCATATCATACTATCATAGTGTTTTCTTCCTATATTCCATGAGTAAACCTAAGACCTCACATTAAGAGAGTGAAAGAATGCTAATCACTCCATCACACGGCGGTGGTTCCACAAATTTTAAGATTCATAGAAAGTGGATTCAATATTTGTAATTACTATATATAGGGTCATCTCAAACATATAAGGAGTCATGTTCTAATTCGTAAAAGTGACATTAATTGGGCTAAGACCTGCGAATTATGATTTTTTACAGTAAATTATGGCTAATACTATTTAATAAAAAATAAAAAAAAGGATCCTAAAATTTTATTCGTTTTTCAGAGGGCCTGTGCGGTAGCACACCTCGCACAAGTCCAAAGACGGCCCTGACTATACATACGCGTTGCATATAGGGATAGTAGATTTCCTAAATATAAAAGTTACCTTGGGTATGATAAGCACCACTAATACACTCCAAATAATTTGGGATGGTAATTTTCCACGTAACCAGATATTCACAAGTCACACCAATCCTATACTCACGTACAGAATATTTTAAGAAAACATGATGTGAATAAATGAAGAGTGTTAAGGGCAAAATTGTAGCGCACATGATGAAAATGAGTAGCGTACGTGAATTCACGTATACACGGTCTACGTATTCTAGATGTAAATACATTACTCATGTATCAAAGTTTGTCCATATTAACTTTTCAACAATTGTATTTCCACAAGATGGAGTGTTAAATGGATTTCAGTAGTTTGAAAATTTTGAAATTCAGTGTGTAAGATGCAGTGTTAAATGGACTTCAGTAGTTCTAAAAAATTCTAAATCTTTAGACTTCAGGACTGTTAATGTTTCATTCTCGTCATTTGTCATAGCCTTTTTGGAGTTCAATTTTAAAGTAGAATACAGTTAGTATGAGAGTTTTAAATTTGGAGTTTAATCATAAAATAATTGTAACGGAGATTTTAATCTGCCAATTGCTGACACGAAATACTTGAACAACGTGATACTCTCCGGAGCAGGTTGTGCAAAACTGGATTCAACTATATGACAATTGACATGTAATTTTTCTCCAATGTCTTGTGCATTTATTTAAATAAAAGTGATGTCAAGCCAGTTTACAAACTTTACATTCATCTGGACAATTCTACCAAATACTACCTCCCACCAACACATGTAACCAAGACTTTGTAGAAAGAGTTGATATAAATATCTTCCACCTCACGTGTTTCTTTTCAAAGACGCAAATATAATTTGGATATATTGATTGCTTTCAGTTACTTCTATGAAGAATAATAGTACATTTATTAGACCAGCTAATCAGATAGGAGTTCAGTCGAGTAACATTCATACTTGTGAAACCAGAATTTCAAATGCATCATTAATTAAATCAAAGATGTCATAGTAGCAGAGCGAAGAAGCTCAATCGAATACAACAGAATTGTCATCACTAGCCCAAGAAAATGCAGAGGTAAAATGAGAAAGTCCAGCGCACACTGAAAGCCAAAATTAGATTCAAAAGCTGACGAGAGTAGATTTTGAAAGACCAGTTTCATTGCGAATTTGCGCAGAGTAGCAAATTTTTTACATGCACTTTTTCACAGATAGGGAGTATGATGTAAATATTAAGGCATAGGTGTAGTGCATCCTCACAATTTAACAAAATGCTACAAGCATACAACTAGAACAGAGACACACACAGAGTTGTAAGGGCCATAAGTTGACTCTTAATTAGTTGTAAAGCACATAAATAATACAAAAGCAAAAGCCTACTTCGCCCCTCTGCTTGGTGTACAAAATGGAATTTGGAATCAGCTGCCTTGAACTCTTGAAATATGCTTAGTCATTTTTCCCCTTTAACCGTGCAATTAGTTCATCCTGCCAACAGAATTGCATAGTAAGAACGTGCATCGAAAGAGAATGCCATGCCATGCTACAGAATAGGCCAAACATTCAGCAAAACACATCACAGATACAAAATCAAGAACTACGCCTCAACTCGAAACAAGTCGTGAAATCACATCATACAAGTACTACGTAAAAAGTGTATAATGTCCTTAAGGAGGACAAGTTACGGAGGAAAAAATAGAACAGTGGACCACAATCAAAAGTTAAAAACCTATACAAGAGAAAATGTTATGCAAATACTTGCCTTCCTTCCTCTCAGTGAAAGACCTTTCTCCTTTAACATAGCCCGTAGCTTCTCAACAGTCATATTTCGTATGTCAGGTGTACGAGATTTTGAAGTTTCTGCAGGAGCTAAGACACAGTTTAATACATCACTAACTATAAATGATAACGCCCATGAATTTATTCTGCAAAAATAAGTAGTTTCCACAGAGACTTCAAACAAGTAAATTTGGACAAAGACAGAGTAGGAAATATAACAATGAAGTTCTACCAGTGTACATCTGATCAGCAAAAACATGATGAAGTTCTACCAGTGTATATCTGATCTGAAAAAACAAGATGGTGTCTAACTGAGAATATACTATTTCTTGGACCTTTGCATTTACTTTTCAGGCATCACATGGTAAATCAAATCAGTAGGCCTCAAGGTAAGTGGCTTCCACGTTCCCAGAGGTTTGGGGAATATGACATTTAGGCCACGTTTGGTACGCTGTATTAAGCTGGACTGTACTGGACAAAAAAATAATACAGCGTTGGTGGGCGTTGTCAGCCGCACTGGACTGTACTATTTCTAAAAATAGTACAGTCCAACTGCCATTTTTGAGACCCATCTAGCAGGTGGGTCTTCCCTGGACTGTACTAAAAATAAAAAAAATAAAAAAATACAATTCGTTATATATTAATACTCTAATACCATCCATTATATATTAATACGATACAAGACAAGATAATCCAAAGAGTACACCCAATACAAGATAAGATGCAGTACAATCCAAAGAGTCGATCCAACGAAATTAGTACAGTCCAGTGCGACATACCAAACGAGCCCTTAATGGCCATTAACAGAAGTTAGAGCTAAGGCATTTTAATCGCCTTTTTCCATATCACTCAATGTCCGAAGACACATTTTCTTAAAGCAGCCTTTATTCACCATCTAGTCTCATTAGATAAAGTTATACATGAACTTGATGCTTGACAGTAATTCAGACGACTTAATATTGGTAGTAAACGATAGGAGTGTGATCTTTACTTCTCATCCAAAATAAAATTTGGTAGTAAATGTTAAGATCTTATAATCAGTCCTAACAAAATTTCAGCAAGTTCCTAACTGAAGGTAGAGAGTAGTTAAACGGACTTGCAGCATAGAAAGGCACAAGGAGTAAACACAAAAATAAGAAGTAGATCTTGTAATAAACGCCCCTAATAAAGATTTCACAAGGTTCTCAACTAGTTGGTCAAGAGTAGTTATTCAATATGCAGCATAGGATCGATGTGTCAAAAGTAGTAAAAGAAGACTACAATAACAACGAGCCTAGGAACCACACAATTTCTTTGAACTCTTCTTTTAGCCAATAAAGACACTGCCTCAGATAGTCGAGTTTTACTTTGTGCATTTGCGTAGCATAATACTGATATGATTATTAGTTTCTTTATAGTAAATACACTTCATCTCATGATGTCATCAATGTAAAATTAAGTCGAATCTCCTCTCTACTCATCATAATTCAGGAGGGCCTCCCAGTTGATAAGATTACATTAGCCCCCTCCCCCTCTTTCATTGCAAACCTAGCCTTCCCACTTTGTGTTCTGTGACTAACTTTGTAAAATATACTAGCCCCCTCCTGCCCACCTCATTTTGCTTCAATTACAAACCTAGCCTTCCCTCCGTGTTCTGCAATTAATATTTTAGGTTAAGCTTTAATTCATGACCTTGCCTTAAAATATCAAGATTAACTTTTAAGATAAACTGAGGCTGTTTACACAAAAAATCCATGAGTGGAAGTCATTAGTCATTTAAATACTACGGCCTCCATCCAGTCTATATGATACTTTCCATTTTAGGATGTCCTAAAATATTCTAAGGCTATATAACTAATAAAGTTACTACTATATTCGTAAGAACTTCTAGAAATTAAAATGACTATTTAAATTTAAAACTTGATGTGATGTTTTCCAATCAAGATAAAATTTTCAATATATATGCAATATATCCTTCTAAATGTACTAGTACTGTATAATAATCAAGTAAATCTTAAATTCCTATGTACCCAATCAAATGGTATTTCATAAAATGGAAGGGAAGGAGCGGTCTTTCGCAAACAATAATACTACTGTTCTCTTTTTCTGGAACCAAAAGTATAATACTACTGTTCTCTTTTTCTGGAACCAAAAGTACAAGAGCTGCCGATCTGGTATTCAAACAATGCAATACAAGTTCTGAGCTATAATTTAAGAGTCAAATTGGACAATGTAAACAGATGAAGTAGTAGAGAGCTAAGGGATACTTACCTAATTTTTCTTTTTCAATTAGCAATATGATGCATGAACAATTACAAAAATTCAAGTATCTTTCGATGAAAGACCACTTCGTTTAAAATATACTTTTGATTGTACCACATACAAAGACCATAAGTGATTATTAACAATGGGCTCACCTTGGCCAGAGGCAGCTTGGTTACTGGTTGTAGCCTTCTTGGTTGATGCCCTACCATCCAATGCTTTTTCAGCAGCTCTGCAAATTAATTGGTGGCAGGAGATATAAATATGTTATAAGAGGAAAGCTACACTAGCTGGTACAAAGTTACTGAACTAAGAAAACATGGACATTACCTTTTTCTACCATTGTCATTTGAGGAAATCCCCTTGCCGTCTTTTGAACTATAGTCACCCTTCTGCTTCTTAAGCATGAGAGACCTAATCAATATGTTTTGCTGGTTTGTCTTAATAAGCTGGTCCTCTGCATATACAACATTTTGTAAAACATAATAGCAATCCAGATTGATGAAGACAGCAACCTAGCCTTGAAGAAAATGGTAAATGAGGAATGAATAAATTTAAAATCTTAAAAAGAGAAAAAAGAGAGACATTCAAATTGCTTGAATCGTCAAGACACGAGATAGCGAGATATCTCTAAAATTTAACCAACCATGTACTAGATGAAACAGAATGAGAGGATATCACTGCTTTACAATAACTTGGAACAAAAGTGCATATGCAAAGTCCAAGAAACCAAAAACTAAGCCATAAAATAACCATATGCAGGTAACCATTCAAGGAAGTCATGTTGTTGTCATGTGACCAAGAGATCATGAGTTCAAGTTGTGGAAACAGACTCTTGCAGAAATGTGAGTTAAGGTTGCGTACAATAGACCCTTGTGGTCCGGCCCTTCCCCAGACCCCGCGCATAGCGGGAGCTTTACACCGGGCTGCCCTTTTTTTATGCAAGTAACCATTCAAAGGACAAGAAAAACAGGTGAATTTGAGGCTAAATCAATTTTCACCATAAAAAAGGGATTGCTCAGCTCATTCGTTTATATAGAATTGCTGCTATCTAAATAATTTAAAATGCATTAATATGTAGAAACAGACCCGGAGGTGACGTTTCATGATCGCAGACATATATTCGCATTCCACCCTGCATAAAGTTTTAAAATTAGTGGAGATCAAAACAACATGAAAGATGCATTATTAAACATTTCCTGATAGCATTACTTCACTTTTGAATAACAAAATTCTTTTCCAGCTAATGCTGGTTTGCCGATATGATGGTCATAAGCACGCAAGAGGCTAAGATCACATGGATAATATAATCTTACAGTGAAGACAAAAGAAGGAAAGACAAAGCTGATTGTTTCTCTAAAAGAGTAAAAGGTGCAAGGAGGCCGTTGAAATCAGATAAGAGGTACCACCTATTTATTTATCTTTCGAAGACCTTTCTGATCATACACTGATTCACGCAGGGTTAGGATCACCTGATAGTCATTTATTTTGGATGTAAAACCTTATTACTGTCTGGGCTGGGCTTAAATGGCATTCCAGCCAAAAGGCAAGAAGGGAAAGAACAGTTTCTCAATCTAAACTAAATGAAATTCTTCCAGGAAAACATACTACTACGTGCATAATTGTAATTGTATCATCATTCACCACCATGTTGAAGGAAGACTAAATTCCACAATAAGAATAATAAAGGCCAAGTCCTGTGCAGTTGTTAATTTGAACTTCTTTTATATGTACTAGTATGTTTAGTACAGGTTAAAATAAAAGTAGAGAAATCAAAGGAACAAAATTTTAAACTCTCCCTACTATTTCCCTCTCTACGGGTTCATTGAGTATTAATATATTTTAAAATTGTAGGTTCAGGCCTACTATTATTGTAATTATAATAATTTTTTACACATAAATTTATATTCCGCGTTGAAAATACTGGTTCCAATGAACCGAGTGCTATACGCAGGGGCGAATTTATGACTAATTTTTTTGGGCACGTGAACCCATGAACTTTTCGCAAAACTAGGTATTTTATGTACATATTTTTTGGAATTAATCTAATATTACCTGCTGGAACCTATGCTACAAAAAGGTTAAATGGTGCATTTGGTTAAAAACTTTTAGTTTTTTTACTAAGAGTAACAAGGATCAACTCTCACTTAATGCATTTTTTCTCCCTGTTTTGGTAGTGCACACATGCAGGCGCGGAGCTAGGTAGGCTCAAGTAGGGTTGTTACCGAGCCGAACCATACCGAATAATAAATATATTTGATTTGATTCGAAAATTTTCGAACCTTAAGTTCGATTCGATTCGAACTCATCGAATCTTAAAAATTAAAGCTCTATTCGGGTTCGACAATATTTTTGAGCAGTTAAGGTTCGATCCGATTCGGCAAATCGGATCGAATATTCGAAAATAGTTCGATCCGATTCGGCAAATCGGATCGAATATTCGAAAATAGTTCGATCCGAATCTGACATAGACTTTGATGATGAAGGAAGAATCGGTGACATTGGGGGGTTTGTATCATGAGGTTTCAACTGGTGACTTAATCTTAGCCGCCAAGGTTAGAGAGAGGTCAAAGCAAATGAGGAAGAAGAGGACAAGACGGCAACAAGAGGTAGGGCTGAAATGGCCCTGCCCTAAGACCGCAGCAAGAGGGCAAGACCGCAACAAATGAGGGACAAGAGCTGAAGAGGGCAAGGCCGCAACAAATAAAATTTTAGGGTTTATATATATATATATATATATGGACGGGGGCGAATATTCGGCTCGATTTGGGCCGAATCAAAATCTAAGGTTCGGCCTTATATTTGATGCAACAAATCGAACTCAAATCGAGCTTTTTCGAGCCGAATTTTGCGAATTGAATCGAATAGTTTGGCTCACTCACAGCCCTAGGCTCAAGGGGTTCATCCGAACCCCAGTGAAAAATTATACTCTATATACAAGGTTAAAATTATTTTTATGTATATGTGGTAGATGTTGAACCCCTCGACTTCTTCGTGTATTTAATTCTTCATATTTTTTAACCCCTCTGTGAAAATCCTGGCTCTGCCAGTGCACACATATTCTAGAAACCATAGATCCGCCTCTGGCTATAAGGTTGTATCCGCATATGATCTCCCTGAACTCTATATCCAACATAAAGCCTAAACTTGTTCTCCATAATTTATACAAAGGAGATAAGTTCGGGACTATTAAACAACAGTTATATCTACTCAATTGTACTGTACGGTTCAACAATATTTTAAAGCAGTATTAATAACACATAAAAGGCATCAGCAAAGAAAAGGGGACTAGGAAATAGGGTTAGAAAGAAGTTACCGGAGTAGAGGAGGAGACGGTGGAGGAGAAGAGGCCGCGAGAAGGGAGGTCAGCTAGGTATTTGGCCGCACCCGAAGTTGTTGCATTGTTCAGAGGAATAGATGATGAGGTATCCTCCATAGTTAACACACACACTGCAAATTTGATTGAAGTTAGACACCCAAATTCTCTTCATTTCCCCCCTTAATAGTGTTTTCGTGGGCCGGTAAACTAGAATTTGCTTTGGTCTCCTCTATTAATTAGTTATTATTTTTAATAAAATTTGTAAAAGTGGGCATAGGAGATTATGTTTTGAAATAGAGTGTATCTTTAACTAAAAGTTTAACTAAATTAATCACTCGATTACACTATCGATCAATTTCTGAAATAAGACTCGAAAGAAAGAAGAATATGATTACTTCACAACAAAAAAATTAAACTTTTTCCTATTTGACTTCGATTTCGTGTAATTTTAATTACTAAAAAAGAGATATATCTCTTTCAAAATTTCCTTTTTCTTGTTATTATTTCAAGAATATTAAATATTTTATTCATTTGAATGTCAACTTTTTTTGCTAATACAGTAACCAAAGTAAATCTTCTCTAAACTAAGTAATAATTTTATTAAAACTTTTTTTTACTTGAACATAGTCAAACTATTTTTGGGAGCACATATGTAGATCTTCTAGAGATGAGAAGCATAAATATGAGTGAGTGAGTAACTAGTGAGTTTGAATAAGTTATTAAATATGAGTTTATGCTCAATCCACACCTATTAGATTAAATTGACCTACAATAACAAATTTCTCTTCGTAACTCGAAAAATTAGAATAATAACCTACCGTAAATAATTAAATAGCAAAAAAAAAAACTATCATAATAAATGTATTAATATATGTAACATTAAATGTTAAGATCACAAATCTCAATTTGCATGTTTGATTCAGTTGGTGAATCAGAACTGCATGGTAACAAATTCGACGAAGAAGAGAAGACAGGGTAGAGATGAGGGAGACGAGTAAGAAGAAAGAGAAAGAAGTTTGAAGAAGCTTTTCTACATTTTTGTTTATTGAATTATGCAAAACAGAAAATTACAAGTATTTGTATATCTGGATTCTACTAAGAAAGAAGCTACTAGAATGCCTAAACTAATAGGCCTATTGGGTGATGGGGACGACATTGGGTGATGGGCTGCTTTGTTGGTGAGCTCGATTCATCACCATGGTAGGTGCTAAGAACAAATTTTTGACGCCAGCTTGGGACAACAATAAGTGTGTTGCCCTGCAGCAATCCTTTTGTGAGTAAATCTGCGGTGATTTTACGTGTTGATGTGCATTGGTGATACCAAACCTCGTTGGACTTTCTCCCGAATAAAGTGACAATCAATGTCGATGTGTTTTGTGCGCTCGTGGAAGACTGGATTTAATGCAATTTGGATGGCGGAAACTGCTGTCACTATATACGAGAATGGCGGTTGTCTTGATGTGTTCAATTTCGTGAATAACCGAAATCCATACAATTTCAGAAACCACAGATGCCATGCTTATATTACGCCTCAAAAGCCGCGAAATGGTGTGTTGTTTCTTCGACTTCCAGAGATAAGAGAGTCACCAGAATACCAAATACCACATCGATCTCTAGTGTGGAGACACGAGGCCCAATCTGCATCGCGATAGCGATCGTGACCCAGTGCTGCTGCCGGCGTGAAAATGCCCAACCACAGTGCCGCTGACGTATCGGACCACTCTCTCAGCTGCTATCATATGAGAAGTCTTTGGTGTCTGCATAAATTGGCTGAGATTTTGAACTGCGAAAGCTATATCCGTCTCGTGTTGGTCAAGTATAGCAACCTTCCAATCGATCGACGATACGCGGGAGGATTGGTCGTAAGAGGATCGTGAGGGCTATCCGAGCTTTGCCTTATCTTGCAATCACGATCATACACAAAAGATGTTAATTTAGAATTCCACTCTATAGGAGATCTTTCTTTGGTTTGGCTCGCCCGGCCCCGTATGCGCCACAATTCCATAGAATACTTACGTTGATGCATTACTATCCCATTTTTGTTTCTAGCAAACTCAAAACCCAGGAAGTACCTTAAATCACCCAGGTCTTTGATTTTAAAATGATTCTGCAATGTAACCTTGGTCTTTGTAATCAGCAAAGCATCATCACCTGTGATGAGCAAGTCATCCACATACACCAATATCACCACTATTTTGCCATCCACCTTCTTTGAGGAGAGAGTGATCCGCAGGACTCGTTGAAAGCCATCAGATACTAATGCAGTGACAAGTTTGATGTTCCATTGTCTTGAGGCCTGTTTCAAGCCATAAAGTGATCTGGCAAGCTTGCAGACCTTCCCTTGTTTGTGTTCCACCCCCTGTGGAATACACATATAAACTTCCTCATGTAAATCACCCTGCAGAAATGCATTGAACACATCCATCTGTTGTACACTCCATCCCTTTCTGCGTGATTGAGACAATACCAATCACAGTGACCATTTTTACCACAGGTGAAAATGTGTCTTGATAGTCTATTCCTTCTCTTTGGTTATATCCTTTGGCAACCAATCTTGCCTTAAACCTTTCTATCTCCCCAGTGGCTCTATACTTGATTTTGTACACCCACTTGCAGCCAATAGCCTTCTTCCCAGCAGGCAAATCCACAATGTTCCAAGTATGATTGTCCTCCAGGGCTGTAATCTCTGCCTTCATGGCATCTACCCACCTCTTGTCTCCAGCTGCCTCAGAGTAGCACTGTGGTTCATGATCCTCAGACAACTTTGCTACACAGCTCTGGTAAGATAAGGATAGTCCTGCATAACTAAGATAATTAGACAGTGGATACTTGACAGTGTCTGAGTGTGAGACAAAGTCTTTCATCCATGTTGGTGGTCTTCTCACCGATGATCTCAGTCAGTAACATGTGGTTCCCCAGTATTCTCCTGCACATCTGTGGTGTGTGTAATGGCATCTGAGTAGGAGGAAGGACTGTGAGGTCCTGCTGTTGTCTGAGCTGCATCAGGTCCCACTGCATCAGCTCCCACTTGTATATGGACATTGTCACCTGCATCAGTTGTAACAAACTCTTCAACAGGGTCAGGTATGTTAGACTGTCTTGAAACATCTCCAAGAGCCTCAGTTGAGAGAAGTCCAGAGCCACCAGACAAGCCAGAATCAAGCCCAGAATTGTCCAGTAGTGATCCATCACTCCTTTCAGTCGTCTTGACTACCTCAAATGGAAATATATCTTCATGAAAGTTTACATCTCTACATACAAAGATACTCATACTGTCCAATGCCAACAGTCTATAACCTTTCTGATTAACAACATAACCAATTAGAACTGCCTTGGTCACTCTACTACCAAACTTATCCTTCTTCATTGGATTTGTTGCATAACACAAACATCCTATCACTCTCATGTGAGCTAAGGATGGGGTTTTGTTAAAAATTCTTTCATAAGGTGAGATGTTCCCAATTACCACTGAAGGTATTCTATTAATGACATATACTGCTGCCTTGATGCATTCCCCCCAAAATTCTGCTGGTAAGTGCCCTTGAAACTTGATTGCTCTTGCAATCTCCAATATATGTCTGTGCCTTCTTTCAACCACCCCATTCTGCTGAGGAGTATAGACACAGGAACTTTGATGGATAATACCTAGATGGCTAAATAACTCAGAACATGCAAGGTTGAAGAATTCTGTCCCATTATCAGTCCTTACACATTTAACAACCTTGTCAAACTGAGTTTTTATTTCTGTAAACAGATTCTTAAGGATAGTAGACACATCAGATTTGACACAAAGTAAGAAAACCCAAGTCCATCTGGAAAAATCATCTACAACAGTTAGGAAGTATCTCATGCCATCATGAGTGGGAACCTTATAAGGCCCCCATACATCAAGATGCATAAGCTGAAAAGGACACTCAGTTCTGCTTATGCTAATAGGAAATGGTTTCCTAGTTTGTCTAGCCCTAGGACATATATCACAGTGTTGTAATGTAAATCTAGACTTATTGTGAAACTCATCTATTTTTCTGAGCATAGACATTGGAACATGCCCCATCCTCTTGTGCCATAATGCAGCAGGTCTCTCCAGTGTATTTGTAACAGCTGAATGTACCTGTCCTGTCATCCCTCTTCTAGATTGTAGTATGTAAAGGCCATCTACTTCTCTACCAATCTCCTTCACCTTCCCAGTGAGGAGATCCTGTAAAACAAAGAAATCAGGAAAAAACTTGGCACTGCAATGTAATTCTCTGGTCAACTTCGAGACAGACAGTAAGTTGAAGTTGAAGCTTGGTATACATAGAACATTTTTAATTAGTTCACCTCCAGTTAACCTGCAGCTACCAGTTTGTGTAATTGATGCCTTGTCTCCTGTAGGCAGCTGTACATAACCTGTGTTGTCTGTAATCTCAGGTTTGTCAATCAACTTGTTGTCAGTAACCATATGGTTGGTTGCCCCAGAATCAACAATCCAATTATAAGTGTCCTTAGTAGTAGGAATACCTGCCATATGAGCTTTAGGAGATGAATTATTACCATAGGGTCGACCTGCTTGATGGTTAAGTATTGTAACCACTTGTTGATATTTCTCTGGAGAGCAGGATCTCAGCATGCTGTGAAGTTGCTCATGCTGCTCCTGAGACAATGGTGTCATTCCTGGCTTATGGTTTATCATATCTGTCTGCTTTCCAAACTGAGAACCTCTGTCCAGTGGATCCCCAGCCATGGCTACATTTGCTGTCTTCCTGTTTCTGCCGTTGTTTAAATCCGATAGCCATTGAGTTTAAAACATTTTTCTTTAATGTGACCATTTTTCTTGCAATAGTCACAATAGTATAGTAACTTGTAACATATCTCCCGATGATGTCCCTTCATTTTACAGAAATCGCAATACGACTTCGATTTATAGTTTTGTGGATAAGATGCCTTACTGAGCATGGCAGAGAGTTCAGATATGTCACTCCCTGTATATTTCTCATTCAGCAGCCTCTGACTCTCATCTTGTGCTACCATCGCGTAGGCCTGGTTTACAGTTGGAACAGGTGTCATTAGGAGGATATGACTTCTAACCTGATTATATCCGTCATTTAAACCCATTAAGAACTCCAGTAACCTCTGGTGTCCTAAGTGAATTACATATTCCTTAGGACTCGTGCAATCATGAAGGCAGGAACGATAGAGTCAACTTCATCCCAGATATCCTGCATTCTGGAGTAGTAAGTCGCCACAGGGGATACACCTTGATGAAGCATTGCTAATTCTTTTCGCAGTTGATAAACACGAGATAGATTTATTTTATCAAATCGCTCACGTAGATCTTTCCAAACTGCAGACGCAGAGGACTTGTACAGAATTCCGCTAAGTAGATTTTTGTTGACGTTTCGTATTATCCAAGACATGACCATCGCATCACAACGATCCCATTGCTGAGTCAAATCAGTACCATAAGTACCTCGCTTAATCGATCCGTCAATAAATCCAATTTTGTTCTTAGTCAATAGGTTCAACCGCATCATTCTACTCCATAAAGTGTAATTCTCCATGCCTATCAGCTGTATTTCGATTTGCAGACCACCAGCTGAGTCGGATCCACTCAAAAACAGGGGATGATTATGATCTAATGGAATTGAAAGCAAAATTGGAGTTTCCTCCACATTAACTGGCGTAACAGGAGCCATATGAAGATCTAAAATAAGGCTAAAATAAAAAAATTGTAGAATCTGGAATCGATGAGATCGATAATTGAAAAAAATATGTTAATTGCGTAGAGTCAATTCACTGCACCAGCTTTGATACCATGTTAAGATCACAAATCTCAATTTGCATGTTTGATTCAGTTGGTGAATCAGAACTGCATGGTAACAAATTCGACGAAGAAGAGAAGACAGGGTAGAGATGAGGGAGACGAGTAAGAAGAAAGAGAAAGAAGTTTGAAGAAGCTTTTCTACATTTTTGTTTATTGAATTATGCAAAACAGAAAATTACAAGTATTTGTATATCTGGATTCTACTAAGAAAGAAGCTACTAGAATGCCTAAACTAATAGGCCTATTGGACTGATGGGCTGGACGACATTGGACTGATGGGCCTGCTTTGTTGGGCTGAGCTCAGTTTCATCATTAAACTCGTAAATATATATATATTTCTATTCAATTATAAAGTTTCTTATCATACAAATCAACACTACAATAATTTGCATAATTCAGAACTTCTGATGTATGAATGATGATTGATGGAGCTATTCTTTTCGCCCAAAACTACAACGAAAAGGAAACCTTGTGAGTAAGATAATATGTTACTGTACCAAGAATTAATTTGATTTGGAGGAAATTTTCTCTAAGTTATCTCCTCTTACCTTTTCCTTCATAAAACAAAATGCTATAGTTGGTACAACATGCAGTACATAATCAACAGTATGCCAACTCTTACCATCAAAATCTCGACAACTTTAGAACCACTTCACCAGCATGACAAACCTTCACCCCTAAAATCACTAAAAACATTGCAGAATTTACCAGTCCTTTCCCAGCTTATAATGACCCGAATAAATCAACTCCTTCCTGCCTTTGGCTTCATCTGAAGAGCTTGCGCACAGCTTATCGACCAGGACAAGTGATGAAGTCTTGATCCGGATTCTTTTATTATAAGGGTGGAGTCGTCACCCCAAGCGGGAAATTAGGTACGTCGGGAATGATGAATTTTTTTTAATTTTAAAAAGCCGCATTTATGAGTTTCGTCCAGGGCCACCAATTACCCAGGACCGGCCATGTTTTCTGCTATATCTTATTGATGTTGCAACATAGAGATAGAGGTTGCACTCTAGACTTTCATCAATCAATTTCTGATTCATATTTTGCATCATTGGAGAAAGAAACTGTTAAGAGTCTCACATCGGATATGGAATGGAAACATAGATTCCTTATATGGACTTGGACAATCCTACCCTACAAGCTAGTTTTTGGGGTTGAGTTAGACTCAAGATCCATTCTTTACATGGTATAGCTTTTAGGGTTGAGTTAGACCCAAAATTCATTCTTTACCGAATAGATATAGAGGCAGAGGCTACACTCTAGCTTTTAGCTTTTAGGGATCCATTTTGCCATCTTTTAGCCCATGCAGCAAGTAATTCTGTGCAAATTGGATATCTTTAGATCGTCCCTCGTGAAATCCAAAAGCATGTGTTCCTCTACTGGATCTGTATATGTGCAATATCTCTAAATTTGTTGTCAGTATTACATTCTTTTATATTAAGTTAAGGGAGGTAAATTAGTTGTCAATGAGAGTTTTGTTGGGTGTGTCTGAACAAAATTCCACATGTACATATAATTAAGGTATTAGATATTCTTAATGATGTAAATTTTTTAAGGGGAAATCTGTTGAGGATACCTAGTATATACACTAATATACACTAGTAATATACACCAGTAGGCCTGTTATCTTGTTATGCTTTACGTTTGTTTCTTGGCCCACAATTGTTAGGCCCATTTATTATTTCTTCTTTGACTCTATATACTTGTAACAATCTGGCTTGCTTTCTTTTTAACAGAAATAAAAGATTAGAAAAGCTTGGGCAGCTCTCTCTCTTTTCTTCTCTCTCTCGCGCTGCCTCTTCTCGAAACTTCCATGGCAGAGCTAAGTATACAGAGCTCTGCATAGTTTTAACATGGTATCAAAGCCTACTGATTCGTAGGACCTTTGTATGCAATTGTTGAAATCAAAATCACAGATCGGGAGAAGACGAAGAAGACAGTTTCAATTGCGTTTTTGATTTGTAGAGTCGAGGCAATTGACGAAGATCACAGGCGTGATTATGGCGAGAACACTTATGAAACTGAAAACGATTTGAGAACTGAAAAATTGGAATCGTGATTTTCAGAAATCGAAAATCAGAAAACATAGATCGATAGAAGGATCAAGGAGTTTTTCATGACAAATTGGTAAGCAGAGATACTTCGTCGGAGACTAGTTATGGATTGAGTTGAAGCTCAATTCAAAGAATAGATGCGTGATGAGAATCGAGATTCTCTAGTCCGAATGACTAGAAACGAAGAGGTTCTTGCGCTTATCAAATTCTGTTGGTCTTTGGTTGAGAATTGTAGTCTGTGGTCTTTGGTTGAGAACAAATTCATAGAGAATCGAGAGATTCTCTAGTCCGAGAGACTAGAGAGCGAGGGTTCTCCGTCGAATGAATCCGGTGGTTTCGTCAAATTGAGAATAAACCGAGAGATTCGGTTTATAAAAGCACGTAGTTCTTGAATTTGTTGGCTTGTCATTGTTGTTTGTCTTTGGATATTGGAATTGGAGTGGTTATCGAGAGGCACAAAGTGTTGCTCTATTCAATTTCTTCAAAATAAACAAAAGGAATCAAGATCTTCTACTAACATTTGTTCTTGATTATTGATTACAGGACATATTCTCGCTACATTTAAGAAATGGAAAATATCAGGAAATGGGAACAGATGTTTTCTGTTGTCACAATCTGTTAAAAGGATGTCATTTGCAAACTATGTTGAAATTGAAATCAAATTCGAGAGCAACCGAAAATGTTGGTATTCTTCCGCACTCTGCATACAAAATTAAAAGCTGCTGGAAATGGCTGAGATAATGCAGTGTTTGAAACTATTGGTGTGCATCTGCTGGAATTTTGCAGCTGTTGTGACTGCTTCTCTACCAACAGCTGCTGTTGGAGCAGTAGTGTGGGTGATGTGTCTGCTGAGAATGCACGTGATGCTGCAGCTGGTTTTGATGTTACTGCTGCTGTGTTTGCAGCTGAGGTTGTAATGTCTGGTATCTTGGAGTTGCTAAGCCATCTGTTGTGGATCCAGTGATCGAAGTCTTGATATTGTGCAGTCACATTGTGGGGACTTTTATGTGCCTCCTGCTGTTGATGAAGTGCAGGCTTTCACAATTTCAGGTCCAAAGTTTTTTTTTAAGTTGAATCGTGGTACATGACATGCTGGGCCATTATTTACTGATGATAAGATGGACTTCTACAATATGGAGCTAAACAATACTAATGTGGTTGATCACACAACACATGACTTCATCGAGAAGACTGGTGTGGCTGCTGCAACTGTTGTCTGGTGCTGCTATTATGCTCCTGCATTAAGTGTTAATGCTGAATGGCTGGCCTACTACTTGGAAGGCACTGGAGGAAGGGCACAAACCAGATGAAGCTACATTTTCTGCCTTTGTGCATATTGTCATGTTGTGCTGCTCATAGAAATTCTGTTCTCTGATGTTACTGCTTTGACCGCGCTATTGCCATTTCGTTAGCCGTTATCGTCATCGTGTTATGTTGTTGGTCACTGCTGGAAAATGCAAGTTCCGGGACTAGGAACTTGTAAATGTTGTGTCTGATGGGTTGTAGTGAGTGTATTGAATGCTACTATGGGATGGAACTGTTGCTGCTATGGTATCTAGTTTTGTACAGTTTCAAGGCACAAAAGAGTTAGTATCCTCAATCTCAAAGAGTTAAACAGACGTTCACCTCTATGCAGAGGAAATATATTTTTCAAATATTCATATTACTTAGGAGTTAGGACCAATATATAGTTAGTGGTAAGAATCTACTGTTATTGATTCCTCCACTGCTGCATTTGAAGTAGAAGTTACATCAATGTGGAGTTTGCAAATAAGAAGAGCTTCACAGTTCAAACAATACTACAAAAAGGCTTAACTCGACTGTCTGTCGATTTCCTCAACGGATTCGGAAAATGATTCAGGGCACTACCTGATGTTTCCTCAACATTATTATGCAGAATTCATTGCGTCTAAAGCCATCTATTGCTTAAGATCAGTGGGTTCCTATGAGACTGCTGTGTTGCGACTGCTATCAGTGTTGTTGTAGATAAAAATGCTAAGGGAAAATAGAATATCAACAGACTAAAATGGTCGCTGTCGTTGCCTCTGCTGTTGAAGACGATCTGTGCAGATGCTTCTATCTGATTCATCACTGTAGAGAGGAGATGGTTTGTCAAACAATGACATCTTGGAGAAATCCAAAGTAAACGAAGATTCATGGAGCCAAGTTATTGAATCTCTTTTATTTGGTACTTCAACATCAATGATGTTGTTGATTAGCTTCTTCAAGAGCTTTTGAAGGAAAGGTTGCAACAGTGTTTTTCATCCAAATCGTATCCAGGAAAGAACAAGGGATAATACACATGACTGCTGGCCTGGGGCTTGAGTGGGAATTGCACCTAATTCTAAATGCTGGAGTAAGTATTAACTTTCGTGATATTAGTGGTCGAACTACCCTGCACCTGGCTTTGTCTGCTTCTCGTATTCGAGCAGCCCACACTGCTGTTGCTTCTGTGGCATTTCATATTGCCGGGTGTTGTTCTCATGTTGCCGCTCGCTTCCCGCCGAGCCGGTCTTTGCAGTAGAAAAAGGGTTGTGGTCTCTGCTGATGTTGTAGCAGTTGCTGCACCTATCTGTGTTGGACATAATCTCCAAGCTAGGACTGAAACCGATGTTTTCAGTGCCTAGCTTGAGGGGGCGTGTTGAGGATACCTAGTATATACACTAATATACACTAGTAATATACACCAGTAGTAGGCCTGTTATCTTTTTTTTTTGTTGACGAAGGAACCCGCAGCCGCTACTCTTTCGAGTGCGCACAGGGTAAACCCCGGACTGACGCAGTAGCCTGCAAACCACGTCAGCCATGTAAACCACACTTGGCAAGCCATGTGTGACAGGCTCAACCAAGAAGGTTTATGCAGGGGATCGAACTCGTGACCTTGCGGTGTTATGCTTTACGTTTGTTTCTTGGCCCACAATTGTTAGGCCATTTATTATTTCTTCTTTGACTCTATATACTTGTAACAATCTGGCTTGCTTTCTTTTTAACAGAAATAAAAGATTAGAAAAGCTTGGGCAGCTCTCTCTCTTTTCTTCTCTCTCTCGCGCTGCCTCTTCTCGAAACTTCCATGGCAGAGCTAAGTATACAGAGCTCTGCATAGTTTTAACAAAATCGTACGGTCCAACGCGGATATTATTATACCATGTTAATACTAGAAAAATATTTAAAAACTAATAAACACTTAAAATAAGTAATCCAAACACCCACTAAGTAGCCTATTTCCATACACCTATAAATATATACTCCGAATTTTCAAGTTAAAAAATAGGCAAAATAGAAAGAAACAAGGAAAAGGAATAATTGAATTTGGTTGAAATAATTGGATGGCACATTTCGTTGCAATAATTAATAAGTAACGCATTTGGTTGAGATAATTTGTTTATTCAACATAACCATTAGCCAAAGGAGAAAATGAAATCTCTTAACCTTTTGCAATTTAATTAAAAGAAATGAGATTTTTTTGGCCTCTTGCAATTTTATTAGAAGAAAACGACCTTTTTTAGATCTCCTCCTATTTTTTTAGTTGTTAACTTATGTCTTCTAATTTAATAAATTAATAAAAATATAACAATAATATAAACTATAAAATACAAAGTTAACTTTAAATTTTAAAATATAAAATATAAAACTATATTATATTAAATATTTAATTTGAATTTTGTTTACATTTTCGAAATTTAAAAAAAAAAATACCGGCCCAGTTCGACCGGTTCAACCCGCAACCGCACAAACATCCGGTAAGGAACCGGTCCAATAGTTCGGAAATCCGGACCGGTAACGGACCAAAACCGGTTCAATCCAGTACCGGTCAACCGTCCAGACCTGATTGAACCGGTAGACACCTATGTTATACACTATGGTACTCAGATTCATCAGAAATATTAACAAGGTATACGTGGAATGGGATTACTTGCTATGGGTTACCACTACTTGCCTATTCACCTAAAATCTTGCTTCCTCCATATCAGAACATTCCCCGAGGATAATGAGATTGATGCTTGGACATTGATCCGATTGTGGGTTGCTGAGGGATTCCTAAAAAGATTGACAAGTTGAGAAGTCCCGAAGAAGTGGCTGAGGAATGTTTGGAGGATCTTGTCAATAAAAATTTAATAATGGTTAGAAGGAAGAAGGTTGATGGTCGGATCAAAAGCTGCGGTATGCACAAACTGTTAAGGCATTTGAGTGCGAGTTAAGGTAAAAAATAAAAACTTTGAATGTGATTACAAATAATCAAGCTCCTAATTTCTTAGCAACGAATGAACAGAGTGCTCACTTTAGTTTGCATACCCCCATTTCCTTGGAGAAATTTATAAAGTCCTCACAAGTGTGTTCCTTGTACCTTTTCAAGGAACCAACAGGAAAAGCACTGGAATTCAAAGCTCTGAGGGTGTTAGTCATTCCTAAGTCTTCCTTTATCTTCCTCCATCGCATGACATTAGATTCAGATATCCTGAGATACCTCGAGGTTACTAGTGACAATGACTTCCGTATATGCACAACCTTCAAAACTTTATTTTTCATAACCGTAAAATGTTGAAGGTTCTAAGTTCTAACTTTTGTAGAAAATACTAATGTAGAAGTAGAAAATACTAATGTAGAAAATACTAATGAACAAGATTAGAAATATCTAGAATACATTGTATGAGATATTTTGTATACATTGGGGGATATTTGGGATTGGGATATTTTTGTCATTTTGCAGTATATGTACATGTGTATTACTACACAGAGGTAACACAATACATTTTCACACAATTAATAACATTTTCTCTCCCTTCTCTCTCTTCTCTCTCCTCAGTCGACTTCTTCTTCTTCAAACCTTCACCGCCATTTTAGTTCCTCCATTCTGCTTCACTGCTATCTTCTTCCTTTCGTTTCTTCTATCTTTTCCTTCGTCGTAATCAGCAGTATCCACTGTTGTTTTCACACAGTGAAGCAGATCGCCGCTGCGTTGATTGAGACATAGTTGCTTAATGTGATAAGTTACTGAGTTCTTCAATGAACCAGTAATTTAACATAGCATAAGAACCTCGTGGATCGATGAGGCAGATTGAGGGGATTTCCAACGCATGCAACAGAAAATTCGAGGAATCTGCAAATCGAGTGAGGAAAAATTAAAATTGACCGATGAAAGGGGATATTTGACACATGCAGAAGGATATTTGAGGATCTGTGTGTCGAGTGAAGAATATCTGAAGATCGGTGAAGATCAGTAGGTGATTTTATCGAATTAAGGATAAGGATATATAGATCTGTATTTTCGCAAGTGAAATCAATACTTGTATTGAAATAAACAATGGAGAATACTGGTGAGGAGTTGTCAAGTGAAGCTACAACAATGACGATGAATGTGGACCATAACCATCCGTTGTATCTGTTTCCATCTGATGCGCCGGGGTCATTATAGGTAGGGGTTACATTGAGTGGAATGGACAACTACACGATATGGAGTAGGGCAATGAAACTAGCATTGTTAGGAAAGAACAAGCTAGGATTCGTCGAACGGCAGCGCGAGGAGATGTTTCACGGTGATATGGCAAGGTTGTGGGATAGGTGTAATGCCATCGTTGTTTCATGGCTGATGGGAAATGTGAACAAAAGTTTGTTCAGTGGGATGCTGTTTAATTCGGAATCCTATACTATCTGGGAAGAACTGAAGGAAAGGTTCGATAAAGTAAATAGTGCAAGGGCTTTTCAGCTTCATAAGGAGATTTTTACACTAAGGCAAGGAACCATGCCAGTATCCATGTATTATACCAAGCTTAAGGATCTGTGGGACGAATATGACTCGATTATGCCACCTCCAGATTGCTGTCCTAAATCAAAAGAGTTCAGTAGCCATCTACACTATCAGAGAGTGTCATAGCTTCTTGATGAAATTTGAATGAAGGATACAACCAAGCGAGAAGTCAGATCTTAATGATGCAGAAAATACCTAATCTAAATCAGGTATATGCAATGGTGAATCAAGAGGAAAGTCAGAGGATAGTTGCGGGAAACAGTCGAATGATACAGGAGACAATTGACTCATCCGCAATGTTTACAGCCAGAAATGGAACAGGAAGGGGTGGAAATGGAGGTACTGGTGGAGTCGCAAAGCAGAGAAAACCATACAATCCTAATGCATATTGTGATTATTGTCATGGAAAGGGACACTTCAGACAAGATTGCAACAAGTTGATGAAATGCGACATCGCTACAAACCGACATGTGCAAGATGATTGTTATAGGTTAATTGGATACCCTGAGAATTTTAAAAACAAGACTAAGAAGGCATACAATGTGGCAGGGTCTGAAATGTACTCTGATGTTGCTGGTAAGGAGAATGAACCAGCATACTGTCAGCAGAGGAACTTTCAACAGAATTATGGACATAACCAGGAGACTCAATCACTATACAATCAGCAAAGGCCTTAGCAGCAGAATTATGGTTACAGCCAGGAGTCTCAATCTTTTCACATGAAGCTGACACCTGATCAGCATCAACAACTTCTGAAGTTGCTGGATGAGAAAACAGGAAGGATGGGAATAGCAAATATGGCAGGTATGAACTCTTCTGATACTGAGACACAAATGAAATGGATTGTGGATTCAGGAGCCACTAATCATATGGTTGGTAACAAGAATTGTTTGTGAAATGCATACTTGCCAGAGAATACAGGAAGAGTACATTTGCCAACAGGTGACTCAGTCAAGGTATCTCATATTGGTGACTGCCATCTTGGAAAAGGTGGTGTTCTTGGCAATGTCCTCTGCATACCAACTTTCAAATTTAACCTTATGTCAGTTTCAAAGGTGACTAAGGAGTTAAACTGTAGTGTCACCTTTTTCCCACACTATTGCATTTTTCAGGATCTCTCATCTGGGAAGCGGCGGGTCAGTGATGAAGAGGATGGGCTGTACACTGTGTGTCTGGACACAGAGAATAAGGAGAAGTTTCAGCAGAGGTGTATGGCAGCAGCACAGTCTGTGGATGCAAGAACTTGGTATAAGAGACTATGTCATGTGCCCATGAGTGTTCTAAAGAAAATGTCCTTTTTTAGTAATAATAATTCTTTTGTCTTGGACAGATGTGAGATATGTCCTTTGGCTAGATAGACAAGAGTTCCTTTTCCTATTAGTACTAGTAGAGCTACTAAACCTTTTCATTTGCTACATGTTGATGTATGGGGTCCTTACAAAGTAGAGACATATAATGGAATGAGGTATTTCTTGACTATAGTGGATGACTTCTCTAGATGGACTTGGGTGTTTCTAATGAGATTAAAATCAGATGTAGTCACAGTTTTAACAGAATTTTTTGTTGAGATTAGAAATCAGTTTGAGGTCGTGATCCGGAGGATCAGTCGCATAAATGGAGCAGAGTTTTTTAATCATAATTGCAGGGAGCTATTCACAAAACATGGTGTGGTACATGAGAGTTCATGTCCATACTCACCACATCAAAATGGTGTGGTAGAAAGGAAGCACAGGCACATATTGGAAACAACTAGAGCTATCAAATTTCGTGCCACTTACTGCATGTGTTTTGGGATTTCATCGTGATAGAGTCTTACATTCTGAATAGAGTACCCTCTACTGTTATTGGGAATAAGTCACCTTATGAATTGTTGTATAACAAGCCACCATCACTCTCTCATTTAAGGGTGATTGGTTGCCTGTGTTTTGCAACAATATTGGTAAGACAGGACAAGTTCAGTCCCAGGGCAGTGAAGGCTGTGTTTCTTGGCTATGGTGATGCACAAAAAGGATACAGGTTATATGACATGGAAAATGAGACATTCTTTGTGAGCAGAGATGTGGTGTTTATGGAGAATGTATTTCCCTACAAAGGAGGAATTGATGATGCTACTCATCATATTAGAGCTCATGAACACTTCAACTATGATGATCTAGTACATCACACAGTCAGAGTTCCTCAGGAGGCTCAACATGAGACAGTTAATATGCCATCGATAGTAAGTGGAAGACCCATGTTCAATGCATGCATTGAGTATTCAGAGTATTCAGCAAGAGGGAATTGAGCATCACACTCCAGCAACAGAGGTACCTACTAGGAGATCTTTCAGACCTAGTAGGCCTCCCATTTGGCTAAAGATTTTGTTACAAGTCATGGATCATCAAGCTGTCTATACTATATATCTGATAAAGTAGATTATACTAATCTATCACCCAGATATCTGAGTTTCATAGCTCATTTATCAGAGAATGTTGAGCCTAATTCATATAAAGAAGCTGCAGGGGATACAAGATGGGTGGAAGCAATGAAGGCTGAGATAAAAGCTTTGGAAGACAATGGTACTTGGAAATTGGTGTCACTTCCAAAGGACAAAAAGGCTATAAGATGCAGATGGGTTTATAAGATTAAATACAAGGCAACAGGAGAAGTTGAAAGGTACAAGGCAAGGCTTGTTGCAAAGGGATATAGTCAAAAGGAGGGGTTGGACTACCAGGAGACTTTCTCACCTGTAGTGAAGATGTCCACTGTAAGGGCAGTGATTTCTCTAGCAGCTGCAGAACAGTGGTCCATTCATCAAATGGATGTTTATAATGCTTTTTTACAAGGCGACCTATATGAGGAGGTTTATATGGCAGTCCCTGAGGGGTTCAACATTCAGAGTGAAAAGAAACAGGTGTGTAGGCTGATGAAGTCATTGTATGGTTTGAAACAAGCATCACGGCAGTGGAACATTAAATTAACCACAGCTTTGATTGCTTCTGGTTTCCAGCAGAGTAGCAGAGATTACTCTTTGTTTACCAAGCACAAAGATGGCAGCATTGTAGTCATCTTGGTGTATGTGGATGACTTATTGATCACTGGAAATAATATGCAACTTATTCAGTCTACAAAAGACACCCTGAAGGCAGCATTCAAGATAAAAGATCTCGGAGAATTGCGATATTTTCTTGGAATAGAGTTTGCCAGGAGTGCCCAAGGCATACTCATGCACCAACGAAAATATGCTCTAGAGCTTGTCTCAGATTTGGGACTCTCAGGGGCTAAACCAATGCCATCACCTATGGATACGAATATGAAATATACAACCTTGGAGTTTGATCAACACATAGCAAAGCAGAAGCCTGATGAAACACAGCAGCTGCCTGATGAGCCTTTGTCTGATCCCACTGCATACAGAAGATTAATTGGTCGATTGTTGTACTTGACAAATACCAGACCTGACATTGCCTTCTCTGTGCAATGCTTGAGCCAGTTCATGCAAGCTCCTAAAGATTCACATATGGAGGCAGGCCTTCGCCTTGTTAGATATATCAAACAGGAACCAGGTCTGGGGATTCTTTTACACAAGTCCAAAGACGCAAGTTGAAGGCTTTCGTGATGCGATCGGGCTTCTCGCATCAATGAGGAAATCGGTGGCGAGTTACATGATATTCTTTGGGAACTCACTTGTTTTTCCGAAATCCAAAGCGAACCATCAGATTCAAGAGCTCACGAGTGAATATAGAGCAATGGCAGCCAAAGTGGCTGAAGTGATTTGGATCATCGGTCTTTATAAAGAAGTCGAGTCAACTGCAGACACGGTTCCGCCTCTCACATCGACAGATCTGCTATGCAAATTGCGACCAATCCGGTGTTCCATGAAAGAACTAAACACATCGATATTGACTGCCATTTCATTCGAGAACAGATTCAACAGGGATTGGTGTCTCCTACATTCTTGCCTACGACGGAGCAACCTGCTGATGTTTTGACTAAAGCATTGGGTCGACCTCAACATGCGTACTTGATGTCCAAGCTAGGTATGAAGAATATCTTCATGGTGCCTAGCTTGCGGGGGGTGTAGAAAATACTAATGTAGAAGTAGAAAATACTAATGTAGAAAATACTAATGAACAAGATTAGAAATATCTAGAATACATTGTATGAGATATTTTGTATACATTGGGGGATATTTGGGATTGGGATATTTTTGTCATTTTGCAGTATATGTACATGTGTATTACTACACAGAGGTAACACAATACATTTTCACACAATTAATAACATTTTCTATCTCTTCTCTCTCTTCTCTCTCCTCAGTCGACTTCTTCTTCTTCAAACCTTCACCGCCATTTTAGTTCCTCCATTCTGCTTCACTGCCATTTTAGTTCCTCCATTCTGCTTCACTGCTATCTTCTTCCTTTCGTTTCTTCTATCTTTTCCTTCGTCAGTCAGCAGATTCATCGTTGTTTTCACACAAATGAAGCGGTCGCCGTCGTTGATTGAGACATAGTTGCTTAATGTGATAAGTTACTGAGTTCTTCAATGAACCAGTAATTTAACAACTTTGCCCAGTGAAATCTGGAATCCAAAGCAGTTGAGGCATCTCCGTGTTATGCATAACATTCATTTACCCAATCCTCAAGGCAATAACTCATGTGATGTTGATCTGCATCATCTACAGGAGATTTCCAGTCTCTCTGTTGCTAGTTGTACAAAGGAGGTACTATCTCGACTTACGAATCTAAAGAAATTGAAGATCGATGATTTCAGAAGAGACATCAAAGACGATGAGATAGAAACATCCTGGAGCCTACTCAATCTTGTCTGCTTAAATAAACTTGAATTGCTTTACCTATGTTTCGGTAAGTGGATGCTGTCATCACCCCTCGCCGATTGTTGTTGTTTCCCAGCATCTCTTAAGAGGTTGACCGTGCTCGATGGTAACCTTCCCTGGGAAGACTTAGCAACTATCGCGAAGTTGCCCAATCTCGGAGTGCTCAAACTCAGAATCAATTCATTCTACGGTGAAGTGTGGAAACTAAATGATGATGTTCAGTTCAAGCAGCTAAAGTTCCTCCTGCTTGATAACCTATACATAAAACTGTGGGAGGCTAGCAGTGTTAACTTCCCTAATCTTCAATGCCTAGTGTTACAGCTAATGTGTCAGCTAATGTGTCACCTGGATCAAATTCCTCCAGAATTTGCAGATATATGCACCTTAGAGTCAATTGAGTTATATAACTGACCCCGATCTCTTGAAATCAGCAAGAGAAATTCAAGAGGAAGCAGCTTCAGTGGCGGGATATGATTGCCTTCATGTTGGCATCTATGATGGTAACTTTCACCATTTCTGTAATATATAGTACTAATATTTTGACTGCTGTTTTTGAAGTTTGTTGCTTCTCAAATGTCTATATAGCCATGTTTCTCCAGATCAATTACTCAGGTTACATTATGCTCCCTTCCCCTTCTCACGCTATCGTATCTTCAGCTGCCTTGACAATATACATAGTTTTTCTACCAAGATTACTTGATTTTGTGGCTAGTACTATCGAAAAAGAAGAAAATCAAGGAAGTTATTGAAAGTATATATGTCCTAGAAACAATCATTTTAGGAGCACATGTACTTGAACACATTCATATTATTAATAAGATTAATATATACTTGGCATTTGCAACTATTGAATTATTATTTGATTGTTTATATTATTCATTAATGTGCATCCCTTGAACTTACATTGTCATTAATAGTGTGTGAGATATTAATGATAGAGTGTAGTTCTTAAAATAGCCTAGACTAATGATCATTGAGAATGGGATATCAATGATATGTTATAAGTCGATACGCTGTCCGCATCACATTCTTAGAGAACGTAGTATATCTCACTTATCGCAAGCAATAGTTGCTAGTGATGGACACATGGATACTCTTGAGAGTATTGGCATACCCCACGATAAACTATTTGTTATACATGTCTAGAGTATTATCGCGACGGGAGATAGAGGTCCTTAGACTTGAGGTCAATATCACTTGTTTACGAGTAATGCACTTTGATCCCGTCTAAGCTCAAATGTCTTATAGGTTGAGACGCGCTTGTATTGGGTGCATCGAAGTAGATTGAGTGGTGGTTGAGCCAAGAATAGGATTCATTCCTCGATTGGAATTTCGAGAACACTCACTTCCGAGATGTTAGGTCGACCAAGTCATTGACGATCAACGCAAGAGACATATCTAGGATATGGTCTAGTTGTCGACTAATATAGATGAGATAAAGTGATCAAGCCATTTGGATAGACACTGACAAATCTTAAGCTTGATCGAGTGTCGCGAATGAAAGGAATTTATCATCTCACATAGAGATTTGTTTACTTGAGTCTTGTAAACGATTTCACATATCGGGTCCGCCACCGCGCCGCTCAGAGTTCCGTGTGAACCTTGATTTGGTCAAGTCCGATGTGCGCTCAAAGCGGTCACACTAAGTCGATTGTCTTTTCTGGTCTAAGGGTATATTGAGAGAATGTAAAATATCGGATTTTGAATCAAGATATTTTATTTTATAATAAATTATGGGATAATTTTCATTTGATGAAAATTAATTAATTAAGTTAAAATTAAGTCTTGGATTTAATTAGAACTAAAACGCGTAAAATAAATAAAGAATCATGATAATGATGGGCCAGCGATCGCCCATCGAATTGATTTGGGTCGAGTTTTGAAGCCCGATCCAAATCGATTAGGTTTAGGGTTTCTCACTATATATTTGGCACTTAACCCATAATTTCAAGAGAACTCATTTTTCCACTTTACGAACTTAGAGTTCAGAAATAAATTCTCTCAAACCTCTGCCAAGATTTCCTAGCTTTCTTGGGCAAAGGAATATCTTGAAGCGAGGCTTGCACCGGATTGACAATCGCGCGCGCACCTTTTAGTAGAGATCGCATTAAAACATAAACCGTAAGTTTTCATGTTTTTGCAGATTTGAATTATCGAATAATCATACCGCACGATCTTTGTTGGAGCAAGTAAGTAAACAAAATTTTAAACTTCCACGTGCCTTACTTGTGTTTTACATCCAACAAATCCCTTCATGGTATCGAGCCAGTGGTTTAATGATTATACGATAATCTTTAATAACAATATGTGGAAATTAATTGTTTTGATTTAGAATTGATTTTGAATTTTTTAAAAAAAAAAATAATTTTTTAGGTCGTTTGAATCGCCGACGGCGGATTCGCTCGCCACCACGCGCATTTAAATCGTAAAGTAATAATACCACCGTGTTCGCCTCGACGAGAGGAATCTAATGGTGGTAGTGTTACGGCAACGACGATAATGAAAAAGGAACACCACCGACGGTTTTAGAATCACGTGGCGTCTGATTCCGCCACCGCCACCAAATCGGTGAAAACCACCGTGAGTTCGTCCCGACGTGCCATCGCAGTGTGTTTTAATTCCGTCAATTTCGCCAAATCAATCCCAAATTTGATTTGGAGTTGGATTTGATTTTGAAAATTTGATATAGTGTAAGGACCTTTTGCAATTAAAATTAGGGTTTTTGAATTGTAGATTGGTCCTTTAACAAATCTGAAAATATTTTAAGTTCTGAAAATTACAAATTAGTCCCTGAGATATTTTCTGAAATTTTAAAAGTTTTAAAATCAGCAGATTCAGTCCACAGGTCAATCTGTAAATTTCGAAAAGCTTATTTGGTCCCTGGTAAATCAGAATATTTTAAGGTTCTGAAAATTGCGAAATACCCTGAAAATTAAATTTTAATTTCTGAATTGTTAAGGATCGTTTGGATGACGAGAAAATTCCGAAAATTGAAAATTGAGTTTAAATTTTGAATTTAAATATTTCCTAAATTGAAACAAAATTAATTAACCCACAATTATTGTTATTTAGCATATTATTTGATAATGTGTGCACAAATTAATTGTTTCTCCTAATTGTTTAATTGATTGTCATTTAAATAATTAGAATAGAGTCCGCAATTATTATGCAGGTAGCGCGCCAAGAATTATTTACTTTCAACGACCGCTATAATTATGCAGGTAGGCGGCGCCAGATATGATTAAAACCATCTTATATCATGCCATTGGGTTTGATGGTTTCCCATCTAAATGTGTTTAGAAATTGCATGATAGGATTTCATATGATGTATGATATAATAGTTGATCTTCGTCATAACCTCAATTAAAATGTTCCCCAAATTTAATACAAGTCTCATTTAAAATGAACGCGCGTCCGTTATAATTGATTGTGTGCAAAATCCTTTCTACGAGATGAGTATTTATGCCCAAAGATTTGCTCTAAGTCTACGAGGACTCGCACTTTCATAGATGCATATAAATGTCAGAAGAGTGATAAACCTTCGTGAGTATTTACACCCCGTGTTTGCTTGGTGAAGGCTAAGCCCACTTAGATACATAATTGCGATGCATAACTGGTTGACTACAGTCGCTCGCACCCCAGTTTGACAAACGAGGACGCAGATCGAATTGTTTAGAACATTCGGTCAACCAAGAGTTGCAAATTGTTTGCAATTGGTTTGAGACCTACCAGATCGTTGTTGAAGTTATCACCTCAAAGAAACGCGAGACAACATGAGTTTGGATCTTGGCTCATTATGACCGTATTTGATATGAGTCCGTATTCTTTATGGGTCAAAGAGTATGTTAAAATAGTGGAGCTAATTAAACTAAAGACCGTGTTAGTTAGTTAGTTAATGAACGTGTTCAATAGAAATTATATTAAAGTATTAATTTCAAGTCTATCTTTTCTTCGCCATAATGTCGAATCTATCACTTAAAATGTTGGTTGAAACGAACAAGTTGAATGGAGCCAATTTTCCGATCGTTAAGAAATCTGCGTTGGTAATCGCGATTAGAAAAGATTGAGTATGTATTGGATACACCACTCCTACATCCTGCAAGATTCTCAAGAGTATGCTCTGTTTGACAAAGCGACTATCGTAAATATCTTGATGACGTTGCAAAGACAACGTGTTATGCTATCTTCTATGACTTGAGTTACAAAGACAAAGATGAAAATACGGGCCCTAACGAGACGCTAGAACACTCAAGAGTTCTATGACTCACGCCTCGCATAATGGAGTATGAACTGTTGAGAGATATTTTTAAGTGTAAGCTAAACGAATGGGGTCAAGTGTCACAACATGTTTTGAAGATGATTGGATTAATTGAGAGGTTGGCTTCGATTGGAACGGTCGCTCGTGAATGTTTCGTTAATCTAATCTTGAACTCGCTTCGTTTCTTTGAGAACTTCATCAGAATTACAACATGAATGGAACGAAGCAAGTCTCCCGAACTTCATAATATGTGAAGACCTTCGAGTCGCCCACCTCCAAAGGTAAAGTCGTGCTCATGGTGGGCTCATCTAGCAAGTTCAAACCTGGGTAAGAATATGCAGAAGAAGAAGGTAGGCGGTTGCCAAACCCACGCAATATGAAACCTAAAGGAGTTGTTCAAGAAGGCCAAGATAGTCGATGTCCGCCTCAATTGTAAGAGAAAGGGACATTGGAAGAAGTATGCGGCCCGGGGAGACAAGGCACAGTCTTGGCCTGCCGGACAAGGTATGTTTGTTATTGAAATAAATATGTCTATAACTAATTCTCACGGTTGGGTATCGATACCGCTGTGGCTCACACATTTGTAATAATGTGCAGGGCTAATTGACAGAAAGGTTGGACTCGGGAAGTAGATCTACGCGCGTTGGCAATGGAGCTAGAGTTGATGCAGCAACGTGGGGACTTATAGACTAGATTTACCTTCGTGCTTTTGTTTAGAACTTAATAATTGTTATTTTGTCCCGCCTTTGACAAGAAATATTATTTCTATCCCTATGTTAGACATCGAGGGTTTTCTCACATATTACCAATGGAAACTATGTTTTGTCTTATAAAGGTTTTATTTGTGGAAATGCTCCGCTTGTGGATGGATTGTATGTTCTAAATCAGAGCCATGAAATTTTCAATATACAAAATAAAAGAGCTAAAATAAGTAATCAAAGAAATCCCACCTACTTGCAGACTTGGTCACATCAATGAATCAAGGATAGCAAGATTGAGGAAATTAGATTACTTAGAACCATTTGACTTAGAGTCATATGGTGATTGCGAATCTTGCTTGAGAGGAAAGATGACAACCAAATCACTTTGCGGGAAAGAGTGCGTGCAAAGAGGTGCTTGAGTTAGTCCATACCGATGTATGTGGGCCTTTTCCAACTCAAGCTAAGGAGGCTTTCTTTATTTCATCACTTTTACGCACGATTTCAAGGTTTGGGCATGTGTATTTTATGAAGCATAAGTCCAAGCTTTTGAGAAATTCATGAGTACAAGTCGAGTAGAGAAGCAACTTGAAACAAGTATTAAAACTCTTCGATCGATCGAGGAGGTGAGTACTTAAGTAAAGAATTTCTAGATTATTTGAAGCTTCACGAGTCCATTCGAATGGACACCTTAACGCCACAAATGAATGGTGTTCTTGAGAGGAGAAATCGTACCTTATTAGATATGGTTAGATCCATGATGAGCTTCTCACTCTACCAACATACCTATGGGATATGCATTGCAAAGCTCAATCTACATTTTGAATAGAGTTCCATCAAAGTCACTGAGAAAACTCCATACGAGATATGGAATGGCAAGAAGCAAGACTTAAACACACGCGACCACGGGTGCCCCTGCATATGTAAAGAAGTTGCTCATCGACAAATTGGAATCTAAAAGTGAGAAGTATTATTTTGTAGGGTATCCTAAGGAAACAAGAGGTACTACTTCTATCTTCCCGAGGAACATAAAGTAATTGTTTCAGAATGCAACTTTCCTCAAGAAGACTATGTCTACAAGGAACGAGTTGCAACAAGATAGAACTCAAGAAATTCAAGAAGTACAAAATAATGTAGAGAATGACCTCTTGTCAAATAACCTAGACAAGGATTCTGGGAGTATTTGATGATGATTGGGTACTTAGAGTACGCCCTTCACCGATGGGAGTGTTGTGAGGATACCGCAGAAATGCAAGACCTCATGCACAACCAATGACAGATGACACAATAGTTGGCATCATCCTATTCAAAATGATATTCCCGAAAGTTCTCAAGGTGGTGGATTGTCCAACACACAAACATCTTCTCAAAATCAAAATACAGCAGACAATCAAACACGGAATGTTCAACTCAGAGATCACTCAGACTCATCGCACTGAAAGACTTAATCTCCTCGTTGAAACACATAATGAGATAGATATTCCTGATGATGATGAGCCATTACCTACAACGAAGCAATGTTAGACATTGATTCACGAGATGGCAAGCCATGAAATCCGAAATGAGTCTATGTACATAAACCAAGTATGGAACTTGGTTGACTTGCCAACGCGGTTAGACCCATAGGATGCAAATGGGTCTTCAAGAAGATTGACGATATGGCAAAATACGGACTTATAAAGCAAGATTGGTGGCTAAAGGTTATAATCAACTACCGGGTCGATTATGATGAAACTTTTTGCAAAAGATTAAGTCCATTCGATTTTGCTTGCTATACCGCATACTATGATTATCATATTTGGCAAATGGATGTTAAAACCGCTTCCTCAACGGTAATCTAATTGAGGAGGTGTATATGATACTGACGAGGGTTTTACATCTAAGACTCAACCCAAAGCAAGATGCAAACTACAAAAGTCCATTTATGGACTTAAGCAAGCCTCGAGGAGTTGGAACATTTATTTTGACAAAGCAATCAAATCGTTTGACTTTGTTAGAAGCGAGGAAGATCCGATGCTTATAGTAAACGCACAAATGAGAGCATTGTTTTCATTGTTATATATGTAGATGACATATTGATAATGGGAGACAATAAAACTCTCACGCAATCACCAAAGAATGGTTATCGTAACCTTCATGATGAAGGACTTGGGTGAAGCTCGCTACATTCTTGGAATTAGAATCTACAGAGATAGACCTAATAGATTGTTGAAATACAAATCAGTATACATAGACAAAGTGCTAAAACGCTTCTATGGAAAATTCCAAGAAAGGGAATCTTCCTATGGTCAAGGCATCGTTGTCGGAAGGATTGTCCTTCCACAGCAGAACTCGAGCGCATTGAAGAGAATCCCATATGCTTCAAATATAGGATCAATCATGTATGCCATGACTGCATAAGGCCGGATGTGGCCTATGACTTAGCATGACTTGCAAATTCCAAAGAATCACGGGAGGAACATCGAAAGCGCCAAGAGTATTCTTAAGTATCTTAGACGAACTAAAGAATACTTCTAGTCTATGGCGGACAAGAGCTAGTAGCTACCGGGTACACTGATGCTAGCTTTTGCAGATCTTGATGACTTCAAATCTCACCGTTATGCCTTCATTTTAAATGGTGGAGTAGTTAGTTGGAAGAGTTCCAAGCAAGCTACAACCGCCGATTCGACAACGTGCGAGTACATACCGGATCGAAGTGGTAAAGAAAGTTCGCCGCGATATCCGAAGTTCTTAAAGGAATTGGGGTTGTTCCAAGTACCATTGTCCAATAACGATTTATTGTGACAACATCCGCGCGATTGCTCGCTAAGGAACCAAGATCAACGAATAGAAACAAGCGTGTACCAAGGAAATACCACATTCTCGTGAGATGGTGGAGACGTAAGAAATAAAGATAGACTATATTCCCACCGAAAATAATCTAGCAGACCTATTTACTAAACCATTAAGCTTGGTCAAGCATAATGGTCATTTCAAAATACGGGCATTAGATACATCGTGATTGGCTCTAGGCCGTGGGAGATTGAAAGTATATATGTCCTAGAAACAATCATTTTGTGAGCACACGTACTTGAACACATTCATATTATTAATAAGATTAATATATACTTGGCATTTGCAATTATTGAATTATTATTTGATTGTTTATATTATTCATTAACGCATCCCTCGAACTTACATTGTCATTAATAGTGTGTGAGATATTAATGATAGAGTGTAGTTCTTAAAATAGCCTAGACTAATGATCATCGAGAATGAGATATCAATGATATGTTATAAGTCGACACGCTGGTCCGCATCACATTCTTAGAGAACGTAGTATATCTCACTTCATCGCAAGCAATAGTTGCTAGTGATGGACACATGGATACTCTTGATGAGTATGGCATACCGCCGATAAACTATTTGTTATACATGTCTAGAGTATTATCGTGACGCGAGATAGAGGTCCTTAGACTTGAGGTCAATATCACCTTGTTTGAGTAATGCACTTTGATCCCGCCCTAAGCTCAAATGCCTTATAGTTGAGACGCTTGTATTGGTGCACACGAAGTAGATCAAGTGGTGGTTGAGCCAAGAATAGGATTCATTCCTCGATCGAATTTCGAGAGAACACTCGACCTTCCGTAGATGTTAGGTCGACCAAGTCATTCAACGCAAGAGACATATCTAGGATATGGTCTAGTTGTCGACTAATATAGATGAGATAAAGTGATCAAGCCATTTGGATGGACACTTGACAAATCTTAAGCTTGATCGAGTGTGTCGCGAATGAAAGGAATTTATCATCTCACATAGAGATTTGTTTACTTGAGTCTTGTAAACGTACTTCACATATCGTCCGTCACGCTAGTCAGAGTTCCGTGAACCTTGATTTGGTCAGTCTTGGTGTGTGAAGGCCTAAAGGTCACACTAAGTCGATTGTCTTTCTGGCCTAAGGGTATATTGAGAGAATGTAAAATATCGAATTTTGAATCAAGATATTTTATTTTATAATAAATTATGGATAATTTTCATTTGATGAAAATTAATTAATTAAGTTAAAATTAAGTCTTGGATTTAATTAGAACTAAAACGCGTAAAATAAATAAATCAAGATAACAAATGATGGGCCCACTGACCGCCCATCAGAATTGGATTTCGTTTCGCTTTGATCCAAACTGATTAGTTTGTGGTTTCTCACTATATATTTGGCACTTAACCCATAATTTCATAAGAACTCATTTTTCCACCTTCTGAACTTAGAGTTCAGGAAATAAATTCTCTCAAACCTCTGCCAAGATTTCCTAGCTTTCTTGGGCAAAGGAATATACTGAAGCAAGGCTTGCACCCGGATTGACAATCGCGTGCGCACCTTTTAGTAGAGACTGCATTAAAAGCATAAACTGTAAGTTTTCATGTTTTTGCAGATTTGAATTATCGAATAATCATACCAGACGATCTTTGTTGGAGCAAGTAAGTAAACAAAATTTTAAACTTCCGCTGTGCCTTACTTGTGTGTTTTACATCCAACAAATCCTTTCAGTTATTGGTTTCTCTTTTCTTTGCAGATAAATATGAATTGGTTAAACAACGTGGTGGAAAGGTTGTTGCTTATCTCAAGTAACATGATGCTTAATAATCCAACATCCAACGAAGCGATATCAGTCCTTCAGAAAACATTTATATAGAAGGGGTTGTAATTGAGGTTCTTTAGTATTATTCTTCTCTTTCATAGTCCATGGCTTATGCTAAACCGAACATTATTAAATCATTGTGTTATTTCATCTTCTCTATTTGCTTCACGTAATTGTGTTGAAATGGTTACTTTTGAGTTTTGCCTTATTGAGTTGAAAAGTACTTGACTGATATGAAAATCCCTAGTAGCACCGAAAATAGCGTAAGCCTTAACGTGTTATCCTACAATTTTTCCCATTGTTTGTTAGTGTCGATGACTATTAGACACAATTTGAACTTGCTCATTTTTTCTCATCTCACCAGTACATGTGATCAAGCATCCAGACAAACCGGTTGAGATCATGATATTATTGTTGTCTTTAGTGAAGCAGACACATGGTTTATTCTACTTGTCTGTAACATCGTGACATTTTTCTAATTAGAATGTGACCAAGAACTAGAACATTTAATTAATTGTTAAATTACTATATATATATCATCTATGATCTTTCAACCTTCCAATTATCTCAGGAGGAGTTCTTGTGAAAAACGTTTTCAATTTCGAATTCATCGAGATGCAGACCGATAACTGGCCATTGTGGCGTTACTTTCAATTTTTCCTCCAACCCCACATCCATTATTTTAATTTTAAACCATTTAATTAACTAATTCTATCCATGTTAAAATTAAATTGGTATTTTTCACAGACCAACACTTAAATGAGGCCTTTATCTTTTTCATCAAGAATGAATGATTCTACAGATCAATTAGCTCTGAATTTGTTCAACAAGTATGTACCCAAAAAGGTATTATAGGAAACAATATTGGTAGTCAAAGAAGGATGTCTAATCTAGAGTTGGCTATTTTACCTGAACTCGGGTAAGTGAATATACTTAAATCAATACTTAGTTGATATTTATCAAAGGTAATTATCAGATCTACTAATTGTCTTTGCATTTTAATTCCGTTGATATTTCTCAAATATAGGCATCATATTCAACTTCCAGTTTCACAAAGGGAGAAGGCTGAATCAGAACAGTTCACTATATTCTATGCTGGAACTGTGCATGTTTATGACAATATTCCTGTTGAAAAGGTACAAATATAAGAGATCCCAAATGATGCATTTTTTTTTAAATTTGACAACCGAATTATTTCTTATATTTACCTCTGAAGTTTCAATGGGGACATTAATAAAGTGTGAATTTTCTCTTCAGGCAGAGTATATTATGAAGCTGGCACGTGAAAGTTCATTGTTATCTGGTTCTACTAATGCAAAATTTCCCCCAAAAGAAGCTAAAACGACTCATAAATCTCAAGTTCCATCTGCCTGCAAGTTTCAAGCAGGTGATCATTCAGCTGGTAACTTAATTTGACATTATATATGTTAAGATTTTTTTTTCTTTATGCAATCATTATTCGAAACTGGTGTGACTAATTTGAATTTGCATCGCGTTTGACCCACTAAAGGAGAAGCACTCCCTATCGGGAGTTTCTCCATTCCCCAGAATTCAAACGTTAGATATGTGACTAAGTGGGAAAATGTATCTGTCCGACTACACCTCCTTATAGTAATTTTTACTTAAATTATATTCTATCAATATGATTTGACACTGCTTATAGAAAATGTAGCATACACCATTGGTTATATGCTATACCTAATTATGCTAGCTAGTACATTTTACAATATAAGCATAACTGATTGAAGTTGGGGATTTTTTAAAGTGTATACCACCCAATGAAATTTCTTAATGATGTATCTTAAAAATCCAAGCTTTTTTTGTTTTGTTTTGTTTTATGATCATCTTCTTGCTTATAGATGTTGCCCTTGGTTGATTAATTCAATTTTTGGTGGATTCTGTGGTTTTCTACTTTAGACCTGCCAATTGCAAGAAGAAATTCCCTGAAGAGATTCTTCCAGAAACGCAATAACAGGTGAATAAGTTTCCAGTTTTAAAGTTCTCAATTGATTTATGTTGCTATGGTAGGGTTTTGTTGGATATAAACACACAAGTAACGCACAGCGGAAGTTTAAAATTTTGAGTAAACTTACTTGCTCCAACAAACGTTTCTGGTATGATTATGCGATAATTCAAATCTGCAAAGACATAAAAGAAAAACTTACAGTTTATGCTTTTAATGTAGTCTCTACTAAAAGGTGCGCACGCGATTGTCAATCCGAGTGCAAGCCTTGCTTCGGTATATTCCTTTGCCCAAGAAAGCTAGGAAATCTTGGCAGAGGTTTGAGAGAATTTATTTCCTGAACTCTAAGTTCAGAAGGTGGAAAAATGAGTTCTTATGAAATTATGGGTTAAGTGCCAAATATATAGTGGAGGAAACTCTAAACCAAATCAGATTTGGATCGCCAAGACCACCCAAATTCCAAATTGCAGCGCCAATAACCGCCCATCATGCATGCTTCCTTTATTTATTTTCAGACGCTTTAGTTCTAATTAAATCCAAGACTTAATTTTAACTTAATTAATTAATTTTCATCAAATGAAAATTATCCCATAATTTATTATAAAATAAAATATCTTGATTCAAAATCCGATATTTTACATTCTCTCAATATACCCTTAGACCGAAAAGACAATCGACTTTAGTGTGCCTTCACACATCGCAAGACTTGATCAAATCAAGGTTCACACGGAACTCCTAGACTCGCCACACGACGACCCAATATGTAAGACGCTTACAAGACTCAAGTAAACAAACCTCTATGTGAGATGATAAATTCCTTTCATTCGCGACACACTCGATCAAGCTTAAGATTTGCCAAGTGTCTATCCAAATGACTTGATCACTTTATCTCATCTATATTAGTCGACAACTAGACCATATCCTAGATATGTCTCTGCATCGCCAATGACTTGGTCGACCTAACATTTCGGTGGTCGAGTGTTCTCTCAAATTCCAATCGAGGAATGAATCCTATTCTCGCTCAACTACCACCTTCAATCTACTTCAGAATGCACCCAATACAAGTCGCGTCTCAACCTATAAGGCATTTGAGCTTAGGACAGGATCAAAGTGCATTGCTCCGTAAACAAGGCGATATTGACCTCAAGTCTAAGGACCTCTATCTCCCACATGCTGATAATACTCTAGACATGTATAACAAATAGTTTATCAGCATGGTATGTCAATACTCCTCTAAGAGTATCCATGTGTCCATCACTAGTAACTATTGCTAGCAGTAAGTGAGATATACTACATTCTCTAAGAATGTGATGCAGATCACATGTCGACTTATAACATATCATTGATATCCCATTCTCAATAATCATTAGTCTAGGCTATTTTAAGAATTACACTCTATCATTAATATCTCACACTATTAATGACAATGTAAGTTCAAGGGATGCACATTAATGAATAATATAAACAATCAAATAATAATTCAATAATTGCAAATGCCAAGTATATATATTAATCTTATTAATAATATGAATGTGTTCAAGTACATCTGCTCCTAAAATGATTGTTTCTAGGACATATATACTTTCAGCTATTTGTTCTCTAGTGTACTTTGTTTATATTATTTATCTGCGTTAGCTACTGCTACCATGGCGTATTCGATTTTGGTATCAGCATGTTCATACAACTTTAATTTTTTTTCTCTGACTGTTTCTCTTGCTTTGTAATGCTTGCTTGATTGTGATTAAGCTTTGTCTTGAGCCGAGGGTCTCCCAAAAACAGTCGCTCTACCTACCAAGGTAGAGGTAAGGTCTGTGTACATTCTACCCTCCCCAGACCCACGTTGTGAGATTTCACTGGGTATGTTGTTGTTGTTGTATTAATATGAATGAAACTGTCAGTCCTATATGTTTTAGTACTAATTGTATTCTTGATTTTACAGAATTATAAGTAAACACCCTTATGCCTATCCTGCTATTACTCAACGTGAAGATGAATGTGATGATCAGAGTGGAAATGATAGTTTGAAGGAGAAAGAAAAGTTGTCCCCTCTATGTGAAGCAAAGAAGGACTAATTTTTTATTAATTGATGTCCAAAAGGGGAATTATGTATTTATGCTTGGACATCTTTTACTATGTCCTTGTTCTCTAGTTCTACTTATGTCATTGATTTTGCAATTACTAAAATATCTGAATGATCTGTCTATGAATTGTGCCATGTCTGAGATATAAATAAGAGAGTATCAAAGATATGTAACAAGTGTTTTTGTTACTAAATATTGAGGTCTATTAAAATATATTAATAATATAGATATAGTTATAATATTGCCAGTGTATATAAGTTATTTTTTTTTGAAAGGATACTAAAGCCGGAATCTTTACACAATAGTCGGCTGAATATACTATTTACTTGTCCTAGCCGGTATACATAAATTATATATTAGTTATACACGATTTATACTATATATCGATTATTTTTTACTTGAGCGATTGTGTGGATGGATGTTTTGGTTGATTCTTCTACACTTTTTTCTTTTACTTTTTTGCGCGGATTGCCTTTTAAAGGCACCGATCTTTAATTTTTGCCTCTCAAATTGTTGCTCTTTAATTTTTGTCTTTTCCTTAAAAAGTGGTTGAAAGTACTCCGAAGTCCCGGTTAACTCTATTCACTAAAAAGTTAGAAAAGAATTCACAAGGCAGTGTTTGCATTTCGCAAAATAGTGTTTACCTGCAAATTATCAGACAAATTATGCCTTAAGGCAATACTCCGTCTTAAGGTTAAGGTAGAGTTTGCCTTGCCTTCATTTGCCTTATGTCGGAAGACAACACAAAGTTTGCAGGTAAACTATGCCTTGTAAAATTCAAACTCTGTCTTACGATTTTTTTTTAGTTTAATGGACAAAAATCAAAAACCACCGCGAAAGATGACATTTGTTTGAATCGTCCTTTTTCTTTTAGTTTTAAGTAGTTGGGTTTTGGTAATCTATTGTACCAAAAAAAGGTGAAACTCCCACCCATGAGCTCCCACACTCCGATCCGACAGGTCTGTGAAGGAGATTAATCATGGTGACTCAATTAATTTCAAATATTTTGATAATCTATGTTAATACAAAGTCCAGTTCCATAATATCTGGTCCATAAAATCACGAGGTTTTTACATTTTGAAACATATTAATAGAGTTTAATTATATAAGTGACATAACCTTTGTATCCTTTCATAAATAGCATAATTAATATCAATTTTTGCATGTATAAAATTCAATTATTATGTTAATAATTAATGAAGGTCCCACAAAGTCATAATTCATATTTATACTACATCCGTTCCACAATAAGTGGTTGTTTAGGTCTTTCATTTTTTTTTTAAATTTCAAGAATATTTTGGGCATATTCTTCCAAAATTACCATTGTTTAAATAATCGACATTCATTAATTATATTTTTTTCTAGATATTGATTAAGGGTAAATTAGTAAAAACACTCTTAATTATTTAAAAGTGAACACTTTCTTAAAAGGGGTATACAAGCTAAATATTATAAAAGTGGATTGATTACCTTTCTTCTCTATTTCAGTTTCTCTCCCATGATTCTAGCAAATTTTCTTAGTAAATATTTCTTTCCTTTTTCCGTAAAAGATATACATCATTATATTCATCATATATTAAATAAAATAATATTATGCACTATGTACATTCATATAATATAGTACTATAATATACTTCAAAATATGCTTATATAGCTAATTTATACTATATATCTTCCTTATATTTAATGTATATAATAATAATACACAAATATTAATATTTATGTATATCATTAATAAGCTATATATAATAGTAATACACTCATATATACTATTATTATTCATCATTAATTCAGTAAATATACAATAATTAATTATAAGATTTCATATAATATACATAATATTAAATTATCTTTATTATTGAATTCAAATTCTTGTATGTTGTTATTAAAATTATTTATACCAGAAATATATCATAATTGTGCAAAGCTTAAAATATATATGCATATATATGGTGTATTTGTGAATATTTATTGTATAGACTTAATTAAGTTAATATATATTAAACATATACTATTGTTCAGATTTTAAATTTTCAAACATTAAATAAATATAAACAAAAAATAATTATAAATTGAATCTGTAACATGTTGAATTAATGTGTATTATCCAAATTTGAATTCAAAAGAAAAGAAATATGGCCCCATAATCCACCTTTTATTTAGTAATAAAATAAATTAAATAATCCCTTAAAGTTAGCACGAATTCAATTCCTATTTTTTAGGTGTAGGAAATGGGATTTGTTTTGGGTTATTATTGTGCGTAGTTTTAGGAGATATTTTAATATGCTTTACGCTAATGAAGGTAATTTTGATAATTATGCTAAAAATATGTAATGTTTTTTTAAAGGTTGTATAGTTGTAAAACTTACTCTAATATCAAATCAAATTTAAGACTCAAGTCCATTTTCTATATAATCCAAGCGGTCCAGATCATTGGATTTGGATCAATTTTGCTATCTTTTAGCCCATGCAGCAAGTAATAATGAGCAGCTTGAATATCTTTAGATCGTTCCTCATGAAATCCAAAAGCATGCGCTTCTTTACTGGATCTGTATATATGCAATATCTCTAAATTTATTGTCAGTATTACATTCCTTTATATTAAATTAGGAGAGGTAAATTAGTTGTTAATGAGAGTTTTGTTGGGTGTGTCTGAACAAAATTCCACATGAACATATAATTAAGGTGTTAGATATTCTTAATGATGTAATTTTTTAAGGGAAAATCGTACGGTCCAACGCGGATATTATTATATCATGTTAATACTAAAAAAATATTTAAAAGCTAATAAACACTTAAAATAAGTTATATATATATAACTTGGTTTTTGAGTAAGATTTTCTATAATCCTTTTTCAGCTTAGTCCGTATTTAATTACGATTAGTTGTTAAATGTACGGTAGGCGATACCCGGTAGATGGGGTTCTGGTGCCCGTCGCGGCCCTCCAATTTAGATCGTGATAGATGGATTGTTATATTTAGCCCTGTCTAATGATCACTTGCTTAAAGGTGGAACCACAACATCCAATGGAGTCAATGCAAGTGGAGTCGTCACCCCAAGCGGGAAATTAGGTACGTCGGGAATGATGAAATTCTTCTTTATTTTAAAAGGCCGCATTTATGAATTTCGTCCAGGACCACCAATTATCCGGGACCGGCCCTGTTTTCTGTTATATCTCATTGATGTTGCAACATAGAGATAGAGGTTGCACTCTAGACTTTCATCAATCAATTTATGCTTCATATTTTGCATCATTGGAGAAAGAAACTGTTAAGTCTCACATCGGATATGGAATGGAAACATAGATTCCTTATATGGGCTTGGACAATCCTCACCCTACAAGCTAGTTTTTGGGGTTGAGTTAGACCCAAAATTCATTCTTTACAGAATAGAGATAGAGGTTGTACTCTAGCTTTTAGCTTTTAGGGATCCATTTTGCCATCTTTTAGCCCATGCAGCAAGTAATTCTGAGCAGATTGGATATCTTTAGATCGTCCCTCGTGAAATCCAAAAGCATGTGTTCCTCTACTGGATCTGTGTATGTGCAATATCTCTAAATTTGTTGCCAGTATTACATTCTTTTATATTAAGTTAAAGGAGGTAAATTAGTTGTCAATGAGAGTTTTGTTGGGTGTGTCTAAACAAAATTCCACATGGACATATAATTAAGGTGTTAGATATTCTGAATGATGTAAATTTTTTAAGGGGAAATCGTACGGTCCATCGCGGATATTATTATACCATGTTAATACTAGAAAAATATTTAAAAGCTAATAAATACTTAAAATAAGTAATTCAAACACCCACTAAGTAGCCTATTTTCATACACCTATAAATATATACTCCGAATTTTCAAGTTAAAAAATAGGCAAAATAGAAAGAAACAAGGAAAAGGAATAATTGAATTTGGTTGAAATAATTGGATAACACATTTCGTTGCAATAATTAATAAGTAACGCATTTGGTTGAGATAATTTGTTTATTCAACATAACCATTAGCCAAAGGAGAAAATGAAATCTCTTAACCTTCGGGTCCGATCAATTTCGGGTCCGGTTTCAGTTCCATAAAATAGAGGCCGGATTTCCGGACCCGAATCCTATGAACCCACATCCCTTTTAAGTTTTAAATTATAAAGTTTGGAGTTTGGACGTTTATTGTTTTTTTGGCCCAGTCTGGTTGACCCACCCAACCCTAAGCCCACTTCTCTTACTAAAAGACACGGACGCCCTAGCTGCTGACATTTAACATCTATCACATTTTCCCATTTTCAATTTTCCATTACCCACCGTTAGAGATGGCAATGGATTTTGGACCCGATCCGGATCCGGTGAATTCAGATCCATTTTATAGAATATGGATATTTAAAGATTGGACCCGACGGATCCGAATCGGACCCGGATCCGTTTATGATGGATCAGATCTGGATCTTATCTTTGAGATCCGTATCCGGTCCAGATCCGACCCGTGAATCCGTTTTTTATTAAATTAATTATACATTTATTATTTATACATCATGGCACCAAATCCTTTGTAATCTTAATTTTATTTTATATTCAAAGGGCCGAAGGCCATTATTTTTTTAATTGAGACATGTTTTGCGTGTTATTCTTTAATCATTATATTAATCATTTATGTGGTACTTATGTAGTAGCTTAGGTATTGAGAGAATTGTTTCTCACTACACCAATAGCCAATAGGCATAACAATTGTCAACAATGTCATGCATTGCATTCCCCATGATTCCGTTAAATTAAATTGACTTTTTTTCTAGAAAATTTGAACTAATTAGAAGATATAACTTAATAATCAGTCACTTTGATTTGGATTCAGATTCGATCCGTGGATCTGGTGGATCTGGATTTGAATATGATTTTATGGACTCTATGGATCTGAATCTGGATATGGATACATATATGTAAAACGAATCTGAATGATAGATCTAGTAGAATCCGATCCAGATCCTACCCACAGTCCCACCTCGCAGCAGAAGCCCTACCATTTTCCATTACGCCCAAAGCAAATCCACGTCGCTGCACCTGCTCTACATCTCCTATCTCTTGCTGTCATTGATTCTCACTCCAGAAACTTGACAAAGGTTGCAGCAGATGCCCTACCATTTTCCATTTTCCATTACGATTCTCACTCCTGTTTACAACGAAGTTGAATGATTTTCTTTTCTTTTATTTCCCTGTTTATTTGCATTCTTCTTTATGTAAATTGATGCATGGATAGTGGTTGCTTACTTGAATTATTGGGGTGGTGGGATTTTGCTTGGATTTTGGTTAGATCTAAAGATTTATAAAGTGGACTTGCTGAATCTTGATTAAGATTATCTCTTTTTTTTCTCTGTTTATTTTATTTTTGAGTATTTAAGGATTTCTACAATGGTATCTGATTAGACAGTCATTCATATGCATCTACTTTTTTTTCACTGCCATTTCATGCCAAAACAAAGTTGATAAAAAATATTAGTTCGAATATTACATCTGGGGCCGGAGCCACCTAGTGTAAATTGTATTTTTGAGGGCCAAAATATTAGTTCAGATCTTTGCTGCATTTTTAGCCTAATTATGACTACATTTTTTTTAGCAGATCTGTTTTCTGTAGGTTCCGGGTAATTATTGCTACGGGTAGGTTCCAGGTAGTATATTTAGGAACCGATCTTTTACTGGGTAGTGTCCGGGTAGTTCAAAAATGTTAGGGTACCCGGACCCGCTGACCCCTATAATAAACACCCCAAACTAAGAAACTAAGTTTGAAGTAAACTGCTTAGATTTATTGTAAATTTACTGAACGTTTCATTATAAGTTGTGTTGCTTTAACCAAGGTCTACATACTTAAGGGCTCGGTTGGTATGAGGGTTAATAGATATAACTTATTCCGGGATTAAATTTGAGATGAGTTTATCTCATGTTTGTTTAGGATAAAATCGCGGTATAACTAATTTCGGGATTAGTTATTCTGGGATTGTAGTGTTATTTTTTCCCCGGTGGAATAACTAATTCCGTGATAACTTGTTCCTGACCAAACGACCCCTAAGTTGCATGATCTAATCCCTTTTTCACAAATTCTCCATTTATTCACAATCAAATGTGAGACTTTTAGTTTTCTTATGTTCCTTTATTTGTGAAAGATAAGTGGAAGGTTTTAGTAGGTCCATCGATATTCATTAATTGACGGTCTTACTTTTGGATTTGATAGCATTTTGTATCAAGGGAATGATGTCGTTCATGAAAGGTGATTTGTTAAGCAGATCGAGAAAGCTTGTCAAAGGCTTAGCCAAGGCTGAGCCTGTCTGGCTCAAGGCTATGGAGAAGTACGTTATACTTTCTCTGTTTTCGTTTTCCTTCATTTTTCTTATTTGATTATCTCCTTAGATTTACTTGTTTTTGGTCATCTGTTTGCATCTTTATCTAAAAATTTATCCGGCTAGAAAATGAAATCTTTTATGTTACCTTCCTAAAAATAATGGAATCTTTCATTTATCTCAAATGCGTATCCTTAGGTGTGATATAATTATTTTTCTTGGACCAAACACGTGAAATATTTTTGTTGATGAGTAGTGGTGAGACGTGAATTTAGGACCTCTCCGTGTTCTATTACTATGATAAAGTGGGTGTACAACCTCATATCAAATAAGTATTAGAAATGCTACACATTCTTTTTATCATAATTTTCAATCAATTTAGGTTTGTAACATGCGTCTAAGGAAATTGTTTGTTAGGAATGCTCATTGGATTCTTGGGCGTGAATTTACTTGAGTGTATCCATTTTGCCTTGAACATGAAATTGTGCTCCTAATGCGGATTGTTGTTTGGAATTTTGTTTGAATTCAGGGCTCCGCCGGCAACATTCCCTCGTGCCGAGAAGAAACTGAAACCCATCTGTCTACCCGAGGATGTCTATATCAAGAAGTTCTTCGAGAAACATCCCGAATCTAAACACGAGGATGCTATTAAGTATGCTTCTAACCCTATTCATGGTTCTTAGTATGTATTGATTGACTTTCACAATCATCAAAAAGTAGCATTTAAAGTGCTCTGATAATAAACTACCCTTCAAGTCTATGCCATGTTTGTATTGTTGATCCTTTAGTTTAGGGTCTCCACAGGTTAATGTGTATGCTTAATAGTTTAACATGCAATATGCTGCAGATTGAGGAAAGAAGTGGGGAAAGGTGCTACAAATGTACATAATATGAAAAGAACTCTCAGCAGTCGAGGATAAATCCAATCTTTTTTCGTTATTCGTTATAATTGGCATGTCGAGATTGTAATCTTTATGCACCACTGAGACTTATATTTTTGAATTTTTGACAGGATTTTTGGGTTTGAGCCTCCTCCAGCCCGGCTATTTGGGTGGCGGGTGCTTGAGTTAAAGGAGCAGGGGGTCAGTGAAGAGGAAGCTATGGCCGTCGCTGATGTACACATCTAGTCTTTCTAAATTCAAATTCGTTGAAGCTCAATCTCTTGTAGGATCTCTCTTTTAAATATTGTGTGATTTTGTTATTATAGATGGAATATCGAGAAGAGAGAAAAGCAAAAAAGAAAGCATATTCTCGACTGAAGCAGATTGCACGACTTCAAGGGAAGAAACCACCTCCTAATCCATATCCAAGTGCTATCAAGGAGATACAAGCTGAAGAAAGGAAGTTTGTGCGCGATCGTTTCTATAACCGAGATATTCTTCAAATTGTGGAGAAACTGAAAGAGGAGAGGCAAGCGGAATTGCAAGATAGAAGAGGTGGAGGTGGCTGGTAAAGAGCACATGCTCTTGTTCTAATATGTTTTCTTTTCATTTTTTATTGTCTATCTTTTTGTCTTATGTGCATGTTTATGTCTTCTTGTGTAATTGTTATTATTATTACTTTTGGTCCTGGATTGAGAAACCTATTTTAAAGAGAGATCTAGAGTTCCACTGATTTTGTTAGTTTTTTTTTTCTATTCTTCTATATTGATGAGTATCTGATTTATATAGAATATCAAGGATTTGTGGAGGTATAACTCATATTCTTACTTATGTAGAGCTGATCTAAAGATTTAGTGCTAGTTTGAAAATGGAGTAGGTCTGAGAAATGTGTCTCTTTTATTAATAGATTTTTATAAATGAGATCTCAATAAACTCAATTGTTTAGGTGGTTTGTCAACTAAATTATTTGCAATATTTATTATGTCCAATGTACCCCTGATTCCCTGTAGATAACTAAATCGTAGATTATAAATGTCAATTTAGTAGGTACCTGGTGAATGTTGGCTCTGACACCATCATGCTTAGAAATGTTAATTTAGGAAAAGTATGTTGAGTTGTAAATGCCAAAAATCATGTGTGAGCAGCATAAATGTGAATGCAGTTTAGGTTGCCAAATATATCAGCAAACATCACATTTGGAGCTCGAATGTGATTCTAAGCCTTGTAAACTTGGCTGATTGGTGTTAATTTTCTGATGTGTGTCATGTGCCATGCTTGCTCTCATTGCTATGTAAATTCATGTATGGCATATTATTATTTGATAGAAAAATGCATGTGAAAGTCTGATATCGCTTGTTTATAGTCTAGCTAGTTCATGGTGACTTTGCCACCATCCTTACTTTCTTTGATGCTGGACTCATCATTGTAACAATCTCTATTCATTGCCCTATTTATCCCATCCCTCTTATCTTTTTTTGGTTTAGACAGTCTCATAATTAATGAGCTATTCGTAGTCATTAATCCAGGTTTATTCATGTTATGTCACTCATTTGTGGCATCCCTTGCTTTGTTTAGTATGATTTTGGCATCTTAGTTGTTAGATGACCTATGATTGCTAAGGTTAAATATGTAGTCTCTAAACTGGTTTTCTTACTCCACAGTTTTCTGTGGGCTGTAGTTTCTTGATGTTGTTTTACTTGCGAGGCTAAGCAGCTAATTTTTCTATTCAGTATTTGTTTGCTGTAGTTTCTTAATGTGGCTCTGATTGAGGATACAAGACTCTGATTTCTTATTCATATGGTTCGATAATTAATTGTCTGAAATAATTTCTCTATTTGATCCTGCTGCAGTTAAAGATCATGTTTGCTGCTTATCCCGGATGCTTAGTGGCAAAAGGGGCTATTATTTTACTAATGCTACAGGTCTTCTCAAATGTGAATGTACCTTATTGTTGTTGTCCATTGATACTTAACTGTAATGACTTGAATCCTTTAGTCGTTTGGTCTGTATAAAAAGTGTAGTTTATCAGAATGCTTATGGAGTTCTGGTTTTTAGTGTTATAATAAACTGATCTTACTTCTCGCATAACAATTGTATTTGTTACTTTAATTTGTTCTCCTTCTGTCCTTCAGTGTTTTGACTATTGTTCTCCTGCTATACTTGTATGATGAATCCACCAAGACCTTATCGGCAGTGGGATGATTAGTAAACCTAGTGGACACCTAAGGTTCCTACTTCGTTAGGTGCGGACCTTGGTGAACAGGGTTTAAAAATATGAGCAGTGATTAAAAACACTTGGTGATTTTTCTTATCCTTGTAACCCTTGGTAGGCAGACTTGTCTACTACTTTTAGAGGGAGATAAAAGGTACCCGGTAAAGTAGTAGGCATGTGCGCAAGCTAGCTGAAACACTACCATTCATGAGAAGAAAAAAAGAAGAAGAAAACATTAGCAAACCTAGTGGCAACAATGCCTTACATGTAGAATTTTCTTTTCATTTCCTTTTTCTCACCTTTTTTCTTGTTTGGTTCAGTATAACTACAAAGATGAGCTCAAGTAATCACTTTGATGTCACAAGAGTTCTTTATCAGCTGAATTGACTGGAATAACCTTAATCTTGTAGCATAGTTGCATGCAGGTCTACATCAGAAAACAGGAAAGACCCCAAGGATTTGCAGCATTAAAGTAGTAGAGATTTTTACATTCTTGCTCAACATAAACAAGTTAAGCGCTTCCTGTCGAGCCGTGCTTGTAGTTTCAAAATACCAGTCGTGCAGTAAATTTTGAATATCAAATGATTAATTGGAAAAAGAAGTTTCAAACAGACTTTTTCCTTGAATTAACTGATTCACATGTGAAAGGAAGTTCATGCATGTAGTGTTATGTATTCAAGAATCACAGTTCAAGCCTTCAAGGGCACCTAATTTCAAGGCCATTCTTGTAAATCACCCTCGTGTCCGTCTTGACAATTGTGAATAACTCTAGACAAACTATGTGATGGAAAGTGGTAGATCTAGTTGAGCATTTTAAGCTCATAAGGTGGGGAGAAACGGTTTTTTAACCCTTTACAAACTTTTTTAAGTTTTATGACTTCATTTTTTACACATAAAAAATCTGGAAAAAAAACATGAAATTTGAAAAGATCATTTGGTTCTAATTACGTTTCATAGTAAAACATCTTTCATGAAAACATTTACCCCTATACCAAGCGCTCCAGAAAAGTTGAACTACGAAATAAGCGCTTTGATCCGAAAGTAAGTGTACAAGATTTTAATATGAGGGGTGCAGGGAGAGGGTGGGAGGTGAGGAAGGCAATTTGAATGCTATTAACTCAGAAGAACAAGGAGGTTCAGAATAAGAAATCATAGATATCCAATAGCTACATGTTACAAAATTAAACTAAATTGGGAGGAACTGACATGTTTGCTTCCTTCTATATCTCCATTTAGTTGTTCCTACACATGGCCTGCAGTTTAACAAAACAGTTTCAGTTTTCTAGTTGAAGAGAACCATCAGTGGCGGATCTTGCCCAAAATATTAAGGGGGTCGTAACTAGTGACGGATCTAGACTCTGAAATCTGGTGGTGCAAACATACGAAGTAATAATTTTTTGCGTAGAAAAAAAAATTATGCCTAGAAAGCAAAAAAAAAAACTGGTTGTGCAACTGCACCACCATGCTTCATATAGATCCGCCAGTGGCGGTAACTACTATCAAAAATGTTATAATTGAAATTTATAAGAACAAAATTTAATTTTATCAAAGATTCAAAATAACATCAACACAATAATCCACCACGAAAGACTCAACACGATGCCCCTATCAATTTTCTTGAGTTGTACCATCATACCAACTACCACTCCTAAAAAATACATAAATCAATTATCAAAGAAACAAACATAAAAGAATAAAATAATAGTTGAGCTACTTTATTATATTTTTATTAGTATTTCAGCTTAACAATGATGATGACTTACCTTGTGATGTTATTACGAGATTGAGGATGACTCTTGAATTTAATTGATAGAGAAAGGGAAGGGGAAGATTTTTGGTGATATTGGATAGAGAGAGTCAGTTCTTGAATCGAAATAAAATTAGAGGGTAGAGGGTTTTAGAGGGTTTGTTTATAAAAGAGTTTATTAAAAAAAAAATAGTTGGGGGGGGGGGGGCGTGGCCACCCCCAGGGGGGCTTAAGCTCCGCCACTGAGCACCATAATATACACTCTGAAGAAGAACAAGGATTAAAACATTAGTTCCAGATACTACACTGTCATGGAGTTGTAAAAGCATTTTACAATCCATGGAGCAAAACACTCGAAGACACAACATGATCCATATTCTGAAAGCAAAAGACCAATGATAGGTATTAAATAAGAAAAAAACTAGATGAGGTTGACAGTGTTCAGTGTTCGCACCTAGACGAGGTTGACAGTGTCAGAAACTGTCCCTCATTCGTAACCAACAAATTGTTGGAAATTTACTAATTGTGTAATAAGTTTAACTCATTATTTATGACTCGAATAATTGGGATCCCGCACGTCGGAAACATTGATTCCACACACGTTTATACGTTGTACCAAAGATCGTAAATTTCATTAGTGAAAGAAATATTGGTACGTAAGTGAAACGTTTGAGACATAGAATGATGGATGGTTATTGGTCAAATGACACGTGTTTCACGTTGGTAAATGAAGGAAGAAGTGTACGATGTGTAAGATTGAACCGGGTCGAAAAAGGGTCACGGCCTCACAGCCGAGCCCGGCCGCCGTGGCGCCACCACCACAAGGGCCGCAGCGCCACTTGGAAGAGTCGCAACGCTAATTCCTTGTTTTGGCTCTTTGGAGTGAAAGCGCCTTGCGCTGTGAGCGATGTCGGCCGTTGGAATCCCAAAAATATGGCTGTTGAGGGAATTTCAATGGCATTAAATCCACCCAATAATGGCCATTACTTGGACCATTATTTGCTGAATTAACTTGGGGATTAAAGTCATTCATTATATGACAATTGAATGTCATTATGGGGCAATTGAAAGGTCATCTTACACACATATATATTGAGGTCTTTGGCTCAAGACATAGACATAGACATAGACATACACTCCACACACTTGTATGATTTCAGATTTTCTGAAAACTCTTACTCTCTTGCAATCTTCCACTCAAAGATCCTTCTTTCCTAGCGAACACTTGAGTCTCCTTTGCTCACTTGTTTGTTGATGTTTTATCTTGGGAGATAAGTTGTCAACACACCGTTAAAAGATTATAAAGGGCAATATTATCTTAAGGATAGATTGAAAAATCAATCGGCTCAGCAAGCCATTTTCATTGTACTATTTCCAGATTCTTACACTCTTTGTTGTTGTTATCATATTTAAGGAACTTGCAGCAATTGGAACGAAGACTCAAGGCGGACATTCAAGAACGAAGATCAAGAACTCACAAGTTCCTGTAGCCACAAATCTTGTTGGCTATAAGATAGATTGTTCACTATTGTAAACTATTATTGTTTATCCTTTCAAAGCACTAGTGGTAGTAGTTTACTATTTCCGTACATCCATTGTAACTCACACAAATATCCTTCTGTTATGTGTATAAACACCTAAATTCATTTGTAAAGCTAACTCCAAATCGCTATGCACGGGGTCCGGAGAAGGGCCGGACCACACGGATTTGTAGTAAACAAACCATTTTCTTAACCTATTTTATAAAATTAACTTTAATTTAGAGTAAAGAAAATACACCAAGCTAAAGGAATAAAAATGGATGTGTGAAAAAGTTTTTGAGAAAGAGTTTTAATTAGAGTTGAGGGTCAAAAACATATCTCAAGTATCATTTTTTTTAGTTTCATACGTGATGATGCGAGAGTTTCTTATTTAAACTATCGTCATCTAGTTAGCGAAACACGTCTCAACTATCATTTGTTTATTTTTCCTACGTATGGCGTACCTGATAGTTGGGGTAGTAAAAATGAATAAATGATAGTTGAGGTGTATTTTGTTAATTAATTGATGATAATTTAGATAGAAAATTTTAAAAAAGGTAATGTTTGAAATGTGTTTTGACCCTTATCTCTTTAATTAAAGATAAGTTTAATATTTATCGATGTTTACACACTTATTAAAGAACGACTTATATAATAAAGGGTGTAAATTTAAAAAAACTACCGTAAATCTGCGGAAATACATAACAGACAACTAAATTTAGTCTATTAGGACTTAAAGACAATAATAAGAGCTCTGAATTTTTTCTTAGACGTTGAAATTTAGTCTATTAGTAGAAAAAAAAATCACATTGTTATTCTTAAAAAGAAAAATAAAGTAAAGGTAGATACAAATTTATACAGTTAAGTGTGATGAATTTATCATTTCTTATGTTCGAGACCGTCTCAAATATTTTGAAGACTCTGTTCTAATTCGTAAAAGTAGATACTTAATATAAGTAAATATATTATCCTACTAGAAATTGTCTAGGCCTAATAGGTTTGGTTTGAAATCTGAATTTGGATCTCACATGCGCGCGTCACTGAAAACAGTGTGCGTCATCCGGGGTGATAAAAAAGAACTATGTGAAGCAAAGGTTGTTGAAGCCTTATCACGAATGGGCGATGTCAGTCTTGACTATAAGGAAGGAAAGGAGCGAAGCAACTTGACCGTATGGGAGAAGCGATGGGAGATGATTGCTATGAGCGAGGTCCAGTCTTCCTTTCAAGAGGTCCGTCCTTGCTTAGGAAAAAACCGAACCACTTCTAAGGATGCAAATTATGAATTTTTACAGTAAATTTTTTGCTAATACTTTAATAAAAAAATATAAAAAAGAGCCCGACCTGCTTATGTTGTCCCAATGCTTAGAATTTAAACACGAGAAAGATAATTTTATTTTTATTCTTATGATATAAAGAGATTTAACTCAATTATGTAATAGAAAGAGCACGCAATAGGTTTATCACTTAAAATTAGTGTCATTACCCCCCAAAGAAAAGAAGATTAATGTTACAAAACACATATCACACTGTATAGTGTACTCTCAGTTTGTTGTGCTGACTGCGAAAAAGCTCTCAAAAATTTCACCCCAAAGGTTACTTTGTAAGCATTTCTTTTTATGTTGTTTTATTTTCTCCTAAATGGTTAAGATATTCACAAAATGTGTTTGTTTTTAAGTAATCTTTGTGGGTTTTCTTCATTCTTAACAAATATTTCTGATTGATAGCTATAATGCAGTTTGTTCTGCAAATTCTTTTTTAGGGTTTTAGTATTTACAGGTTGGTCAATCGGAAAAGCACAGACATGAAACTGATTTTAGCTATTTTTGCAAGTAGAAAGTAAAAAATACTTCTTGCATGTCGAGTTCTGTTTCTGTTTTCATGCTTTTAGAGTTAGGGGTTTAAAGGTGAGCTCCCAAAAAAGTAAACTTTTAAGGGTTTTCTTGAGGTGCAAAAGAAAAGAAAGGTTTTTTTTTGTATTTAAGGTACCAATAGGTCACGGGTTCGATCCGTGGAAACATTGATGCTTGCATTAGGGTAGACTGTCTACATCACACACCTAGGGGTGGGGTCCTTCCCCAGACCCTGCAAACGCGGGATGCTTTGTGCACCGGGCTGTCTTTAAGGTAGCTTATACTTTCAAAAATGTTGAAGGCATTTTATGGGTTTTCTAGAGGTGAAAAAAAGTAGGAAAAGAAGAGATCTTTAAAGGTAGCTTATACATTTCAGGAAATGTTGAAATCACTTTAGGGTTTCCTTTTAAAACAAGTTTGTACTGTGGGTCAAATAAGCTTATACATTTCATTTAATGTTTTGTTTTCTGAAATGCCGGTGAATGTCTTGGGTCTTCGAGGTTTTCAGTTTATATGACTTGATGGATAAATGCTAAGAGTAAATTCAAGTCGAGCTTGTTTTCCTGTTATTCTCTGTTGGCTCTCACCATAACTCGAAGTGATTTTGGAATTTCTCACAGTTTCTTCAAAAGACGTTAACAAACTTACATATACATCCAATTTTCAGAGTGAATAGATACTGGTTCTTTATCTTTTAAAAGTAACATTGACATATTCAAAAGCTACATAAAAGATACTCTAAGTCACAACCTTTCATAGTCTCTATATTTTTTAGCTTTTACTTTCTTTTAAATAGCTCAGCTAGAGAGTAGAAGTGGGTTGTCAAAAACACAGTTTACATTCAAGAGTAAATTTCACCAAGCAATCCCAGTTTACACCTATGGACTTTTGTTCAGTCTTTTGTTTTGTTGCTTTGTTAATTTTATTGTTTTCTAGATAAAACCCCTTTCAAGTTAGATATGAAAGACCAAGCCTTAGCCCTTCCTCTTTTTTCCTTTTAGAGAAAATACTCATTTGGCCTTCCTAGAAGGACAATATTTCGCAGTTTCAGATGGGCTATCTAAAGACTTTTAGCTGAGAGATCATGTTTGTGCATATGAGTGCACGTTGGAATATAATTAATATCGGCTAGTTGCACTTTGATTTTGTTTTTGATGCAGGCATTTCATTCAGATGACAATATCTGACTTCATGGAAGAAGTGGGATGTAGTAGTGGTAAGGAGAAGATATCCAATGGACCAGCAAGGATGGATTTTGATATAGATGGTCTCTTTGAAGTAGATGATGATGATTGGGACGAGGACAAGGATGAGGATGATAGCGTTGATGTTGTTTCAGTTAAAGAGTTGGGTGAAAGTTTCTTGAAAAACTTCTGTAAAAAGGCATCAACTGGTTTTTTTGATAAGTATGGTTTGATCAGTCACCAGATTAATTCATATAATGACTTCATCAACTATGGAATCCAAAGGGTGTTTGCCTCGGTTGGAGAGATCCATGTTGAGCCAGGTTATGATCCATCAAAGAGAGGTGAAGGTGATTGGAAGCATGCTTCTATAAAGTTTGGGAAAGTAAGCCTTGAGCGGCCAAAGTTTTGGGCAGGGGAGAAGTTTTCTGTGGACGGTGGGAAAGAGTACCTGGACTTGTGGCCACGTCATGCTCGCCTTCAGAACATGACTTATTCTGCTAGGATTATGGTTGAAACTCATGTTCAGGTTAGGAATTTGTTTTTGCCAAAATTAAAAAAACAATGGTTTTTGTCTAAGTCTATAGTTGTATATGTATCAATTTCTTTCTGTTTATTGATATACATCAATTTTCTTATTATTCTCAATTTTGAATCAGCCAGCTTGTAGGTTTTCTACTCTTTTTTTGTTGGTATACTTCTTGTATACAAGTGACTTTTTACAACAAAAAAAAAATTGAATTAGCTAGCTATGCTCTAAAATGATTGCATTGTGTTGTTCTTCCGTAGATTAAGTTGCCAATCTTGTTGGTCTCTCTTGAACAGTTCTTTGTTAAATGCATTGCCCATCTGTTGAAAAGTAAGAAAATGGTCATCACAAAGGAAATAAGAGGCTCTGAGCTGCATGCATCCTAATCCTTAATACATAGATACCATTTTCTTAAACTTCACAAAATTCAACCTTTATCTGGAGTACTACTAATATTGGAAATATAATCCCTTCTTATGTCACATGTCATTTATTTTCCCTCTGTTAGTTTCTTATTCTTTTAATTTCATTGGCTGTCCTTTTATATGATTTCAGGTGTATACAAAAAAGCTAGTTAGAAGTGGCAAGTTCAAAACTAAGGTAGACCGGTTTGTTGACAAGGAATGTGAGATGGAAGATAAAAGAGACGTCTTGGTTGGGAGAATCCCTGTGATGGTGAACTCAGAGTTGTGCTGGATGAATAGTGTTGACAATCCTGATTGTGAATTTGATCATGGGGGATACTTCATAGTCAAAGGGGCTGAAAAGGTAAGATCTCCCTGCTAGCACCTCACTCTTGACGCCTCCCTCTCTTCTACCTAAAGAGGGCATAGAAAACAAGGCTTGGACAGTTGGTGTAGTTAGTAGTATTTAAGCTCTAATGAGTCTAAAGGGAAAACTAAAGATAACATTCAAATTACTTCCATGTAAACTGTTTTTCTACACATCAACCTAGCATAACTCAAAACAGTGGAATTTCACTTGTTAATGTTAAAATTGATGTTTCAAATTAAATATCTTAGCTTAGTTTTGATTCAGACACCTTTTTCCTACAAGACAATATATTTGAGTATTGGAATGAAATGAGTCCAAAGAGATGGAACACATATAGATGATTTGTTTAGTCGAGCTCAAATTGAGGTGTAGTGTTGTGCTAGTAATTGTTGCGTCCTGAATAGGTGTGTCTTTTGACTGTATTGTAATTTTGAAAATTCAGATAATTGCAACAGTTGTGTCCCGATAATGGAAGATGTAACAAAAGAGCATGAAAGAGAGGAGAAAATTTAACTTTCATGTTAGACATTTAACTAAGCGATTGATTAAAATGGTGTGTAGTGTGAGGTCGTTCTGAAGGTGCTAGCTGGTTTGTTTATTTGTCTTAATTGAAGATACTGTTGAAGATTGATCTTATGAAGGTGATATTATGTATCACTTTACTCTGCACAACTTGGCTGGTGGTGACAGTGAAGTAGTGAACCAACATTTCAGTATATTTAGACAAATAACATTTTTCAGCTTCTGTCGTCTTGGGAAAATGGGGTATATATGCAGGAATGAGCTTGATGTATACTTCCATGACAACCCTTTTCTAACTTCTGGGGACAGGATAAGGAGTCATTCGCTGTGGCTGCTTCATGTCAATTCTATTACATCTTAAAGCTGTTGCATATGGAACTGGGATCAGATTAAGAATTGAAGAGCAGCAAAACTTCATGTTACCTGGTTTAACTTAATTTGGAGACTTTAAAATGTCTCGAGGACTATATCACTTAACCAAACTATTTGCTCAAATTTTTGAACTGGTAATACAAAGTATTATTATTACATTTGAAAAGTCTTTAGCTACTCTTATATGGAGAAGTTCTTTCTCAAGCTTCAAGCTGAGTAATACAATATTTTCCCTTGTCTGACTATAAAGTACTCCTTTGTCCAGAAAAGAATGACAAAGTACTACTTTGGGAAGTCAAACTGTTTCTTGACTATAAATTTCAAACTTTTCTAAGTACTCTTAGCAATAAAAATTAGTGGTTTAAGTGTGTTTTATGTTGTTTCTGAATATGCAGGAGTAACACTTATTTCAGTAAAAGAAAAAAGAATGGATACTTCATATCGAAAATTTAAATGTGTCCGACTCTCGATCCACCATTCTTTTCGGGATTGAGAGAATATATGTAACTTTGGCATGCATTCTACACTTGTGCTATTACTATAGTGATATGGAATATTGTTTAATCTTTTTGGCCTTTTATAGGTAAATTTCCTATTGCAGTTCTTTAAATATTGAAACCTCTTGCATTTCCTTTTCAGACCTTCATTGCACAGGAGCAGATTAGTTTAAAAAGACTCTGGGTGTCAAACAATCCCACTTGGATGGTTGGATATCGCCCAGGTGAAAAAAGGAAGAGAGTCTACTTCTGTGAACAATCCATCTTCTTTCTTGACAATTTCGTCGACACCCACCAAGCCAAATCCTCAAATCTGTAATCAAAATCCATTATTTTTCACTTCTATACAGTATTCAGCAAAATGGGTGTTACTCAAATTCAAGTTCAAGAACTAAAAGACTTGGCCTTTCCTCAGTTTCTTGCTTGATAATGGAAGAAGCACCATTGGAGGAGAGGTTAAGTGTTGTTGACAAAGTTTAGCTTTGGAATTTAGGTCCATATCAGAACCAATTGACAAAGTTCAAACATGGACGCCACCTGAACAGAGAGTATTGTTTTTCTCCATACTAAACTCACATGAACGGAAATGGCGGTGATGGGGTGGTCTGGTGGTGACAGGACGGCAGTAAGGTTAGAAAGACAAAGAAAGGGAGGAAAATTAGTTGATTGAAAATAAATAAAGTAGCAAAGAAAATAAAAGAGGTGCAGACCTAGGAGAAAACAATTTAGCAGAGAGGTTTGGGTGAAGAAGACGATGGCTGGTGGGTTGCTTTCCCTTTTTAATTAAATTAGAGTAATTTTTATTTTCAGAAAATGAATAAAAAGTCTTTAATTATTTACTGTGTCAAGTGTCAACAAAAGATTATGATACTACAGGGAGTAATTATAGAACTTATGTTCTTAGATCAGTCCAAATGCATTATTTGCCCTATGCACAGGTGGCGTCCATGTGGCGTCCACCTGAGCAGATCTGTGGGTAAATCCAACAAGTTTAATAACGGGAAGGGTATATTTGTCCCCAAACTTTAACGGAGGGCAAATATGACCCTTTTTCTTAAGTTTGAGGGCAAATATGATCCTTTTCCCTTTTACAAATGGCACTTCAGCGTGAAATGAGCATGAAGAGATGCATCTGTGGTTTCATAGCATATTCAGTTACTATTTATGTGCTGAGAGACTTGAATGATGCTGAAAATTGCTTTTCGCGCCATTGGAATTTAGGTTTTCAAAAGATCGGTAATTCAGTTTGTCGGTTTCCTATGATTGTTTGACCCCTTTCCTATAGATTTCGGCAAATTATGGGAGAGAAAGTTCAAAACAGAAGATGCATTTATTTTGTGGCTGGAACGAGTGTCCTGATCTTGTGTTACTATGTCCAATTGTACCGAGAATGTTATTTTTTTGGTTTTGTTTTTGGCTTCTTAAACATTCCTTGATCTAAATTTCCTTTTCTATCAAACGGAAAGATTGTTGAGAAGTTTCTGAATAAGAAACTTATGAAATTCATAGACAAGCTAAGAAAGCGTGTCCCATTTCTGTGGGTTCTTACTTCCGTTTGTGCTGATTCCTTTACATTTGGCAAATTGGTGAAATAAACATGATTTCTGTGGAAATAAGAAAATGGAGATTCTCTGTAAACATGGATAGATTTAGAAGGTGATACACAATTATCTCAGTAAAAAACGGTATCTTGGTTATAGATTTAAAAAGGTCTAATGCAGTTAAGTCAATAGATCGAACGGTTTGATAGACATTATTGTAAGTTTTCCTCGCCTATATCAATACCTTTGTGCTTTTCTGGCGTTTGTGGAAACCAGATAGTGCATTAATTCATGATATAGGAGGGTTTTGTGAAGTTGATCTAAAAAGTGTTTTTCCTCGACAGTTGAGGAATATCAAGGAGTACGTAGTCCGATATATGTGTCTCTTTTATGAATAGATTTGGATAAATGAGATCCCAATAAACACACTACTTTCGGTGGTTTGTCAACTGAATTATTTGTAATATTTATTATGTTCAACGTATGCCTATAGATAACTGAATTGTAGATTATAAATGTTAATTTAGGAGGTACCTGGTGAATATTGGCTCGGACGCCGTCATTCTTAGAAATGTTATTTTAGGAAAAGTATGTTGCTTTATAAATGCCAAAAATCGTGTGAGCAGCTAAGTTGCGCGGACTCTTCATTCTTGGTGCTATTCCCGTCTCGACACTGGTGGGATACAGATTAGGATAGAATAGTAGTAGGTAATTGGGCGTAGTCCTACTCACGCTTACAAAGTGGTAGTTGTAGTGGTATTATTTGTAGGCATGCTTAGCCTATCATACTAGTATGGTGCAGTATTGCTTTATAGTCTCATGTCATTTGATTTCGGTTGCTATGTGTTCTTGTTTATCTTATTTACTACTGCTTCCTTTTTCAGAATGCGCTATCATGACTTATTCGCTTTTGTTATCAGCATTTCCATATTGCGTTAAATTTCTTGTCTGGGTACCGTTTCTCTTGCTTTGCTTGTGCTTATGCTTTGTCTTGAGCTGAGGGTCTTTTATTTCCCTTTTTCCTGAGAGAGATGTCATCCTTCTAGTTCCTGATGAATTGAGTCCGCCATCTATTTCATAGTAATCACGAAAAGCAAGCCCTATGTGTTGTGTCACAAGCAAGGGTTCTTTACTTTTTGGTGGGGTGGAGGGCTTTTGTGCATTATAGGAAACAACCGCTAGGTAGAGGTAAGGTCTGCGTATACTCTACCCTCCCCAGACCCCACGTTGTGAGATTTCACTAGGTATCTTGTTGTTGTATAGACAAGCTAAGAAAGCATGTCCCATTTCTGTGGGTTCTTACTTCCGTTTGTGTGGAGTCCTTTATATTTGGCAAATTGATGAAATATATTTTGATTTTTGGAAATAAGAAAATGGAGATTCTCAATAAACATGGTTAGATTTAGAAGGTGATCCACAATTATTTCAATATAAAACGGTATCATGGTTATAGATTTAAAAAGGTCTAATACAGTTAAGTCAATAGATCGAACGGTTTGATAGACATTATTGTAAGTTGCATATATCAATACCTTTGTGCTTTTCTGGTGTTCGTGGAAACCAGATAGTGCATTAATTCATGATATCAATAAAAATGTAATCAAACTTAGTTTCACACTTAATCCGGCTTGCCTTTCTTTTTTTAAGTCGTTATTACTTTGCATTACTAGTATCCTTATTTCTTTTATGGTATTATTTCCCGCTCTCAAGTTTAATTTGGGGTTTTCTGACTTGCATTTTTGTAATGTTTGTGTGCTAGGATTTGAAAAGTTGAAGACATTTCTTCTCCATAATTAACTTCACTCAATAACCAAGTTGTCGAGTGTTGCTCCATTTGCTGGTTGAATCTGAAGGAGACAATAAAGTTCACTTATTTGAGCCTGCCAAAGTTGTAGGCAAATGGAATGTAAAAAAGATGAAGCTGTTAAGGCCAAAGAAATTGCTGAGCGGAAATTAACTGAGAGGGACATTGCTGGAGCTCAAAGATTTGCTTTGAAGGCTCAAAATATGTTTCCAGGCCTTGATGGTCTTTCTCAGTTCCTGGAGGTGGTCAACGTTTATGTTGCTTATGAGAAGAAGATTCACGGTACAGAGGATTTTTACGGTGTCCTTTCTGTAGATTCCTCAGCTGATGATGAAACAATAAGGAAACATTACAGAAAGCTTGCTCTAGCTCTTCACCCTGATAAAAATCAATCTGTTGGGGCAGATGGGGCGTTTAGGATGATATCTGAAACGTGGAATTTGTTGTCTGATAGAACCAAAAAATGGTGTATGACAATGAGCGAGCTAAGAGGGATGCCATAAGGAATATGTCCATGCAAGGCAACCAGCACGTCCCCATGAACCCAGCATCAGCTAGGCAAGCTGCACACTCCGGCCAGCCAGCTGGTGGGAATTTGAAGAGAGCTCATGCAGAAGCAGCTATGAGTGCACTGAATCAAGAGGCTCTTCTGAAGAAAAAGAGACGCACAACTGAGTTAACGTCAGTCTCAAAGAAAAGGGAGTTCAAGGGAGTTGTCTAATTCAGAAATTCGCAATATGCTGGCGAAAAAGGCTAAGATGGAGATTAGCAAGAAGCTTAAAGAATGGAGCACAGTTGCTGCTTCTCGGGCTTCATGTAAGGAGAAAAAGGATGTAGAAAAGAAGAAGCAAACTGCCGCTGATGTTACAAATGAATCCAAGAAGGGATAAAACTGCTGATGATGCAGTGGTGGAATCCAAAAGATTAAGCGAGCAGAAAAAATCTCCTGTTCATTTAGAACCAGGAGTTAAGTCAATGACTGTTCCTGATTCTGACTTTCATAATTTTGACAAGGACAGAACGGAAAAGTCATATGAGGGTAATGAAGTCTGGGCTGCTTATGACGATGATGATGGCATGCCCCGCTATTATGCTCTGATCCACAATGTGCTATCTAAAAAGCCATTTAAAGTGGAATTCAGCTGGTTGAACCCCATAAACAACTCAGAATTTGGCCTAATGGATTGGGTTGGTTCTGGATTCCTCAAAACCAGCGGAAATTTCAGTATTGGCAAGCATAAGATCAATAAGACGCTGAATTCTTTCTCCCACAAGGTCAAGTGGGTGAAAGGGGCTATCCAAATTTCCCCCAGAAAAGGGGATGTTTGGGCTCTGTACAGGCATTGGTCTCCTAAATGGAATGAGCTAACTCCGAATGATGTGATGCAAAACTATGATATGGTGGAAGTGCTTGGAGACTACTCTGAGAAGGAAGGTGTCACAGTTGCTCCATTAGTCAAAGTAGCTGGCTTCACGTCAGTATTCCATCAGCTTTTGGACCCTAAATATATTCGCCATGTTCCAAGGGAAGAGATGTTTCGCTTCTCTCATCAAGTTCCTTCATACTTGCTCACAGGCCAAGAAGCTCCCACTGGTTGCTGGGAGTTGGATCCTGCTGCTCTGCCCGTAGAACTTCTTAGAGTCATGACAGATGCTGGAATAGAAGCTCAGACAAAAGCCGCAGATACTTCAGTCTCGGAAAGGACATGTGGTGAAAGCAAAAAGGAGGAGAAGTCCTATGTGGTCGGCGACAGAAATGTGTCAAAGCCCAGTGACATATTCAAGTAGGAAGAAGGCAGAAGCAAGTACTGTTGAAGCCTAGAGAGAAACAAGCTCAGTGCTGCCTGAGGACTCTAGGCATAGTGGGTTTTGCCCTTGTTTGATTGCCGATGATAGAGTAGTGTAGATGAAGACGACAATGAATCCAGCACCAAAGTGAACGTTTGAGCTTGAGTATTTTTTGCTTCTGTAGGTTTACCAAATTAAGAAAGAGCTATACTGTTAAATTAAAACTTGAAAATACTGTATATTTCAAGTTTTTTTCTTAAGCAACTTTTGGACAACAAATTTTCTTGACCGTCTTAAGTTTATAATTGCTTTCCTTTTCAATTTCTCTCTGTGGTTACTCAGGGGTGTCAGATGGGCCGTTTGGGCTGAAGTTGGGCGGGTCAAGATGGGCTGAAGCTGTAGATGGGTCAATGTCAACCCGCCCAAAACTTACATGGGCTAAGATGGGCGAGTCAAGATGGGCTAAAATGATGGGTCATAATCCATATTACCCAACTTGATCCATTACTTTTACAAAACTCAAATTTACCTTCTATGATGTTATTTTATTTTGTATGATATTTGATTTTTTTATTTTTTTATTTTTAAAATAAGAATAATATTCTTTAAGATTTTTTTCATTTTTTATAAAAGCAAAAAAAATTATGAAATATAAATTTGGAGCGGGGGTGGAAGGGGTAGGTATGGATAGGGGCGAGCGGGGTAAGAAAAAAATTCATATTTTTTATAAATTATTTATGAAAGTAAAATAATATAAAATAAAAATTTAAGAACGTGGTAGGGGAGGGGGGCGTGGAGGTAAAAAAAATTATATTTTTTATAAATTGTTTATAAAAGTAAAGAAATATAAAATAGAAATTTGAGAATGTGGTAGGGTGGGGGGGAGGGTAGGGCTGGGAGGTGGAGTAGGGCGAGGGGTGGAGGTAAGAAAAAAATTTATTTTTTTATAAATTGTTTATAAAAGTAAAGAAATATAAAATAGAAATTTGAGAATGTGGAGGAGGTAGGGCGGGAGGTGGGGGCAGGGGTGGGGTGAGAGGTACGAAAAAATTTCATATTTATAAATAATTATTTTATAAACGGGTCATCTGCCACATCTAATTATATTTAATATACTTAGTTATGGATAATAGTATTATTTATAAATAAAAATCTTAATCGAGAGTGAAACTCTAATCATTAAAATTAATTATTTTGATGGGTCAAGTTTGGGCATCATCATGGTCTCATTTGGGCTGTTGATTTATGATGAGCCAACTTGAGCTAGCCCAAACTAACCCATCATCAAAATCACTCTTGCCCAAACCCATAAAATTTTGGACGGGTCATTTGGATTTGGGCTAATTTTGTCACCCCTACTCATACTGTTGTTGTGAAGGTGCACTACCGGGATTTCAAATCATTTTTAACATATAAAGTGTTAATCATTTCTCGTTTACTACTATAGTCCAAATGATTTATTTTCTTCTTTTTTCTCCTTTTGAACTTCTGTTTCTTAGCTTTTCTTGATTGCTGGTTTTTATATTGCTGCATTATGCATGGAGCTGGCCCATAAATCAACCAGCTTCGCATTCAGGCTCATTATTGAATCCAGAGATCATTTATCAGTAATTGTTGTTACTTGCTTATAGTTTATGAATTTGAACTGCTTGCGTATGCACACGTACTTGTAGAAATAACGCCCATTGACCATTTTTCAGCTTGTTTTTTTAAATATGGCCTTGTCACGGAGTTTCAAATATTAAATGTGTGTTTGTACATAAATGTTGTACTCCTATAAAATAGGCCTTGTCACGCCCATTCATCTATTTTCTTTTTACATGTGGTACTCCTATAGAATAGAAACGATACCAGCCTAGAAGCTTTGCTTCTGATTAATAACGAAACAACCAAATCTTATTTAAAGGCTTTGCCTTTTGTTGATACTCTTTTTTTATAAAACACACAATGATTTTATGCATCTAATCGCAGGAACGGTATCACTCTTAAAGAATTTATCCTTTGAAAAATCATGTCTGATCATTTTGAGATATTGTTCACCATAAACCCAACTTGCATCCAGTATTTTGATTATTCAGCAAATGTTATCCAGAATGTTGGGACAATATTCGAGTCAATATTTGTCTATTCTGCTTATCTTTCAGAGAAAACAGAGACCAAGAGATTTCTTCAAGTTTGAAAATATCTCATGATCTAAAGGTTTGGTAAAAATATCAGCTAGTTGATGTAAAGTATCCACATGTTCGATCTGTACTAGCTGTTTTTCCACTAGGTCTCTCAAAAAATGATGCCTTATGTCTATATGTTTGGTCCGTGAGTGCTGAACAGAATTTTTAGAAATGGTTATTGCACTCAGGTTATCACAATATAAAATCATGGAGTTGTTAGAAAATTCATAGTCATCGAGCATATGTCGTAACCAAACTAATTGAGCACAACAACTTCCGGCTGCCACATATTCGGATTTGGCAGTCGAAAGTGACACACAATTTTGTTTACGGCTGTACCATGAGATTAAGTTGTTGCCAAGATAAAAACAGCCACCGCTAGTACTCTTCCTATCGTCTACATCACTAGCCCAGTCCGAGTCACTATACCCTATTAAGTTAGGATTAATGTCTCTAAAATACCATTTACCCAAGTCACTTGTGCTGGCAATATATCGTACGATACGTTTCACGGCATTAAGATGAGATTCCTTGGGGCAGGCTTGGAACCGTGCACACACACGATAATTGATTGGTTCTTTCTCCTTTATTCGTCTCTGCTCGAACACTCCCCTTATCACTAGGTCGGGTGGATGGTTTCTCCTAATCCTCGATGGAGAGTCTCTTCTCACATGACCATTTAGCTCTGTAGTAGACTCCTCCTCGGTGTTCTCTTATTGAGTTTCAGATGTGACTTTTGGTGTTGGGTCAACATCTGATGCTTCAGTAGTTTGCTTCTCTTCTACTGCAGCCACAATGTTGTTTTCTGAGGATCTTCCAGATATGTCTAGTAGTTCATCAAAAATCACATTGACTGACTCCTGTATGGTTTTGGTACGAAGATTGTATACCCTGTAGACATGGCTATTCTGTGAGTAGCCAACGAACACACCTTGTCGCTCTTTGAATCGAACTTCGCCAGATGATCCCTGTCATTTAGAATATAGCAAACGCACCCTAATACATGAAAGTAACGCAGGGTGGGTTTCTTTTCATTTAGTAGTTCGTAGGGTGTTATCTTGGTGCCTGGCCTAAGATATACTCTATTGGATATGTGACACGATGTATTCAAATCTTCAGCCCAAAATCTCGTTGACAAGTGCTTAGAACTTAACATGACTCTAGTCATTTCTTGTAAGGTCCTGCTCTTCCTTTCGGCAACCCCATTTTGTTGAGGTGTTTTAGGTGCCGAAAACTCATGGAAAATATCTTTCTTTTCACAGAACTTTGCAAAGATTTGGTTTTCAAATTCCTTTCCATGGTCAGAACGAATTCTGAAAATGGAAGAACGAAATAAGTTCCTTATTCTAGAGTGAAGTGCTTTAAACATGTCAAAGGCTTGTGATTTTTCCTTTAAGAAGTATATCCAAGTAAACCTGCAAAAATCATCAACTATCACATACGAGTATCTCATTACACCCAAGTTGTCTACTTCAATTGGACCCATTAGGTCCATGTGTAACAATTGAAAACAGTGAGACGTACCTGAATGTTGGCCATCATGTTGGGCAACATTGTGAGAGACTCGGGTCTGCTTCCCTTTTAAATAATCTTCGCACAAGGTCTTCTCATTTGTATCCAGTTTGGGGATGCCTCTTACAGCCTCGAATGATATCAGCTTTTTCAAGGTGTCGTAGTTGACATGTCCCAATTTTGCCAAAGTGCCAAGTCACTTATCTTCGCTGAATTGCATACCTCTAGTCCACCTACTAGGTAGCAATTATCACCAGTTCTTGTTCCTGACATGACACATTTGTTTGCAGAGTTTGTAACTTTGCAATCAAGTTTGTTGAACTTCACCTCGAGATCATCATCACACAGTTGACTTATGCTTAAGAGATTAGCAACTAAGCCTTCCACGAGAAGAACATCTCTAAAGGTGGGTACATTCGGAATATTTAGAGTTCATTTCCCAATAATCTTACTTTTACTTCCTCCTCCAAAGGTTACATATCCTCAATTGAATGCTCTGAAATCCTTCAATAAACTTTTGGTACCTGTCATGTGACGTGAGCAACCACTATCGAAATACCATGAACCTGTAATGTTAGTTCGTAAGGCAGTTATACACATATTACATTTCAGGTTCAGTTTGGGTACCCATACCTTTTCAGAACTATACTTATTTCTGTTTCCAGACTTTTTGCTTTGAATGTTGTCAGTGATGTTGGGCAACATTTCTGGCAACACTTTAGGTATGCGTCTGAGAACAGAATTTCTAGGTTTGTAGCAGTAGGGAGTTAGATGTCCTGTCTTTTTACAAAAACTGCACACAAACTTTGATCCAATCATAGAATTACGTGAGTCATTATTGGTATTTTCTTTGATGAACTTTATCCCCCCAGTCTTTCTATGGATCCTAGAAGTATTGGTTTTACCAGGTGATTTATACCCAAGACCTGTTCTGGAAGTATTATTGAGATTTAAGATTTCATCAAATTTGGACTTCTCGGTGTTGAGCCTTTGGAAAGTGGTCTCAGTTGTATACAGTCTTGCACGAATTTTACCAAGTTCAAGATCCTTCTTGGTAAGCATTACCTCTAAGCGGTTAATTGCGCCTTTTAGACTTTTATTTTCAAGAGCCATTGATTGTGCCTTTGAGTCTAGTTGTTCCGATTCAGTGATTAAAAAGCTTTACAAAGGTCTTGTAATTCTTTTATCACTTCCTCTTTGGAGTCAACCAGATCCAAGTTTACAGTCTCAGATGAAGAAATAAACCCACTAAAACAGTTTACATCAGAATAGTTAAAGAAAATATACCTTTCTGATGAAGTAGCTCTTTCAGCGTCCGATGTACTCCCTGATGTTGAGGCAACATTGTCTGAAACACTTGATGTTGAGACAACATTGTCGACAACATCTTCATCGTCGGATAGTGAGTGTTCGAACATCGCTGCTAGCATATTTTGTGGTTCTTCTTCTTGACTTTCTTCCTCCTCATCTTCCTCATCGTCACTGTGAGTAACCCACATGGCTTTACTGATTTTCCTAAGGGTGTTGGAACACTCATTTGCATAGTGTCCCCAACCCGAGCACGCATGACATTGCACACCTTCGAGTTGTTTAGGATTGAAATTGGTATTGTCAGAGTTGGATTTCCTCAGTGAATTGTTATTTCGGTTTTCAGAGGGTGCTCTATTTGACTGTTTGTTGAAGAGTGGGTTTTGGTGTTGTTTGTATTTTGCTTTGTTGCGGTCATTGTTGATCTTCATCATCATTGAATTGAATCGACGAGTGAGCAAGGCAACTGTAGCACCATCCCCTACTTCCTCCAGGTTTTCTTCCTCGGCTTCTTCAGATCTCGAGGTTTGACCATGGAGTGCCAATGTCTTATCTTGATATAAATCTCGTTGGCTCTTCATGTTCATCTCATAGGTTTGAAAGATGCTCATCAAGGCATGAAGATCCATATTAACAAGATTATGAGCCTCTTCAATTGCACAAATTTTCGTGTTAAATATTTCAGGAAGAGATATGAGATCTTTATCCACTAGTTGTGTGTTGGTCAGGGAAGACCCAAGCACTTGACATTGATTAGCAGTGTCAATCAACTTCTCAAAATAAGATTTTATATCCTCAGACTCTTTCATCCTTAAGCGTTCGTATTGGCTCAAGATCAGGCGAAGCTTAGTACGTCGGACACTTGATGTACCTTCACAATGAGTTTGCAAAGTTTCCCAAGCATCCTTGGACGTTGTACTATTTTGGATGAGTTTAAACATATACATATCCACCCATCCGAAAATAGCATTTCGAGCCTTCTCATTATAGTTTGCGCTGTTGATTTCTTCCTGAGTCCATTCATACTCGGGTTTTGTAAGTACATCACCGTCCTCGTCTTCTGGATATTTGGGAACCACATATCCCTCAGAGACAGATCTCCATTGTCACGACCCGACCCGACGGGCCGCGACCCGGCGCCCTAAGTGGACGTCATTACACTAACCCGTCACGTAATCAACTAACCCTTAAGGGTAATCGAAAACTTCGGCAGCACAACGCTGCATCTATAACATATATCGAAAATAGGCGAGCCGACAAGGCCGCCTTACACAACTATCCAACCATCACAACAGGCTAGTCGACTAGGCTGCCACCAAATAGCATCACATAAACAAAGGAGTAATCACAATAGGCAAGCCAGCAAGGGAACATCCCAAAACAAGTGCAGCAATACAGCTAGCGCAACCGCATAAACGTTCTACACAAGTCCAAAACACATCTATCACCCACAACTGTCTACAGACCTCTAAGAGAAGGATAACATAATATGATGGGACATGGCCTCGTCGTGCCCCTAAATATACATAAATCTAGAATAGCGAATCTGTACCAAAATGACTAACTCCGGACAGTGGAGCTCCCAAGAAATCAACTGAGCAGGAATCCTAAGCCGGAGGATCGCCGAACTGAATATATGTACATGCGGGCATGAACGCAGCCCCACGAGAAAAGGGGTCGATTTAAATAATGTCTCGAGTATGAAAACATGAAATACTGAAAATGAAATCATAACTGTGCCATGTGAAATAAAGAATCATATCAGTAATCTTGAATATTTACCCATAGTGTCATCATGTCCATATGTATGTATATAACATGTCTCGGCCCTCTAGTGAGGGACTCGGTGCAATTATCAATATAACATGTCTCGGCCCTGCAGTGAGGGACTCGATGGAATTATCAATATAACGTGTCCCGGCCCAGTCTGAGACTCGGTGAAATCATATATGTATAACATGTCTCGGTCCTCTAGTGAGGGACTCGATGTAATCTTCATCACCTTATATGTTCATATAACGTGTCCCGACCCTCTAGTGAGGAACTCGGTGAAATGAGTAATAACACTTGGCACGAGCAGAATATCATAAGCAACCATATATAACTTAAATTATCATTTGACTCTCAATGAAATAAGAAAAAGGCATTATCATATCATATATCCTTTAAATCATCTTTTGGAAAATCAAGGCGCTTAACGTATCATATATCATTTTAAAACATCCTTATCATGAATCATTATTTTAGTAAAACTAAACTTTGAAGGAATCACGTACGTCCGCCGTACTTTCATTAAAATCATACCAAAAGAATGAAGAAAGACTTTCACAAAATCATGTCAAAGAAAGAAAGAATAGTTTTTTTTTATGGAAAGGTAAATGTGTATTAATAATCATCTGAATGTACATGTTTTGCGGGCGTGCCCACGGCGTAAAGACGATGTAAATCTAGTGCGTCTCTGCTAGGTAAGTCAGCACAATATTTAGGCTCGTCAGTAACAAAATCTCAAGCTAGCCCACAAGTTGGGTAGTCGTGAGTGCCCAAGCTAAGCATAAGAGAGATACATCCCACAAAAGTCCTAAACTATGGCAATTCCCTTATGTAGAGCATAAGGTTGCAGTCGTGGGCCTCCTTAAACTCTTGCCATGGTAAACCCAAATGGGACAAACCCACGGTCAATGGAAGAGTACTTATTCGGACATGGGTAAAGACCCACCCGTCACGCGTTATGCACGGTAATCGCCATAGTACCTACTATCCAGACCATGTACTATTTCATGCTTGCCCACAAGTCGAGAAGTCATTAGGTACAATGCATAAAGGACTCCCGCCAATCCCACATTCTGGGTGGTCGAGAGACTCCAGCTGATCCCACAAGTTGGGCAGTCTGGAGATTTGCAAAAGGCGCTTCGACGATGCCACAGGTCCAGTCAGCCATCCATATCCTAGTTTGTGGCTAGGGATACAAATCTATCCAGGAAAAGGAGGTATAATGTGAACAAAATTTTGTAGACACTAGTCTTGATCCTAAAGAGAATAGCTTCTCTATCAAGTCTCGACCCGTCAAAAATAATCTTGTTCCTCTCAGTCCAAATGTGGTAGATGGTGGTGGTCAGGCCAGCCCGCTTAGCTTTAGCTTGCCAACCAGTGTCACGCCCCTCTTTCTTGATATATTTCAAAGCGCTATCGATTGTGGTCATAGCCCTCCTGTTGCCAAGCCATGTCTTGACCCGTGACCAGAGATAATTACTGATCGTGCAGCTGAAGAATAGGTGAGCTATTGACTCGTCAGAATAACCACAAAGGGAGCACCTTCTATCAATGTCCATATAAGTGATTCTATCCTTCGTCCGTAATCTTTTCCTCGCACAAAGCCAAAGAATGAAGGACTGCTTTGGAGTGATACAAGAACTCCAAACATCCTTCTCCCAAATCATCTGCTGCCCATGTGTCCTGAAATAGTCATAGGCACTGTGATTACTATTATACTATGCCGCCATGTTAATAGTCGTTTGATCGTGTGAGCCTTCACTGTCACGACCCAACCCGGCGGGCCGCGACTAACGTCCTAATTGGACGTCATTACTGACCTGTCACTCTTAATCCATCTAATACAGAGATCTATAGAAATTTCGGCAAAGACAACGCCGCTTACAACATTTCTAAAATGGGCTGGCGACAGTGCCGCCAAAACAACAAAAACAACAATCATAATAGGCTAGCCGACTAGCCGCCACCAACCAACATCACTTGCACAAAGGCATAATCAAAATAAGCAAGCGTCGCTCACGAGATAATAACATCAAAACCCAAAACAAGGTACAAACGCCCAACCCACAACTGTCTACAGACCTCTAAGAGTGTAATACTAACATATGACGGGACAGGGCCCCGTCGTGCCCAAAATATGCATAAGTCTGAAAAATAAAGGTCTGTACCAAAAATAGCTGGCTCCGGAACAAAGGAGCTCTCCAATCATTTGTCAAATCCTAGGCGGAGGGTCGCCTATCTGAACACTGAACTCGCAGCATGACGCATGACCAGGAAAGGGGTCGATCTGAGATAATGTACTGAGTATGTAAAATATAAAAATCAGAAATCGAATAACAATCGATTGTCAAGTAAAGCAGTCATCAAACTTTCATAAAAGCGAGAATCATGTCGAAAATCATATCATGTATCTTGAATCATAAAACATCATGCTCGTATGCAGTATATAAAAGCGTATAACATGTCTCGGCCTCTCATGGAGGGACTCGGAGAATCTGATCTGCGCGTAACATGTCTCGCCTACAGGAGGGACTTGATGTAATTTGTATATATATAACGTGTCTCGGCCCTCTAGTGAGGGACTCGATGAATGATGCATGGCTGTGCACGAACATGATCTGGCCCGGAACTCATTGGAGTGAAATAGTAACACTTAGCACGAGTAGATATCATGAGCAACTGTATGCAACTAAAATCATTATGTGACTCTCAATAAATTATTACCATAAACTCTGTTACTGAAATCATAATCATTAGTAAATAATCATTTTTAAAATCAATCGGTAGGAGTTAAGTACGTCCGCCGTACTTTCATAAAAATCATGTCAAAAGAAAGAAGAAAATGTCTCACATACCTCTTAGGCGAACTAATCAACTCGATATTAAGGTATGCCTCGTCTAATACTTCAACCTATAATAAGGAATAACACGCTCGTCAATTTTGATTTTTTTAATGTAAGTTATATGAATCTGGCTCCTTATTTCTATAAAAATTTGGCGAGATTTCCTTTGTTTATGTGCGTATCCACAATTTTCCAACAATCCAAATCAGCCAACAATTCAACTCCAACCAACAATCCAATTCAGCCAACAATCCAACCAACCAATCAATAAGTCATTACTTAAGAGTATGACCATAATAGCCCATATACTTGGCACATATCATCTATACAACCTTTCTTCCCACCTTTATGGAATTTAATCCCAACAACAATTTAGGTGATTAAACCACCTATTTATCATATTCCACCAACTCTTAATTCATAATAAGAAAATAGTTCATTAAGGCAATCCACTAAGTCTAACAATTAGTAACAAGAGCTCAAGTCTTCTAGTATTCAATATATTACTTTTAACCTCTTTTAAGATATGTATTGACGATCATCGCAACGTATTTATAATTTCATAACTTATATTATAATCTAACAAGAACGACCTTTAAATCGGGACAATCATGCTCAACAATTTCATAAAAGTTGGCCCTAACATGTTACAATTCTCTAATTCTTTTTCTTACTTCTTAATCCAACTTCTCTATCAACAATTCCATATCACAAGTGCATTAACATTAAGCTTTCCTTCCAATTCCCAACATGCAATTATCGACCATACCCCAATACTTCAACTACAACAACATGCAACTTCAATTATAGCATAGATTGAAGAATTTTCATACCTTAATTAAATCCTCAAAACAGTCCCGATTTTTAGTCACTGCTTCGTCAACTGAACTTGTAACGTCCATAACTCTCTACTCCGATGTCCTATAGACTAGTGGTTTGTTTCTTTGGAAACTAGACTCGACGAACTTCATTTTAGGCTTTTGAAACACCCAAAAACTCCTAATATAAGAGGAGATATATCCCTCCAAAGTTGACTAAAATTCTGCCCCAAAATCCCGATTTTTGTCCCAACTTCCATCAAATTCTTGTCCAATTTTTCACTTCTTCAACTCCAATCCAACATGCAAGCATTCTACAATGTTATACCAACATCCTTACATGTTTTTCTTCAAAAAAACTTGTCCGAAACTTGACGAAAAATTGCTCAACTTTCGGTCCAGGCAGTCCCGATTTGAGCACTGTTTTGGTTCCAATTTTCGCCTCTAATTCGTGGTGAAAGCGTAGCCTACGAAGAGGAGAAAGAAATGAAGAAAACCTTGAACTATGTTAGGCAATGGGGTGGGGATTCTCGGCTGGTCTAGAGAAGGAGAAGGGAGAAATTTTTCTTTCTTTGTGTTCTTGGAAGTTTGAATGAACAAATGAGTCTTTTAGGCTACTAAAGAAAAAAAAATCTGATTTGGGGTATTTACACTTTTGTCCCCAAGTTCCCCAATTGATAAATCTTGAATCCATTTAATTTAAATCTTAACTCCCGCATCCTTTAATTCCCGAAAATTCCAATACTCCTCGTATTCCGTTATCGTAATTTATATACATATACTACTATTATTAAGGAAATTTTCGACGGCACACTCGTCGTTGCCAAAATTATTCCGTATTAACATGTAAGAATATACTAAATTTCCAAAATTTGAATCTTTATTCTTAATGACGTTCTTAATTATCGTCTTAAAACCACGAGGTGTAACATTCACGTTCAAGGATGAAGTCACGGATAAACAGAAGTCGCTTGATCAAAGGTGAGTCGTCGTTCTTAGCAACCCAGGTCCAAGAAAGAATAGTTCACATACCTCTTAGTAGCGCAATCAATGCAATACTAGGATACGCCTCGTCTAGTAAGTCTGTCTATAATAATAATAATACGATCATTAATTCTAGGACTTCTAACGTAAGTTATATTGAATAATGACTTTCTATTTCTATAAAAATTTGGGCAGCATTTCCTCTGTTTATGTGCGTATCCACAATTAACCAACAGTCCAAATCAAACCAACCATCACAATCATTTCAATATGTAATCTAATTAGGCCTCATATACCGCATATACGCCATCATACATTCTCTTTTCCCTTATTTATGAAAGGCAACAATTTCAACCATCAAAGTGACTATCACACCTATTTACCATGTTCATTCAATCCTTAAAATGTTACAACAATGTCTGAGATTTCAAAACTCTTTTCTTAGTTCCTTAAATTTCAATTCATCTCGTGTCACCTTATATAACTAATTACAACACAAAGTACCAATGTTTCTTTCAATCTTACCATACAATTACGACGATAATTGACACATGCATTGTCTTTCTTTCAATTTTAGGCCATTAACATGCAACCATTTTAACTATTTTCTTAACTCTTAATCTTACTTTACCTTTCCAACAATTTCATATAACGATTATATCTTTAATCTTCACACTTTCTTCCATTTTTAATAAGCAATTAGTGATGAAATTTACGACACAACACACGAATCCAACATATACCCGAAACAGCCCAATTCGGATCACACCCAAAATTGACACATGCATTGTATTTCTTCCTAACACAAGTCCATTACTTCAACTACAACAATATGCAACTTCAATTATAGCATAGAAGGAAGAATTTTCATACCTTAATTTAATCCGCAAAACAGTCCCGATTTTTTGCCACTGCTTTGTTAGCTGAACTTGTAACGTCCATAACTCTCTACTCTGGTGTCCTATCGACTAGCGTTTATTGCGTTGGAAATTAGACTCGACGAACTTCATTTTAGGATTTTGAAACACCCAAAACTCCTAATATACGAAGAGATATATCCCTCCAAAGTTGACTAAAAATCTGCCAGCAACCAGAGATTTTCTGCCCATTTTTCTTCTCAATTTTCACACCTCTTTCAACTCCAAATTAACATGCATGAACCCCCCCCCCCCCCTATGTTTACCCATCATTTATACATGTTTTCCTTCCCAAATTATCACAAAAAAACCTAGAATTTTCCAGCCTAAGTTTCGGCCCAGTGAGGACCGAAACCCACTGCTTTCCTCTTCATTTTGGTGTGTCTTCTTTGGATTTTTAATTGTGGGATGATTTAGTCTTGGGAAAGGAATTAAAAGCTTCAAATTGGGTGTGGAAATGGGTGTGAATTTCTGCTGAATGTGGAGAGAAAGAAGAGATGTGAGAGTTGTTTTTTTTTAAATGAAGAAATGAAGAGTATGTTATTTAAAATCTGAATTTTTATAATTGCAATATGATCCAAAGCTCTTATTAGTCTTCTTAAATAACCCCTTAAGTCTTAGGTTCCACTTCTTCTAATTCTTAACTCCCGCTTTCATTAATTCCCGAGAATTTAATAAAATCTCGCATTTTCCATGTCGTAATTCTTATAATATGATACTAATCTTTAATGGAAGTATATAACTTATCATTTTAAATTCTCATTAACATGCTCGTAGCTTGTGTAAATATTCTTACATCCATTATCTGAATCTTAATCTTAATGACGTTCTTAATCCTCGTCCTAAACTTACGAGGTGTAACATCCATGCTCTCACATCAATTGATTTGATATGAGAACGAAGACGTATCTTTCAATAGGCGTAGTTGGTTCCATCTAAAATTGGAAGACGACCAACATTTTGACTTGTTGAGTCCATAACCGTAATATTCAGAATCAAACATTTATTGTATCAAGTATTTGTTCTGATACCACTTGTTTGGTCTCGGGCTACGGATTAGTAAAAATTACAGCAAGAAAATAAATCGACAACTCGGTAAACTAGAAACAGTGTCTGGATGTTGTCTTCAATGTTGGGTCAACATTCAAGGCAACATTGAGATAAACCGAGATAAACCTTGTTAGAGTTAATGCAGCGGAAAAGTAAAAAGAACACAAGGTTTATATTTTTAATGGTATATGTTAATATCCCTTGATGGTCAGTGACCGAAAGAATTGTATATATTATACACAATTACAAAAAAAATCTTTTACAAGATACAACGTAAAGTACATAAAAGAAATTACAATCAAAAGAAGTCGCCGATGACTTCGCCTAAAGTCACAAATTCTTAAAAGATAAAATACATCATCTTCATTACACTCGCTTGAACAATGAGCTTAATCTAGAATAGAGATAGCGATTGCAATGTGGGACAGGATGATGTTAAAACAACTTTAGGCTGATATGTGATCCAATTTCTATTGTAAGATCCGAGAGCTCTCTTGACTTGTTGTCGTTGTAAATATGGATATCGAATGCACTGAAGTTCCCCTCTATTTATAGTGTGGAACTTCCCTTGAAATTATCACTGCTTGTTGCGGAGGTTGAGCAAAATATGGCAGCAGCTTGACCGAGTCTTCCTCCTAAGAATTCACGCCTTGGACTGAATCTTACGCTGCTTTCTCTTCACGCTTTGACTTGGTATTTCACCACGTTTTAAACACAACAATCTGGTAAGCTTGCCTTGGTCATTTTTACTCGCAGTAACTTCAACTGCTTAGGCCGGAAGAATAGGCAAAACAGTTACATAGATATTGGCTGAAATGTTGCCACAACATCGCAGACAACATACTGAAGATGTTGTCCTGTGCTTTCGCAGATGTTGACACAATATCCTATCCAACATCAACATACTTTGTCAAATTCTCGCATCAGTTAGTGAATAGGAATTTGATTTCTTTATATCTATATTAGATAATTCTCACGTCATGAGTTAGCTTTTGAGTTTGACTTAAACTCAAAATTTATTTTGTTATCACGGTATCACAAGCAGACAAGTCTTCTTGATTTTGTTGAATCGACTAAGTATGTTATCCACACTCTACAATTACGTCTGTGTATGAAATGCCAAATGTCATATCGGTTGGGAATGTTGAGAATTTGATCCCTTTATATGATTTCAGATAATTATCACATACATTATGAAGTAGTTTTAGTGTTAAATTATGTCCAATGTGCATTTTTTATTACATTTCGATTTATACCTTAAGATAACGTGTGAAATAACATAAAATTATTATAAACATCTATAAAAAACACTTCAACAAGAGATAAAACATGCATATTCTCTTTTATAAGTGTAAGTTTAATATTTCCTGTGTTTCATTTTGACTGTCATTTTTGTTTATCCATGCTCTAATACCATAACAAAAAAAATCTTTGATTATTCTTATTGGTGAAAGGTGTATATATACAAATTACAATAGTAAAATTATTTTCCTATTCTATATGAAGACTAATCATACAATTATGGTAAAATTACAATATTATAAATTAATATACAAGTGTAATACAAAATATACCATAAATGGATAATGTTGGCCACTGTAATGGGCTTGGCCGTGTATATTTAACAATAATAAATATAAGAGATAGTTTGAAAAGTTATTTTTTATCTAATAAAAGTGAGTCCACGTGTTGCATGAGAGGTAAAGGTCGTACGGATAAGCCAATCTCCTTCTATGTGGTCCCCACTCCTTCCTCCAGTAGTAATAAATAAATTAAATAGGAATAATATATTATCAATAAATCACAGGATATTTGAGCGCAGAAGAGAGTAAATTATTCTGGGCTGATTGCTGAAGCCTCCACCTGCATTTTAAGAATTTAAGTTCACCTCATCCACCTACCCAACAGTTGTTCCATTTCTTTGCGTGTCCTGAAGTAAACCACCACCTCGTCCAAAAGGCCATGAAAAACAGCCCTCAGCCACCCTACCCTACCACCAACGCCAAGAAATGGAAGGAGTTACCGATTTCAAGAACCACCTACTTCCCCTTGCCCGCCGCATCAAGAAGATCATGAAAGCTGATGAGGATGTCCGTATGATTCTCGAACTTATTGAGATATTAGTAATCCAAAATATAGTTAAAAAGGATAACTTACTAAAGGAGAATGTAAATATAAACTGAGCAAATAAAAATGAACATAAAGAATATTTAATAGTTCCTCTTTGTGTAATACTGCACTTACTTGGTAAACTCATGCCCCTTTTCATAAAATTCCCAATTCTCAAAATGGAAAATGTTTAATCACAATTGTTATTTGTTGGGAAAATTTTCCTTATTTACTTGGTTTTGGACATAACTAATCAATTTTGCAGGCAACATTTGCTTTTCTAGAGATACGAATTACTTCGAATAGAATAGAAATGGACGTTCAAAAATAAGAATGATAATGTGAGAGGTAACCTTAGGAACAGAAATATTTGAACCACAAAGATTCCGGAACGAAAGTATTACAAGCTCTTTCTGCTACTATTGAACGGAAACCAACTAAATGGCCTTCAGCTTAAATACAAGTGTGGCAGAAAGCAACGCATTGAGTTTACTTGGCAGGGAAATAACGACTTATAGGGTGTTTGAATTAGCTTATTTTAAATATTCATTAAGCTCTTTTCTACTACTTTTTATGGTGTTTGAAAAAGACAAAAAATGATTTTAAGCATTTACTTTTAGGTTAAAAATTTATAAACACAAGTCAAAAGGCAAACGTTGACTACTTTTAGCTTGTAAGCTCCTTTTATAAGCAAATCCAAACACCCTCTTAGTAGTCATCTTAGCACAACCCTAAAACAACATTCACATCATAATTACTCATACCTCAATCCACATAAAATAGTGTGTAGAAAATGAAATACTGCTCCACCAAGGAATTTTTTGCAGCAGTCTAATCCATAAAATAAGGTAAACATCCAACTCAAGTTTCAAAATAGTAAGAATAAACAAAAATACAACGACAAAATTCTGGAGATACATGGTTCAAAGCTGCCAAAATTGTTTAAAAACAGATAATATAAGGACACATGCTAACTTAACACCTGCATTCCGAGGGGATTCGTTGCTCACGCCTTTGTCTTTCTAGAAGCCAACTGAGTCTCAGGCTGCATCACAAAAGGAAAATGCTTAGGCACATTTCCAAAAACAATCTTGGAGAAGACAAAGAACTGGTAATACTGTTACGCAGAAGACAAAAGACAATAACAGGCAAGCTATATGCAACTGCAAGATTCCACAGCATATGCAAATCATAGAATAAACAGTGATAAGGAATTAGGTTACCTCCTTCTTGACAGACTCTTCCTTCTCAGACAATGTCAACTCAATATGGCAGGGGTGAGACATATAGGCTGCAAAAATGCCAAGAGTTAGGATTGAGATATCAATGACTAGATACAACAAGTCACAGTAAGAAAATAAGAGCACTTACGGTTGATTCTTCCGTGTGCTCGGTATGTGCGGCGCCTCTGTTTTTGCGCTTGATTTACTTGGATGTGAGAAATGAAAAGTGAATCCACATCCAATCCTTTAACCTAAATAAGTTCAAGAGAACAATGAAATCAGCTTAAGGGCACATAGAACAATCAAGAAAGCTGTGCATATTCTTTTTAGAAAAAAAGAACATTATCTGATATTACCTCAGCATTGCTCTCAGCATTCTTGAGTAAATCTAGAATAAACCCTGCAGATTTAACAGGCCAACGTCCTTGACCATTTGAATGGCGATTCTTTGCCTGAGCAGTACGACCAACACCACGACAGAAGCGTGTGAAGGGAATGGCTTGTTTGTGGGCAAGAACATCCTCAAGGTACCTCTTTGCCTTGTCCAACGGCATCTTCCTAAGTGCATGGGCTGTCTCTCGGGTATTCTGTAAGTGAATAATGCATACATATTTAGTAAGAACGGGTAAAACAAGAATAGATGGGAAAAAAGGAAACTCATGCTAGATACATCTGAAGGACCAAACCAGTCAATTGTCAGCCAGAATGACAGAAATTCAGTAACACATAGCTGAAATAAAAATGGAATACACAATGAAAGTTCTGCTAATCATTTATGACCATAATAAATCATGTGTTCGAACCACAAAGAGAGACATGCCAACTTGCAACAAGAATAATAAAACAAGCTTTGGTTGTCAACAAAATATTTGGAGTGATGAGTGATAAAAATGTGCTATGCAAGATTCTGAAGTGACATTGTTTTAACAGTACACATTGGGAATCTGAAAAGTGAATGCCGGAGAAAACTCAACCTACCCTTCCGTAAAACCATCAAAGTGCAAAATGATTTGTGAACAGCTAAACTTATTTTTTCCCGTTAATAGCTAAAACTAGTATCACACTTCTTTGGCATTCACTAGTTTATATCAACAGCACTCATAGGCATGCTTCTATAATCAAGGGGGAGTATTTACTTCAACCTTTGTTACCATCAACAAGCTGACACTCTTTAAGACAAATTTCAAACTTGTACATCTTTTATTCATTTATACCTGTTATCACTAGACACTAATCTCCACATACAGTAAGGCTGAGACAGAATCCAAACGTGTATGTATTTTACTCATCCAGACTAGTAACAGCTCAAATAATCAGACTTAAGGTACATAAAAACAAAAGAGATAGAAATTGATAGAAACATTACCAAAACATTAATTGATGAATATGCATACGTTATTTAGTTACCATAACTGCTAATTGTTAGTTCAAGGAAGGTCCAGTTTGTAAATAATTAATGTTAATGAAAATAAATTAATTTTTACAACCCAATATGAAACAATAATTAAAAGGTGCAAGTAATTAATGATGAAAAGGAGAAATAACGGACCTTGAAATGAACTCGGAGACTTGACCCCCTGGATTTGCAAGCTAATGCGATAACACGAACCAAACTCAAATTATATTCAAAAATAAAATAAAATAGATAAAGCAATGTAACGTAACACGATTCTACAAATCAATTTAGGTACTCACATTTGGTGGGATTGTCGGGTTCTTTCGAATACTTCACCTACATATACCAAAGGATTCACACGTAAGTAAGAACTTATAAGGTTGCTTAACATAACGATTCAACGGTGAACTTATTGACTTACCATGGCTTCCGGCGATGTTGCTGCTGATTTAGGTTAGGTCCCTTCTTCGTTACCCAACAAGAGAGGCAGGTGAAAACTAGGGTTTTCAACTTAAGTTGGAAGATGATAGGGTTTTACACGCAATTGGGCTAGGATAGTGGGCATTTAGAGTGATGGGCCCCCAATTCGATTATTGGCAAGCAAACCATTAAGATTTCAAGTTGGCTCATTCAGCTTCTCTTTTTTGCGACATACTCAACATATAACTAATGTGTGTGTAGTTGTGTACCTTTATAATCGATGTAAAATGTATATACACTAATTGTATTCACAGATCATACAGTAATTTTACACTACTATAAATTGCATATACAATATGTATAATTTAATTATACGTTGATTATATAAGTATACATATTGAAATATTTTTCTATTTTCAACACTCCATTTCACATAAAATTTATGATTGTTGCTTGACTATTAAAAGTAGTTACCTTAAATTTTGATGCAATATCCTTGAATGGAGTTATCAAATCACACAATTTCAATTTGTTTTGAGGCGATAGATATTATTAGCCTGATTTGAGGGTCAAAATAAGCATTTAAAAATCTTTATAATTGTATTTTTTTTTTAGCTTAAACACACGAATAACAAAAAAAACAACTCTAAATCATAATTTTTAGCATCACAACTCAAACAAACGTATGTTTATTTTGTATTGGTTGAATAATCATAAGGTAAAAGGGCCAAAAAATATAACTGACCTATTTGAAGTAGGTCAACTTTATTCTTTGTTACTTTTTCTACTAAAAATGTCATTCAACTAGCCAAGTAGCTCAAAGATATCCTTCCTACTAACCGTTGATCCAAAACAAGGAAAAATAGACCATGAACTATTCAAAATGGAACAGTTTTACACCGTTAAATAATTATAATTAAGCTATTCACGAGGTAGGCTTTAGAAAAATCCCTTTTGTCCTTCTCAAGTAATTGTATTGAACTATTTGCCCATTTCTAGTTCTTATTGTAGGTGAAGCATTAATAATAACGATTACATTTCAATTTAAAATAAACTTAAGTATGCTATATCAATCCTAACTTTTCAAACTATTTCATTTAAGCTCCTTTCTTCCCAATATTATAAAATTGTAGGTAAAATACTAAGGGGTCGTTTGACATGATGTATAAGGAAAATAAACATGAGATATAATTTGGTATAACTTTATCCAATGTTTGATTATAATTTGAATCATGTATAATTTAATCCTTGTATAACTTAATACACCAAATTGGTGTATTATCTTTTACCAACAACACATGGAATAACTAATTCATGTATAACTTTATACACGGATAAAGTAGCAAACATTTTTATCTTTTTCTTAGAAACCAATCGAAGGGTATAATGGTAAATTCATCACTTTTTATTTAAAAAAATAAATATTTTAAATGATATCTTGTATAAATCTAATTTTAATGCAATGAACCAAACATCCAAAAAATAATCTCTTTATTATTAATCATGCATAACTAATCCCCGCATTATAATTCATGCATAAACTATACAACATACCAAACGACTCTTAAAATATAGTATTTTTATTTTGGCATGTATGTCTGCAAGCCACCTAAGACGCTAGTACAAACTAATGTCGTTGCAACCACTTCATCCATAATGATTTTGGGATGTACAAACATAGTGACCATTAAAAAGTAGGTTTAGTTAGAGCGATGATGATAATCAATGGTATAAACAGTGTTGGTTAAAATGAATTAATAAGTCTATAGAGAGCGTTTTTGAATACTTTTGTTGCTGCTTTTTGTTTTCTTTTTCCTTTTGTACATTATTATTTATTCTAATAAAATAAAACCACTAAGGGTCACTTAAACAACAGCAACAACATACCAGTATAATCCCACACAGTGAGACCTGTGAGGGTAAGATGTATGCATACCTTACCTCTATCTTTGTGGGATAGAGAGGTTATTTCCGATAGATCTTTGGCTTAAAAAGGGTCACTTAGTGGTAATTAAATAAAAAAAAATGTAAGCTTAAGATAGCGTATAATTCCTCAGTGCAATTAGCTTCAACAACATTCCCAGTGAAAATCCCCCAATGTGGGGTTTGGGGAGGGTAGAGTGTACACAGACCTTACCTCCACCTTGATAGGTAGAGCGGCTGCTTCCGGGAGATTCTCGGCTCAAAACAGTGTGAGTTGTGAAATTGCCTTCCTGGCTTAGCTTTCTAATTTCTTCTACCAAGCGAGCAATCTGGAAGGTGTCCCAGTGTGCTTGTTTATTGCATTAATAATTACTATTAGCGAATCATATCCATTGTCCATGCGCCATTTCACAAGGAATAATGATAAGGTGAGACAAGTGAACAAGATAACCTTAAGTAAAAAACTCAATTCCTATCCTAATCAGCTCTAATGAAAATGTTACCTATAGAATGCTTTGGAATGTATGAACTAAATGTGTTTTCAAAGTATATTTGTGCTCATCAACTTCATACGATGGACGGAATTCGAGTAACATTCGTCTCATCCATTTCGTCTTCACAGCTTAGAATTCACTGCGAAAGTTTTACTTCCCTAAACTTTGTATGTCAACTCACTATCTCACATGCAATAGTTAATAGGCACAAGCTCGAGAGTAATCTCCGAGGATAATTGAATATCATAAACTTCTCGTAGGACTGAAGCTCCCAAGTCATTGAATTTAGCAGGAGTGCGTTTTGGTTAAGAAAAACTGTACAACACAATTACATATTTCCTATCCTATGAATGAAAAAGACCTTGGATTTAAAAGCACCAATTGAGATATGTATATTCATCATTCAGGATCAATTTTGGCCTTAAGCAAAACCTTATATAATTAGTTTTAGGCTGTGTAAATATAGTTAGGTATAAAGCACTTCATGGGTTGATCATCATCATTGCACACCCCTGACACAACAATCGCATCAAAACTAGTTGCACTTTAACCCGCACAGACGAGGATGCAGAAATGAAAGACTTTGTGATCCATCAAGGATTTTTTTTCCCATAAACATCCAACTCAAGTTTCGGAATAGCAAGAAAATGCAAACAGTACAACAAATTTCTAAACATGGTTCAAGCTGCCAAAATTGTTCCATAACAGAGACTATATAAGGACATGAAAACTTAACACCTTCTGCATTCCGGGATTCATTGCTTAGGCCTTTGTCTTTCTAGCAGCCAACTGAGTCTCGGGCTGCATCACAATGAAAATGTTCAGGCACATTTCCAAAAACATGCTTGATGGAGACAAAGAACTGGTATGCAGCAGATGAAAAAGAAAAAAAGGCAAGCTATATGCAAGTGCAAGATTACACATATGCAAGTCATAAAATAAAAGGGTTAATTTACCTCCTTCTTGACGGACTCTTCCTTCTCAGACAATGTCAACTCAATATGGCAGGGGTGAGACATGTATGCTGCAAAAAATGCCAAGAGGTTAGGATTGAGATATACAACAAGATGCAGCAAGAAAATCAGAGCACTTACGGTTAATTCTTCCATGTGCTCGGTATGTGCGTCGCCTCTGTTTTTGTGCTTGATTTACTTGGATGTGAGATATGAAAAGTGAATCCACATCCAACCCTTTAACCTAAATAAGTTCCAACGGAATAACGAAATCAGCTTAAGCCTCAAGGGAACAATCAAGAAAGCTGTACATATTATTTTCTGGGAAAAACATAAGATAATCCGATATTACCTCAGCATTGCTCTCAGCATTTTTGAGCAAATCTAGAATAAACCCAGCAGATTTGACAGGCCAACGCCCTTGACCATTTGAATGGCGATTCTTTGCCTGAGCGGTACGACCAACCCCACGACAAAAGCGTGTGAAGGGAATAGCTTGCTTGTGGGCAAGAACATCCTCCAGATATCTCTTGGCCTTGTCCAATGGCATCATCCTAAGTGCATGGGCTGTCTCTCGTGTGTTCTGTAAGTAGATAATGCATACATATTTAGTAAGAATGGGTAAGGATAGAACCATCAGGAACTGTCAATTCCAACTTAGGGTGAAAAGGCCGTATGTGTAAACAGTATACCAATTACATTTTTTGAGAAAGAGCTAGGTGCTAAACAGAAATGGTTCAGATTAAGGTCAGCGATTAACATGTGGGGTTTAGCAGCAAATACCTCATAAAAATTATATAGTAATAAGGACCTCACTAAAATTTACCATTGTATATTATTAGACCAGTCTTATTTACCAAGATATATATAAAATAAGAATGAAAAAAGAGAAAGAAAGGAAATCATTCAAACTTTGGTTGTCAACAAAATATTTGGAGTTATAAAAAATGTGCATTGCAAGAATCTGAAACGAGATAGATTTAACAGTACAGATTGGGAATCTGAAAATGAATGTTGGAAAAAACTCGATCTAGCCTCCGCAGAAACCATCAAAGTGCAAGTTGATTAGTGGAGTGCTAAGGAGATAGGCATGCTTGCTTCTAAGTTCAAACTGAATGTGCCCTCAAAATTCAATCACATAGTATCAGACTTGTTTGGCATTCACTAGTTACAGCAAATTAAGAGTAGTGCACTTTTATATCAACAGCAGACTCATAGACATGCTTCTATAATCAAGGGAGAGTATCTTCTTCAACCTTTGAATCATTTTTTACAATCAACAATCTGACACTCTTTAAGACAAATTTCAAAATTGTACATCTTTTACAACACCCAATATGTAACAATACTTAAAAGGTAGAGCAATTCATTATGAAAGGAGAAATTACGCACCTTGAAGTGAACTCTGAGACTTGAACCCCTGGATTTGCAAGCTAAGGCAAGAACACGAACCAAACTCAAATTATATTCAATAATACAATAAAATATAATAAAATAGATAAAAGCAACGTCCAAATAACTCGAATCTACACATGTGATGAGATCGTTACTCAAATTATATGCAAATCCTCTATTAGGTACTCACATTTGGTGGGGTTATCGGGTTCCTTAGAATATTTCACCTACATTAACCAACAGATTCTCACGTAAGTAAACTTATAACGTTATTTCAACAGAATGATGCGACGGCGAAGTTATAAGCTTACCATGGCTTCCGGCGATGCTGCTTCTGCTGCTTCAGGTTAGGTCCCTTCTTCGTTAACCCAACTAGAATAGAAATTAAAATTAGGGTTTTCAGCTTATATTGGGAAGATGATACATTATAGGGTTTTACAGGTCAATTGGGATAGGCTAGTGGGCCTTTTAGAGTAATGGGCCTCCCGAATATTTCTTTTGGGTTTCAATTTTTGATATTTACAGTAGTAGCCTTAAAAAAATAGTATTACTAAACAAATGGAGTACATTTTATTTTTTGGTAAATCACAAATTTTAGCATCACAAGTTCACAACTCAATTGAATGATTGATTTTAATTGAGATATCATCCACGATTAAATACTAATAAAATGACACGAGGTAGAATAGAGGGGGGAGGGGGGAAATCTTTTACTTATAATTGTATTGAATTCTTTCGTCCATTTCTAGTTCTACTTCGAAGTGAAAAGCTAAATAATAACAATTGGAGTATGATATACCAATCCTACTTTTCAAGTCATTTAATCTCACCTCGTTACAATATTATATAATTGTAAGCAAATAACTGAAATAATATTATTTATATTTTATCTCGTATATGTGCAAGTCATCTAAGATGCTAATGTTAACATACTCTTGTCCCACATCGGACAAGAGCTTATTTTGTTTTGTTATTTTCCTTATATAAAAAATGTAGTTGTTTTTCTTTAGTACCAATTCATTATCAATAATATTCGTATTCTCTTTTCTTTAATCTTGTTATTGTCTTATAAGAATTCATAAATTATATGAATTCTAACATAGTATCAGAGATAATAAAATAATATTAATTTAAAATTAATATTATTTTAAATTATTGGTCAGTTCTATCGCCTATTATATAAATTCTCGCATTATAATATTGGTCGGTTCTACCGTCTATTACATAAATTATTGCATTATAATATTGGTCGACTCTACCGCCTATCTTGTTTTCGCTATTTGTGTTCGTTCTTGTTAAATTTGGATTCTTGTTTTGATTGGTTCCACCACTTCTGCATTTTGATTGGTGAGATTGAGATTGTTGTTTGTTATTTTGAATTTTTTTGTTTAAATTATTTTCGATGGCTGGATGTGACGATTCATTACAATCTATTGTTGTTCGTTTAGATGGAAAAAATTATTCATATTGGATTATGTAATGATAAATTTTTTGAAGGGTAAGGGACTTTGGGGCTATAATTCTGAAAAAGTCAAATGTCCTAAAATTGAAGATGAAAATTTTGATGAATTATTTCGTATTTGGGAGACCAATAATTCAATAATTATTACTTGGATCAATAACTCTGTTGAACAAAGAATTGGTATCCAGTTGGCTAAGTTAAAAAATGCTAAAGAGATTTGAGATTATTTGTCAAGACTGTTTGTGCAGAATAATTTTGCTGTTAAATATCAATTACAATCTGAAATTTGTGCACTAGTACAGAATAATATGAGTATTCAAGATTTTTGATGTGCAATGACTACTCTTTGGGATCAATTAACTTTGACGGAATCTATTGAATTACAAACATGTGGTGCTTATAATAAATGTAGAGATGAAGACCGTATTGTTCAGTTATTGATGGGTCTTCGCCCAAAATTTGAAAATTATCGTTCAGGCCTTTTGCACCGCAAACTCTTACCATCTGTTGAAGATGTTGTAAATGAACTCATGGCCGAAGAAACTTGTTTGAAGACTCTAAAGGGCATACTGCTTCTACCTCCGTCTTTTACAGTTTCTCCATCTAATCAGTCTTTGCAGCTCCTACACACCATTATAAAACATCTTCTATAGGTAATTGTAATTATTGCAAGGAACCAAGACAATAGAAAGATCAATGTCCTGAGCTACGAAAGGCGCTAGGTTGAAAGCCTCAAGGTTGGAAGCATCCACAGTCAAGGTCACAAGAACAGAAGCCTTCACAACAATATCATAGCGGGCAACAAAAGTCATACTCTGGGGATCAAGCCCAGAACTCATATCCACATAGGTTGTCTTTGTGCCCTCTATTGATCACTCAACTTCAGGAACTCATATGAGCCTCAGTATTGATTCTGTAGCTGACCAATTTAAGAAGTTTCTCGCCTTCCAGCAGTTTCAAAGTAATCCACAATCTTATGATCTTTCTGCTCCTTCCGGTTCATCACCATTTATTGGTTCAGGTATCAATTCGTCTTCTTGGATTTTGGACTCTGGAGCTGAAAATCATATGTATCCTGATTCTTCTGTTTATATGTATATGTCTTGTGATCCCCCATCCACTTCTGTTGTGACTGTTGATGGCACACTTATGCCATTGACAACATTGGTACCATTCATACATCCAATATATCTTTACTTGATGTTTATTGTATTCTCAAATTACATATGAATCTTGCTTCTGCTGGTCAAATATGTGACTCTGGCTGTTTTATTGGTCTTTTCCCCAATTTTTGTTATGTGCAGGAACTAAAATCCAAAAGAGTGATTGGGACAAGGCGTAGGAAGGTGTCACGATCCGATCCGACGGGCCGCGACCCGGTGCCCTACTTGGGCACCCTTACACCCACCTGTCACATATAATCACACAGATACCAAGGATAATGTAGAAATCTGTAAAACATATCAAGATAGGCAAGTCGACAAGGTTGCCACTATACACGGGAACATCCCAAAACAAAGTACAACAATACAGTTGACAGAAACACATATACAATCCACACAAGTCCAAAACACATCTACCACCACACTTGTCTACAGACCTCTAAGAGTATGATAGTGAAACATGACGGGACAGGGCCCCGTCGTACCCTGAATATACATAAGTCCATAACAAAAAAGGGTCTGTACCAAAATGACTTGGCTCCGAATCATTGGAGCTCTCCAAATAGTTGAACAAGAACCCCTAGACTGGAGGATCACCAAACTGAATATATGTACTTGCGGGCATGAAACGCAGTCCCCCGAGGAAAGGGGGTCAGTACGAAATAATGTACTGAGTATGTAAAACATGTAATACTGTAAAGGTGATCATAGCTGGTCAAAGATGACAGCAGACAAGTATGATAACCAAAATACTAATACAACTGTGCCATATAAAAATGAGAGTCATATCAAAATCATGGATGCATGTTCATGGAATCATCATATATACATATAACGTGTATCGGCCCTCTAGTGAGAGACTCGGTGGAATTATCATATCATGATGTCCATATAACATATCTGACCCATTCTGGGACTCGGTGAGCTCATAATCATCATGGATGCATGTTCATGGAATCATCATATATACATATAACTTGTATCGGCTCTCTAGTGAGAGACTCGGTGGAATCATCATATCATGGATACATGTCCATATAACATATCCGACCCATTCTGGGACTCGGTGAGCTCATAATCATCATGAATGTCTGTTCATGGAATCATCATATATACATATAACGTGTCCCGACACTCTAGTGAGGGACTCGGTGAACAATGCAAGGTCGTGCACGAACATGACCCGGTCCGGGACTCGGTGAGATGATATAAACACATTAGCACGAGTAGATTATCATGAGCAACCATATGCAATTTAAATCATCATCTGACTCTCAATAAAATGAATAGAATGAACTATCATTGTATGATCAAAGGCACTATCATATCAAGTATCACTAGAAATTATGATTCAATGGAATTACGTATGTCCGCCGTACGCTCCTTTTAAGTAAATCATGCCAAAAAGAAAGAAGGAATAGTTTTACATACCTTGTTGTCGTCTATACCAACTCAATAATTAAAATACGTCTCGTCTAGCACTTCAACCTATAATAATGGTAACATGTCTGTCAATTCTATGATTACTAGTGTAAGTTATATACCAAATGATGACTTTCTTTTCATATAAAAATTTGAGCAGCATTTTTCCTACTTATACACATATCCACAACTTACAAACAAGGCCAACAATACCAATAACAAGATACAACTCAAGGATATACCCAAAACAGTTCCAAATAATCCATATACACCATTGTTATACATTTTTTCTCCTTACATTCATGTAATACAACAACCACAACAACCAAGCTGATTAATACACCTATTTATCATGTTAATCTCGCCCCTTAATCCATATTAAAACAGCCTTTAACAATTGTCCATACTTGTAGCAATCAACGAGAGTTCAACAACGACAACGAGAGATACAACAATGACAACGAGAGTGCAATGTGACGCTTTTCTACACCTTTCTATACCTTTATTCCTTCAGGACATACATTAGCAATTACCACAATGTTCATGCCTATTTGTAACTAAAATTTCCAGCATTCTAACTCAACAAAACAGTCCCTAAACTCGACACAACAATGTCCAATAATTTCATGAAGGTCTCGGCCAACAACTATAATTCTATAACCCTTTTCATAATTCCTTAAAATTCAATTCACCTTTCAATACTTTCATATAAACCATTTCAACTTTAAATATAAAGATTTCCTTCAATCTTTAACATGCAATTAGTGACGATAATAACAACAACAACAATTGAATCCGATGTAATAAAAATAGTCCCAAATCGGCACCAACAATTCCAACAACAACTACATGCATTTTCTTACTTCTATTTCCCCTTAACTCAAGTTCATCTCTTAACTACAACATCATTTAACTTCCAATTACTTTATAAGAAGACGAATTCTTACCTTAGTTAGCCAAAACAGTCCCTCTAAGTAACGACACCATTGCTCATATTTTTGCACCATTTTTACTCCATTTCACCACTTCTTCAACTTACAATGACATGCATGCATTCCTCATGCTTAAATTCATCTTACTTACATGTTTTTCTTCCAAAATAGTTCATCTCCAAAGCTTGAAGTTGTTGGGGCAGATTTCGATCCAGATTATCGATTTTCAGCACTGTTTTAGGAGCTTACCATGGCTTAGAAATTGTAGAAGGATTTAATCTTAAAAGGGGGAGTTAGTTGGTCTTGAACTTAGCTATAGAGGTCAAGAAAAATCTGTTTTAGAAGAGAGGGGATGAGGGAGAGTGCTGATTTTCGAAAATGGAGGGGAGAGAAATGAGAGGATAGATAAATTGATATAAAGGCTAACAAAAGAAAGTCTTGCTTGCTTTGCACAAGTTCCCCCAAATCCACTTATTATCATCTCCACTAAAATAATCCCTACAAATAATAAATCAATCTCCCATACTTAATAATCTTAGATCCCTCTTTATTTTGTATCCTGAAATTTTCGATAAGTCCTCATTTTTTACGACAACATTTTTATAACACGACACTAATCCCTAACCTCATTGGAAAATCTCAACTACTAGCATTAATTCACATCGTCACATTTGTAGTATTCAAAAATTATTCCGGAATTACATTCTTTGTATACTAATTTCCAATACTCAAATCTTATTATCTTAATTATGTTCTCAATTTATTGGCTTAAAACTACGGGGTGTAACAGAAGGGGAAAGATCTATATGTTTTGGATGAGCTACATCTTCCTACTCATGCAGCGGATATGCATGTTAATTTGTCATCTTTTCCAATTGACGTCTTCTTCTTCGAAATTTTATTTATGACACTCTAGACTCGGTCATATATCAGGCTCTCGCCTAAATTTTATGTGTACTTATGGTATTCTTGGTGATTTACCATCCGATGATATTTCTGACTGTAGTGGATGTAAACTTGGGAAAAAAATTGGTTTGCCTTTTAATCACAGTACTTCTACTTTTTCTGCACTATTTGATCTAGTTCATTCTGATGTTTGGGGGACGACACATATCCCTACTAAGGGGGGCTCCAGATATTATGTTTCTTTTATTGATGATTATACTCGTTATTATTGGGTTTATTTACTAAAACGACGCTCTGATCTTATTCATATTTATACTGAGTTTCAAGCCTATGTAAAAACTCAACATTCTGCCACTATTAAATGTTTTCAAGATAATTTAGGGGGTGAATATACTAGTGGATATCTTTCTGATATTTTCAAAGCTGATGGTACAATACATCAATCTTCTTGTACTGATATCCCACAACAAAATGGATAGCCGAGAGAAAGCATAGACATATTATTAAGACTGCTTGATCTATGCTTTTCTCTGCTAGTATTCCTAGCGAATTTTGGGGATAAGTTGTCCTAACATTTGTTTATCTTATTAATAGGATTCCTACCTCTCATAATTTTGAGATTTCTCTGTATGCCAGATTATTTGGTCACACCCCCACTGTATTTCCATTTGAGAGTTTTTGGCTCCACATGTTGTCACGACCCGACCTCGGGCCCACGACTGGTGTCTTACCCCGGGCACCCTAGTGATACAACATCAGAGAAAATCTGCGGAAATAAAAACTTAAACAGGAAACAAGATATAACATAAGAAAACAGGCTAACCAAAACGGTCACCTTTCTGTATATAAATTAAAAACTTGAACAGTTACATCTTTTACAAACCCTGCCCACAACAGTACTACAGACCTCTAAGAGTTTTATAACAACAATGATGGGACAGGGCCCCGCCATACCCCTGAATGTACAAGAACCTACAATCTCAGGAAATCATACCAAAGATAAGCCTCCGGAGAAACGGAGCTTCCCAAAACGTTGAACTGCGATCCTATGAGCGAGGATCAACAACTGGTGTACCTCTACCTGCGGCATGAACGCACTTCGAGGTCGATCTGACAGTACCAAGTATGTGAAACTGAGAATACTATAATGAAATCACATTTCATCATTTTATAAAACCATTTCGCAATAAGTAAACAATTATGTCAAGTAAGGGACGCATGTCCTCAAAATCATCACTCACACATAACTATGGGTCTCACGCCCACAATATCAATCATGCCCGTGGAACCCCTTTCTCACTGCCGGCAGTACATGATGTAAAACAACACCCATATGTGTACTTGAACACTAGATCCTGCCTGCGTCATCAAACTGATCGGGCCAAGTAGAATAGCCAACTATCAGATCCAAAAACTAGTCATAAAACTTCACGGGCCAAGTACGGAAGCCAACTACCAGATCCAAAAACTAGCCACGCAACTGGCCGAGGCAAGTATCTTAAGCTAACGTACTAGTGCCTACCGTCTCACGAGATATGACCGAGGCAAGTATCTTAAGTTATCTACCAGTGTCTGCCGATACACGAGGAATGACCAGGACAAGTATCTAAAGTACGCCTGTAACCACACGTACAAATCAAGCTCCTGATCACTCGTCACCGCGACAAGCTTCATGGATTAGCGGTCCATGGACTAATAACATAACCCGGGAATTTAACCCTCACAATGACCGCATGCCCCGGCATCTTACCTCGGTATAAGCATGGCCATGGAACCATCCTAGTGGACGCATACCCGTGGACCATCCAACGTGTCAGTATGTCCCAAGGAAATAACAAGATAATACTCAAAGTGGACGCATACCCGTGGGCCACCCAACGTGTCAGTATGTCCAAAAGAAATAACAAGATAATACTCAAAGTGGACGCATACCCGTGGACCATTCAACGCGTCAGTATGTCCAAGCAATCAATCAGATAACCGGCCCTCCATCGAGAGACGCGGTAGCATAGAAATACAACACTTGCACAACAAAGCTATCACAACAAGCATAGGCAAGTTCAACGTACTTTCATTTTATGTCAACAATCCGGGTTTCAACCCCAAAATACTACATACTTTCATTCTTTCAAAAAGGCCTCTTTTTACGTAAAAGCCACACGATACTATTACTCGTAGTATCAAAACACGTTTTCTTTTCAAACCAAATTACTACACCTTCAGAAAATCTTTACAAGGCTTTTAAAATCAAGTACTCTATACTTTTTAAACCAAGTGCTTTACAGTTTTAAGATAACATCAAGTATACTTTTAAAACCCCGTAACTTACTCTTTTCAAAACAAGTAACACATACTTAAATCAAGTTACTTCTCCTTTTCCGAAATCAAGCGTTTATAAGTAAAGTATCTTATCTTTCAAAATCAAGTCTCTATTTTACCTTCATAAAGTCGTTATAACTAACTTCCCATAAAGCTATTATAACACTTTATGTTTTAAATAAACCAAATTTATTTCACACACGTACGTCTACCGTACTATATAGTTCACAACAATCATGCTCAAGAGTATAGGAAGAATGTCACGACCCGACCCCGGGGCCGCGACTAGTACCCTACTGGGGTACCCTGTCAGGTATATGTCAGAGAATAGCAGCGGAACATAACACAACACATAACTTCAAAAAAAAGGGTAAAACATACGGCGGTAGATAAGTGCTTTCCATAAACATACTTAAACGAAGTATTTATAATACAACCGTTCTTATAGCCCAAAATATATAGGTGGCCACGCACTTAAAGATAATAATCGTGGCGGGACGGGGCCCCGCCATACCTGGATGTACAAAATACCTATAAGATCGTGGAATATCCATACCAATAAATAAGCTTCCGGAGGAATAGAGCTTCTGACACCGGAATAGTGATCCTAAGAACGAGGATCCTCAATCTGCTTACCCTTACCTGCGGCATGAACGCAGCCCCCGGGGAAGGGGGTCAGTACACAATATGTACCAAGTATGTAAAGCTGGGAAAAATACTGTAATATGATATCATAAGTCTAAAAGCAAGCTGGAGTCATGAAAGACAATAAAATACCTTTTACTGTGCCTTACTAACAATGAGAGTGACAAGTATATATACATATATAATACTGCATAAAATAGGAGGCTCATGATCAAAACAGGGTACCTCGCCCGTAGTATCAAAAAGAAACCATCCTACTCCTGGGACTATTTCACCCGCATGGGTCCTGTGGACCCGCATGAGGTACTCCTCGCATCGGCTGTACCTGCCGGCATGGGACTATTTCACCCGCATAAGCCCATGGGACTCGCGAGGTATTCCTCGCGTCATGGGTAGCAAATCCACGGGCAGGTGGTATAACGATCTTGGGACTTTCCGCCGGATATACTCTTTACCACAAAAGCAGATGGTATAACGATCTTGGGCAGTACTCAGATATACTCTTACACTGGAGCAGATGGTATAACGATCTTGGGGCTTGCCCCTCAGATATACTCTTATACTGGTGCAGATGGTATAACGATCTTGGATCTGCCCCTCAGATATACTCTTACACTGAAACAGATGGTATGACGATCTTGGGGCTGGCCCCTCAGACATACTCTTACACTGAAGGAGGTGGTATGACGATCTTGGGGCTTGCCCGCCATATACTCTTACCCTATCACAAACTGTCATCATATCATAATAATAATAAGTTAAGAAAACTTATAACTTCTTTTTAGTCTTGTTCACATACTCTCTCATTTTAGTTTACTTAAGGCACTTAACCATATCTTTAATAAAAGAACACCGGGAATTTAACCCAAGTACTACATACTTCAACTCTTTCAAAAGTGACTCTTCTTTATACATAAAAGCCTTTGGGCAATTGATGCCTTTAAATCAATTTGCCTCTTCATAATTATCTTACTTAGAGTAAATCCCTTCTCATTAACCTTTTATGAAGCTAATAGACCAACTTCCCATAAAGTTGTTATATTAACTCTATACTTTAGTAAAAATCATACTTTTCCCTTAACCAAGGGACTCATACATTCTTAAAACGAAAAGTCATTTTATACTCAAAACAAGTAAGAACACCAAATCTTGTACGTCTACCGTACTACATAGTTTCATCTATTCATGCTCAAGAGATAGGAAAACTTCACATACCTCTTTGGTCAATCCACTTGCCAAGTCCAAACTACCGCAAGTAATATTTCAACCTATAATAGTCATGATACGTTTATTAACCGCTAATCTTAATGTAGAACAATCCAAGTTCAAAGTCACTAAATTCTAAGAAAAATCGGGCAGCATTTCCTTTGTTTCTACTCACTTTGCCACCTTTCTCAAGGCCGAAATTATCATCAAAACACCACATTTTCTACCAATCAATCCAACAATTCAAAGGGATTTCACACCCAAAATTTACGCCTCATAAGTTTACAACAAATCACTTAACAATTCTAAGGTAGTTTTTAGGCTACAACAAGCTCATTTGTTCTTCTTAACCCATTCTTCATATCCAAACCACATTTACTTGCATGCAAAGACTCTAAGGGCATTATTTTACTACCACGAGATCTTGCTTTCTAAGCATGCAACACTAGAACTAAGTTTAAAGGAAGAAATGTTACCTTAAAGTTTTAGCCAAAACTTATTCCAAATATTGCTAGCTCCCTTGCCAAGAACACTACCACAACAATGCCAACAAGCTAGCTACAAGCTTCCTTTTCTTGTTCTTAACTTTCAGATTTTTCTAAGGGTTTTTAGAGAGAAGGGGGAGCAATTTGAGAGAGAGAGAGAGAAGATGAAAGATAGACAATGACCAAATATTGGTCAATATATTGCATGCAACAGAAAATCAGATGGGGGGGGGACACTTGTCACCCTCCCATGGTCTCTTTTAAAACAAAAATCAGATTTTCTAAGTTTTTCCGCCCATTCTCGCCGCCGCGGCCACACGGCCATGTGCCTGAACCTCCGCAGCTCTCGAACTTTGGCGCCGCTGCAATCTGGCGCCATGGCTGCAACTTCTGCGACCTCTCGATTTTTAGGCGCCGCGCCTGCATACGGCGCCGCGCCGCCGCTTTGCTCGAACGCATTTACGCCGATCACGCTGAACTTGTAACTCTCATAACTTTCTACTCCGATGCCCTATCGAGCGGTTGGTTGCGTTGGAATCAAGACTCAACGAACTACGTCCTAGGCCTTTAAAATACTTAGGAACTCTCAACGAATCGGGTCATAACCCGCCTCAAAGTTGACTAAAAACCGTCCGGAACGACCCGTCAACCTGTCCTTCGGAAATTTTAAGTCTTACATACTTTCGCGTTTCCATACGTAGGTCGAACTACGAGGTATAACATTCTCCCCTTAGAAACATTCGTCCGAATGTTCCTTCTAAACTTACTCAAATCACGACATCGACATAGACCCTCTTAACTATTCATTCGTAATAAAGAAGCTCCACGAGCCACAACATACAGAAGCGTAAATGCTAAATCAAAACTAACAAGCAGGAAAGTAGGTTACCTGGAGGTATAGGGAATAAGTGAGGATACTTCTTCATCATGTCATCCTCTGCTTCCCACGTCATTTCCTCCTGTTGCTCCGCCATAGGACTTGACGGAAGCCACGTCTTTCGTCCAAGTCGTCTAACTGACGATCGAGTATCGCTATGGGACTCTCTTCATCGATAACTCCTTCATTACTGGACATCACGAACGGGTGCACTCTAGATGGATCTCCGATACATTTCCGCAACATGGACACATGAAAAATCGATGCACCGCCTCCAAATCGGACGGAAGATCTAACTCATAGCAACCTTGCCTACCCTACGGACAATCGATACGCCCAATGTACCTTGGGCTAAGCTTCCTTTCTTTCCAAATCTCATCACGCCGCCGTGGCGATACGCTTTAGGAAAACCCAATCATCTATCTCAAATTCCAAGTGTCGACGCCGATGATCTGCATACGACTTTTGCGACTCGAGCCGCAACAACCGCTCTGGATAAGCTTCACCTTATCCATCGCACTGGACTAAGTCCGCCCGACTAATCAACTTCTCCCACTCGAACCAGCTATCGGTGACACTGCACTTCTCCCGTATAAGGCCTCATGCGCGCCATCCGAATCTGGAATGATAGCTATTGTTATAAGCAAACTCACGAGAGGTAAATGATCCTCCCTACCACGAAATCAATAACACAAGCCCGCGGATATCCTCGAGTGTGCGGATAGTGCGCTCGGCTGTCCGTCCGTCGAGGGTGAAACGCCGCGTCGAGACTCACCTGTGTCCCTAATCCCTTCGAAAGGACCTCCAGTTAGCCGAGAACCGGGCTCTCTATCGATATAATCGACACCGACTCGTGCGCCTCACAATCTCTCTAATATATAATCGGGCATAGTCCTCGGAAACGTCGTTACGAGGAAGAAAATGGTGATTTCGCACCGCCGACAATCGCCAAATGGAATCATGCTTCCTCCGAGTGGTAGGTAGCCCTGTAATAAAATCCATATTTATCACCTCCCACTTCCAAGTCGAATATCAATGGCTGCAATAGCCCTCCCGCTTCGGTGCTCAATCTTAACTGCGACAATTCGCATCGCGTACACGAACTCCGCAACGTCCCTCTTTAGGCCATCCCACCAATACACGCATCTGAGGTCATGATACATCTTAGTCGACCCCGGATGAATAGAATAACGAGCACTGTGTGCCTCCCCCAGAATCTGCTGACGAAGTCCTGTCACACCGGGAACACACAACCGGCCCTCGAATCTTAGCATCCCATCAGGCGCTACCTCAAATAGACTCTTCTTCTTCTGGAGAGCTGTATCTCGGTACCGTACCAAAATCGGATCCTCATAATGTCTCTTCTTCACCTCCTCGACGATGGAAGACTCGGCAACCTCTCGAACCTGAATTCCCTCACTATCGAATCAACCAAAGCGAACCCCAAGGCTCGCTAATCGATGTAACTCTCGGACCATATCCTCTTCTGGTGAACATCGCACGCACTACCCATCGATCTGCGACTAAGGGCATACGCCACCACATTGGCCTTCCCGGTGGTATAGAATATCAACATCGTAATCCTTAAGTAGTTCCAACCACCGTCTCTGTCGCAAGTTCAGCTCCCTCTGGCTGAAGATATACTGGAGACTCTTGTGGTCTGTGTAAATGTCCACATGAACTCCATATAACTAATGTCTCCAGATCTTTAAGGCATGAATCACTGCTGCCAGCTCCAAGTCATGTGTGGGATAGTTCTTCTCATGTTTCCTAAGCTGTCGGGATGCATAAGCTATAACCTTGCCGTGCTGCATCAGCACGCACCCAAGCCCGACACCTGACGCGTCACAATAAACCACATATCCATCTAAGCCCTCGGGAAGAGTAAGAACTGGGGCGGTTGTCAACTTCTCCTTTAGCAACTGAAAACTTTCCTCACAAGTATCCGTCCACGGAACATACCGCTTTCCGAGTCGCCTTAGTCAAAGGTGAAATAGAAGCAAACTTCTCCACAAACCTCAGATAATAACTCGCAGGCCCAAAGCTACGCACTCGCCGATTGTAGTGGGTCTAGCCAAGTCTTGGATGCTTCAATCTTTCTTTGTATCAACCCGAATACCATCGCCCGATAACATGCCCTAAGAAAGCCATCGACGCCACCCGAACTCGCACTTCGAGAACTGGGCATACAATCGCGGCCTCGGAGGACTCCCAATACCGCCTCAAATGACCAGTATGCTCCGCTCGTGCGCGAATACACCAAGATATCATCAATAAACACTATAACGAACATATCCAAGACTGGCCTGAACACCCTATTCATCAAATCCATGAATACTGCTGGGGCGTTGGTCAACCCGAACGACATCACCCTGAACTCATAGTGCCCATACCGGGTCCTGAATGCAGTCTTTGGGATATCTACCTCTCTAACTCGTACTGATGATAACTGCACCGTAGGTCTATCTTGAAAAACACCTTGCACCTCGCAAATCGTCAAACAAATCGTCAATCCCGGGAGGATATCTATTCTTGATAGTTACCTTGTTTTCACCGTAATCAATACACATACGCAGCGTCATCCTTCTTCTTACAAATAACACCGTGCTCCCGAGGAGAAACACTTGGCCTAATAAAGCCTTTCTCCAAAGAAATCTTTCACCGGTCCTTCAACTCCTTCATTTCGGCGGGTGCCATCAGTATGGCGGAATAGATATCGGCCGAGTATCCGCGCCAAATCAATGCAAAACTCAATCTCCTTTCGGGAGGATGCGAAGCTCGTGGGAATACGTCGAAACTCTCTAACGATCGAATCGATGCGGTACCTCGACCTCGATGTCGAATACCCGAACCATATGGTAGATACACCCTTTCCGCACCATCTTCCTAGCCTTGAGGTAAGAAATAAACTTACCCCTCGGCGATGCAATTCCCTTCCACTGATAATCGGCCGTAGAACTGGAACCGAACTAATCTCTCCTACAAATCCACGTTGGCATAGCAAGATGCTAGCCAATCCATACCCATAATCACATCAAAGTCTGTCATATCCAACTCTATCAAGTCGGCTAGAGTCTGACGGCTATCTATAGTCACAGGACAAGCATTATACACTCGCTCAGCTACCACTGAATCACCTACTGGCGTAGCCACCTCAAAAGGTCTTATGGACTCGGGCTCTATCCCTATTCTACTGGCAATATGAGGAGATATGTAGGACAAGGTAGAACCTGGATCTATCAAAGCATATACATCACAGCAAGAAACCAATAATGTACATGGCGACATCCGCGACGCCTCACGGTCCCGCTGACCGACATAAGCATAGATGCGGTTCTGAGGACCGCTAGAACTGGAACCCCTACCACGACCTCTGCCGCGGCCTGCTGGCCCATAAGTACCCTGCCCTCCGGGGCGTCTAACCATCGAAGATGAAGATCCAAAGAATGCACCCGCTACCGAACCGTAATGCTCCCGCCGCCTGGGCGGACAATCCTTCTTCGGATGGCCTGCTACAAGAGTAACATGATCTCGAACCCATACGGCACTCGCCCCGATGAGACCAACCGCAACGAACGCACCGAGTGGTCGGTGGTCTCGATTAGTCTTGATCGCCTCCTCGAAACTCGACGCCCCGAGCCCCGACCGCTCTCGAATAACCTCGCGATCGGACCTCCCGCGAAAGCGTGAAGGAGCACTCGAGCTGGCCGGAAGGTGGACTAGTTCGCTGCCGAGGCCGCCCGCCTCAAATCGCTCTGAGAACCCGATGTCCTCGCCTCTTGGCCGCCCAATCTAGCCGATCTCGCTCTCTCGCCTCGATCCTCGTGCGTATGCTCGCATCTCGGCAATATCCATCCCTGGCTGAAGTGCCACTCCTAAGCAAGCAGTAATCATGTGACGGTCTAGCCCCATCACGTATCTATGAACCCCGCTCGCCATATCGGTACAATGGTGTGCATATCCGCCAAGGAGTCAAACTCAGTGTACTCACGATAGTCCTCCCGTCCGCCTCAAGGTCAAGAACCTATCTACGCGGGCTCTCCTCACCTCGTGAGGCAAGAAGTGGTCTAGGAACGCCTCGTGAACTCCTCCCAATCACCGGAAGAGCATCATCACCCCGACAATACCCCATGACTCAAACCAGTTCAACGCAATATCGCGTAACCAGAAGCTAGTGTAATGCACTCGATGTCGATGCCCTAAGAACTCGTGCATGGTCCGGTCAGAATCGCTTGACAAACTCCTGCGGATCCTCATCGAATCTCGAACCATAGAACTCGGGTGGGTGACAACCCAGGAAATCCCGAATCCGTAAATCGCTTCGGCTCTGGGTTGCGCCGCTTGCTCGTGCCGCCGCCACTATCGCTGCCAAGAATCGACTGCTCCCCATAATCTCGTACTCGTGCCCTCGATGGAGCTGAGGCTCCGCATCGCGTCTCGATGGCCGCGTCCGCTCGAACTGCTGAGGCCGGGCGACGACGTGGAACTCGCCGCCTAAACATCATCTTCGTAAGGATTGGGCCTGCCTCGTGATTCTCCGCGTCCACTAGCAAGACTCTCACCGCTTTGCCTTCGGGCGCGGTTGCCTTGCGAGGCATAATCGATACATAAAGGAAAACATCAGGGGAGATTCAACCTATAACTCAGCTCTATTGCACGATCTTAGAGTGAAAGAATGGAAACCAATCCTAAATATCCTGCAGCCTCCTGATTATAGATGTGGTGCACGACACACCGATAATCAAGACTTACTAGACACGGTCATGGACACTTTCCGAGGACTAATCGCTCGATACCACTTTTGTCACGACCGACCCGGGCGCGACTAGTACCTCTTGGGGGTACCGTCGGTATATGTCGAGAATAGCGTGAACATAACCCAACACATAACTTCAAAAAAGGGTAAACATACCGCCACCGATAAGTGCCGCTTCCATAAACATACTTAAACGAAGTATTTATAATACAACCGTTCTTATAGCCCAAAATATATAGGTGGCCACGCACTCTAAAGATAATAACCGTGGCGACAGGCCCCGCCATACCTGGATGTACAAAATACCTATAAGATCGTGGAATATCCATACCAATAAATAAGCTTCCGAGAATGGAGCTCGACACCGAATAGTGATCCTAAGAACGAGGATCCTCAATCGCTACCCTTACCGCGGCATTTAACGCAGCCCCTGGAAGGGGGTCGACACAATATGTACCAAGTATGTAAAGTCGGGAAAAATACCGTAATATGATATCATAAGTCTAAAAGCAAGTTGGAGTCATGGAAGACAATAAAATACCTTTTCTTGTGCCTTACTAACAATGAGAGTGACAAGTATATATACATATATAATCGCATAAAATAGGAGGCTCATGATCAAAAGCAGGTACCTCGCCCAGTAGTATCAAAAAGAAACCATCCTACTCGGGACTATTTCACCGCACGTGGGTCCCGTGGACCGCGTGAGGTACTCTCCTCGCGTCAGTACACTGCCGCGTGGGACTATTTCACCGCGTAAGCCCATAAGGACTCGCGTGAGGTATTCCTCGCGTCACGGGTAGCAAATCCACGAACAGGTGGTATAACGATCTTGGGGACTTTCCGCCGGATATACTCTTACCACGAAGCAGATGGTATAACGATCTTGGGTACCTCGGATATACTCTTTACACCGAGCGGATGGTATAACGATCTTGGGGCTTGCCCGCCGGATATACTCTTATCTTTGGTGCGGATGGTATAACGATCTTGGATCGCCTCGGATATACTCTTTGCAAAGCAGATGGTATGGCGATCTTGGGGTGGCCTCGGACATACTCTTACATGAAGGAGGTGGTATGACGATCTTGGGGCTTGCCTCGGACATACTCTTACCCTATCACAAATCATCATATCATAATAATAATAAGTTAAGAAAACTTATAACTTCTTTTTAGTCTTGTTCACATACTCTCTCATTTTAGTTTACTTAAGGCACTTAACCATATCTTTAATAAAAGAACACCGGGGATTTAACCCAAGTACTACATACTTCAACTCTTTCAAAAGTGACTCTTCTTTATACATAAAAGCCTTTGGGCAATTGATGCCTTTAAATCAATTTGCCTCTTCATAATTATCTTACTTAGAGTAAATCCCTTCTCATTAACCTTTTATGAAGCTAATAGACCAACTTCCCATAAAGTTGTTATATTAACTCTAGACTTTAGTAAAATCATACTTTTCCTTAACCGAGGGACTCATACATTCTTAAACGAAAAGTCATTTTATACTCAAAACAAGTAAGAACACCAAATCTTGACGCTCACCGTACTACATAGTTTCATCTATTCATGCTCAAGAGATAGGAAAACTTCACATACCTCTTTGGTCAATCCACTTGCCAAGTCCAAACTACCGCAAGTAATATTTCAACCTATAATAGTCATGATACGTTTATTAACCGCTAATCTTAATGTAGAACAATCCAAGTTCAAAGTCACTAAATTCTAAGAAAAATCGGCAGATTTCCTTTGTTTCTACTCACTTTGCCACCTTTCTCAAGGCCGAAATTATCATCAAAACACCACATTTTCTACCAATCAATCCAACAATTCAAAGGGATTTCACACCCAAAATTTACGCCTCATAAGTTTACAACAAATCACTTAACAATTCTAAGGTAGTTTTTAGGCTACAACAAGCTCATTTGTTCTTCTTAACCCATTCTTCATATCCAAACCACATTTACTTGCATGCAAAGACTCTAAGGGCATTATTTTACTACCACGAGATCTTGCTTTCTAAGCATGCAACACTAGAACTAAGTTTAAAGGAAGAAATGTTACCTTAAAGTTTTAGCCAAAACTTATTCCAAATATTGCTAGCTCCTTGCCAAGAACACTACCACAACAATGCCAACAAGCTAGCTACAAGCTTCCTTTTCTTGTTCTTAACTTTCGATTTTTCTAAGGGTTTTTAGAGAGAAGGGAGCAATTTGAGAGACAGAAGATGAAAGAGAGACAATGACCAAATATTGGACAATATTTTGCATGCACCAGAAAATCAGCTGGGGGGGGGGACACTTGTCACCCTCCCATGGTCTCTTTTAAAACAAAAATCAGATTTTCTAAGTTTTTCCCAAATTCGCGCCGGCCGCGCAGCCACTTGCTAAACCTCCGCAGCTCTCTGAACTTTCGCGCTGCGCCACGCTGCCTGGCGCTGCAACTCTGCGACTTTGGCGCGCGACCTCGCATACGCGCCGCGGCCCTGCCGCGCTTTGCTCGAACGCATTTCGCCCTGCGCGCTGAACTTGTAACTCTCTTTACTCCGATGCCCTATCATCGGCGAGGTTGGTTGCGTTGGAATCAAGACTCAACGAACTACGTCCTGGCCTTTAAAATACTTAGGAACTCTCAACGAATCGGGTCATAACCCGCCTCAAAGTTGACTAAAAACCGTCGAACGACGTCGACAACTCGCCGGAAATTTTAAGTCTTACATACTTTCGTACGTTTCCATACGTAGGGTCAGAACTACGGGGTATAACAAAGAATCACATAACTCTTCGGCTTAATCCACAAGCCAAGTCGAGTATGCCGCGCGTAGACAATCCACCTATAATAACCACAACACAACTATCAACTTCTAGTTCTCTTCGTAGCATATTCTAAGTATACTGGTCATTATTCTACGGAAAATTGGGCAGCACCCCCCCCCCCCCCCCCCCGTAACCACGTAAAAATCCTCCTATAACAAGGCCTGCTACCAAGCCAACAACTCGAGGATTATACGTCTAACCTGACGTGTACAAAGCGCCCCAGAATACTACACAAGTCTCATCAGAATACACCCAATGTAAATACAGCTCAATTCTTCTTAATCATCCTTCCATATATCATATACTCAATTATACATTACTACAATATGTAATCTCCAATTACAATAGGGGGATAAATATTATTACCTCGATAAGCCCAAAATTATCCAAGATTTATAAGTCGATCCTGAGCAACGTTTAGCTCCTATTCCTTACGCTCCAAGCAACCCTTAGAAGTTTCTAACCAACTCCTCTTCAAGATCCAACTCCAAAAAGTGAAGAACACTTAGGCTCAAACTATGGCAAGTTTCGACCAAGGCAAGGTTTCAAGGCTAGGGGTGTGAAATCTTTTCCAACTCTTGGTACACAATCTTCCTAACACCCTAAGGAAAAAGTTTAAGAATTTTTGGACAACTTTTGGTCAAGGGGGAGGCTCATTGCCGAGAGCACAACAACAAGGGAGGGAGTATATTTTCAAGACTTGAAATCTCAAAGTGTGGATGAATGAAGTCTTGCATCAAGGGGGGTATTTATAGAGAAATCAAGGGCTAGGATGTGAGCAAGTGTGTGGTAAGATTGGGGTACAAGTGTATGTGCCACAAGTCTACACAAGACTTGGGACAAGTGGCTTGCCACAGCTACCATTTCGGCGAGCCAACGTCCACTGAGGCGGCTACAAGCCACCTAAGGGGGGTGACACATGTCGCCCTCCTACACGTCCAAAATATTTCATCTCCCGGAAATATCCGTAATGCCAAAAATCTCGAAAACAAAGTGGGCCCCACAAAACCGTAAATTTTCCCCGTGGGCCCCACGTGACCAAATTCGGAAATAAAATTCCATAATTCTATTATAATCCAAGAAGTCCAAATACCAAATCTGGGAATCCAATTCCCATTAACGAACCTTTTTCCTTCACAAAATCCGGAAACTTTTCCGTCGAAAAATCACATCTTTCTTCCTTTCCAATTTTTATGTCGTATTCTCGTACGTACGTCCTCACATACCTACCCTGGAACTACGGGGTGTAACACATGTTTTGTTCTGTGTCCACATGCAGAGCGTACTAAGTTATCATCTCGTGTCACTATTTGTATTTTTCTTGGATATGTGGTTGGGGAAAAAGGTTACCGTTGTCATGATCCAGTTTCTGAAAAATTATATGTTTCTCGTAATGTTTCTTTTATTGAGCATGTTCCTTTCTTCTCCATCCCATCTACTTCACATGACATATCAAAATCTAACCTTGTTGATATTGATCATTTTACTATTGATTGTCCATATGATTCTACATCTATATTGTCTATTCTTTCTCAGTCTTCTGACATGTATCATGGTATTGATACTCACCCCCCTCTTACGACTGTTCCAGAACCTCTTGTGATTGCAGATCCATATCTACCTCGCTATCCTAAACGCACTACTCAATCTACCCAGGAATCTGATTATGATTATTCTTGCTATTCTCCATCATTCGCCTCTTTTTTAGTTTATATTAATTCTCTTTGTGAGCCTACCTCTTACTCTGAGGCAGCTCGTGATCCTCTTTTGCAAAAGGCTATGAGTGAGAAATTGTCTGCTTTGGACAGAACTGGTACTTGGGATTTGGTTTCTCTACCATCTAGTAAGAAATTTATTGGTTCTCGATGGGTGTACAAGATTAAAACCAATTCTGATGGTTCTATTGAACGATATAAAGCTCGTTTGGTTGCAAAGGCCTTGCTCAAGAGTATGGTATGGATTATGAGGAGACTTTTGCACCTGTTGCAAAGATGACATCTGTCCGGGTTCTTGTTGCAGTAGCCTTTGTTCGTCATTGGCATATTTCACAAATGGATGTTAAAAATGCCTTTTTGAATGAGGATCTTCAAGAGGAAGTCTACATGGTTCCCTTCACCTGGTGTGTCACATAATCCAGGACATGTATGCATGCTTAAGAAGACTTTGTATGGTCTCAAACAAGCCCCAAGAGCTTGGTTCGACAAGTTTTCCACTGTAGTATCTTCTCTTGGGTTTAATCCAGCTTTCATGATTCGGCGTTATTTGTTAGATCGTCCCCGACAGGTCATATTTTGTTTTTGTTGTATGTTGATGATATGATCATTACAGGTGATGACATTGATGGTATCACAAACCTAAAATCCACTTTGTCTCATCGCTTTGAGATGAAAGATTTAGGTCATCTACGTTACTTTTTAGGCATTGAGGTGACTTATTCTGAGAAGGGGTATATTCTCTCTCAGTCTAAGTACGCTGCAGATATTATTGAGCGGGCTCATCTCACGTATACTCGTATTGTTGACTCTCCTCTTGAGGTCAATGGTCGGTATACCCCTACTGACGGGGATATTCTTCCTGATCCCACATTATATCATTCAGTTGTGGGTAGCCTGGTGTACCTTACCATTACCCGCCCTGACATTGCATATGTTGTTCACATTGTCAGTCAGTTTGTTTGTTCTGCTATATCTGTACATTGGGTTGCGGTTATGCGTATTATTCGCAATCTCCGAGGAATGATTTATCAAAGTCTCATGTTTCCATCAACCTCATCATTAGAGCTTCGTGCATTCTCTGATGCAGATTGGGCTAGTAACTCGACTAATCAGAAATCCACTACTGGTTATTGTGTGTTTTTAGAAAATTCACTCATTTAATGGAAAAGTAAGAAATAAGATGTTGTTTCTCGCTCTTCAACCGAGGCAGAGTATCGTGCTATGGCTTCTACTACGTGTGAGATTGTATGGTTACGTTAGTTATTGGCTGATATGGGTGTATCTATTTCCTCACCAACACCGATGTACTGCGATAATAAGAGTTCTATTCAGATTGCACACAACACAGTATTTCATGAACGTACCAAGCATATTGAGATTGATTGTCATATTATTCGATATCATCTTCAACAAGACACTCTATCCTTGCCATTTGTCTCATCTTCGATGCAACTTGCAGATTTCTTCACAAAGGCACATACCTTACAGCGTCACCGGTTCTTTCTTGGTAAACTCTCGATGTTTCTCTCTACACCATCGCGAGCTTGAGAGGGGATGTTAACATACTATTGTCCCACATCGGACAAGAGCTTATTTTGTTTTGTTATCCCCCTTATATAAAGAGATGTAGTTGTTTTTCTTTAACTACCAATTCACTTTCAATAATATTCGTATTCTCTTTTCTTTACTCTTGTTATTGTCTTATAATGATTCATAAATTGTATGAATTCTAACGGCTAATACAAACTAATGTTGTTTCAAGTTGCAACCATTTCCTTCTTCATCCTTTTGAAGTCTCTCCTATAAGTTGGTTAGTTGTCTCTCATAATTTTATTCTAGATTTTTTCTTCTTTCTAGGTTATTTATGGCACGTGAAAAAAATTTGTGTAGCTGCAATGAAATTTAAAAAATAAATTAAATCATCATCATGAGCAACTTCATAAATATACTCCTGCAAAATATGTGAATACATGAAGTTGTTCTGTCGCCTATACGAATGACATAAATTATTAAAGTCCTACCATTCAAGACTTGGCCATGTCAAGCTTGTTTTACTCGTTACGAAGGATCAAACTAAAGTGGCTTGCAACGATAGAGGCTTACGGGATAGGGTCATATTCATTATTCATATGGAAATTTTTCTAACAAAACTAATTAGGGTGATAGAGGGGTTGTATACATTCATCCCAGGAGATAATGCTTATGTTATTTTTTTTTTTAAAATTGTGCATAGAAGATGGTCGTGATGTGTCATTAGCACATTAGTACAAGAATGGGGCATATGACTCTTTCTACCAATATTAGCATTACATGATTAAAAAGATAACGGAGGCACAATATTATATATATAGTCTCGTCCTTATTATTATTCGAAACTGGTAAAGGATGAAGGATATAAGCAGTGGCGGATATTGTCCAAAATATTAAGGGGTACGGTAATATTAAATTTTATTAAAGATTCAAAAAAAATTATCAAATATTCAAAATAACATCAACACAACAAAAATATAATATATAAAAGAAAAGACGTACCTATAATCAGGTGTCGATGTTGAAGCTATACAATTTCATCTTTGTTGGAAGCTTTTCTCTTGAAAAATAAATCAATTTTCTTAAGTTGTATCATCGTACCAACTACCACTCCTAAAAAATACATAAATTAATTATCAAAAAAACAAACATAAAAGAATAAAATAATAGTTAGGCTTTTTTATTATATTTTTATTAGTATTTTCAGCTTAACAATGATGATGACTTGAAATATGAAGCAAAATGTTGCTTCAAAGGATTCATCAAGAGTGGATTTAAAATTTGAACCTCAAAGCCAAGTTCTTACTCATTTTTTTGACCCAATAAATAAATTTCAGTAGTTGTAATTGGTTTTTTGCATCTCTAGCAACAACAATCAGCGATTTAATCCACCAAATAAACCCCAAAAAAAGGAAGAAAACAACAAACTTCATTCGGGCATTTTATCGAACACTTTGTGGGCATAGAACTCCCCCTTTAAGTTTGACAACAATAGGGGTTTAAAAACCATCCATTTTTAATGGGAACCATTATTCTAGCCAAAAACATAAAACAACAAATACAACAATACCAAACTCCACCCAAATTCTCCCAAACCCAATAATAGTAGTTTTTAACTTCAATAAAAACTCAAAAACGAGAGAAAAAAGTGAAGAAAAATGCATGAATTGATTACAAGAATCACTTACCTTGTGATGTTATTACGAGATTGAGGATGATTCTTGAATTTAGTTGATAGAGAAAGGGAAGAGGAGAATGTTTTTGGTGGATCTTTAAAGTTTCGAGGGAGAGAGTATGAAATAAAATTAGAGGGTAGGGTATATTTTGAGTTATATTAAAAAAAAATGGGGGGCCACTGCTACCCCAGGACCCTATAAGCTCCGCCACTGGATATAAGTAAAAAAAAGTTGAAGTTGAAACATGCTTCATCGTTAGGTCTGCCAATTGATTCTGCCACCATTTTCTCCAATCGATAAGTGCAACAACTTCAAGTTCTACAATAACTTTAGGATGTATAAATATAATCCATCAAAAAGTGAGTTCGGTATGAGATGGTGATAGATATCAGAGGTGGAGTTCAGTATGAGATGATAACTTAAATATAGCTTAATACGCACACACAAAATAAAGGACCGGGGGGGTGGGGGGAGGGAGGGGTTAAAATGATACCTTGACATTAATTCTTCTATCACTTCTGATGTCTCTTGAATTGCCTTTTCTTGATTACCTTCTTTTTTAGTGAAGGGATCGACATCAGAGTCGAGTTCAGTATGAGATGATGACATTCATAAAAGTGTTAGCGTGACAAGCTAAATTTGGCCTAGTCTTTTTTTTTTGTTCATAGCTCAGTAAAAATTATTTTAAATCGCTCTTTTATAAGTATTTAACAAAAATTAAGAAAATTCAAAAAGATTTACGAGTATCCCTCACCCTTTTTATATGTAATTCAACAAACTATGTTTCAACAAATTTAACACTTTTCTAGCTAGACTTTAGCAAAAGTAAAAAAAAATAGTTCGGTGCACTAAGATCCCGCTATGCGCGGGGTCTGGGGAAGGATCGGTCCACAAGGGTCTATTTTACGCAGCCTTAACTTGCATTTCTGCAAGAGACTGTTTCCACGACTTGAACTCATGACCTTCTGGTCACATGTGTTAATTATTGAATTTGTGTAGGAATTGTTTTGCATATGGTTATAGTCTACTGGAATTATTGCTCTGTAAGTGTACAGAGTGTGTGTGTTGAAAGGAAAAGAAGAAGAGAAAAATAATCCATATAAGAGAGAGAGATGGAAGAGAAAGATTTTGTGGGAGCTTTTCTAATATGTTTATTATTTAAATGTGTGAAAATACAATGTTGAATATCACATTTATAGTAGTGAGTTCTCCAACTAATCTAGATCATCAAACAAACTTGAACTAACTCTTAATAAACTCAACAAACTATTAGCTAGCTCCAACAAATTCCTAATTACTTTTCATCTAATCACAAACACCTCATTTAATTACCTCAACATCCCCCCTACAAGCTGGGTACTGAAAACAAAATTTTCATACCCAGCTTGGACAATAAGTAAGCATGGTGACTTGGTTAGAACATCTGCATGTTGATCTGAAGTGGCCAAATAGAGACACTTCAAAATGGCTTATTGTGTAAGAAGTGAATAGTAAAAAAGGCTTTGTGTAAAACCAGATGACACTAAAGCATCAATAAGTTTGATATTCCATTGTCTTGAGGCTTGCTTATGCCCATATAATGACTTAACCAACCTGCATACCTTCCATTTTTTGCGTGTAAAACCTTGTGGCAAATGCATGTAAACTTCTTCATTAAAATCTCCCTGTAGAAATGCATTGAATAGATTCATCTGATGCACAACCCAGTTTTTTGCAACAGTCAGTGAGATAACTGATCTGACAGTGACCATTTTAACCACTGGTGAGAAAGTGTCCTGATAGTCAATGCCCTCCTTTTGGTTATACCCTTTCACCACAAGTCTTGCTTTAAATCTTTCAACTTCACCTTATGCCTTATATTTAATCTTATACACCCACTTGCAATCTGTGACCTTTTTATCACTTGGTAGATCAACTATCTCCTAAGTCTTTTTTTCTTTCAAAGCTTGAACTTTAGCCTTCATTGCTTCCAAACATCTATCATCATTTGTTGCTTCAAAGTATGACGTTGGTTCGAAATTTTAGTTATGAAACTGTTGTAGGATATAAACAGTCCAACATAACTCATTGTGTCAGCCAATGGATATGGAGTCTTTCTTGCTCCAGCTGGTGGTTGAATGTAGTCTTTCATCCATTTGGGTGGTCTTCTTTCCCTGATATTCTTTCTTCTTTCCAAAAATGCATGACTCCCGGGTGAGTCAGGAAGAGCTAACATATCATCATGTAGTACATCAATATTAGGAAAAGGCAACACATCTTCAGACAAGAAATCACCACCAACATTCATTTTCCCAGCTTATTGTTCAGTAACCAAATCCCATGTACTGGCCTCACCAATCAAGGAAATTGTTGTGCCACTTTGCTGATTAGAGCATTCATCTACCAACTGTCCATGTGCCTGAATATATGTTGTATTAGCAACATGTGGATCAACAACCTCAAAAGTGAAAAAATAGTCCTCATCACTTCCGGCTTGAATGATGTAGTTTCTTCGACCTCTCTTTCTCGAGATTCTGTTAGTGTTCAGTCGACCGCACCGTGGGTACACTGCCAATATCAATGAATAAATATAAGTACAAAAGCAATGTGAATGCTGAAAGGCCATATTATGCTGTCTGTTTTGCTGGAATAGAAATATGTCTTCATAAAAAGATACATTTCTGCCGATGAAAATAGTTTTGTTGAGTAGACTTAGTAGCTTGAACCCCTTATGTCTATCAGAATATTCAATCATTACTGACTTAATAGCTCTGACATCAAACTTATCTCTCTTAATTAAATTTGTTGCATAACATAAGCACCCTACAACCCTCATATGAGACAATGATAGGTTTTTTCTGAACAACTTCTCATAGGGTGAAATTTTCCCTAACACTACATAGGGAATTCTATTAATTATATATACTGTTGTTTCTACATAATCACCCCAGAATCTTGCTGGCAAGTGACTTTGGAAATTGATAGCCCTTGCAAATTTCAAAATGTGCCTATGCCTCCTTTTCACCACTCCATATTGTTGTGGGGTGTATTGACAAGAACTCTGATGTATGATTCCCAATTGACTGAATAGCTCATTATATGAATTATTAAAGAATTCAGAACCATTATCAGATCTAATGGATTTAACATCAATATTAATATGTGTCCTGATCAGTGTAAACAAAGTTTTTAAAACAGTAACCACATCTGATTTTGTGTTCATCAAAAACACCCAAGTCCATCTAGTATAGTTGAAGGAAATACCTCATTCCAATATAAGTAGGGATTTTATAAGGTCCCCACACATCAAGATGCAACAACTGAAAAACCATTTCTGATTTGCTAGTACTAAGAGAGAATGGTAACCTGGTTTGTCTAGCCATAGGACAAACTTCACAATGTTTAATTGCAAAATCAGATTTATCACCAAGACCTTTTATTTTCCTGAGTACACTCATTGGTACATGACCCATTCTTCTATGTCAAAGTCTTGTCTGCACTTCTGTTACTGGAATTGAAACTGATGCATGAGCTTGTGGTTGCATAAAATAGAACAACCTGCCATTGACTCCAGCATATACAAGCCATCCACTTCTTTACCAATCTCTTTCACCTTCCCAGTAAAGAGATCCCGTAGTACAAAAAAATTAGGAAAAAAAATTTGCAAAACATTTTAACTCTTTTGTGAGTTTTGACACTGATAAGAGATTAAATTTAAAACTGGGCACACATAATACATATCTTATGATATCATCTCCTGACAATTTATAACTTTCTGCTTGAGTGATAGTAGTTGTATCACTAACAGATAATTGAATTTGTCACGTATTATCTATTAAATCACTTTCCTCAATCATATGTTTGTCATTCACCATATGGTTAGTTGCTCTTGAATCTATTATCCAATTAGAGTTACCTTTATTATTGAATGTTACTTTACCTGCCATATGAACTTTGTGTACTGCTTCATTATTCTGATGAGCACATGTTTCCAAAGCTTGATTCATTATTACAACCATCTTCTCATATTTTTCTGGAGTACATGTTTTCAGTATAAAATTGAGTTGCTCTTGCTGATTCTGTGCCAATCTTCCCACACTCTTCTGATTGTAGGATTGCTGATATGAATTGCTTCCATCACCCCATGCACCACTTGTCATTGATGCATTCACCTTCTTTTTTTCCTCTATAGTCACAAGGATATCCTATCAACTTGTAGCAATTCTCCTTGAAGTGTCATTTATTTTTGAAATAGTCACAATGCATCATTTTAAAACAAGTCACCATGGTATGTGTAACACCCCATTTTTAACCGGCGTCGAAAACGGGAGTACTGCGTATGGTTGATTCCTAAAATGCATTTAAAGGAGTCGCCACCTAATTATTATAGTGAATTAAGACACTAAAAATGTAGCATAAAATACTACGAATGATCTCCATTTAAAGGTCTGCGAAAGCTATGTGAGATTCTAGGTAAGGGTTCTTTATTATCCTAAAGGGAAGGGGTTAGACATCCTTTAAGATCCGCTAACTTGCGGTTATCCGTTCAAACTTAGGCTTAATATTTGTTATACCCCGTAGTTATGACCCTACGTACGAGAGCGTACGAAAGTATGTAAGACTTAAAATTTTTAAGGATAGGTTGACGAATTGTTCCGGACGGGTTTTTAGTCAACTTTGAGGCGGGTTATGACCCGGAATATTGAGAGTTCCTAAGTGTTTCAAAGGCCTAGGGCGTAGTTCGTTGAGTCTAGATTCCAACGCAACCAACCGCTAAATCGATAGGGCGTCGAGTAGGAAGTTATGAAATTACAAGTTCGATCTTGTGATCGGGAAATGCGTTTGAGCAAAACAACGTGGGCATGGCGGAAGCGGCAGCGGCGCCGGAAGATCCGAGGTCCGCAGAGTTGCGGCGCCGCCGGGAAAGCGGCAGCATGGCCAGGCGGAATTTTAGGCGGAAAAACTTAGGAAATCTGATTTTTTGTTTTAAAAGAGACCATAGGAGAGACAAGTGTCCCCACTATCGATTTTACGCTACATCTGATATATTGACCAAGACTTGGTCATTCTTCCCATCTTTCATCTTCACACTCTCTCTCCTCTCTAAAATCTGCTCTCATCTCTCTAAAACCCAAGAAAAATCTGAAAGTTAAGAACAAGAAAAGGAAGCTTGTAGCTAGCTTGTGGTGGTGTTCTTGGCAAGAAAGCTAGCAATACTTGGAATAAGTTTTGGCTAAAACTTTAAGGTAATGATTCTTCCTTTAGAATTAGTTACTAGCATTGCATGTTAAGAAGAAAGTACTTGTGGTAGTAGATAATGCTCTTGGAGCCATTGCATGCAAGAAATGTGAGTTGGTTATGAAGGTTTTGGCTAAGGAAGTTATGTGAGCATGTTGTAGCCTAAAAATCACCTTAAGCTTGTTAAAGTTCGTTGTTATAACTTATGGGACAGAATTTTGGGTGTGAAATCCCCTTTAAATTGTTGGATTGATTGAGCCTTAAAATGTGGTGTTTTGATGGTAAATTCGGCCTTGAGAAAGGTGGCAAAGTGAGTAGAAACAAAGGAAATGCTGCCCAATTTTCCCTAGAATTTAGTGGCTTTGAGTTAGATTATTCTACATTGAAATTAGAGGTTAATGAACATATCATGGTTATTATAGGTTGAAATATTACTTGCGGTAGTTAAGCTTGGCAAGCGGATTGACCAAAGAGGTATGTGGAGCTTTCCTATCTCTTGAGCATGATTAGTTGTACCTATGTAGTGCGGTAGACGTACAAGATTTGGAAATCTTCGTTTGTTATAAGTATTTGATACTTGTTTCGTTTTAAAAGAAAAGTATAAAAATCCCTTGGACTTAAGGGAATGTGTTTTACTATTGTTTAACTCTAATATAACGGCTTTATGGGGAGTTGGTTATATTAGTTTGTGAAAGTTTAATGGAGAAAGGTTTTGATGATTTGAACTTGTGGAAGGAAAATGGTTTTTAGGCATTGGTTGCCTAAGGTTTTAAAGGAAATGAAGTCACTTGATTTAGAAGCCTATTATATTCCAAAAGGAAATGTGACTTGTCTTGAAAAGAAATTGTAACTTGATACTATGGTGATTAGTATCTTGGAATCTTTGTATAAAAAGAGTTTTTCTTAAAAGGTTGGAAGTGCATGGTACTTGGGTTGAATTCCCGGATTTTTCTATTAAAAGACATGTTGGTGCCTTAGGTATACTAAAATGAGAGGATATGTTGATAATGTTAATAAGAAGTTAGGGGATTTCTTAACTTGCTTATGCTATGTATGATAAGTAGTGGCTTATGTTATGTATGATAGCGGTTGTCTTTAGGTGATATGTTCTACGAGGTAGACCGGGTTATTCTTGTTATTTCCTTTTGACATACCGATTACGATGGATGGTCGCGGGTATCGTTCATTAGGATGGTTCACTAATTATTCTTGTTAATTCTGTTGGCATCTTGACACGTTGGGTGGCCCGGGTATGCGGATTCTTGTTACTTCCTTTGTACATACCGACACGATGGGTGGCCGGGTATGCTCGATAGGATGGGTTACTATTTATGCCATGGATTTGCTACCCATGATGCGAGTGCGGCGCTTGTACTCGCGGATCTGGACCATAGGATCCGTGCGGGTGAAATAGTCCACGTGCGAGTCTGCGATGGTACTCGTGCGGATCCACGGGATCCGTGCGGGTGAAATAGTCCCGTGCGGGTGAAATAGTCCTATGTGAGGCGGATGACCTCATGCGGGTCCACGGGACCTATGCGGGTGAAATAGTCCCGCGAGTAGGATTGCTTAATGATACTACAGGCGAGTACCCTGTTTTGATCATGAGCCTCCTATTTTTATGCTATAAAATGTATACTTGTTACTCATTATTAGTAAGGCACGGTCTGACATAATTTGGTTTTATCTATAACTTGGTATATTTTGGACTTATGATATTACTACGGTATTTTCCGATTTACATACTTGATGCGTTGTGTCGACCCCTTCTCGGGTGCGTTACATCTGCGAGTAAGGAAAACAGGTGGTAGATCCTCATTCCTAGGATCTTGTACTCAGGTGTCAGGAGCTCCATTTCTTCGGAGGCTCGACTTTTGGTATGGTTCTCCCTGGAGTCATAGATATTTTGTACATTCAGGGGGTATGGCGGGGCCCTGTCCCGCCACAGTTGTTATTCCTAGAGGTCTGTAGTCACGTTTGTGGTTTGGGCTGTAAGAATAAGTTGTACTGTTTCACTTTCGATTAAGTTATTTTATGAAAGGCGGCCTTATCGGCTTGCTAGTGATGTTTACCTTATACAGATTTTGTTTCATGTATGTTCATTGCTATTCTCGACATATACTGACGGTACCGGTAGGTACGATCGCGGCCGAGTCGGTCGTGACAAAAGTGGTATCGCAGCGATTAGTCCTCGGAAAGTGTCTACAGACCGTGTCTAGTAGAGTCTTGATTATCGGTGTGTTGTGCACCACATCTATAATCAGGAGGCTGCAGGATATTTAGGATTGGTTTCCATTCTTCTCACTCTAAGATCGTGCGATAGAGCTGTGTGGTTAGGGTCGTCTCTTCCTAACAGGTTATGGTGTTTGCAGCTACGAGAAAGCAGCAGTTACCCAGGAAAGATTATGTGGATCGCGTATCCAGGTTTGTAATATTTATAGTATAGTTGGTATTGTGACGTACGACTATACAGATTTATGTATAAGGGTCATATATGTGCTGCCTAGAATGATTTTAGATTACCAGGAATTGGTAAGGGCTAATTAGATACCGGGAAGGTATGAAACGGTTTAATAAACTCTCATCAAGGTTTTACGTACTGATTTGAGATAGTTAGGAGATGATGAGTTGTCTGAGAAGGTAATAGACCCTTAAGAAGTTTAATTAAGGGACCTAATGGGAGACTATGGTTGTAAATTAAGCTACGTGGTATGCTTAAGAGAATAGTACAGATGAGATTCGGGCGGAGTAAGTGATGGGATTGTTGTAAGATTTAGTATCATGAACGAGGGATATTGAGACTATGTACATGTGATAGAATCAGTTGGTAATTACGAACGGGCACTTCTGTTAGGCCATGAACGGGAGTAAGTGGTAACGGTTCATATCTTGGGTTCGTTTTCTGTTTGACTTATAAGGAATGATTAAGCGTGTGCGATATCTTAGGGTCACAAGTGGCATAGTAAAGTTCCATTAGTGTAAAGTACGAAGTACCGAGGGATATTAGATTGGCTCCAATAGAACATTCGGGGACGAATGTTTCTAAGGGAGAATGTTATACCGTAGTTCGACCCTACGCATGAGCGCATTTAAAGTATGTAAGACTTAAAATTTTTAAGGATAGGTTGACGAATTGTTCCGGACGGGTTTTTAGTCAACTTTGAGGCAGGTTATGACCCGGAATATTGAGAGTTCCTAAGTGTTTCAAAGGCCTAGGGCGTAGTTCGTTGAGTCTAGATTCCAACGCAACCAACCGCTAAATCGATAGGACGTCGAGTAGGAAGTTATAGAATTACAAGTTCGGTCTTGTGATCGGACGAAATGCGTTTGAGCAAAACAGCGGGCGCGGCCGGAAAGCGAGGCGCGACGCCGAAGATCCGGGTCCGCGGGAGTTGCGGCGCCGCAGCCGGAAGCAAGCGCCGAGGCGGGAATTTTAGGCGGAAAAACTTAGGAAATCTGATTTTTTGTTTTAAAAGAGACCATAGGAGGGGGACAATATTATTGTGCTAACATGCAATTTACAATTCTAAAGGGTGTTCTAATTATTAAACCAACCAAGAGATATTTAAACTAGGCATGCAAATATTTAAAATATATATAGATTTAACAAGATAGTAATGAAAGCAAATAATCATAAAAAAGATGGAATGAATAGAATTTAGCGATATTTCGCTTTTATTTTATTTTATGTGAATGCTTTAACTTTGGGGTGCGCCTCCGGGTACCTGCAAAAGACACTTAGTAAAAGAATTAGTAAATAATAAAATAAATAGAGAATTGCTTTTGTTTAGCAACAGTCTTATAAGGATGATGCTTCCCCTGTGCCTTATCAATAATTAATAAGGAGAAAGCAAAAAGAAGAACAGGAGAAGAGCAAAAGAAAGGTTCCATTCCTCTCCTTAACAGTCGCCTGGCATCGCTAGTTGACTCCTCCTCGTCGACAGCCAGCAGTTGCCGGACTAGCCTTCCTTGTTATCAAATAAACACAATGTATGTATATATATATATATATATATATATATATATATGTAAAAGATATATTTTTATATAGTGTGGGCTCAGCTAGTGTTATGCCAAAGATACTAAGACATGAGAAGCCAATATCGCTTCGGCTGCGGTCGACTCACCTCCCGGTGAACGATACTATGCATTCTCGTCTAGTCTTTTTACTTTCCTCCTCGCCCACATATTTCGTCTCGCTTACCATGGAGGCCTCCAGATCGACGGATAAATCCTTCGTAGGCCAGTGTAGCATCAAGTTCAAAATCAATAAAATATCAAGTGTAGTATCTTGTTCTAAATAAGTAAAATAACAGTGTAGTATCTGTTCTTAAAAATCAGTTTAATAAAATAAAGAAGCGCAATGTCAAAATCGGTAGCAATCTGCGACACGATAACAATACCAAATAGAAAAACGCAGCCAGCGACATAGTAAGCAACAATACCAAGCGAAAACGCGGCGACACGATGGCAACAATCTGCGAGCGAAAACGCAGCAACGGCAGAACACGATGGTCGCGGAGTTCAAACTCCGGCCATTAACCAAAATGAGGTCGAATCAGCTCAACAAACAAACTTAAGTCGACAAACTCCACAATACCACCGAACCAGTTCGCCGGAGTTTTTAACTCCGGCCAAATTACTAAAATAAATAAAAATCAGTCCCAACAACACAGTACGCAACAGATCCAAACCCAACAGCTTATCAAGAAATAAGACCCACACAGGTCGTCGGAGATTCAGAACTCCGGCGAGTTATCAAAATGCGAAACAAAATAGTCCAGTTTGAAACCAACAACGCGCATAAACGTGTAACCTCGCTGGTAATCACCTCCGGCGAGGCAGTGGTGAGGAGATGGTCGACGGGAGTTCGCTGGGAATGGGGGGTGACGCTGATGTTGTGAGAAAAATGAACAGGGGATGAAGTGTTATTGCGGCTGGGTAGATATTGACGGTTCGCCGGAGCTTCAAGCTCCGGCGATGGGGTTGCTGGAGTGCGTGTGTGTGTGTTCGCCGGTGACTGGGTGGTGAGGTTCGCAGCTGAGGGGTTTCGACGGGAATGGAGTGAGGGAATGGGCTGGTCAATGGCGAGGAGCAGTGGGGAAGAGGGTAGATGTGCGATGGAGTATGGGAGTGTGGTTTGTGGGTGTTTAAAGGGGGTTCGCCGAAGCTTGAAGCTCCGGCGAAGGGCGGCGGCGACGGGAAGAATGAGAGAGGGGAGGCTCTTTTGATATTCAAGTGAAAAATAAAATGTGCTGATGGGTTTTAAAAGTTGCGGCTGCCCCCCCTTATGTTTTCCTTTTTTTTTTTTAAAGTGGGTAATGTTTATTATATAGGGGTAGGATTAGGTTTAGGGTTTGAGTTTGGTTTGGGAATGAAAAGTGATATTTGAAATTTATAAATGGGGAGGAATAAAAGAGGTGTTTGGATGAAATTAAAAATGGTGTTGGATTGGAATGATTCAGATTGGGTCTCGTACTGGACTGGTTTGACAAAATGCAAAACGGATTAATTATTTTAAAAAAAATTATTTAAAAAGATGCAAAATTATAAAAATGCAAATGCCGATACAATAATAATAAAATACAATATTTAATAAATGTTTAATGTCTAATTAAAAGTAAAAACGTGATGCCAATTAATTATTTAAAGATATGCAAACATAATAATAATAGAAACATAATATTAACAAAGACATAATGCTTAATTTAAGATGAAATGTCATTTTGTGAATAATAAAACACAGAATATTAGGTAAAACTATGCAAAATAACGATTAAAATGCGGTGTGCTAAAATACTTAAAATTACAATAAATATACGAAAAACGGGTCAAAATTGACTGTCAACAGTATGCCCATTCATCTGACAGTAATTACAGAAACCATTTGAAATGTGAGGCTTCCTTGACTTGTTTTGAGGAAACCTGCTCGCCATAGCCATTTGTTCACCAGGTTCCCCTCCAACTGTGCTTCCTCCTGTAATCAATTTATGACTTCCATCTTGTGCTACCATACCATAAGCCTGATTCACACTAGGAGTATGTGACATCAACATAATGTGTCTCCTTGCTTGATTATAACTATCATTGAGTCTCATAATAAATTCAAGTAGCCTTTGATTGGACAGATGTTGTATGTATTCTCTAGGGCTGTTACAGTCACATATAAGTGGTGGTATAATTGACTCCATTTAATCCCATAGATCTTTCATCTTTGAATACTAACTGGACACATACATAACTCTCTGATGCAACATTGCCAGTTCCTTTCTTAATTGATAGACTCTCGATAGATTAGTTTTATCAAATCTTTCCTGTAGATCTTTCCACACTGCATATGCAGTGGACCTATACAATATACCACTGAGTAGGCTTTTATTCACATTCCTCATGATCCACGAGATCACCACTGCATTACATCTATCTCATTGCTTAACCTGGTTTATACCATAAGTATCTCGTTTCACAGAACCATCAATAAAATCAATTTTGTTTTTTGTTAGCAAATTCTCGACCCATTACAAAGCTTTTTAATTCAAGCAACCCGTAGATCTGATATCATGTTAATTACTGAATCCGTGTAGAAATTGCTTTGCATGTGATTATAGTCTACTGGAATTATTGCTCTGTAAGTGTATAGAGTGTGTGTGTTGAAGGGAAAAAAAGAAGAGAAAAGTAATCGATATAAAAGAGAGGCAGATGAAAGAGAAATGTTTTGTGGGATTTTAATGATCTACTCATAGAAAAATATTAAAAAGTATCTAAAACAGATTTTAGAAAATTTTCCAAATTACTACTACTATTTAGTAGCTAATGATAATCTTTTCTTTTAAATAATTAATATAGTTTTGGCTTCTCAGAAAAATCATTTATTCTGGAAACAATTCACATTGTAATCTCGTTAACTAATATGTGAACCAAACACTTAGTGCATGTTTGGTTCCACTTCTAGCAATTTTCGTGAAAATGAGCAAAATTGAGATGTTTGGTTTTCCTCTTCAAAATCAATTCTCCTCTTCAGAATTGATTCTCGCAGAAGCTACAATTTATAACTTCTGCCAGAATCAATTCTACCAAAACCAATTCTGCCATTTATTTCAATTTGAATTTTACTTTTTCCTTTATTATCCTCTTTAATTTCTATCAACAACTCTATCCACCTTTATTATCCTATTTAAATATCTAGAAATAATTACTAAAAAAAATTCAAATATACAACTTTCATTACCTTCTTTAAATATCTAGAAATAATTATTAAAAAAAATCAAATATAGTACTTATGTTCTGTTTTAATTTTAAAAAATCAAATATACTACTAAAGTTGACATTTATTCATGTGTAATTGCAGATTAAGAGAGAGATTGAACTTTAAACTCCTAAAACATTCTAACGTTGTCCGATTATACGAGGTATAGACTATCCTTCTCCTTTTCTATTGCCTTCTTTCAAATACTCCGCATATTATTATTATAATATATTATATATTGAACAAAAAAGAAATAAATATACCCAAATTGAAGTATCGAAAAGTTTAAAGTAAGTTTTATTATTTTTGAAAAATTTCCTGGAGACTTAGTCCGCAATTTTGAGTACATGCAAAATTAGTATTGTAATAATATTTAAGTATTATATTACACTTTAAATTAGTATTGTAATAACATTCTACTAATATTTAAGTACTATATTGCACTTTAAATTCTATTATCTATTTAACTATGTTCATTTTGATAATTTTACGTTCAAAAACAATTTTAATCCAAATTATCCAAACATCATAAATTTATAACAATCACTTTTACATTGTTGCATCCAAACATAAATAAATTCTATCAAAATCAATTCTCCTCAGAATCAATTATGTCCATCGCAAAACCAAACACCCACTTAAATATATGAACATGTTAGTTGAGTTCTAGAAATGTTGTACACACTCGTTTCCTGTAGCTCAATGTTTTTTTTTTGCAGTAAGGAGTTAACAACAGTTGTTTTCCCTCAAACCACCTTGTCTCGTTTCGGATAAAGTTCCTTCATGCTAGGCGTCGCCGCCGCGTCACCACCTATTTCTCCGCCGCATTTAATCTCAAACCCCGTCACTTTCCAAGATCGTAAGGACCTTCTCTTCAAGCTACAGAAATGCAAAACCATTAAACACGCCAACCCAATTCATGCTCACATAATCAAGAACGGCAATCCCAATGACCCATTTATTCTATTCGAGCTTCTTCGCATTTGTTCCAAATGCTCCTCCATCGAATACGCTTTAAAAATCTTCCAACAAACCCAGAACCCAAATGTATTTCTCTACACTGCTTTTATTGACGTGTTTGTTTCTTCAGGGGCTTATGTTGATGGAATTAAAACTTATTTTCAAATGATTAAGGATTTCATTTTACCTGATAATTATATAATCCCTTTGGTTTTAAAGGCATGTGGGTTTGCATTAGATTTAAACAGTGGTAAACAAATACATTGCCAGGTTATGAAATTGGGATTGGGTTCGGATAGGTTCGTGAGGTTAAAGCTAATGGAACTTTATGGAAAATGCGGAGAGTTTAGTGATGCAAAGAAGGTGTTCGATGAGATGCCTCAAAGAGATGTTGTTGCTTCCACGGTTATGATATCATGTTATCTCGATCACGGATTAGTGCGTAAGGCGATAGATGAATTTCGGGCGGTTTCTACCAAGGATAACGTTTGCTGGACAGCTATGATTGATGGGTTGGTTAGAAATGGTGAAATGAATTTCGCGTTGGAGTTGTTCCGAGAAATGCAGATGGAGGGTGTGAAGCCTAATGAAGTTACGATTGTGTGCGTTCTATCTGCTTGTGCGCAGTTGGGAGCGCTAGAGCTTGGTAAATGGGTTCATTCGTATGTGGAGAAGTACAACATTGAAGTTAATCATATAGTTGGTTCGGCTTTGGTGAATATGTATTCAAGGTGTGGAGATATTGATGAGGCAATTCACATTTTTGAAGACTTGAAAGCTAGAGATGTAACCACTTATAATTCTATGATTGTGGGGTATGCATTGAATGGGAAGAGTATAGAAGCTATCAAAATATTCCAGCTAATGATACGTGAAGGAATTAAACCGACAAGTATTACATTTTCCGGTGTTTTAAATGCGTGTAGTCATGGTGGGTTAGTGGACGTTGGATTTGAGGTCTTTGGAAGTATGGAAACTGAATATGGAATTGAACGAAGAATTGAACATTACGGATGTATGGTCGATCTTCTTGGTCGTGTAGGACGTCTTCAGGAGGCTTATGATTTTATACAAAAAGGCAATATTGCTCCGGACAGTATAATTTGGGGATCGTTGTTAAGTGCTTGTAGAATTCATAAAAAATTCGAACTAGGGGAAAATGTTGCAAAAATTCTACTGGAGTACGGTGCTGCTGATTCTGGAACATATATTCTTCTGTCTAATGTCTATGCTTCACTTGGTAAATTTAACGAAGCAGCCCAAGTGAGAGCGAAATTGAGAGATGAATTAGGTGTCCAAAAGGAACCAGGTTGCAGTTTGATTGAAGTGAAAAATGAGATTCACGAGTTTCTTTTGGGAGACATTAGACACCCTGAGAGGGAAGCAATATACAGTAAACTGAAGGAGCTGAACAATATGCTGAAATCAGAAGATTATGCTCCGGAAACTGATGCCATCTCACAAGATATTGAGCATACATAGCGAAAGGCTTGCAATATGTTATGGCTTGATCTCAACCAAACCATGTACAACATTAAGAGTTGTAAAAAATCTTAAGAGTATGCAATGACTGTCATTCAGTTATTAAGCTTATATCCAAGATTACACGGGGAAAAATTGTTGTTAGAGATCGGAATAGGTTTCACCATTTTGAAAATGGTGTTTGTTCTTGTGGTGACTACTGGAAAATGGTGTTTGTTCTTGTGGTGACTACTGGTAAACATGACATATTCTTTTTCTGCTACATTCTTGATATGATGGTATGCTGTAGATAATGTACTTCTTTGAATCCATTTCAGGATTAATCCAGACAGATAAAAGTAAGAGTAGAAGCTGTAATTACTGAGGTCATTGGTATAAATATACAATCTTAAAGTGAAAACAATATTTACAACCAGAGGCGAATCTAGAATTTCTAAACAATGGGTGCACCACTAAAAAAAAGAAAGGAAAAAAATGTATTAAGTGAGGATTTGATCTCCAGGTAACTAACTCAACCTTCAACCAGTGCACCATTTACCCTTCTTGTAGTATGTGTTCCAGCATTTAATATTAGACTAATTTTAAAAATTATATACATAAAATATCGAGTTTTACAGGGAGACCATGGGTTCACGTGCCCAAAATTTTATACACATATTTGCCCCTGTTTACAACATCACACCACAACATTGGCGTTGTATTGAATATATAGTTGTGTAAACATTTCTGAAGGAGTTTATAAATGTCGTGGGTCATTGATTTTAGGTTTTAGATTCGATGCTTATATTCTTTGATAGTGTACCAACAGAGCCTATATTCCGTGTCAGCAAGCCCACTCTGAAGTTAACATGTGAACATCAAAATGGTGTTTACATACATGGAGGAAGTAGTTGTTCCATATGATTTGTGTTAAGGGTTACCAAAACAAGTTTATACGGAGTAAAGGTTTTGATTTGTTGAATGCTCTTTTCTCTCACAGTTATTTGGGTACTGACAATAGGTGATTTCTCCGTCTCTCTCGCACACCTTTTTTTTTTTTTGAGGTTGTACCTTGGTACTGTAGGATTACATGCTGAAATCTTGCATTTTCCATTGCTTCTGGTGGTTTGCCAAAACAGTGTCCACTCTTAAAAAAGAAAGAATCTTCTTAAGCATATAATACTCCCAAAAAGTTACTTCCAAGTTACTATATGAACCTTTATGCTTCACTATCCAACTTTTTCTACGTTTATGCTTTAAGATTAAGGACCCGGCTTATTAAAAAGAGCTTTTAGGAGTAGAACTTTTTATCAAAAAGTGGTTAGGTGTTTGGTTGTCAATAAAAAAATGTTTTTGTATAAAAAACAAAAAAAGTAGAAGACCAAAATAAGTTCTACTCAAGAAGCCTAAATTTTGAGCTTCTTTCGAAAGTGCTTTTGGAACCCAAAAATACTTTTGGATTTGTCAACCAAACACTCCGATTAAAAGCCAAAAGTGCTTTTGACTCTTCAAAAACACTTTTAGCCTTTAAAAAGCCATACCAAACAGGCACTAAACATTACATGTAGTTTCACATTTTCACAAATTTCAAATTTTCATTTATTAAACTTACTAAATTAAGACTTCTTGAACCAAAGAGAGAAAGATATATTGTGCCAAAGTATTAATTTTATATGAAGATCTTATAAAAAGTACATACAATTTAAAATAAATTTGTAAAAGATTACAAAAGTCATTGTGATCCTTTATAAATTTGATGGAACATTTTCATATCTCTTATGTATATTTTTTTATATTAAAGACTCAAAATTTAGGATCACAAAATCCGTTGATAATAAAATATGAGGAAATGATTTTCTATGATAACTTACAATTTTTGAATAGAAAAATAAATAAATTTTGAAGAATTTCTTACCTGGGTTATTTTCAGCGTCGTTTCAAATAATTTGGGGTTTTATTTTAATTCGTAAAAGTGAGTCCTTAATTGGGCTAAGACCTATGAATTATGGCCTTTACAGTAAATTCTGACTAATACTACTTAATAAAAAAAATCATTTTTTGGGGCATAAACTCCTGTTATTTTCAATCTCTTATGAAATAAAATGAAGATTCTGTAATAAAGATCTAAAATTGAATACGAATATGTAAAGGACTAGAAATCAAGGGCATAGTAGTCAACAACAGATGATAGAGTGTAGCAGATCTTACGGTCATAACAGTCAGTTAAAAAAAAAACTCAAGCGTTGGAATCTCAGAAACCGAACACCCAAAAGTGTATCTCTCTGTAACTAGAAGCCATTGGCCGACAGGGCGTTGAAGGAGAGAAAAATGTCGACATCAGTGAACTTAGAAGATGTTCCTGCCGAGAGCCTCATGTCGGAGCTCCTCCGCCGCATGCGCTGTTCTTCCAAGCCAGACAAACGTGTTATTCTCATTGGTAATACTACTCATCTTCCTTATTTTATTGTTAATCTTTTCATTTTTTTTTTGTATGTATATATGTGGTGTTCACTATCAAAATTCTTTCTTTGACTGTTTTTATGGCTATCAGATCTACACTTTTGCCATATTGCTGGAGTTGGATTTTGTGAATGATTAGTTTTTTACTCTGTTGGGTTTTGCTTTATGGGTGTTATCGGTACATATGTGTGGTGTTCACTCTCAAGGTTCTTTCTTTAGTACTTTATGTGGTTTTGCCTCCATATCGCTATCAGATCTACTGTTTTTCATTGTAATGAAGTAGAATTTTTCTAAATTATTAGTTTATGCACACTTGGAATCAAGACGATAGTTATGGAATTTTATTAAGCGAAGAAGATCCAACAGTAAAATTGCTCGTCTTAATGGGGAGAAAAAAGATTCCTGAATCATGTATGGAAGAGTTTGAAGCCCTTGGGTTAATATTTTGTCATAACCGAGAAATTTGTGAGTTAGTTGGCCTATTGGTTTGAAACTAGGGAGAGTATGGGCCTGCCCCCTTACCCTGCTCTCACCAAAATTCCAGGCTCCTTGTCAGTGGTAGATTCGAATTTGTGATGTGCGCCTCAACTATACCTGTCTGTTGCATCCTTACCGCTGAACCAATGTCCTGGGGGAACATTTGGGTTAATATCTGCACTGAGGTCTTCTGTCAAATCTGTTTGTTTTTTAAAACAAGTTGAAATATCCACGAATAAAATTGTGTCAGATGTTGAAAAGTTTAATATATTGGTTATGAATATTAGGGAAGTAAAAGAAAGAGACTAGAAACTTAGAAACAAAAGTACATTGAGAGGCAACAGGAGTATAATAACTATGTCTGAGAAGAAGTGAGTAGAAATGGTATGCTTTGCCTTGTTTTGATATAGGAAAGCTTCAGCTCGAAGACATGCTGCCTACTTTTGCAACATTTCTAGAATTGGCTCGAAATTGTATCACATGAAGGATCTTGATGGAAGATTAAATATTACGAATATAAGAGAATTTCGAGTGTCTCAAACTCATTTTAGCAAGTTTAACTTCTACAAGCTCTGACTGCATGTCCATGGTTATGTGTATTTTTAATATGTTTGAATTCCTATGTTGCATTTGGGTTTCAAGTAAAGTTATTGCCATGTGACCAGGAGGTCACGGGTTCAAGCCGTAGATACAACCTCTTGCAGAAATGCAGGGTAAGACTGCGTACAATAGACCCTTGTGGTCCGGCCCTTCTCCTAACCCCGTGCATAGCGGGAGCTTAGTGCATTGACTCTTAATAAAACACAATATAAGTTAATATCAAGTGTACATAACACTGAAAGTGATTCCGTATCGAGTAGTTTGGTTTTCGCTAATATTGGGAGGAAGTAGCAACACTCTTCTACGGTAGAGCGCTCTCTATATGCTTATATTCCATGGTGTTTTTCCTTTACACTATGTTTGGATAGTCGTGACCCAAGGTTTCATAATGTACAATATCGTATTGTATTGTACTGTATTATTGAATACAATGTTTGGATAAACTTTATCGTTTGTTATGATTTAATAATATTTTACTGTTTGGTTTGACTGTTGTAAGTTTATCATAAAACACAATAAAAGTTCATATCAAGTGTACATAACACTGAAAGTGATTCCGTATCGAGTAGTTTGGTTTTCTCTAATATTGGGAGGAAGTAGCAACACTCTTCTACGGTAGAGCACTCTCTATATGCGTATATTCCATGGTGTTTTTCCTTTACACTATGTTTGGTTGGTTGCGACCCATTTCATTATGTACATTATCGTATTGTAAAGTATCGTATTGTATTCTACTGTATTATTGAATACAATGTTTGGATAGATTGTATCGTTTATTATGATTTAATAACATTTTACCGTTTGGTTTAACGGTATGCTATTGTATAATAACATGTAAGTTTACCATTATACCCTTAGTCTTTAATTACAAATTAGTTTATATATATTAATAAAACTAAGATAAAGAATAAAATACAAACTTTAAAAAGTAAGTAGGTGGGTGGGTGGTGGCCGTGAGGGGTGGTGGGTGGTGGTGGGATGGTCGGTGGGGTGGGTTTGGGTGTGATGGAGGGAGTGGGGGTATAATGGGTAAATGAATATATAACCACGCAAAAACCACCAAATCCGCGGTTACAGATATAAGACCTTTTCATGATTATATAACCACGGAATTGCAACGGGGTTTACATCACCATACAACGTAATTTTAAGTACAATGGAAACAAATATGGTTTCATAGAAAACAATACAATAATGAACCACGGGAAACAACCATCCAAACAGGGGGTTAGGGAATCTCTTTGTAACTCAAGCTACTACCCACTCTACCCTTGCAATGCTAAACCAGGGCTTCATCCTTTGGTCTGGAGTGCATAGACTTGATTTGATTCTCAATAATGTAACTAGAAAGGCAAAACCTTCTCCAATGGATTCCACATGCTTCAAAAAAGAGACTAGATAATGATTCACTCCCTGGGCTCCTATTTCATGCCGGGTCTTTTGGCGGTTTCTCCCTTCTCTAAGCTATTTGCATAATGCTTGTAGGGGGTGGATGTTTAGGTGTTTGAAAGTTTTAGCCAAGGATTTATATATGGATCTGGGTTTGGAGCTGGTTTTTTCTTAATGGGTTACACCAATCTTCCTTTTCTAATTGACTAGTATTTATTTCATAGCAGTTCTGTTTCTATGGGAAAACAGTGTCATCCATGTGCTCAATCTGAATTCATTTGGGCATTGAGCTGTCATCATACATACTTGTATGTCGAATTCTGAATGGTTCTCTCTGGCTTTGCCAGTTTTTTTGTGATAGATAGATCTGTAAATTTTCCTTCTCTCTCTAAACTATGACAGTGTTAAGATCTTTAAAAACTAGAAAAAATCTGCAGGCCCACCTGGATCAGGGAAAGGAACACAATCTCCTATCATTAAGGATGAATATTGCTTGTGTCATTTAGCCACTGGGGATATGCTGAGAGCTTCTGTTGCTGCCAAAACGCCTTTGGGCATTAAGGCGAAGGAGGCCATGGATAAGGTCACATTGAGTGTTTGTTTTAATTATTATTATATTTTTCTGACTTACCTGCTTTTTTCATGTTTCAACTTGAGAATATAAGGGAGAATACATTGTACACAATAATTGTCAAATACTTCAAAAATTGTACTCAGTCCAGCTAGATCAAAGTCGGGTGGATTCTTTGATATGGACAGCCAGTAAAGATAAGAAATTTTCAGTTAAAAGTTGCTACACTACACTGTTAAAGGAGTCAGGTAATTGGAATAATACTTGGCCTTGGAAGATGATTTGGAAAACGAAAGCTCCAGTGAAGGTAGCTTGTTTGGGATGGACTGCAGCTCGGGGAGCATGTTTAAACTCAAAACAATTTGCAGAAGAAGGATTTTTCTTTATGCAACAGATGTTACTTATGTGAAGATGACTTGGAATCAATAGATCACCTATTTCTTCACTGCAGGTTTTCTAGACAATGCTGGGAACTATTTCTAAACCTTCGGGGCATCTTATGGGTAATGCCCAGAGATGTAAGGAATTAATTAGATAGTTGGAAATTTCAAAAGATTCCCATAAGACTGAAGCAAATTTGGAAGACCATCCCACTTTGCATTTTTGGACCCTATGGCTGGAGAGGAACAAATCATGTTTTGAAGGACGTAAAATTCACATCTCTAGAGTCAAGAATCAGTGTTTGCATAATCTGCTTTTCTGGTGTAATAGGAATCTGTTAGTTAGTATGGACCAATACATGGATTTTCTGGAATTGTTAGGAGAGAGAGTGATAGCTTGTCTGCTTGATCTTTGTATGAACCGTACCAGCTTGGTACTTTATTAATAAGATCTTACCTTATAAAAAAACGGAGAATACATTGTTTTTCCTTTTCTCAATAAAATTGTTTTACTACTATCTTTTCAGGGAGAACTTGTTTCTGATGACTTGGTTGTTGGGATCATAGACGAAGCATTAAAGAAGCCATCATGTCAAAAAGGATTCATTCTTGATGGGTTCCCTAGGACTGTGGTGCAAGCAGAAATGGTTCTTTTCCTGTTAATCCTTAAATATTTATGTTTATGTGGACTTTATGTGCAATTCTTGTCAGCTTTGAATCCTTGCGGTAGGATTATCACGTCTTTCTCTATTTATTGCAGCTTGATGTGATGCTTCAAAATCGAGGGACTAAAGTTGATAAGGTCCTTAATTTTGCGATTGATGATCCCATCTTAGAAGAGAGAATTACTGGACGTTGGATCCACCCAGCTAGTGGTCGCTCATACCATACAAAATTTGCACCTCCTAAAGTACCTGGCATTGATGATGTAAGATAATAGTATCAAAATTTATTTATTCATTTATCTATTTGTTGTGATAATACTACACTTCCCCCCGTAACTTATCAAAAATAAAAAAAGAAGTCTTTTTGCTGAAGTAGTTCATTGTAATGTGTCTACACTAAACAATTGATTATTTTACCATTTTTTTGCTTAGCTTCACAACTTTCTCTATTAAGGACTTTCTCTATAGTTCTCTGACATCTGAAAAATTCAATTTTATTTGTCTACATGAAGGTCACTGGAGAGCCTTTGATACAACGTAAAGATGATACTGCTGCTGTTCTCAAGTCAAGACTGGAAGCTTTCCATAGGCAAACTGAGCCGGTAAACAACTGTTTATCCCTACTCCTTTTTTTTGTGGGGGTGGGGGTGGGCAGCATTAGTATATATAGCCTTTACACTTGAGAACAAATACATGGTATAGCTAAGGTTGTCAAAATTAGCTCATGGAAGCATGACCCTCCCAGTTATTAACTCACCCATCTAAACGTTGGGATGATATGTCCTAACTGACGAATCTTTTCAAAATATTTTTTAAAAGGCATGTTTTTGTTTGATATGTCATTAGCCATAATAAAGTATTTTTTATTAGATACTTGAATAAATTACAAAATGAAACCTAGTTAAGCTTAGCTGGCCCTCTGGATGGGGGTTCGATTTCCCCTGGACACATATAAAGAAGTTTTTCCTTGAGCCGAGGATCTATCAGAAAAACCTCTTTACCTCCCAAGGTAGGGGTAAGGTCTGCGTACACACTACCCTCCCTAGACCCCACTTGTGGGATTACATTGGGTATGTTGTTGATGTACTTAAATAAATTATAAAAACAAAGAAATTCAAACTTAGTAAGAATTGGGTGAGTTTTGTTGTGACCCATTTCACCAAAGTAATTAGTCCCGTCCATTTATTAACTAGCGCATTTGACCCGCCCAAATTCAGCGTAATCCCGCCCATTTGACACCCTTAGATATAGCTGTCATTTGACTTAATAACGTATGTTAGATTTGGTCCAAACATGTAAAGTCAATCAATTTTATGGTGTGTTTAAACTCTACTTTAGTCTCTCTGTCCTCATGCTATGTTGTATTGGATTAATGTACAGGTCATTGACTACTATGCCAAGAAGGGTAATGTAGTGAATCTTCCTGCCGAGAAACCACCACAGACGGTCACAACTGAAGTCAAGAAAGCTCTCTCCTGACGGAAGGATGCCCACCTTTTTGGTTTAAGAATTGAAAATTGAACTCTGAATTTTGGTTAACCCGTTATATTTCTACATGACTGACTTGTCTATTAATCTTTTATGGTACTAGCTGGTATCAGTCCCTTATGAGCATCACAAAAGTGTTGGTGAATTTATTTTACTTTTGACATTGCTACCTAGGAGCTGAGTGCAGTAGGAATTGACACAAAATTATTACTCTGACCAAGCCAAAATGAATTCAGGAGTGTAACAGAAGATGCAAGTAGGAATAGAAGCGGCTTTTGGGTTCTGGACATGTTATTTTCACAAGTCGGAAACATTATACATCTGTCTGCAACAGATTGTCATCAGTTGCTAGCTCGACAAAAGCATCTTGGTCGTACCTACTCCTCTTTAGAGGAAAATAGTTTGTTTACATTCTGAAATAACGTTTCAAGGGGTTTAAAGTTCAAACCTATATGAATAATCTATGTTATGAGAAGAAATAAAAGGTGCTCTCTGGTTTTGTACTAACCGATGTGGTTTTAGTCTCGTGATTTATAAGCTTCTTTAGTGATCACGTACTGCAAATACAAATTGAGAGCTTCTTTAGTGATCACGTACTGCAAATACAAATTGAGCATTATTAATTATGCTTTATGAAATTCTGTTCCAGAGAAGGAAATAGCCTAATATTACTACTATGCTTACGATGACAGAAGAAGGCAATACAAATTATTATCCGTTGTATGTACAAGAAAACGAAGTTTGATCAGCTAGATGTTACATTAAAGCGCCAAGACCTCAAATTGATTAGTACTTGGGAGAGTAATTTTCTGCATTCAAATACACTTTGACATCAAGTAACCAGGGCCCCATGATGCCATCTCAGTTTGTATTCGATAGAGTTGTGATCTCTCCCAAGTGCCAATGGATTTTAAGATGATCCAGATGGATTTGTTATAATACTTGGGCACAGATAGGATATGATCTTTAGAGTTCTAAATTTTAGGATAGTCACATCAAGTGATAGTAATTGGGTTCTAGATTTATTTTTATACATATTTAATAAATTTTCAATACAAATATAAGGTTTAAATTAAAGTTACTGGGAGTGACTGAACTCATATGTAACCTTCTAGCGCTACCCTTGGCCGTGATGCTTTACTGAAGGTGAGAGTTGCATTGCACAGTGTCATTTGAAGCACGGCAAACTAGAAGCAGATGATTGCGAGGCCGCACCATCCATGCAAATCTCATACACAACATTGAATATGCACACAATACTGCAATCAAACATTGGAGACTGAAAGAATTGTTTATGCAGGGATAAAAAACAGAGTCCACACTGATGAATTGAAGTAAAAAAAAAAGTCCACCAAAACAGACATTTCCTGATTGATGTGTGCAAAAATTGAACAAACAAGCTAGTAGTTCACCTGCAGTCATTCATTTCTTTTCATTCTCTCCCTCCCTTACGGCCTTACAATATCCATTAGTAGAAGTAAGAGGGTTCTCTCTGCAATTTTCAACTCTTTTTAGGGAAAATAGTCATACAGAGCAAAAACTGCAACGTACAGTTGCTCAAGTTCTGGCGGGAAAGGAAGAAAAGCATATTGTAACCAACTTAACTGTAAATAATATCTCACAAATATCTCCCCTTCATCAGACAACTCCCATAGCAATTTTCTTTCACGGTCTTCTCTCTAGAAAACCAAATCTTCCATTGAATACACAGAGAGAAGCTTGCTCATCAATGGCGAGAACAAAAATTTCGAAGAGCTCATTCATCTCACTGAACCCATCATTTTTCACTCATTTGCTCTCACTACCCCCATTCAATTCCCTCCATTACTCACCTAGAAAGAACTCAAGAACCACCCAAACACATCTCTATTCATCCACATTTCTGTATTTCTGTTTCATCTCTCTGCTCGTTACCCTATCTTTCTTTGGAATTTTAATGCTCACATTCACAACCCTTTTCCAAAATTCACCCTCCTGCCCCGAAACAACTTCTTCTTCTTCTTCTTCTTCTTCTTCTCTGTTCTTGGCCTCTTTTCTGGCTGCTGCAGCATCATCAGGTTCTGTTCAAGATGAACTAATTACTCTGTCTACTGGAGCAATGGTGCCATTACCGGCACATGGGGTGGTTGGAAACTTTTCCGAGGAGGAGAGAGAGTTTTGGAAGCAACCGGATAATCAGGGATATATGCCTTGTTTGGATTTTAGTCTCAAGTACCGAAAAGCCTCTGCAAAGATTTCGAAAGAGAAGAGGAAATTTTTGGTCGTTGTGGCTTCTGGTGGATTGAACCAGCAAAGGAACCAGATTGTTGATGCAGTTGTTATAGCAAGAGTTCTTGAAGCTGCTCTCGTTGTTCCTGTTTTGCAAGTGAATCACATGTGGGGAGATGACAGGTAAAGTCGAATATCTTTTGTTTAATTCACAGTTTTCACAATTTGGTTTCAAGATTGTTATTTTTTTCTCGATCTACCAGTGTTAAACTTTGGTTCTGTGCAGTGAATTTTCGGACATTTTCGATGCTGAGCATTTCAAGAAGATGTTGAAAGCTGATGTTCGAGTTGTGGCGTCTTTGCCATCGACACATTTTGTTTCTAAGCAGACCATCAACCGCAAACTTCCTTTTCATGTATCGCCACTCTGGCTTAGAGCCAGGTTTCTCAAGCAAGTAAGAAAATTTAAACTGCTCCTTTTGCTGTACTAGTTAACTGCCTAGAGAATTGGTGAAAATGGATGAATTTTATGAGATTATTCGATGTCATGACTTTGTGTTAATTTTTTTTATAGCTAAACCAAGAAGGTTTGCTTATATTGAAAGGATTAGATTCTAAGCTCTCCAAGAATCTACCACCTGACTTGCAGAAGCTCAAATGCAAGGTAGTACGAACAACTGCAGCTTGTTTTTTAGTAACTAAGCTAACTGTTTGATAAGAATTTGGGAAGTAAAGTCACTGTTTTTTCTTTTGTTGTAACTTGAACAGGTTGCATTCCATGCACTAAGATTTGCAACTCCAATTAGGGAGCTAGGCTATCAGATAGCTAGAAGAATGTGGATTGAGGGTCCTTACGTCGCGATCCATCTCAGGTTAGAAAAGGATGTGTGGATCAGAACCGGATGTCTTACCGGTTTGGGCAGGCAATATGATAGTATTATAAGTAGAGAAAGGGTCTCTCACCTTGAATACCTCACTGGCAAGTTGAACTTGACTCATGCACACCGGCGACTTGCTGGAATGTGTCCATTAAATGCATCAGAAATGGCTAGGTAAAATCATTAACATCCTTGTAACATGTTTAAAAAGGGCCTTAAAATCATTCTCAAATGGGAATTATGTTGCAGATTTCTAAAGGGTTTAGGAGCGCCAAGCAGTGCGCGTATATATGTTGCTGGAGGGGAACCCTTTGGAGGAACACAAGCTATGCAGCCTCTACAAAAGGAGTTCCCAAATTTAGTGACAAAGCATACATTGGCACGAAACGGAGAACTCACTCCATACTTGGAAAAATCTTCTACATTGGCAGCAATCGACTACATTGTGTCACTAAGCAGCGATGTTTTCATCAATTCCCATGGAGGTAACATGGGCCGAGCTCTCGAGGTATCAATCAATCAAACCTTATTTACTAGTACTAGATCTTGTTAACATTGTTAAGTGCTGATTGTTCTTTTGAACTTTTTGGTGGTCAGGGACATAGGGCATATGTAGGACACAGAAAGTACATAAAGCCAAATAAGAGAATGATGCTGCCGTTGTTTGAAGATTCATCAGTAGGTGAGAAAGAATTCAAAAGGATAATGAAGAAACTGCATAGCAAAAGTCAGGGGCAACCTGAGCCAAGGACTAATAAGATTGACAGAGATGTAATTGCATACCCTGTCCCTGAGTGCATGTGTAAACAATAATAATAGACATATCTCTGTGAGGCTAAGATTTTGTATGCAAATAAGGTTTTGTTATAGAGTTCAATCTTTCTAGTTTATTAAGCTGAGCAAAAAAGATGACTTTTGTGGGAAGTCTAAAAAGCAATGTATGAAGTATGAACCAACCGAGAATTAGGGGTGACAAAATTAGCCCAAACCCAAATGACCCACCCAACCCGCCCAAGATTTTATGGGTTTGGCCAAGAGTGATTTTGATGATGAGTTGGTTTGGGCTAGCCCAAGTTGACCCATCATAATCAACAGTCCAAATGAGCCCATGATGATGCTCAAACTTGACCCATTAAAATACTTAATTTTAATGATTAGAGTTCCACTCTAGATTAAGATTTTTATTTATAAATAATTATTTAAAAATTCTTTTATTATTTCGGAACAATAAAAATACACCAACGCACCCAACCACACTATCCAACAATCCTACCCCCTCCCCTACACCAACCCACACTCAAGCACTGAATCACCCTCACATCTTTGCCCCTACATTGCCTACTCCACCCCACCCCACCCACTTCTACCCCACCTAATCCCACCCTATCTCATTCTCAAATTTATATTTTATATTTTATATTTTTTTACTTTTATAAATAATTTATAAAAAATATGAATTTTTTTCTTACCTCCCCCTATCCCCACCCCCTCTCCATCCTCAAATTTATATTTCATATTTTTGTTACATTTATAAAATAAATTATTAAAAATATGAAATTTTTACTTACCTCCCTACCCTCCCTACCCCCTCCACCCCACCATATCCTCAAATTTCTATTTTTTATTTTTTATTACTTTTATAAAAAAAATTATTAAAAATATGAAATTTTTACTTACCCCCCTACCTCTCCTCCCCCCTCCCTACCCCCTCCACCTCAACCCATCCTCAAATTTTTATTTTATATTTTTATTACTTTTATAAAAAAAATTAAAAATATGAAGTTTTCTTACCTCCACCAACCTCCCCTCGCCCCTACCCCCACCCCCACCCCATTTTCAATTTTTTTCATATTTTTGTTACATTTATAAAAAAAAATTAAAAATGAAATTTTTTCTCACCTCCCCACACCCTACCCTCCACCCCACCCCTACTATCCCACTCATCATCAAATTTATATTTCATATTTTTGTTACTTTTATAAAAAATATTAAAAATATGATTTTTTTCTTAACTCTCCCTCCCCGCCCTACCCTCCACCCCACCTCATTCTTAAATTTCTATTTCATATTTTTTGTTACTTTTATAAAAAAATTATTAAAAATATGAAATTTTTTCTTACCTCCCTACCCACCCTCCACCCCACTACCCCAACCCATCTCAAATTTATATTTCATATTTTTGTTATTTTTATAAAAAAAATTATTAAAAATATGAATTTTTTTCTTACCTCAACCTACCCCTTCCCCCTTACCCCCTCCATCCCACACCACTGTCCCACCCTATCCTCAAATTTCTATTTCATATTTTTTTGTTACTTTTATAAAAAAAATTCTTACCTACCCCCGCCCTACCCCTTCCACCCCATTGCCCCACCCATCCTCAAATTTTTATTTCATATTTTTTTGTTACTTTTATAAAAAAAAATATTAAAAATATGTCTTACCCCCTACCCCGCCCTACCCCATTCTTAAATTTCCATTTTATATTCTTTTTACTTTTATAAACAATTTATAAAATAATTAATTTTTTTTCTTACCTCCCTCCCCACCGCCCTACCACACACCTACCCCATTCATTCCCACCCCATTGCCCTACTCCATCCTCAAATTTCTATTTCATATTTTTTTTACTTTTATAAAAAATGAAAAAATTCTTAAAAATATTATTCTTATTTTTAAAATAAAAATATGAAAAAATCAAATATAATACAAAATAAAATAACATCATAGAAGGTAAGTTTGTAATTTGTAAAAGTAATGAGTCAAGTTGAGCGATTTGAGTTATGACCCATCATTTAGCTCATCTTGACCCGCCCATCTTAGTCCATGTAAGTTTTGGGCGGGTTGGACACTGACCCATCTACAACTTCACTTATGTTGCATTCAACTTATTTCAAACTACCATCCGCCTCTACCAAGAATATTGCAATATCATAGGGTAAGACAAAAGTGTATTCTTTTCCATTTTAATCTTTACCACAATCACATCGTACTACCTACAGCAAAATGCATATATTCTTTGTGATCCGTTCACTCAAAATAATATATACAGTATGAATTTATGAATAATTGATAGAGTTGAAATATCAGTACCTCGAGGATTCGTATATGTATAGAGGGGATTATGACATTCCCTTATGACTGAAATTATACCGACCTCACATTCTTAAGACAGTAAAAGAAGTTGCAAAATCCAAGTTACGATTATACTTTAGTATAAAGTGTTAGTTTCTAAGTTTTAATTCCAACATTGAATTCCTATTATTCAGAATGAGTTATTAACTAACCATTGATTTCTTGTTGTAATCTACATAGATCACTAGTTCTGTTTATTTTATAAAAATCCTCAGCTTCACCAATTGAAATAAAAAAAGTGAATACTTATCAGTATGAGTGTTTACATATAACTAAATAATTAATCTTAAGAATCAACATCAAATTGAAATACATATTACTTAATCATAATTATTAAGTGTAAAAAAGTGTATAAGGAAGACTGAATGGTGGAGTTTGAATTTTAATTAAGGGGATTCAAAATATAAAATATAAATACACGAAGAAGTAAAGGGGATTCAACATCTACGATATATGCATAATGTTTTTGAGCTTGTATATATAAATTTTCGATGTTGGCGTTCGGTTGAACCTCCTTCAGTACCCCATCTCCATTCATGGAAAGACATATGTCTTACCTTTTGGCTTGGTGTAAACAACCCATACAATAATGTTATCGTCACTTGAGCAAAGTACAACAACAACAACTATATACCTAGTGTAATCCTACAAGTGGAGTCTGGAGAGGGTAGGATGTACGCACCTCTAACTTTATCGGGTAAAGAGGTTCTTTACATTGAGATTATGAATGCAAATTAAATTAAAAGTCTGTTTGGCCAAGCGATTCTTAGAAAAAGTATTTTTTTTTTACTTATTTGAAGTGTTTGGCCATTAGGAAAACTGCTTTTAAGTTGAAGCAAAAACATATTTTCTGCGGTTGGGGAGAAGCTATTGAAAAAAATAGAAGCAGAAGTAGAAATTTATTATAATGGCCATATCGGGTTCTAAAGGCTATTTTGGATATTTCATTAGGATTTATTTTGAGCTAGTGATATCCCGAACGGAGGTCAATCTTAGAAAAATAGTTGGATCCTTGAAGTTGGTCAAAAAGATCATCGATTCTTGGTAATGGGTACCGGTTTTTTATCGTGACCTTATTGAGTTGTCGATAATCCCTCTAAGCCCTTTAACACCATTCGTCCGTCTTCCCTAAATTTCGAGCTATCCATAATCTAGGTTTTTTTTAACCAAGTCAAGATTTTTCGCTCCATTTTTGTATTCGTTCTTCCCTACCTATCTGACTAGGTAAGAGCTTTCTTGTTGTGAAATTTGTTGATGCCTATTCGGAGTGAACCGTCTTTCTTCTTCACAAAAAGAACTGGTGCACCCCATGGGGAAACATTAGGCCTTATAAAGCACTTATACAGAAGATCTTTCAATTGTTCCTTTAACTCTCTCAATTCAGCTGGGGCCATTCAATATGGAGGAATGGAAATGTGTCTTGTACTCAGAATTAATTCTACAGCGAACACCACTTCCCTGTCCGGAGGAAGGCCGGGAAGATCTTCAAGAAAACCTCCGGAAAATTACAAACAATAGGGACAATATGTACCATTTGGGACTCTTTTTAGGTATCCATTATACTAGCCAAGTAAGAGTATTCCACTTCGTGACTTCTTAATAACTTTTGAGCCCTAAGGTAGGAAATAAGCCGACTCTAGGGTGTCCCAATTCTACCCCTTATAAAGACTTCTGGTTCCCGAAAAAGATAATTTTATAACATTTTGCCGACAATCCAACGTGGCATAACATGCTGGCAGTCAATCCAAACCCAAAATAATGTCAAAGTCTACCATATCAAGTAATACTAAGTCTGCTATTGTTCATCTACCATTTACCTCTAACGGGAAATTTGTATTACTCGAGAGGCCCTAACTGAGGCCCCCACTGGTGTCATGACCTCAAATGGTTCATTTAAACAGGAAGGTTCTACATGTAGATTCTTAGCAAAATCTAATGACACGTATGAAAATGTAGAACCGATATCATATAATACAAGTACATAAATACTTGAGACCAACAAAATACATGTGACCTTCGCATTAGATGCCTCCGCCTCATCCTCTGGGGCAAACCTCTCTGACTCTGTCGGTCTCAACGATGGTGCAACAGATCATTAGAGATCGTGTCGTATATCCAATGGAGGACAGTTGCGTACAAACGAGACCAGAGTGCATCATCACAAGTCGAAGCCGATGAGAAGTATGTGGACTTCGGTATAGGAGGGATGATGTGATCGATAACTTTGTAAATACGATAATGGATCTTAAAAAGCTCCTCCCATGAAGAGTATTGCCCCTTTTTCCATCTCAAGGATGTCAGAGATGAAGTTTTTGATATTATTGACTACAAGTGCAAGATGAAATTTAGTTGAAGATGAAATTTAAGAGGAAGAGCGAGAAAGAATGGTCGGAAAAAACTAGGGTTTGTCGTGGCAAAGGAGCGGCTGAGAGAAGAAGTTGGCGCCTAGAGTAAAAGATTTAGAGTTAGGCTACTGATAACAAAAAAAAAATATGTTCCTAGATTTTAGTGACGGATTATTTATAATATATATATATATATATATATATGTATTTAATAATAGGAGACAATTACAAAAGTATTTGAACAATTTCATATTTAATTTTTTTTAACAAAAGTATTTAACTTGTTAGTAAACTAGATAACTAATCAAACTAATTACAAAAATATTATAATTGTATTTAAAATAGAAATATACCATTAATACAATTAATGGAAGTGTTAAATATTGTTTTAGTTTTCTCCATTGCTGTTCCTCTTCTCGTAACTTACTTTGGTTACTGCACTAATTTTGAGTTGTATCAAATTAATGGCTTTGAGGTCGAGGTTCTTGTATGCCAATCAATTGCCGCCGCTATATCGCTGTTGTGCATCTCCCACAATCTCCGTAGATATCGCATCAGGAAATTGCTTTTCGTCGATCGATACCATAGTCAATTGACCCAGTTTAGTGAGCTCTATCTCAAGAAGATACGGGTAATTGTTCAGTTGAAGTTTAGATTATTGGCAATCTCACGTCAATTTATTTACCCAACATTGAATCCTTTATTTGGCTCTATTTTTTTCAGCTATATAATTTATTTTGCTAGTTCCAACAACAACAAACATACACAGTGTAATGATGGTAGGATGTATGTAAATCTTAACCCTACTTTGTGACGTAGAGAGACTTTTTTCGATAGACTTTCAGCTCAAAATAAAATAAGATAATAAAATAGCAAGATACAAAATAAATACAGATTTGGTTTGCTCGTTCCATAAAATCAAAGTAGTTGCTCCCTCCATCACATTTTAACGGTGTTTTAGCTCAAAAAATATGTCAAAATAATTGTCACTTTAGTAAGTCAAGACTAAAGTTGATAATTATTTCCAACTATATCTTTAATATAAAGAATTATGCACAAAATTTAAGAGGAAAAATCGATCTATTTTTATTAAATAGAGTAACTTATAAACTATTCATTGTATTTATTGTTTCTTTAATGGACGCGAAAAAATTGAAAGGGACAGTTAAAATGGAACGGGGGAGTACTTTGTTATGCTAGTGGAAGTCCAATTGGGGATAATCCCAACACAAATACTCCTTTTTTCTTACTTTTGGAATGTCTTATTTTGGGGAACTTTTTGCTTTCTGGTCGTTTATTATGTGGTGGGTTCGTGGATGACAATTTTCTTTTTGATGAAGATAGCTTGTGAAGTCACTAGAGCTGTGTATCTTTATGATGGTTCTATATGGTGGTCAATTGGAATTGTGGTCGCTTCACTTGCATCATGGGCATATTCTACCATTATTTTTCTTGTGGGAACTGCTCTGTTTCATATGGTGGGGAATTTGCAAGTTATACACTTCCAACATTTTGACGAGCTTTTGGAAATGGAAATGGATATGGATGTCTCAGTTTACATCAGTGAACATATGCGTCTGACCTATTATGTGTGGAAAATTAGCCACATGTTTAGGATGTTCCTCCTCTTGGAGTACTTGATAGTCACAGTAAGTCAATGTATAGTTTTATTACAGACAACAACAAATCAAGGAATCATCAACTTCGTTAATGCTGGTGATTTTGCAGTAAGCATCATGACATTAAGTACTAATCAAGTTCTTTAATTGTCTGTATGCATCTACAGATACTCTAGAATTTTAAGCCTCAAATTTTGTAGATCTTAATGCATTTACTCAACAATATCAAAACCATGTTGCGATTGGCATAAAGTAACTTGATTGTTGTGGCATTTAGTCTTCTATTTCCAGGTGAAAGGTACCATGATGATTCTACTTTTGAGTTTCTCGCCAATTTAGTTTATAAGAAAGGCTGAAAAGTGCATTCAATATCTTTGAAACTTGTGTATCTAGACCATCAAATCTTGTGCCTCGTCTTTTCTTTTTGAACTTAAGAAACAAAGTCGTAACACAACTACTTGGTTGATTGATATTATTTTCTTGAACTTCATATTCAGGTAATATCAATTGTTCAACTGGTTGGACTACTTATATGTCTGAATGCAGCTGCAAAGATATCACATAGAGCACAAGGCCTGGAATCAGTAGCCAGTAGATGGCATGCACTAGTTACTTGTAATAGCAACGATGTTTCTGTCTCCGAATTTTCATCTGATGGTAGAAATGTTGAAACACCAAAAACAGTGGGCCAGTTATCTGTAAATTACTCAGAAGGTGATTGTATGCCTCCACCTACAAATATACAAGTCACTTCTACTATGTCGTCATTTCACAAGAGACAAGCATTTGGTACGCAAACCTAAACTTCTGCTGAAAAAGTTGCACTGCTTACGCTTGTATTATGTTCCTATTATTCCCAAATGGCAAGAGAAGTTTGCAGCTTTAATGATTTGATTCACTGAAGAAATATTTTTATTTTATTTTCCAGCATATAGGATGTCTGTTTGTTCAACAAATAGTAAAGTGAAATAGTAAATAGTCCACATTGTTAGAATGATCGATCTACCCGGTCTTTTTCGAGATCCTCTCCTTTGTGTCTGTCCTGCATTTGAGTGGCTGCGTAAGTTCTCTTGCTGGAATTATCTGCAGATTTCAATACAAGGAACAGTATTTGTGTGCCTAGTTTTTTTATTATTTATTTCACATGTTTCCTGCCCTGAAATTTTTATATCTCCTAGTATACCGACCTGTCCTCTGAAGTTTCCTGAATTTTGAAATGCTTATACTGGTCTTAAAAAGACATGATGCATTTTCTGATCATCAATACTTTCTCAAGAAACTTCAGTATAACTGTTTGAGCCCTACAACAGAACCACTTCACCAGTATCTCATCTATTAGTGAAGTGTTACTCTGATGATTTACATCTAATTCTTCAATTTTTGGGATGTCATATTTTCGCAGTTTGGTTGCTTCTTATTGCAAATGCATTTTCACTGAAAAATTACAAAGTGATGTGTTTTCTTCCGTCCATGTAGAAACCAGAGACACTATTTCGGCTAGAACTTCTTCATTTTGATATTTTGCTCAAGTATCTTCTATTGCTTTGGAGTGTGAATCCCGCTGATCATGACCAAAGTCAGGTGGATTGAGGGTTTATACTGAAGTTCAGGACAAACTGCATTTAGTAAAAATCTCAATTGTCTTTACTACTCCAATACAGATTACTTAGTTATCAATCCTAGTCTCTTGTCAGACAGGTGAGTGAAGCTCCTAGGCAAAGGGGTCTCATAAGATTAAACACTTCAAGTTTCTAAGAGTTGATAATACAAGTACGGTGGGCGTAATATTTATGATTGTCTAGATGTAATGGGACTGCGATGTATCATTTGGTTTATGGTTTTGGGACCTCTAGAGAAGTGGAAATTTGGGATCTCTGGAGAAGTAGATTTGGAAGCATGACGATATGCTATGTACAATACCTGCGATTGTATTTTATGTGTCTTGTAACGAATGACAATTTTGATTCATCTGCTTAGATCACCGAACCTTCCATTACATTCTCATTTTTCTGCTTCATATGCATATCATTCTCTTTATTTTTCCATCATATCTACTTGAACTGCTGCAGTACAATCTCTGAACATTCTTTTTTCGCAACAGACAAGAAATAATGTCTAGTTTGCTTTATCTTTGCAGTGGCTTATGTGCAGTCTACCCTGGCGGTTTTAGCATTTATAGATGGATGGTTGATCGATTACTCATCACCACACTTCTCTTCGTTGAGATGACATTGGTTACTTTTATACTCGGGATGACTCTAACAATAAAAGTTAGGTGACATATACTAGACCGCAACAACAGCAACTAAATGGCACATACAAGCAACTCCAATTAGTTCTTCTTGCGCATTGCAGCTCTCCTTGGGTTTCTCTTCAGGGGATAGCTAGAGCCATAACCTTTCTTTTCTCCAAATGAATTTATTACCTGATTCCCATATATTTTGGATGTCACTTTTCGTCATGGTCCAAAACATGGAGATCTCTGTAAGAACACTTTACAGCTAAGTTATTTTTTGCCTACTTTTTTCTCATCAAACATCAACTAAATTTTGTTGTACAACCTCTGTAATACAAATACTAGCTTATAGAAATTGCCAAGTGTGAGACGCTCCAGCATTGCTTTTCTTGTTAAAGAGTTACTAATAAAGTACATAGACATCACTGGTCATACCTATCTTATATGTCACTGGTTCAGGCATAACATGGTTGTTCTTTTCCTTTTTTGCTTTCTTTCATTCCCTTTTCCCATCTTTTTCTCCCCTTTATGGAGGGGGTGGGGGTTCTTTATGTGATCCATACATTACTCTGTTTATGATCCAAGATCCCAATACTATGAACCTCTGTTCCTATCGGTGCAATCTACAGTTCACTGCTAAGCCTAATAGGCACTCGGCATTTAGAATAAAAACCTTACCTCAAAAATTCCGATGTTTCCAGTAAAGTAAGGCACTGTAGCTAATCAGGATCAACCTGGATAGTCTTATTTATTTCTTAAAGATTTTATTTAAACATCTCTTCTTTCTTAAAATTTCATGTCCAGTCAAACAGAGCGACGTAAATTGAGATGAAGGGAATAATATATAGCAGTAATAACAACAACACAACTTCAGAAATATTTTTAAAACAATTGTTCTCGACTATTAAGTTGATGAAACATAATACTAGAAAAGAAGAACAAAATGGGTATAGGTGCATAACGCACTTTACATAGTTAAATTCCTATAAGAACGCTTGATTGCTTATGAGTCTAAATCGCGAAGTTGTTCATTCGTTGTTTCTTTTGAAATTTGATTATGGAACTGTATTTCATTGTTTCTATTATACAGCACTCTTTATTATTCTTCTATTTCCGTTAAACAAAGGTCATACGGAACTCTAAACTATGCCACTTGTTCTTTCAGATACTTCCAATAGCCTAACAAATTGCAACTCCCGAGGCTGGCACAGCTATCCTTGTTTGAGCATATCAAGAAGGAAGATAGATCACACTGCATGATTCTTTTATCATCTGACGCACATAACGCCATGGTTTATCTAATTATAGACCCATAACGATAAGTCTTACCTCCATTTAATTTTAAAAAAATGGATATCATAAAATCAGTAGCTATCCACATATTATAAATTTCACCAATCTAAACTTCCTGTTTCCAGGGGTTATATTGCAGCCAGCTGCTAGCTAGATTGTTGAGACATAATAAGAAGTAACTATTAGTTGAAATTAGCTAGAGAAAAAAAATGGTTAGCTTTGAGACATTCCTTCAACCTAATCTCTCTGTTTCAAAAAAGAGCAGTGGAATGATGGGTTATGATGTGCCTGAAGGAGTTGATATTCGGGGAAGATATGATCCTGAATTTTCCAAGATTTTAACTAGGGATGCTTTGCAATTTGTTGCTGATTTGCAAAGGGAATTCAGGAACCATATTAAGTATGCTATGGAGTGTAGGAAAGAGACTAAAGTGAGGTATAATAATGGAGGTTTGCCGGGTTTTGATCCGGCAACAAAATATATTAGAGATGGTGAGTGGGTGTGTGCTCCTGTGCCGCAAGCTGTGGCTGATCGGAGGGTGAAGATTACTGGACCAGTTGCGAGGAAGATGGTTATCAATGCCCTCAATTCTGGAGCCAAAGTTTTTATGGTACTACATTAATCCTGCTTATTAGACTTATGTCCTTTCACGATACAATTGTATTGTTTAGTTAATATCTATTTGTTGACTCGGAGTACAATTTTAAGTAGGTGTAACAAAAAGATTTTGAACGTCAAATATGATACCTCTAAATAGTAAAGTAAAGAGAAGTCGTTAGTCGAGTTGTGAAATAGCTTGGCACCTAATTTAAGAAGGATTTAACTTATATACATCGGTGATATAGCGGGTGTTTACTGCATTTTATGTTTATGAAATTAGGATTGCCATAGATAACCTATTGTCGTGGCGCATCTTAACCTGATGGTGTAAACAAACTGTAGACGTCACAGAATTACACTTACTAAAGAAACAAATGTATTTTTGCAGTGATTACCTTACTGAAAATGACTAGTACTTGAGCTTGTAACGCAAGACCACATGACCGGGATTTTGCCATGTAGGAAAATATGTCAATAACGCCTTAACAGCTGGTATCTAAACTAGAATCTTTTTAGAACTTAACTTTAAGTAGGCAACCAGATGAATATTAGTGTTAAAAAGACAGACTAGGTTGATAGATTAAAATCTCCTTCAGAAAGATTAACTTAAAGGGGGAAATTTTAGTGTAAATCACGTTGAAAGAAATAATTTCAGCATAACAAGAGGTGGAACTGGACATTTGGATAAGTCAACTTCAATTTTGGCTGGAAGTATATCCAGAAGATATGCATTGTGTGTTTCTTCCATCAGATCATAGTAATACAATCCAAAGTGAAAAATCTACTGAGATACTCTTGCTGAATAAATGGAATCTTTCTAAACTATGGATTTCTATCTGAGGTAATCTAGTTCTATTAGTTAATTCTCGGATTTTATCTCCTGTATTCCACAGGCAGACTTTGAAGATGCGCTGTCACCAAGCTGGGGGAATCTAATGAGAGGCCATGTAAATTTGAGGGATGCAGTGAATAGAACAATAACATTTCATGATCAAGCCAGGAACAAAGTGTATAAATTGAATGATCAGATAGCTAAGCTATTTGTGCGCCCAAGAGGGTGGCATTTGCCAGAAGCTCACATCTTCATTGATGGTGAGCCTGTCACTGGTTGGCTTGTGGACTTCGGTCTCTACTTTTTCCACAACTATGCCAACTTCCGCAAGACACAAGGACAGGGTTTTGGACCCTTTTTCTACCTTCCCAAAATGGAACATTTGAGGTCAGTTGTCTTCTTATTAGTTACGAGTAATTTGAATAGTTTTGAGAATTATATTCCAAGAAAATTTAGCAGTTCTTGATTTGTTTGGACAGGGAAGCTAGAATATGGAACACTATTTTTGAGAGGGCAGAGAAATGGGCTGGAATTGAGAAAGGAAGCATTAGGGCCACCGTCCTAATTGAAACACTTCCAGCAGTGTTTCAAATGAATGAAATCTTGTATGAATTGAGGGACCATTCTGTTGGCCTCAACTGTGGTAGATGGGATTACATTTTCAGTTATGTCAAGCCTTTCCAGGCTCACCCCGGCCGTCTGCTCCCTGATAGGGTTCTAGTTGGCATGGGTCAACACTTTATGAGAAGTTACTCTGACTTGCTCATCCACACTTGTCATAAGCGTGGCGTCCATGCTATGGGAGGCATGGTATGTCAATATTAATTCAATTCATAATTTTCACCTTATGTTCTTTTATTTAGTGCTACACAAGCATATTTGTAATATTATGACACACAACTAAAGTGCACAAAGCATTAGCATGCTACTAGGATAGTGACCCCTTGGAAGTTCTTGTGTTGCATCCTTATTTTTCCAAGATCATTTAGGGTTGGTGACTTGGTGTGAATAACATACAGGTTGGCACTACCACTAGAGCTTTCGAACTATACACCCAGTCTTTCATGTATTATTGTTAGAGAAGGATGTACATGACCGTTCCCACATCAGAGCGACGTAGGTGTGCGATAGGAAAGACATTCATGTTAATATGTGTGGAAGAGCCTACTTGGCCAGCGCATTCACTACATTTTGGTCACCCTTTGTTACTTGTGTGATTTTAAACCAAACGCTAAAAAAGTTTTTGAATTTTTGCAAAATTTTGGAAACATAACTAGAGTAGCTTTTCAGTTTTTGCATTAGGATAAATTTGGAATCTTATGGTACATGATCATTTGATGCATAATGGCATTGTTGGATCCTTGAAACAGGCAGCTCAGATTCCAATCAGAGATGATCCAGCAGCTAATGAGGCAGCACTGGAACTAGTAAGGAAGGATAAGCTGAGAGAAGTGATGGCAGGGCATGATGGAACATGGGCAGCTCACCCCGGCCTAATTCCAGCCTGGATGGAAGTCTTCACTAACAACATGTCCAATCCTCCTAACCAAATCCATTCCATGAAGCGCCAAGATGCATCGGTCATAGTTGAAGAAGACCTGCTGCAGAGGCCGAGAGGGGTCCGAACAATGGAGGGTCTCCGGCTGAACACCCGAGTGGGAATCCAATACTTGGCAGCTTGGCTTGGCAGGGGCTGGCTCTGTCCCACTTTACAACCTCATGGAGGACGCTGCGACAGCTGAGATTAGCAGAGTCCAGAACTGGCAGTGGCTGAAATATGGAGTGGAATTGGATGGAGATGGACTTGGGGTTAAGGTGACAATGGACCTGTTTGGAAGAGTGGTTGAAGAGGAAATGGCTAGGATTGAGAGAGAAGTCGGAAAGGAGAAATTCAAGAAGGGAATGTACACGGAGGCTTGCAAGTTATTCACAAGGCAATGCACCACCCCGGTGTTGGATGATTTTCTGACTCTTGATGCCTACAATAACATTGTCGTGCATCAGCCTATTGGATCCTCCCGACTCTAAATTCTGCAGTTTTATTGTGAGTTCAATACGTTGTCTCTGTATTGTGACTACTGCTATCTTCCCTGCAATAATAAAAGGAAATGGAAGTTCGCCTTTGAGGAGATAGCTGATTATCCAAAGGCTATGTTTTTCAGCTTTGCTTTCCAAGCTGTTATTTGCATTTGTGAGTCCTGCCATCTTTCCCGGTAATAATAAAGGTAGTTGATTCATTTTATTGTCCTCCTTTTCTAGTTTTCAATGGCTCGTCTTCTATATGTGTGTTAGCGATTTTACTTATGCTCACGCAAGTGTACGTATCACTTCAAGTAATATAGTCTGTAAGATCGAATATCGTCCAAAGAGATTGATTATCAATTAACGGTTATCTAATATATGGTATCTATTTGGCAATCGCAAGGATGTTTTTGGTTTTTATCTAAGAACTAGCTAAAGTAAATTGCAGGAATTAACATAAGTATGCTTTGGTTTAAATCAGTTATGATGGAAATAGGGCTTCCAATATCCTCAACTATCCACTCTTTTTCAATCCTTAATGCAACAACAATGACTTCTTCTTCTTGTTAAGATAGCAGGTTAACTAATCTGTCTTATATTCCGGTTAGGATATATAAAAGTTCAATCTTATGCAGAAATCTTCTATAAAATGAGTTTCAAGCGATTCAATGAAAAACCTTAATATAAAGATTAACTCCTAGCCATTGTCATGTTAAGAACTAATATATAATCCAACATGAACTGAAATAAAACAAAGAAAAGAAAATAACTTGAACGTGGTCTCCAATCTTCTAGCCTCCAAAGTTCTCTCCAAAAGTGTGATAGAATATTCGAGATACCCTAATAAAATATGTCTTAGGGGTTTATATACGTTGTCTAAAACTCTTGCTTCAGACCCTTTTGCCCCTTGCCAAATTCGTCTCGGATCTGGAATAATCCGCGTCGGCGCCGTGGCCCTGCATTTTGGCGCCATGGCGCCGGAACTCCTGAAGCTCTCTGAAAAAATGGCGTCGCGGCCCTGCAGGCTCTTCGTCCGGATGCTGCCAACTGTCGTCCATTTTTCTCGGGAACCCACTTTTCTGCTCATTTTCAACCTCTTTTTGTCATTTCTTCATTTAGAACTGCTGTGACTCAAAAGAAAGAAAAACGACCCTAACACGATACTAATTTCAAATAAAATGAGAAAAGTACTAACTAAAAACGACTCAAAAAGTGTATATAAAATATACCTAACAAATACCCCCAAACTTAACCTTTACTCGCCCTCGAGTAAAGATCAAAACAAAAATCAAAGAAAAAGACTTTAAGACTCTGATCAAGTAGTTGTACAAATGTTACTAGAGAATCCTGGATGACAGTTGAGATAATATGTTGGAACATGTATAGCATGAATTTCAGTAATCTAGAATTTCAAGTTAGATATTTCGCAAATTCACTTAGATCACAATCACTGAAAATACAAACACCTAACCTGTGCATGTCAGTTTCAATTAACCTTTCCCAAAATGCTATAGACCTGTTTACTTGCTATTCTCCACTAATTATAGACATACACATTAGAGATCTTCAGGACTTTCAAGGGTTGTAATGTAGGCTTAGGCAGGGGTATATAAAAGTAGACATTTAGGCTCAAATTACGTACCATAAGCATTTTGCATTCAACTCTTTTTCCCTTCTTTTGACTTTCTTTTTAGTCTCATACCTATTTTTCTCCTTTTTTTTTTTGAGAAAATGATATGTATTATAAATAACAGGCAACCCTAAACTTAGACTTTTGCATATTTTTCATTAGGGTGCATCAAATTTTTCACTCTTTTTTTAATTCTTTTTCAACACTTTCCATTCCAAGAGTTTTCAATTATAACTTATGGCACAAACAGGGAATCATAGGGTGTCAAAGAAAATATATTATATTAGGCTCAAATGGCTGACTAGTGATACAATTTCCGTCAGGGTATGTAATGAACGGTAAGAATGGCTATCAAAGAAATGTCTGAATCATCTCCCTAAACATGTATATCTTAACTATTTCGCTTCAAATAACAAGCAAACAGATTTTCTAGACATTTTTCAACATTTCTTTCCATGATTGACAACACATAGGCTAAACACAAATATCTCAAATAATTAGATGTCATGAATTTTTGGCATATATAACTTAAGCACACAGATTTTTGTTTTCAATTCCATTACATTATACCAATTAATCCATTAGATATCTTCAGCAACTACAACATACGTGATCATATATTTTTTAAATTTATATATAGACACATAAAAGACTCATAAAACAACAAAAAAAATCAAAAAAGACTCAAACAAACAAAGACTCTCCCCCCAAACTTGAATGACACATTGTCCCAAATGTATAAAGACTTAAAATTAAAAGGGACGACTTACAGACACCAAACAACGGCTCAAGATGGGGGCGATGACGGAGATCTCGCTCTTCAGAGGCAGTATCTGGAGATGTCGTGTTTTTTAATTTGCGTCGTGGCCCTGCAATCTGGAGCCGCGACTCTGTCTACGTTACTTTTTCTCTGCACCTTCTTCGTCTAGTCCATGATTCACCTGGTAGTACAAGATCGTGAGGCTGTTCAATAGGGAAATTAACAAAATTTCTAAGCTGTTGGATTGCTTCCCAAGTAGCGCAGTCTTTAACGTCTTTTAGCCGGACGCAGGTTCCTCTCTACTGCGGTTTGAAACGGATCACATAGTTTATTTGTTCCATGTCATTTAACAAGTAGGGCTTCAATCTTTGTACGTTCACTTTAAATGGTGCACCTTCTTTTCCTCACACTTCGACTGCACCATAGGGGGACACTTTTTCAACGGTAAAAGGGCCTGACCACCGGGATTTAAGCTTGCCTGGAAAAAGTCGCAACCTTGAGTTGAATAAGAGCACTTGTTGTCCTGGTTGAAAGTCTTTTAGGATCAAGTTCTTGTCATGCCATGCCTTGGCTCTTTCCTTGTAGATTTTTGCATTCTCATAGGCGTTGTTCCGAAATTCATCTAACTCATTCAGTTGCAGCTGCCTTTTCTGCCCGGCTGCTTTGGCGTCCATGTTCAGCTTTTTCATTTCCCAATACTCTCTGTGTTCCAACTCCACTGGTAGATGACATGCCTTCCTAAAAACCAGCCTATATGGTGACATTCTAATGGGAGTTTTGAACGCTGTTCTATAAGCTCAGAGTGCATCATCCAACTTTGTAGACCAATTCTTCCTTGAGCCATCCACTGTTTTTTTCAGTATGCTTTTCACCGATCTGTTTGAAATTTCAGTCTGCCCATTTGCTTGATGGTGATATGGCAAAGCAGTACGGTGGTAGACTCCGGAGCGAGCCAGTAGAGTGTCAAGCTGCTTGTTGCAAAAATGACTCCCTTCATCGCTGATGAGAGCTCTGGGAGTTCCAAACCTTGTGAATATATTTTTCTGGAGGAATTTCAAGACAATCTTACTATCATTCTCCTTTGTAGCTACTGCCTCGACCCATTTTGACACATAATCTACTGCGAGGAGGATGTATTGGTAGCCGAAAGATGATGGAAATGGGCCCATGAAGTCGATCCCCCAAACATCAAACAACTTCACTTCTAGGATCCCATTCAAGGGCATTTCATTTCGCATTGACATGTTCCCAGTTCGTTGACAACGATCACAATCCTTCACAAAAGTGTTAGCATCTTTGAACAGGGTTGGCCAAAAGAACCCACTCTGCAGTACCTTGGCTGCTGTCCGTGATACTCCAAAATGCCTACCACATTGTAAGGTGTGACAATGAGTGAGAATTTTGTGTGTTTCATCCTCTGGTATACAACACCTAATGACTTGATCAACACATTGCTTATAGAGAATCGGCTCCTCCCAATAGTAATGTCTTACCTCTGAATAGAACTTTTTCACCTGCTGTCTTGTCAATCCTGGGGGCACAACCATAGCTGCAAGAAAGTTAACAAAATCAGCATACCAGGGTAAATTTGAACTATCACTTACCCGGAATAATTGCTCGTCTGGGAAATGGTCATTTATTTGCACGTCATTGGTGTTCTGGCTTTCTTTAACTTCAAGCCTTGATAGGTGGTCTGCAACCAAGTTTTCTGTCCCCTTCTTATCGCGGATCTTCATGTCAAATTCTTGTAATAACAACACCCATCGAATAAGGCGGGGTTTTGCATCCTTCTTTGTCATCAAATACTTGATGGCAGCGTGGGCGGTGTACACTATCACCTTGTTCCCAATGAGCTATGGCCTGAACTTCTCAAATGCGTATACTATAGGTAGCAGCTCCTTCTCTGTTGTGGCATAATTCAATTGTGCATCATTAAGAGTTTTGCTAGCATAGTTAATGGACCGGAATACTTTATCAACCCGCTGCCCAAGAACTGCTCCCACTGCATAGTCACTTGCATCACACATTAATTCAAATGGGAGTTCCCAGTCTGGTGCAATGACTATAGGTGCTGAAATTAGCCTTTCTTTGAGTACCTGAAAAGCAGCCATGCACTCCTTATTGAATTCAAACGCGAATCCATTCATCAGTAAAGTGGAGAGAGGTTTTGAGATTTTTGAGAAGTCTTTGATGAATCTTCTATAGAAACCAGCATGCCCAAGGAAACTTCTAACCCCTTTCACCGACACTGGAGGTAGTAGATTTTCAATCACTGAAGTCTTCGCTCTGTCTACCTCAATGCCTTGGCTGGAGATTTTGTGGCCAAGGACAATACCCTCATGTACCATAAAATGACACTTCTCCCAATTCAGCACAAGATTTGACTCTTCGCACCTCTGCAACACTGCTTCTAGATGCTTCAAACACTCATCAAAAGAGGACCCAAACACAGAAAAATCATCTATGAAAATATCTATGGTCCTCTATACCATGTCAGAAAAGATAGCCATCACACAATGCTGAAAGGTAGCAGGTGCATTGCAGAGCCCGAATGACATTATTCTGAAAGCAAACATACTAAAGGGGCATGTGAATGTTGTCTTCTCCCGATCTTCTGGTGATATGGAAATTTGATGATACCATGAATAACCATCCAAGAAGCAATAATAGTTGTGTCCTGCGAGCCTGTCAAACATATGATCTAGAAAGGGCAAGGGAAAATGATCCTTCATGGTTGCCTTGTTCAACTTGCGGTAATCAATGCAAATTCTCCACCCTGTAACTGTTCTAGATGGAATAAGCTCGTTCTTTTCATTGGTTACCACAATCATGCCACCTTTCTTGGGCACCACTTGCACAGGACTCACCCACGCACTGTCAAAAATAGGATAAATCACCTCAGCATCGAGCCATTTCATGATTTCTTTTCTCACCACCTCTTTCATGGTTGGATTCAGTCTCATTTGTGCCTCAATGGAGGGTCTGCTCTTATCTTCTAGACGAATCGTGTGCATCACTGTAGAAGGACGTATCCCTCTAATATCTGCTAATGTCTACCCAATAGCAAGCTTATGGGCCCGCAACACTCTGAATAATTTTTCAATCTCCACCTTAGATAGATGGGTAGAAACAATCACTGGCAGGGTATTATTCTCGCGTAGATATTGATAGTGCAAATGATCTGGTAGTCTTCAATTCTAGCTCTGGAGCTTTCTCTATGGATGGCGCTGGTCTCTCTGGCATCTTCCCTAGCTCCTCATATTTCTTCATATAGCCAGGCTCATAGGAGCCCATCCAATTCACATACTCTATCAACTCTGCATCATCACCGATATCCTCATCACATTGTGTCAGCACCAACTCAAGAGCATCAACACTTCTAAAAACTGTTCTCTGAAACTGCTTCCTCAATCACATCAATAGCATAACAGTTGTCACTTGCTGTTGGGTAAGTTGTTGCCCTGAATACATTAAAGATCACCTCTTCTCCCTGGACCCAAAGTTTCATCTCACTTTTCTAAACATCAATGGGTGTCTGTCCTGTGGCTAAGAATGGTCTGCCAAGGATGAGGGGCACAAATTCATCTTCCTCTATGTCCAGAATAATGAAGTCGGCTGGAAAAATGAACTTATCCACCTTCACCAACACATTTTCAATAATACCTCTGGGGTGTATGATGGAACGATCAGCCAGCTGCAAAGTAATGGTTATTGGCTTCGCTTCCCCCACTCCAAGTTTGCAAAACACCGAATAGTTCATCAAATTGATAATTGCCCCCAAATCACATAGAGCTTGCTGACATTTGAACTTCCCTATAGTGCAAGGGATGGTGAAACTTCCCGGATCCTTCAACTTTTGGGGTAACTTTATCTGTAGTATGACACTGCATTCCTCAGTCAATGCCACTGTTTCATATTCCTCTTTTTACAGAGGATCTCCTTCATGAACTTCACATAACTCGACATTTGTTCTAAAGCTTCAGCAAACGGAATATTGATATGCAGTTTTTTAAAAACCTCCAGAAACTTAGAAAACTGCTTGTCGAGAGAATTTTTTTAGTCTCTGGGATATGGTATCTTCACCCGAGGTGTGTCAACAACTACTGGTGGTGCTCTTTGGTCCGTAGGAAGGTTTTCTGTGATCACTGCATCCTCTGGATCTTTCTCTTCACCTGACTCACCCTTTTCCTCTGGACATGGTGGTGATGAACTTGTCTCCACTTGTTTGCCACTACTCAAGTTAATCGTCTGACACTGCTCTTTTGGGTCGACATCAGTATTGTTAGGGCAGTTCTCTTGTATACCATTGCTCAACATGCCAGCAAACTGTCTTATCTGCGTCCCTAGATTCATGATGGATGATCCGTTTCGCCATGAATCGTGGTTCGAGAGGTCGTTAGGGTCAACAAAGCTGTTTGCAACCCATTCTGACCTGTTTGTTGAGCTAGGGGTCTGTACTGTTGTGAAGACGTGGCTTTGCTGCTCAGCAGAAATTGCCCTTGAGGAGTCTGGCACTGGGTGAGCCTGAGTAAGGCTTCCTGTAGCTCATTTCGATCTTCCTGTGGAATCTGTGGGTTAAATTGCTGTTGATGGTACTGATGTTGTTGATGGTAGTAGTCGTATTGCTTCCCCTGATAGTAATAGTCCATGTGTCCTGTTTTTGTTAATACACTAACTTTACCTACAAAATAAGAAAAACAACAAAACTGATAAAAAGATGTTCGCAGAACAAGTTAGAAACTTGTTCATGGAACAACCAAATTAGAAATAAGAATAGATATTTCGATATTGATAGTACGCCAGTCCCCGGCAACGGCGCCAAAAACTTGTTAGCGATTTTAGTCATTTACTTATGTTCACGCAAGTGTACGTATCGCTTCAAGTAATATAGTTTGTAAGACCGAATATCGTCCACAGAGACTGGTTATCAATTACCAGTTATCTAATATATGGTATCTATTTGGCAATCGTAAGGATGTTTTTGGTTTTTATCTAAGAACTAGCTAGAGTAAATTGCAGGAATTAACCTAAGTATGCTTTGGTTTAAATCAGTTATGATGAAAATAGAGCTTCCAATATCCTCAACTATCCACTCTTTTTCAATCCTTAATGCAACAACAATGACTTCTTCTTCTTTGTTAAGATAACATGTTAACTAATCTGTCTTATATTCTGGTTATGATATATAAAAGCTCAACCTTATGCAGAAATATTCTATATTTCTATGATTGATTTTACCACACGGGAGGATTAAGAACAATAACCTTAAATACTACATAAGTATCGGGGTACTTTCGTCCGCGATTTTAACATATGTCTATTCAATTACAACATATCCAAATCTCCCCTCTCGGATCTCGATTCGAAATCATATAGATCATGACAATTAGTGATCAATTAATTATCAAACATTCAATCCAATACTGAATAGATCTTAACCAATTGAAGAAGAAATCAATACTAATGCATTAATTCATAAAAAAAAGTTTCAAGCGATTCAATGGAAAGCCATAATATAAAGATTAGCTCCTAGCCATTGTCATGCTAAGAACTAATATATAATCCAACATGAACTGGAATAAAACAAAGAAAATAACTTGAACGTGGTCTCCAATCTTTCTCCAAAGTTCTCTCCAAAAGTGTGCTAAAATATCCGAGATACCGTATTAAAATCTGTCCTGGGGGTTTATATACGTTGTCTAAAACTCTTTCTTCAGACCCTTTTGCCCCTTGTCAAATTATCCTCGGATCTGGAAAAACCCGCGTCGGCGCCGTGGCACTGCATGTTGGCTCCACGGCGCCGGAACTCCTGAAACTCTCTGAAAAAATGGCACCGCGGCCCTGCAGGCTCTTCGTCCGGATGCTGCTAACTGTCATCCATTTGCCTCGGGAACCCATTTTTCTGCTCATTTTCAACCTCTTTTTGCCATTTCTTCATTTAGAACTGTTGTGACTCAAAAGAAAGAAAAACAACCCTAACACGATACTAATTTCCAAGAAAATGAGAAAAATACTAACTAAAAGCGACTCAAAAAGTGTATATAAAATATATCTAACAATGTGCATTGCATAGTCAACAATAAACGTGCATATATCTTCCTGTTCAATATACATGACGTGGATTAGTTTGAACTAGGGCTGGCCAGTGGGCCGGGTTGGCCCGATTCTGACCCGTCCTGTCCCGATACCCGTCCAGCCTCGCACCGATCCCCCTAAAAAAAATAAAAAATAAATGGTGTCGGGGTTCGAACTCGGGACGGGATCAGGGCTCGTCCCGCCCGTCCCGATCCCGATCCCGATCCGACCCGCCCTCATCCTGACACCCGTCCCGACCGGCCCACCCCTTTTGCAAAAATAGCCGCTGCACAACGTTCATTTTCGATTTTAGCCGTTGTGCAAAGGTATAACGACTAAAATGGCCCCCACCCCATAAATTCCCCTACCCCCTTAATATTTATTTTTAACCCCTAAGTTAATATATTTACACTTTAACCCTATTTTTCAACTAAAAATACTTCATTTTTTTTATCACAAATCTTCCTACCATCTCTCTAATCTCTCTTTACAACTCTACATTGTCTACTAAATTTTATATTTTATTTGCTAATTTATATCAAAGTTCAAAAATTGGGAGTGAAGTTGGCAAATAGCTTGAGGATCATTCATCGAGGAAAGTTTCAATTTTCAATCCGATGACGGGGGAATTATAGGTCCTAAATATGATAAACACAAAGATAGGAAAAATATAGCAAAATTAGTTGCGGTGGAGCGTTTGTCTTTTGCATTTCCTTCCTCTCCTGGTTTTATTCATTACATTAGAGAAACATATAATCATGCTTTTAACGATTTTCCTAGATCAACTGTTAGAAGAGACGTTTTTAACTTTGCACATGAATATTAAAAGTATTTATGTTATGCATTATATCATTTTAATGGCAAAGTGACTATCATTTCCGATATAGGTCGTAGTACTAACGATAATGATTATTTAACCGTTACATGCCATGAATAGATCAGACTTGGTCTATGAAAAAACGTATATTAGCATATAGATATATTGATGATATGCACAATTGATCTTTTTTTGCAAGAAATATTCATGAAATTTGTGAATATTATGAAATTACTGATAAAATTATGTTTGTTACATTAAATAATGCTACTGCTAATGATTATGTTGTAAACCTTTTAAAATTCGATTTACTCAATTTTTCCATATTAGACGTGCATGCTATATTTATAACTTAGTTGTAAATGATGGTCTAAAACTTTTTAAAAACATTCTTGATAAAGTACGATTTGATATAAACTTTATTTTTAAAGGTAATAAAATACAAAGACGCAAAGAGTATAAAAACATTGTCATCACTATGGACTACTTTATAGAAAAATTTCAGAAGAAATTTCAATTAGGTGAATTCTTTATATGAACAACTACTTGTTGATCACGATTATAAAAGACCTATAACTTTATTATTTAACGCTCATAATCAAAGTCCAACAGATATACTAGTAGATGATGATTGGGGGAAAAATCGGAATTTATTGCATTTTTAGAGAATTTTTTTCTAGCTACTAAAGAATTTTCTGGAATTTATTATCCTACTATTTCAACTATGTTATTTTATATAACTCTAATAATTTTGTTACTTAATGAATATATGCAAAAATCAACTTATAAGCCAGCTATTAAAAAATATTTATTAAATTAAAAAAAAATCTATCCCACTATATATTTTATTGGTGTTGTATTAAATCCGACTATATATTAAAAATAGAATGTTTAGTGGTTCAACTTCTTCACAAGTTAGCGAATTTGATGTTTATGTCTTGCAGGGTGTTGTACCGTATGAATCAATTGTCAATAAATAATAACGTGAAGACTTGCTGAGATACTGTAGGGAGAATGCGAAGACATTTCCGACACTATCAAAGATGACCCGAGATGTGTTTAACATTCAAGCGTCATCAACAGCGTCTGAACGCATTTTTTCTGCTGGAAGATTTCAAATAGGAGAGTACAGACACTCATTGACGGGAGACAACTTGGAGATTACAATTTTATTCAGAGATTAGATTAGAGCGAAGCGTAGAAGGTGCGGTCAACGAAGAAGACGACTACAACTACAACGAAATCTTGTATGAGGGAGCATAAAGCGACGTCGAACAATTTGACCAACAACTTCCAATTCCAACCGAAGATCCTCAAGACATTGTAAGAAAATTAGAAAAAGTGTGGTTAACTATGCAATTTTTTAAAGTCAATTTTACCATGTGATTTTCAATTTTTGAACAACGAAACAAAGTTGCAATTTTGAACTTGTATTACAAAAAAATAATATTTCTATTATATAATATAAGAGACACAAAAACAGTTTTGAGATATTTTTATTACACTATCTTGTTCAATTATTTAAATGTTTAAATATATATATTTTTAAATTAAGTCTTAAAAAACTCCAAATCCCGCAACTAGACCTGACCCGTCCTGTCCCCTCTTCCGGCGGGATGTGGGACGGGACCTCTTCCCATCACGCCTATCCCGGCCCGCTAGTCTCGTCAGAATCCGTTACAGCCCGCCCCATTGGCCACCCTTAGTTTGAACTTTGAACCCACACATGTGTAGATGATTAAAAAATTGGAGAAGGACCAAAAAATGCCCTGAACAATTAGAAAGGTCTAAAAATACCATTCTTTCACCTATTTTGCTAAAAAATTCCTTCTGTTCACTTTTTTGGCTCACTTATATGACTAACGGTATATTAAAAAAATTATTTAAATTTAACTTGACATTTTATTACTAATCCAATTTTTTAAATCTGAAAAAAATGAATTTTTATAAAATCTGGAACAATTAGTTTTTTTTTAAAATGTGGTAAATCCGTTTTTTTTAAAGTAAATCGGGATTGGATTTTTATTAACAAATGTGGATTTTTTTTAAATCTGAAAAATTGATTTAAACAAACAAAAGTGGATAAACCCATTTTTTAAAAATAATTAATCAGGAAAACTAAAAATTTATTAAGACATTTGGACTTTTTAAAGTCTGGAAAACTGATTTTTTTTTGAGAAAATGTGCAAAATTGATACTCCGTAATTTTCTTCTAGATTTAACAAAAACACTAGTTTTCTGGATTTTTTTTTAAATAATGGGTTTTTCACATTTTTTGTAAAAAATCATTTCTTTCAGATTTTTATAAAAATTCAAGTTTTTCATATTTAAAATTAAAAAAATCCACTTTTCCTTTTTTTTAGTTTCGTAAAAATAAAGTCATAAAAATCTGATTTTTTTAGGACACTGTGTTTTTTAAAATAGTTCAATTTTGCTGATTTAAAAAAATATTTTCCTATAAAATATGGCCAACCTCGAAACAGTCAAAGGTAACATGTTATTTTTAGTATCCGTTCTTCATTTTTCAGAAAAGTTATACCTGATAAGGAAATACGTATTTCTGAAGAATAAATCACAAGGTAGTAAGGGAAAAAGAAACACTTAGTGCCCGTTTGGTTGAGCTTATGGAAAACTCATAAAATAAGTATTTATGGAAATTTTTAGATGTGTTTGGCTGAAAAAAGAGTAGAACTTATGGTGTCATAAACACTTATTCCATAAGCCTAAAATTTGAGCTTATGGGAGTAGAGCTTCTTTTGGCATAACTATTTTTTTATTTTTTTATACAAAAATATTTTTTTTATTGGCATACATCTAACAACTTTTTGATAAAAGCTCTACTTGAAAAAGCTTTACTCCTATAAGTTCTTTTTAATAAGTTGTACCAAAATGAGCCTTAATGTGTGTTTGGTTGAGCTTATTTTAAGCTCATAAGTGTCTTTTTAAAAAAAAAAAATACTTATTAAAATATTGAGAGGTGTTTGGTAGATCTTAGTTTAAAATAAGCACTTATTCCAAAAGCCCAAATTTTGACTTTTTGGAATAAAAGTAAAATGACTTATTAAATTTTTGGATTTTTATATAAAAATGCTTTTTTTATTGACAACCAAACACCTAAAAACTTTTTTATAAAAACTCTAGAAAAAACTCTTTTTTAAAAAAGCGCAATTTCCTTTTTCTTGTCTAAGCCAAGTGATTGACTCCTCGGATCCGCGACTACCACAAAATCTTTCTCAAGAACAAATCACAAAGTAGTAAGTGATAGGGTCTTTTGTTAGAGTGTATTAGAGAAAATAATGTATGTATTAGCTTTGTGTATTAACAATATCTTGTTTGATATATTTTTTCATCCGATGTATAACTAACATTCTATTTGGTATTATGTTATGCATAACTAATACTCCTTATGTCCCATTTTATATGACATAATTTTTTAGTCAGTCCAAAAAAGAATGACACGTTTCCTTATTTGATAATAATTTAACTTTAAATTTTACTTTTTACGCTTAACGAGATGATATATAACCACACAAATATCTTTAGTTTATTTTAGACCACAAGATTCAAAAATCTTCATTTTCTTAAACTTCGTGTTCAGTCAAACTGTATCATATACATTACTAATACTAGCATTATTAATATCAACATTACTAATACATCATATTCATTATTATTCTTATACACTCTATTCCTTTTTAGTTGTTCATATGCGCTTGTGCAATTTCCTTGTCCAAGCAAAGTAATGTCCATACGCCCTTGTGCAATTTCCTATTTCTTTTCCAAGCAAAGTAATTGCTTCCTCCTTGAGTCCGCGACTATCACAAAGAACAAATAATTATGTTCATACTGAATCCACATTTAGCCAAGTGGACCCCTTTTTTGTTTGATTACTTGTACATAGTGTTGGTGTTGCATATAATATTACTAAAGAATATCACCATTAGAAATGTCAAATAGACGGGTTGAATTGAATTTGAGCGGATCAAAATGGGTGAGTTAGTAAATGATCGGGTTATTGATCCGCCCAAAAACTACTTGGGCTAAAATGTGTTAGGTTGAATTATGCTAAAATATGGGTCATAACTCAAATCATACTAACTTTTTATTGCTTTATTTCAACTTTTATAAGTTTTTAGTACCTAAAATTATTATTTTTCTTTATTATAGCTATATATAGCATATCAAATATATAAAAATATTTTTTGAAAATATTTAACAAGATTTTTCATGAGTCAATTTGTGCTACATATCAGCCAACGAGACTGAGTTAATAAATGAACGGGTTAAACTTGGACGGGTTAGGTGTGTTATATTTTCATGGACTCATTTTGCCACCTCTAATCACCATGTACAAGTAATTATCAAACAATTATCTAGCAAATAATTTATAATTAGGATCAATGTTTTAAAAGGAATTTTAAGCGAGCCCCGTGGTGAGTCGTACCAAAAACGCCACGAGGCGTGTTCACCTAGGCATAAGCCCTAACATTCTGGGCGTTCATTTGGGGCGTAAGTCCTGAGAACTTTTTTTAATTTGAGTTAAAATTACTTAATAATTCTTTTTCAAAAGTTAAATATCCAAAAATTAACTCATAGTCAATTCTCAAACTAAAAGATCTCCAAAAAGTCAAAAGTTTTTCTAATTGTTTATTTTAACTTCATAATCTTTTCTCTTTTTTCTTTGCAGAATAACAGATATACTTGAGACTTTTGTATGCAAAGTACAATCTACAAAGCAAATAGTTTTGTCCAATTATTCTTACGATACTTCATGCTTGTATTTTCCTTCTATAAGCTTTATTTTTTTCAAAATTATTTTAGTAGTATTCAATTTATCTTTTTTGAGATAGTTTTTAGTTTTAGAATTTTTTTTGATCGCTCTAGTTTAGATAATATTTTGAAGACTCTATTTCGACTATTTATATTATAATCATTATTAATATGTCATGTAGTTTTAGATTTTAAAATAATAACTTTATGTTATTATCGTTTTTATCTTTGAATAATTAGGATAGAGTATCATGTTTACAACTCTAATTATGTTTCATCACAATCATGTTATTGATGTAATGCATCTTTACATCATTCACTTTTTCAAAAATTTTGTAATAATTCATGCATATGTTAGCATGTTAATAATAGATGTATACATTTTCCTACAATTTTTTTTTCATACTTTAATGTATTTTTTATTTATATATTTACTTTATTAATTTATAAAATATTCAAAATTAAATACACATGAGGCTAACGCTCCGTGCCTCGGGGTTCACATTTCGCCGAAACTTATATAAAACGCTCCGCCTTACGCCATGACTTTTTAAAACAGTTATTAGAAGTAATATATTCTGTCGGATACTGAGTCTTTCGAAATAATAATTGGAATTTATCCCTGTAATCATTCATCGTTTCCTTGCTGTGTGCCATTCTCTCAAATGAGTTACTACTTGTAATCTTTCTCCGCGTTGCTTAAGTCTACCCATGTGGAATTAGGAAAGGTAAATTAATTCGAATTTAATTACTATTGAGATTAATTAATTAGTAGCTTAGCTTAATTATTTTCCACGGCTAGTTAGTTAGTCAGTTTTTACTGTTTCATTAGCTGTTAGCTTTTAGTGTTCATAGTCCAGCTGTAGCCAGCTGTCACAATAACTTGGTTCGGTAGATTAGATATTTTACATTCTCTTTTAGCTACAAGACTAGTTAAGTCGGAGATCTATATTTTATTTAATGCAAAATTTAGTTATTTATATATCAGCTATTTAATCTTTTATCCGGCATAAAATATTATATAAATATTCTCATAACTTATACATGCATTAGTTAGTTATGTAAGTTGTTAAATTACAAATCAAACGACATATTGATTGTGTTGAATATTTATACATAACAAAAATATGCTATCAAATATGATACATTATTTATGCACAATTTAACACAAATAATTGGCTCCTAACCGGCCAGCTATCTAATGACCCCTTCATGTTTCAGTTTTCTCTCTGCCATTGTCTCTTTCCTCGGGAAGTTTCTACTAAAATTCTGGACTTTGGATTCACCATGGAAGGTGACTCCATTTTGTTTTCAGCTCTCTCTAGAGCTTAACAACTACTCCCATATCTGTTTTATTTTGCTACAATATCTAAGAAAATCAAACTTTAACTATAAGTACAATGACCATATGGCTATTAGAAAAATGGAAGGGATGCAAGCGGCGACTAGATATGGTCCCACACAATTGACATCTGGCTTTGTGTTTAATAGAGGAAGACGTACTCTCATTAGTTAGGTGGTATTTAGCCAAACTTCTTCTTTGCCCAAACACCTTCTTTTCAGAAGTATAAATATTTTTTTCAGAAACCAAAAAATGTTTTCAGATGGGAAGAGAAGCAGAAACATCAATTTGGTGCTTTTGGAGAAGCCTTTTTGCTCCTTCATTGATTTTTTTTGGACTCATTTACCATTTTCTTCTTACAAAATTCCTTTTAATCTCATATAATCCTCATATCAAATAGAAATTTGGAAATAGGGGTAGGGTAGGGGTAGGGGTAGGGGGTGGGGCGGATAAGAAAAAAAATCATTTTTTTTATAAAAATAACAAAAAATATGAAATAGAAATTTGAGGATGGGTAGGACAATGGGCTGGGGTGGGGGATAGGGGTAGGGCGGGGGAAGTAAGAAAAAAAATCATTTTTTTTTTATAAAAGTAACAAAAAATATGAAATAGAAATTTGAGAATGGATAGAGATGGGGTGGGGTGAGGTGGTGTTACACCCTGTATTTCCAAGACATTAATATGAGAACATACTCAAGGAACTAAGGTATGAATGTTGGAAGAATAGTATGGTTACATTTTCCTTCGGAATTTTATTTTGGAAAAATGTGACGACGGAAATTTATTAACTCGGAGTTAGATTTCCTAATGTGAATTTTTGGGCTTAGTATTGGATTATGAAGTAATGAAATTGATAATATGAGGCCTGTCAAAATTTCACAATTTGGGGGGGGGGGGGGGATTTGAAAGTTTTAAGTATTTTGGCTAAGTGTTGGATTATTATTTTGTGAAGAGAATTATGGGCGAATAAGAGGGTGACATGTGTCTCTCCCCACTTGTGTAGCAAAGCTATAATGATATATGTATATGTATATGTATTGCAAGATTGGCTAAGAATAAGAGGTATTTTCGTCCAAGGCAACAAGTGGACAAGTGTGGGAGATATTTGTGAGATATTTTCAAGACAAGTGGACCACTTAGGTCCCTCTCCTTGTATGATATTTTATCTATATAAGAGAGGTCATAGCAAGACTTAGAGACTTTGCATAATATTTTCTTCATCCAAAACTCTCTTCTCTCTCCTTTGTTCTTGAGTGTTTCGAATTCTTCAAGCTTAAGTGAAGAACAAGAGTTGATTATTCTCTTATATTAAGCACCATAACCAAGTTCTAAGCCAAGTTAACTCTCCAAGGTGTACCAAACATGATATGGCCGAAACTATCTAAGAAATACTTAGGCTTGTTTATGAACTTTTTGGAAGTAAAACAAGAAGGAAAGATGGTTACAAGCTTGTAGTGGATACATGTGTGTGATTGGAACTTGAAGAATAAGGAGTGTTGACACCCAATTTTGACCCTCCCGTCCAGCCATTAACTATAAAATTAGACTAATTTTGTAAAATAATTTTTTATGATAAAATGCAGCGATAAAACATAAATACAGGCATAAATAATTAATTTAATAATGGCATCGCGTCTTACGTAGAGTTTTAAGCACTTAGAGTCCCGCGCCCGCATTTATTAACTTTAAGCTTTGTCGTAATTCTTAAATAATTAATAAATGCATAAAATAAATAATTTAGCGATAACGTCGTGTCAGGTAGCATAGCCGCATTTATTAGTAATCATTTGTAATTTAAAATCAATTTTAATCTGATATATGCATTTAATAACACCGCATTTATAAAGCTTTAAACGATTCTTAAATATCATACTTGCATTTAGCATTTAAATAATTTAATCTAAACTCAATTCAATTTTAATTTAACTTCACAATAATGCATAATAATAAGTTTTTAAATAATAGCGCCACGGTCTAAAGTATTGAGCATTAATTAAATAGCACACCCGCATTTATTTGTTATAACAATTAGACTAATGTAGCACCTAGATAATTTTAATAAAGCACCTAATTAATTTAATCACATTTGTTAATTAATTAATAATACACTTACCTAGAATTAACTAGCCTAAAACTATTAATTAACCCCTAATTAAAACTAACCTAAAACTAATTAACCCAAATTTCACACCGCATGACCACGACCGCGACGCGAGGCCCACCCGCAGCCCACACGCCCGCCTCTATACCTTACCCTAAACGCCTCCCAAAGCCCATTCGTCAACACAAAATCAACTCCATCGTCGCCAACAAAACCTAAAAACCAAGAACCCTAAAGAAAACCATCGCCGTGCCCGGATTCTCACGAGAATCCGGGTTTCCTTACCCACGCACACCACCTGCTCACCCTTACCATAACTAACACCCAAATCTTGCTTCAAAATCACAGAATCGCACACAATATCCTTCAACCGGCCAAAATCGCACGAAATCGGGGATTTTCTTCATCGAATCACTCAATCCGCCCTTATTTACTTACCAATTGCGGAACCCAAACCATGGCTATATAAGCACATGCAATAGGCATTTATAGGGGGGAACAGAGAGGACAATAAGAGGAGAGAGCATATACTGAGAGCGAAGGGCGAGGAATGACCATAGCGGCGATGTCGAGAGTGAGTGAGACCCATAGATCGATAGGGACACCCTGTGAGCAGTTAAGAAGAGCATATCCATAGCATAGAATCGAGGGAGATTCAGAAAAGGGCATATACGAGAGAGCAGAGACGGGGAGAGTACAGTAGAGTCTATTCAGGTTCCAGCAAAGAAACCAACAACCAAACCTTGCCCTTCTATTCGCATCGCAAACCCAAAGCCCGTCGAGTGGACCGACGACTTGATACGCTGCCCCGGGTCGCTGTCCGGAGAAGGTAAACTCAATTTCTTTTCGAAACCTCAATTCATTACGTGAACTTATGTGCTTCTTTGTACTTGAACTATCTTTGGTCAACATTGTTGTAAAATGTTTGGCATGTCTTATTCTATCTAAGCAAAATCAGTTATTAAAGTCGTCGACGTAAGTTTATAGTTGGTATAATAAGTGGATTACATGCTTGTCAAGAGTGGTTTGTGTTAGCGACTAGTCGAATGTCATCTAATTGGTTGTTTGGTATGGCTGTCTGCATTTTAATTGATTAGCACTAAAAGTGTGAATTTAACTAGTGTCTCAAGGTTGTTTTATTTTAAGTTATTCCCCTCGATCACGTGATTAATCTAGACACCACCATTTCTTTCATGATTCTAAATGTAAGAATTAGGGCAACTTGACATGTCGATTAGGAAGGACTAATGTATGAATAGCTTAGGGAAGATTAATATATGAGTATTAAAGGCATGTCTGTTGGATGATGTCCAAAAATGCATCTCACCAGAATGTTACATGGTTGAAATCTGCCCTCTGTTTTTTGGTTATTGTGTGTCTGCTGGTCTGTTGAAAAGTAAAGTAAGTAAGTTAACATTGTGTGTGTTCATTGTGAAATCATATTTTTGTCCTCTTATGATAGTATATCTTGCCTGAACCAAGCCTAAAGATGAGTCATGTGGTGCATTTCTCTCTCATCTGTTTGGTATATGAAACATACCAGTTGTTTAAAATACAGCGAGGTATGTATATCGGATGTCTAAGTTGGGTATTTGTGTTCTGAATAGATGAGTCTTAAATGGTTTACAATAACAAAAGGTGTGTGCTCTATGATCGAAGAACAACCACACCTAGATAGCATGAGAAACTGATAGGGAATATAGCATCCGGTTTTCTTCCTTATTGGAATTAGCTGACACAAAGGACTAAAAGATATTGATATTTGGCGTTATTTAAGATGTTTGAAGACTACGGCATGTGATTACGAATTCTGATAGTTCCATAAATCAACTGGTGGAAAGTTTTGGGAGGCCGACAATGTTTGAGATTTAATTCTCGGAGACTCTTGGTTTTCTCCTTAAAAAAGGGGTCATTTAACCTTTCCAGCTGCATTTCCCTTCTAGAGAATAATGAAGTCCCTTCCCATATGTATGTTCGGCAGGGGGGCTAAGCTCATTTGGCTCAGTGCTTATTATCTCTCTTATTATTTGCCTATTCTTGCAATAACTCTTATTATTTGCTTATTCTTGTAGCAGTCACAGTTTGCTGCATATGTGCACTTAGATTGTATGATCCCATAATTTTGGGCATTTACTAATCCTTATCCTTTTCTTATTTTTTTACATGGCACGCACCGGAGCAAATAAAGAGTCTCACGGCGAGACTCATCTTGAGCTACTTCAAAAGAAGGCCCGCATTTATGTGCATTCATCTCGCATAGGAAATTCCAAACCGCGGCGAAAGGACATCGCCATTCTTGAGTCATCCCCTTTATTTATATCCTCCGTTCATTCGTTGTAATTATTTGCCTAACATTTACCCTTAACATTAATATATTTAGAATAGTTTGAGCTTGGGTCGTCTTAGTAAGGATTTAACATTAGAAATTTACGTGCCCTAAACCATTTTAGCTTAAGTTATAATTAAACCATTTAGTCGCATAATTACTCATGTAGGCTAGACATTGTTCTTTTGTCATTAAATCTTAACTTGCATAATTAATCACGTAGCTAGGATATTATTTTAACATCCCTAAACCACTTGCTATAAAATCCATATATAAATCTTATTTTTTTATGTATAGTAAGGAACCCCCTTAAGCATATGGGATACTAATTAAGGTAGGCCAATATATACATTTAGTCAATAAATCCACTTTGCATCACCTATTTTACATAAACAATAAATGCACACTTTAAAACTTTATTTTTATAGCATTAGTTTTACAGATTTTTATCAACATGCCTACTTTTATAAAATATTCTGAAGCATCTTTCATATTTTCAAAACACGCATTCTTAGCATACAATAATTGACCCTAGGTTTGAACGGACAACCGCAAGTTAGCGGATCCTTTAGGGTGCCTAACCCCTTCCCTTTAGGATAATAAAGAACCCTTACCCAGAATCTCACTAAGTTTAGCAGACCATTAAAATGGAGTTAATGTTTTACTTCAAACTAGTTAAACATTTAGGTGTCCTAATTCACCCAAACTAATTAGGTGGCGACTCCGCGAACCCTTTAATATTTAGCAACATCTTTAACATTTTAGCATTCCTTTTGCACTTTTTTAGCACTTTATTTATTTTCTAACCTTTTTATTTAAGCAGCAGGAGTTTAGAAAATAAAGTCGCGGCCGAAAAAGGGCGCGACAAGGAGCTAAGACAAAACTATGGACCGATTTTAAGTGGATTATTTTGGGCATATTTAAGGTAAGAATTATTCCTCTTCTTGAAGTAATTCCATATTACATGTTGTAGTAATTAATGGATGAACTTATGATTAAAAAGAATAAAGAATAGGAAGTACATGTCACAATCTTGGCATGTTAGCCGATTGTGGACAGTTTTGGTGTTAACAGATTCGTTGGTTATTATTGTTATTAAACATTACCTATTACATGTTGACATGAAGGAATCTTGTTGTTAACAAGTTAATATAACTTATATAAAAGTGTTGGAATATAAGTTGGATTATAAGAAGTTATGGAAACAGTTTTGCTTGTAGTAATTGGCCGAGAACACCAACTAAATAAGAGATTGTTTTTATCTTGGACTATGGACTGATTTTAGCGGACTAAAGGACTGTTTTTTTTTGGACTATGGACTGATTTTAGCAGACTAATTTACGTAATTAAGGGACTGTTATTACGTGAGAAATAGGTGTGAAAATCACCTTGGTTACCGTTTGATTGTGCCCTTAATTGTTGCATTGGTTATTGATGAAATTAGTCTTCTTGAAAGGTGGAAAAGTACGTATAAACGGGGAAAGTGCTGCCCAAATTTTTATAAAGGAAAGGAGATTCATTAGGTGTATAAGTGTATACTAGTATCATGAAGTTGATAGAAGTGTTATTATCATTATAGGTTGAAGTACTACTTGTGGCGTATTCTACATAGTGTGTGGATTAGCCGAAGAGGTATGTGAACTCTTCCTTTCTTTGAGCATGAACCTTATAAAATGATACTTGATAAGTGTCTTGAATTTTCAATGAGGATTTTAAATGAATTCAGATTTCATTGTAGTGTTTACAATGATTGAAAAGAATAAATGTCTTAATGTTGAAAGTAGAAGTTACTTGATTTTAAAGCCTTGAGTTGAATTTAAAAGGTGTAGTAACTTGATCTTAAAAGAGGAGGTGCCTTGATTTTAAAAGAGTAAGTTACTTGAGTTTAAAAGTATATTTGTCTTGATTTTAAAAGTATAAGTCACTTGGTTTAAAAACTGTAAGATACTTGATTTAAAAGTGAAAGTGTTTTGATACTACGGGTGTTAGTGTCTTGGGGTTTATAAATGAAAAAGATGTGTGGCGGACGTACATGGTTGTAGTTGGGTTGTCTAGAAAGGAAGTGATTCTATCTATTTCATTAATAGTACTTTGAGTTTTATAAAAAGGGAAGTTATTCTACTCTTAGAAGTTAAGGATATTTATGTTGTTGATTCTATGTTTAAGGCATGTCTAAAATATTTCTAAAAGTCCTTACCAAGTATTATGAGAGATGTTGGTAAGAATTTTTAGGAAACATTGGAGTCGAGTTGATCTTGCTAAGTTATAGCACGAATGGGAAAAAGGTATTGAACAAGCCGCTGCAGCGTTAATGAAAAAAGAATCGACAATCAATTATATTGAAATGAGTAGAATTTTCATCTGCATAGAAGCTAAGATATAACCAGTTCGTTTTACACTTTCTAGGTTCACATCTGATTAGATAAAATCTCATGATGTATTAATCACGGCTCATAAAATGAAAGATTGTTATATCTATTCTCTTGATAGTACTTTGAGTATATAAAAGAACGATTACCTTAAAAAGACACCGAGTCCCACAAATGGGCCGGGTTATGTTATGTGTAAAAAGACATCGAGTCCCACAAATGGGTCGGGTTATGTTATGTGTAAAAAGACACCGAGTCCCACAAATGGGCCGGGTTATGTGTAAAAAGACACCGAGTCCCACAGATGGGTCGGGTTATGTTATGTGTAAAAAGACACCGAGTCCCACAAATGGGCCGGGTTATGTTAAGTGTAAAAAGACACCGAGTCCCACAAATGGATCGGGTTATGTTATGTGTAAAAAGACACCGAGTCCCACAAATGGGACAGGTTATGTTATGTGTAAAAAGTCACTGAATCCCACAAATGGGCCGGCTTATGTTATGTGTAAAAGACACCGTAAATGGACCGGATTACGCTATATTGATAATTCCACCAAGTCCCTCACTAAAGGGCCGGGATACGTTATATCTATTCTCTTGATAGTACTTTGAGTATATAAAAGAACGATTACCTTAAAAAGACATCGAGTCCCACAAATGGGCCGGGTTATGTTATGTGTAAAAAGACACTGAGTCCCACAAATGGGCCGGGTTATGTTATGTGTAAAAAGACACCGAGTCCCACAGATGGGCCGGGTTATGTTATGTGTAAAAAGACACCGAGTCCCACAAATGGATCGGGTTATGTTATGTGTAAAAAGACACTGAGTCTCACAAATGGGACAGGTTATGTTATGTGTAAAAAGTCACCGAATCTCACAAATGGGCCGGTTTATGTTATGTGTAAAAAGACACCGTAAATGGGCCGAATTACGCTATATTGATAATTCCACCAAGTCCCTCACTAAAGGGCCGGGATACGTTATATGAAAACAGATACGATGACTCTCATTTTTATAAGGTACAATGGTACAGTGATACAAGGTACATTGGGCTTTTATTTTATATGGCACGGTTGGAGCTGGTAAGATTTTCATACTTGTCCCTGTCATCTTTTGGCCACTTATGGTTTATTTTTACTGTACTTTATGTTTACATACTTAGTACTTGTTGTACTGACCCCCTTCGGGGGGCTGCGTTTCATGCCGAAGGTTTAGGTACACAGTTTGGTGATCCTCGCTCTTAGGATCTCTACTCAGTCTTGAGAAAAACTCCATTATTTCGGAGGCTTGACATGTTGGTACGGACCCTGATATGGTAGGTTTATGTACATTCAGGGGTATGGCGGGGCCCTGTCCTATCATAGTTGTTGTCCAAACTCTTGAGTGCAGTATTCATATGCTGGCCGACTTGCGGGTAGTGGGCGATGGGCGGGCCGACCACTGGGATCGGGATATGCGGGCTCGGGGCGGGTCGGGACGGAGATGAGGCGGGTGGTGGGGCGGGCGGCGGGGCGGTACTAGCGATGCGATCTGTGTCCGTCCCGATCTGCATCCGGTGGGCGATCCCGCGGGCCAGGTCGGGGACGGGGCGGACTAAGGCGGGTTTTTTTTAAATTTTTCCACTAAATTAAAAATACTAAATTACTAACAAAGTAACATATAGTCATATAGTGATAGTCATATAGTGATAGTCATATACTCATATTATACTATTATAGTATTATACTCATATATATTTATAAACTAAATAATTAAACAAAGACAAAAAGAGTGTAAAAAAAATATTCCTGTTGACACCCAATTTTGACCAATCTTTTAGTCATTTCTTGCAATTTTAAGCATTTAGGACACCGCATTTTATCACAATTTTTGACATTTTTGTATATTTTTTACCTAACATTCTATGTTGTTTTATTTTTGTAAATTGACATCATGTTTTTACTTTAATTAGGTATTAAACATTTTTAAATATTATGTTATTATTGTTGCGCGATCATTTTGTTTTACTAATTTTGCATCTCTTTAAATAATTAACTGACATCCCGTCTTTACTTTTAATCAGGCATTAAATATTTGCTAAATATTGTATTTTATTATTATTGCATCGGCATTTGCATTTTAATAATTTTGTATCTTTAAATAATTTTCTTTTAAATAATTAATCAATTTTGCATTTTTTGCCAAACCAGTCCAGTCTAAGGCACAATCTGGACCAGTCCAATCTGCCAAAAACCGAAGCCCAAAATGAGGCCCAATACACCTTTCATCTTTTCTCTCCAATACTCAATACCCAATACCCAATACCCTAAGCCCAATACCCAAAACCCTAAACCTAAATACCCCCTATAAATAAAACATTACCCCTCATTTAAAAAAGCTACCCTATTTCATTACCCAGCCGTCTACCCCTCTACCATATTATTACCCACCAGCCGCAACACCGCTAAATAAAAAGAAGAGTCGCCCTAGCTCCTTCTCTTTTACCTTCAACCGTCGAGCCCAGCCGCCCCCTACTACAAAAACCTCACCATCCCTCACATTCCCTAACCCTACTTCATCAAACCTCCCAGCCGTCTCTCCCCTCTCTCAAAACCTCCCAGCCGTCTATCCCCCTTAACTTTTCCAGTCGTCGACCCTCTCCTCTTCAGTCGACCACCACTGCAATACCCACCGCACGCCATTCCCGTCGACCCCTCTCATCTTCAGTCGACCACCACTGCAATAATCCCGTCACCCTATTATTAACCCTAGCCGCCCCTATTATTACCCTACTTCATCAGCCCTCAGCCTCCCTCTTATATATTACCCGCTGCTCCCACTCTCACTTCCCTGTCGCCACTTATCACCTTCAACCCCCCATGACCCCCTTGTTATACAGCACCGTCTCTGCCTCGCCGGAGCTGACCACCGACGACTGGCGGAGGCGTTGTTTGGTTCTTCTTTATGTGCTATTATGTATATTGTTGATTGTTGGACTGATTTTGTAATTTTGCATCTGGCCGGAGTTTTATAACTCCGACGACTTTGGGCTTTGGTTTTATTTTTGGTACCTGTGTTTACTTCGGTTAACGAATTGTTTTTTTCGGCAAGAAATCGTTATCTTCAACGAATCCCGTTATTATCATTTCATGGCTGCCTTTACACTTTCCTTCATCGATTCTTGCTGCTATTGTGATCTTGGTCACTAAAGCTTCCACTGGTTATACCCTTTTCTCTTTATAAATTGTTGTTGCTCGTTTGGCTATTGCCTATCCACTGTGTTGTTGGATTCGAATCTGGTTGCTGTTGTGATATTTTTCTCGTTAATGTTCTACTGGTTATACCCATTTTTATGAACAGTTGTGTTGCTCGTTTGGCTATTGCCCGACTACTGTTTTGCTGGGTTTGAATCTTGCTACTGCTGTGATTTTGCTCACTAATGTTTTACTGATTACACTATTTTTGAACTATTGTGTTTCTCCTTTGGCTATTGCCCCGTTAATATTTTTTTAGATTCGATCAGTTTGGCCCCTTTGTTACTTTATTAAATTGATATTGAACATGATACTACACTTGGCCAATGAAAAAGTTATCCGTCGATTTTTGAGGCCTCCACAGTTGCAAAGACAGAAAATAAAATAAATGAAGCTTTCCGGGCAATGATGATTTCTTCCACTTACACCGGATAACCAACGCTACTGCAAGGCGAATGCTCGCGTGCATGATTGTTTAAAGTCCCACTTTATATTTTTATATCTGAGCCCTCCGTGTTTAAAACTATTATTGTTTTGGCACGGATCTGAAAGTTTTATTTATTTTATTAATTTTAGCAATATTGGCCGATTAAGGAATCTCCGTCTGATTTCCAAGGCCTTCCCTGTACAAAAGACGGATTTATTTTGGCTTTACTTATTAATTCTTGTTATTGTTTTTTTAAAATTGTTTATTCTATTACTAACACTTTTACTAAGTGTTTATGCAGGTACCCGGAGATCATCTTGTGCAGAAGACCTAAAAAGGGTTAAAAGGATGTCCTGGAATTTTATCTTATGTAGTATTCAATTTTAGTTTTATTATTCTGTATCTCATTTTATTTTAATTGTAAGTTATGTAAAAATGCTTAGAATATGTAGAATAAAAGTCAATATATAATTAACCTAGGTTTGAACGGATAACCGCAAGTTAGCGGATCTTAGGATAATAAAGAACCCTGATCCAGAATCTCATTAATTTCGCAGACCATTAAATGGAGATTAATTGCAGCATTTTTTGCAATAAATCAAGTGTCCTAATTCACTTAAATAATTAGGTGGCGACTCATTTAAATACATTTAGGAATCATACCATACGTAGTACTCCCGTTTTCGACTCCAGTTAAAATGGGGTGTTACAATTCCAAGACTATTTTTGTGTCTCTTATATTATTAATTATTTCATTGAAATATACAAGATTCAGAATTACAACATTGTCGTGTACTGTTGAGATTTGAGAGATTATAGATTGTAAGAAGATTTGTGAGAAATAAGAAGAGAAAATGAGGTATTTATAGTTGGAAAATTGGGTTAAAGTGTAAATATAATAACTTAGGGGTTAAAAATAAATATAAAGGGGATAGGGGGGGTTGGGGGAGTGGGGGAAGCCAAAAATGGTCGTTGCAATAACGGCCAAAATGTAATTGGTCGTTATTGCAACGGTTATTTTTGGCAAGTGGCGGGACCGGGACGGGTCGGGTCCTACCGGGACCGGGTCGGGAGGGACCATACCATGTCCCATCCCGGTTCGAGCCCCGGACCCGCTATTTTTTTTTAAATTTAAACGGGGCCGGGACCGGGTCAGGACAGGGCCGGGACCGGGTCGGGATCAGGTCGGCCAGGCCCACTGGCCAGCCCTACTTTCGGGAGTTGTGTATATATGTTGTTGGCCAGTTGTACTACTGTGTTGTAGGAAAGTTCCCGTTTATATATATAGCGGCAGTCTCATCGGTTTGCCTTGTTGCTACATATTTCATTTATTATTTGGCCTCTGTCTTGTGAGTGTATAAGAAGGGGTGCCCAGGTAGGACACCAGTCGCGGACCCGGGGTTTGGATCGTGACAGGTGGGGTGGGGTAGAGGTAGGGCGGGGGTAAGAAAAAAATTCATATTTTTTTTTTTTTTTTTTTTATAAAAGTAACAAAACATATGAAATAGAAATTTGAGGATGGGCAGGGCAATGGGGTAGGGTGGGGGTAAGATAAAAAATTATATTTTTTATTTTTTTTTATAAAAATAACAAAAAATATGAAATAGAAATTTGATGATGGGATAGGGCAATCGGGTGAGGTGGGGGTAGGGTGAGGGTAAGAATTTTTTTTATATTTTCAATCATTTTTTATAAAAGTAACAAAAAATATGAAATGGAAATTTGAGGATGGTGTAGGGCAATGGGGTGGGGTTGGGGATAGGGCGGTGGTAGAAAAAAATTCATATTTTTATAAAAGTAAAAAAAAATATGACATAAAAATTTGAGGATGGGGTAGGTGTGGGTAGGGCGGGGGTAGGTTTGGACATATTTGAGTCATTGACTATCATATTGTCGTTACATTTCTTATGTACAATATAATATTATTTTTTGATTAAATGTTGAAATTAAATAATTTTAAAAAAAATTATTAAATTGTAAAGATATACTAATTTTTAGAAACATATGATAGAAAAGAATATTTTAAATAGTTTTAAATCTCTTAAAAAGAATATTCTAGTAAATTTGCATAAATGTTGATCAAACAGGAAACTGTTTCTGTTTCTCAGAAGCACTTCTATAATTATAGACCAAACACCCTAACTGATTCTCCAGATACAGTTTCTGCAGAACTACTTCTGAGAAACTGAAACACCTTTCCAGAAGTTTGGCCAAACAGACTCTTAGCATACAATAATTGACACGTGAATTCGCAGTTTTATGATACCCGATATCTAAGTTTAATTTTTTTTATTCCTATATGACAGATTAAATGACATCTTTACCCTTGATCATCAATTCTTCACTCTTCTATATACTCCTTTGTCACAAAATACTTGTCATGTTTCTATTTTTAAAAGTCAATTTAACTAAATCTTAAAGTTAAATTAGATCAAATTTAATATTTTAAAGTTTAAATTTAAATTTTTGAAAATTATACAAAAAGTACTATAAGTTGTAATTCTTTTCATAATAATATGATGAAAAAATAAAATTTAAAATATTGATTAAAGTTCATATAGTTTGACTCTTAAAAAACGTAATGTGATAAATATTCTAAGACAGAGAAAGAGTATCTACTAAACTTAAATAGTAGTTCAATTCCTACGCTTTTTTTGTTGACGAAGGAACCCGCAGCCGCTACTCTTTCGAGTGCGCACAGGGTAAACCCCGGACTGACGCAGTAGCCTGCAAACCACGTCAGCCATGTAAACCACACTTGGCAAGTCATGTGTGACATGCTCAACCAAGAAGGTTTATGCAGGGGATCGAACTCGTGACCTTGCGGTCCCGCTATTTCTCTTCTTTCTGCTACCTCATGTTTCAATTCCTACGCTTGAGTATATATAATAGTGAATGCATCAATTCAATATATGCTTCACTTATATCTGAGTGATGAAATATCAAGGTAAAAATTGGTAAAAAAAACTTTATCCAGTTTTATTCAACTTCAAATCAAAAACATATATTAAATTATACTTAGTATATTTTTAATTTAGTGAATCGAAGAAAGTAATAACACTAAATAATTCAAGAATTATTAATCTCAAGATAACTTTATCCACATGCCAAACGACCCTCCTAAATTAGAAACAAGTAAAGGCGTAGGAGGGAAAAAGTAGAGAAATAGGAACAAGTAAATTCGAATATCTAAGAAAAACAATAATAGAGGAAAACGTACGTACCTTCATGGTTAGCATGCAATTGACACGTGAAACACTAATTTTATGATACCCAATTTAAATTAACCTTAATCCCTATATGACAGATTTAAATGTCACTTTATAGTTGGTCGCGTAGGAGGCAGAAAGGCATCGAGTTTCACGAAGCTTAATTCACACACACGACTGTGGTTTCTTATTGACGTGGTTTGCGGTATTGCATACACCCGGCGTTTACCCAGTGCACACTTGTAAAAAAAATAGCGGCTGCTGGTTCTCCCGTCATAAAAAAAAATCTAATTTTATTTGATTATTAGTTTCGCATTATCTAAATCTAGTAGTCCTCCGTGTCAAACAGAACTGTACGTACATTTTGCAGATCTGTTTTCCATCATTGTGGAAAGATTATAGGGAATGTTACACAGACGTTGACAAGGAGTACAATATATGATAATAGATGCATGAATATGAAATGCCAACCAAGTACTATCAAGCACCTATCGATAAGGGGTAAAGAGGACAGAAGAAAGAAGATAAAGAGTCTTTTGAACCAAGCACATATTGATAAGCTGCTTGCCACCATTAAAATATACTATATAGAAAATAATGAAATTAGTAGCTAAATTTTACAAATCTAGCTCTAAAGCTCCTGTTCCCGCCCTTTATATAGCTGCTACCTACATTATTGAGAAATAATAACTGTTTTTTGTAAGTACCAAAAGAAGAAGAAAATGGCTAGCTTTGAGACATTCCTTCCACCCCATAACTCTGTTCAAATAAAGAAGAGTGGAATTATGGGTTATGATGTGCCTCAAGGAGTTGATATTCGGGGAAGATATGATCCTGAATTTTCCAAGATTTTAACCAAGTATGCCTTGCAATTTGTTGCTGGTTTGCAGAGGGAATTCAGGAACCACATTAAGTATGCTATAGAGTGTAGGAAGGAGGCTAAAAGTAGGTATAATAATGGAGCGTTATCGGGTTTTGATCCGACTACCAAATATATTAGCGAAGGAGACTGGATGTGTGCTCCTGTGCCGCAGGCGGTGGCTGATCGAAGGGTGGAGATTACTGGACCAGTCGAAAGGAAGATGGTCATCGATGCCCTTAATTCTGGAGCCAAAGTCTTCATGGTATGCCAATCTCCTCTCACGAGTTTAATACTTCTCGTTATTCTTAAGTGACTTGATTTTATATATACTAATCATGTAAAAAAATCAAGTCACTTACAAGTACTAAAAGTATTAATCCATAAAGAGATTAGTAACGTCAAAAGTAAGTCAAGCTACCTGCTACAATGAGTTAAACTTACGATAAGTAAGACTAACGTTTTAATATGTATATAAGTAAATCTGGTGTTTCATAATACCATTCTAATTCATTTAGTTAATATATTTCTTGACTAAAAGTGCAACTAGTATTGACTAGAAAATTTTGGCCTCAAGCTTTAAAACAGGGGAAAGAAAACTTGGGTATTTCACGTAGCCATAACAAAGTGATTTTTTATACAATAGTCACCTCACTGAAGTGATTACGCTTGATGTATGAATAACGATTTATCAGCTAATAATTGAATAGAAGAACTCTCATATTTATAAAAAAGAAAATAGTTTCATAGTAATGGTAAAGTTTAGTAGTAGATCAATGTTAGAATTACTTAGAATGAGTGAATGGCTTGATAGCTTAATTATAGATATACTCCATATGAACAGAAAATTGCGGGAAAAGCCAGTATGAATTACGTTGAAGGAAATAATTTAGAGGGTGTTTGGATTGACTTTTTAAAAGTGACCTATAAGCTAAAAGCTAAAAGCCATAAATTGGTTCTACCAAACTTCTGGCTTTTAGCTTATTTTTGTACTTTTCGACTCTAAAAATAAGTGTTTAAAAACACTGGAAGCATATTTCAAGCTATTGGCTTATAGAAAATAGCTTATAAGCCAAAAAACACTTAAAATAAGTCAATCCAGACACCCTCTTAAGCAAAAATAGTGGTAGCACTGGACCTTTATATAAGTAATTTACCTCAATTTGGACTGGAAGCATATACAAAATATGTGCATTTTGGTTTTCTTCCTACATATTAGAGTGATGCAGTTCATAGACTTAACTGATATAACATTACACAGGCGGACATTGAAGATTCACTGTCACCAAGCTGGGAGAATCTAATGAGAGGATATATAAATTTGAGGGATGCGGTAAATGGAACAATAACATACCATGATCAAGCTAGAAACAAAGTGTACAAACTGAATGATCAGACAGCTAAGCTATTTGTGCGCCCAAGAGGATGGCATTTGCCAGAAGCTCACATCTTCATTCATGGTGAGCCTGCCACTGGTTGCCTTGTCGATTTCCGCCTCTATTTTTTCCACAACTATGCCAACTTCCGCAAGACACAAGGACAGGGCTTTGGACCCTTTTTCTACCTTCCCAAAATGGAACATTCTAGGTTAGTTGTGTTCTTGTTAGTTAATTTAAATAGTTTTGAGAATTATATTTCAAGAAAATATAACAGTACTTGTTTTGCTTGAACAGGGAAGCTAGAATATGGAACAATGTGTTTGAGAGGGCAGAGAAATGGGCTGGAATTGAGAGAGGAAGCATTAGAGCCACTGTCCTAATTGAAACACTTCCAGCTGTGTTTCAAATGAATGAAATCTTGTATGAACTGAGGGACCATTCTGTTGGCCTCAACTGTGGTAGATGGGATTACATGTTCAGCTATCTCAAGACTTTCCAGGCCCATCCAGATCGCCTGCTCCCTGATAGAGTTCAAGTTGGCATGGCTCAACACTTTATGAGGAGTTACTTCGACTTCTGTCATAAGCATGGCGTCCATGCTATGGGAGGCATGGTATGTTCAGTATTAATCCAACTTCTTTTTCAAATTTTATATTCTTTTATTTCATTTTACACAAGCAATTTTATATTGTTATGACTATGAACTCAAATAAAATGCATAAATTGAAATATTATTATACATGATCATTGAATCCATGAAATAGGCAGTCATATTCCAAATAAAGATGAACCAACCGCTAATGAGGCAGCATTGGAATTTGTAAGGAAGGGTAAGCTGAGAGAAGTGAAGGCAGGGCATGATGGAACATGGGTTGCTCACCCTGGCCTAATTCCAACCTGCATGGAAGTCTTCAATAGCAACATGGTCGACGCTCCTAACCAAATTCATTCCATGAAGCGCCAAGATGCATCCGTCCTAAGTGAAGAAGACCTATTGCAGAGGCCGGTAGGGGTCCGAACCATGGAGGGATTCCGGCTGAACACCCGAGTGGGAATCCAGTACTTAGCAAACTGGCTAACAGGGGTTGGTTGTGTCCCTCTTTACAACTTCATGGAAGATGCTGCCGTAGCTGAGATTAGCAGAGTCCAAAACTGGCAGTGGCTGAAATATGAAGCCGAATTGGATGGAGATGTACGTGGGGTGAAAGTGAACTTAGAGCTGTTTGGAAGAGTGGTTGAAGAAGAGATGGCTAGAATCAAGAGAGAAGTAGGAACAGAGAAATTCATGAAGGGAATGTACAAGGAGGCTGGCAAATTATTCATAAAGCAATGCACTGCCCCGGTCTTGGATGATTTTATGACTCTTGATGCCTACAATTACATCGTTATTCATCATCCTATTGGATCATCCCGGCTCTAAATGTTGCATTTTTGCTGTTAGATCAATTTGTTGTCCCTGTATTGTGACTACTATTATTCTTCCAGCAATTATGAAATGAAATGAAAATCTGTTTTTATGGAGATAGGTTATTTTCCAAATGCCCTCTTGTTCAGATTTGGTTTTCTATCTGCTATCTATATTGTGAGTGTAACTGCTATCTTTCCTTGTAATAATAAAGACATTTTTTCATATTTGTTCTTTCTTTTCTAGTACGTATGAACCTCTAATTTGAAGGGCTAATGTTTTCTATCTGTGCATATATAGTATAGTAAGATAAACACATACATATATTATCTTGACATTTGTGTTATATTTTGATTGAATTCATAACACTACAGGAGTTGGATTAGTTTAAATCCAAATTTAAAGCGTTCATGCAAAGCTTGTACGAAAAATTAATTACAAGTGGATCATATTTTCACTTACATAAATCATAACCTGATCACTATGTGTTAAGCAATGTAAATATGAAGGATACAGTGTTACCAAGTTGGGAGAATCTAATGAGAGGCCATGTAAATGTAAGGGTGCAGTGAATGAAACAATAACATTCCATGATCAAGCCAGAAACAAAGTGTATAGACTGAATGATCAGATAGCTAAGCTAGTTATGCGCCCAAGAGCGCATTTGTCAAAGGGTTACATCTTCATTGATGGTGAGCCTGCCACTGATTGCCTTGTAGGCTTTGGGCTCTACTTTTTTCACAACTATGCCAACTTATCTATCTTCCCTAAATGGAATATTCTAGGTTAGAAGCCTTTTTATTTGTTAAATTTTGAATGGTTTAGAGAACTATATTTCAAGAAAACTAGCATTTTTTGTTTAGTTTGGATAGGGAAGCTAGAATTGATGTCACAATGTGTTTGAGAAGGCAGAGAGATGGGCTAAAATTGAAAAAGGAAGCATTTAGGGTCAATGTCCTAATTGAAACACTTTCAGTTGTGTTTCAGATGAATGAGATCTTGTATGAATTGAGGGACCATTCTGTTGGCCTCAACTGTGGTAAACGGGATTACATATTCAGCTATGTTAAGACATCAGCCTGATCGCTTACTCCTCTATAGGGTTCAAGTTGGCATGGCTTAACACTTTATGAGGAGTTACTCCGACTGGCTTATGCAAACCTGTCATAAGTGTGGCGTCCACGCTATGGGAGGCATGGTATGCAAATATTCAACTCCTTGTTATCATATTATGTTTTTTAAGTTCAACGGGACATGTTGATTCAACGATTACTAGTGATTCCAACTTCATTTTGCCTTTGAGGGAATTATTGATTGTTGTCTCTGTACAGTACATCTTTCAAGTGTTTTGTCTTCTATATGAGCATAGCAGATTAGCAGAGTCAGCTAAAACCATCCCATTTTAACTTGTGGTAACATTGGCTTAATTCAGAATACTACAATCTACAAGCTTAGATTTGTTCAAACACGAATTTAAAACAAGGTTACTAAATAGGTAAAACATAACAACATTAAAGAAATAAAGTAGAAATGAAAAGAACATGTTTGAGTTCTTGACAAGGCAAAGAACTTGGCGGCATCTCCTCCAGTGAGATGTTCATCTACACTTGTACCAAATAACCCCATTATTCCAAATTTCTTTGTTCTCTTATTTGAATGACACGAAAAATTAAAAGAGCATATTACCTGAATTAGCGAAATTGAACCATTCTTGATACAACTTCTCGTGTTTATTCGAAAAGTGATTAATGTAACTTGTAGATAGTGATGTCATTAGACTTGTGTATTGAAGAAATCAATGGAGAGGAACCATTTTGTTGTTATCTTTGTAGTATATATCAAGTTGATGTTGGGTCTTAAGTTCAGCCATATATGTAACTTTAGATAACTACAACATTAGGCGTACGTGTGAAATTTTGCTCGTAAGCAATATATTAAATTTCAATTAAAATTTATAACTTTTTTATCGATTGTTTCTTTTACTTTATTTGTTATTTTTTCGTTTGTGTGTTTGCTTTTCATTGAACCGAGAGTATATCAGAAACGACCTCTCTACCTCCCAAGATAAGGATGAGGTCTGCGTACACTTTAACCTCCCGGATTCCACTTGTGAAATTATATTGGATATGTTGTTGTTGTAAAATTTGTAACTTCTCACATGGGATCGGAAGTTAATTATGAGATTTCTAAGCTTATAAATTTATAAACTTTAGTTATGGCTTGAATGAGGTTCACAAATTCGCTATGTGTACACTTGCCCCAAAATAAAGGGTGTCAAATAAGCAGTTTGGACTTAATCTGATAAATTAAAAGGGGTTGAAGCGATAAACATGTTGGTAATAGTCCCCTTAAAATTTAATTGGATCAAAATGAGTGGATTAATCTGAACTATACAATAGGTTATAATCTAACCTGTCTAATCCAAAATCATTTTTCATATGCTTATTTGCTTTTTATAATTTGCTTAATTATTAAATTAAATAAGTAAAATCTTCTTTTTTATATATTTTCATGAGGATGTGTACCAACTAAATCGAAAATATTTACTTTTCTATGTTTCAGTACAGAAAAATCTTATGGATCAATATGAAATACACGGATCCCCAATTTGGCCCAATTTGGAATACATATAGCAAGCCCACTAATAAATTTATAATTTTGGGCCTGTGATGAATGTTTGGTAAGCCCCAACTTTGGGTTGCTTGTTTTGTTAAGACTTCTTTCTTTTTGTTTTAGTCCCGTGAGATGAAATGCATTGTAGTCATTCACCATGTACCTTTAATTCTTTTTTATTCTTCACAGGTACCCTTCAAACGCACTGGTGTCTCTACTATTTATTTAATGAAAATATTGATACGAAAGTAAACGCCACCTTGTTTCACGTGGCTCGGCCACTGCTTGCAGATATATATGTCAAAAATCATTTATGAAAACCAGTTACACACTTACACATCTCACAAATTTAATTTAGAACTTTTCATAATTGTGAAGAGTATGTTATAGAAAGTAAACGCGAGACTATAATTTATACGAAAGAATTTATTGTAAAATATCTTTTTTTTAAACATGACACAATTTGTTTTTATCTCCTCATCCTATCCAGATCATAAAACCAAACAATTTTTTTTATGAGAGGTTATTTGGTTCACGAACTAGCTATAAAGGAATTATATGATGTAAGGATTGTTTTTTAATGAATAATAATAACGTGAGGATTAATATACATTGAACAATAATTCAGTAGGAATTGATATACATAGATTGCCTACACTTTAGTCGCTCGTATCTTTGCATTATTCCTACTACTACTAGTACATATGGTTTATTTCACATTCTATCACCTATAAATAATAGCAAAGACAACAACATACTTAGTGTGATGCCACAAGGGAGGTTTGGAAAACGTAGGATGTTAGTTGATCTTCTCTCTTATCTTTATGAGGCAGAAAAGTTATTTTCTACTAATACTTCCTATTAAAACTATTAATGAATATAGATATATATTATAATTATCTAAAAATAGTTGAAGTAGCTCTTGTAATTTTCCTCTAATTAACGAAGAAAAGAAAGTACAAAAATCAGGTCAATAGTCATCACCATTATGCAGTCCACAGAAAAAGATGTTAGGATTCACGCATTAAATCTTTTAAAATAATTTTCTTCATTTTTGGGTAAAGAGTGCTGACAAACTATACTTAAAGAAAGATAAAATGTTTATTCCCTATCTATTAACTTTCCCATAAAACATGGAGTTGCTCCGTTCAAAGCGGCATCTGGTAGGGCTAGCTATGGTATTAAAATGATTACGATAATAGCTCTAATAAAATACTATATAGTACTCTCTCAATTACAATTTAGACATAGTAAGATTTGATACGAATTTAAATCCAAACAAAGAGAAAAGCACTAACAATTTATTTACATATATCAAGTATTGATGAACAAAATTACTTTTTATCTATGCTCATGGGCGGAGGTAAAATATATACTCCATTATTTACTATTTAGGATGAACCCGATAATTTTTACTTAGACTCTGAATTTGTATTAACAAATTCATTAAATATATATAAGTACTTAATTATGACTAAGACGGACTATGAGTTCAGCGGCAAGTTCTGAACTCATATACATTAAATCATGGCTCGATTTCTCTGCCTTGACAAGTACATTGTGGAATTAGTAGACGTGTGTGCAAGTTGACCTAGATATTGCGGTTATCAAAAATAAAAGCTTAACTCGGGAGAGAGTCTAAGTAAAAGAAAATGATTTCTGAAATATGTTGTCTTATTACATGCAATGATCATTAGATTTTAAAAATTTGTGATTTTAAACATGTTATAACATTTATAGTTATAAAATCTAACTCGTTAACAGCAGATATAAAATTATAATTAAATATTTTTATATATAAAAATATATCAATTTTTAAAATAAATTAATATAAAATTCATGTCACATGAGGTTAAATAAAGTAGTACTGTTCTCTTTTGGTTGGAATTAGTAGTCATTAGTCATCTAAAGTACTTTGTTTCCCTAAAAGCAGCAAATATTCTACGAATTTAGTACCCTTGTTCCTTGGATTTGGAGAAGACTAAGAAACTTGAAATTGAAACCTAATCCAGCAACAGTCCACTTTTCTTGGTTTCTTTCATATTTTGTCTTATCATTACAAAACAAAGGAAACACTTATTTATAGTAGAAATGAGAAAATTATCTACTCAATGTAACACCCCATTTTAACCGGAGTCGAAAACGGGATTACTGCTACATATGGTTGATTCCTAAATGTATTTTAAGGAGTCGCCACCTAATTATTATAGTGAATTAGGACACTTAGTTTATTGCAATAAAAATACTGCAATTGACTTCCATTTAATGATCTGCGAAATTAGTGAGATTCTGGATCAGGGTTCTTTATTATCCTAAAGGGAAGGGGTTAGGCATCCTTTAAGATCCGCTAACTTGCGGTTGTTCGTTCAAACCTAGGTTAATTATTTATTGCTCTTTTTATTCTACCTATTCTAAGCATTTTACATAATTTACAATTGAAATAAAATACACTGCAAAATAATAAAACATGAAATTAAATACGATATAAAATAAACTCCGGGGCATTCTTTTTGAAATGCATCTCCGGATACCTGCATAAACACTTAGTAAAAGTATTAGTAATAGAATACATAAATTTTTAAATAATAGCAAAAATTAACAAACAAAGCAAATAAATCCGTCTTTTGTACAGGGGAGGCCTTGGAAATCAGACGGGGATTCCTTCATTGGCCAATATTGCTAAAAATAATAAAATAAATAAAACCTTCGGATCCGCCAAAACAAGAATAGTTTTAAACACGAGGGCTCGGATATGTAAAAATATAAAGTAGATGCGCTAAACAAGTGCGAGAATTCGCGCCAAGCGCATGTTGGTTATCCGATGTAAGTGGAAGAAATCATCCTTGCCTGAAAGCTTCATTTATTTTATTTTCCGCTTTGCAACCGTGGAGGCCTCAAAATCGACGGATAACTTTTTCATCGGCGATGTAGTATCATGCTCAAATCAAGATACCAACAACAGAGCAACTGTTCTACCATCTAATAAAATAAAGTATGAATTGTCAAAACCAGGCCCCAAAACAGCTAAGCAGTAGCATTTCTTTTTGGAAACAGCAATCACATAGTCTTCAAGGCCAACCAAGATAAACCAAAATTTCCTTAAAGTAAATAACAAAATGGCCACAAATATCTGTTCAAGATCAGTTCCAGTCCAACAGTAAAGAGACAAACGGCCAACCAAATATAAAACAAACATGGGTCACCAACGTTTTAGAACTCCAGCCAAGTACCCGAAACAACAACAAACAAAAAAATGAACTTCGTCCAAACCAGAAACAAACCATAGATACCGAAAAATACAAAATCGAGGACGGCGAGTTTCTCAAACTCCACAGATAAAAATCCAACATTCATCTATAAACCACAAATAGTAACAAAAGCGTGTGACATAGTTCAGGAAAATTACGAGCGTCACGGAAAACCGTAAATCACCCAAAACGAAACATAACATAGGTCACGGAGTTTGTTAAAACTCCGCGACATTCAAAATAATAAATCAGCCCAACAAAAGAGATACAAATGTGATATTGCCGGAGTTAACACAACACGAAAAGCGGCAGCGGCGTCGCTTCCACGGCAGGTCGCCGAGCAACGCCGCCGATGGTTTCAAAGACGAGTGGTGTTGGTCGACGGAGACGGTGTGAGGCGGCGGCTGAGGGTTAAGGAGAGGGTGATGGTGGTCGACGGGTCTGATGGGTTTGGTTCGCCGGAGCTTCGAGCTCCGGCGATGGGTACGGGCAGTGGGGTGAGGTGAGGGGGTGTTCGACGGGAGTGGGGAAAAGGTGGTTGAGGGCTGCTGTCGGCTAGGGTAGTTCGCCGGAGATAGAACTCCGGCGAAGGGCGGCGGCGGCGGCGGCGACGGGAGAGGTTAATGAGAGGGCTGATAAAATGTGGGCTGCGGCTGATGTTGAAAAATGGGCTGAAGTGGAAAGGGAGAGAGTTTATTATATAGGGGGTGTGTTAGGGTTTGGTATTTTGGGGGGAAATGAAAAGTAGGTTTTGATTTTAGGGGGGAAAAATAAAAGAGGGTGTTTGGATGATATTAAAAATAGTGTCGGCTTGGACTGATTCAAATTGTGTCTTGGACTGGACTGGTTTGACAAAAATGCAAGGCTGGTTAATTATTTAAAGAAAAATTATTTAAAAATATGCAAAATTATTAAAATGCAAATGCCGACGCAATAATACTAAAATGCAATTTTAAAGACATGTTTAATGCCTGATTAAAAGTAAAAAATGGGATGTCAATTAATTATTTAAAAAGATGTAAATATTATTAAAATAAAACGACGGTGTAACAATAACAAAAACATAATATTAACAAAGACATATGCTTATTTTAACATAATAAGATAAAAATGCAAAAAATGCTGATTAAAATGCGATGTGCTAAAATACTTAGAATTGCAACAAATATACAAAAACGGGTCAAAATTGACTGTCAACACTCAATATCAACTCAACAACTCTAACAAATTTCTTAACAGTATAACTAATTAACTTAACACTAAATATGTGAACCTTTATTCTGCATTCTTCACTTCAACACTCCCTACAAGCTAGGTGCTAAGAACAAATTCTTAAGACCTAGCTTGGACATCAAATGGATATGATGACCTTGTGTTAGACCTTTAGTCAGCACAACTTCAAGTTACTCAATAGTAGTTATATACAAAATAGACACCAAACCTTGTTATACCTTCTCCCGGATGAAGTGACAATCAATATCTATATGTTTTGTACGTTTATGAAATATTGGATTGACAACAATTTGGATAGCAAACTTGCTATCACACTATACAGAAATAGGCAGCCTCAAACACACATTTAGCTCTGCAATAGATCAGAAATCCATACCACTTCAGCTACAACAGATGCTAAACTCATGTATTCAGCTTTTGCTGAGCTCTTGGATATTGTGAGATGTTTCTTGGAATTCCAAAAGATAAGGAAAGACCAAAAAACATAAGATATCATGTGACCGACCTCCTAGTGTTGGAGCAGGATGCCCAATCAGCATCACATTATGCAAACAGAATATTATAATCCCCTTCAAGCACAAAAATGCATAAACCTGGTGTTTGTTTGATATATATGACTCCTCTATCAGCTGCTATCATATGTGAGACCTTTGGTGCTTGCATGAATTGACTCAAACACTCAACTGCAAAGGATATAAATAGCCTGGTATTAGTTAAATATAGAAGTCTCCCAATAAGTCTCTGATAACTAGCAGGGTCATCCAAAAAGGGATCGTTAGTCACATTCACAGTACCTCCATAAACAGTTGCGACATCATTCACATGTTGATCAAATACATTAGAAGTTAACTTGACATTCAACTCCATTGGTGATCCAGCAGGCTTGGCTTCTGTTAAGCCCATATCAGCTATCAACTCGAGTGAATACTTTCTGTTATGCATCACAATACCACTCTTCTTTCTAGCTAATTCAAAACCCAAAAAATTTCTCAACTCCCCCAGATCTTTGATCTTAAAATGTTGTTGCATTGTAGCTTTAGTTTCTTTAATAAGTTTCTCATCATTCCAAGTTATGAGTACATCATCTACATAGATCAAAACTATTACTATTTTGTCATTGTCCTTCTTTGTAAGAAGTGAATAGTCTAGATGACTTTGTGTAAAACCAAAAGATATCAAGACAGTGGTTAATTTAATATTACATTGTCTTGAGGCATGCTTAAGTTCATACATTGACTTGAGCAGCCTACATACCTTCCATTGCTCATTTGTAAAGCCTTGAGGTAAACTCATGTATACTTATTCATTAATATCTCCTTGCAAGAAAGCATTAACATATCCATTTGATGAACAATTCAACCTTTTGCAGCAGCAAGTGAAATTACTGACCTTACTGTCACCATCCTCACCACTGGTGAAAAAGTATCTTGATAATCAATGTCTTCCTTCTGGTTTTTTCCTTTTACCACCAACCTTGCCTTAAACGTTTCTATTTTACCCGTGACCTTGTACTTGATCTTATACACACATTTGCAGCTTATTTCCCTTTTGTTACTTAGTAGGTCAACCACCTCCTAAGTCTTATTATCTTCTAAGGCCTGAATTTTAGCCTTCATGACCTGAATTTCAGCCTTCATGGCCTTTATCCAGCTCCTATCATTTGTTGCCTCAAAGTTTGATTGTGGTGCATGCTCTTCTGAGATCTTAGCTATGAAACTTTAAGATATAGACAACCCTGCATAATTAACAACATCAGACAAAGGATATGGACATGTCTTTACACTCATTGAATCTGCTGTAGGCTGAATGAAATCTTTCATCCATGTAGGAGGTCTTCTGTCCCTATTAGATCTTCTAGTCTCCAAGGGTGCATAAGTGATAGGTAAATCCTATGGAGATAACACAACATCAGATTTATCTTGTGGAGATGACACAACCTCAGATTGATCCTATAGAGATGACACAACTTCGGATTGTAAATGATCACCAACAATAGGTCTGTCATTACTATCATGAGTTGACTTTGACATACCTTTATAAGTTGGCACCCTTGTTTTTCCAGGCTCAATAATATTCCCAGCCGCAACCTGTTCATGTACAACATCATTAGTAAATGCATCAAGACTAGGAAAGTAATCGGTATCAGATCCTGTAACATGTGACTCAACATCACACTGACTGTTCTGTCCAAAAGGAAAGATATCTTCATAAAAAGTCACATCTCTACTCACAAAAGTAGTTATGTTAACTAAGTCCAGCAGTTTGTATCCCTTTTGTCAAGCAACATAACCAAGCAATACTAACTTAGTGGCTTTAATATCAAATTTGTCCTTCTTGACCAAGTTAGTGGCATAACATAAACAACATATAATCTTCATGTGAGACATGGAAGGTTTCTTCTTAAACAACTTCTCATAGGGTGATACATTTCATATCACCACAAAAGGAAACTTGTTAATCACATAGACTGCTACGTCCATACAATCTCCATAAAATCTTGCTGGTAAATTACTTTGGAATTTGATGGCTCTGGCAATTTCTAAGATGTGTATGTGACTCTTTTCCACCACTCTATTTTATTGTGGAGTGTATGGACAAGAGCTCTAATGTATAATCACATGCTGACAAAACAACTCATAATAAGAATTATTAAAGAATTTTGTACCATTATTTGTTAAAACACTCTTAACCATCATATTAAATTGTGTTATAATTATTGCAAGTAAATTCTTAGGAATAGTGGCCACATCAGATTTAACATGTAAAAGAAACACCCAAGTCCATCCGGTGTAATCATCCACAACTGTGAGAAAATACCTCATGTCGGTATATGTGGGAATCCTATAATGTCCCCGTGCATCAAAATGCAACAACTGAAAAGCAAAATATGTTCTACTGCTACTAATATAAAATGGCTTCCTAGTTTGCCTAGCCACAAGGCAAATGTCACAATGCCTAATTGTAAAATAGGATTTATAACAAAAACCATTTATCTTCGTGAGCACACTCATTGGCACATGTCTCAGCCTCAAATGCCAGAGTCCTACTTGTAACTCAGATATTGTAACTGCAGTTGGCATATGTGCTTGTACTTCTGTCAGTTTAGAACATCTTTTTTTTACTCCAGCATATATAATCCATCTCCTTACCAATCTCATTCACTTTCCCATTGAAAAGATATTGTATGACAAAAAAATCAATGAAGAATCTTGCACAACAGTTTAACTCCCTCGTTATTTTGAAACTGAAATAAAATTAAATTTAAAATTGGGCACACATAACATATGTTTTATGAGATCACCTTATGTTAATCTGCAACTTCATGTTTGAGTGATTGTTGTTGTATCACCAGTAGGCAATTGTACATGTCCTGCATTTTCCGTGAAATCATTTTTTTCAATCGTACTCTTATCATTTACCATATAGTTAGTTACTTCTGAATTCACTATCCAACTAGGGCTATTTTCCTTATTGAATGCAAGCTTACATGCCATGTGAGTTTTAGGTACTAGTGCATTGCCATGATGTACATCAGCATATGTATGTTGATTCATCATTGTAAGTACCTTTTTATATTTATCTGAAGTGCATGGCCTTAATAGAAAATTGACTTGTTCATGTTGCTCTTGGGATAATTGTCTCAATCCTCCCATATATCTCTGGCTTGACTGTCCCATATGTCCACCACAAGGCTGTTGAAGTAAACCATCATCTTCTCCCTGTTGAACACCTATCATAACCACATATACCTTCTTCTTCCCTTTGAAGTCAAGAGGATAACCTATGATCCTATAACAATTATCCTTAATATGCTCATTATTTTTATAGTAATCACAATACATCAACCTGTAACGTGCTTCCCTAGTATGCTCCTTCATTTAACAGAAATCACAGAATGCATTTGAAAGGTATGACTTCTTTGGCTTATGTTGAGGATATCTGCTAAATAGAGTTGTAGGCTCAGCATACTCTCATATGTCTGTATATTTCCATGTAATCATTTTCTGACTCTCATCATGTGCAATCATTGCATATGCTTGATTCACATCAGGAGTGGGTGACATTAGAAGGATATGCATTCTTACTTGGTTGTAGCTATTATTAAGTCTCATGAGAAATTCTAGCAATCTCTGATTTGCTAGATGTTCTATACACTCCCTAGGACTATCACAATCACATGTTGGTGGAAGAATGATTGAAACAATTTCATCCCATAAGTTCTTCATCCTTGAGTAATAACTAGACACATGTGATACACCTTGGTGTAAAGCAAATTTCTTCTTCAATTGATATACTCTAGATAGATTAATTTTATCAAATTGTTCCTTCAAATCCTTCCATACTGCATATGTAGTGGATTCTCATAATCTACGAGATTGCATTACATCAATCCCATTGCTTCACCTGATTTGGACCACAAGTATCTCTTTTAATTGTTCCATCAACGAACCAATTTTATTCTTTGTTAACAGAGTCAATTTCATAGCTCGACTCCACAAAGTATAATTATTCATTCCTACTAATTGAATATCTGCTTGTATAGTTCCAGGTGTATCAGATGCACTTAAAAATAGTTGATGATTATGATCGATGATATTTGAGTTTGAACTTGAGCATTCATCAACAATTAACGACGCAATTGGTGATGTGTTTCCATGATTTTCACAATTATATTGCACTATAATGATTCATAAAGAAAAATTCAATCTATGTAACTCACTGACTTGAAGACGAAAATAGCTTAGACATTCACAATGAATCCCTCGATTTCCAACTACAGCTTGTTGGAAATTCCCTCGATTCACTCTTCAGATGCTCTTATACCATGTAAACTGCTATGATCTAAGCTAATATCAGACTGCATGTGCAGTCCAGTGCATATTTGTGAACAGAATTGTGTATCGGAAGAGAATGAAGGGTATTTGTGAAAGCTTTTCTTTCATATTGTGTCTTACCATTACAAAGCAAAGTGATCACTTATTTATACGAGTAGAAATGAGAAAACTACCTACTCAATATCAATTCAACAACTCTAACAAGCTTCTTAACAATATAACTAACTCAACACTCAACACTAAATGTGTGAACCTTATTCTTCACTTCAACACCTTTGGTGCCCACATCAACACATGTCAAGACAGAGATGATGGTTCCAACTTAAGCTAAACATCCAATTTATTTATAGACATAGTAAATCCTTTCCAATATTTGCTGAATCCAGTTACTAATTTGCTTTTATGTGTTCAATTCTAGTTGGTTTTTCATTATCTAAAGGCCAAATTCATCGACGGCCTCTTGTGGTAGTCAATCTCGTTCACTTAGATATCTCAATTAACCTTTGTTCTATTTATACATCTGAGGTGGATCCTCACTGTGTCATTTAGACACTTTTCAATGATTTGACAAGTTATATGAATTTCACACCAAATAGGCGCGTGAAAAGACTAAAAATCATATATTTTTTTAATTTCCTTCTTCTTCATTCTTTTTTTTTTGTATTGTATTTTTTCTCTCTTTATTCTTCTTCTTCGTTCTTTTTCATACATCATCGACATTACCGCCGCCGCTATCACTATCGGAAAAAATCAATTACATTTGTAATTCAACTCGATTTTTTGCTCTATCCTAGTAAAAAGAAAAAATTCAAAGGAACTCATCGAAACACCATTAAATGGTTCTTTATAAAGCTTGAAGATTTAAAATGGGTTACTTTATTTCATAAAAAAATTATTAATGTTGGGATTGTCTTCGGGTCTTCGTGGGGAATCTATAGCTAAAAGTTATAACAAATTGAGGAGTTTTTCTTAAAATTTTGGATTAAAATCGTGATTGGAACAAGGACACATGAAAATGGTGAAGAACACCAACAACATAATTTCAATTTTTTTCTTGTTAGTAAATGTGTTTTTTGGTGTTAATAATGTGTAGGGTTTAGAAAATAGAGTTTTCTTTTCTTTTTGAAATATTAATTTTACTCAAAAAAAATTTACATTATTATGGGATCAAATGACACATGTTATAATTTAATTTGTCATTTTGCCATGTAATCGGCGTGTGTATTACACAAACATTACATATTTGATTGATTTAGCGAAAAAGTGTCTAAATTGCATAGTCGGATCCTACCTCATATGTCTAAATAGAATAAGGTTTAGTTGAGGTGTCTAACTGAAAGATCTTAACGACCACAAAGAGCCGAGGTGTCTAACTGAAAGATCTTAACGACCACAAAGAGCCGTCGATGGGTTTGGCCTTATCTAAATCTAGTAGTATGCCAGATTGCTATCTACTTTTAGCAAGCCAAGGAGAAAAGCATTGTTTTTTAAAACGCAACATAGAACAGAGTTGTACGTACTTTTCTCTATTTCCTTATTTAAATTTATAATAATGTAAAGATTACAGGCATAATAATGATCAGTGTTACACTTTGAGAAGCTGGCAATCCTTAAAACCCTAACAATGAGTACTATATGTATCATATAACAAGAAGTACAATATATAATATGCTGTGATAATAAATGCATGAGTATAAAACGACAAAACCTTATTAAATAAAATAACTAAACAGGACAAGAAAGAAGATAAGGGCATAATCAAGCTTTTTTTTTTGGGTAGATTATTGAAGATCCTCTCATAATGAAATCAACCAATTATTTCCAAAGGCAAAAACAGAAGATTTTAGGTGGTGTAATGTTTTCATGCCATGGTTAATTATGCATTCATACAATATGTGCCATAATATGTACTAGTATTAGTGCATTTCATCTACATAATAATTCTCTGAACAATTAATAGATGTAGTCATCCACCTAATTGACTACTTTCTGTAGAAATGAAAGACGAAAAGAATTATGGATGATATATGTTAATATATACACATGCAAAATATTCATAAGTAAGTAATTCTCCATTACTAATGAACTGATGCAGAAACTAAAGAGCTCTCTGCAGTCTGCACATAAGATATACTGAAATCCAAAGTTTTGATTGTGCTATACTCATACACAGGTCTGTTTTTCTTTTTTTACTGAGAAGCAAGAGTCACGTTTATAAACTAGCTACAACAACATAGTGAAAATTCCACAAAGTGGGATAAACTATATAGTACAACATTTCTATTTCTTCCACATTAGTACTTTTGAAAATCTTTGATCTATTAAGAAACAATTATATATGTCAATGTTAAATGAAGTCCACAGCGCCGCGGCCCAAGATTCACAACGTCGCGGCCCAGTCCCGAGCACTGTTCACGGAACATTGTTATACTTGATGTATATTTGATATATATTAGAATTAGTCTTATACTTTAATTACTATTGTAATATTACCATAATTGTATAGTTAGGCTCTTTATAGAATAGGATTTTAGATGTAAAGTAGGAATAAGATTCTCCTATTATAACTAGTATATATATCTCTTTCATCAATAAAAATAATCAAGGGATTAATTCTTTCATGGTATCAAGAGTCTAGGTTCTTTTCCTTGCTTCCGCTTCTCACTTCTTTCTCAAAATACTGTGACAAATCCCTTCCCCCCCTCAATTTATCTGAAAATCCGAGACCCCCTCCTACAAATCTTGTCCAAAGTTTGTTCTATTCACCATGACTGATAAGAACACTTTTCATCCTATCATCACTGTTTCTAACATCAAGAACGTTCTTCCTATTGTTCTTGATCTAGAGAACGTCCAATATGGGACGTGGCAAAATTATTCAAGATTCACGCTATGACACATAAAGTTCTTCACCACATCATCTCTCTCACTACTCCTACGGGGGGTGATATGATGTTTACGTCTACAACGGTTGTGCCTGTAACACCCCATTTTAACCGGAGTCGAAACGGGATTACTGCTATGGTTGATTCCTAAATGTATTTTAAGGAGTCGCCACTTAATTATTATAGTGAATTAGGACACTTAGTTTATTGCAATAAAAATACTGCAATTGACTTCCATTTAATGATCTGCGAAATTAGTGAGATTCTGGATCAGGGTTCTTTATTATCCTAAAGGGAAGGGGTTAGGCATCCTTTAAGATCCGCTAACTTGCGGTTGTTCGTTCAAACCTAGGTTAATTATTTATTGCTCTTTTTATATTCTACCTATTCTAAGCATTTTACATAATTTACAATTAAAATAAAATACAATGCAAAATAATAAAACTGAAATTAAATGCGGCATAAAATAAACTCCGGGGCATTCTTTTTGAAATGCATCTCCGGATACCTGCATAAACACTTAGTAAAAGTATTAGTAATAGAATACATAAATTTTAAAATAATAGCAAAAATTAACAAACAAAGCAAATAAATCCGTCTTTTATGCAGTGAGGCCTTGGAAATCGACGGATTCCTTCATCGGCCAAACAAGTGTAGCATCTTGTTCAAATCAAGAAACCAAAGAAAAATGCCCAAAATCAATATCAATATGGCGAACTATTCAATAAAATGGCCAAAATAGTAGTAATAATGCCGAAAATTAGTAGCAAATAGCCTAAAAATCACCCAAAGACCATGGCTAAAACCAAATTAACAAATAACCAAAATTAGTATGGAAATGTCAAACAAGAGCAACACGACCCAACCCAATAACAAAATTAGTTTTAGAACGCACCCACAAACACCAACAATTTCGAACAATATGAACATAAAATGAACCCAATAATCGGAAACTAGGCAAAACAAAGGATTGGATCCGGAAAGTCATTGGAAATATTACACTATCACCGAAAATATAGAAACTTAGCCAAACAAGAATACCCAAAATGACAACAATCGACATGGGGCAAATATGGCCAGAGGCAATCGCGGAGTTGGAACTCCGGCGGGTTAGTTCTAAATCGGACAAGACAACATAATATGTCATAATACAAAATAAAAGGGGTGGTTCCATACCGACAGTCCCTCCACCAGTCGTCGGTGGTCGATTCGAGGCAGCGAGCGACGGAGTAATAGGGGAGCGAGGGTGATGGAGACAAAGGGCAGAGGTGTGTTCGCCGGAGTTAGGGCTGAGAGGGTGAGGGAGATGATGTGGGTGTTAAAAGAGGGCTTCGCCGGAGCTTGGAGCTCCGGCGAAGGAGGCGGCGGTGACGGGAACAGTGGTGTGGAGAGGGTGAGGGCTGATGTGAGGCGACGGGGGAAGGGTGAGGGTTGCTGGTGACGTGGGAAGATCGCCGGAGTTCAACTCCGAGAAGTGAATGGCGCGGCGGGAGAGGCGAGGGTGAGGGTGAGAGTGTGAGGTGAGAGAGGGTGAAGGCATGCGGCTCAGTCTTTTAATGGGGAGAATGTTTTGTTTTATAGGGTAGGATTAGGGTTAGGTATTTGGGGAATGAAAAGTGGGGTATTGTTTTGTGGGAAATGAAAAGTGGGGTATTGTTTTGGGGGGGGGAAAATGAAAGAAGGTGTTTGGATGATATTAAAAATAGTGTTGGCTTGGACTGATTCAAATTGTGTCTTGGACTGGACTGGTTTGACAAAAATGCATGGCGGGTTAATTATTTAAAAGAAAAAATTATTTAAAAGATGTCAAATTATTAAAATGTAAATGCCGGCGCAATAATACTAAAATGCAATTTTAAAGACATGTTTAATGCCTGATTAAAAGTAAAAATGCGGTGCCGATTAATTACTTAAAAAGATGCGAATATTATTAAAATAAAAACGACGGTATAACAATAATAAAAACATAATATTAACAACGACATAATGCTTAATTTAAAAATAAAAGATGCAATGCCATTTTTGTGAAGAAATAAACATAGAATATTATGTAAAAATATGCAAAATAACGATTAAAATGAGGTGTGCTAAAATACTTAAAATTGCACGAAAATATACAAAAAACGGGTCAAAATTGACTGTCAACAGCATGTCCCTCTTTGTACGGAGATGATGGAAGAGTCTTCGGACAAAGATGTTGACTTGTAGCCAATTTTGTCCTGTTTTATAAACTAGAACTCAAAAATAGGGATGATGCAGACCCAAAAATGTCCCAGTGTCAAATCATGATGACACTGGGTCGTTGTGACGCAAAAAAATAAAAAAGCAAAGCTGACACTGAAAAAAAATGTCCCAGTGTCGAAGTATGATTGACACTGGGTTGCAGGTGATGTGGTGCTGAAAAAGACAAGGTTATTGTAGATGAAATGACGTCGTTTTCGGACGCAATGCAAATGTTCGTCGTTGCATGGACGAAACATAAATGAAGCCGTTGCATAGGCTTAAAAGAAATGACGTCGTTTTCGGACGCGATGCAGATGCTCGTCGTTGCATGGACGAAACATAAATGAAGCCGTTGCATAGGCTTAAATGAAAAGGCGTCGTTGCATGGACGCAATGCAGATGCTCGTCGTTGCATGGACGAAACATGAATGAAGTCGTTGCATAGGCTTAAAATAAAATGGCGTCGTTGCATGGACGCAATGCAGATGCTCGTCGCATGGTTGAAACATAAACGAAGCCGCCAGATAAAGCTTAAATGAAATGGCGTCGTTGCATGGGCCTTACGCAGATGCTCGCCGTTGCATGGACGAAACATGAATGAAGCCGTTGCATAGGCTTAAATAAAATGGCGTCGTTGCATGGACGCAGATGCTCGTCGTTGCATAGACGAAACATGAATGAAATCGTTAGACAGGCTTAAAATAAAATGGCGTCGTTGCATGGACGCAATGCAGATGCTCGTCGTTGCATGGACGAAACATGAATGAAGTCGTTGCATAGGCTTAAAATAAAATGGCGTCGTTGCATGGACGCGATGCAGATGCTCGTCGTTGCATAGACGAAACATGAATGAAGCCGTTGCATAGGCTTAAAATGAAATGGCGTTGGTTTAGGGGCGTACCTGCTTTGTGACCCGTCTGGGTTGAGATAGCGTCATTGCGTAGACGTTGTGCATTTGTGACCCGCATGGGTTTATTGTTGTGTTTCTGCCTTTGCTGATATGAAGATCCTGCACTCAAAGAAAACTTGTGTGTTTTTTAGGAAATGAGTGGTTGATTAGCGTCGACTCTGTAGCTTTGGCTCTTGACGCTTGCATTCTTGGTTTGCACTGAAGACCTAGTTAGCCTGCTTTTTCCTATCTATTGTCATTTTCTTGCACTGAATTCCTTAAAATATCCCAGTTTCTGGTAATGAAGATGTTGAACTGGGTAAGGTTACATCTTGACGCTATCAAGGCGATCAGGTAAGCATTTTTTTTTTTTTTTTTTTTTTTATTTTTTATAATGAATGAAAAGTTAATGCGAGAATATGGACAATGTACAATTGAGTAGATGAGAATGCAACCCCCCCGAAAATATGTAGGTAGTAATGGGTGCAAAATATATGAGGATGCTAAATTCTCCAATGCACAAAATCGAGTCATGTGCAAAACAAGGAAGAAATGTTTCTAACGGTGTGACCGAAGCCGACGTGGCCGCCTACGTATCCCGCCGAGGGAGTCAGGTCAAGACGTAGTTCATGCTGCAAAAAAAAATAAGAATTTTTATGATTTTAAAATGATGCGGGACCGAAGCCGATGTGGCCGCCTACGTATCCCGCAGAGGGAATCAGGTCAAGACGTAGTTCGTGATGCAAAATAATTTTATGTAATATGCATTTTGTTGTTTTTTTCTGAAAAAATGGAAGACGACCTTACGTTCTGACTCCCGTTGATACCAACAATTAGTATTGTGCATAAGGATGTTCTTTTATTGTTTTCAGTCTAACCGAGATTGACTCTGGTGTAATTCACACAGTTTCAGATAGTACCTCAAACATACCTGAGTGTCGACACACTTGCTTGCATCCAAGGTTTCGAACTAAACGTAATTTCACGTTTCAAATGCCTCACTGAAAGAAGGTCGCATCTCACACATATATTCCAAAGATTTTGAATTTTGGGGCGTTGAGAGAATTGCGCTCACACTCAAAAAGATGTTCAACGATGCAATTGTGATACCATAGGCTCGCGTCATGTAAGTATCCACTAATGTGAGAACCCTCAGTATAAGATCATGTAGGGCTTGTCACGGGCTTGTAATGTAGGCTTGGTGAAAGGAATGGATATCATTTGGGTAAAAGTGACTAATCATTCCTCCGTCCATGCTTGATATTTGTGTGTTTTAATGCTGACTTGCTTTCTTTTTGTCCCAGTTTTTCTGTATTGACTTCTTTTGAATCTTTCATTTGGACCCCCCCCCCCCCTTTTATTTTTTCGGGGTTATGTATTCCCCTTTTTTTTTTTTTTTTAATCGGGGCTTTTGATTTCCTCTTTATGTGAAGTCGTTTCTGCTTTCATTCTTTGAGACTTTGATAATTTTTGTCTTTGCAAACTTCAGCGCAGGATTTTGTCAGCCATTTACACATTTCTAAAGCACTCGAGGAGGTCGGGCCAAGAGAGGGATAGTGCGTACGCACTCAGAAAGGAAAGGGTATAGGTGTAATATGCGGTTGTCAAAAAATAGGTTTTAGGCTCAAAGGGGTGTACTAGGGATAATGTTATTTGGTAGGCTGAAAAGGCTCAAACGGGTCAAAGAAAGCCTACGATCATTTCCTACACAGAGTGTTACTCAAGATTTCGCCTCAACACATTCAGGCCAAGTTCTAGATCACAATGCAATACAATTGAACTTATTCAAATAACTCACCACACAATGCATATGAAACGATGAGGTCGGCTTCATTCTTATCTTGGAAACATGCAAGACAATGTTATCTGCGAGTATGAATAAGAGGTACCAAAAGAATATATGGTTTACCACAAAGTCAACCCATACTGATTATCACTTTTTTTTTTTTTAATGCACAACTCTAATCAGATTGGTATCAACAAAGTTAAACAATAATACTAAAAAAAATGTATTTTTTTTTATATTTTTGAATAAAGTATTTCTTCTTTTTGTATTTTTGAATAATTTTTTTGTATTTTTTTGAATAAATGGTACCGAACCCGAATAGGGCTGCCTACGTATCCCGCCGAGGGAATCAGGTGCGCGTAGTTCGTTCAAATATGTTATAAAATGTATGCTTGGAAAAATTTATCAAAAGGATAGCAATATAAAGCTGTGCAAAATAAATGATTGTCCACTGTGGACGAATGCAAAGTAAAATGAATGCCGGAAAACATGATAAATGGAATGCATGAGTGAGAAAAATATGTTTTTTTTTTTTTGTTTTTTGTTTTTTTATGGTGTCGAACCCAAAATGAGTTGCCTACGTATCACACCGTGTGGTGAGAATCAGACACGCGTAGTTCGGAATAATTATACTGTAAAATGCATGATATGCGAAAACTATGTAATTAACGCTAAACATATTAATTTAATTTGCAAATATGAATAAAAATACAAAATATAAAAGAATTGAGAGTGATGTCTCGTTGAATCTGGTATAAACTGATGACTTTTTTTTTTGTTTTCTTTTTCGAACGCCCTCGACTATTTGCGAGGACTGTTTTCCTGCAAAAATATGAGAAATAGGTGAGAGTAGGAAAATGACAAAATAACAAAATGAAGGGGTGTGACCATATAGTCAGAGACTCCCCTGATTGGTTCGACCGGACTGGTGGCTGATGCTTCACAAAGTCCAAGTCGCGCTATTCAAGAGTGATTTACGCAGTAGAAGTCCTGATTGCAATGTGAAAGCAAAAATGCAAAAATACAAATGCTCGAGCCCGGAATCACAAAAGAGCAATTATTGAATTAAATAATATGTACAGAGTTGCTAGCGACAAACGATAATAAACAAAAAAACATGCAAATCAAGCGCGTGCCCTAATATGCTTGGGACCTCCCTTATGCCAGAGGTGAGCCTAAACGCCAAATATGCGGGATTATGATAAATGGGTCCAAGCCGTTAAACTGCAATATTTTGTTGGAAATGGCGACCAAATGACGGTGCACTTTTTCCAATTTTGGCGTGTCATGACCAGGCTTGGATCCGTCTATCATCATCACGCTACACATAGTATGCTAATGGGTCGTTGGGTTGTGAGACCCGTCGACAAGTTTGGGTGGATTTCTAATTGTGGCGTTAATACCAAGGATTAACCCACCTAAGGTTTATGCATGAATGACTTAATAAAAAGTGGTATAGCTCTATCTTAAGTTTTCTAAGATTTGGCTTACTAGACACAATGGTTCCCGAGCGGACTACTCGAGTGAGAAGGCTACGCGGCCACCGGTTGGACCGGATTCTCCGCGTCTATTACCAACTCTCCTAAATTTGGATTTTGAAGAAAGAATTTTCTTTGATGCACTGCGCACCTCGCGTGTAGTGTGTGATAGTGTTAATTTTCCAGAATGGAGGAAATATGAACGGAATGACAATTTAAGGAAAGCAATAAAAGAATGTAGCAATTAAAGTAGTTAATTACAAAATAAAAACAAACAATATAAAATATTTACAACAAATATAAAAGCAAAATAAAGTGCAATATTTAATTAACCTGAGTATGTTATGATCAAGAACCTGATATCCCCAGCAGAGTCGCCATGCTGTAACACCCCATTTTAACCGGAGTCGAAACGGGATTACTGCTATGGTTGATTCCTAAATGTATTTTAAGGAGTCGCCACCTAATTATTATAGTGAATTAGGACACTTAGTTTATTGCAATAAAAATACTGCAATTGACTTCCATTTAATGGTCTGCGAAATTAGTGAGATTCTGGATCAGGGTTCTTTATTATCCTAAAGGGAAGGGGTTAGGCATCCTTTAAGATCCGCTAACTTGCGGTTGTTCGTTCAAACCTAGGTTAATTATTTATTGCTCTTTTTATATTCTACCTATTCTAAGCATTTTACATAATTTACAATTAAAATAAAATACAATGCAAAATAATAAAACTGAAATTAAATGCGGCATAAAATAAACTCCGGGGCATTCTTTTTGAAATGCATCTCCGGATACCTGCATAAACACTTAGTAAAAGTATTAGTAATAGAATACATAAATTTTAAAATAATAGCAAAAATTAACAAACAAAGCAAATAAATCCGTCTTTTGTACAGGGGAGGCCTTGGAAATCGACGGATTCCTTCATCGCCAAACAAGTGTAGCATCTTGTTCAAATCAAGAAACCAAAGAAAAATGCCCAAAATCAATATCAATATGGCGAACCGGTTCAATAAAATGGCCAAAATAGTAGTAACAATGCCGAAAATTAGTAGCAAATAGCCTAAAAATCACCCAAAGACCATGGCTAAAACCAAATAGAACAAATAACCAAAATTAGTATGGAAATGTCAAACAAGGTAGCAACACAACAACCCAAATAACAAAATTAGTTTTAGAACGCACTCCACAAACACCAACAATTTCGAACAATATGAACATAAAATGAACCCAATGACCTGACGGAACTAGGCAAAAACAGTGACGGATCCGTGAAAGTCGCTGGAAATATTACACTATCACCGAAAATATAGAAACTTAGCCAAACAAGAATACCCAAAATGACAACAATCGACATGGGGGCAAAAATGACCGAGACAGAAGTCGCCGGAGTTGGAACTCCGGCGGGTTAGTTCTAAATCGGACAAGACAACATAATATGTCATAATACAAAATAAAAGGGGTGGTTCCATACCGACAGTCCCTCCGCCAGTCGTCGGTGGTCGATTCGAGGCAAAGGAGCTGACGGGAGTAATAGGGGAGCGAGGGTGATGGAGACAAAGGGCAGAGGTGTGTTCGCCGGAGTTAGGGCTGAGAGGGTGAGGGAGATGATGTGGGTGTTAAAGAGGCTTCACGGAGCTTGGAGCTCGGCGAAGAGGCAGCGATGGCGAGAGCAGTGGTGTGGAGAGGTGAGGCTGATGTGAGGCGACGGGGGAAGGGTGAGGGTTGCTGGTGACGTGGGAAGATCGCCGAGTTCAACTCCGGCGAAGAGTGGCGGCGGCGGCGACGAGAGAGGCGAGGGTGAGGTGAGAGGGTGAGGTGAGAGAGGGTGAAGGCTTGTGCGGCTCAGGTCTTTTAATGGGGGGGGAGAATGTTTTGTTTTTATAGGGTAGGATTAGGGTTAGGTATTTGGGGGGGGGGGGGAATGAAAAGTGGGGTATTGTTTTGGGGGGGGAAAATGAAAAGTGGGGTATTGTTTTGGGGGGGAAAAAATGAAAAGTGGGGTATTGTTTTGGGGGGGAAAAATGAAAGGTGTTTGGATGATATTAAAAATAGTGTTGGCTTGGACTGATTCAAATTGTGTCTTGGACTGGATTGGTTTGACAAAAATGCATGGCGGGTTAATTATTTAAAAGAAAAAATTATTTAAAAGATGTCAAATTATTAAAATGCAAATGCCGGCGCAATAATACTAAAATGCAATTTTAAAGACATGTTTAATGTCTGATTAAAAGTAAAAATGCGGTGCCGATTAATTACTTAAAAAGATGCGAATATTATTAAAATAAAAACGACGGTATAACAATAATAAAAACATAATATTAACAACGACATAATGCTTAATTTAAAAATAAAAGATGCAATGCCATTTTTGTGAAGAAATAAACATAGAATATTATGTAAAAATATGCAAAATAACGATTAAAATGAGGTGTGCTAAAATACTTAAAATTGCACGAAAATATACAAAAAACGGGTCAAAATTGACTGTCAACAGTGCCCACCAAAGCAGCAGATCCAGACTTATGGGTCATGCTTGATGTCAAGGTTCTCCACTGGATTTATGTCACTATCTCCTTGGATCTTTTACAGATGATTATGGAACTCAACTCCACAGCTATGGCGAATTTTCCAAATGTTTCCTTTTATTGCAAACGCCTCAAGGACTTGGCAGACCAACTTCGCAACGTGGGTTCTCCTGTTTCTAATAGTCGTCCAGTTCTTCAGATAGTTGTCGGTCTATCCGAGGCCTATGCAGGGGTTTCTTCGGTTATTCATCAAAGTAGCCCCGTGCCGGAGTTCTATCAAGCCGGCTCCATGCTCATTTTGAAAGAAGCGGGTTTGGCTAAAAGGACATCGATCGGAACAAGCCCCGTCGTCATGATGACTGCTTCAAATTTTTCCCCTTTCAATCACGCCAACGTTACCCAAAATCACAACAACGGTGGTGGCAAGAAGGACCAAAATAGGAAAAATAATGGCAAAAATTGTGGCGGCAACAACGACGACAACCAGAACGGTGGCGGGTCAGCCACCACGGGCAATCAACAACAGTAGTTCGGGGCCCACAGTGGACCCCTAGACAATGGAAGTGGGTCCCAACAAGGCCAGCCGGGCGCTCCACCGCATTCCGTGTCGGCCGGCCGCTTTCTTTTGGGGCGGTTCGGATCGGACTGAGGTTTCGCATCACATGGGCCGTGGCGATGCGGAATACTTGGGCCTCATCCTCCTCAGGCTCATCACGCAACAGGATCCACACAAACCGACATTGAAGTCGCGATGCACACGCTTGACTTGACTCAACCGGACCCTAATTAGTACATGGACACATGCGCTACTACCCACATGACATCTGACCAAAGTCTCTATTGTCTTATTCCAATTTGAGTAGTAATTGTGGTATAATTATTGGTAATTGCAACTCTATTCCAATTAATAGTTATGGTAATAAAATTTGCCCCCTCCTCATCCATCACTTGTCTTAAAAAATACCCTTCATGCCCCGAAACTAATTAAAAATTTGGTGTTTGTCCGTAAATTCACCACTGATAATTGAATTTCTATTGATTTTGATCCATTTGTATTTTCCATGAAGGATTTCAAGACGGGGAGTCCTCTCATGAGGTGTGACAGTAGGGGGGATCTTTATCCAATCACACCGAGTCTCAGCATCTCGCGTCAAGCTATGTCATCCACTTTTGCAGCTCTTGTTCCTTCCTTGTGGCATGCTCGTCTAGGTAATCTAGGGTCGTCAATTTTATATGTTTTAGATAAGAATAAGTTTATTTCTTGTAAGGGTACGCGTAGTACTCTAAATTGTCAATCTTGTTCTTTTGGGAAAATTATTAAGTTACCGTTTGTAGCTTCGAATTCTCATAATTCAATGCCATTTGATATTATTCACAGTAATTTATGGACATCTCCAGTTCTATGGGTCATCGATATTATATTTTATTTTTGGATGACTATTCTAAATTTTTATGGACATTTCCAATTGCGAAAAAATCCCAAGTTTATTCCATCTTCGTCAAATTTAGAGCTTTTATAAGAACTCAATTCGAACGGAAAATAAATAACATTCAATGTGATAAGGCAAAGAATATGACAATGGGGAGTTTCGGGAGTTGTGTGCTAAAAATGGGATACATTTTCATTTTTTTTGTCCTCTTACGTCTTCACAAAATGGGAAAGCTGAACGAAAATTTGTACCATTAATAACATTATTCGCGCCTTATTGGTTCATTCTTCTGTCCATCCATTATTTTGGCACCATGTCTTGCAAATGGCTACATATCTACTTAATATTCTTCCCTCTTCAGGTTTTATACAATAATACTCATTCATATTCTCATCTAAGGGTCTTTAGATGCTTATGTTATCTATTTTTTCCATCCACCACAATCAACAAACTTCAAGCACGTTCTACCTCGTGTATTTTTGGGTTATCCGTCAAATCATCGTGGTTATAAATGCTTTGATTTGTCCTCTAAACGAATCATCATTAGTCATCATGTTCTGTTTGATGAATTTCAATTTCCATTTTCTAAAGTAGAGAAACCCGTGCCTAGTTCTTACAATTTTTTGGATGATGATATTTCCTCCTATGTTCTCTGTCATTTTTCAGATTTTTCAGAAAATACGTCGTCAGCGCCACGTCCCTACGGGGAGGCACCAAAATTCCAGAGAGCACTGTTCATCAATCATAGCGGCCCTAGACCTCGGCGTCGCGGCGCATTCGATGGAAATTTATGAAAATTCCCAAAAATCAGTCAATCCAGCCCAGAGTCATGGTCCAATCACTCACAGTCAACGGAGTATTTCTAAACCAAAAGACATTTTAATTTGAATTCTAATGTTCTTAAATCACTCTTACCCCGTAATCCTGTGTCTGTCTTAAATGACTCTATTTGGAAAATTGTCATGACCGATGAATATAATGCTCTTATTGATAAAAAGACGGGGGAGTTGGTACCTCATCCATCTGGTGTTAATATTATTCGGTATATGTTGATTTTTGCTCATAATGATAATTATGATAGTTCATTTGCAAGGCATAAGGCTCGTCTTGTAGGTGATGGTAAGACTCAGCAGGTTGGTGTGGATTGTGGTGAAACATTTAGTCCAGTGATCAAGCCGGCTACTGTTAGGCGTATTGTATACACTTTTTGAGTCATTTTCAATTAGTATTTTACTTGTTTTTATTGTGTTTAGTATAGTATTAGGGTCGTTTTCCCTTCTTTTGAGTCAAGCGGTTCAAAATGGCAAAATGGCAAAAAGGACCGAAAAGTGGGCATAAAAGGAGGTCCCGAGGCAGAAAAATGTTGAAAATTAATGACTTGGAAAAAGGCAAATCACAACCGCGGTGTCAAAAGATATCCGCAGGACCTTCGACTCCGGGGTGCCATTCAGACAGAACCGCGGTGCCATTTGTACTGAGAGCTGCAGGACTTTCAGCACCGCGTGCGCGACGCGTGAATCGCCGATCCGAGTTAGAATTGGCTGGCGACGGCGGTCCATATGGCACGATTTTGCAACATATTTAAGCCCTTGGGATTAGTTTAATAAAAGAGTGTGGATGCTAGAAAAGAAACACATCACAAGGCAAGGATTCAAGGCTACAATTGGAGATTTAGTCTACGTAGTTTTCTTTCTTTCTTTTAATTCAGTTTATGTATGGATATTGTGTTAGTTCGTAGCGTGACTATGGCTAGGAACTAAACACATTAGGGTTTTCCTTATGATTCGCTTGAAACTGTCTTCATGAATTAATGCAGTAGCTTGATTACTTCTTCACTTGTTGAGATTTATTCAATAATTGATATGAATGATTGATAGTTAATTGATCACTAATTATCATAATCTATATGATTTCGAATCAAGAACCGAGAAGAGAGATTTGGATATGCTGTAATTGAATAGACATAGGTTAAAATCGCGGACGAAAGTACCCCGATACTTGTGTAGCATTATAGGTTACTGTTCTTAATCCACCTATGTGGTAAATCCTATCATAGAACTATAGAAGAGTTCTGTACTGGGGTTGAGTGATTATGTATCCTAACCGGAATATAAGACAGTTTAGTTAACCGCTATCTTAACGTAGAAGAAGAATCATTCTAGTCGCATTAAGGATTGAATAAAGTATATAGTCGAGGATTTTGGAAGCCCTAATTCCTTCATAATCTGAGTACAACTTAAATAGTTTAATTAATTCTTGCAATTGATTCTAGTAGTTAGACAAAAACCCAAAATCAATACTCGTTTGCCAAATAGATAACATAAAATAGATGAACGGTACTTAGAAACCAGTCTCTGAGGACGATATTCGGTCTTACAGACTATATTACTTGTAAAACGATACCTGCACTTACGTGAGCATTTGTAAATTGCCTAACAAGTTTTTGGCGCCGTTTCCGGGACTGGCGTACATCTAATATCGAATCATCTGTTTTTATTTCTACTTTGGCTTTAATTTTTTTTTATTTTTATTTTTACTGTTAGAACCGTGTGTCTTGATTTATTTGTTGATTTTAATCTGTTTCAGGAATCTAGTTTATGCGAAGAAGAAGAGGGGCAGACACACTTGTTCCTTTAAACCCTGAAATTGAAAAAACCTGCAAACAAAACAGGCGAAATAAAAGGATATCTGAGTCAGTGACTATGAACAACCAACAATCGAATCAGAATGGGGAGGATCATGAGGTCCCAGAAAATGCAAGGGTTCTTCCCACAGTCACAGGTGCCTAGACTTGCATCAGGCTGCCAGCTATAGGGGCCAACAACTTTGAGATCAAGTCAGCCATACTGAGTATGGTCCAGAACACAGTACAATTTAGGGGACTGCCATGTGAAGATCCCCACATGCACATTGCAAAATTTCTAGAGTTGTGTGCCACTTTCAAATACAATGGTGTTACTGACGATGTCATTAGACTAAGGCTCTTCTCGTTCTCACTGAGGGATAGAGCCAAAAGCTGGTTGAATGCACTGCCTGCCAACTCCGTCACTACCTGGCATGACCTGGCCCAAAAGTTTCTAGCAAAGTTCTTCCCTCCTTCCAAAGCAGCAAAGTTAAGAGGAGAGTTGAACAACTATTACCAGGTGGATGGTTAGTCGCTCTATTATGCATGAGAGCGATTTAAGGACTTGCAAAGAAAATGCTCACATCATGGTATTGAGAAGTGGATGTTAGTCCACATCTTTTAAAATGGGCCGAGTGGTACTACTCGTACCATTATTGATGTTGAAGCAGGGGTGCTTTCATGAGAAAGAGTGAGGCACATGAGTTACTGGAAGATATGACTGCCAACAATCACCAAGGAGCAGATGACAGGTCAATGACCAGCAGGAAGGCTATGGGCGTACATGAATTAGATGTCATCACTGCCCTGAATGCACAAGTGGCCCTTTTGACGAAGCAACTGCCGCAGAACACCATGTTTGTGAATGCAGTCCAGATGCCAGTAAACTGTGAGATTTGTGGTGGGCCGCACTCCTTTGACAGATTTTCAGCGGTAGACCCTAATAATGTGCCCATGGAGCAAGTTCAGGCAGTTGAGAATTTTCAGAGGCCTTAAAACTCCAACACATACAATTCAGGGTGGAGAAATCACCCTAACTTTTCGTGGAGGAACGATCAACCCCAGCAGCAACCATATCAAGGTGGTTACCAGAACCAGCAAGTGCAAAACCAAGCCACTTCATCCCAGCAGTTTAGGGCACCTACACAACAATAGGAAAATCCTGATGAACTAAGAGCTGCATTGCTCACACTTACTAATTCACAGAATCAGTTCATATATGAAACCAGGTCCGCTCTCAGGAACCTGGAAACGCAGGTTGGACAACTGGCAAATATGGAAACCAATAGACCGCAGGGCACTCTCCCAAGCAATACAGAGGTAAATCCTATAGAGCAGTGTCAAGCAGTGTTGTTGATGAGTGGAAAGCAGTTGGAGCAGGTTGCTTCACAGCCCGCAGTGGTAAGTGAGAAGGAATGTGAGAAAGCAGCTGAGGTAGAGAAGGAGGGGGTCACTGAGGACCACCCTACAGTTGAGAGAGCTCCACCGGCACCTTTGAGGGAATACGTTGATAGAATCTTTTACCCTCAGAGGTTACAAAAGAAAGCGAATGACAAGCAGTTCTCCAAGTTATTGGAGGTGTTTAAGAAGCTTCACATAAATATCCCCTTCTAACCGGAATATAAGACAGTCTAGTTAACCGCTATCTTAACGTAGAAGAAGAATCATTCTAGTCACATTAAGGATTAAATAAAGTGGATAGTCGAGGATTTTGGAAGCTCTGATTCCTTCATAATCTGAGTACAACTTAAATAGTTTAATTAATTCTTGCAATTAATTCTAGTAGTTAGACAAAAACTCAAAATCAATACTCGTTTGTCAAATAGATAACATAAAATAGATGAACGGTACTTAGAAACCAGTCTCTGAGGACGATATTCGGTCTTACAGACTATATTACTTGTAAAACGATACGTGCACTTGCGTGAGCATTTGTAAATCACCTAACAGCTACCATTCACATTGTACTCAGCTTAGCTCTTTCGAAATTATGATTCATTCATCAGCTAGATGTGAAGAATGTTTTCCTACATTGTGATCCAAGGAAACCACGTATATGCATCAACCCTTGGAGTTTAGGGATACTAGATATCTTAATCATGTTTGTTTGTTGAAGAAGTCCTTGTATGGGCTTAAGCAGTCTCCACGAGCTTGGTATAGAGGTTTGCTAATTATGTTTCGACTATGAGTTTTTCTCACAGCAGGTCTGATAATTCATTATTCATATATCGTCGCGGTTCTTCGATGGCTTATATACTACTGTATGTGGATGATATTATCTTGACTGCCTCTTCCGATGCTTTGCGAAAGTCTATCATGACAATGCTCAGTTCTGAGTTTGCTATGAATTACGTGGGTCCATTGAGTTATTTCTTGGGAGTTGTTGTTATTCGTCATGCAGGTGGATTGTTCTTATCACATAGGAAGTATGCAGCAGAGATCATTTAGAGGGCTGGGATGTCATCTTGTAAGTCCACTTCTACTCCGGTTGATACTAAACCCAAGTTGGGTACTGCAGTTGGCTCTTCCTATGAGGATCCGACCCGCTATCGTAGTCTTGCAGGCGCTCTTCAGTATCTTACGTTCACGCGACCTGATATTACGTATGCCGTACAGCAGATGTGTTTGCTTATGCATGATCCCAGAGTTGAACATATGAATGCGCTCAAACGCATCCTTAGGTACATTCAGGAAACGCTTGAGTATGGTTTGCATTTGTCTCATTCGTCGACGTCTACACTTGTCTCCTATACAGATGCTGATTGGGGTGGTTGTCCTGACACCAGACGATCTACGCCTAGTTATTGCATGTTTTTAGGTAATACCTTGGTCTCATGGTCTTCCAAGCGTCAAGCCATGCTTTCACGTTCAAGTGCAGAGGCCGAGTAACGAGGGGTAGCCAATGTGGTTTCCGAGTCATGTTGATTACGAAATCTACTTTTAGAGCTTCATTATCCTATTGAGAAAGCTACCTTAGTGTATTGTGACAATATCAGTGTCATCTACCTTTCTGATAATTCAGTTCAGCATCAGCGTACTAAACACATAGAGATGGATATTCACTTTGTTCGAGAGAATGTAGCTAAAGGACAAATGTAGCTAAAGGACAAGTACGCGTCTGTCATGTCTCTTCCAAATATCAAATTGCAGACATCTTTACAAATGGTCTTCCCTCGGTCCTCTTTGAATATTTTAGAGACAGTCCCAGCGTACGAAAACCGCCCACAGCGCCGCGTCCCAGTCTCGAGCACTGTTCACGGAACAATGTTATACTTGATGTATATTTGGTATATATTAGAATTAGTCTTGTACCTTAATTACTATTGCAATATTACCATAATTGTATAGTTAGTCTCCCTATAGAATAATGTTTTAGATATAAAGTATGAATATAATTCTCCTATTATAACTTGTATATTTCATCAATAAGATTAATTAAATTCAAACTTATATATATGTCTTTTATCAATAAGATTAATTAAGGAATTAATTCTTTCAGTCAAAGATATGTTAATCTCCAGTCTCACTGCCATGTCTTTTTCAGGATTGAAGATTACGTTTTGCTTAGTTGATGATCTAGAATAGTGGCCCACACCCATAATTGTGAACTAGTATTAAAAAAAAATTAACATTAGAATATGATATACAATCTTTCAGGTAGGTACTAAACTACTAGTGTGTATCATCTTGAATAGGAATATCTGAATGCTATAAGTGGAAAACACTGTTACCTGCTTAGCTATAATTTTCTTTGGAAAAAATGTAGGTACTACAATTAAAAAATCTTCATTTTTCCACAGATTTATTATTGTGGCTATTTTTTAATGAATGTCGGTGGAAATTTTTTAAATAATAGTGTTTTCACATGAAAATTTTGAAAAACTTTCAACGTTTCAATGAGAACATGCCGTACAAGTGAAGACTTATAGCGTAGAAGTGACTTTCCTTGTTTTTGTCTCATAAAAATTACCTAACTGAAGCTTAGGTAATTAAAATATAAACTAAGCCGGGAAAAGCATATTTTGATCGAAAAAAATCTAATGTGACTTTCCTAATCCTTTAATAGTCTTAATAAATAAACTAGAATGTAATAACCCGTCTTAATACCTAATTTAAACAACTCATATTCACAAATAACCTCGATTTGTCAACCCGTTAAAAATCCAAAACTTGGCATATATAAGATAATTGATGCTGTAGAATTGTATTAGTGATGCTCATTTACCTAAAATGGATGTAGTTCAACACTTGGCATATATAAGATAATTGGATCGAGATTTCTACCTGTCTCTCGTGAGCTTGACAATATTAGAACGCTGCAAAAAAAAAAAAATTATACCATCAAGCTGTTTATAATTAAAATATAAGCATTTTAATGATAAATTTGTTGGAAATGTGCCTTTGGTGGAGGTTGGGTCCGCCCATCTTTAATGACTTAAACATCATGGTTTCACATGTTGGAGAATCTGGTTCTTTACACGTGTGTAATCTACTAAGTGAGTAGATGACCGTAGGGCCAAGAATCGTCAAATTTCATTGAAAAATGGAAGAGATATTGGTCCGCAAAGTAAGGTATTTGAGACATGGAAGAGTGGTGTGTGACAAATCTACTACATCGGTAGGAAAAGGAAAAATTGTTCATGATATAAGTCTCTAAACTGAATAAGGGATTGAGACCCAGGGGGTAACCCATGTGTTTGAAGGAGGGAGGACCTAGGTGTGCTTGGGTTCGAGACTAGGCCCACACGCGCGCCGCCACCACCTGTCCGGGTCGGGGCTGTTGGGCTAATTATCTTTTTGGACCCCAGACTTTATTATAATTACAGTTTGATCCCTGAAGTTTTCTGGAAGGCATTTTCTGTCGGCGTCGTGGCGCCTCATGACCAGCGCCGCGGCGCTAAATGTTCAGAGGACACTCCAGTAACGGGAAAATCAGGGAATTGATGTCATTAACTTTTCTGAACGTTTGACAGTTATGCCACAACGTTTTGGCCATTATGGTGTCCATTAACAGCTCTCTTAAACGCCTATTAACATTTCTCCTCATCCTTAAACACTATATAATCAATCCTTGTTTTAGATTTGAGAGAGACATATTATACACAAGAACAAACACAAGAGAAATACTCTCTACACTTGGATGATTTCAGATTTGATGAAATCTCTTCCTTTCTTGCAATCTTATCCACTCAAAGATTCTTCTATTCAAGCAAACACTTGAGTTATCTTTGCTCATTTGTTTGATTGTTGTTTTATCTTGGGAGATAAGTTGTCATTACACCGTTGAAAGGATATACGGGGCAATATTATCTTAAGGATAGATCAAGAATTTGGTTGACTCAGCAAGCCAATTATCTTGTTATATTTTCATATTCTAAACATATTGTTGTTGTTGCTCTCAAGGGGTTTGTTGCAGTTTCAACCATCATCTCAAGACTTCAAGGAAGGATCAAAGACCGAAGATCAAGATGATCAACACTTATTGATGTTGTGATAATTGATGTTAGGCTTCAAGCCTATTATATTGAAATTGTAAATGATTATCTTTTCTAAGCAATAGTGATAGTTGTGTACTATTTTATGTAATATCCAACAAAATTAGTAATAGTTGATCACCCAATGAAAATAATTAGTAGTATAAATTTTATATTATATTTGATTATATTGATTGTGTAAAAAAGTCTTACACATAAGTATATAAATTAAATCCCATAGATAGTCCTACTCCTGTCTGCCTTGAAAGCTGCCCGAGTCGTAATCACTTTATAACAGGTGCCAATCGACTTGAACCAGCAAATCCATTCATTTTGGAATTAAAATAACCATCTTATCATATTCCTTTAGTTTTGAAAGTACCTCAAAACCCTACTCACAAAGCCAAAGGTCGATATGTACGTAATTTCCTTATTCTAAAGCTGTTTTCTTTACTTTTGGTTATTTATTTCAAAATTCAAAATGAACATTCATTGATATTTAATATTTTAAACATTTTGCACAATTTCGATGTTGGTAAACAATTCATTCGAATGTTACATTTAAACATTCAAAAGCTAATGGAAGATATTATATGTTGCATGTTGTTGACACAAAAAAAGATAGAGAAGAAGTAATAACACAATAATTGACAACCTACCTACATCCTTGAGGTAGGAACATAGATAAATTTCCACTATAAATGAGAAGAAAAGTATAAGAGATCCCAATCACAACACGTTTTATATGTACATCCCAAACCTACATGCAGGTTAACAGGTCTGAAAAATACAAAAAAATCAGACAAATTTTGGATTTAGTTGACGAAAGTAATGAATGATATTCAGATAACAATTACTGGTCCCTTAACCTACGTGGAGAAGTCTTAACTCAAATTGAAGATAGTGATTATGAAACTAATAAAGAGTAGCTATCAGAGAATCCTGCCTAGCACTTAGATACGTGTAAACAAGATTTTGTTTTGACAATTTAGGTCCAACTTTGTCAAGCATAGCTCTTATTAACCTTTCGCTTTCTCTATGACTATTTGCGCTGTTAATTAATGTGCTAATTGGAGGCATGTGAATGAGGGACATTTAAGGACTCAAATGACTTCTTCTTCATCATCCTCCATATCACTACTGCCAAGTGCCAACGGCGAATTTGAGATAAAAGTTATTAATTTAAATTTGCCTCAAGTTATGTGATGTGTTATTCTTTTTAGTATGTTTTAAAAAATATATATGATGCTCATTATTAATGAGATGGCTTCAACTTTTCAAATTTATTATTTTATGTTATGTAATTAACATTGATTACTTTCAAGAATGCTTAATATTAAGTGCAAAATGAGACAAAGTTAATTAAATTCATCTTGATTTTGCAAAATGGTACTCCCTCCGGATAATAATATAACACTACAAGAAAAAGAACGTATGGTGACGGTTAAAAAATGTCATCGGAGGGGGTGGATGACGGTTTTTATAAGTGTCATTGTAGTCAGTGTCACGAATAGATGACGGTTTAAATAATTGTCACATAACATGTGACGGGCATAAACCGTCACACATTTACTCGTTGACTTTGACTATTTTCCGTTTTTTTTTAAAAACTGGGTATTTACAAATTTTGCCAGTAAAATATTTGAATTTTATTAATTTAATATATTTTTTGACGGAAATTTTTTAAATAAATTTTAATTTTAATTAATTTAATTTAAATATAAAACAATTGCGAAAAATTTGATTTTGACGCATTTTGTATTTAATAATTAATTTAATTTAATTAATTGTTTTTTGAAATTTTCAATAATAGTTAAATTGATGGGAAAATTGAATATTGTAACTAAAACGTAACTAATTAATCAAATCATTTTAGTACATAATATTGAAACATTTACGATTGTAACTAAAATGTAACTAATTAATCAAACCATGTTGCAAATCTTCTTATTCTCAAATGTATTCAAAACAAAATGTTTTATAAAACAAAATGAGCCTAAGTACATACAAACCAAATTGTATAAGCAATGAAGTTTCAAGTATCACAACTACGAGTTAAGCTACAAGGAGCATAGAACATGAATGTCCATAGAATAATAAGACAACAAGCTCCGGCTACACTTACGTTCTGTACAACAAAAAGGTAGACTTTCTTTCCATGCAATTCTCCGCCTTCTTCAAATGCATCCTATCAGAAGTCCAACAAGACCTTTGGGTTATCTTGTCATTTATTAAATACTTTGTATAAACAGAAGGCAGACACAATAACAACAATATGCCCAGTATATTCCCACAAGTGGAGTCAGAATAGGGTAGATTGTGCACAGACCTTATCCCTACCTCAGAAGATTGAGATGTTGTTTCTGATGGACCCAAGGCTCATAAAAGGCATATCAAAGAAAGAACAGACAAGAATGCAGATAATGAACTGAAAATAATCAACTCACTTCGAGATTTAAGAAATTCCATTTGTATTGGTAAACCATGTCTATCTGATCCCACTGGCACCAAGAAGAAAAATAATACATTCAAATTTCAGAAATTATAAACAAGAAAATAAGTATCATAAATCAGAAGGCTAAGCCAATGAATAAACAGAAAGCCATTATCAAGCAATGAATAAACAGAAAGGGATCAAATTCTAACATCTGTCCAACAGGAAAAATTCTGTAGCTATGATAAATTCATGATAAACACAAGGTAGTGTAATGTGATATTTCTGGTCTTGTCCTCCATGACTAGACTCCAAGATATAGCAGCTTGAATAATTTTTTGACTCTTAAATTTTTTCATACGACTGGAGAAATGAAAACAGTACAAACTAAAATGTTGATGGCATTTATGTACATTTCTGTACATTTAAGAAACTAAACAGATTAACACTACAACAAATCGGTTCAAAAAGGGCGAGTGTAATCGCTCTCTTTGGGTGGAATATCGCCCCCTTAGATCAAAGGGGGCGATTTTTAGTCGTCCTTCAAGTCGTCTTATTACGTCCGTTATCTTAGATCAAGAAGGACGATTTTTCAAGTCGCCCTATTTGGTCCTAACCAAAGGCGGCGACTTGACAAATCGCTCCCTTTAGTGTGGTTCAAATAGGGCGACTACACTCGCCCTTTTTGAGATCCATCAAAAAGGGTGAGTGTAGTCGCCCTATTTGATCCTAAACAAATGAGGCGACTTGACAAATCGCTCTATTTGGTGTGGTTCAAATAGGGCGACTACACTCACCCTTTTTGAGATTCATCAAATAGCGCGATGTCACTCGCCCTTTTTTATATGGTTCAAAAAAGAGAAAAAATTAAATGCACCATTTGGGATTTGAACCTTGATCTGAACCGTGACACTGTACTATTCTACCACTAGACCACTAGTTATGCAATATTAATCACTACAAATACACCCCAGCCAAGACTCGAACCCGGGCCTCTTCTGTGGAAGTAGAGATGGCAGTGGATCCTAGACACGGCCCGGATCCGGTGGATCCAGATCCGTTTTATAGGATATGGATATTCAAATTTTGAACCCGGCGGATCCGGATCGGACCCAGATCCTTTTATGATGGATCGCATCTGGATCCTGTCTTTGAGATCCGTATCCGATCCAGATCCGACCCGTAAATCCGTTTTTAGTTAAATTAATTATACATTTATACTTATACATCCTTTCATCCCAACTATAATTTTTCTGCCCAACCCAACTTAGATCAAGTGTAGCTTCTTTGTTGAACCAGTTGATGAGTTTTTTAAAAAGACTTGGAAGAATTCCTCACTGTTGTTTAGTGTATGCAACTTTTATTTGTCTTCTTTTTCTTTGCAATCGCCTTTGTATTTTTCTTCTCTTCTCCTTTTTTCTGTTTGCTTTTCTTCATTAGTCAGAGAACTAATTCGAGGATTTCAATGACCTTGGAAGGGTGAAGATAATTGGAAAAACACTATGTTTGGCAATTCCTAATTAACATTATCATTTGCATAAACTCAGTCAATTTTATTTGTGTTGTTTATTAATGATTGAGGTTATTTAAACTAACATTGTTAGTAATAGTGATCATTCTAGGAAACGTTCACATCATTGATAGTAACAGTGATTATACATTTATATGTGGATCCAGATCCGATCCATGGATCCGATGGATCTGGATTTGGATATGATTTATGGACCCGCTGGATCTGTATATGCATACGTGTATGAAAAATGGATCTGGATCTAGTAGGATCCAGTCCAGATCCTATCCGTTGTCATCCCTATGTGGAAGTGTGTCATTATACAACCAGACTAACCATCAATACTTGTTATATATATGCTCCTCATAATCATAAATCTTTTGGCCGTTTCTAAAGTCAATTTTTAACAAGATGCCTATTTTTTTACACTTATTATTTATAATAGTGCAACATTTTTAGAAGTCTTTATTTCGGATAATTTTGGCTCGGATTCGGATCCAAATATTTCGGATATCCGAAATTTTCGGATAATTTCATATCGAATTCGGATCCAAATATTTCGAATATCTAAAGAATCGAATATCCGCAATTTTTGGATAATTTAGGATCGGATTCATATCCGAATATTTCTATATTATGCATTATCACTTCTATATTATGCTAAGCAATACATATACTTTACAGAATAATTTCATAGGCTCTCTAATGCATGTTTTCAACTAGAACTAACTTTATATATTTTAAACAAATCTCACATTTTATGTTGGCAAAAAATACTTTCTATATCTTTTACTTAAATATCTTTCAAGCATGCATTTTCCATAGAATAATAATTAACCCTAGGTTTGGACGGACAACCACAAGTTAGCGGATCCTTTAGGGTGCCTAACCTCTTCCCTTTAGGATAATAAAAAGCTCTTACCCATAATCTCGTATAGTTTTGCAGACCATTAAATGGAGTTAATGTCGACTTTAACCTAGTTGACATTTAGGTGTCCTAATTCACCCAAAATAATTAGGTGGCGACTATGCGAACCCTTAGCACTTTTGGCACCCCTTTTAAGCACTTTTTAACCATTTAGCATTTTATTTTATTTTCTAACATTTTTTTATTAAGCAGGAGTTTTAATAATGTCGCGGTCGAAAAAGGGCGTGACAGTTATGTAAACAACTTAAAACAAAAATGAAAGGGAATAGCCTTTACCTTGTGTGGAGGCAACTGAAATGTCGAAAGTGAGCTCGTCTTCACTCCGGGTACCTCAAACTCACAAAAATCACACAAAATAGATGGTTTTAGACTATAAAGGATTGATTCGGCTTAGGTCTGGATTCCGCCAAAGGAGTGGATCTCAACTTAAGCACAAATCAATCGATTTTAATTTGATAATGGCTCTTAACAATGCAAAAACTAATAATCAAATTTTGGACCCTTAAATTGAAGACAAGAGGTATGTATTTATAAGGTGTCCAAACCCTAGCAAAACCAACCATAAATCAATGTGGGAGAACTTGGTTTTAGGGGGTAATTTCCCTCTAATAAGTTCTCAACCAATAGAAATTCCTAGTTTGAAATCACAACGGGTAAGAAATATTTAAAAATCGCAGAAAAAGCAAGGTACAAGAGAGATAGACTCACATTGGGGGTATGGGCTCGACTGACTAAGTCAAGGGATGTGCCGAATCGATTTTAAGTTAATATATAAATCGGGTATGGGCTGGTTTTTACGTATTGGGTCAGGTCAATTAAAAAAAAAAGGTACCAAGCTTGTCCCAACAGTCAGGTTTGGTCATTCGGGCAGCAACTGTAGAAGAAAGGGGAAACTCAATCATGAAACTTAATTTCCCGCATGAGGATAATTCGAGATTCAAATGTTAGAAGGTTCAAAATCAATCGGTGCAGGAGCTGCTACAATTCTTTCTTTCGGTGAAGCGCCTTGGAATCTCGCCGCCGTTTACCGGGGCTTCCATTCAAAACTTATAACACTTCTCCTTCCGATCTTCGGCACAGGTTCAGTGATCGAACTACAAGTAGCAGCCGAAATCGTCTTCGCTAACTTAATATCTAGGTCATGTTTTTTATGAACTGTGCGAGAACTTCGGGGACACTATTCTCCATAACAAGTTTAGTAATGAGCATAACGACTCTATTATTCCGATGGAGAGAAGAACCTATGATTAGCTTTTCGGGAAATTTCCAGATGTACAATTTCAACGAAATCTTTCAATTTTGTTTTTTTTTCTTCCGATACTATTTTTCATCCGAAATAACTCTATAAAACTGTCACACAGCATGTGACGGTCAAATACCCGTCATATGACTGTCATAATTTTATGACAACTTAAATATCCGTCACACATATGTCATAAGTGTATGTTGACAAAGATGTCACGAGAAAAACTGTCACAATATGTGACAGTTGAAAAAACGATCACACTCTGACTATCACCGTAGGTACTTTTTCTTGTAGTGATAAGTGCTCACTTAGCCTTTGTATTTTGGTTCGAATAAGTGTTCACTTATATAATAAAGAAGCAATTAATTATTTTCTTCTAAACCCTAGTTAGAGATGTGAGGTTTTATGTAATCAAGAAATTATATTAACTTGATATTTAATTAAGGGTAACTTAATTAAAATATCTTCTTCTTTTTTAAAATTAATATTTTTTCAAGGAGTAGACGAAATGAACACTTATTTTAAATAGGAGGAAGTAATCATTATGGGACAATACTTTTAGGGTGCGTTTGGTTCGGGGTAAACAGGAAAGACAAAGGGAATGGAGGAATGAAATTTTCTTTGTTGTTGTTTGTTTGGCCTTATTTTTTCATTTTCTTTACCTCTTTTCCACTTTTATTCTCTTTCCTTGATTCCCCCCACCCCAATAGGTATTTGGATTCCCTTTCCCCAATCCGGACCCCGAACCACTCGGACCACCCCCGATCCCGGACTCCAGACTCCGGACCCCCGATCCCGGACTCCGGACCTTGAACCACCCAGAACCAAACATATAGGGACAATCAAATAATTCTTTTTTTTTTCATTTCATTTCATTCCCTTACTAAATTTCACACCTTTAGTAATTTTAACAACTAATAAGGGGCGGAAGGAGTACTCGAATTAATAATTAGTGGAGACACTTTTTTCTGACAACTCGTTGCTTTTGGTTCGTACTAGGAACCAGAAAGAATTAGAGTCTGAACAAATAAATGAAAAAAGAGGCACATGTCATATTAGGAGAGGGTTGTACAAACAGCACATTATAAGAGAGGTCCACAGCACATTATAAGAGAGGTCCCTTTAATTTGTAATTTTGTACTCCCTTTAACTAGCAGTAGTAATTTGTTGGTTGAACGCTCAGCATTAATTGGTCCGCCTGCACATACTGGGATGATTTGAAAGTTTATTTTGGCTCTCAAATCTCTAAAAAGAACAACTAGGTAATAATAGTTACTCCCTCCGTCTTAAATTATTTATCGTGATTATTAAAAATAATTATCTCAAATTATTTATTATTAAAATTTATTAATTAAAAAAGATATTAATTAATTGATAAATTAATAATTATTAATTTATATATTAATTAATACTTTATTAATTTATAGATAAATTTATAATGAAATATCTAATTTACAAATACCCTTCAATCTTCCACTTTATTATTGTTCAATGTACTATATCAAATGAAGTATTTACCAATTTAAAAACATCATTCAATCTCCCACTTTATTATGCTTCTTGTGTTCAATGTACTATTTTATGGATATTAAAAAATATTTCCTATATAAACACAAGATCAAATTATGCTAACACAAACAAATCATACACACAATGTGACATTGAACTACCCAGAAAATGTAGTTGCACAATTGTTGACTGATGAAGAAATAATTGAGAGCGTTATGAGAACTGATAAATGTGATGAAGACGATGATGGAAGTTCTACAGTAGAGCCCCCTTCGTGAAATGAGGCTATTAAAGCGTCAATTACATTGAATAATTTCTTGTTGATCTATGAGAAAACAACACCAGAAGTACTTACAATGATAAGAAAAATTAGAGATGAGATTCAATGTGAAATTGATTTCAAGAAAAAACAAAAGATAATTGAATCATTTTTTCAAGAAGTCTTCATAAATCACTCATGTATTATTATGTAGTATATAAGGAATTATTAATTTATATTTTACATGGGGTCTATATGAGTAATCAAAAATGTATTATCTTATAATTTTAGGGAATTACTAATTTAGCACGTTATCACCGAGTCGAGATCGACCAAAAATATTATCTAAGAGAGTTTATTAAATAATCGAATATTAATTAATGGAATTTCTACTGTATTATTTTTAAGTTATATTACCTCCTTTCCAAAATAAGTGATTGTTTTAACAAAATATTCTTGCTTCTAAGTCGAGGGCCTACCAGAAACAGATTCTCTATCTTATAAAGGTAGAGGTAAGATCTGTATACATCATACCCTCCTCAGACACCACCTTATGGGACCACACCGATTTTGTTGTTATTGTTGCTTTAACAATAAAAGTCCAAAAATAAACATTAATATAAGAATTCAAGATAAAAATTAAATTGAGACGGAGGGAGGCCATCACAGATTTGAATCGTGAAAATAATCTCTTACATAAATACATGGTACGTTGCGTATAATAGACCCTTATAATCCGACACCGGACTCCCTTTTTTATGTATATAATAATTTTAGGATTAACTATGTCAATCTAATCAAATAACATACTTCTTCATCGCTCTTCTTCCAAAATTCTCTAAGAAATTATTCAAATTTATATATTATAAAACCAAGCACATAATTTATTATTAAATTTTATTCTATATGTCTCATTTTAAATCCAATGAACCAAACATCTACCGAAGGAATATGTCCACTAACGAATTTTGTTATCATATTAGAATTTTCACATTATGCTCCTGATATAATTTATTTGCAAATCAAAGAACCCTGGCTATCAAGTTAATTGACTGACAACAACATCTAGTCGCCCATGTAGTTGTTTACTTGAAAATTGAAGGGAGTGATTTGTTACAATGAGTCGCCCATATATATATATATGTTGGGTCCTGAGGGTTAATACTATGGAATAATCAAAACAAACTGAAAGTAAAATCGCTTGTAAGCTGAAACAGTTTGCAAATGTCGTTAACAATGTCGTCCCTAGAAAAGCGGTAGGAACTAGAATAAATAGTGCAGTAGCAATAAATGCAAGAATATTTACTTCCATAATCTCATCGGTTTTTTACTTCGCAATAACTACTTCTTCCCTTCCATCCAGGGGAATTCGGGCTTGATTGTTCCGTGTAGTCGATTCTTTCATGACCCATGGCCCCACCCAGTGTGTCACTTGGTTAGCATTTGTAGAAGAAAATAAGTAGGGCTGGGCTGGTTTTTCGATAGGGAAAGAGACAGGGGAGGGGGAAATGGCGGCTGTCCGTGCACTTTTCGGAAATGACGGAAATATAGTCCAGTGCCTCACAAGTGACGACACTTAGATAAAAGCAGAGAAACCTTTGAAAAGTAAAATGCAGCGGATATAAATAAAGAACACAAAGGTTTAAATTTACATATGTTATATATTAATATAGCCTATGATGGTCAATGACCAAAAATATTATATATATATATATATATATATATATATATATAATTGAATATATTTCTTCTTTTACAATCTTACAAAATAATATAAAAGGAATAAAAATGTTTAAGTCGCAGATGACTTATGCCTGAAAAATCTACCAAAATAGATATAGACAACATTTCATTACAATTGCTTCAATAAAGAACAAATCTAGAATCTAGGCAGCAATTATAATGTTGGATAGAACGTCGTCGAAAAGCTCAGGCAACACAGTGATCCAGTGTTCAGATCGTGATCTTTTGAGAGCTCTCTCTTGATAGTTTCTTTTCGAGTTTTCTGGATATCGATTCCTGGATGTAGCCTCTCTATTTATAGTAGAGAGTCTTTCTTGAAATGCTCAGTGAATCGTTGTAGAAGTTGAGAGAAAGGTGGGCAGCTTGATATGGTTTGTTGGAGAAAAATGTGGAGCAAGTTCCTCCAACCTCTTGGACTTGTTCCCCAAGTTTAGCAACGCTTTAGACTTGGTCTTCCCACGTTTATAATTAGCTCCAAAGCTCCCTGTCAGATCACTTTACCATCGTGGTAAAAATCTCACGAGATTAGTTTCAGTCCGTGAAGTAAGGGCAAAACTGTTATCAGAATGTTGGTCTGAATGTCATGACATTTGTTCCAACATTTTCTTACTTTAATTTAGTACTGAAAATGTTATGTTAGGTAAAATGTCATAACATCAAACTCAACATTAACATTCTCCCCCTTTTTGTCTTTCTTCACAAAACAAACCTTTTCAGTGTGAGTGACCTACGGCAAATATTAATGTTCCCCTCAACATGTGTTGGTATATAAGCAACATATACAACAATATATATATATATATATTCATACATAGGATTAGACATACCCAAATATAGTCAAATAATTACATCCCAAATAAAATAATTGTTAGATCACAACATTCAAATAGTAACCAATCAGTAAACATCAATATTTAAGTACATGCCCAAAAAAACAGTAACCAGTCAGTATTCAATCATTCATATCAGCACACATTCCTTGCATATCATGAATTCGTAGTAGCTTCCGGCCGCTTTCTATTTATCCATGATTTCTGCTTGCTCCACCCTCAGTCTAGCAGTTTCAGTTTCAGCTCTTTGCCTTACAGCTTCAGTTTCTGCACAAAGTCTTAGTCTTGTCAGCAAGACTTTTCTATATATATATATGAATTAACTTCAAAATTTATAAATTTCAAATGTTAGAATCTATATAAACTTCACATCTTAAAGTCATTTTTAATTGTGAGTATATATATAATTTAATTAATCTAACCAAATAAAGCAAATTAGTATTATCCATCAAATTGATATGATTTGGTTACTCTCTTGTTGGTTAGTGTGGTTTTGGCCGTTTCACAATTGGAAAAGCTATTGCAATTAGCAAACTACTTTCACATTGAGTAGAAATACAATTCCTCCAATCACAATAGTTCACCTCTATTTTGTGTTAAGCTATGAATGCATATATTGGTATTGTCCAGGGCCACATAATGTACCTCGTTATCGATAATTGAATCGTGTACTAATTTGTTTGACCGTTTTTATCATCCATAGACCAAGTACCACATTTCATGTAAAATATCCTCTCTTTCTCATTGGATTTTACTGTCGCGTTCACTTTTTGAATCACTAATCAATTTTTAAGTTTTAGCCATTTTTTAGTGCTTAATTTTGTTTGGACAATCATTCCCCTAAGCTAAAACTCGACACCTTTAAAATTTCGGTACAACTTAAAATACAAGGATTCCAAGAAATGTTCCTAGAGTTTGAAACATACAGTTCTAATTCAAGGGAAAAATATGTTTTTTCAACCTGTTGAAGTGGAAACTTTAGGACATAGTGCTTAAAATTAAACTTTAGGACAGTAAAAATAATGGATTTTGAGTCTAACTCAACTCCAAAAGCTAGCATGTAAGGTTAGGATTGTCCAAGTCCATATAAGGATCTCATATTTTCATTTTATTTTTGATGTGGACTCTTAACACTCCCCGCACGCCTAGAGCCCGTTAACTTGAGCGTGGATGACATAATTTGAGGATCCTGAATTGGAATGAATCTAACTCTAATACTATATAAAGAATGAATTTTGGATCTAATTTTAACCCCAAAAGTTAATTTATAAGGTAAAAATCGTTCAAATTCATATATAGAGTTCATGTTCTCATTTCATTTTGAACTAGGACTATTAACAATTATCACTAATGCTATATAATGGAAGTATGGAACTATCCAACTAATTGAAGTTACCCAACATAAAGTGACTGAAATTCGGCGCTTCTATCATCAATCATGTAAACCATGAAGTGTACTGCTTCTTCTTCTTTAGAGTTCGTAGCTTTTATGTGCTGTTAAGAATCTAATCCATGATGATTGATGACACTTCCTTTGCTGTAAGCTGTTCACTGGAAACATTTTTTAAAATGATTGTTAGTACTATTGCGCATCAAATCACTTTTCCCGAAAAACAAACACCATTATTATTTCTGAAAGGGGATTATGAAATAATAAAAATAAAATGAAATAAATTTGAATTTCGGGAATAATGTCGTCTGACACCAGTGACAACACTTTAGTAAAACAGAACACTTTGAAGAGTAAATGCAGCAAAAATTTAAAGAACACAAAGATTTTTAAATTTTCATAAGTTATATATATACTTATAATAGTCAACGACCAAATGTATTTTATATATATTATATACAAAAGTACAAAATTCTTTCTTTACACATTACAAGATAAAATGGAAAGGAATTAAAAGTTGAAGCCGCATATAACTTCTGCCCGAAAAATCTAACTAAGTAGACATATACAACTTATCATTACAATCGCTCCATACAAAAAAAATCTAGAATCTAAACAACAATTGTAATGTTTGACAGAATGTTGTCAACACACTCAGGCAACACTGGTGATCCAAATTTCTTAGAATAAATGCTCTCTTGGTATTTTTGCAAACTGTTTCTGGATGTCGATTCACTGCAGTAGCCTCTATATTTATAGTAGAGAGTCTTCCTTGAAAAAAACTCATCGATATGTATTGAAGGTTGAGGGAAATGTGGGCAACTGGTGTGTTTGTTGGAGAAGATCATGGAGTAAATTCTTCTAACATCGATCTTTGACTTTTTCCTCACGCAAAGTAACAACCTTGACTCGTTTTTCTCACGTTTTTTACCAGCTCCTATTTACCTTGCCAAGTCATTAATACTGCCGATTCTAGTCCACTCATTTCATTTAAGACATGAAATTAGAATCTTTTTCTTTTATTTCGTCAAGAGAAGCGGAAAAGAGCGAAAAGCTACTATAAAAAAAAGAGGGGTGAAGCAGCTCGAAAGAGGAGCTGAGCTTGTGGTTTTCGTAGTTGCAAGAATTTTTTTTCGAGAAAAGGTCCCCTCCTTCAATATCATGATTGGGTCGACCAGGCCAGATCATGAGTGAATAGAAAAAAAACTAACCAAAGTGACGATTTCGTTCGCCAATCTAAGACTTTGGGGAAGCAAAGACAAAAGTAGTAAGAAGATAGAGAATGATTTAGACTCGATGGAGGCCGAGGTTGAGGATTTGAAAAAGCCAAATTATGAAGGACTAATATCGGGGCATAGAGTCACCGGGGTAGGGATAGGACTCGACTACATCTTGGTCCTTTATTCGATTCGGGCGCGCTCAAAGGTGGGAAGAAATGTCAGCACTTGAGACACTTATTTCGGTAGGAGTCAAAAAGAAAAGGCTCAAGAAGGAACTGCACTCGAAGAATGGAAAGGCATGCTGCGAAGGCGCTAATACGATTGTTCTCGAAGCAAAGGATTCGGCATTCTTATTTTCACATTGATCTCAACCATGCTCGGGAAATCCTTTTCAAGTCTTCTCAAGGAAGATTGACTAAGTGGATAAGATGGTTGCGCTCTAGCTCACTCAAGAATGGGACGACAGTGGTCCGTCGGCTCATAGTAATATTTATAAAAATATCACTTCATTTCGTGAAGTAAGACAAAACTGTTTTTAGAATATGTTGGTCCGAATGTTGTGACATTCGTCCCAACATTTTTATGCATTCAAATCAGTACTTCAGAAGATATGTTGGGTCACATGTCACAACATCAAACCCAGCATTAACAATCTCCCCTTTTTGCATTTATTCACAAAACACATTACAAAATGGACAAATGACTTAGCGCATTGTCACAAATATTGTCCAACACCTGTGATTACTGACATGCCCCCCCCTTAACCTGTGATGGCATGCAAGAAAAACTTGTGTATACCAAGTCATAGGATTAGAAAATGATATCAGCACATATACATACATATATCATCCAATATACACAACACAAAAGAAAGAACCCATTGTCAGAATAAACCATTGTCAAAAATAAACATCCACATCAATCATTAACCAAAACAAAAAGCAGTTCATAATCCAAACAATCATAAACCAAACATTAAAAGCTCATGGTGCAGCACATCAGTCCGCTTCTCCTCATTATGTAGCATTAGTAGCTTTCAACAGCTTTCTACTTCTGTATAACAACTTCAACCCTCAGCCTCTTCAACAACACCTTCATCCCAATAACATTTTTCCTTTGCACAACAGTATTAAGAACTTCTTCAAAGTGAAGAATAACTTTACCACCTTCACCTCTCTCCTACTCCCACGACCCGACTCCGGGGCGCATCGTGCCTACAGGGCACCGCGTCAGGTATACATCAGAGAATAGCAGCGGAACATACATAACACATATCATGTATAAAGTAAACATCGCTGGCAAGCCGATAAGGCTGCCTTCCATAAAAATACACTAAATCAAAGTACAACTTGTTCTTACAGCCCAAAACACAAACGTGACCACAGACCTCTAAGAATAACAACTGTGGCGGGACAGGGCCGCGCCATACCCCTGAATGTACACAATACCTATAACATCAGAGAAGAACCGTACCAACAAAACAAGCTTCCGGAGGAATGGAGCTTCTGACACCGAATGATCCAAGAATGAGGATCCACCACCGCTACTTCTACCGCGGCGTTAACGCAGCCCCAGAGAAGGTCGATTACACAATATGTACTAAGTATGTAAAACTGAAAAAAATACTGTAATAATATCATAAGTTTGAAAATAAGCTGGAGTCATGGATGAAAATCAAATTACCTTGTACTGTGCCTTACTAACAATGAGAGTGACAAGTATAAACTTTACTGCATAAAAATAGGTGGCTCATGATCAACACAGGGTCCCTCGCCCGTAGTATCATAAGCAATCCTACTCCTGGGACTATTTCACCCGCATGAGACTATTTCACCCGCATGGATCCTGTGGACCCGCATGAGGTATTCCTCGCATCATGGGTAGCAAATCCATGGAATACACAGAAGGTGGTATAACGTCTTGGGGGTGTACCCCTCATTTATACTCTTACCCTAAAGGAAGTGGTATAATGTCTTGGGGATTTACCCCTCATTTATACTCTTACCCTGAAGAAGGTGGTATAACGTCTTGGGGATGTACCCCTCATTTATACTCTTACCCTGAAGAAGGTGGTATAACGTCTTGGGGATTTACCCCTCATTTATACTCTTACCCTGACTCAACCGGCTATCATAAATAACATAAGTAAGTTAAGAAATCCACTAACTTTTTATTATTCTGGCTCATATACCCTCTCATTTTAGTTTACTTAAGGCACTGACATATATTAATAAAAGAAAACCGGGAATTCAACTCAAGTATTACATACTTCTACTCTTTTAAAACTGACTCCTTTTCATATAAAACTTTTAGGCAATTGATGCCTTAAAATTAATTTGTCTTTCATAATTCAAGTCATTTGTCCCTACTCATCTTACTTAGTGTAAACCTTTCCTTATTAACCTTCCATAAGGCTAATATAACCAACTTCCCATAAAGTCGTTATATTAACTCTATACATTAGTCAAATATTTTTCCCTATATCCAAGGGACTTATACTTTTAAAACGAAACAAGTATCACATACTTAAAATACTTTAAGTCCCTTAACTTTGAAACTTAAGACATCATTAAAACAAGTAAGGAATATCAAAGCCTCGTACGTCTACCGTACTAGTTACTACATAGATGTAATTATTCATGCTCAAGAGGTAGGAAAGTTCCACATACCTCTTCGGTCAATCCACTTGCTAAGTCCAAAATACCACACGTAGTATGTCAACCTATAATGACCATAATACGTTTATTAACCTCTAGTTACAATGTAGAATATTCCAAATTCAAAGTCACTAAATTCTATGGAAAATTGGGCAGCATTTCCTTTGTTTCTACATACTTTGCCACCTTTTTCAAGGTCGAATTCAACATCCAAACGCCACATTTAAGGCCCAACAATCCAAACATTTCAAAGGAGATTACACACCTAAACTTGGATGTGTAAAATTCTGCCCCACAATGTACAACAACTAACTTAACAAGTTTAAGGTAGTATTTAGGCTATAACATGTTTACATAACCTTCTTATCCAATTCCTTCATATCCAAACCATATTTCTTACATGCAAACTATCTAAGAGCAACATTTACCCCTACAAGATCTTTCTTCTTCACATGCAACACCAAAAACTAGCTACAAGAGAAGAATTGTTACCTTAGAGCTTTAGCCCAACTATTCCAACGAATTTGTTAGCCTCCTTTCCAAAAACACCACCACAATAACTCCTACAAGCTTGCAAATAAGCTTCCTTCTTGCCACCCTTTTTCAGATTTTCCTTATGCTTAGATTTCCTCTTGAAATTCTAGAGAGAAGGGAGAGCTTTATTTTTAGAGAGAGATGAGAGTTTCAAGAATGACCAAGTCTTGAAGACTTGGTCAATAAGTAGTGCATGCAAACTCAGATGGAGGGGACACTTGTCACCCTCCCATGGCCTTTTTTAAAACAAAACAGTTCAGATTTTTCCACTCAACTTCGCAGAACCCGCTCGGCCATGCGGCCAAACCTCTGCCGACTCCTGAACATTCCGGCGCGCTCGCTTCGGCCAGCGCGCTGCAACTTCAGCGAACACTCAGCTCTTCTGGCGCCGCGGCCCTGCATCCGCGCCGCACTCGTGGCTCTGCCCGAACACTTTTCGGTCCAATCACGACCGAACTCAGAACTCCCATAACTTACTACTCCGATGTCCTATCGACGAACGGTTGGTTGCGTTGGAAACTAGACTCAACGAACTACGCACTAGGCCTTTGAAACACCTAGGAACTCTCAATGTAACGGGTCATAACCCGCCTCAAAGTTGACCAAAACCCGTCCGAAACAATCCGTCAACCTATCCTTCTAAAATTAAAGTCTTAATCTCTTTCGTACAGTCTCACACCCATGGCCAGAACTACGGGGTATAACACCCCCCACCCCCCCTTGCACAGAAGCATCTCCCCCTTTTGTGAAGAAACCAATAGCAAAAAATGGTCTCTAGCTCAACCTAAGAAATTTATTAGTTGATTTTTGTTATTTGACCCACTAGACAGTCTATTGACAGGGTTGCCGGTGTTGAACCAGTGTTACCCTGAATGTTGGTGACATTCCAACATTCTCATTTTCTGCTTCCTTCTTCCAAGGCAAGTCAATAACTCTTTCTTTGCTCTTTAAAATTGCTTTATTTACTATGTAAAGCTCAGAAGCCTATCATATAATATCCTCTCTCTTAGGCTCAAATCCTTGGGTAGTCATGATTTGGTATATTATAGGGGGAAATGAAAGGATTAACGTTGATTCTTTTTCAGCCAAGTTGGGAACTTGATAAAGTATCATCTTTCCTAAATCAACTTTTAAGTCTTTCCTAATTTTAAATCATAGAGAAGCTTGTTCAGATGTCACAACTGACTCATTCACCAGTCGCGGGCCCGGAGTTCGGGGCGTGACGGAGTGGTATCAGAGCAGTTAGTCCTCGAAATGTCTACAAATCGTGTATAGTAGAGTCTTGTTTATCCGTGTGTTGTGCACCACATCTATAAACAGGAGGCTATAGTACATTTAGGATTGGTTTCCCTTCTTCTCACTCTGAGACCGTGCGATAGAGCTGTGTTGTTAGGGTAGTCTCTCCCTAACGTATTATTTTGATTGCAGCTATGAGAAAGGCAACAGTGACCCAGAAAGGATATTATGGATTGCGTATCCAGGTTGGTAAAAATTGTTGTATAGGAAGGAAGCCAATTGTTAAGAGCAATTTTGTGGAGGGTGAAAACTAAAGTTGTTAGTTTTGAAGTTGGGCATCTAGGGATCCACTTTTCATTATACCTCCAGTGAGGTATTCAATCATTTCATCCCTATTTTCTGTCACTCGTTCTGTATCTCTAACTTTCTCTTCAGCATCATGTCCCGTACATTAATTTATAATATAGGGTGTAAATTGATAAAGCTTGTTATAGAGATATATCTTGTTGTAAATTTCTTTGAGGAGACATCCTCTATAGTAGGGTTCAGATTAGCATAAACAGTCTAATTACTTCATCAACATAGTGTTCTTTCTCTGTGACAATTTCGAGAAGATGTCTATTCTTGAGGAATTCTATCAAGCCATATTCCGTACATGAAGTAATATCTAACACTTTCTCATGTCTAATTACTCTATTCTTGTACCAATCCCATTTATCGTATTTAGCTTTAGAATATATTTTTTCTAAGAAAGCAGATACCTCAATGTCTGAATCAGACATGCCTGAACTCTCAAATTTGGTACTGTTGGAGGATGTTGTTGTATGTGCCTCAACAGATATTGGCTGAAATATTGTGTGAGATGTTGTAGCATGAGTGACAACATTTGGTTCAACACTTGTTCTAGTACTCATAGGAACACCCTTAGGAAATAATTGTTTTAGGAGGGTTTCATCAGGGATTTCCTCGTCTACTTGAGGCACACTGGGTTGTTCAGAAGAAGGTGGTTCTTCCTCACTTTCCTTTTCCTCAGTTGAGAACACATAGTATGAATCGCCACTGACACGACTCGAGTAAGAGAGTTTAGATATTTTGTTGCTCGAACCTTCATGTATTATTTTCTCAAACATCCTACTTGATCGACGAGTAGGAAAGGTAGAGGATCTTTGTCATTTACTCAATGCTAAAAAATAGATATTTCATTAACATCTATTGAATTGTTGTCATCACCTGGGTAGCTAATGTCTAAAGGATCGTCTAAACTTTTAAACACTATATCCTTGGACAAGTCATATATGGATGGTGAAAAAAATAATAAGCATGGTTGTTGTGGTTCATTTGCTCAGATGATTCAGTGTTCATAGGAGGGCTTGTACTCATTGAGGTGTTGGTCGGAGTGTTGGCTGACATTGGTGTTGACATTGGAGAGGTTTCTATCAGTGAATATTTTGGAGAAAGTTTTGGGGATTTAGTGTTTGAGATTTAGAATGAAGTTTGGAAATGTGATGATTTCATCGGGTAGGAAGGGTTATACGGAGGGAGGGTGAGGCAGTGACGTGGTGGTAGTTGTGTAGATGGGTTCACGGGAGCTTGGTGGTCGAAGCTCCGACGGTGGAGGGGGCGGCGGTGCCTGGGAAGGTGGGGTGGAGGTTGGTGTGGGGCCCACATTCGGGGTCAAATTAGGTCGATAATAGGTCGAAATAAAGGGTGGGTTTTTAATAAATTGAGTCGGCTGATGTGTCTCTCACCTGGCGTTCACCGTGACATTTCTGTTAAAATGAGCAAATATAACGTCTTTCATAACGGGAAGGGCATATTTGTCCCCATACTTTAACGGGGGACAAATATGACCCTTTTTCGGAAATATGATGGCAAATATGACCCATTTTTGAAAATATGATGGCAAATATGACCCTTTTCCCTTTTTTATTTAGTACGTTTTTTAAAGGGAAAATGGTCATATTTGCTCTCAAACTTAAGGAAAAAGGTCATATTTGTCCTCCGTTAAAGTTTGGGGTCAAATATGCCCTCCGTTAATCTAAACTTGTTGTATTCGCCCATTTTTAATAGAAATGTCACGTGGACGCCACATGGGAGACACATCAACAGATGAGACCCACATCACCTCCCCCACTGTTTCTACTCCCTCTGTTTCGGACATTTTTCGATCATCTCCGATTGAGTAGACGGTTGGGAGGGGCATGGTTACAACCGATGTCACCTGGACGACATTTCTACACCTTTCTTATATCTCGATTCATCTCCTATCGAGCTCCCGACCAGTTCGCTATAAAAACTAACCCTAGGCGCATCTTTACGAATTCCGGTGAACACAGGTAACGTTGAGCAACAAGAAGAGTGTCATTGTGTTCGTCTCCCCTAGATATACACTTTACACCATCTTTCAAGTTTCAATTTTACTTATATAAGTTTTCACCATTTTTGAAAAGCTCCATTATTGAATATCTTTTGGCATATACCTAGAATTCGAACCAAATCTATTAGGTTTCAATGAAATCATAAAATGACACTTTCATATTTACGAGAAAGTCATTTGGTGCTCTTTCTTATCAAAACAGTTCGATGGGTAAATTTATGATTTTTTTATCTGGCCGGATTTTGCACGTTTTCTAGCGAACTGGGTAAATGAAATGGGAGGGGTTCCGAAAATTTTAGAAGGGGAGGAGTTGGCTGCTCCGGTGACCGGAGCATCTGGTTGGTCGGACGAACATTGGGAGTAGAAGTAGCGGGGGAGGTGATGTGGGTCCCACCAACTGATGTGGCGTCCACGTGACATTTCTGTTAAAAATGAGAAAATACAACAAGTTTAGACTAACGGAGAGCATATTTGACCCCAAACTTTAACGGAGGATAAATATGACTCTTTTCCTTAAGTTTGAAGGCAAACATTAGGGGTGAGCACAGATACATGGTACCTAAATACCTGACTGGAACCGATACTAACAGGTAGGTTCCGGGTAGATATATTATAATAACGGGTAGATTCCGGGTATTAAAATTAGGAGTCGATCAATGTCGAATCCGGTTCCGGTTCCGAAAAATCGAGACAGAATATCCGGACCCGGAACTAATACTCAGACCCTATGAACCCACACCCCTTTTAAATTTTAAGTTTTAATTATTAAATTTGGGCTTTGGGCATTTATTATTTTTTGACCCAGTCTTGTTCGCAGCCCTAAGCCCACTTTAGCACTTCTCTTGCTAAAAATAAAAAAGAAACGGATGCCTTAAGCCCCTAACTACTTCCATTTAACATCTTCATCATTTTCCTAATTTTCATAACCCACATCGCATCAGCCAGCAGAACTGCAGAAGCCCTAGCATAGCCCGTAGCCACTAACAATTTTTCATTTTCCATTACGCTCAAAGCAAATCGACGCTCTGCTCCTTCTCCACCTCTTCTCTCTTGTGTTTCTAGAAGATGTATTTTTATTTTATGTTTATTTGGAGTTTTGTAATGTATTTGATTGTATTGTATCCTGTTCCTCCATATCAGTCACTGATTTCAGTCACGGGAGTCCCATTTCAGATTTTCAGTCACTTATTTCTTCCATTTCAAGCTCAAAAACAGATCGAAATTTCCAGATTATGCTAGACTTTTTGGATTATTCAGAGTAGTATTTATGACATATAAATGGTTTACAGGGTACCCGGGAACCTACCCGGAACCGCAGGGTCCAGGTAGGTTCCGGGTAATGATTGCTATGGGTATATTTCGGATAGTAGATTTAGGAATCGATCGTTTATTCGGACCCGCTCACCCCTAGCAAATATGACCCTTTTCTCTTTTTTAAATTCCACCATTCTACATGATAAATTTAAGACTACAAGAATTAAAAGACTACACAAATCTTTAATTTAGTATCACAAGATTTAAAAGTATTTTTTTATCTTTTAAATTTTATGCCTAGTCAAAACTAAGACACTTAAATTAAAATGGATGGATTATTTAAAATGTAAAAAAATGTTTGAAACTCTCTATAACAGTATACAATGCTTATATATTTAAAATGTTTTTCCATGACATATCTTCTTCAAAATAAACTATACGAATGTTCGTGGATATTGGATATAGATTAATTGCATATAGTAATGCAAACATATCAAACCTAAATCCTCAATCCTCAAGCCATTTGACTGATGACTTCACTACGAAGATCTATATATCTGAATCTCCCTACCAACTAACACGTATCTCTTGTAATACTTTGACAACCGAAAACCGGATATTATTTACATGAATTAATTGGTAAATGTCCTTGTCTCCAATTTGTAAATATATCCTTTTTTCCATATAATAAAGTATAAAGTATATATTAAAAAGAGTATTGATCAGGATGTTGTGTATACATTCTAAATAACGTACCAACTACAATATCTAGGTAGTATTATGACTTTGATTGATTCATTTTATTTTATGTAACGCGCTTTAATTACTAATACATAGGTTAAGATACATAACAGATCAAGAACTTTAGTACGTTATCAAAAATCTTACCTTTATGCATAAATTATTAAATCAATTGAGTAAATATTCAAATTGGATCAAAGTTCGCCCCTTTTGCCAGGGGTCGCACCTATCAAATAAAACTCTCAACATAATACATACTCCTATCATTAGCTAACAAGACGACTATTAAATTAGAATAATTAAGATCTTAGTAATTAAATGTAAAAGCTCAATAAGTATAGTGAATGTTCACCTTTCTGGAAAGAGACGAAATGAATAGTATGGTATGATGGTAAGTCACATCAATATATTTGAGTTATGTGCCAAAGATCTACAACCATTATCGTCTATTTGTCCGTTGTGTTGTCAATTCAAATATTACGCAGTATCCAATCAAATATTCAGTAGACTAGAAGCCACATCAACATATTTATGTTATTTTGAAACATAGAAACACAACTGTAATTTCGATATTATTCCTAAAAAGATGTTTATTTAAACCCAATATTTAGATTTTTGGGAGCAAAGCAAATTCTCGTCCATGCGCCTCCCACCTCCGATCCGGATGATTGATGGAGAGGTAAATCACAGATTTCACGACCATCAGGTGGGAGACAATTCTGCGCCTACGCGAGTCATCCCTAACAGAAGAAATGAACTCCTACATCATACGCCAGAGCTCGAACCTGTCTTTTTACTTCGGTATTCTCAGTATATCATTTGGTTTGATGAAATAAGGAAATATAATCCTCAAATGTGAATTATTTTATTTTATGTATGGTAAAATTAGCAATTCCAAGATGATTTATACTGTAAATGCGATATTATTTTTATACAACACTATATTAAGAAACAATTTCAAAGTACTAACTAATTTCGATATAAAATGACAAAATAATAGATTTGCCCTTTTCAAAGCTTTCTCCCAAAAATCTTTTAAAAGAAAGACAAAGTTTATCAATATTTATTTAATTTAAATCAAACACATATTTTATATCTTATCCTGTAAAATTACTTTTAGTTCAATGAATTGAACGTCCACTAATAAAAATATATCTATCATCTAATATTCTATATTGCAATAATTACAATACTAGAATAACTTGTTCTCCAACCATATGAGCCCTAAGTGTATACTCTGTTTCAACACAATTTATGTGACCCCTTTTGAATTTCGAGAGTCGAGTGAAATTTTTCTTTGACCTAGATCTTTTCATATGCCTTATAAATATTTTAAATTATCAATTATTGTGATTTATAATATTTTTTATTTAGTTTCAAATATATAAATTTTATTTAAAAATTTGTGTTCAAGTTAACATTAAAAATTAAAAATATTGACTCTCGAAATTCATAGTACCACATAAATTGGAATAGAAGTATATGCCGTTAATATAAGAAAATTTAATATTATCAAATTACTTGTACCTGTTGTAGTTGATAATTTATTTTATTTTTAAAATAATTTTAATTTCAATTTTTACCTATTAATATGTTTAATTAATATATATTATTACATTAATGTTACTTTCGTCAAAATATCAGACCATTGATTTCGCAGTTGCATCTGCCGTCCACGTGGTGAAATCATTAGAGAGACTTTAACGGCGTTCTCCAATAATTGGACCACGTGTTCTCCTTCTGGAAGACCCTCCGGCCTCCACCATACACGTCGTACAAGACACCCCAAAAGGCTTACGTGCCCCTCTATTGATACACTCCCTCCATTCCCATTGGATAACATATTGGGGCCCATCCCAAACATTCAATATGTGGGGCTCACCTTAACCTAGCCAAGTTGTATCATTAACCAATCAGCTCTCTGGGCTGTTTCACCTCTCTTCTCCCACGTGTTATTCACTCCTCACACGCGTCCTCTCCTCTATCTTCCCACTTATAAATTCACCACCTTTCCCTTTACTCCTAGTTGCATTCAAACTTTTTCACCTACCTATTTTCCTCAACATCAAAATATATATAGATATTTTAATTTTCTCCTCTGAAGAAAATAGTAAAAATGGATGGGAGAGGAGGGTGTTGTATTGCTAGGTACGAAGGGGGTGTGTACGATATGTCAAAGGCGGACAGGATAATGCTTAGATTCAGACCTATAGCACCAAAACCAGCAGCTGGTGGCTCTGTTTCCGGCGCTACTACTCCACCGCAAAAGTCTGAGGTTCCGGTTCGTACTGGCCGTTGCAAGCGAAGGTATGTTAAAGATAATAATAAAAACAGTACTACTAGTAATTCTAACAAGAGACCTAGTAGCGGAAGTCGTAGTCCTACTGGTAGGAAACGGAAAGCACCTTCGCCGGAGAAAAATGAATTCAGCGGAAAAACTGTAACTGGTGATGCGGATATGGTAGTGACGCTGTCGTTACTGTCGGAGAGTCCTGAAAGGAAGGATTCGCTGGTGGTGAAAAAACAAGAAAAATATGCTCCAATCTGGTTGAGTTTTGGTGGTAACCAAGGGAATAATAATGATACCAACAGTCAGTTGCAGCAAGGTTACGGAGAGATGATGTTTCCACAGCCAGTAAGGGTAGTGGGGTCATGGGTAAAGGTGGAAAGCGTGACTGACGCGTGGGTTGAAGTTGAAGGGTATGGTCTGGGACGTACGGATGAGGAGAAGTTAGTAAATCTGGAGCGGGATAGCTGTCCAGGGTTTATATCAGACGGTTTAAACAGAGTTAGGTTGGTCAACAAGGCGTATAAAGATATGATGGGTGAGGGAGGAGCAGGGGAAGTGGTGGTTTGTCTGGTGATGAAAGAAGATATACTGCTGCCGGAGAATAAAACCACGGCGGCATTTACGTGCTGGGTTAGGGTGGTGACATGTGGCAAGGAGAAAAACTCGCTTATTCTGCCGTGTGATGTGTGGAGAATGGACGGCGGAGGATATGCATGGAGGTTGGATACAAAGGCAGCTCTCTCCTTGGGCTTGTAGGTGAAGACTGAAGTAATATCAACTCAACCCTAAGGGTAAAGAAGTAAAATTATGCGCATGTGTACGTATAGAGCATGCACTGCATGCTTCTCTATCTGAAGAAAATTGTAAATATATTTAGAACTTTTTCTTAAGGTAGGTAAATGGGGTTCTAGTTTTTAAATTTCTGTTGGTTTGGGTGGTGGGCTGGTGGCAGATCAACTTATATGCTAGTTGTGGTTTGAAGAACTGTTGATGCTACTCTTTCTTCTTTGGAGAAGATGTTGATTAGGGATTAGTAGTGTACTAATTTGAACCATGGAAACAGATGATCTTGTAACTACTAATCTGAAAATTGTGTTCTTGTGTTGCTAACTTAAATACAGTAAAACTTTTATAAATTTATAATGTATCACGTAATTTTATTAATTTAAAGAACTATTAATTAATCGATAAATTAATAATTTATTAATTTAAAGAGATTTTTTCCGATTCAATGAACTTACAAATATATATTGTAGTAACTAATTGAATGATGTTCATGTACAATATGACTAATTAAATATAATACATTTTCTTTAAAAAAATTATTGTAGTATGTAGTACTAGTTAAAACTTAATGCAAGTTCATATATGGTAAGGAAATCAACCACTATATAAACAACATCAAATATTTCTAATTAGTCAATCCAAATCAAAATCAACCAACCATGACTTCACATCTAAAAAGTGTCCAAAAATCAACCATGACAGATCAAATACGTAAAGCATTAGGTGAGTATAAGAGATCACACCACATGCATTTAAAAAGATTTGTAATAGTGGATTGATGAAAAATTTCATTTGAAAGTTAGTCAAGGACTCAAGGTACAATATTGAACACACTCAAACGATCATCTGAGTACCTTTCAGATTTCGGCTAACTTAGAAAAAGAAGGGGATACCAAGCAACACATAACTTAGAAAAAGAAGGGGATACCAAGCAACACAAACCTGCAAAATATTCAGAGATAGAGAAGATTCTTTATGAGTAGTTTCTTCAATACCAAGAACGTGTAAAAATGTCCGGAGAGCTAATTTTAGAGAAGACAAGAGACACGGTAAAATTTCTATACCTTCAACAACCTCCTGAGTCGCACAAATTTTCTCAAGATTAACTTGAGAAGTTCAAGCTAAGACGTGATATAAAGTCATTTCGTCGTTTTGGAGAGAGTGATTTTGTTGACATAGAGGACATGGAGAACAAATTGGTGGCTATAAGGGAAAAATAAATCAGTATCCTATGAAGTCTATTTTTAATATGGATGAAACTGATTTGCTTTACGGGTTAATGATCATTCTCTTGCAACGAAACAACTTGAAGGAAGAAAAAAAAGTAACGAAAGACTTACAATTGTTATTTGTTGCAATGAGAATGATTCTGAAAAAAATTCTTTATGGTTTATTGAAAAGTACGCAAAGCCACATTACTTCAAAAATGTCAACATGAACAACTTGAATTGTCAATATCGTTTCAACACACGAGCATGGACGACGAGTGTGCTTTTGATGAATATGTTCGTTGGTTGGACCAGAAAATGAATGGTAAAGAATTTTAAATGTCATCAATCTTGCAGTTTCAGCTTGCAGATTAATGATCTTGGGTACCGCAACAAAATAAATGTCAATAACCTATTAGATTACTCGGATGAAAATAATACATGACCAGAGGTTCAAAGTTTAGAAGAAATTATAGCTAGTGTTGTTGAAAATTCTATTGAGGATGAAACTGAAGATGATACAATGCATTTGCAACCAATTACGCGGAAGGAAGCACTCATAGCGACAACAATTCTTCGCAATTTTTTGATGCAGTATGAAAACGCAATATCGAAATTTTTGAATACAGTAAGAAAAGTTAGAGATGAGATACATCTAAATTTAAATTTGAAATACACCTAGATTTAACTCTTCGCAATTAATCTATGTACAGTATCTCTTTGATCTTTATTCTGCTGTGTTTCTTTAATTTGCACCGTCAGTTTTCTTGACTCGTTTGAATTTGTAGTACAGACTGGCGTTGCGTTTTAATTGGTAGTATTAGCTAAAGATTCGATGACAAGTTCAAAAAAATAGATGATTATTAATATGCCATCATATTTGTAATAATACAAAAATTTTAATGAAAATCCGTTATATAACATTGATGTCGCCATAAAACTTATGAATTTTTTTAAAGTTAATTTAATTTAGATTCCAAATACAAAAATGTACTTTCGAACATCTTTTTAATTTATTTATAGACTAATAGAAGATAATGTCAAGTGACCAAGAATACTACTTACTATAGAATCGAGAAAGAAAAATAAACTAATGTGACGATGAGGATAAGGTAGGAGAAAACATAGAGAAAAGAATGTGGTTGTTCCTCGTAGGGGAACACGGATGACAATGATCCTGTGGTATATAGATCTATATTCAGATCAAAGTGAAGTGGAAGCTAGGTTATATTTCTTTGGTATAATAATTTGTGTATACTGTTTAAATACAATTTTAAACTAATTACACCCGAGTGTAATTATGTACTCCATCGTTCTCAATTTATGTGACATTAAATTTAAAAAAAAAATTGAAATATGTAATCCAAAACAAGTCTTATACTCTCTCCGTCTCAAATTATTTATCGTTTTATTAGTTTATATGTTCTTTAAGAAATATTAATTAAGAGGGGTATTTGATCTACTTTATTCTTATTTATGTCTAATGTTTAAGTTATAATATCTCCATTAAATGTTTATTTTATTTATGTGTTATTTTCGTTAATGATAAGGGGTAAATAGAGAAAATAATAATTAATTATTTCTTGAACTTTTAAATAATAAATAAATTGAGATACTATTTTTATTATTGACGATAAATAATTTGAAACGGAGGCTACAAATGTATGAATGTACATCATCTTAGAAAATTAAACTATTAATTTTAAATATAAAAAATAATATTCTTTTTAGAACGTCAAAAGAAATAGTGCCACGTGAATGAACATTAGGGAATTAGGAGTGGATGGATAGTATAAGTAAAGCACTCCACCCTAATTAAATGATGATGGAGTATCCTTTTACCAGTTTTTCTTTTGCAATTGAAATTCCCAATGAGAGTACTGATAAAATCGGAAAAATATAATTAGTTATAATTATGTATATTTTGTATATGATAAATGTATATTTAGTTAAATTTATTACTTTGTGTATTTAGGATTACGATAATTTATTACCTTATGTACATAAGATTAGTATTGTATTATTGGGTATATATTACCCCTTTGAAATGAAATAATCACGAAAGAATATTTTTTACATGATATCAAAAGTCTAGGAAAAAATCATAAATCCTAAATTTTCCCTTCTCTCTCGTCGGCCTCCCACCTTTCCGCTGCCGATCACCATCGGTCTAGTTCTTCCGCCACCGACCATATATTTTTTCCTTCATCTTCTTTGTTTCGTCTGCCATATCGGACTCCAAATCAAATTTTCACCCGGCCCTAGCGGTCTCCAACATTAAGTCTCACATCTCTATCACTTTTGAGATGGAAAACGTCCATTAGGCAACGTGGACAGAACTTTTCAAAATTCATCGTAGGTCACATCGAGTTATTCATTGCACATCTCCCCGAAGAATGGCAAGGAGAAGGTGCCAAAAACCGATAATGAAAATGAATTATGGGTGATCATTGATGCAACGATTCTCCAATGGATTTATGCCACGATTTCGAGTAACTTGTTGCATACAATTCTTGAGCCTGACTCCACGAAAAGGAGGTGTGGGATCGATTACGTGACATATTCCAAGATAATAAAGGTTGTCACACTTGAGCAGGAATTTTCTACCACTGACATGACAAATTTTCCCAATGCATCTTTCTTTGATTCACGTACAAGACTAGATAAGTGTGGGAGATTCCAGAGGTTGCCTTTTCACATGAACCTGGTGCTGGAAGCTACACAGAGTCTTTCGGGTAACCTTCCTACTCTGGTTGAGGATCTGCACCAACTAAATTGGAAGCAACATTCGAAAGACGAGAGTAGGCTCGAGGAGGATCTAGAACTACTGGTTTTAAAGCCAGAAATAAATAGGCTTAGGCTTAATTTTTCTTCAATTGAATCATAATTACAAGAATCTATATTTGAGTATCTTGTCGTAAGAAAAAAAATGAATCGGAAAAAAATATTTCTTTTTTTATTGAATTGAACGTGTTCATTCATTTTGACTACTTTAGCATATTTTCTCATACAAATTTCTACTCTACGAGTTTTCATCCTTATTACTAGAACTGGCTCTAAGAGACCATCACATCAACCTCCACAACGATAGAAACCGACAATGAGTTTACGAAGGCTTCGAGTAGTGCGGGATAGACTAATCACCAGACTGCTCATCCTCATATTGCCAACGACTTAAGGTTTTGTCCAACCAACTCAAGAATGTCGGCGCATCGGCCACTAACAATAAGCTCGTTTTACAGATGATGGTCGGTCTTACTGACGCATATAGTGGTGTTGGTACGCTCATCCGTCAAAACAACCCTCTTCCACCATTCTACCAAGCCTGTTCAATGCTCATACTAGAAGCAGCGGGGTTTTCCAAAAAGACAGCCATAGTATCCAATTCTGCCATGATTGTCGTTGCGTCCGACAATAACGTTTTTATGACATCAACGTTTGGTTCATCCGGGAGCATCTGTTTTTTCTTCCCTTAAATAAAATAAATTTATTGAGCGTACTAGGCCTAGTAGTACTTATGTTTGTCACTCTTTGTCACGACCCAACCCCGAGCCGCGACTGGTGCCCTACCTGGGCACCCTTACAGGTATACATCAGAGATAATCAACGGAACATACATAAAACTTATAAAATAATTCAACAAGACATAAACAACAGGTTAACCGATAAGACTACCTCCCTGGACATATTTATACATATATAGCCAAAAGGTATACTGCCCGGCCCATTCTGGGACGCGATAAAGTCACATAAGTCTGTCCATAAAGGTATACTGCCCAGCCCAATCTGGGACGCGATAAAGTCACATAAGTCTGCCCATAAAGGTATACTGCCCGGCCCAATCTGGGACGCGATAAAGTCACACAAATCTGCCCATAAAGGTATACTGCATAAATATAGGAAGCTTATGATCAACTTAGGGTCACCTGCCCATAGTATCATTTGGCAATCCTACTCCTGGGACTATTTCACCCGTATAGGCCATATGGACCCGCATGAGGTAATTTCCTCGCATGATCAGATTCGCCGTAGGTCGTATAGACCCGCATGAGGTAATCTCCTCGCATAGGACTGGTCCGCCCCGCATAGGACTATTTTACCCGCATAAGCCCTACGGACTCGCATGAGGTATTCCTCGCATCATGGGTAGCAAATCCACGGAATATTCAAATGCCACAAACCCGGGAAATGACCCCGTAATGTACAATATATCACTAGCACAACCGACTATCATACATAACATAGGCACTACCGCCTTATCATACATAACATAAGCACCACCGGCTTATCATACATAACATAAGCACCATCAGCTTATCATACATAACATAAGCAAGTTAAGAAATCCCCTAACTTCTTATTAGCCTTAATTATCACGTACTCTCATTTTAGTTAACTTAAGGTCTAACATGTTATTAGAAATCCGGGAATTTAACCCAAAGTACTACGTACTTTCATTCTTTGCAAAAGACTCTTTTTCATATAAAACCCAAGATACTAACACCCGTAGTATCAAGACATGTCTACATTTCAAACAAGTCACTATATTTTTAGAAATACATTTCTAGGCTTCTAAATCAAGTGACCCTTACTTTAAAACTTTAAGCAATTGGTACCTTTAAATCAAATTGCCCTTCTTTATTTCAAGTCATTTCTTTGTTTACATTACTAGAGAAAACCATTCTTTTAACCTTCCACAAAGTTGTTATAACCAACTTCCCATAAAGTCGTTATAACTCTTTATGTCTTAGACAAATTCATTCTTTTTATAACCAAGAGACTTATACTTTCAAATCAAGTTACAAAGCTTTCAAAATACTTCAAGTCTCTTATCTTTAGAAATCAAGTTTCTTAACTTTAGAAATCAAGTCTCTTATCTTTAGAATATCAAGAAATCAATACTTTCCAAATCAAGTATTCTATACTTTTAAATCAAGTCATTCCTTCCTTTAAGAATCAAGTCTCATAACTTGAAAAATAAAGTCTCTTAACCTTTTAAGAATTCAAGGTTCATAGTCTTAAAACTTCATACGTAAACACTTTAAATTAAGTAACATATACTTTTATGCGTTGTGAATAGGTTATACTTGTTTATAACGATCTTATTAAAGCAGCCATGATCTAGAAAACGTAATACAATTTTGTCTTATCTTAGCTTCTATGCAGATTGAGAATTCTACTCATTTTAATTTAATTGATTGCCGATACATTTTCTTTTATTAACGCTGCAATGGCTTGTTCGATACTTATCCTCATTCTTGCAATAACTTAGCAAAGTCAACTTGACTCCAATTACTTCTTAACGACTCTTACCAACATCCCCCATAAGACTTGGTAAGAACTTAGGATAACTTAGACGTAACTTTTACATAGAGTAAATCAACATACATACCTCTTAACTTCTAAGAGTGGAAGGAATCATGAAATAGCACCACATGTAAATTCCATACATAAAATCATGCCAAAATAAGGGAGAGGTTCACATACCTCGCTACGATTATCGACAAGTAGCAAAATGCTCCAAAGTACTTCAACCTTGATAGCTATTTCATTCCTCAAGTAGAATACGCTATACTTAGTACTTCAACCTATAATGGCCATAATACGTCTATTAACCTCTAGCTTCAAACGTAGAATATTCTAAGTGTAAAGTCACCAAATTCTACGGAAAATCGGACAACACTTCCTTTGCTTCTACGTACTTTTCCACCTTTTTCAAGGCTCGAATTCAATAACCAAACACCACATTTAAGGCCCAACAATTCAGCAAACACAAAGGGGATTACACGCCTTAACATGACGTGTAAAATTCTGCCCCACAATTAATACAAAACTGTCCAAAGATTAAGGCAATTCTTGGCTCAAAATGTGTAACAACATAAAGTTCATTCCAATTCCTTTTCAATCCAAATTGTTACTCCAACATGTTACATACATAATAACAATTACAACAACTATAAATCCTTTCTTTCTTAACATGCGACGATTGTAACTATCGACCAAAATGATTACAACATTAATGGCTAACTTGTCCATTTTCGGTTTTTAACATGTCGACATGAGCCAAATCTTTTCAAACTTCATTCTATATATCACATGCTCATTTCTTAACTACTATAACATGTAATCTTCAATTACATTAAAAAGATGAAGGATTTTACCTCAATAAGTCCTAATAATGTCCAAGCGTAAAAGTCGATCCTTAGCAACTTTTAGCTCCTCTTCTTATGTTCCAATCCGTTCCAAGCACTCCTTAGAAACTCATGAAGAACTCCTCTTCAAGTTCCATCTTCAAAGTTGAAGAACACCCTAGGGTTTCGCCTTGCGACTAACGTAAAAACATCGTTTTTCCGAGATCTTTCTATTGAGATATCCTTACAATACCCCTAGGAACCTTGGGTTAAAGTCTTGTGAATATTGGACAACAATTGAAAAAATTTCTTGTTCAAAAATGCTCAAAGTCGAGAGCATGAAATGAGTACCTAAAGTTTTCTCAATTTTTCTAAGTGTTGGAAGACTTGTCTTGCTACTAGTGTGCTTATATAACACATTGGAGGGTCTAGATTATAACACTTGTTAGGTTGGGATGAAAGAGATCAACCCAAGTGACTCTTTGACGTAGTCAATTATCTCAAGCTCTTAGCTTGCAAGACTTGGTCATCCATACTTGATCAAATGACCATTTTATCCTTGGTCAATTTCGTCCAAGACCATGTGGGGGGGTGCCACGTGTCGCCCTCCCATTCGTCCATAAAATTTCGTAACCCTCGTGGGCCCCACAAAACGTAAAATTTCTCGGGTGGGCCCTACGTGATCAAATCCGTAAAAATAAATTTCCATAATGATAATACATTCTATATTCCTCAAATAATGCATTTTGAGAATCTAATTCTCATCAACGAACATTTTTCCTTTCCGACGTTCGGAAGATTTTCCGTCGGAAAAATAATTCTTCCTTTCGTACCCTTTTTCAAGTCTTGTGTTCTCGCGTCCATTCTCTTATACATGTCCTGGACTTACGGGGTGTAACACTCTTGTTCTCTTGGAAAATATGTTAAGTTGCCTTTTGTTGCTTCTAAGTCTCGTACTATTATGTCTTTTGATATTTTTCATAGTGATATTTGGAAATCTCTCGTTTTGAGCTCTTCGGGCCATTGATATTATCTTGGATGATTACTCGAATTTTTTGTTTACGTTTTCTTTATCTAAAAAGTCACAAGTTTTTTCCACATTCCTTTCCGCACTCAATTTGAACGGGATATTAAAAATATTCAATGTGATAATATTACAGAATTTGCTAATGAGAAATTTTTAGATTTTTGCAAAATTAATGGTTTATCTTTTCATCTCTCATGTCCACATACTTCATCTCAAAATGGAAAAGCGGAAAGAAAAATATAAACCATTAGTAATATTGTTAGAACCCTGCTTGCACATGCCTCCCTACCACCATCATTTTGGTATCATGCGTTACAAATGACAACATATCTTCTTCCTATCAAATAATTAGCCTATCAATCCTCACTCAAAATTTTATACCTAAGGAATCCATCGTATTCTCATCTTCGGGTATTCGGGTGCTTATGCTATCCTCTGTTTCCATCTACTACCATTAATAAACTCCAACTCCGGTCCACTCAGTGTATTTTTTTGGGATATTCATCTAACCATCGTAGTTACAAATGTTATGACCTATCGTCTAATAAAATAATTGTGAGTCACCGCGTAGTGTTTGATGAATCAAATTTTCCTTTTATCAAAATACATTGTTCCGTGCCACCTGTCTATGAGTTTCTTGATAGCATGCCCCTGTATTTGGTCCACCATTTGGCCTCCCAAACTAGCCCAACTTTCTCGACCCAACGAGTTTTTCCGTCTTTCCAGCCTGTTGGGCTGGATTGCCCGAGCCTAGTGGCTACCGGAAAAAATGGGCCACTCACCGCATCCATCGAGAAGTGGTCGATGGCAAGATCGTCTTGTCCGCGTGCACTCCACTGTCGGGAAGTATGTCACCTCATCTGCTCGATATCACGTCCTCCGTCCATCCAACTCATATTCTGGATCAACGACCAGTCACTCATAGTCAACACATGAATTTTAAACCAAATATGAAATATGACCTTTTTAATCATGTTACTAAATCACCGTTACCTCGTAATCATGTTTCTGCTCTTCATGACCCGAATTGAAGAATATCTATGGATGATGAATATAATGCTCTTATTAAAAATATGACTTGAGATCTGGTACCTCGTCCTGCTGATGTTAATATGATTCGGTCTATGTGGATTTTTAGTCATAAAGAAAAGTCTGATGGTACTTTGAGAGGCATAAAACTCGTCTTGTAGGTGATGGAAAAACTCAACAGGTTGGTGTGGATTGTGGTGAGACTTTTAGTCCGGTGGTCAAACCGACAACTATCCGCACGATGTTGAGTCTGACACTTTTGAAGGCATGACCTCTACATCAACTTGATGTAAAGAATGCATTCCTGCATGGAGAACTCAATGAAACGGTATACATTTACCAACCCATGGGCTACAAAAGCCCCTCTTATCATGGTCATGTTTGCTTACTAAAGAAATATTTGTATGGGTTCAAGCAAGCTCTTAGGGCCTGGTACAAGAAGTTTGCAGATTATGTTTCTACTATTGAATTTCTAACAGCATGTCTGATCATTCTCTCTTCATATACCGACATAGTCCTAATATAACTTATCTTCTTCTGATTATGGATGATATTATATTGACTGCTTCATCCAATGCTCTTCGTAAGTCTATTATGTCCATGCTCAACTCTGAGTTTGCTATGAAAGATCTGAGACCTTTGAGTTATTTTTTGGGGATAGTTGTAACACGTCATGCATGTGGCTTTTTTTTATATCAGAATAAGTATGAATAAGAAATTAATGAGCGGACTGGCATGTCATCATACAAGTCGTATGCCACTCCGGTTGATACTAAACCTAAGTTGAATGCCACTTCCAGTACACCATATGCTGATCCATCACATTACCACAGTCTTGCAGGCGCCCTGTTATAACTTACTTTCACGAGGCCCGATATATCTTATATTGTGCAACATGTTTTCTTATATATGCATAACCCGATTGAGGATCACATGCATGCTCTCAAGTGTATTGTGCGCTATATTCAGGGTACCTTTGATCATGACTTGCATCTTTATCCATCTTCGGTATCTACTCTCGTTGCTCATACTAATGCAGATTGGGGTGGTTGTCCGGACACCAGACGTTCCACGTTTGGCTACTGTGTGTTCCTTGGTGATAATTTGGTATCTTGGTCATCCAAACGACATGCTACTTTGTCTAAATCCAGTACTGAAGCAGAATACAGGGGAGTTGCCAATGTGGTTTCCGAATCGTGTTGGCTTCACAATCTTCTTCTCGAGCTCCACTGTTCTGTTTCGAAGGCAACGTTGGTTTATTGTGATAATGTGAGTGTGATTTATCTCTCTGAAAATCCGGTTTAACATCAACACACTAAACATATAGAACTGTATATTCGCTTTGTTCGCAAAAATGTTGCTCGTGGGCAGGTACGTGTCTTATATGTCTCGTCACGCTATCAGATCACATATACTTTTACGAAAGGTCTTCCGTTGATTCTGTTTGAAGATTTTCGAGACAGTCTCAGCATACGCCGACCTCCCGCTTCGACTGGGAAGGTGTGATAGAATAGGAAAAATATAATTAGTCGTAATTGTGTATATTTTGTATATGGTAAGTGTATATTTAGTCAAATTCATTACCTTATGTATTTAGGATTAGAATAATTTATTACCTTATGTACATAAGATTAGGATTGTATTGGGTATATATATATTATCTCTTTGGAATAAAATAATAAAAGAATAATATTTTTTACAAGTATCAATGGCGATTTGATTCTCAGTCTATGCATTTTCATTCCAAGTGTCCCCACTGAATGTTTTGCTTAGTGCAGTTCTCCTTCCCCCGAATTACTAATGTGGAGTTTCTGCTTTTCTTCTCGAGTGGGATGTGATACGTTCTCTAAACATGTTGGGTGGAAAGAGAAATCGGGTAGGCGTTCATGTCTGATAATTACCCGAAGTGTTGGTACTTAAAAGACCAACAAAATGTCATTACACACCAATTTATATAGTACACCCTCTTTGTTTTAATTTATTTATTTTACTTTTATCTTAGATAGTTTTAGAAAAATGTTATCTTAATTTGGTAACTCTTTTTACTTTAACATTAAATATAGCAGGTTTAAGTCCGTAAAATTTAAAAATATTTCCGTACACTATATATATATATTTAATTTCAAATTATAAAATTATAAAAAAAATTGTGTCCGATCAAATTGTTGGAAATTTGTCTTTGGTGGAGGTTGGGTCCGCCATATTCAATGACTTAAACATCATGGTTCCACATGTTAGAGAACCCGATTCTTTACACATGTGTAATCTACTAAGTGAGTAGATGACCGTAGGGCCAAGAATCGTCAAATTTGATTGAGAAATGGAAGAGATATTGGTCCGTGAAGTAAGGTGTTTGAGTGATCGATGTATTTTATATACACCTTTTGAGTCATTTTTAGTTAGTATTTTACTCATTTCATTTATGTTTAGTATAGTATTAGGGTTGTTTTCCTTTCTTTTGTGTCACAGCGGTCAGAAATGGAGAAATGACAAAAAGGAGATGAAATGAGCATAAATGAGATGAAATTGCACACTAAAAAGGCCAATAAATGAAGTCTAAGAAGTTCCGGGAAATATAGAAGAAATCAGACGAAGACCGGACAAACAAAGGACGAAGAAACGAAAAATCCGGAAGAATGTCGCACGCGGCCATGGCTACCACCATCAAGCCGCCCAAAGTTTCGATTTTCAGCGCCGTGGCGCCGATTGCGTGCGGCCGACGCGGGATTTCTGAGTTTTGGGCCGAATTTGACACGTTTTTAGAGTCCAAAAGGTATAACTTTTCCTACCTAAATATTCCTTAAACCCTTTACCTAAGTGATTCCATAACTTTTCCTAAACCCTTTACCTAAAAGATTCCATAACTTTTCCTAAACCCTTTACCTAAAAGGATTCCATAACCTTTCCTACCTACATAATCCCTAATCCTTTACCTAAAGAATTCTTGGGCTATAAATAGTCTCTACATCATTAGAAGAATGCCATCCTTCATTCCACAATCCATCACCCATCCCATTCTCCATCCTACATTCCATCCCACACTTGACAATTCCATCTTGTAAATATTCCATAACACAATCCTTGGATGCTAGAAGGCTTGGAGACTTGTTCTTGAGTATTTTTCTTTTCTTTCTTTTGCTTTGTTTATTTCAGTTCATGTATGGAGATTATATTAGTTCTTAGTGTGACTATGGCTAGGAGCTAATTACTTTATTAGGGATTTCTTTGTGATTCACTTGAAACTCTATTCATGAATTAATATATTAGTGTGGTTTCTTCTTCACTTATTTAAGATTTATTCAATAGTTGTTTTGATTGCTTGATAATTAACTGATCACTAGTTATCATTACTTATATGAGTTCTAATCGAAATTCGAAAGGGGAGATTGTGAATATGCTATAGTTGAATAAACATAGGTTTAAATCGTGGACGAAAGTACCCCGATACTTGTGTAGTTTAATAGGTTATTGCTTTTAATCCTCCTTTGTAGTCAATCTTGTCACCGAAAGGTAGAAGGGTTCTCCATTGGGGTTGAGTGTTTATATTACCTTAACAGGAGTATAAAACGGTCTAGTTAACCTGCTATCTTAACGTAGAAGAAGAAGTTAGTCTAATTGTATTAAGGATTGAATAGAGTGGATAGTTGATGATCTTGGAAGCCCTAATTCTCCATCATAACTGATTTAAATCAAAGTATTTTCATAATTAGTTTATTTCCTGCATTATTAGTTTAGAATTCCAACTCAATTAACGTTAACCAAATATAAACTAAAGGATAGATAATCGGTACTTGAAAACCAGTCTCTGAGGACGATATTCGGTCTTACATAGACTATATTACTTGTCACGACACGTGCACTTGCGTTTAGTGTGTGCATAAATCGCGCATCATTGAGAAATGGAAGGGTGGTGTGGCACAAATCTACCACATCGATAGGAAAGGGAAGAATTGTTCATGTTATAAGTCTCTAAACTGAATAAGAGAGCACCGCGGTGCTGCGTGTCCAGTGAGCAGTGAGCAGCCAACAACGGTAATATCAACAGTTTAATGTCTTTAAGGTGTTGGAACGTGTGGCTATTATTCCTGAACATTTTGGCTCTTCATTGAGCCTCTTAATAGTCATTAACACCTCCTATCCTCCTTACACTATATAATCAAGTCTTACTTTCATATTTGACAAGACACATAATGTACATGGAACACACAATATATGAGAACATATACAAAACAGAATATAGAGGAAGAACACACATAGAATACATATTTCTATAAGTTCTTCCTAGTTCATGAAATCTCTTCATTTCTTGCAATCTTACACACTCAAAGATCCTTCTGATCAAGCGAACACTTGAGTCCCTTTGCTCACTTGTTTGATTGTTGTTTTATCTTGGGAGATAAGTTGCTAAGAAAAACGTTGAAAGGACATACGGGGGCAATATTATCTTAAGGAAAGATTGAAACTTCAATCGACTCAACAAGCCAATTATCTTGTTATATTTCCAGATTTCTAAACATATTGTTGTTATTGTTTTCAAGGGGCTTGCTGCAGTTTCAACAAGAATCTCAAGATTTTAAGGAGGAGAAAATACTGAAGATCAAGAGCACCAACACTTATTCATGTTGTAACAACTGATGTTAGGCTTCAAGTCTATTATATTGAAATTGTAATTGATTATCCTTTCTAAGCAATAGTGATAGTTGTATACTAATCCATACACACTGTAATGTCCAACACAAATTAATACAAATAAAATAAATCGAAACGGGGGGAGTATCTTTTATTGCTGCAAAAAAACATCTTTTGTTTTTTTATTTCGCACTTAATCAATAGGGGTAACTGGACATCAGTGAAGATCATGTTTCAAGTTATTTATTTTTCTTTGGATTATAAGTTACTTAAGTTATAACTCTCGACCTCTAGCGTTTTCTTAAGAAAATGGTAGATTATTACGGTGTCTCTATATATATCAAGAGCGTGTGAAATATGTTGGGATTTCTTTGTTGGGTTCAGGTAAGCAGCGGAATTTGAAAATTTGTGTTTAAACCCAACAAGCGACGAACTGTAGGATGATTATGTAGTAATACAAATCATGTACACACATAACATGTATATAACCGTAATATTTCGATAGAATACTTACGATAACTTTGGAGTATTTTAGTAATTCCGAGGGTGCGCACACAATTGATCCTCAATGACAAGTTTCAAGAACTACGATGTATACCTCCTTAGAACAACTAGAAAATTTCGGCAGAGGTTCAAGAGAAAGTTTAATTCTAGGTCTCTAAGACATAGAATAATATATGAATAATCATCTTTGAATAATGAATAAAAGCCCTCTATTTATAGTTGTGTTTTAGGTTAAAAAATGCAGCTAGGGTTTCTCGTGGGCCAGGCTTAGAAAACGAGGTGCAATGGGTCAGTCAGACTGACCCACTGCCTTGGCAGCGCCGCGATCCAAATAGGAGGCGTCGCGGCCCTATTGCGCCGCGACCCTATGTCCCAGGCACCGCAACCCTCGATGTCCAGTGTGGGACGTCATCTCGTTTTCATTTTAATTAAATTCAAAATCTAATTTCGACTTAATTAAATAATCATTATTCATTCAAATGTCTCGATTATAAATCGAGCATTTATGTTCTCTCATTACATCACTATATCAAAGGAACAATTGACATAGTGTTACCCTACAGGCCTTCACATACCGACACTAATCATATTAGGGTCTACACGGAACTCCTATACGACACCGGAAGACGAACTCAATATGTGAAGTATATTTATATGATTCAGGTAAACTGAACCTCTATGTGGGAAGATAAAATCATTTCATTCACTACGAAGTCGATCAAGCTTAGGATTTTCCAAGTGTCTATTAAAATGGCTTGATCATTATATCTCATCTATATTGATTGACAACAAGACCATATCCTAGATATGTCTATTGTGTTGGCCAACGGCTTAGTCAACCTAATATCACTGAGAAGTTGAGTGTTCTCTCGAATATACATTCGAGGAATGAATCCTAATCTTGGCTCAACTACCATCTTTAATCCACATCGTAATGTACCCAATACAAGTTGTATCTCAACCTATAAGACATTTGAGCTTAGGATATGATCAAAGTATATTGCTCTGTAAACAAGGTGCGTATCGACCTTAAGTCTAAGGACTTATATCTCCCACATGTTGATCATACTTTAGACATGTACAACAAACAGTATATCATCAGGGTATACCAATACTTCCAAAGTATCCATGTGTTAATCATGAGTAGTTGTAACTCGTAGCAGGTGAGACATACCACATCCTCTAAGGATGTGATGCAGACCACATGTCGACTTATCACATATCGTCGATATCCCATTCTCGATGATCATTAGTCGATACTATTTAAAGAGTTATATTATAATATTAATATCTCGCACTATTAATAACAATGTAAGCTCTAGTGATAAATATTATAAAATATTACAAACAATCAACTAATACTTCAATAATTGCAAATGACAAAATATCAATTTTCATTAATAATAATATGAATGTGTATAAAGTAAATTTGTCCTATTACATATTGTCTCTAGGACATGCATATACTTTCAATCTTCCACTTGGCCTAGAGCCAATCTCCAACATAATTAATACCCATATTCTCAAAATAACCATTATACTTGACTAAGCTTAATGGTTTAGTGAATGGGTCAGTTACATTATCGTCTGTGGGAACATGTTGATGGTGGTGGCGGCAACCGGAGATGGTTGTGACACATAGTGGTGTACTGGCAGACTACCAGTGGTGTCAGTGTCATTTCTAGGCAGCGGAGATGTGTGGGTGGCGGATCTGACTGGAGGGGTTGGGGAGCTGTCGACCTGACTGTCGGTGGTGGTAGTTTGTGCATCTGCCGCCGTGAAACAGTGGCAGCCTGATGGAGTGCCTATTGGACAAGCGGTGATGGGTTCGAATCTTCGAGGAAATGGTAATCAGCGACTCGAAATGTTTTAATGTTGTCAAATGGGAAACATACTCAACAAAAGTGATGTGGCGAGAAATTATAATTTTGTCGATGGAGAGTTCTAAGCACAAGTACCCCTTATGGTTTGACGGAAAACCTATGAAGGCGCACATAGTAGATCTGGGTGCCAATTTGTGAGGGATCGTGTATGTCAGATTAGGGTATCACAAACAACCGAAAAATCAAAGATGGTCATAGGTGGGGATCCGACGCTAGAGAATTTTGGTGGGTGTCCTATTTTGAATCGCACGTGTAGGTAAAATGTTGAGAATGTGTTCTACAATTTTTAGTGCATATACCCAAAAAGTAGGGGGAGACTTATGAAAAATGAGGGTACGAATCATATTATTAATGGTTCGAAGAATTCTTTTAGATTTTCCATTTTGAGGGAAGGTATGGGGGCACGAGAAATGAAAGATCATGACATTATCCGCACAGAAATTATGAAATAGGAAATTTTAAACTCACAACCATTATCACATTGAAATGATTTTATATTTTTTTCAAATTGCGTTTTGACCAGTTTACGAAACTCAACAAATTTTGAGAAGACTTGAGATATGAGTGAATAGACCCAAAGAAAGTGAGAAAAATCCAAAAATACTAAATAATATTTGTGACCTAAGTTGCTAGTTATGAGAGATACCCATAAATAAATGTAAATAATATCAAAGAGAGAGAAAGTAGTACTCATAGAAGTCATAAATGGTAGTCTAACGTGTTTACCTAACTGACAAGAGGAGCAACAATGAGAGAGGTTCCCTATGTTACACAAGATTAAATTTAGATTTCTAAGAGAATAAACAATGTGAGAACCTGGATGACCAAGTCTACTATGCCACGTTGATGGAGATATGGGTGTTAGAACGGTGGGAGGAGTGACACTAACATCGAATATGGGTAGGAAGGGATATAGGTCCCACTCACTATTGCATCATGTAAGGAGTTTTTCAGTACGGAGGTCCATTACATAAAATCCAAACGGGTCAAAGTTAATTGAGACATAATTATCAGTGACAAATTTTTATGAGAGAAATATTTTTGATAATGTTTGGGAAATAAAAGATGTTTTTGAGAGAGAAGGGAATGCGGTTGTGGGGTAAGGGAGTGGCCAAATCCATGAATTGGAATGCGATGACTATTACCGACCATGATAGACTGCAGAGTATATAAATTTCGAAGTTGAGTGAGATTACCAGAATTATTGATGAGGTGAGATGTGGCGCCCGTATCCATATACCACGCATTATCGGGTTGCCATGAGTCAATGTAGCGAAAGCCTGACCCAAAGTGAATTGGATATGGCCTGGAGAGGACTGTTGAGCTCCAATTAATTGGGCCTGATGACGTTGGACCGTTTGCTGAATGCCCATCGACTGGGTTGGTCGGGTCTGCTAGGCCTCATGTCTGATGGTCCATTGTTGGGCCTTAGGAAGCTGAACCAATTAGGGATGTCAACGCAGCGGGGAGGGGGAAGGGTACCCATACTCGTACCCGCCACCTAAAACCTACCCTCACACCCGCCCCACCATCCATCACGGGTAATAATTCCTCCACCCGTACGCGCCTGGCGGGTATATGATTACATCTGCCCCCGCCCCACTTCCCGACTGGTACCCATTACCCGCCTCACCACCCATTGGGTACCCGCATATCCGTCTACCCGCCTCATTTACCCACCTAAAATATTCAACTAATCAATGTATGTTCTACACTTCTACTCATGTATAAAAAAATTAACAAAGCTCAAATCCTGCATCAGTAAGTTAACTCTTCAATATTTAATTAAAACATTCTACATTAAAGCCTCGGCAGTTGACGGAGGAAGACGACTACGATGAGTACTCAACACACCACCACATATGCTAAAATAGACTCAGAAGCAATACTAGAAACTGGGATACTTAGGATGTCCCTTGCTATCCTTTGAATAAGTGGGAATGTCGATCTATTAGTTTTCCACCAAACAAGGATATCGAAGTCATCGTCAAGAGGTACATTAGGAGTCTCAAAATACTTCTCCAACTCCGATTTTTCTTGAACTTGATTCTCCTCCACCTCCAAATATTTAGCAAAGTCACTCATCCTTCCTTTTTCACTAACTTTATCAGATGGTGGTAGCGTGGAATTAAAAATTTATTCTTTTCCTTTACCCTTTCCGTAACGAATATTCACGCGTCAAATCCTTCAAAACATCTTTCACCTTCTCCACCTCAAAATCAATTTCATAGTCCTCATAAAGTTGTTTGTAGTAATAACGAACGAGTGGTATCTTAGATCGAGGGTCTAATATGGTTGCCACGGCTAGAATAGTATTCACATCACCCCAATACTTGTTATATTTTTCCAACATTTTTGTTGTCATATTTTTTATCAGATGATGTAATCCAGTTATTCAATGCACATTTAATTTCACATATGTTGCAAAAATAAACATTGATAGTAGGATATTTAGTGGCAGAAACCGAGAATGTTTATTTATTTATTTATACTTTTTTTTCACTTTTAAATCATATTTGAACTTTGGGCTAAGGAAACAAGTTGCAGGCCCATTATTAGGCGGTGCGAGTATGGGTGGTGCGGGTACGGTGTGGGTAGCGGGTACGGTGCGGGTCTTATATGAAATCCTTCCCCGCCCCACTACCCATACCGGGTAGCATTTTTGATACCCATACCCGCCCCACCACCTACCAAATCATCCCCATACTCGATTCGACTGCAGCGGGTGCGGGGTGGTACGCGTTACGCCCCAGCGTCCCTGGGGCCAGATTGGTGAAAGCTCATCAACTGGCTGGTCGATTTAACCATTTGCTAAGAGTGGGCTTCTTTGGATGTGGCCCATCTTCGACGTGGCCAGGTAGTGTGCTGTTTCCTGAGACCATCTGCCACCACTGCCGCGGTGGCTGCTGCCACGATCAAGGTCGGTTTCTGCCATGGCGTCTGTCAGAGAGGAGGCGAGAGGCGAGAGAAGGGAATTTTTTTTGGCAATATACGCGTAGTATTGGCCCTATACGATGTGTATAACGGCTTAAAATAGCTATATACATGTAGTATACAGTTACTGGAGAAGTATATCAGTCATATACATGTGTATATCAGCGCGTATTGGTTGTGATATGGAGGAAAATAGGGCGGTATATCAGTGATATATCATGTGTATACAAAGTTGTTTGTAGAATATAAATGTTGGACAGTAGTATATCAGCGTATATCAGATGTATACCGACTGTATACATGCAGTTTGGTGCCTGAAAAAAACGTGAATAGCGGCCAAATATTAGATTTTAGGCCGGGAAGGATTATTGGCTCTTGATACCTTGTAGAATTGTATTAATCTCACTTGGGGAACTTTTCTCATTAATACAATATATATAGGGTATACAATGTAGAATCCTTATACAATAGATATTCTATATTTATCATAATTTTATAAGATTAAAAATGGCTAAATAATATTTATATTACATTCTAATAGCAGGTGTCGTTCATTGGCACGTGTTGCATGCATGTAGCGCTATAGCCTATATGTGTCTATTGCGGCATTGACACAATTTGTAATGGCACTCGAGCCATAAAAATAAGGACGACACTGGTCATGTGTTGCGGCATGAAGGCTAGATACGGCCATGAGTGTGCTGGAGAGGTGAGTACGTGTATCACATAAATGGGATGTAGCATGTGCTTGGTGAAGACACCATGGAGGCAATTGATATGTGTTCTGGCGCCAAGCTACATCCTCAATATTTTCCTTGGGCCAGATGTTTCTGTCTGCGACAAATTATTTATTATGAAAAATAAATTACAAATAATATATGAAGAAATAAAAATTATTTTTTATATAAACAATGTGGGTATAATTTTATTTATGTCTTGATTCTTCTTTTTTAAATTATTCCTATGATTCGAGGGTCGTTAATAATGTCTTTCCTGCATGTATGATAATTTAAACCTCATTGCGATATATTTGATCGTCGGCAAGCTTTAAGAAAATCATTATCTGATGGCTTAATCCGTTCTAAGTATCCCAGAAGTTTATGAGATATTGATCATATTAGATGTATTTCTTCATTTCGGCTTGGGGGAGTTGTTGGCTGGTATCATTATCCAGTAACATTGAGGTCGAATGGAAAGCTATAGGATTATGTTTGGGACTATATATATTATAATTAGGGACGTATCATTATCCAATATTTCTATCGGAACATTTTCTCCTCCTGTACTACAATTGATGACAATACTATGATTTTTATACGTGTTTATTTTTCTCTTTTGGTCGACGACGATTTACTTACATGTATAACTACACTTGCCCAGTGTGTGATGCGCTCAACCAAGAAAGTTTATGCAGGATCGAACTCGTGGCCTTGCGGTCATCACACTTCTTCTGGCCATTCTGCATGCGGGTAACATTTTCTCCTCCTGTACTACAATTGATGACAATACTATGATTTTTATACGTGTTTATTTTTCTCTTTTGGTCGACGATTTACAGTCAGTAGAAAGTATCCTCTCGTTTCTATATTGATTGCTTGAATCTACAAGCTACCTGATTTCCAACAATAATTCTAAAATTGCAATCTGCAAATGCACGGGCTCTTTATTTGATGCAGTTTTGTTATGTACTATGGGCTGAATTAGCACAGTCATGATGGCCCAACCAACCGAGCACTTCCATTTATGTGAAACAGATGAATCAGTTTCTCTTGTTGCTCATTTTAAATATTTGGTCCGATACTTACTTTTTTGCACAATTTTTTAATACATAGTCTATTACAAATTGAGTGATCAACTTTAACTTTTCGGCACTATCATAATTTTGAAATTGTAACCGACTTTCTTGCTTGATCTAAAAGTATATAACTAAAATCATCATAGAAAAGAACCGTGATTGTGGATAAATTTAATTCTTTGAATAGAGGGAGTATTATATAACTTAAAATTCTTACGAAATGAATAAAGTTAACATGCAAAAAAATATATGTCACTAAACCGTGATGGCTAGATTTGGTGCAACAAAAGTTTGTTTACAAGAATAGAAACACATTATCCGCTGATAGTGGCCCAATGACCATTAGTCAAATTTGTGGCCTTAGGGTCACAAATTCGATTCTCGGCGGATACGTTCTCCGGGGCATATGCCTCGTATTAAAGCCTGGTAGCTTAACTGCGCGGGCATGTTGCAGTGTGGGTTTGATTCCCTCCAGACAAGTCGCAGTGAGTCGACTCAGAAGATTGATCCATGGTAGCGATCGACATCGAACGCGGTGCACATCCCGCGATTTACCCGACAGATGACGGCTGGGACGGTTCCATCGCTGCGAAGCCTAGTATCGCGATTTGTGCAGTGCGGCTATATATGGGGATCTAAATGGCGAGGCGCGGATTATAAAAACAAAAGAAAAAAAAGAATAGAAACACATTCGAGGGCCGGCCCATCATTTGCTTGAACAAGCTTACTCTGATCATAAAAGGTCCAACACAAAAATTACGGCCCAATAGTAAGTTGGTTAAAAATAGGCGCACGTGACTACCTACTTGCTGCATGCATCACATGGCAATAAAATGGTCAAAATATTTATCAGTCTTGACAATTCTACGGCGTTTACACACACGCTAATCCCCTTCTCTTAAACATGGCAGTGACAACAACTTGATGACATAAGACTCTATGTCACTTGTACTCCCTCGTGTACCAAAAAAATATTTTGCATTGCGTGTTTACATTAAAATTTGCCAATTTATCATGATTAAAGATAATTAAATTTAGTACATATATTAATTCATTATAATTTAATAATAATATAGTCTTATAAGTGAGATCTAAGGAGTATAGAATCAGTGGCGGATCCAGGAGATAGAATATACATAAATCTTATTTATATCCGCCAGTGTATAGAATATACATTGAAAGGGAGAATTGTCGAACTTAACTATGGAATAAATAATTTCAGCAAAGAAGAAGAATGCATGAAACTTAAAGGCGATGAGGAATGTTCCCAAAAATGTTACGTGATACGAATGGAACATTAACAAAAACGCAGAACTAAAAACTGAATTTAAGATGCAGCGGAAATAAATCAAGGACACCCAAGATTGTTTTTCATAAGTTATATAATTGTATATAACTTATAGTGGTCTCATGACCAAAAATTTATTGTATAAAAATTATACAATCTTACAAATCCCTTGAAAATGAATAGTAATCAAGTAAACGAAAGGGATTAAAAAGAAGTTAAATCCTAACTTCTAAGCCTGAAAAATCTATCTAAGATAGAAGTGAAAAACACCCTATTACAATTGCTTTGAGTTGAAAGAACAAGTATAGATCTTAAGAAAGCAATTCGTAATTTTGAACAAGTGTAATCACAAAACAGTGCTCGATCCAAATTGCTGAGGCAATATTTGAGGCGTCTCGATCTGAATTTACTTCGTGGAAAACCGGATGATTAAACCTGGAGTGAACACTCTATTTATAGTGGAGAGTCCACGGCAGGCTCCTTGATTCTCGGTGGAGGTTGAGCGAAATGGGGTTGGTTGGGTTCTTCACCTTAAAACTCTCACCGATTTGACTTTGTCTTCCGAGAATGCTCTCCGCATGCACTCCTCGACTTGTCTTGTCGAAGTACTATCGTGTTTCCTTAGCTCACAACCAAGCCAAACATTCACGTGATAAAATCTTCTCGCCTTCGAGAATGCCTCGTGAAGGTAAACTTATGCGAAATGTCCTCCCGGATGTCACGACATTTGGGATGACATTTTCTGTTTACTTAACACCAAAAAGAGACATGTTACGGAAAATGTTAGGACACGATCCTAACACTAACAATCTCCCCTTTTGCCTTTCTTCACAAAACTAAATAGTTTAATGATTTTATCACGTGCAAATATCTCAACCTTCAACTGCAAGGTTATAAAGCACGATATATACACTATGTGCGGTAAGTTACTCGAATCGAGTATGATGCAAATGCGAGTATACATCTAAAAGATTAATGCTGAAACCATCAATACACATAAAGATAGAATAAACAAAGAATATATAAATGAATTAAAATGTCTCAAATCACGAGCCAAATAACTACCACAACTAAAAGCATTCAACAATCGCTACTTAGCGGCTAAACACAAAGAACACAACTTGAGCTATTTCATTTCGGATGTCTTACGGTTTCATCTCCCTGCGTCAAGATCCTCTGGTTTGAGCATTCACTGTCGCTTGCTCCCGACTGCACCCATCTCCCTTTTGGGAAGAAAGCAAAAATAGGTAGCGTTCCTGCTTCCACCGTGGCTACCAGCACGGTCCACTCGCGATCTGGGCATTGAGCTTTGCAATCTCTTGCACCAGCGATTATCGAGACGATCGTGAGATATTCAGGAGATATGCAGGACATTTACGTAACACTAGCAATTCCACGGTATTCGTCCATGGAAGATCAATGACTCGCTCTTGCTTCTTGGGATCGTCGATTAACGACGTATACTTGAGTTCTTTCCAGAGCAGATCCTGTTAGGGCTTGGAATCCTGTGAGGTTAGTATCTTAAAGATCAATGAGGAAAGGAGGATGATACGTGTCCTTTCGCCATATTTACAACTGTTGAAAGATTGTTTTTCCTATATCAACACTTAAACCTTTTCCTATTTTGTATAGGAACAATGCTTGTTCAATTGTTACAATTGATTTGTTCAAAGAACACAACCAATTGTGTATCATTAACTTGTGCAAAACAGCAAATAAGGCAGTGAGTCTGGATGTTGGACACCTTGAAACCCATTTCTTCACAACTCCACCGGTGAGATATGAAATCACTTCATCCCTATCATTTATCACTTCCCGTTCTGCCCTCTCATCATCATTTACTCTATTCAAACATTGATTAATTGTAGTCGGTGTGAAGTCATAAAATTTGTTATAGAGAAACACTTTCCCAAAGTTTTTCGACTTGGGTTTCTCTATTTTGCTTGTTAGATTTGCATAAAATAACTTCACTACCTTGTCTACATAAGGACATTTGTTATTTACCGAGTCTAGTAGATTTCTTGAAGTGAAGAAATCCACCGCCGTGACTACTACAAGACGCGATGTCGATACCTTCTGGTTCGAATGGCTCGAGTTGAACCAAGACCGATGTTTTGAGTGATTGGTCATTAAAAACTCGGGAGAGAAAGAGGTTACCTCGGATGCGGGTTGAGCTCTTGCTTGTTAGACCTCGGATACTGGAATCTGAAGATGATTCAGAAGATGTCATAACATTTCCTGTGACATCTTGAGGGGTTGATGATGATTTTGTTTCCCCTGAGACATGATCAGATTTCTTGAAATAAAACTTCTTCAACGGGGTGTCGTCTGGAATCTCATCTTCCTTACTTGATTCTGGCAGATTTGTGACGGAAGGTGAAGCAGGTGATTCCGGTTGGGACTCACCCGAAGGGGTCTTTTCTGAATCAGCATAACTGGAGCTTGTAGAGGGAGGAGTCGCTGACTTATTCCTTTTGGTGGGAGATTCACCACTGCCAAAGGCCTTACCGAGTTTCGACCGATCTCAGGAGTGGGAAAAGGCTGCTTGATTTGTCCTCTTTGGGAGGACTAAACATCCGGGTTTCCTCTAAGTTGATAAGATTGTTTGTTTCCCTGGATAGGCGATTTCGAGAGGTTCTTGAAAGACACTTACACCAAATCAGCGCTGATGGTGGACTTGTGCTCGTGGAGAGTGTTAGGACGGATGGTGACATTTTTGGTGACATGGGTGAGACATCCATTGGAGAGAAAGTGGAAGGAGAGAAGGAGAAGTTAGGGTTTTCGGGGTTTACAGGAATGGGAGTAGTTTGTGAGGTTGGTGTCTTGAAAGAGGGATTCATCGTGGGTGATGTATGAAAATTTCGTTCCCGCCCCCTTTTTTTTTTTTTTTTTTTTTTCCGTTTTTCAGAGGAAGTTTCTTTGGAAGTGAGAATTAGTAATTAGTGAATGATTATTTATACACTTGGCAAAAAACTATCTACATAAGTATTTAAATTCTATACAAAGACTAGTTCCTAAGGTTTAGAGGTTGTTTGAAATAGACATCAAAACCAAGAGAAATTTTTCAACAAAAACAACTCAACATTAATCGACACACGCGTCTTTTGAAAAATCTGAAACTGAGTGTTATCAAAAATGTTTAGCACATTTTGTGTAACACGGAAGTCATTTTCTCATAGAATGCAGCTTTATGACTAAACAAGACACTTCATGTAGAGTTTTGTCTCTAAATTGGTGGAACAATGTATATGAGTCCACATAGATAAGATCTTGTGTCTATCACGATATAAATTATAAGTATGTTGATACTCCCATAGAATAGGAGCAGTATCAATTTTGTGTATGTTGATACTCCTATAGAATAGGAGCAGTATCAATTTTGTGGGTTTTGCCCAACATTTTACAATTGCCGAGAATTTAAGGCTTTGCCTTATTTTTGATACTCCTTTTATGATTTTTATATCATCGCAGAGCAGTATCATTTTAAAAGGTGTTCCTTTGAGAAGTCATGACCGTTAGAAACACAAAACAACTTTAACATTTACCAAGCGAAGCTCAGTTTTACTCGGATGAATGTTACCACAAATGTCGGGACATTTCGGATAACACACTCCAAAGATGTCAATTTTTATATTGAGCGAGGCAGAGAGTTTTTCAAGTTTGAAAACCTCTCATGATCTAAAGCTTTGTAAAAATATCACTAGTTGATGAGAAGTGTCAACATAATCGATTCTAACTATTGTTTTTCAACCAAGTCTCGAAGAAAGTGATGTCTTATATCTATATGTTTTGTGCGAGAGTCTTGAACAGGATTTTTAGATATATTGATGGCACTCATATTATCACAAAGACAAAACTAAGATATTTTTGAAACACCATAATCGTCTAACACGTGTCTTAGCCATATTAATTGAGAGCAACAACTCCCCATTGCTACATATTCGATTCAAAGATTGAGAGTGAGACCTGATTTTGTTCTGTTGTGCAGAAACTAAGTTATTGCGAGGTAAAACATCCTCCACTAGTACTTTTCTATCTTCCACATCCCGGCCAATCCGCGTCACTATATCTATTAGATTAGGATTAGTGTCTTTGGAATACCAAATTCCCAACTCACGTGTCTTGCGTGACATATCTTATGACACGTTTGTGGCGTTTAAGTGGGAAATTTTAGGCGCATGCTTGGAATCGTGCACACACAAACACTAAACATAAGATCTGGGCGACTCGCGATGAGATACAAAAGACTACCTATCATAGATCTGTATAAAGTTGGGTCAACATTCTCCCAACATCATCTTTGGATATAGTGCAGGTTGATCCCATCTGAGTCTTCGTGTGTTTGGCGTTCTCGATCCAAACTTTTAACCGTGTTCTTGGCATATTTGCTTTGTGAAATGAAGATACCTCATCATTCTGTTTTATCTGCAAGCCTAAGAAAAAGGTTAGTTCCGTCATACTCATTTGAATGTTGAGGACATAAACGACAAAAGTCTTAAGATGAGACATTGAAGTCGAACCAAAAACTATGTCATCTACATAGATTTGAGCAATAACCATATCTGATCCATGGTGTTTTATAAATAAAGTACAATCAGCTACACCACGTTGGAAGCCAAATTCAAGAAGAAATTGAGTTAAACGACCATACCGTACGTGGAGCTTGTTTTAGTCCATCTGAGGCCTTTTTAACCTGTATACATGTTGTGGATGGTGAGGATCTTCAAATCCTTTGGGTTGTTCAACATATACCTCCTTATCAATATATCCGTTCAAAAAGGCACCTTTCACATCCATTTGGTGAAGAGTTATCTTTAAACAACAAGTATGGCAAGTAATAATCTAATTGATTCAATTACAGCTCTTTGGAGCAAAGGTTTCATCATAGTCGATACCTTCGACTTGAGAGTATCCTTGAGCCACTAGTCTAGCTTTATTTCTAATAACAGTTCAGTTAAATCGATTTATTCTTAAAGATCCATTTAGTTCCTATTACATTAGTCTCATGAGCGAGAACTAGATCCCAAACCTCATTTCACGGTGAACTGTTCTAGTTCTTCTTGCGTAGCTTGTATCCACCAAATCTTTTAGTGCTTCATTAATGTTTTTAGGTTCCAAAGTAGAAACATAGCAAGATTGACTTACCTTGTGATGTATGGTGGACATACACGCATACTTCACCATGTCTCGGTAATTTTTGGCTCTTTTCTCCTTGTTTTATTCCTTCGAATACTTCTCCCATTACATTGGTGGGATGGTTTCTTACGATTACGGATGAGGATCCTGCGTCTTGAATCATGAAGTTGATTCGAATCCTCATCGGTGTTCTCATCTTGATTCACGGTGTTGCTTTGCAGATGTTGTAACATTTGGTGTAACATCTGCATTTTACGTGATGCCCCTCGTATTATTCACGGCATCATTCTTGGTGTATTTCTGCATAATCTGCATTATCATCAAAAACAATGTTATGATTCTTGTGCGGATTTGGTTCAAGATTGTACACTTCGGTAGCATGACTATTTTGAGAATAGCCTATGAAAATTCCCTTATCACTCTTAGAGTCAAACTTTGCTCGATTATCTCTATCATTTAGAACATAGCATACACACCCAAAAACATGAAAGTAACGTAGATTTGGTTTCTTTCCATTCAAGATCTCATAGGGTGTCATTTTTGTTCTGGTCTAAGATAGACTCTATTAGAGATGTGACTTGCGGTGTTTAGAAACACGCCCAAAAACGTTTGTGACGGTTTTAGAACTTAGCATGACTCTAGCCATTTCTTGTAGGGTTCTATTCTTCCTCTCTCTACACCATTTTGTTGGGGGGTTTTGGGAGCAGAAAATTCATGGAAAATACCTTTTTTCTCACAAAATGTAGAAAATTGATTATTTTCAAACTCCTTTCCATGATCAGATCTTATCCGAAAAATAGAGGAATGATATAGATTTCTAATTCTAGAGTACAATATTCTAAACATGTCAAACGTTTGAGACTTTTCTTTCAAAAGAATATCCAAGAGTATCTTGAAAAGTCATCTACAATCACAAAGAATTACCTCACGCCTCTGGGCTATCTACCTCGATTGGACCCATAAGATCCATATGTAAAAGTTGAAAGCAATGAGGCGTGCACGAGAATTGTCCATCAATCTGAACAACTTTGTGAGGGACACGGGTTTGCTTACCTTTGAGACAATCTTCACACACTACGGTTTCACTCATAGGACTTAGTTTAGGAATGCCTTTTACCGCCTCGTAAGATATCAATTTTCTAAGGTTGTGGTAATTGACATGTCCTAGTTTTTGATGCCACAATGATGTCTCATCATCCCCAACACTATTACATACCTTATGTTCTCCGACAAGATAGCAATTATCACTTGTTCTTGTACTGCCATTATCGTTTGTTAGTTTCATGATCATGCATGCGTGTTTATTGAATCTTACCTCCAGTTGTCATCACACGGTTGGCTTATACTAATTAGGTTAGCCATCGGACCATCAACGTCAAGACATTATTCATCTTTGGAATTCGGGGGCGATTCGCATTCCTCTTCCTATTATCTTACTCTTTTCACTTCTCCATATGTAACATTTCCTCCATTTAGAGCCGTAGTTCTTTAGACGATCTTTTGTTCTGTCATATGGCGGGAACGACCACTGTCAAAGTACCACGATCGAGAGATATTGGTCGCAGTGCGGTTATGGCTACATTACAACTTGTTTTCTTGATGGGAACCCAAACCTTTTTGTTACCTTACGATTTTTGTAGATAGAGTAGTCTCTTGGAAGTCTTTGTCTGAAGTTCTTGTGACGTGCAGAAGACCTTTTCTTTACGAGTTTTAGTAACTTAAAGCAAAAAGGTTTTAAATGTCAGTTATTACAATAATTGCACACATAGTTGCTACCTCCTACTGGTTCATTTCCCATTTTAACAAACAAGTTGGAACATAATGTATTGATAGGATTCTTGTACCCCAAACGATGCAGTGAGGTTGACTAACACTAAGGATTTCATCTAATTTGGAGGTGCTGTGTTAAGCTTTTGAAGGTTGCTTGGCGGATCAACTTTGCACTTATCTTTAAATTCAAGATCTTTTTTGGTAAGAGTCACTTCCAGTCGGGTAATAGTACTTATCAAATCCGCATTCTTATGAGTTAGAGTTTTCACCTTTGATTCAAGTAGATTAGATTCAATGATTAAGTCCTTGCAAAGGACTTGCAATTCTTAATCATATCATCCTGTAGTCTTCGAGTCTCGTGTTTAGAATCATTTTTGAAATAAAGCCATAGAAGCAATTGGCATTTGAAGCATTAAAAACTCATACACATCTGCTGTTCTTTGTATCTGCGGATGTTACGGTGATGTTCTGAAATGTCATGACATTTAGTGTATCACGATCGGCTAAACCTTCATCATCGGCGTAAAATGTTCAAAACGATGGCGGCATTGCTTGTGACTCTATTTACGTATTCTCTTCCCGCCGCGCCATCATCACTTAGAAATCCATAGACTTTTGCCAACCTTTCTTAAAGTGTTTGCACACTCGTTGGCATAATGGCCCCATCCCGAGCATGACATTGAATCTTTGTCAGCTTTGAATCGAACTGGTTGGTCGAATTTATTCTCTAAGATGATTGCCTTTTTGTCTTTGTGGGAAAATTCTTCGTAATTCGTGGATTGAATCCTTGGTTTTGGTGCTCTTTAGACTTAGTTTTATTCTTATCTTCGTTGAATCTTCTTAACATCGTATTGAACCTACGAGTAAGAAGAGCAACGTTGACACCATCCCCAATTTCTTCAAGTGTTCCATCCTCTTCATTGACTTAGTCTCTAAGGATTTTGCTTGAAGAAGGGCAACATCCTTGCCTTTGTATAAAGACCTTTGATTTTCCATGTTCATCTCATATGTTTTGAGAATGCTCATTAAAGTATGTAGGTCCGTTGTGGCAAGGTTGTGTCTTCAATCGCACAAATCTTAATGTTGAACTTTTCAGGAAGAGATCGAAGGGCTTTTTCAACAAGTTGATTGTTGGTCAATGGAGAACCAAGAACTTGACATTCATTAGAGATATCAATCAACTTTTCAAAATAGGTTTTAATATCCTCCGATTCCTCCATCCTTAAACGTTCATACTTACTTCACGTGCGAAGCTTCGTTCGTCGAACAACGAACTACCTTCACAATGAGTTTGTAAAGTATCCCAACATCGTGGCGATAGAGCAATTTTGAATGAGTTTGAACATGTAAAGATCAACCCATCCGAAAATAGCATTTAGTGCCTTTTCGTTGAAGCCTGCACTATTAGTTTCTTCAAAAGTCCATTCGGCCTCAGGCTTGACCAAAATGTCGCCTTCGCCGTCGGTGGAAGCATAGGAAACGATGTATCCATTAGTAATAGATCTCCATGCTCTAACATCAATGGATTTGATGTGAGAACGTAGGCAAATCTTCCAATAAGGATAGTTTGATCCATCTAAAATAGGAAGTCTACCAATATTTGGATTACCCGGATCCATAGTTAAGTAAAAGGACCGTAGCACTTATTATGTCAAGTGTCGGCTCTGATACCACTTGAAAGGAAGAATTGTCGAACTTAACTATGGAATAAATAATTTCAAAGAAACAGGTAAACTTAAAGACGATGGAATGTTCCCAAAATGTTATGTGACATGAATCGAACATTAACAAAAGCAGAACTAAAAGCGAATTTAAGATGCGTGAAATAAATCAAGGACACCCAAGATTGTTTTTCATAAGTTATATAATTGTATATAACTTATAGTGGTCTCATGACCAAAAATTTATTGTATAAAAATTATACAATCTTACAAATCCCTTGAAAATGAATAGTAATCCGTAAACCAAAAGGGATTAAAAAGAAGTTAAATCCTAACTTCTAAGCCTGAAAAATCTATCTAAGATAGAAGTGAAAAACACCCTATTACAATTGCTTTGAGTTGAAAGAACAAGTATAGATCTTAAGAAAGCAATTCGTAATTTTGAACAAGTGTAATCACAAAAACAGGCTGCTCGATCCAGCTGTTTTGAGGCAATATTTGAGACGTCTCAGATCTGAATTTACTTCTGTGAAAACTGGATGATTAAACCTTGGAGTGAACACTCTATTTATAGTGGAGAGTCCACCCGAGAGGCTCCTTGATTCTCGGTGGAGGTTGAGCAGAAATGGGGTTGGTTGGAGCTGTTCTTCAGCCTTAAAACTCTCACCAGATTTGACTTTGTCTTCCTGAGAATGCTCCTTCCGTTATGCACTCTCCTTGGACTTGGTCTTGTCAAGTACTATCGTGTTTCCCTTAGCTCCTAACCAAGCCAAACATTCACGTGATAAAATCTTCTCGACTTGAATGCCTCCGTGAAGGTAGGCAAAACTTATGCCAGAAATGTCCTCCCAGATGTCACGACATTTGGGATGACATTTTCCTGTTTTTACTTAACACCAAAAAGAGACATGTTACGGAAAATGTTAGGACACAGATCCTAACACTAACATACATAAATCTTATTTATATTTTTATAGGGTGGAAAGATTGTTGGATGGTGGGAGTATATATTTTGTCATTCCATCAATATCAATTTATATGTTTTACTTTTCATATAACTCCTAGTATGCCCATAGATTTGACCATCCTCATATATGCACACTCATCTTTTGAATGTGGACATTAGTGACTTGTCAACATTTTGCTCCATATAATAAAATTTCTTACCACCACACTGTAGAATAAACTAAACAATGTCCTATTTTAACAAAAATACTAGACGCAAAGTGAAATTTTATTGAATAAATGACACTAATTTATTGATCCACACGACCCCAACATAATTAATCTGATCCATATGGATTAATAAAAAACACCTAGAACATTTGTTCATACTAGTTCCTTTGATGCTTCACTTTTTTTGTGACTGAATGAATTCGAAAGACTAGAATGATGTCTTCGTTTGAAACTATGAATTTTTTTAATTTAAAACTGAAGCAAACAAGCTTCTGTTAATTTCAAATCTAAATCCAACTCAACTTCTTCATCTTGGAATAATGGCGGATTCTTAGAAATCCAACACCAATAGTCATCAGATAAATAAATTCACACGAATCATGTTATTTAATGATTGAATCTGATATTTATAAGAATCGATAAATCAGTAGCACCTATTTAATTAAAGTCACACAAATAACAACCCATAATTTCATAAAAAGAGAGATACTTTTGACCATATAAAGGGCAATAGGGGGTCCAATAAGTGAATATTTATAATTCAATAATAATATTAAAGACAATCCAGGTTCAATAGGTGGAATAAAAATATTTGTTAAATCATTTTTAATGGAATTTTCTTTTTTACCTTTTATTCGTTTATAAAATTATGGCAAGTGCAACACCTTTTCCTTTGGAGCGCGTGGCTTAACTTCTTTAGTAATGACTGCCGCGTAAGATTAATAAATTAACCCAACTGGAAAAAACAATTTTTTACAGATCTGAAAAGAGTGGCCAACAACAATCACAGCCGCCAGATCTGAATCGTAGGGTCCGAAACATAAAAATACCAAAACCGTTAGATTAATTAAGGAGTTTCAACATACGGCTAAGATTAACAAATGAGCGGCGGGCTGGGCTAGCAAACATCCTTTAAGTAGAGGGTGGCAATCAAAGAGAGAGAACCAACAAAGACAATCTCGTAAGTACTCTCTCTCTCTCTCTCTATATATATATATAATATTTCATCTCTCTAGGTTTACATTTTTCTCTTTTCAATTGTATTTATTTGTTCACTCTCTATTTAGCGGTGAAGAGGTTTTTTTTTCTATCTAGGGTTTGGACCTTGATTTGGAGTGGCGGGTCTGACCCGAACCGATAAGTTCTCTGCTCTTTGGAGATCCAGGTTTTCAATTGGATTATTGATTTTGCATTTTAGGGCTTTTAATTATAATTAACGTAGGATCGTTAGGGTTTGTTTCTGAACGAAGGGAATTTGATTTGAGGTTAGGGTTTCTATATATATATATATATATATATATATATATATATCTGTTATTCTTTTACTTTTCGCCAATTCGTTATTAATTTCATAATAATACAGAATAAATCAGGACTTTTGTTATTGAGTTGCTATATTGTTGCGAGTTATCCAAAGTCAAATCTTTATATATCGAACGAAGGGGGAAATCAACGAATTGATTGGACTCAGCATTGTGTAATATACCAATTCTATTGATATCTTTGATAGTTGTTGACGTGGCATGTTCGAGGGAAATTGGGGATCAAATGTTGAAAAGAACTAGCTGATATGTGCAGAATTGGGGAGGTATTCACATGGCACCTACTGTTCCAATAGATTACGTTGGGCAGAGAGAATCCAAGAAGTTATTTAAAAAAGATTCAGGTGATATGATGGGAAAATCGCGCAAGGTTTTTAAAGGTTACATGTCTGGGATTGTACCTGATTTTCGTAATGCCGTTGAGACAATGGCAGAATCGGAGGGTTTTGGGAGCTCAGGACGGGTTGATATTGAAAGGACTGCTTCGGAGGACTCTTGTGCACCTAAATGGAAATCCGTTTGTTTGAATGCTGATGGTCATGACCTATTTGGTGTACCTATTCAAGTAATGTCGTTGTCCAAGATGTCACGCTCTGAGAGAAAAGGTTTGGGAATTAGGTTGAGGAATGAACTTGAACAAGTCAGGGTACTGCAGAAGAAAATTGCATCTGTCAGCTCTAATAATGGGGCTCTTTCGCCTGCTAACGATATTCAAAATTGCACCAATGGACAGAGGAGGTCAGGGTCAGAGATATCTCAGCGGTATATGGCTGAAGCAGTGGTGCCTCCCAGGAAGAAGAAGGCTGTGCCTGGAAGAAATGGACCTCTTACTAAAGGACTCGGAGCTAAGCGGCCTAAGCCAATGCAACAGTCCGTCTCCGTCCCCTCAGATACAAGCATTGTCATGTTGATGAAACAGTGCGAGACTCTGCTAAACAGATTGATGTCACATCAGCATGGTTGGGTCTTCAATAATCCAGTCGATGTCGTAAAGTTAAAAATCCCCGACTACTTCACTGTTATTAAGCAACCAATGGACTTAGGAACCATCAGATCAAAGTTACATTCGGGAGAATATTTGAGCCCTTTGCAGTTTGCTACCGATGTGAGGCTCACTTTTAAAAATGCAATGACGTACAATCCACCAGGAAATGATGTTCATATCATGGCTCAAACACTTAATAAATTTTTTGAGGTTAGATGGAAACCAATAGAAAAGAAGATTCATGTTACTGAAGAGGAACCTTTACCTTCTAAGTCGAGTGTTATCATAGAAACTGAAACTGATGCTCCTCTATCGATTCCACCTTCAAAGAAGAAGAAAATCGCTCCACTGGAGAACATGGTTAAACCAGAAACCGTAAAGAAAGTCATGAGTGATGTCGAAAAACATAAAATGACCACCGAGCTTGAATCCTTAGAATTACCTGAAAATATAGTTGATTTCTTGAAAGAAAAAAGTTCCAGTGGAAGTCAAGTTAGTGAAGATATGATCGAGATTGATCTTGATGTTCTTCCTGACGATGTCTTGTATGAGGTACGGAAGCTTTTGGATGATTATCTACTGGATAAACAGAAAAATCAGGCAAACGGTGAACCCTGTGAGATGGAGGTAAATATCATTATGTGGATGCCTGGTGTGTTGCTTCATATGCTATGTTACACTAGTAGTACTCCCTGTAAGCAAATTATGATGTCTTATTCCTTGCTGTTCTACAGCTTCACAATGAGTCTGGATTCAGTAATTCATCCATGCAACCATGCAAAGGTGAGTTTAATCAGTAGATGTGAAGAATTTGAGCTTCATATGGTATGATTGGCAGAGTTTCCGGTTTCTGACTCCTTTTTTTTTTTCCCTTTTCTGTATTTTCGGTCTTTATACAGGAAATGATCCGGCAGATGAGGAGGTTGATATCGGTGGAAATGATCCACCTGTTTCAAGCTTCCCACCTGTGGAGATTGAGAAGGATAGAGCTCGCAGGAGCAATAAATGCAGTAATTCAAGTAGTTCGAGTAGTGACTCTGGTTCTTCATCTAGTGGTTGGTGCTATTAAGAAAGTTTACTTAACTTGTGGCCCTTATTTTTGCATGTTTGTTGTAAAAATTTGATTTTCATGGTAAATGATCAAAAGCTGTACTGTTTCTTTTATCCATGTGCATTCTCACTGTCTTGACCCATAATGGGACACACACACCCGACAACAGCAGTACTTCAGCTATAACGTTGTTTATTTTTACTCGTTTGTGCATTTTCAGGAACACTTTGCATGTGCAATGTAATTGATATCCACAACTTTATTCATTTCTTCAACTAGAACTTCTTCCATGGGTCGGTTTAGGGGTTTGAAATTTAGATATGCTTAGCTGGTTTCCGTATGTTTAAGAGAGGATGGGTTGGAGAGAGGGGTAGAAGGACACGCCCATTATCTACCGAGTTTTGAACCATGTGCCACTGGCCCTTGGGGATTTCTCGGTTATAAACAAAAGATGGTTGTTTATATTGTTGCTCATTCTTTCTATGATGATGATTAGCAGACCCTGCATTCCCCTGTGCTTCGAATTGACTTGATGACAGAATCTACAACCACTATTTCTTACAATTGCCTTCCACCTTAATGGTCTTCAGCATTTACCGATGCCTACACTCTGAAATGTTTGTGCATAATTGTTTTAGCAGCAAAAGAAATATATCCTATCCTACTCTTGACATTTTGACAGACGATTCAGAACTATTCTCAGAAATTTTATCACAAGCACCAAGCTAGTATAGGCTACTGTGCTCCAGCTTAAGTGCAAAAAGAGGTGTATGTCCTCTTTGATGTCTTGCTTGTTTTTTGTTCTCAGCAAATATGACATTTGCTTCTTCCAAACTTTTCCGCAAACTTCTGTCTTTATCACCATGTGGTTCTCTTGTAATTGCTATACCATTAAAAACCTGCCTTTCTCTTTGTCACTAGGAAAAGGGTAATGAGACTCTGGTCCTCTCATTTATTGATCATGCTTCCTTAATGTATAGTCTGTATCAAATATGTATTTCTCTGTAGCTGCTATTTACGACTGCCGTTACAACTGCTAAGCTCTAGTTACCGTGCTCCATTTTCTTCACAAGGAAAAGCCTATACCTGCATTATGAATTCCCTCCTTTATCCCTTTCAAGTTCCTGTTTCCTTTTTTGTTTTTAATGTTCTGAAGTAAATAGGGTATCAGAAGGTTGATTTATCTGGGATATTCAAATATCCAAGATGGAATTTTTGTATGTTTAAGGTTGATATGGTGATAATTTAGTAAATAAAGTTAATTGCATGACTAGGAGGCTCAAAATGTCAGAATGAAATCAAGAACGGGCTGGTGCAATGGCAGAATCTTTTGGTGGAAAAGGAACAACCTAAAAAAGATTAGGGTGTTATTTTTTTTGTTAAATACTCATCAAATACATGTTTATATTGGCTTTACCCAAAATGCATCACTTTTTACTTAATAGCAGCATTTTGTAGAAAGGAGACATATCTATTGTAGGATGTTTCATTTTTCTGAATTAGAATTTAATTAAGGTGTTGTAACACAAATAAGAAAGAAAAGAAAAAAACACAGAGAGAAATAACTGGATTGCTCTTTCTATTCTGGGAAAGCAACTTCTTTGAAGTTCTAGAAAAGGTTTGTTTAACATCTTGGTCATCAGTTTTAAACTCTACCACTTGAGTCATTCCCATGTGAAGTTTAGAAGCCTTGTTCTCCCACTTGCTCTTTCATGTTGCCGAACCTTTTCGTGAAATTGAATAAAACTTGGCACTGGTCCTTTGACATTTTGATACTGAAGTACATTGCTGCAGTCATGATTGTCAAGTAGGCCATGGAAAATGTAGGATTTCTCCTGGCTAGGTAATCGAAACTTCTTATGAATTGTTCCTGCAGGCTAGGTAATGTAGGTAATGATGAACTTTTAACTTGATACTACTTTGATATGAATTAGGTATGGATTAGTTGTTGGTTTTTTCTTTTTACTTCTTGCTTGGCAGGAGAGAGAGGGGGGGGGGGGGGGTTGGTGTTTCCCTGTTACATCAATTTGGCTGAACTAAATATAACTATATGTCTGACATTTAAGTTAGAGCTCGGTAGCATAAATGTATGTCAGTGAGGCTTGGTGGTCTTTGAATCACATTAGCAGTAGTGGGTAGTTATCTGCCGTAACCATTTGAACTGTCAATTACTATGGATATAAAGTGTGTTAGAAGTTTGATTGCTTTCTGTCATCAAGCTTTATTGTGGCACAAGTTAGGCAGATGGAGATATATACAGAGATAAGTAGTGAGTGTGATTTTTCTTTGGCTGAACTTGAAATATATATCGTCTTTCAGTAGGCAAGTTTCAGAAGTCAAATACATTTTGATTACACTGAGTTTTTGGTTGTTGTTGTTATTTGGTTGCTCGGAGAAGACTTTATTAAAAAGTGAAAGGAATTAATGTGAAAAATAAGTTTCTTCTTTTCTCTGACAACCTTGCAATTTTTACTGTGTTTTCTGTTAATCTTTGGCAATGAAAGCCCGAGCCTTCAATCTTCCCACTCATACTTCCATTAGCAATACCGTAGCATGCTTTTGAAGCATGCTTTATTTGTGCTATGGTCTCCTCTAGATTCTAAACTTTGTTTTTGATCTTCTATTCTGCATTGTGGTGTCACTTCCCCATACCCAGATTACACTGGGTATGTTGTTGTTGCACTTCCCACGGTAAGAAATTTTGTTATGTGCTCAAACGTGTAGGGTGATGGATCATACATCATATCATATTCTGACCCTATTGGTTAATGTCCTTTTGGCAAATAGATCCCGGAAAGATATCTGAATAGAGATTGTGTTGCCTGTTATTTGTGTTTTTTTGCTCTTTTTCTTCTTATTTGGGAGGATATAGCTAAAGTATTCTAAGGTTTTCTTATCCAAAAATCTTCTTAATTCTGTCCAGTAATGGGCTAGTTATTTTTATACCCGTATTAATTGGGGAATTAGGTCGAATAGGCACGGATGCTCCTAAACAGTTCTTTGTCTGGAATGGTTGTGCTCTTATATGTAGGAAGTCTGGACTGGGAAATCTTGGCTGCCATATTTACTGTAACATAAGGCGCTATGTCTCTTTACTTCTAAAACTGTTATCTACTTGTCTTTCTCAGGTACAGACTCCGGAAGCTCATCTGGCGGTGAATCAGATGCCTTAACCGTTCAGAAGGTGTGGATATTGCTGTCTGATTATATAAGTTTTTTTGCTTCTCTTATTGATAATGACTGATGAATTCTGTTGCCTTCTAACTCCATTTTGTCTTTTCGCAGGTAACGACGACTTCTGGTGGAAGATTGGAGCAGGAAGATGAGCATGATCTTCCAGAAACTAGAGGTTGTCAACCTGTGGAATCAAATGACATGATTTTGATTGCTGCTTTCTTTTTCTGTAAATATGTGGGTAGTTGGAAGATTTTGATAGCTTTCTTTGGTCTGTGTGTGTGTGCCTGATATAGTGTCCGTGTCCTACAGATTCCTTGGCTGGCCAAACAGAGATGACTTCTCAGCAAAAGTACGTTTCTGGTGATCCCGATGATCATCGAGAGGGTAAGCAATGGTAATAGATGAAGAAAATGTCTGCTACTAGTTTTGCAGCATCATCTCACTCATCATGTGCTGTAACCTTTTAGAAGAGAGCGCTGAACCTGAGAGGCAAGTCTCTCCTGAGAAGCTTTACCGTGCAGCTTTGTTAAGAGGTCGCTTTGCGGATATCATACTAAAAGCTCAGGAAAAGAGCATTGAAAAGGTCAGTCAAACATTAGCTGGTGTTGCTTGTGTTAAAGTTAGATTCTTTAGTTCCATTCATCCAGGGTGTACTATTGTTTTTCTTAACAAATCTTTTTACAATTTTAGGGTGAAGTGCGGGACCCTGAAAAGCTAAAGCTTGAGAGAGAGGAATTTGAGAGGCGAAGGCAAGAAGGTTTGTGTTTTCTGTTGTTAGCATGTGTGTAAATCCACAACCACATCTCTGAAACCACCTCTTTATTTGTTCATCTGCTTTATTAGGAGGAAGTGAGTTTAGGTTTGTTTTTTGTTAGCATGTGCGGAATTCCATAATTACTTCTCTGAAACCACCTCTTTATTTGCTTATCTGCTTATTCAGAGAAGGCTCGCTTACAAGCGGAAGCTAAGGCTGCAGAAGAGGCTCGTAGAAGAGCTGAGGCAGAAGCTGCTGCAGAAGCCAAAAGGAAACGAGAACTTGAAAGAGAAGCTGCCCGTCAGGCACTCCAGAAGGTATAGGCAGATGGGGTTGCATTTATCAGGATCATCTTTTTAACTGTCCCGTTATAACTCATGAATCATGTGTTAGCAGATGGAGAAGACTGTCGAAATCAACGAGAACAGCCGATTTATGGAAGATCTGGAATTGTTTAGAGCTGCTCCAGATGAACAGTTAGAGAGCTTCATTGAGGAGACAAGTCCTGGTCATTCTGAGAATGTTCTTGGGAGTTTCAAATTTAAGGCAAGTAGTAATCCATTGGAGCAACTCGGATTATATATGAAGGAAGAAGATGAGGAGGAAGAGGAAGAGGAAACTGAACCACATAGCATCCCTAATGTATCGAATGATCCGGAGGAAGGAGAGATCGATTGATGCTAAATACTTCGGCCAATCGACAAGTGGGAGTGGGTGAATTTTCTTCTGAATCCTTGCATGGTGCTTTGATGTAACTCTCATTTTATCGTCCCAAGGTCCACACGAGAGAAGTCATGACCTTTTAATGAATTTGGGTCTTTTAGATGTGATGCAAGTGTCTTCCCCAGCTTGGATGCTTCAGAAGAGACTGCTGTCGGGTCTGGCCAAAATAGGCAGCCATCTTATATTTGTATTCCAAATTCTTTTGCTCGTGTGTAAGTAGGTACCTATCCAGTGGAAGTGCCTAGGGTGGAAACAGTTTTGTTACATAGCTTAGTACTAGATTGTTGCTGTGTTTACAAAAAAAAAAATGTTGCTAAAAGGTGATTTTTTCGTCCACAAGTGTCGCTCCCTTTCCCTGGTACAGTATAAAAAAAGAGTGGAATGAGCAACCCTGAAAAAAACAACCAATAAAAAAGTTCACATTCTTTGTCCACAGCATGGAAGATTTAAGCTTATTATAGAGCAGAACTTGTATAACGTCCATTACAAGACACGAATTTGTTGCAACAGTTGGACAAAAATAGTGTGGGAAAAGCCTAGCAACTCTACAAAATTTGCTCCCCCAGGTTAAGATAAAGAAAAGGACTAAACCCAATAAAGTTAGGACAAGAGGATGGGGAAAATAGCTCCGTCTGCTCCTGTGACAGGAACTAGCTATTGAGTCTACCTTTCTCGCTATTTACTGTCTATACCTACAACATAGCATAATCACCACATCAAGGAAACCAAATGGGAATGCTGAGAATTCCTACATCACCATTCCACCATCAATAGTAAGAACCTGCAAAGACGGTACATGCTTTATCTCTTTATGTCGAGTCAACGAGAAAAAAAATATGGGTAAAGAGAGGATAGTCGGATATGATTTCAGTACCAGTCCAGTAATATAGCTGGCTGCAGGACGAGTGCCAGGAATTCCACTAGTCCAGCAACTTCATCTGGTTGACCATATCGTCCTGTCATCACAACAAAATTTGTCAATAGTTGCATTGCCTAAAATACAAATTGCTGACAATGGTGATCTTCCTGATCATAGTCATCAGAAATGAAACAACGTTCACTTTCAAACTGTACGTGGAAAAACTCATTGTGACCCTTCCAAAACTTACACTGAAAAGGAGCAATTTATGCATCACAACACAATCTTTCTACTCAGAGGATTACCTGATCATTTAAGTATCTTAGTTTGTGAGTCATAAATCAATTATGTCCCAGCTTTTCCACAAACAAAATACCAATATTTTTTTTGATGACAAGGGAATCCACAACCGCTAATCTTCAGGTGCGCACGGGTTTCCCGTGCAATATCCCGCAAACCACACATGAGAGATAGTCCCCTGCTGTCGTAGGCAGAGGGTTTCGAACCTAAGACCTCCATTATGGAAGCCCCATGCTCAACCAACTGAGCCACCCTTGCAGGCTCCAGAATCTGTTTTACTGGCAATTCTACAAATAACGACATACCCAGTTAATTCCCATTCTGGATGTATCAAGCTCTAGACCATCCTAACGGTTTTGCAACTCCGATTCAAACTGCTAATGTCTAAATTTGTTCAGATTTAAATGGTCAACAGATATTTGTTGGTTCAGGATCTTGCAATAAACGCATATAACATATTGTGAATTGGATTATTCTTCTCCTGTCCAACTTGGGAGTCATTGGTCGCATCTGTGAGAGAGTTCGGATTTTTTCCAGAAATTGTTTGTTGGTGAGGAAAAACTGTCAAGCAAGAAATTCTTGCAAGTTGAAGCACACCCTTTGGCGTTTTGTTTGGTGAGGAAAAAATTGTCAAACAAGAAATTCTTGCAAGTTGAAGCACACCCTTTGGTGTGTTTCTAAACTTGCAAGAGCTTTTTATGAAAAAATATGTGAATAATTTTTGCAGAACGTTTCAAAAATCTCTAACACTCGCACAACTTCCACGTTATCAGTTGTCTAAGACGTCAATTTCCATACGTTTCCATATTTGATGCGCAGGACAATGTCACATATGAATATAGTTATCAATCATAGTTCAAGGAGACTAACCCTGACCTAGTGGGACGCTTGCCAAAATTTTCTTCTCAATGGCTTCACTCAGCTTGGAAGTCATATCTGATGCAATGAATCCAGGGGCCACAGCATTAACCTGATGAAAACAAAGATTCTGGGTAAATAACTTATCAAATGCCATAAACAGTCAGTAGCTTGTTCTCGTTGGGAAGAATTAATTCCTTTGTAGTTGACATTCAAATGTCCCAAGGTTGCTTATATTAAGAGAAAAGGCTCACCCAAGTGAATAATAACTCGGGATTAAGGAGCACTTATAGTTATATTCCTGCTGGCGTACTCTTTTGCGACACTTTTGGTTAATCCAATCACTCCTGCTTTTGCTGCACTGTAGTTGGCTTGCCCAGCATTGCCAACTAAACCAACAAAATAAATTTCACCAGGATAGAAGTTTGCTTACAGTTTTCATCATTGATTCTACTTCCTCTTCTTTTGAAACATCACCACCAAAAGTCATGGCGTGGCCACCACATGATTCAATCTGCCAACAAAATAGGAAATTAGAATTAATGTATGGGAAGGCGTCAAAAGGCCTACAGATGAAGTGATGAACCTTATAGCTGTTATCAGATTGCTGGTGAAACAAGTACTCCATGAGCTAGTGTTTAACATTCTAAATAACACTTAATGAAAGGGCTGGAAATCATTTGTCAAACAAGTATTTAACCAGTTTACTGTTATTACGCATGAAATAGAAACTTAACCTTACAAAATTTGGTAAGCATTAGCTAATACAGAACAATTCAACCTAAGGAAGCAAGGGGAATCTGTTGATTGAATGCATTCCTGATAACGTGCCGCTAACAACGCCAATCTGTTATCCCAATGGAACCCCCGCATTTTAGGACCATGGCATTCAATCTTTTTCTTTATGAAAGCAAATTGGTAAGGAAAGGTACTTTCAAGAGGGTAAGGAGAACCCAAGTCATAGTATAATGGCATTCGGCGGGGAGGGGGTCGGGAAGTGAAGATACTAGAGTTGTTTGGCACTCAGAGGAAGCTTCCTTCATTTTTCAAACAAGCATTAACCATTACTATCATTACGCACAAAATAAAAAAATAGTCCTGCAATATTAGTAGCATCAGCACTATTGTCCATGGACTACCAGTTTCTGGAGTTATAGGAGCTCTCCACTTCAAAAATGTAGAACCTAAGAGCGAGTATTCTTTAAGGCATCCAGGTATATATGATGTATTTGTCATAGGTCCTATAAAATTCCAAACAAGAATTTCCTACTTAAATTTCTGCAATTTCAGAAGTACTACTCTGGTTTTCTGCTTTCTAGCAATTTACTTGCTATACGTTATATCATGATTTTATATCATAGTTGTGGAGGTGAAGCTCTATACAAGGAACAACAGCTTGATACAGCATGTTGTAAGGACTCAAATTTGAGTGGAGTTCTCTCATTTCAAACCTAACAAATCTCGGGTAATTCTAAGTGATTTATGGCACATTTTCAGTTGTTGGTACGAAAGCAGCATAAAAGTTGCCACACAACAAAAATCCCCCCGAAACCTTTTTGGAAAGTTACTATCGAAAGGTTCCTTTTAGGCTATATCAAGTAAAACTTTAATCTAAATTAAACTGTTACTTTTACATGAATGCTCCTAATTTCCTATTCTGATGCGATTACTCAAACCTGATTTGTGCAGCAATGATCAAACCGTGAAAGACACGGCAGAGGTTTGAGAAATATGTTTGGCTTTAATATAATAGAAAGCAGGACAGCACATAACACTCAAGAAAGTGATGACAATCTAATTACAGAAATTTCTCAGTTACAACTTACAACATGAAATTGGACTTTATGGTTGGTTAACAGATGAAAAGGAAAAGGAAAAAAGTAATTTAGTTGGAGGAGATAGTAAGCACGACTTTCTACGCAACGATTTCTTAGACGGACTTGGAGAAAGATACCAAACTCTAAATTGATAGAACTGATTTGAATTTCAAATGGAACTAAGACATAGTAAAAGGTGCTGGACCGTGGTCCGTTAGCTGCGCCCACATGCCTGATCTGTCTATCAACAAGAGGGGCAGACAAAGTAAAACGAAGATAGATAGAAAGTAGTAAAAGACAGCGGCCTAGACAAACCAAAATGAATCCTGTATTTATCCCCAGTAAGTTGGATAACCTATCTGGAGTTGAGCCATTTCGTCGACGAAATCATTAAATACTACTAAGTCGAAGTCGAAATTGAAGCAGAAGAAAATAATAGTGATATCAATCTCCCACCAAATACTGTGCTGTTACCTATCACGAACAAGATGAGCCAGGAGAAATGATCAGCAACACTTAAGGTTAGGGAGAAGTGGAATTGACAGAGAAGCAGGACAGACTCTGGAAGGCATACGGAAGGTCAGAGACAGATAGAGCTGGAACATGAAACTCCAGTGCTATCACCAACCATGTCGGAATATGCAATAGTTGTGGTAGTACCCCGTGACTCTAATCCAAAGTTTTTAGGGGTGGGGGTGGGAAATGGCAATGCCGAATCAGAAAAGGAAAAGTGAGCAGAACAGGCGAATTATTCTGGAGAAGAGAAGCTATGCTCAGCATAAATTGGGTTCTGCTATTTGAGAAGAATCTGAAAGAAAATTCACAAAACATAGCAGATATGCCAAAAGCTAAAAATCTATAAAGGAAGGAGGGATTTGCAATTGGTGTTTAGGATATTGGTCTTATCTGAACTATGAGGAGTCAGGAGAAAGGGGGGATCAGGGGAGGGGAAGTTAATCGAACATGCAACCGATGAATTTGAAAATTCTGCTATTGGAAGGAACTTTGAAGCAAAAAAAAGGCATGTAATAAGAAGAGCGGTGAAAAAATTTAGCCTTATGTTATTTAGTATTCAAGAGAGGTAATGCGGAAATTGTTGGTGGTCGTACTATCTGTTGATAAAGGCAATATATCTTGAAAATGGGTGTCACAGACTGACTCTGAATAAGTGTTTCCGAGGATATCTAAAGACAGCATAACTAACAGAATGGTCTCGTTGAAACAACTGCATAATACAACAAAGATGGTCATGCCCTAGGTGATAGAAGGCGACTAAGATATGCGTTGGAGCAAAGAAACTTGCTAAGGGAAACATCAATAGATCTACTATGCTTCCCTGATGGACAAGGTGTTGATATACTGGAATAAGAAGAGAAATTACAGAGCTCAAGTAAACAAACCCTGCCAAGATCGATATCGATTAACAGTCCAATCATACTAGATTGCTGGTGATGTATAAGGGACTGTTTCTCTTCAGATTTAAACATGTGACTACACTACGAGAACTTCAAAAAGATGGTCAATCATTGTAGGAAAGAGATGGCAGACAGACCATGCCACAAGTTGGTGATAAAGTTGAAACTATTAAAGAATTTTGAAAAGGTAGAATTGAGAAATGTGTGATAAAGTGGAAATTACCATATCAGATTTGCTTTTTGAATTGGAGATAAGGGGGAAGAAAAGATATTAATGAAACAATATCAAAAGCTGATGAAATTCAAAGAGAATAATTGAAAGGTCTAGCAGGAAGGTTTACTTGTAGCACAAAAAGTGATTCAGAGACAAAGATCACAAGCACCTGGCTAAAAAAGGAGATAACAATGACTATGTTTACAGGAAATACAATTCTGTAAGAAAGAATCAATGGATGGCCAAGAACTTTCAGCGGAGAGGGGATTAGAGAAGACATAACCCAGTACTACCAGAAGTTGTACTCTAAGAAGGAGAATTGAAGACCACTATTAAACAGCACTCCTTTTTCAGAGAATCAAAGATGAGAGGGAAAGATGAAGATCAAGTTGCTGTTACATTGTAGAGCAACTTCACAGGTTTGGACAACGGTATCCTCCTTATTTGGCAATTAGGCACTCTCAAAGAGAATGCTAGATATGATAGCAAGTGTCACCTTTTTTGAGCTGCATGGAAAGAAAAGACCAAAAGGATGCTTCAAGGAAGGAATAAGAACTTAAGAATTGGTAGGAGACAAAGTGAAGTCTACATAAACGGGTGTCCATATTTTTTATTACCATACAAGCACATTACTTGAAATGATATTTGAGTTATCAAAAATAGTAGAACAATAAATAACAGTAAGATTTCTGAAAAGATACACTGTAATTTTTATTTGTCTTGCACAGCTGCACTCCTGCGGTCATGCACCGCTAATGTTACAATTTCTAAGTTATCTGCCAGAAATGCTACGAAAACTAGACCCCACATAGATTCAACTTATGGTGTTGGTGGAGTATTCTCTTTCCTGCCTCAGAGTACAGGTCAAGTGATAGAGTCCAGCTTTTCAAAATTGTAGCTTTGGTACTGACCTAACATGCACAGAGCTTCCTTCAACGGCCTGGAGATTCATATTTCACTTCAAGTCTCCATCAAGAGCGGTAAGAATGAAGACAAACAATAAGGCATTCAACTTGGGGAACAGGGTTTCAGATCCTAAAGAAGGAGATCCAACTTATAAAAATTGACTTTTAAGTTGGTGTAGCAGATGAAACTTTGGTTATGTGGTCTCTCAACTCGTATTTCCCCACAAGAACTGAAAAAGTGAACAAGAAGTGACCACCCTCAATATGAACCATTCAGCACTCAGAATGGTGAAAGAAGTGCGGGGAACACTCTTCCAAACATCATTCTGAAGTCAGAAATACAGTTCCATGGTCTCAACTTTAAACCAGAAAAAAGAAATATATCACAGGGAGTTGGAGGGATTTCGTAAAATGACAAGATCGCACAAAAATATTACTGAAAAAAGAAACACACCTCTTTGGAAACTTCTTCTACCTCCTTTGAAGATCTCACATAATTCACTAGGACCTGACAAGAAAATATCAAGTGGATTGGAAGAGTAGGTGAGAGTTGGATTAGTGGTTAGTGGCCCATACTGTTTAGTAATTTTATTCTCACTTGTATAAATAGCACTTGTGCTATTACGTTTTGAGTTAATGAAAATTCTGTAAAGCTCCCACAAATAGCTGCCTTCTCTCTCGTTTCTCCTCTTTCTTCTTCTTCACGATTTCTTCTTATAGCTGCCTTCTCTCTCGTTTCTCCTCTTTCTTCTTCTTCACGATTTCTTCTTCTTCAATTCTTCTGGATTCTGTCCAGAATATACACATGCAGGCTCGGATCATGCAATCTAACATGGTATCAAAGCATTAGGGGAATGGATCTAAGTTATCTCCGGTGAATAGGAGATCGATTCATCGAAAAGGTTCGAGCTCTTTTTTGTTCATCGCATGCACTGAACTGTGCTGTGTAGATCTATTTTCTTCACTGGATTGTTGGATTAATTGTAGAGATTCAACACCGAACTGTGTTGGTTCAGCTCAGTGGTTTTGATTACAATTGTATTGCTGGATTGATTGAAGATTTAACACTGAACTGTGTTGATTTGGCTTAATTTTCGATTTCCAATTTGATATAAATTGTGAGAATTATGGAGAATACTTCATTGATTGGACAGAATATTGCGAATGAAGGTTCGACTTCTAATTCGAACATCGTTGATCATAATCACCCGTTGTTTTTAAGCAGCTCAGATACATCTAATTCTATACAAGTGGAGATCCAACTAGTGGGGATGGAAAACTACACGTTGTGGAGTCGAGTTATGCGACTGAATTTGTTGACGAAAAATAAGATTGGATTCATCGATGGATCAGTAAAACGAGACACTTACGGTGTCAATTACGTGCAGTAGTGGGATCGTTGTAACGCGATAATAATCTCTTGGATTATGAAGAATGTCAGTAAGCATCTGCTCAGTGGCATTTTGTATCGGTCTACTGCGTGTGCAGTGTGGAAGGACCTAAAGAAGAGGTTCGATAAGATCAATCTGTCTCGTGTGTATCAATTAAAGGAGGAGTTGGCTATGCTACATCAAGGAGTAACACCAGTAGCTAGCTATTATTCAAGGATGAAAGATTTGTGGGATGAAATCGACTCAATCATTCCACCACCAACTTGCGAGTGTACAAATCCAAGAGAATATATAGAGCATTTAGCAAACCAGCGACGGCTAGAGTTCCTAATGGGACTGAATGATGGGTATAATCAGGCTAGAAGTCATATTCTCCTAATGACACCTACGCCTAGTGTGAATCAAGCTTATGCCATGATCGCGCAGGATGAAAGCCAGAAATCAATGACTGGAAGGTATGCAACGGATGAGTATGCAGTGGTTGAGTCAACTTAGCCTATAGCTCTGTTTGGTAGGCCTAGTAACGTAGGAAGTGGAATTAATACAATGGATTCAAAAGCATCAAACCTCTCTTGTTCGAAAGAATTGAAACACATGTACCAGCCGTACTTAATAATAGAAGGATTTGGCAGAACAGACAGAAGAAGAACATGTACTGTGATCATTGTAGAATGAAAGGACATTGTAGAGAAATCTGCTATAAATTGATGCATTGTGACTATTGCAACAAACAAAGTCATGTGAGGGATAAGTGCTACAGACTTGTTGATGATACTAAAGGGAAGAAACAAGTAGATGTCATCTTAGGGATCAAGATCTCTAAGACATCTGACGGACTGTTCTTATCTCAATCTTATTAAATCAAGGATGTGCCGAAGAAATTTGAGGTTTTCGACAATTCACCAATATCGACACCACTGGATGTAATCAGAAGATTGAAAAACATTTTGGTGCACCCATACGTCAGGAGCGATATGCGAAGGTGATTGGAAATTTAATATACATTACAAACTGCACTCGACCTGATATCGCTTATGCAGTCAACAAGTTGGCTAGGTTCACCCGCAATCCGAGTGAGGATCACTGGAAAGCGTTAACTCGGGTACTAAGATACCTGAAACACACGCAAACTTACGGGTTACATTATTCAAGATATACAACTGTACTAGAGGGATACAGTTATGCAAACTGGATATCTGATATTGAGAACACCAAGTCCACCAGTGGGTATATATTTACAATTGGTGGTGGAGTTGTGTCTTGGAAATACTCTAAGCAAACTTGTATTGCCCGATCCACGATGGAGTCAGAGTTTATCGCTTTAGACAAAGCAGGAGAAGAAGATGAGTGGCTTCATGACTTCTTAGAGGATATCCCATGTTGGGATAAACCCGTACCTTCTGTAATGATCCACTGCGACAGTCAGTCAGCTCTAGGAGGGGCACAGAGTTCTATGTACAACGGTAAATCTCGTCATATCAGACGAAGACATAAGACCGTTCGGCAGCTGGTCACCACGGATATTATTTCTATTGATTATATAAAATCAAAGGAAAACATAGCAGATCCCTTAACGAAGGGATACCCAGAGATCAGATGTCCTTCCTGTCTAGGAGAATGAGATTAAACCCAATCACTAAGAACTGAGACCGTGGACACCCAACCTAACAGACTGGAGACCCCAGGAATTAGGTTCAATGGGAAAACCAAGCCGTAAAAGTTCGGTGGAGCGCTTCGATGGAAGCAAGAGCACTTCGGATAATGTTTTGACATAGAAACATGAATCCAAGGTCGTTCCCGTGATAGACATTAAGTGCTACCTGCAAAGGGGTAAGAGGTTAAGTTTTCAAAACCTTCGATAAATCCTCAGTTGTTAAGGTTAGGTTTGGGGAAACTTTTAATGATTTTTAATACTTGTAAAAGTTGGGTATAACAGAATACCTTGTAGGACACCACCTATTTAAGTGCGAGGACTGGCCGGCCTCAACTGAAGCACTTAAGAATCCAAGACGTGTCCATGGCCACAACGGACAAAACCTTAAAGAAGAATAGAGTAAGGAAATGTGTTGTGTTGGTACTATTGTCTTGGCTTATACTAAACACTAACGGTTCAAGACATCGCGTTCACCGCGCAGTAAATAAGTCCGATGGTATTCTACTATGGAAGGTTCAAAGTCACGGCTACCTATCCAGATGCAACATTGATCCGCCGAAGGATTTCTAGAAAGACACCATGGGTGTACGCCAAAATCTCTTTCAAGAGGGGTTTGTTGGAAATTTATTTATTAAACGTGAATATAGTTAATCCTTTTATTTGTGACTCGAACATGTGGGGCCCTGCACGTCGGAAACCTTGTTTCCACACACGTGCACATGTTGTGCCAAATGACAAAAATATGATTGAAGAACATGATTTCATAGACAATGCAGGTCATGTACAATTACCAACTGGTGACACAGCAGCAATTACACAGGCAGGGAGTTGTAGACTAGGAGGAAGTGACCTTATTAAGAATGTGTTATGTGTGCCAAACTTCCAGTTTAACCTCCTATCAGTCTCAAAATTGACTAAGGAATTAAATTGTAGTGCATCTTTCTTCCCTGACTTCTTTGTTCTGCAGGATCTCTTCACTGGGAAGGTGAAGGAGATTGGTAAGATGGTTGATGGGCTCTACATGCTGAAAACAAGAATGAGAGGAAACTCTGGTAGGATGGTTGATGGGATGTACATACATGATAAACAGATGAAGGCACAGACATCTTTGGCAGCTGATTTTACAAAGAGTTATAGGCAGGGAGAAGGAGAGTTATGGCATAAGAGGCTGGGGCATGTTCCAATGAGCATGTTGAGGAAAATAACTAGCTTTGAAGACAAATCCAAGTTTACAATAAAGCATTGTGAAATCTGTCCTATAGCTAGACAAACCAGGAAAACATTTCCCACTAGTACTAGCAGGACATTGTTTGCTTTTCAATTGTTACATATTGATGTTTGGGGACCTTATAAGGTACCCACTTATAATGGGATGAGATACTTTCTCACTATTGTGGATGATTATACCAGATGGACTTGGGTTTTTTTGTTGCATATGAAGTCTGATGTGTCAACTATCCTTAAAAACTTCCTAGTTGAAATTAGAAACCAGTTTGACATAGGAGTGAAGAACATTAGAACAAACAATGGCACATAATTTTTTAATAATGTATGTCATGATTTGTATAGACAGTATGGGATTATACACCAGAGCTCCTGTCCATATACTCCACAGCAAAATGGAGTAGTGGAAAGGAGGCACAGACACATTTTGGAGATTGCTAGAGACATCAAGTTTCAAGAACATTTCCCATCAGAATTCTGGGGAGATTGTGTAGAAACAACAGTGTATGTGATCAATACAATCCCCTCTGTTGTTCTAGGGAACATCTCTCCCTATGAGAAATTATTCAGGAAAGTCCCTTCTTTGTCCCACATGAGAATTGTTGGATGTCTTTGCTATGCTACTAATCTGGTCAAGAAAGATAAGTTTGATGTTAGGGCCATTAAAGTTATGTTGTTGGGTTATCCAAGTAGACAAAAGGGATATAGATTACTTGATTTAACTAACAAAACAATTTTTGTAAGTAGAGATGTGGTCTTTCACGAAGATCATTTTCCATTTTTACATATACAGGGAGGAACAACTGGAGCTAATGTTGGAGAGTCACATCTTGATTCTCCTGTATCCACCTCATGATAAATTCTTCTATTTCTAATAATTTTGATCTTGATGAGCATGCTGATCCTGGAGGAGCTACTATTGTTGATTCAGGAATATTAAGCAGGCCAAGTGATAATGTCCCTGATGCAGTTGGTGGGGCTTCTGAGCTTCATATGCTGGTGCTGATGATAATATGAAGTTAGTTGAGACAAGGAGTGCATCCCCATCTTTCCACTATCAGATACAGTCAGTTATGTTGGGTTATCTGCATCATACCAAAGTTTTGTAGCAAAAATATCATAATAGATTGATCCCCAGTCATATACAGAAGCAGCTAAGGATGCAAGATGAATTGAGGCCATGAAGGCAGAAATCAGGGCCTTAGAAGATAACAGAACATGGAAGGTGGTAGATTTGCCAGAGAACAAGACAACTATTGGTTGTAAATGGGTCTATAAGATCAAGTACAAGGCTACAGGCGAAGTGGAAAGATACAAGGCACGATTGGTGGCAAAAGGGTATAATCAGAAAGAAGGAATAGATTATCAAGACACCTTTGCACATGTGGTGAAGATGGTGACAGTTAGATCTGTTATCTCAATTGCTGCTTCACAAGGCTGGATTGTGCATCAGATGGATGTGTTTAATGCCTTCCTACAAGGTGATCTTAATGAGGAGGTGTACATGACTCTTCCACAAGGATTCACACACAAGAAAGGAAAGGTTTGTAGGCAGTGTTCAAAAAATCGGCCTAGGCGCCCCTAGGCCGACCCGATTTTGCCCTAGGCGCTAGTGCTAGGCGGCCCAGTCCCCAATTTTTTTGCGGCGCAGGTGGGGGTGTGGGGAGTTGAGAGTGAAAAGAGAGGCTAGATTTTTTATATTTGTGTTTTTTTGTAGGTTTAGGTTAAAGAGGGGGGTTAATGAGATGAAAGGGTTTTGGGTCAAGGGGAGTTGGGCTGATGTGGGTGGTCTAAAAATTTAAAGGGGGGGTTTGTTTTGCGCTTTTATTATTTTGGGTTGGGTAGAATGTTTAGGAAAATAGAAAACTGATTTAAAAATATAAAAAAGGGTTTATTAGAAAATGTTTGAAGACAAAAAATGTAAATTATAAAAATAACAATGTGATAAAAAATATATAATATTTGTGGAATGTTTAATTCTTAATTAAATTAAAATGTGATGCCTATTTTCATAGAATATTTAGAAAAAATATGATTATGATATTAAAAATTATACGAATAATGATAATAACAAAATAAAATAATGACAATGTAATAATAATAAAAATATAATATTAAGAAATACTTAATGCTTAATAAAATAAAAAATGTGATGCCATTTTGTATATATATACAATTGATGTAAAATATTTTTTTTTAAAAAGAACGCTTAGGCCCCGCCTAGCCGCCTAGCTAGGCGGCTACTGCCCGCCCTGATCCCGCCTAGCGTTTTTTAGAACATTGTTTGTAGGTTGCTGAAGCAGGCTTCAAGGCAGTGGAACATCAAACTGGCCACTGCTTTGATATCCTCAGGGTTCACTCAGAGTCACTTAGATTACTCCTTGCTCACTAAGAAGGTCAAGGCCAACATTGTGATAGTGTTGATTTATGTAGATGATCTACTTGTGACTGGAAATGATATGAAGTTAATAGAAGAAACTAAGAGTGCATTGCAGCAACATTTCAAGATCAAGGACCTAGGAGAATTGAGATACTTCTTGGGGTTTGAGTTTGCTAGAAGCAAGGATGGGATAGTGATGCACCAAAGAAAATATGCCCTGGAACTAGTTGCAGATATGAGACTGACAGGAGCCAAGCCTATTAATTCACCGATGGAAGTGAATATGAAACTCACTTCTCATCTCATGTATATGACAGACATTTAGAGATGGATGGAGGTACTGCTTCTGCAGAAGATCCATTATTGAAAAATGTTGCTAGCTTTCAGAGGCTCATTGGCAGATTGTTGTATCTCACTAACACCAGACCAGACATAGCATTTGCAGTGTAGATTTTGAGCCAGTTTATGCAAGCCCCAAAGAGATCACACATGCTTGCAGCAGAAAGAGTAGTTCGATATGTCAAAAGGGCTCCTGGTTTGGGTATTTTCATGGCTGTTGGGGAGCACAGATAAGTTGTCTGCTTACTTACTGTGATGTTGATTGGGCTTCATGCCCAGACGATGGTTATTTTGTATTCTTTGGTTCTTCCCTCATCTCGTGGAAGTCTACGAAGCAGCATACAATCTCCAGAAGCTCGGCAGAAGCTGAATATAGAAGTTTGGCATCTGTGGTGGCTGAAGTGATCTGGATTTCAGGACTGTTTGCTGAGTTGAATATCTGTCTGAAGTTGCCTGTTACTGTTGGGCCATTCAAATTGCTGCAAATTCGGTGTTTCACGAACGTACAAAATACATCGACATCAACTGTCATTTCATACGGGAGAAGGTTCGACATGGTTTGGTGTCTCCTATATACGTTTGTACTGCAGAGCAGCCAACAGATATTTTGACAAAGAGTTTGGTGCAGAATCAGCATTCTTACTTGTTGTCCAAGCTAGGTGTCAAGAATTTGTTTAGTACCTAGCTTGCGGGGATGTTGACGTATTGGTATACATGTATATACATTTGGTATACATGTAGTTATTAGTGTGTTGTTTGAATAAGGCTGTTAGGTTGTTAGTTGGATTAGTGGTTAGTGGCCCATTCTGTTTAGTAGTTTTATTCTCACTTGTATAAATAGCACTTGTGCTATTACGTTTTGAGTTAATGAAAATTCTGTAAAGCTCCCACAAATAGCTGCCTTCTCTCTCTCGTTTCTCCTCTTTCTTCTTCTTCAATTCTTCTGGATTCTATCCAGAATATACACATGCAGGCTCGGATCATGCAATCTAACAACATCCTACTCTCCCCAGACTCCACTTGTGGGGTTAAATTAGGTATATTGTTATTGTTGTTTCACTTTGGTTGTAAATAGTCCTAATCTATCAAATTTACTCACAAATTGAAGGCTAAAGAGTCGAGAATTATCTAATCGATAACAATGATCAAAACCATAAGGCTATTATAAGTAGATAAACACAAAAAGTACAACAACAACAACAACAATATACCCAGTGAAATCTCACAAGTGGGGTGTGGTGAGGGTCTTACCTCTAACTCGGGAGGTAGATATGGTGTTTCCGACAGATCCTCGGCTCAGAATAAAGCGATAAACACAAAAAGTATCTAAATAAATGTCCTTGCAACCAGCTTTTCCAAAAGCCAAAGCAACAGCCTTCCCAATTCCTCTAGAAGCTCATGTAACAACAACGACCGGAGCCTCCACGTTTACGGCAACTTGCTCAGTTACACCTGATCGTATCACTACCACATTATCCATCAACACATACAAAAAACATATAGTGATATATATACCTGAAAAAGCGGGACAAGAGAAAGAAGACAATCGGCATTGAAGGCGAGAGAAGCCATTAAACGGAGAAATTAAGGGGAAATGGTTTAATTAATTGTAATCAAAGGGAAGATTCTGTGTTTCCAACTACAGCTTTGTTAATTACGTTACAATTATTTTTACAGGAATGATTAATTAGTGGATGTTATGTTAAACCTAAAAGGCAAAATAATGGATTTGGTTGACCAAACTAATTTAAGATTAATCTCAATTGTTGATTATGCCACAAGTCTAAAATTGAAATTGTATCTTGGGGCAAATTTGCGAAATTCCTCGCCGCCCCCACTTTCGGGCACGATCTACGTTGGTGAATGAGTTAAATTATGATGATTCAACGGCCCACTAGGTGTGAGACATAGTGTTTGGTGCCATAAGGATTCATCCCAAACTCTAACGGTGTGTCTGCCAGAGCTTGAACCTGACTATTTGGAGCAATCTAAAAACCAACTGAGTTACGCTCACGCGGGCAATTGAAATTGTGCTTACAAGAAAATGCTCAGAAGAATATGTATTTAGTTGGCAATATGAAAAAAGAATAAAAAAAAACTAAGGTCATTTTAATTAAAAGCGTGCGTAAAATAATAAAATGATATTCAAAAGAATAGTATTTGATTGAAAAAAAAGTAGTTTAACTTTTACATGATCACTTGTGTAAGTGCATTGCAGGTGTATAAGTATTTCACGTTAGTTATGATAAATTTTGTATGTGATAATTTGTCAATAACTAAAAAAGTTTAACTCATATTTTACTCATTTTTGCGAGTGTTAAAACTGTACAATTATTCTATTCATATCTTAGTAATCACATATATATCTTATACTCAACAATTATTACGGTCGGTAAAATTTTAGCTCGATTGTCATCTTATTCTACCTATAATTTCTTTCTAAAAATACTTTATTTACATGTGATCAATTATATCAATACGTCATTTTCCTATTCATATCTCTTTGTACAAAATATTAATTAACCTTTTTACTCTTTTACAATAATTTTTACATTAACAAAATATTATTCTAAATTTAATTCCATTTGACAATAATAGTAGACCAAAAAATTGAACGTACTTCCAATTTTAAGTCCTATTGTTTAATGAAAAACGAACGTCCTAATTTTTTTTAAAAGTTCTAAATTCGTGTCCACCTCTTATCTCTATACGAATTATTACATTAATGTTTCTATAAATTTATCAATCATATTGTTGGAACTTGTAAAAGAAGAAGAGCAAAAAGTGATCAAAATAAGTGTTGCGATTATAGGTGCCGCGACGCTAGGAAGCAGCGCCACGACGCTAGAACTTCAGAGAGCTCTGCAGGTTATAGAGCGACACGACGCTTTGGGGCAGCGCCGCGACGCTAATCCAATGGGAAAATTCAGTTTGAACCAAAAGTTGTGTCTCTTCCCATGGGTCACAACCTTTGGATTGGAAAGCTGTCATGGACGAAAATTCATGCTATAAAAGCATGTAGATCACTTGTTAGAACACAACACAATACATATAACATTACAATCAATCATCAAATTCATCTAATGATCTAAGATTGTGGTTCTATTATCTTCTTCTTCCGAAGACAATTTTTTGAAGAACACATAAAGTAAATTCGTCAGAAGTGAAGTTCTTGTGCTAGAACTCTCACTTAGATAGTTGTATCCTCAAGGCAGCCGTCTGTTGAACTACAATAGGGACGAATTTTTATCTTAGGACACTACGTCATTGCAGACCTATATCTACACCAAGTTAGTATGAGTTTATATACTTGTTGTTTTGTTGTTGTTAATTTCTATATAGTTGAAGTATCTATATAATAGTGTTGTTGAATTCATTTCTTTGAATTATATATATTTTATTGTGGTTTAAATATTGAAGGTCTAGATTGGCACTAACGCATATTTCACATGTCTTTTTAAATATTAAACATAAAAATTGCACGATCTACTAATTACTTTAATTTCATTGAGAAACACACTTAATTTATTCTTTGGTTCACACAATCATATATAATTCAACTAAGGAAATAAGTTATGTAATGTAAAATTTCAATTTATTCTATAATGACATTATACATTTTTCTGTGACCGAGACATCTTAGTTATTCTTTCATACTTAAATTAAAGAAATTTGTTGGTCAGTATTAGTGTAATATAATTAACGCACATTAATTCATTATATATTAGACTGGGTGGTAAAAATTAAAATTTAATAGTTTATTATTGGTATGTATAATTTGAAAATTTTCATATATAGTTAAATGGTGAGATAAAAAAGATCTTTCGAACACATGCTTGCAAGTTGCAAGCAGGGACGGAGCGGATCTATCGAGTTTGAAGTGGTTGTTCAAAAAATAAATCACAGCGTTGTATAAGGGAATGAGAATGTTGTATTTGTTCAAAAGTGAAAAATAGCACTGCAAAAAATGTGCACAACTTGTTCAACTGAACAAGTGTGCACACTGTGGCTCCGCCAGAGGCGGACGCACCCTTCCCATTATGGGTGCAAGTGCACCCACTTTCAATTTTTTTTATCATTTTGTATCATTTTACAAGGTGACTCACCTATCATTTTCAATGTGACCCACCTATCATTGTCAAAATGGGCATACATCTTCTGTGTGGTGAAAATGATTTGTTGTTATGCCAAGAATGGAAGAGAGATGGTAAGAGAGAGAGGGAGGTGGTGCTTGGTTGGTGATGGGGTCCCATTGAATTAATATGGGATTCAAAGCTGACAGAGTTGATGGCATGGGGGGAGAATGACAAGTTAAGAGAAGGGTTAGTAGCATAATTATTAATGCATGTTGTTTAAATTGTCTTCATCTAAAGACTCCACGTTAGTAATAGACGTGGCACTGGTCATATTAGGGGTTAGAAAATTGTTTTTATATTTATTATTAGAGAAATTTTCAATAAAATTAATAGCATTATTGGTTTCCTCTAAAACCGCGTGCTCAACATCCAACGCATAAAAGTGATTTTGCCTATTAGGGGTTTCGGTAGGTAATTTAGGCGATAAACTTGGATTAATATGATTTGGATAATTAATTATAGCGAGGGAGTAAAGATACTAATAATAATGAAATTAGTTATTTTGAGAATATTAAATTCTTTATTTATGTGTGCATATGTATGCCTTTATTAAAATTTCAAAATTATTTTGTGGTGTTGAAAATAGTTAATTTTGAATGAATAATGGGAAGAGAGAGACAAAATTGGGTGTCAACATGCATCGCGACTTCAATGTCAGTTTGTGTGGGTCCCGCTGCATTATATGCTTGAAGGGGCCGAGGTCCGAGTATTCCGGACTGCTGGCACGACCATAAATTGATCTCAAAACGGCGATTCGAATCGGCGAGAAACTACTTGGGCCACGGATCGACAGTGCACCCAGTTAGAAAATTTTATGCGTCCGCCACTGATTGCAAGTATGATAATTGATAATAAGTTTGTTCTTGATGAAACTAATGGTTTTCAAAACATATGTAGGTGATATGGCTAATATTAAAGTGAAAACTTTCAAATTTTAATGGACATACATATATTGTTTTTGAGTGGGGTAGGGATGTGTGGGGGTTGGTGGTGGGGTAGGGGTTGTAGGGGGGTATGGTAGGGGTGGGTAGTGATTGGGGGTGGGGTTGTGGTAGGGTGGGCTGGTTGAGCTGGGGGTGGAGCTAGGGTTATGGACATGGTGATAAAAATTATCAATGCAAAAATATCTCTTAAATGATATTAAAAATTTATTCAAGATATTAATGATTAATACCTATTCAAATCAAATAAGTGCTTAGATTTTAATATAAACAAATGCGCTTAATGGTTAAGACTCCCATTAAGTTCAAACAAATGAGGCTTACTTTGTAGTTCAAATAAGGAAAATTTAATAAATAAAATGTAGTTGATTTAAAATTCTAAATAATAGAAAAAATAATTTAATGAGCATTTTGTCTAGCATGAGATTTATTTTTAAAGGATAAAAGTAGTGAGCTACATTTCGTTAAAGGGTTACGTGCTTTCTAAATATATAGATAGAGATATAGATTAGTAGTGTAAACCTTTTTATTTATATAATCATCCGGTATTTGTTAGTCGTTGACTGATTAAAGAAAAAAACATTCTCAGAATTTTTGCATTATCAAAATTCAAACCTCAAATCTTTAATTAAGGATATATGATTCACATTCATCTCACATCTCTCTTGGTGGTATTAGCAGTGTTAACTCACTCCACCACTTGAATTGCTTCAAATGTTAGATGGTGTTTGGCCAAGCTTTTGGAAGTGTTTCTATTTCTCAGAGATATTTCTTTGGCCAAACACCCTCTTTTCAGAAGTAGAAACACTTTTTTCAGAAGCCAAAAAGTGTTTTTAGATGGAAAGAGAAGCAGAAACACCAATTTAGTGCTTCTGGAGAAGTCTTTTTTGCTCATTTATTTAATTTATTTTTTGGACTCATTTACCATTTTCTTTTCATAAAATTCCTTTTACTCTCATATAATATCTTCATATAAAATAGAAATTTGGGAATAGAGGTAGGGTGGGGGTAGGGCGAGGGTAAGAAAAAAATTCATTTTTTTTATAAAAGTAACAAAAAATATGAAATAGAAATTTAAGAATGGGTAGGGCAATGGGGTGATGGGTAGGGGTAGGGTGGGGGTAAGAAAAAAAATCATTTTTTTTATAAAAGTAATAAAAATATGAAATAGAAATTTGAGGATGAGTAGGGCAATGGGGGTGGGGGTAGGGCGGGGGTAAGAAAAAAAATCATATTTTTTAATATTTTTTTTTATAAAAGTAACAAAAAATATGAAATAAAAATTTGAGGATGGGGTAGGGCAATGGGGTGGGGTGGGGGTAGGGGTAGGGGGGGTAAGAAAAAAAATCATATTTTTTAATAATTTTTTTATAAAAGTAACAAAAAATATGAAATAGAAATTTGAGGATGGGATCGGGCAATGGGGTGGGGGTAGGGGTTCCTATCCGGGGGTAAGAAAAAAATTCATATTTTCAATCATTTTTTATAAAAGTAACAAAAAATATGAAATAGAAATTTGAGGATGGGGTGGGGTTGGGGTAGGGCGGGGGGGTAAGGGGGAAGAAAAAAATTCATATTTTTTATAAAAGTAAAAAAAAATATGACATAGAAATTTGAGGATGGGGTGGGGATAGGTGTGGATAGGGCGGGGGTAGGTTTGGACATATTTGAGTCATTGACTATCATATTGTCGTTACATTTCTTATGTACAATATAATATTAATTTTTGATTAAATGTTGCAATTAAATAATTTTAAAAAAATTTATTTAATTGTAAAGATATACTAATTTTTAGAAACATATGATATAAAAGAATATTTTAAATAGTTTTAAATCTATTGAAAAGAATATTCTAGTAAATTTGCATAAATGTTGGCCAAACAGGAAACTGTTTCTATTTCTCAGAAGCACTTCTATAATTATAGGTCAAACACCCTAACTGATTCTCCAAAACAAGCAGAAACTACTTACGTAAAACACATTTACGTAAGTTTCACAAACAGACCCTCAGTAAGATTTGCCATTAACGGGGGAAAACGAAATACGTTGAAAGAAAAAGACAGACTATCTATCTTACTTTGTTGGTAGGTTGAATGGAAACAAGACTAATTTCTATTTCAAAAAATCACCAATGCATAAGAAAGTCATACTGCCAAAGCAGAAATCTTAATTTTTTTCCAAATATGTTTTTCTTTTTACCAGAGATTATAATCAGAGTTTTTAACCCAAAAATCCTTTATGTTTGGAGTTAATTCTTTTTTCGTTATTGCATTATGTTGAACATATGGAGTAATATCTTTAGGTTTATAAAGATTGAACACTTTTGGTCCAACTGACGGAACTCTCCAAGCATCAGCTAAATAGCTGCATCACACATTATGTTGTTGGCTTTAACTGTATGTCAGAATACTACAAAACAACATGCTAGCTTGCAAGTTAATAACCCATCAAGAAACTGCACCAATAACTTTTTTCTGTTGAAGGTAAATAATATTATGAAACTCTCACCAAAATATGAAGACAACAAAACCAACCGGCTATAATTGAATGCAAAAGGCACAGAACAAAGACATTTATCAAGATGCAGTTAAATCAAACTCCCTCTAGCATTAAAAAAAGAAAAACCACTGAAATTGCATCTATTTTGATAATGTACCTAGATGTACAAACTACCAATACAGTATTGCTGCTAATCAGCCTCTTATTTGTCACCTAATCCTCAAACATTCCTTCATCTGATAGCTGAGAAGATTCAGTACCATTGACATAAGGTTGGTTGGCTATATTTGCACTTGGGTCGCCTAGGATGCTGTAATCAAAGTCTTCCTCATCGTCTTCATCATCTGTACTAACTTGATCGCTGTCAGAATCTTCATCATACAACTCCCGCACAAATCCTTGGGCCTCCATCTGCATCCGCTCCTTGATGGCATCATCATATGACATCTCATACCAAACAGTACCTTTGCCAACAATAGATTTATTGTGAGCATCTGTCATTCGCTCCTGCTTGCTCTTCTCTGAGTTCTTTGGCTCGCCCCAGTAGTCATATCTATACAAGGGACTTTCAGGATCATACTGATCCTTTCCGAAAGCACTTGGATCCACATACCTACCAGGCTCTTCCAGTGGGAGCCCAAGGGCTCGGCGACTGCAAGAGCATCAAGCAAGTACAAAATCAGAATAACTAAAACAGAGATTAAATGTTCACATCTAGAGACAAGAACTTGGATGGAATAAGTCGTCTCTTCAAATGATACCTAACATAGAATCGTAGGCATTGTTTTAAAGCAGATGAAAGGACACAGGAGACATGTCGGTCTGAGTTCAGTTAATCTAATAATGCTGAACATGAATTTATCTGTGCCACTTGGATGGAAATGACTTGACTAGTAAAAACAAGAGAAACAGCAGAAGAGCTCTAAGATATGAAAGTACGGGATCCTGACATCAAGAACAGCAGTAAGGTAGTCATGTATTCTCATTTAAGAACTTCAATTTATAGAAAAAGAGAACTACAAATTAACTTTTAAAGTCTTTGACCAACATCAATTATATGTTAGTATACATTCTTGTAAATTATTTCTAACTTGTCTTCTATTTTTTTTCTCAGGTAGGTTATGTCTGGACTTTGCTAGAAGTTCATTATTACCACTTTAAAGTACTCTGAAAACACCTAGAACAGATTGTAAGCAATAGCATTTCAGAATATTGTACTTCTTGTGATAACAATCCACTGAACAAAGGAAAGCAGATAAACTGTAGTCATCCAATCCCTGGTTATTGCAGTCTCTGTGCCAGCGACATGTCCTTATACGACTACTCTGACTTTTATGTATTGAAATTCATTCATTTGTATAGACTGACCCCGTGTCCATATTTTATTGTAAGCCTTGTAAAAGGTAGGTAAACATGACAGTACGATGTGACTCGTGCATTGCATACACCATGGCATGTTAACTTACTGACAAACTACTCCTCAATCACAAACTAGTTGGTGTCACTACATATGAATGTCAATTGTATAATAAACAAATTATTCTCCTTCATTTCCTCGGGGAGGGGGTTATAGAGGAAAGATTTTTCGGGCACTGTTAGGATAGGGGAGAAAGGCCAGTGTGAATACCAGCTTATATCTCTTAACAGAGCCTCTCTTTCCTCAAGGGACCGACGGCAATGGATAAAATCGTATTCATCCATCTCAATATTTCGTCTCAGCTTGGGAATTTTGTACACCTCTCCTCGTTCTTGTGCTTCCGTTCTCAGTTTATTATGGTGCTGCATTACGGTAAAAAGGAAAAAGCGACAAAGAGGACATATTTTCTCAATTAGATACCTTTGAGAAGAAATCTTTAGATACAAAAAGCCTATTACATGGCTAAAGTAAATAATAAGCAGAATTTTTCCAATGAACTTGATATAATTCTTTCAAATAACAGGTCTAGTAAGACATGGAGATAGGTGCAGCAAGGGAAAAAATAAACGAGTTTGCACTTCTCATGTATATCTGCTGCTCCGCATCAACTCTGTAAAGGAATTTTCTTTAATAAGTTCAGTAAATGCAGGCTCTTTTCAAATTGGAACTTTTAGCAGAATTGACGTATTTTTAGCCAAAGTATCCTACTGTTATTTTTTGTAAATATTTAACCCACACAAATCATTGTTGAACTTTACATTACTAAAATCTGATTATTTATTCTTAGTGAATTAGACAACTCAGTCTGCCCTCTTTATACATCGAAAATATTGACTTTAAGTAAAAACAGGTATATACCAGTAATGAATTTTCCAACAATCCCAAAGCTCTCTTCCCAAGGTCAGACATTAAAATTACATTGAGATTCTTCAAAATTTCTACGTGTTCTAAGGTTCCAATTTGTACGTGTCTCTTTTTTCTTTTTCTCGCTAAACAAGTTTAACATTTACTTAATGAATCTCTAATTTTATTGTCAAAGTCTAGATTCATAAGCACCTGATTTCAATCTCAAAATAGGTCACTTTATCCCTAAACATGATATCAATGATATATGGCTATAGTCTCAACAAAGTAATCAATATTATCTCAAACCTGACGCTCAGCAAGTGCAGCTTCCAAGTCAAGCTCTTTTACACTGACTTTCTGTCAAAATTAAAATCTAGTCAGACAGATGCATGAAAGACAGAAATAAGACTTGATAAGCTGCTCACTGTAATCATCTTGGTAAGCAACGCTTTCTTATAATAAGCTTTGGAGTACTCGGTGCTATTTTCTTCATCAAAATCTTCACCGTCAGTTAATTCTGTCAAGCTTTTTCCTTTATATTTATCAGGATTTGCCTCCATGTCATCCAGTATCATTTGTTCAGCATTATGGACCTGCCATAACTGCAGAATAAGACAAATGTTAATCATGATTTGTTAGATGAGATGGCCAAAAAGGAGCCCAAACTACGCATATTGGTAAGAAATGAAGTTTCAGGAGGCAGCTAAAAAGATAATAATGGATATGGATCAAAAAAAGATTATATGAAAATATGGATCAGTTAAGTCAGCAAAATGGGCTGACATTAATCTTAGCTTGGTCCTATTTTTAAGCACATTCATTCAACACATAACAACTTAAAAGGACAGATTTAATTGAACAACTAAGTTAAAGTGCAAGAAGAAGCTTGAGCAGAATTATTTGGCTATGATGGGTATACAGGTAGATAACAATGGCTATTTAAACTTCAATAGTCTGAAGAACTCATGCAGAAATAGCTCCAGCATGTAATCCTGTATGCATGCTTGAAACAAAGAGGAATACCTTGTCCACATAAGGGTGATTTGATAGTAGTGGTTCTTCTTCAACTTTGACTCCAGAGTCTTTTCTAGGAATAGGTTGTCTTCCACAGTCACGCTATCAAGGAAAATGAGTCAAACAGCAAAAGAATAATATAGATGATCAAGTGAATCCAACATCCTATGCAATATGAACTAAAGCATGTATCATATAAGAGGACCATTAAAAAGTTCAAATCTATAGACGATGGTGATTCAAGAGATCATATGCTTAAGGATGCTGTTAGTGTTTGATTAAAGATGGAGCCAATAACAAAGAAGATGAGAACTTAACATCCAACTGCCCCCTGCTACATATAGATAAGAACCTAAAAAGTCAAATATCGAACTTGCCAGTAATTTTTCACATCTTTATATGCAATTAAATAGTTGTGGTGTAGCCATAGTATCACTCATGTAGTTTCGTATCGTTTGATTTTGTTACTATTTATTGTATCTTGTTCTTGCTTAGCATATTATTTCTGTTTTTATTTACCGTTCATTTTTTCCCTATTTGACCTTTGCTACTGCTTTATTCTCAGTCGAGGGTCTATTGGAAGCAGTATCTCTACCTCCAAGGTAGGGTAAGGTCTACGCACACTCTACCCTCCCAAGACCCCACTTGTGGGATTACATTGGGTATGATGTTGTTGTATATGTAATTAAATAGTACTCCCTCCGTTCCAAAATAGATGATTGTCTAGAAAAAATTTACTTTTTCACAATAGTTGATTGTTTGCAATTTCAATGTAGTTTTAATCTTATTTTCTCCATTTTACCCCTAATCCATAGTACTTTGAATTTATTTTTTATGAGATAAATATGTAATGATTGATTTGCTTTTAATGATTGTAGGGTATATTAGTAAACTATAACAATCCCTTAATAAAACACTTTATTTCTAGACAATTATGTATTGTGGAACAGAGGGAGTATTATTCTTCTCTAAAACAATAGTTTAAAGAATTAAATAATAATATATCTACATAGTGAGCAGATGCAAAAAAACATAAAATTATATTTCCATATAAAAAAACAACTACTACTTCTACTACTACCACGGCTCAATCTCCAACTATTTTGGGTCGAATATATGAATCATATGCATGATATTATGCTCTATTTGAGCCGGTATCATTCTAATACCCTATAAGTCACTTAAATTAGGGGTTCTCTACAACTAGAAGTTCTCTAGATCTAGCACTTATCCATATACAGTTATATAAATTTCTGAACAAACTAAAAAAAATCCAGCAAATAATGTATTCTAATACAAAGACAAAGGAATCACTTTGTTGCCAGTGACACAAGTAATTAGACTGAGTAGGATTTGAGGAGTTGTCACTATCATTCACATAAATTTCAGTAGGCAAGGTAGCGGAAGCTACCGTTTCTAGAATGTAATTTGTAAGCAAGCTCCTATCGAAGTGTCTCCACTGGACTAATCCTTTACCTATATGAATTGTTCACTTGTATTATGTCTGTTCTTCACTAAGTCTGCATGGACTTAAATATGTTGGCTTATAATACAAGTTCACAGTTCATCTGAGATGACTAATATGGTGTATTAACTATTAAGTCAAGTTTCATCAATCAAACATGTCAAATATTATATTACTTAATACATCTATTTCTGGTGTTAAATTGGGTTATCAAAAACCCTAGTTTTGAAATTTAAGATTTTATGTATTGTTGACAAAAAGCTGGAACTCCAATAAGAGTTCCTAATTTTAATAGAGATACTGAACTACAAAGGAAATATAAAAGTTGGCCAAAATAAAATGGTACTTACACGCAATTCATCTAGATTTGTATCCTCTTCACGATGAAATATAGGTGGAAAATCAAATCTATTAAAGCTGCAATGATAGGAAATACATGCAGAGACAAATAGTTAATGACTGATTTGGGACTTTCTCACAATTGTCTATATTAGTGTGTCAGACAAGTAGAACCAACTAAATATATTTATGTGTACGTGTGAGAGAGAGAAAGAGAGACCCAAAACAGCATATTCATGTGCCTCTGCAAGAATAATATGAACGCTGAAGAAATTTGAGAAAGGATTGTCTCAGAAATATCAGAAATAAACTGAAGCTACATACATTAGGTGATCTATGTTAGGATCAACGAAGCGCATCTCAATAGGGAACCGAAACCTGTAAGGATCACGTTTAGCCTGAAAAGGAATGAAAAAACCCTGTAAGGCATCAATCCACCATAATTGTGATTGTCTCGAGCACCTTAAATGTGTGAAATAGCTGGGAACCAGAAAGGAGAGATGAAACTAAAAGATACACATAAGTAAATATTTATATTAACTATACAAAAAATCAGATGTCCTGCCTTTCAATTTTATCAGAGAATTCCAGAAAATTATCTCAATTTCACGAAGGTAGTTAAAAGAAAGAAGACAAGAAATAAGTATAAATGAACCGAAAAATGATTGGAACAATCACAGCAGCTATGTATCTTGTAACCTAAACTCATTTACATGTGTGCATATTGTGTATGTTGAATGCCATCCAGACGAAAGGCTGCTACTGCACCCTAAATATATCAGATTTATCTAAATAAAGCATGATATCAACCTAGATTCTTAAAACCTCTGAATACATATGAAGAAAGCTAAATCTGTAATTTGGTACTTAATAATATACTTAATTCCAAGTTCATTGAGAAGCCAAAAACTAACAAGATCACTGATGATGTGTGCATAACAGAGCATGACCCTCAGCAGTATAATGCAGATATATTACATAGCAGAAGCGACTTGGTAGTCAAATGATTATGATACTGGCTAGAAATTCAGACGCTGCTCTTTGATGAACAGAAATTCAGAAAATATTGAGCATCACTCACCAGAATTTCAACCATGACATGCATACCAACTTTAATGTGATGACGGATCCAATACCAGTCATTTCGCTTTATTGGCACCCACCTGAAATGCATTGACAAAGAATCATCAAACACATGAATCTGCCGTTCACGCCATCTAATGTACTTGTTGTACTGTCCTATTTTTCTAGGGCTCTGGCTGCCTTATTAAAATCATTAACACTTTTAGATTCCTTAGACCCTTTTTGAAATCCTGATTAGTCAAATTCAACAGCAAGGATTAGTAATTCAATAAACTCTAAAACACAATAACACAGACAGTGATTCTTTTTCATCCGACTGAACATGGATAATTTATTACCAAAGTCAGCACGCCATCTGCGAATCCCTCCAACTGAGCCACTAAATGAAAAAGAAAAAGGAAAAAAAACTCCTTGCCTCTCAGTTTCCATTAAAGATGTAAAATGACTTCTCCATGAAGCACAGAAACCACCACCTTGAACTACTTCCAGATACATATAATTACTGATACCTAGCACAATGATCAACGCGGTTTTTCTCGACTCCTTCTGATTCTATTACCACCACAGGCACATATATACATAGAGTTTAACCATCTGGAAGTGAAACTTCTGTCTGAAGACAGATAGATAAAGTTACAGTCTTACAGACAAAAATCTCCTCCATTAAACCTCCAGTAGCATATGAATCTGGACAAAAGGATTCCGCTTTTTCTTTATTTTAAGAATGGTGATTTTAACAACCTACGCTGCAAGTAATTTTTCAAAGCTTGTATCGGTCTAACACCACTCATGGTAACGGTACTTCAGTTACAAAACAACTCTCAGTTCACCATCCTAGGCTTTTCCTGGGTGAGGTTAGCAACAATTTTAATGATGTCAAAAGACCTGAGACTAAGCAGTCTCATAATACAGAACCTAGAGAGAATGGGGATAGCTATAATCTACTTATTGCTAAAGAGGTTGACAGGACAGATGAATCCACTTGCAAAAATTCCGTTCAAGTCAAGGTAATTCCAGAAAAATCTTCTGCAACTTTACGCCATGGTTAGGGAAGAAACAAATGTAATCAAAATTTGTATGGATTTCTTGAAATCTGTAAAATTTACATAAACTTCATCTCCTTGAACACACTTCCATGCTTTCATACCATCTTCACTTCTCAAACCACATTCAATTTCATTTGAGGGACCTTCCTACTTTTTATATGGATGTTAGATAACTATACTAAATGTCCAGAGTTTTGTTATACAGGTCACATGAACATGCTTACCCATCATGAACACCTCCAATGTCAACAAATGCTCCTTGATAAAGATGTATAGCTGTCACTTCACCCGCACAAATCTGCAAAAAAGACTTCCTATAAGCTTGCCTTTCTTCAAAAATCATGTGTCGTAGTGTTTAGTCAATTGACACAAGTTCCAACCGAATTGAGTTATGTGAGGTCTATTAGCTAAAGTAGCTTTATGTCCTAACAATATGAAGTGGATAACCCTAATCCTAGACAAGATTTTTAGTTTTATGTTTAGTTTATTCCCGGATTTTCTGTAAGACATAAATTTACAGTGAATATATTACAAAGACATTGAACATGAATGTCAAATTGCTCTAATAATTAAAAATAGAGAGCAAATGAATGTCCACTTATATATAACAAAAGAACAGATGCAACTTTGACAAAAAGGATTAGCATGGGATACCGACAACAAAGGTGTGGCTAAAGCTAACACAAGAAAATAATGTTCTATTGTTTTTCTTCTATCTTGTGAATAACCTAAACAATAGTGCATGCATATTTATTTCTACCGCCAAACTGTAGGAGAAACTACTCAAAGATATGGTAATAAAAACCAACCAAAACAGAGCTAGTAAACTTGTAAACATGATTAGTCTTTTGGTGGGAAAGAAATACTAAAGTTTATGCCAGAGTTTTCAGATTTATTTTCATGCTTGGCAGAAAGCATAAAAGAGCCAAAAGATCAAAATAAAAGGGCAAAAAAAAAAAGGAACTACATACCAAGAGAACTGAAAACATAGCTTGTTTGGTTTAATAAGAATAAACAAGAATCAAATTATCCGCTCTGACTATTTCTGATGAAGGATTATCCCGCTCAGATTACTAAAGTCAAGTATGGCTAGAGTACTTTGTAATCTCTTCAATCACTTTTCAGTTTCTCATATTCATCCATCGAGATGTATGAAAACGGAGTTCGTAAAAATCACATTGACCTTCTCATCATCAGAGAAAGGGAAAAGGAAAGCAACTTACTTGTCCTGGATAGTAAAATGGGAGTTCATACTGCAACCAAATGAAGAGGAGGAAAAGTTATGACAAAAACATCAATAGCCCAAATAAACATAACAACAGTAATAATATTCAACAGCAACTGAAAATGCAACATCTATTGTACCATTCCATCTTGGTAATCCTTTCCCCTTTTTCTCCTTCCGGGATAATAGTCCTGGTCATACTGCACAGACATCACAAATTGCGGCATCTTTTAAGAGTGAAGGGGGAAAACAAAAGGGAAAATCTTTACATTGAAATATTAACTCAATGTTAAAAATAAAACAAGTAGAAGTCTTAAATACTAATACATGCTACCTTTCAGATACAATATTTGCGATTGCGATAGCATAACATGAATTAAATACTGCAGCAATTCATTAACTTTAAGTTGCATACTAATAGCTTTTTTTCTTCACAAGGCAAGGTAAAGTTGCTTACTAATAGCTTAACTTTCAATATCCAGCGCAATCACTACCTTCTATCAGGTCGTGTTAATGGTTTCGGTCTTTAGACTTCTTCAATATCTAGTGTAAGAGACTAAGAGATTTAAAGATTTGGACTCGCGTAGATGCTTGAACTACCAAACATTTCCTTCACCCGGAAAAGAATAAGAAAAAGGCACGCACATTCCACCATGTTGGGGTTTGGATTTGGTTTTGTTTCAGATATTAGAATTCACATTTGAATTTAAACAGAAAAATGATAGTTGTCTGAATCCTTAACCCCTGACAACCCTGACGTTAAGGCTAAAGGTCATTATTTTTAGAGTTAGATTTATTAGTTGCTCCACTGACAAACGGACGACCCCATGTGATCTGATATTTCTCTAAATACAATTAGATTATATCCAGGGGCGGAGCTTAGTAGGGGCGGGGAGGGGCCATGGCCCCCTCAAAAAACTCATTTTTTAAAAAAAAAATAGTCTTCTTCTTCCTTTTTGTATGGGAATGATGTTTGCAATGTTATGGTGAATAAGTGGTGAGTAAAGAAGTGGTGGTTCTGGACTTCTGGTGGTGGTTATGGTTGTTTCTGATATCGGTCTGGTGATAGAACAATGACGACTACTAATTGTGGAAAGAGAATATATGAAGAAAGAGAAGCTAGGAAGAAAGATAAAGATCTTTCAAATTCTACGTTTATGAGATTTATCGCAGATTGTATATGATTTGTTAAAGAACTCTTTGTTTACAACATATCTTATATATAAATTAAAAAAAGTTTAACTAAATTTTTCATAAATTAATTTGGGCTATATATCAACATAACATTTGGGTAACTAAACTTTGTATTAATAACCAAAAATGAGTACAATGAAAGAACCCTTACAAGTTACAAGTCTCATTTTCGAGCATAGAAATCCTAGATTTTGAAATTACGATCTGTATTTGTCTTTTACCAAAATCCTAACTATTCTTTTATTTTCCAAGGTTTCTCCTAAGCCTAAAATTTTCTTTTTTTGTGTAGCTGAGTTCGTGAGATTGGGGAACTTTGGAAAAAACAGTGAAGACGAATACATATTACTTGATTGACCGGATAATCCGCCTTATCTTAACTCTTCCAATTTCTACGGCTACTACAAAAAGATCATTTTCAACAATGAAGATAATCAAGACAAGTTTGCGTAATAAGATTTTGGCAAGTTTCTACGGCTACTACCTCCCCCTTAATATTTTGGGCAAGCTCCGCCACTGATTATATCTATACTCTTACCACGCCAATCAGCATCAATCACGCAAAAGGTGTTATGCAACCAGAAAAAAGCATGCATAAACTGAAATGATATGCTCAGTTGATGAAAGCAGCAAAGTGTACACGAGTCCTTAGTTACCACTTCTACTTTCATCAACTGTTACACCCACTCTTTCTAGTTGCACTAGCCTCCTTTTTCTTTCATAAGAAGGAAATTCTTGGTAGTTCAAGCATCTTTGCAAGTCCAAAAGATTTTTTAATTTCTTAGCTAGCATATTATGAAAAGCTTAAAACTACCCAAACTCTTTACAACACAAAAGCTACATGACCAGAGGCGGAGCTAGGCTTTGAAGTTTATGGATTCTGATTTGCCATCGAATCCATAACCTGTGTTCGCAACTAAATATTTATACATATTTAATGAATTTCCTAATACAAATACAGGTTTTAAGCAAAAGTTATGCGATATTCTCTTTGTTTCAATTTGTTTGTCACTTTCCCATTTTTATTTGTTTCAAAAAGAATATTTCCTAATTTGACAAACTCTTTAATTCAACACCTCAAATGGCATGTGTAAGACCCGAAAATTAAAGGGCATTTTGATACTTTACACATCATTAATTTAAAACGAATAAATTTAAAAAAAAATCTTACTTTCTTAAAGTCCGGTCAAACTAACACAAATAAATCGAAACGGAGGGAGTACAAAATCACCATGTACCTTATAAGATTCTTCTTCCAATCTATCCTTGTTAGCAGCTACCCACTCATTATACTGTTTCAAGAATACATTATACCTTTCCAAACTCATATCATCAGTCTCCATATTCACCATCTCCTCCACTTTATCATAATCCACTCTAACTGACATCATCTTATGAGCTTCCCTAATGAATTCCAATTCCTTCTTATCAACCTCCCACCCCCTCGGCGGCCAATCCCTAGGTGGCACGTGTCGAACGACTAACGGCCCATCCCACATAGTCTCCAAAGGCTCAGGTATATCACCTTTAATCTCAAATTGCTTAGCGTAATACTCATCTTCCGTTATACCCATTTCCTCAATCTTCTTTTTTCTGTAATTTGGGCTAAGCATTTTAAAAGCTTCAATAGCTTCAGGTGATTGAAGTGCTACTTCTTCACCTTCGTTGAGTGATTTACGTGCGAAATTGGCTTCAGGTGAGAGGATTTCTTCCCATGGGGCCCAACCACGTTCGACCCAGTTCTGGCGTCGGGCTTCTTCTTCGGATTGTTTCTCTTTGGGTCCGAATGCTTCGAGAAATGCGTCGTCATCACCTACTGGGAACTCGTCGGAACTGAAACAGGGAATGGTACGAGGGGAAAGCTTGGAGGGCTTGAAGAAAGAATAAGAAGAGAATTTAGGGGGTTTAAGGAGGGGTTTAGGACATGGGAAAGTGAACAAGAAAGAACTACTTTGAAGAGTTTGCATTTTGGAACGCTATCCCTTAGATTGCTTTGTTCTTACAAGAGAAGATAAAGTTGGTTTGTTCAATTCTTTATTGTTAGGGACCAAAGGGAACACATAATACTCTTCTTTTTCTTATTCTCCAACTCCAATCTCCATACTTTTTACTCTATTTCAAAAAATATTATATTTTTATATTTATAAATAATTTAATTTTACGAGATAATTTATATTTCAAAAAAAATCATTTCTTTTTTCATGTCAAGCCAAATAGTGACACATAAATTCATACAGAGTAAGTACTATTCTATTTTTTATTTTTTTTGCATTTGATGCGAGTTTGGATTAACCAAAATTTCAAAATAAATTTTATGAGTTTATATGAAGCAAATCATTAGTCGAGCCCCAATAAACACATGCTTAAATTATGAATAGCATGGTTTTATTGAAACTAATGGAGGATAATTAAATCTAAGATTTTATTACTCCCCCAGTTTCAATTTGTTTGTCTTGTCTTTTTTCCTTAATCTGTTTTTAAAAAAATGCATCTTTCCTGCTAATGATGTAATGAAAAAGACAAAGAATGATGTCGATGTCCTCTGGGCATAACTGGATGGCAAAGGAGGGGACTTAAACTTGATGTCAGTTGCTCTTGCAAAATTCATAAATAATATGTTAAAAAGCGCAAATTAGTATATAACAATTTTTAAATTAATATTAAATGGGTTAAAAGAATTTTTACAAGGGACTACAAAAAAAGTTGGTGTGACTAAGACAAACTTGAGATGACAATGTCTCCGAATATACGTCTCAAATTTTGTTATCTTAAATAATATACATAGAAAATTACTGATCTTATTTTTATTTAAATATGGATTTTCCATTAAGTGTGTTACTAACCGTAATTAATAATCCAATTAGAATTCTAAAACGAAACAAACTGTTTTTCCTTATTATAAACGAAGAGGGAGAGCACTTTCAACTTATATATATTCAACATGTTTTGCTCAACCGTCTAACAAGGAAGTATTCAGACTGACAAAAGGAAAACAAAAGGAAAAGATTTAGATCAATCATGGAAAAGACTAAGAAAGGATCATCGCCTGAGGAAGGAAGCAATAAAAATAGTATTAACGATTGGCTACCTATCACATCATCAAGGAATGCAAAGTGGTATTATTCAGCTTTTCACAATGTCACGGCTATGGTTGGTGCTGGTGTTCTTGGCCTCCCTTATGCCATGTCTCAGTTGGGCTGGTACGTTACATGTCCTTACTACTTTTTTACTATTTATGTCTAGAGGTCACCATCATATAGATATTCTATGTGTTCAACAACAACACAGGAGTTTGAGGATGGTAAGATGTATGCAGACCTTACTTATACTATTACATTTGTGGTCTAAAGAAGTTGTTTCCGATAGACCTTTGGCTCAAAAGAAAAATTATGTGTATTCAACTTAATTTATTATTTTCGATTCAACTATATATGTATATATACTCTGAATTTTAGAGAGCGGTCAATTTGTTTCTTTTCCATGCAAGGGTTACTGGCCTCTTTTATTTGTTTGTTTGTAATAATTGGAAAACATACATATAGATGTAATAGTACTATTTGATTTGGCGTGGCAGATAAAATTGAACATATCATCGTTTTGACACTTGTATATATTTACCAGCTTGTTTACTAATCTGATTCTCTGTTGTGGTACTTACTACTTAGCTGCTCGATATATGATCATTAGATTCATATAAATTAAGTATAGCTTGTTTAATTTATTGATCTGATTCTTCCAAGTGCATATCGATATTTTTAACACTCTAACAGTGTATTTATCAAGCAGATGCATATAAATTTAGTGTAGCTTGTTTACTAATATGATTCTTCCAAGTGCATGTCAATATTGTTTACACTAGAGAGTATACTTTATATCTGGCGTTGTGTATTACCAATTAAGTAGCAATATCTATCATAAAATACACCTTAGCTTTACACCCTAAACAGTACTTTCAATCAAGATGCACCTTTCTTTCCTTGTGCTACTTTTGAAATATTTTTTCTAGGTGGCGTATTAATTTCGTATATACAATATTATAATAGGGGTGCTGGAGCCACAATAATGGTACTATCATGGGTGATAACACTATACACCTTATGGCAAATGGTGGAGATGCATGAGATGGTGCCGGGTAAAAGATTTGACAGATACCACGAGTTGGGCCAGGAGGCTTTCGGGAAAAAGCTTGGACTGTGGATTGTGGTTCCTCAGCAGCTCATGGTGGAAATTGGAGTGAACATAGTGTACATGGTCACCGGTGGCAATTCTCTTCGGAAGATTTATGAGACCGCTTGTCCTGGTTGCCGGCCTTTGAAGAGCACCTATTTCATCATGATGTTCAGTGGTGTTCAATTCTTCTTTTCATTTTGTCCCAATTTCAACTCCATCGCTTTAGTCTCCTTCCTTGCTGCTGCCATGTCTCTCAGGTTCGCTTTTTCTCTTTCAGTTTCACTATACTTACTATACTATTAGATCGTCTAACTAATGCAATTGTTCATAAAAAAGTGAGATTGGTAGTCTGAAAAATAAGGAAGATTACCATGATAGTATAAGAATTTTACACTTTCAGTATACATAAAACATATAATTTAAGCTTAACATTTATTCACTTGATAATAGAGGAAAAAGAATAACAATTTATTCCTACAAGGAATCTAGTAGTAAACGAATTTTTACACAAACAGATTATGATAAAGGAGATTTCTCAATGCAAGATCTAAAAACATATCTCGGAGTGGCATCAATATTAAGTACTCTATAGTTTGGTGCTTTAGCAGGTTTATTAAAAGATTTTTTTTTCATTGTGCAGTTATTCAACCATAGGTTGGGGAGCATCAGTACACAAAGGAATAGCTCCCAGCGTTGATTATAGTCCAAGGGCTTCAACAAGAGTAGGAAGAATGTTTGGTGTCTTGAGTGCTTTGGGGGATGTTGCTTTTGCATTTGCTGGCCACAATGTGGTGTTGGAAATTCAGGCCACTATGCCTTCAACTCCTGAAAAACCATCCAAGAAACCCATGTGGAAAGGAGTCATTATTGCTTACGCCGTCGTGGCCATGTGTTACTTTCCTGTGGCTTTTGTTGGCTATGCTGTTTTTGGAAATAGTGTGCAGGACAACATCTTGATCTCCCTAGAGAAACCTTCTTGGCTTATTATCATGGCTAATGCCTTCGTCGTCATTCATGTTATTGGAAGCTATCAGGTCAATTTTCATTAATTACCCTTATTTTTTTAAATCATTCGATATTTGAAATTCACTGGTCTGATTAATTAGGACACTCACACAATGTAGGGTCACTAAAAAAAGAATCGCCCTTTACCAGAAGTCTTTTTAGCTCAAATCTGAGACTTTGCTTGATGTTTTTAGGTGTTTGCTATGGGTGTGTTTGACATGATCGAATCTTACTTGGTGAAGCAAAGGAACTTCAGTCCAACTAAAAAGCTACGACTAATTGTTCGGACTAGTTATGTTGGTACGTCACCGTTATTCCACCTTTTTATGTTAGATTAATTTGCTCAATAAAGCCATCACTTATGTTTTTCTTATTTATGTGTTGTGCAGCCCTAACAATGTTCCTTGCTGTAACATTCCCATTCTTTGGTGGCCTTCTTAGTTTCTTTGGAGGATTTGCATTTGCTCCTACTACCTACTTTGTAAGCCAAAGATTTCGTGTTATTTTTACATAATCTCATATGTTTTTTCTACTGATTTCATGTAAAAAATGTTATATAACTATAAAAATATTTGTGACGGGCTACAGAATCAAATATTGACATTCCTTTTTCTCCGTGTTTGAAGCTTCCTTGTACCATGTGGCTAGCCATCAAAAAACCTAAAAGATTTGGGTTGTCTTGGTTCACGAATTGGGTATGTTACAAAAACTTGCAAACTTCTTTGAGAAATTGGTAAACTTTATTGGTTGTATTTTGCTAATACTGTTACGTGTCTTCGTTTTTTACGCAGATATGCATCATACTTGGTATTCTTCTTATGATTTTAGCTCCCATTGGTGCTTTGAGGCAGATCATACTGCAAGCCAAGGGTTACAAGTTCTATTCTTGATTATAGGGTCCTCGTCACAAAAGATTTTTAGTATTTGTTAGACGACATTTTATATGTCTAGCTATATATTAGTTTTACTGCTGTATTAGTATTTAATTTAATACTACATCTCAGACCTTTGTTCTTAGTGGAAATTTGATTGATATTTGGCTCTTATTTAAAATAGCTTCGATTTAAAGATACATATATGATTATTTATGATCAAGTATCTCAGCGACTTGCCACAACTTATAATCGTGGTTATTACACATTACATGTGATTATTTTGTCAATTCTGTTAAGCGACTTTGCATCAATGAAGATTAATACGAGGTTGCATTTGCACATTTGTATCTGATTTGATTCAGACTAATAGATAACTAAGAAATCATATGACCAAATATATTTCCAAATGGATATTTACTTAGCTATTTAAGTTAAGAAGCAATACACCTTCACCATCATCTCGACTCTGTTATACAAGATTGCATAAAGTTTCGATTCAATATCAAAATAAAAAAGGTATGCGATCGATGTTTCTTTTGATTCAATATAAAATGTCAGTTGATCCATTAAACTAATATTACTCTAAGTATGACTCAACGATTGCCATTGATTTCAGATAGGCTACAAATCCCTTGGCGTGTTTGTGTTGATGCAATTTCTGCGTGAGTTTAAGTGTTTAATCAATGATATCTTGAAAATATAGTCTGAAAAGGAAAGGCTTGATGTACTTTCCCCAATGATCAGTTACTTGTCTTACATTCTTGTTATTCCTTTTCGTGACAAGAGTTACAAGTGGAGATTTCGGCTTGCTTGTTTTTTACTTCATTTAGTAGCAATATTTACCTGTGGAGTAATTTCGAGCATCCCCTGATTTTGACTTCGCTTAGTAGCAATAGTTACATGTGGAGTAATTTCGAGCATCCCCTGATTTGTACTTCATTTAGTAGCAATATTTACATGTGGAGTAATTTCGAGCATCCCCTGATTTTTACATCATTTAGTAAAACTACATGAACCTTAATTGAATATTGTGGGGAGCTAACGCAAAAACTAATTGAGGAGCTAGATAATGTAGTTGTTGAGAAACATATCATGGTACTGGAACTTTCTTCCCCTAGGTTGTGCAAAATTTGCTTTCTTTGGGACAAGTTGCTAGTATTTGTAAAGGATTGCTATGTTATGTAGTTCCAATAAATAACTGGTGTACTGACTTTGTAATATGATTCTTACCTTGTCTAATTCCCTTTTTTTTCTTGGTAAGACAATCTTGAATAGGTTTAATGAAGGGTAGGACAAAAGTGTAGCTAAGGATTTCAATTGCACAATGCAGAAGCTGTTATGGGTTTTTATGTCAAATATATTTATGTGTGTGTGTGTGTATATATGTATGCGAAAACAAAGCAAATTAATATCCTTTTAATTCGCTTCTGAAATCTCCTGCCTTGTTCTTGACATTTTATATCAATGATGCATAATTATTTTCTACGTCTTTAAATTACAGATATCATGGTTGAGGTTAGTACCACACTTCATGAAGCATTAGTTAACTGGGAGGCACACAAAGTACACTTCTATTTCACAGTAATTATATTGGTTAAACTTTTAATATGTAGGCACAAAGTGATAACAGAGGAACAAGACCAAGAAGCAATGTGGTCTTGCTTCTAACTTGAATATTAGTAATGGCATTGTCAAGGAACTAGATGTGGCTTGCTCGTTTGTTTATTATTGGAATTTTCAGTTAGACTATTAAAGAAAAATACGTTCCTCAGACTTAATTTTTTCTTTCTAAAGAATTAGCTCGTTCGGTGGATATCTTTGCTCTCAGATCCGGATGAGATGAAGTTTTTTTTTTCTTCGTATTTTAACTGATTGAGCAAGACTTTGAAGTATGATATACATTCATATGAAGTTGAATAATAAGTTGTTTTTAAGGACCATTTGATACTTCTGAATGTCAACTTTTACAATACGCTGCTTAATAAGAGGTCAGACTGTATGTGGATGGGTTTTTTTTGAATTTGTCCGTCATACGTATGTTCTATATACAAGCATCGATCAGAAAAAATGAACCCGGACGGATACTTCCACAATTGCAAGGAAAATAAATGATAGGATGCTCTAAATTCCTCGAATCGGTTTGCCATTTCCATAACGGTTGGTGACTTGGCATGTCCAAACCATTACCTTACCAACCAAAATCAAAGATGTTGTGTTCCAACTTCCAAGATTGACTCTAAGATTTTGGTACGCATACTAAATAACTAGAGTAAGTTATATGCCTATATGACCACAAAGTAAAAGACCACCTGAACTAATTCTATTCCGTTCTCTGTACCTTTCAAACAACAGCTCCTCATTTCGTTTAAGCTTGTTATATTCAGCCATATCAAATCCTGAACTTTGGCAACTTTCAAGTTCTCCGGATATGTTTCCACCATCTTCAATCGTATAGATTGTTCTATTCTTCTGTTGACTCTGCAGAATCGCTGGGCTCCAACTCCCATGGCTGCTGATGGAATAACTAGTATCATTCTGAAGGGAGGTGATCTCCTACAAGAAGGAAAGTTGGGGCCAAGTTACAATAGATGTCATAATAAGGGAAGAGAATGAGATTTACTACCTAGAGAAGTAAACGTGAACGTGAAAACGCAAAATTAATGGCACGGCGGGAAAAGCAACTTCAAGCAATTTGTGTTAAATAAAGGAATTTGTTTAATGACTAGTATTTTTTGCATGGAGAGGCTCCCAAGGTCTTCTCTATGAAGAAGTGGAAGCAAAATAAACCTCCAAATAGACAAAATGACGGTACTTCTTCACCGGGCCAGAGTGAGCCAACCTCCTCCTAGTTTGACCACTTAAAGCCAGCGAAAGAAATTAATTCCCGTAAAAGATGACTACTATTTTTTGCATGGAGAGGGGCTCCCAAGGTCTTCTCTATGAAGAAGTGGAAGCAAAATAAACCTCCAAATAGACAAAATAACAGTACTTCCTCACCGGGCCAGAGTGAGCCAACCTCCTCCTAGTTTGCCCACTTAAACCCAACGAAAGAAATTAATTCCCGTAAAAGATATCCAATCATCTAGCAACCATAGTTAAACCTAGTTCATAAACCGAACAAATATAATGGAAGATGCATCCAATCAAGAGCAAACTTGCTATCCTGTCATACCAAAGGCAGCCCCTAATTTTAGCTAGATGGTACAACACAAACAACTTACCCAGTGGGAAGGGTGGGTGTACGCAAACCTTACCCCTACCTTGTGTAAGCTAGAGTTGTTTCCGATAGCCCCTTGGCTCAAGAAACCGTTTTCAGAACAGGTTTGAAAAAAAACACAAGAGTAAAAAAGCTATGATGAAAATACTAAAGAAAAGAAAATATTGACAGCAAAAATAGTAAAAATAACCAAAGTAAAAGAAACAACATTATTAATAAAATTAAAGAATAAGATAATAATGGAGATGTCACAACACAAGCATACAAAATTTAATTCTATTAGGAGGTAAACAAAGTATTATTTACCTGTCCTAAATCACATATTGACGTCCTACTAACAGGAGTTTGCACTTCATTCTTGGGAGTGAAAGAACCATCATTGCTTGTCTCCCACTGCAACCAGGGAAATATAACCCCATCGGTTCCAACAGGATGACAATTAGATCCTGCTGGACTATTGTTAACTGCTTCCCCATAAGTAATACTATCCCTTGGTTTTGCTATTCCTCCTAATGTGGAACTTGCATCACTTCTTTCTCCATCAAACGAAGAAAAATCTGTATCTTCTATATTTGCAATGAAATCCTCAAAAAACTTCTCTGCCTCCTCATTCAGTTGTTTTGATGTCCTGTTTCTATCATTGCTTCTCTGGAAAGTTGTAAAAATCTATTAATAAAGGATCTATTACAGAGGTGAATAATAGCTAATCAAGAAAGCCGAAAACTGATCGTTCAACTAAAAAGGAGAGACCTTTCTACGTGGTTGTTTCTGCCCAGCAGCAGAATTTTTTGAATCAGGAAGAGGATCTTTGACAATCCGCCGATCCCTATCTCTTTGGTCTTCCTGTAGAATTCATCAAGCATATCATAGTGATTTCCAAAGAAGAATAACCAGTGTACAAAAGGAGGCAAAATTGTAGACTGGAAGAAAGACCGTATAACATAGTGAGTGCCAAAGAAGATTTCGAACCCGTTTGCAACAAGATGGGAAAATGTAAGCATTGAGTAAACTTACCGGCTCCAATTTTGTTACATAATTCTTTCTGGTCACATGACCTGTCTTGGAGCCACTAGTTTTCTTCCCCATGGTCTGCATGAGTTAACATGAAATAGAAAGCAAGGTCATTAACAGTGCGGAAGTAATTTTATTTAATATCATAGAACAAATAAATTACACACTTGTTCCAGTTCAGTTTTGATTTCTTCAACAGCATGCCTGAGTTCTTTTCGCATTGCTTCGTACAGCTCACCATTCACAATGTCCCCATTTGGATGCTCACCCTGGAGGACAATAATATATTCAGAGAAAAAAACAATGGATAAGGCATAAGAAAAAGTCAGTGCGCGCTACTTCGACAGATAAACAAAGTAAACCCTTTATAATGTAAGATCTTACTAAAAACAAAACAAAGTAAACCTTTTTCTGTGCATAAACTGCTCGAATGGTTTTCTCGACTACATTTTTACAGGTCAGAGCATCCTTTGTGTCATCGTCAGTCAAGGCAGAAGAGTGACTCTAGTATGAATGAAGAAGTGCATAAATTAGTAACATTGCAAGAAGGCATGTAGTGGCACAAAAAAACAGAGCATTATGAGAACAAGGGGGAGAACAACTGCCACTTTTTTGTGAGAGATAATACATTAACCCAATAAACTCCCTACAACTCAAAGAGAAGCAAATATAAATTGTTTCAGCTTACAGAATAGCCATCATGTAACAGTGGCATGTCCTTTTGGCTAAAAGACCTCCTTAATTGTGCATTATTTACAGCTGTTGGCTTCAGTGATGAAGGAAAGTCACTAATTATGTTGCTCTGATTCTTCTTGGTGTCAATTTGGCTGCTGGAATTTCGATAATGATCTGCATCACTCTGTCATACAATAAGGAATATTGTTGATTAAAAGTATCGTCAGTCGCCACTATACATTTTTCTTTTTGCTGATACATTTGGTTCTCTTATTTCTTCGTTTTAAACAGTGATCTTTAAGAACTCGTCAACAATTAAAACATAAAACCTATGTTGCTCGGACTCTCCAAAAATGTTGCCACACCCGTGTCGGATTCTCCAAACACCCGTCGATATTTTTGAAGAGTCCGAGCAACATAGCTTAAAACAACCCAAAGCTCTCTGGACATACACCGATATAACATGTATGTGTCTCATAAGTTGCATCTCGCTCGAGTGTTTTTAATCAGTATTGAAATGATCATAACCTATTGCAGTATGTCCCATCACAGTTTAAAGATAAGGACCTTTTTCTTAATAAAAGAAAGAACTAGGACATTTAAGTTCGAGGTGAGCTTTATCACATAACTAATTGTGTCAGAGTCAGCTTGTCCTAACTGAAACCTTGAAATGTAAGAACTGAAACTATTAAAGATGGATCATCAACTAATACAACTCTTAAAGCCAAGGAAATTTGTTATAAGTCTGCAGTATAAGATGAAAAACTGGGAATGTTACACAGCACATATAGTTTCAACTTTATTCTCTTTTAATTGAATTGGAGAGTAATACCACTCTATGCGATAGTGTATATAAATGCAATACAATTTCAATACTTAAAAGTTAACCACTGGAATTTGTTGAAGAATGATTCAAAACTTAACTGGTAGTAGGACCGAGTAAATTGGAAGATAGGTAGCTTCGTAGAACAAATTTATTGGTTTAGTTGTTAAGTGCTTTCCTTTATTTTCTCAAAGTCAATTATCATTTCTAATCATGCGTTGGTGGGTTATGAGACCAAGATATTTGGTTTGTTTGGTTCTTCCTTAGCCAAACGCTGAGTCATTGATTCACCTGACAGCACTTGCATCAGAAGAAACAGAACTATAAACAGAGCAAGAGGAAAAACAGGTTTTCCTCCTTTCTTTTTATCCCGGCTACCTCCCAGCGGCACACGTACCGGGAAACTTGGACACTAAGACTTAACAAATTAAAAATAATCTCCTAACTTTTTTTGTTTCTAAATGGATTTGAACCTAGTAACAAGAAAAACACTTTTAATACAGAAGATAACAGGATACAATTCGAGAGATGCACCAGAAAGGTAATGTATTGCTAGAACTCAAGCATTTTTTTATTTATATTTTGCTATTTATACCTTCCAAGTAAAAATTGAGAAGGCACTCTCACAAATTTTTGAACATCCTAAGTTATGTACGCAGTTGAGATTTAGGATAAAACTAACATAAAATTAAAGTCGGTAATCATTACCTTCGGAGAAATTTCCCCATAAACTAAAACTTTCATTTGTTAGTTTCTCGTTATAGGATTTCATGCACGGTTTCTCTTTCATTATACAGGGCAATTATACATTGAAGGAATTCACTAAACCATCTTTATCATTTATGTACATGAGAGACATTAATTTTAGTCTTAATGGTGGAATGTACTCAATCAAAATAATTTTGGTGAAAAAGGAGCCTTCCTGATTGGAAATTAATAACAAAAGGAGATGCCAGGATCAATTAGGTTTTGTGTATTTTTGTGTTTAATTGTTTATAGAATTGTATATTACATTTTCTTTCTTTTGATCAGTAAGAGAAGATTTGTATATTATATTTTCTTTCTTTTGATCAATAAAAGAAGATTTATATAATACATTATTTTCCTTTTGATCAGTAAAAGAAGATTTGTATATTACATAGTCCGTTGGAGCTAAATTTAGTTTCGTCTCCCTCTTCCCCCATACACACTAAAAAGGGGGAAGAAAAGTGAAAGACTTCCATATAAATAGTTTCCAAAGTTGAAATGCTCCTAGTTTAGCATTCTCTTTGGTGAAATACATTGAAATGTTGATCCCAAAAAGGTTTTATCAAGTTCAGTAGTCAATTTAGAATAACATAAACCTACATAAATCCATAAACTGCAAGCCTCAGCTCACGGAAATTGCTTGAACCAATCAACTCCAAACAGTTGTAGAGGTATGCTCCAGTCCTACTACCTAATCAATGTTTTGTGTAAAGATATGTCATCTGGGCCTAACTCAACCCCAAAAGTTAGCTTATAGGGTAAGTATTGTCCAAGTCCATGTTTCCATCCCCGCACGCCCAGACCTTGGAGCGTGGATAATATAATTTGGGGCCCAACATCAGTGAACAAAGAGTTGAAATAGGTATGGCTCATCCCCAAAAGTTAGCTTATAGGCCATGTTTCCATCCCGACACGCCCAGACCTCGGAGCGTGGATAATATAATTTGGGGCCCAACATTAGTGAACAAAGAGTTGAAATAGGTATGGCTCAACCCCAAAAGTTAGGTTACGATTATTGTCCGAGTCATATAAGATTCCATGTTCACATTTATCCATATGACACTTAACTTTTTGGAATAGACAAAAATGAAGAAAAGGATATAGAAGTTTCACCTCCGAATCACTAATCTGATATCGAACAGCAGAAACCGACCTCTTCCTTCTCGAACTGGCATCTGACGTAGCCACGTTACTCCGGGAACGATCAGCAGTGACGCTCTTCGAATCGTGCCTCGAAACTGACCTACCACGCCTCCTTGACGACGCCGTTTCGCTCGCCCAATGTCCAATCCCTGAGGCTCGCCTTCCACGGTCACTACTTTCTCTCTCTTCCTCTTGAGAGAAGAATTCTATAGCGAGATCATCAAGGCTGATTTCAGGAACTCCTGATCCTCTAGTCATATTAACGAACTTGCCACGTGGAGCGGCATTGTAGCCTAAGTCAGCCTGTGTAGGCTCCTCATAACGCCGAGGCCCGTGGGCAACTCGGCTTAGACTCCTAGAACGGCGATGAGCTTTGTTACTGGAGTTTCCGGAGGAGTCTTCGGCTCCGGCAGGACTTCCACCTAAGGTCGTTCTCCGAGTCGTCGATTTGAACGCCGATGACGCCATCAGTGAGAAATCATTAAAAACGAAAATATCAATTGTTTATTGTAGAAAAAAGAGAATTTGAATTTAGGAGTGAAGTGTTGAGGATTTTCTGGAAAATGTTGTATTGATGAAACAGCTCAGAGTATATGATTTGGGAAGATTTGGCGGAGGTATCGAAATTGGAGAAAATTTGAAAATGGAAGAGTAAGAGGAACATTTATTATAGGGTGACAAAAAAATATGCTAATTAGAAATGGTGGTCAACTTGTCTTTAAAATGTGATTAATTAAAATGAGGATTAAATTATAATTTTTAAAATTTATAATCTTTTACAAAATACATAAAAGTCCATACACATTATAAAATGAACTACTTGTTCATTTTATTTCAAAAAAAAATGGGTCTTTTTTCTTTGTTGCTCGTCGACCATCATGGTTGTTGCACCACCATTGTTGCTGCTCGTTCCTTTTTCTCCATTGCTGCTGATGTTGCTGCTCATTTCTCTATCTCTCCATTGTTGTTGCTTCTCTATTCATTTCCAGGCAAAAGTTAAGGTTTTGAATTTTTTACTTGGTTCAAAAGTTAGGGTTTTGAAATTAGAATGTGAAAATGATGATTTTGGTTAGAAAAGATGAAGAAGATCATAGGTTTTTCTTGAATGTTATTTGATGTTGCTGCTCATTTCTCTATCTCTCCATTGTTGTTGCTTCTCTATTCATTCTCAGGCAAAAGTTAGGGTTTTGAATTTTTTACTTGGTTCAAAAGTTAGGGTTTTAAAATTAGAATGTGAAAATGATGATTTTGGTTAGAAAAGATGAAGAAGAGCATAGGTTTTTCTTGAATGTTGTTTGTTTTGTTGTAGTTTCGTGTATTAAGTTATGATTTTGAAATTTTCACTTGGTTCAAAAATTAGGGTTTTGAAATTAAAGTGTGAAATGATAATTTTGGTTAGAGAAAATGAAGAAGAGCATGGGTTTTTCTTGAATGTTATTTGTTTTGTTGTAGTTCGTGTATTAAGTTAGGATTTTGAAATTTTCACTTGGTTTCAAAGTTAGGGTTTTGAAATTAGAGTGTGAAAATGATGATTTTGGTTAGAGAAGATGAAGAAGAGCATGAGTTTTTCTTGAATGTTGTTTGTTTTGTTGTAGTTTCGTGTATTAAGATAGGTTTTTGGAATTTCCACTTGGTTCAAAAGCTAGGTTTTGAAATTAGAGTGTGAAAATGATGATTTTGGTTAGAGAAGATGAAGAAGAGCATGGATTTTTCTTGAATGTTGTTTGTTTTGTTTTAGTTTCGTGTATTTGTTGCACTTGTTGGGGTTTGTGAGTTTGTAAATAGTGATTGTGGTTGTGAAATTATGAGTTTTGGTGCTGTTTTTGTTCTTATTCTCCTTGTTACAAGTTTTTAATATGTTGCAACAGATGGTTCAGTTGTTGAAGAAATTGCAACAACTAACCCATCTGTTGCAACAACTGAACCAATTTGTTGCAACAGATGGGTTAATATTTAAGTTATATTTGCGATTTCAGTTTATTTGGTTTAGTACTATTCACGTGTTGTTTTACCTTGCATATTATTCATTTTCCACTTACGATTGATAGTTTTTTTTCCTCAAACATTTGAATAGTGTTATGACATCATATGTATTAATATTAATTTTTTTTGTCAAACATATATACATCACATGATGTTCTTACAAAATGTGTGCTTTTAATTTTTATAATTAATTAAATTAAAATATTATTAATTTAAAATATACTATTACTTTTATAATATTATTTACAAATATGTGATTATTAATTAATATATTTTCAAGAAATAATATGTATCTTAAATACCTAATTTAATATATCATTTATAAATGTACATATTTGTCAGAATTAATTTTATTTTTAAACTAATCTAACTGTATAATTACAAATGTGCAACCAAACAATATACTTTTAATTATATTATAATTATGTTATGACAAACAAACATATCCTCTTAATTACTATGCTATGTAATTATTAGACAATGTAATAACATCAATTTCAATTACCATGTGAGCATCCATTTCCTCTCAATTCAAATCAATACTAAAAAGGTTAACTAGGATAATACCACATAATTACATGTATACGGTACTTCAATGTTTTTAACCAAGATTTTTTAAATACATGATCTAAAACAAGTCTTATATAAATGTGTGATTGTAAATCATCTTATTAAGTTAAATTATTTATATATATATATATATATATAAAATTTATTTTTTTGAGACAGAGAAAAAAAAATTGTCACATAATTTATTTATTTATTTTTGTGAAGGACTTGGCCATTACTCTTTCGAAGTGTGAGGGGGTAAATCCCGAGCTGACACAATAGTCTGCAAATCACGTCAGCCACCTTTTCTTAAGACTATAGGTACTAGTAATCCTCTTTAGCCCATGTTTGGGAGCCTTCGGTTTCCAGTACCGTGTAATTGCAAATAATGATGCTCACAAACAAATTTTTTAATATTTAATCAGTATTTCAAATTGCAAATACTGGTTCTTCTTTTCTCTCTCCTTTTAGCTGGCTTATAAATGCTCACGTCCTTCACTGATCTAGAAAACAAGGTTCTAAAATAATTTTCTGAGGAAGCAGATATATTTGAATTTCGATTTTGAAAGTGGATAAAGACAACAAAATGTCTAATAAATTTTCACAGAAATGTATAAAATAAAATAAAAAATTTATTTTTTAAATTTCGTGTCAATTCCACCAACGAACACGTGATAACAATTAATAGTATCATGAAAAGATTTTGACTTTATTCATCTGTTTTTGGTATAAATGCGCCCCCTCCCTCCCCCAACAGAGCCCCACATCCATCTCATAATGCACCTACCACACCACTCCTATTAATTTTATTTGTTCACTATATTATTATTTTTACTTGTTACGTTTAACATATCAAGATAATTTTTATTTTTTATTTTACTCATAGTATTAATTACTAATTTCAAATCATTTTTTAAGTCCAGTAAAACTATGTAGTGCCAATTAATATGAATATCATGATAAATTATGCACTTCATTTATTATTTCTTAAATTGTGTGCAAAATTAATAATGAACAAGTAAAAGTAAACACGGAGTACTACCTGAGTTCCCAACCAAAAATCATCCAACCTATTTGACATTCTTGTGCTCCAAAAGGACACCCAAATCAAATTCACGGGATGACCAGTAATCCTTCTTAGATCCCGTTTGGATTGGCTTATTTTAAATACTTTTAAGTCAAAATAGCTTATAAGTTATTTTGTAGTGTTTGCGTAAAATATAAGTGTTTATCAACACTTCTTTTTAAGTCAAAACAAGTAGAATTTTAACTTATAAGTCAAAAGTGATACCCAACCAAACGGGCTCTTACTCCTTCACTGCAGTCTCCCCTTAATTTATTTCACAAGAGAAACTGAAAACACAGCACGAGAGACTAATATGCTTCCGAAAGAAAGGGACACCGGATGCAGGCAGGTATGGGAATATAATCGAGGGGAACACATTCCAAAAAGAATAGATAATCTATTGATCATATAGCTAGGGTTGTTATCGGCTCGGATACATCCGAGAACCGGACCAAAATATCCGGACCGAAAAGTTAACGATCCGGATACGAGTACCAGACATAAAGATCTGGATCGATAAGTATCCGGTCCGACAACCCGATCTAATTACCCGATAACTTATATGTTATGAGTCCCGGTCCGATATCCGGTAACTATGATGATCAATCCTTGAAATATTGCTATTATATATTGTTTTAAGTTTGTTAATATGTATTATGTAAAACGGTAAAGACAGTAAAGCAGAGATTTTTATAAAACAATTATAGATAAAGCATAGATTTTAAGTAAAGCACAAATTTTTAAGTAAAACAAGAATTTTAATATTCGGACCGGAAACAGTATCCAGAACCGAACCGGTAACCTTATCGTACCGGACCGGGTACCCACCTGATAAGGTATCGGTCCGATCCCGAATCTCTTTAATTCTTATCGATCCGGACCGATAACCTTATCGGCCCGGTTTCGGTATGTCGATACTCAGACCGGACCGATAACAACCCTACCTATAGGGCGAAAGTTTCGCAATTGACCCTACAGCTGCAAAAGTTTCGCAACTTTGGTAACCTGTTGGTTAAGCACCAAGGGATGGTAAAGAAACTGGGAACCAAAGCCACTAAACAAGTAACAACAACATACCTAGTATAATCTCATAAGTGGGTGTGTGGTGAAGGTAGAGTGTACGCAGATCTTACCCCTACCTTGACAGGTAAGGAGGCTATTTCCGATAGACCCTCAGTTCAAGTAAAGCAAAACAACATCAAGATAAGAAGGTCCAACATTATTACACATTCATAACATAACATAACATAACAAAACAAGAGAAACATATAGCCGAGTCACTAAGACTCAATCTCTGAATGTGAAGATATCTTCCATCAAATTAAACACCTAAACAAGAGTATAGCCCCTAAACATCAAACATCTGGTCCGAGAGAACACTTTATTCTAAACGGTTAGATCTAACAACGCAGAACAGGATCATCACCAGCAGCGCCACCACACTTGGCCATCATTGAGTGAACTACCACTTTTACATAAGTGATGCCATGTGCTTAATCAAGTCCACCACTCGTGTGCTGCAATTCCACCAAGGATTACTATTAGCAGGATGCCATAAATCATATAACACTCCTATGCAGTGCATTCGTGCAGTGAATTGATCAGATGATGAAAGAAATGTACAGTAAATATTTCATGTGTTTACCTGTAACCCCATTCGTTGTCATACCATGAAACAAGATTGACAAAATTCTTGCTCAAAGCAATTCCAGCCTTGGCATCAAATATCCTTGATCTGCAAATTATTTCCATTCAGAAATACAGTCTGATTAGTAGAGCAAGATATACGTGGATCAGCATAGACAAGGTACGGGCAAGAACTTCAGTGGAGCTCATGAAACGCGAGATAGACAGAAATTAAATCATAGAACACTTTGTTGGTATAATAATCTGTACTTGGCTAAATAATGATTCAAAACAATATGTTAATCACTTAGTGAAACATATAACATTAATGAAACAATAAACGAAAACAGAATCTGTTTTGGAAAAATAATTTCAGAATGTAATCGAGCCTACTTAGTTCAAAGTGTGTCTTAAGAAAATTATTCCCCTCACAGTACTCGAGGTTAACGGAATATCGCCTCCCAGGATAGAACGATTATCTTACCAGAATAGTAGTACTCCAAATTCCGGTAGCAACTAACCACTCAACGGCAGTATATCACACAGAATGAAATTTTCGAGTTGAAGAACAACTTCAGAATTGATTAGAATATGAATGAATAAATTCTTGGAATAATCAAGAATTTATAGGGTTGGAGGTACTGATTCTGAATGGTTGCAACCATTCAGAATAGTCACCTAATTTTGGAGGGAAATTCGAAAAAGAGAGGAGAGCTTGACGGTCGTCATGGTCGATCCGTTTGGATTTGTTTTTTAATTAAATAATTAATTAATTAATTTGATTAAAGAAACGTTTGTCCAAAAAGATTATCAATCGATCCGGATCCGAATCGAATCGGCCGGCCGGCCGGCGAGCGAAAGCGGCGACGGCATTGCGCGGTCTTGCCTCTCAACCCTTTTAGCGGCTAGAGAAGGTGTAATGTAATATATACACCTCTCTTTCCTTCTCTTTTTCGATGTGGGACAAAAGAGCCTTTTACCTCTTTAATTTTCATCCCATCATTTCCCATTCACCAATATCAAAACCAACAATCCCACATGAATGGGAATGGTTATAAGATAGAAGAATGTACGGACGAGTGTGATATACTGGCGAGAATTGATGCGTCCGATAAGTAGGTTTCCTTTGAACTTTCCGTAGTGAACTTATATCGGATATACTCGATCAATCGGTAGATTTGATATCTTTGAACCGTCGAACTTTGTTGTATACCTAGACAACATAAGACACAATCAACCTCAACCGCTTATGGTTCTCACGGTTGTGTTCGTTTGATCATGAACACCGCCGGTCTCGTGAGTGCATAGAGAATGGGCGCTCATCATTCCCTTTAAAGCGGCTTACACTTAACACTCACATAGGTGATTTCTAAACATGTGGTCCTATAGCCACATTATTTGGTCATACATTGCCAGATTTAGATAACCATTAAAAAACCTTAATGCTTTATTAACTCATTAACAAGCCATAAAGTCTTATCCTTATTTCTGAACATTGTCTTCATCCGAGAATGAATTGAGTTATTTGACAATGTTGAACCGTCGATCCTGACTTTGTTTGATCTCGCGAACCTAGCTCTTGGGATCTCGGTCTGCTAGGTAGAGTTACCGCCGTGATGACTTGTCCTTCGCCTTAACCCCATTCCGTTGATGATCTACCAACTCCTCTCTGATAAGCCTTTTGTAAGCGGATCCGCCACGTTATCTCTTGACTTTACATAATCAATCGTGATAACGCCACTGTAGAAGGAGTTGTCAAAGCGGTATTGTGTCTCCGTCAGATGTGACGAGATTTTCCGTTATACATTACGCCCCGCCGCCTCTACCTATTCTTTGCTGACCGTATACATATAGGAGCCAAAGGTTTGGGCGAATGGAATATCTTCTAAGAAATTTGAGCCATTCAACCTTCATCCTTGTCTAAAGCTATAAATTCGATTCCATTGTAGAAGCGGGCGATGCGTATGCTTTGATGATTTCCAAGACATCGCTCCTCAACGGTGAAAACATATCCACTCGTGGATTTAACTTCAAACGATCCGGTGATCCAATTTGCATCACTATATCCCTCAAGTACTGCGGGATATTTATTATAATGCAAAACATAGTTTTGGGTGTGTTGTAAATATCCCAAGACTCGTTTCATTGTCATCCAATGAGTTTGATTGGGATTACTCGTGAATCGACTCAACTTGCTTATAGCACATGCTATATCTGGTCGTGTACAATTCATAATGTACATCGACTTTAAAACTCGTCAAAGTCGATTGTGAGTCACTTTCACCTTCATTCTTTTGAAGTGCAAAACTTACATCAATTGGAGTCTTTGCAACATTGAAATTTAAATACTTGAACTTGTCAAGTACTTTTTCAATATAATGTGACTGTGATAATGCTAGACCTTGTGGAGTTCTATGGATCCTAATTCCTAAGATCAAGTCAGCAACCCCTAAGTCTTTCATGTCAAATTTGCTAGCGAGCATACGCTTCGTAGCATTTACATCGACAATATCTTTACTCATTATCAACATGTCATCAACATACAAACAAACAATGACTTCATGATTTGGAGTATTTTTAATGTAAACACATTTGTCACACTCATTAATCTTAAATCCATTTGCCAACATTATTTGGTCAAATTTTGCATGCTATTGTTTGGGTGCTTGTTTAAGTCCATAAAGTGACTTAACAAGTCTGCACACTTTCCTTTCTTTACCAGGAACCACAAAACCCTCAGGTTGTTCCATGTAAATTTCTTCCTCCAATTCTCCATTTAAGAAAGTTGTCTTGACATCCATTTGATGGATTTCAAGACCATATACGGCCGTCAGTGCCACTAACATCCGAATAGATGTTATTCTCATTCTGGCGAGTATGTGTCAAAGTAATCAAGACCTTCTTTTTGTCTATAACCTTTGACCACAAGTCTTGCCTTATATTTGTCAATAGTACCATCAACTTTCATTTTCCTTTTAAAGATCCATTTTGATCCTAAAGGTTTATTTTCAGGAGGAAGATCAACTAACTCCCATGTATGGTTGTTTAAAATTGATTCAATCTCACTATTGACTGCTTCTTTCCAAAATGTTGAATCAGAAGATGGCATTGCTGCTTTAAATGTTTGAGGCTCATTTTCAAGCAAGAATGTTACAAAGTCTGGTCCAAAGGAAGTAGATGTCTTTTGACGTTTGCTACGCCTTAGGTCCTCTTTGCTTGGTATACTTTCCTATGGTTCTTCCCGCGGTCGTTTAGATCTTTCACTTGACGACTCACATTCAGTTTTATACGGATAGATGTTTTCAAAGAATTCAGCATTATCTGATTCAATTACCGTATTAACATGAATTTCGGGATTATCCGATTTGTGAACCAAAACCGATGCTTTCTTGCTTGTAGCATAGCCAATAAAAACACAATCCACAGTTTTTGATCCGATTTTTACCCTTTTGGGCAAAGGAACTTGGACCTTTGCTAAACACCCCCACACTTTGAAATATTTCAAGTTGGGTTTTCTTCCTTTCCAAAGATCATATGGAATAAATTGTGTTTTGCTGTGGGGTACTCTGTTGAGTATTCGATTAGCTGTAAGGATAACTTCCCCCCACAAGCTCTGCGGTAAACCGGAACTAATTAGTAAGACATTCATCATTTCCTTTAATGTTCGGTTTTTCCTTTCCGCAATTCCATTTGATTGTGGTGTGTAAGGGGCAGTAGTTTGATGAATAATTCCATATTCCAAACATGTCTCTGCAAAAGGAGATTCGTACTATCCACCCCTATCACTTCTAATCATTTTGATCTTTTTATTCAATTGATTTTCCACTTCGTTCTTGTATTGCTTAAATGCATTAATTGCTTCATCCTTACTATTAAGCAAATACAAATAAGATTTAGTCAATCACAATCGATGAAAGTTATAAAATACTTTTTCCCACCACGAGATGGTATTGACTTCATATCACATATATCTGTGTGAATTAAGTCTAAAGGATTTGAATTCCTATTAATAGACTTATATGGATGTTTAACAAACTTAGATTCAACACAAATTTCACATTTTGATTTGTTACACTCGAATTTAGGCAATACTTCTAAATTGATCAATTTTCGCAAGGTTTTGTAATTGACATGTCCTAAACGAACATGACATAAATCATTTGACTCGATAAGTAAGCATTTAAGTCGAATTTTCATTAATATCGCCAACAACCATTACATTGAGTTTGAAAAGTCCTCGGTGAGGTAGCCCTTTCCTATGAACATATCATTCTTACTTATTACAATTTTCTCACTAACCAACACACACTTAAACCCGCTTTTTGACGAGTAGTCAATGAAACTAAATTCTTCCGAATTGTTGGAACGCAAGAACATTGTTGAGTCGTGACCTTGGAAGTCATCTTCGTAAGTATCTTCTCATATCCTTCAACCTCGTTGTTGCAAGATTTCATAAACAAGACTCTCTTGGTCCAGGTGAGCATAGGTTGCAAATGCTTTTGCATATGCAAACATGTCGAGTGGCACCGAATCCACCACCACTCCTTTGGGTTTCCAACCAAATTGCACTCGACAAAGATTGCACACGATAATTTAGATCATCATTCATTTCCACCATATCGCTTGTCTTCTTCCCTTGTCTTTTTCTGAGACGCATATGGGCTTTGTGGCCGCCTTTCCCACAATTAAAGCGATTGCCATTGAACTTTTTCTTGTTAGAAACCTTCTCTTTCCGTAAGGTCTCTTTCTTTCTTGTTCATTTTCGAGCAAGATCTTCGATGTTGACCCCTTCAATTAGTGAACTCTTACGATACCTCTTTTCAGCGGTTTTGTTATCTTCCTCGATCTTGAGACGAATCACAAGATCCTCCAACTTCATTTCCTTTCTTTTGTGCTTAAGATAATTCTTGAAATCTTTCCACAAAGACGGCAATTTCTCAATCATCAGCCCACTTGAATGCTTCATTCACTACCATACCTTCAAAGAATAAGGTCATGGAAGATAAGTTGAAGCTCTTGAACTTGGGTTCCAACGGTTTTCCCATCAACCATTTTATAGTCTAGGAATTTGGCAACCACAAACTTCTTCAAGCAATCATCTTCTGTCTTGTACTTCTTTTCAAGTGCACTCCATAGTTCTTTGGAAGTTTCTACTGCACCGTAGACATTGTACAAGTCATCTTCTAAGGCACTTAAAATGTAGCCTTTGCACAAAAATCAGCTGCTTTCAAGCCTCAAGAACTACGAATCTGGTTGTCGGGCATATCACAGTAACGGGAGGTCCTCATTGGTGAACTTTTGCAAACCAAGGGTGGTAAGCCAAAAGAACATTCTTTGCTGTCATCCTTAAAGTTGTACCGTGAACTTCGCAGTTTCTCGGTAATGCTGCATCGCACGAGTTGTAGTAGAGTAATCAGTGCAAAGATTTGCAGAGGTAGTTCCAATTTCAATTGCCATTGTTTGTCACTGTCAAATAGACAAATTGTTTTCATTAATAAAACCAAAATAACAATTAATTCACAGACTTCAACGATGAAGATTTTATTTCTTCAAATCGCAGTCGAATTATAAACTTAAACGATGAAGAATTTATTTCTTCAAATCGTAGTATAATTATGAAACTTTAGTATTCCAACGAAGTTTTTATATCTTCGAGTCGGAATACTAATGTTCATATGGAGTAGAAAACTACACAAGTTTTAATCTCCTTAAACAGAACGATGAAGTTTTTATGTTCTTCAAATCGTTATACACAACGGTGGAGATTTTATTTCTTCAAACCGAATCAATTTTGATAGCAACAAATATAATACACAACGGTGAAGATTTTATTTCTTCAAACCGAATCAATTTTGATAGCAACAAATATAATACACAACGGTGAAGATTTTATTTCTTCAAACCGAATCAAAATTGATAGAAACGAAGTGCAATAGATTGTATGTTATATACTTGATGAAATTTTTATATCTTCAAATCAAGTATCCAAATGAGTAGAAAGTTATGAAAACTTTAATCTCAACCGGAGTAGAAAATCCGAAGATTTTAGTCTCCAAACAACATACAAGAAAAACACTTCTTTTTTTTTCCTGAAAAAAAAAACACTTTTTTTTCCTGAAAAAAAAAACACTTTTTTTTTCCTGAAAAAAAAAACATTTTTTTTTTCTTTTTGGAAAACACTTTTTCCTGGATTTTAATATTCCAACGAAGTTTTTATATCTTCAAGTTAGAATATGAAATTACATACGGAGTAGAAAACCACACAGGTTTTAATCTCCAAACCAGGATACAGATTAAAATACAATAAACATAATTTCCTTAAGATTGTTGGTATAATAATCTGTACTTGGCTAAATAATGATTCAAAACAATATGTTAATCACTTAGTGAAACATATAACATTAATGAAACAATAAACGAAAACAGAATCTGCTTGGAAAAATAATTCGAATGTAATCGAGCCCACTTAGTTCAAAGTGTGTCAAGGAAATTATTCCCTTACGATTACTCGAGGTTAACGGAATATCGCCTCCCGTGATAGAACGATTATCTTACCGTAATAGTAGTACTCCAAATTCGGTAGCAACGAACCACTCAACTACAGATATCACGAATGAAATTTTCGAGGTTGAAGAGCAACTTCAGAATTTCAGAATTGATTAGAATATGAATGAATAAATTCTTGGAATAATCAAGAATTTATAGGGTTGGAGGTACTGATTCTGAATGGTTGCAACCATTCAGAATAGTCACCTAATTTTGGAGGGAAATTCGAAAAAGAGAGGGAGAGCCGGACGGGTTGGGTCGCGGGTCGATTCGTTTGGATTTGTTTTTTAAGAATCCAAAAAGATTATCAATCAAGCCGAAGCCGAGCGACGACGACGGCGCGAGGGGTCCTTGCCCTCTCAACCCTTTTAGCGGCTAGAGAAGGTGTAATGTAATATATACACCTCTCTTTCCTTCTCTTTTTTCGATGTGGGACAAAAGAGCCTTTTACCCTCTTTAATTTTCATCCCATCATTTCCCATTCACCAATATCAAAACCCAACACACTTCAAAATCCCAAACTCACCTATTGTCTCCCACAAAGTCCGTGGATACCACATCATCTTCAGTGTAACCTACAATTCCCTTCAATTTTCCTTCAGACTCCTCCCTTTAGAAGATATAACAAAGCAAGTCAGCAGAGTCATGCAAACACGAAGCTCCAGAGAAAAAAAAATTAAGGAAGAATACAAACATTATTACAAGATGCTATTGATATGATAATAGATTCTCTAGGGAAAAGGAAAATGGCTTGCACATACTAATGCACTTGTGAAACTTATGTAAAGACACAAGCTTACTTAATGGCAGCCTTGATTTCATCATAGGTAGCTTCTTTCTCCAACCTCACTGTCAGGTCAACCACGGAGACATCAACAGTTGGGACTCGGAAAGCCATTCCGGTTAACTTTCCATTCAATGCTGGTAGCACTTTGCCGACAGCCTTGGGAGCTCCAATACTGCTGGGAATAATGTTGAATGAAGCAGCTCTTTCACCTCTCCAGTCCGTGGATGATGGCCCATCAACAGTCTTCTGAGTGGCTGAAATATTATGATGGTAGCCAAACCGAGTGACCAATCTAAAAATGAATTATATTTATATGAAAGTAGAAGCAAGAGAGACACTTACCTGTGATGGAGTGGACTGTGGTCATGAGACCCTCAACAATTCCAAATCTGTCATTTATAACCTGCAGAACAAAATGAGATATTGTGATGTTGTTTCATTCTCACATCCACATTATGCAATGACACACAATTTAATTTGAAGGAACATGGAGGATGGTGTTGCGATCCTGATATCGCCTACACTATTTACATTGAAGATGTGGACAGATTTAAGAAGAGAAAACCAGAAGAAGAAAGAGAGAAGATGAAGAAGCGTGAAGACGATGTGCAGGGGAAGGCGTGGGAGACAAGAGAATTGAGAAGCGGAAAAAAAAACTATTGGAATTAATGAATGAATTAAAATTCCTTTACATGTGTTGTACCCCTTATATACTAACACTAATGTTAGTCAACAAAGTATAGCCAAAATATCTATAATCAAACTGTAATCTAACCTCTATCTAACTATGGTTAATTATAACTTCCTAACCATAGTTAGTTACATATAGTTTCATGTGGTGTATTATTCTCAACAGATGGAAAAGGAGAACCTTGGCCAAGGGAGCAAGGCAATTTGTAGTACAGCTAGCATTTGAAACAATGTTGAGCTCTGGCTTGTATTCCTTCTCATTGACACCGACAACAAACATAGGAGCATCCTTGCTAGGGGCAGAAAAGATAACTTTCTTGGCACCACCCTGATGATTCACAAAAGTTGAGAAGATATTAGCTCCCTTAAATCACTGATAATAACTTGAGCTAAGGCCGATAAGAAAATTAATCCAACTATCATAGCATTAACAGCAACAAGCACTAAGAACCTGAGGTGTAGATACCACTATATCAAGTTTGATTCAGAGTCCTTAATTTAACTCAACTATGAGATATGCTTTATTTAATTATTTTCTACATTTAAATTGATTTAGTGCCCGTTTGGTTGGACTTCTTCCCAGTAGAGGTTAAAAGTGTTTTTTTTACAAAAGCATTTTTGGCTCCAAAATGGAGTGTTTGTTGATTTTTGCCAAAAGTGTTTTTGACAAAAAAAAAAACACTTTTGGCCTCCATTGGGAGAAGCCAAAATTTTGGACTTTTGCCCAGTAGAGGCAAAATAGCTTTTAAATTTGCTCATTTTTAATCCAAAAACACTTTTTTTATTGACAACTAAACACCTAACAACTTTTTGATAAAAAAACTCTACTCTTAAAAACTTTACTTCTAAAAGTTCTTTTTAATAAGTTGTACCAAACAGGTCCTGCATCAAGGCTTGAGATAAAACATTCTACAAAAAAATCAATGTCCTTGCCAAGAATATGCTTACTCCCTCTGTCCCAATATATCGGCACCTCTAGGATTTTAAAAGTCATACGAGGTTTTTCTTACGGTCATTTTTTCATATGACTTTTAAATATTTTGAATGGTTAATTATTGTGACTTATAATATTTATTAGGTAGTTTTACTAAATATGTTAATTATATTTTAAAAAATTTGAAAATTCTATGTCTAAATACACAATCAAAATTAAAAAATTTGACTCTCGGAATTTGAATTGTGACACATAAATTGAGACAAAAGAGTATAACATCATTAAAATTTCGGTACTAGTGTGCTCACTGAAAGGTATAAATCCTCCAATCATCAAATAAAATATGAACATCAACCATCAATTAACATAAAAAATGCCTACTTAATTTAGGCATTCCTTGTAGAAAATATATAGAAAGAGAAAAGGAACGGGAGGAAGAAGCTTTTAGGTTGGGAACTTGGGATACTCTTTTGTTACTACTCCTTTCGAACCATTTTATATAATAATTTAAAATAAATATAACTATTTATATTATTATAAATTATCATTTAAGAATAACTTGATTGAAAAAAAAAATTGCAAAATGAAACGCTTAGTTACGGGAATGAAAGAATTCTCCACCTAGTATCACTGAAAGTGTTAAGGGTGCGTTTGGTTCGCGCAGGGTAAACGGAATGAAATTCAGTAAGGGAATGGAATGGAAAAGAATTATCTGATTGTTCCTATATGTTTGGTTCTGGGTGGTCCGGGGTCCGGGGTGGTCCGAGGTTCGGGGTCCGGGTCCGTGTTGGGAAAGGTAATCCAAATACCTAGGGGATGGGGGAATCAAGAAAAGAAAATGAAAGTGAAAAAATGGTAAATGGAATGAAAAAATAAAACCAAACAAATAACAACAAACCGTAAGAATTTAAAAATGTACGAGGATGTAAGAAAATCATTGGGCTCGGCCTAGGTCTTAGTTACGGGAAGGCCGAGCTTCAAATAGGTTACAAACTACTGGGCTTATAAATGGTCGCATATGTTCGGTGGAATTCCATCTAAATAGGGCTGTACAGGCCCAACCTCAGAAGAAGTAAACAAATAACCGATTTTAGAATCCTAATTAGGATTCTAAAATTTAGCAGCTTTAAAATCAACTTTAGACGGCACGACTCACGAGTATGATGTTTGGAAGTACCAAGCCAAACTTCAAACTCAAATATGTCAAACTGAGAGTAGATTATAAAAAGTTGCCGAATTTGTTAATTGAGCTAAATCGGGTAACAAAATAGTAATTGGGCTAATTTCTCTAAATTAGATGAGCGAATGGTCATGGGCATTAATTTTCCCCAACATAACTCTAGGACATATTAATCTTTAGTAACTATTATTTAATTAAATTACAAAGCATAACTATAATGTGTATTTAAATTATCTATCGTATCTATATATATATTTAAAGTAGAATATTCTATTTTTATTTAGAATCTGCTTTTGCTCTCCACCGGCATTACAACGAATCAAGCCAAGCTTGACGAATTCATCTATCGATTCGAAGCTTTCACTCGCCGCGTGATCCACCGCTCACGCCTTCCAGATATGATAGCAATGGACTCCGTCGTGACCCACGGCTCGCTGGACCCTCCAGATCTGAGCTTCCACCGGCGCCTCCAGATTTGAGCTTTCCACTCTCGTCGTGACCCACTGTCAGTGCCTCCAGATTTGAAGTTCTGCTCCGTTGTGACCCACCGTCACATTCCAGATCTGGAGTTTCGATCACGTTCTTCGTCTTCTTCCGGTCACTTTTTGGTTCCTTCAACGCATTGATGACAAGTGTGGCGGCGGAGGGATCTTTCCGAACCTGCCGGGAGCGAGCCTCCCATAGAGAAGTAGAGCAACAGGGCTATCAAATGGCATTTAAGCAAGCCAATGGATTGTTCGAATCACATGTCAGAACGAGTGGAAGGAGTTAGGAGGATGGAGCATCTTTTGCCCTAAGAAATAGACGGCTTCGCCTTCAACTTGACTATAAGCAAGAAAATCGAGCTAATATGTGATCATGACAGTAGATTATGCATAAGTCTTCTATCTACGTTGCCACTGGTGGTGCGGGATCAACTTAAAAAGATGTAGGATCGTTTGTCTACTTGGCTAGTCAAGCATGGGCTAATTCATAGATCGATCGAGACCGAAGCTTATGCAATTGTGGAATTCTGTTCAAATAGAAAGCTTTTTAACAACATTCCTTTGGAAACAAAAAAAAAACTTCCGGTCACGTTTCGATTCCTTCAACGGCTGAGGGATCGAACTTCAGCGGCATTTTATTTTGTGTATTTTTTTTTTTTTGTATTCATCATTTGAGTTTATTTGTTAAATTTTTAGATTGTATTCAATTTGTTATTTTTTGTATTCAGTATTTGAGTGTATTTGTTAAATTTATAGTGTATTTATTTTTTTGTATTCATTATTTTAGTGTATTTATTACAGTTGAATCTATTTTTTTGTATTTATGTTATTTGAATACAATCGAATTTAAAATACAATAAGTTGAATATAATGTCTTTTTGTATTTATGTTGTTTGAATATAACCAATTTTTAAATACAATAAATTAAATACAATGTAAAAAGCAGCTACAAATGAATACAACTGAGTTGAATACATTTGACGTGATTACAACTAAGTTGAATACAACGAAAATAATTTTGAATACATTCTTACTCGTTGTAACATGGCCGTTTTATTAATACATCAAGTAAAAATTAGTTATGCCCTGTAAATATTAAAATTATAGCTATAATAAATTTAAAACACTTAAACTATAATCATTTATGTAAGTTTTACTTTATAGTATATTGTGGTGGTGAGTGTAGCCAATCTGATGAGGCTAGTAATGGGCTGGTACATCAAAGTTTCATTAATTGGCTGGGTTCCCTTTCTGGCTCTAATATAAATACTTCGTATATTTCAATATATATGACACTATTTTTTTATGTCACTTTTATATATTTAAAATTAATTTAATTTTATGAAATGATTTATAATTACACTTTTATATAAGACTTGTTTTGGACCACACATTTTAAAAAAAATCTTTTTTTTTTAAATTCAGTACAAAATCAAATAATGTCAAATAAATTGGAAAGGATGGAGTACTATATAAGGATCATTGATTCTCGTTAATCCAAGTTATTTTTATGTCTTAATATCATGTTTGGTCCTGGTTTTATTATGAAAATATCTTAAATGCAAAAGTCGGCGTCACATTTGTAAGTCAGGCCAAAAAGAATAATTATATGTTGTGAAAATGGCCAACAACCCATTTTCTTTGATCCATGGCCCCTTCATGTTAAAGACTAATGGGTTCATACACTTGAAATTCATTCCCTTTGTCCGTTTCATTGGCACCAAATATATGCTACTACAAATTTTCATGAAGTTGTCTTTCCAATATTCATGAACCTATGTTGTGAATTGGTTTCAAGAGAATATTTAGAACAATGATCAAGAATTGAATCCCGTCAGCGGCAGTGTGATGGTTTCTTCTTGAAATAAAGAAGGACCCCTTGTGCGCACCGTGATACTGGTTTAACCTTTAAAATCAATTGAGTTACCATGATTTACTTTCTTCATAGATCTATCAGACCGGGGTATGGGGACTCCTGAGGGAAGATTCCAGTGCAATATTCATGAACCTATCTTGTATATGCCTGTCAACTCTCTACATCATGTTCTTTCTCTTTTCTTTTAAGATAGTTTTAAGTGTTCCACAGCTACTCTATCAAATTTGAACGAATTGAACTAGGCATATTGTTAGGTGTATTTTATATATTTTTTTTGAGTCATTTTTAGTTAGTATTTTATTCATTTCATTTATGTTTAGTATAGTATTAGGTGTGTGTTTTCTTTCTTTTGTGTCACAACGGTCAAAAATGGAGAAATGACGAAAAAGCGAGGAAATGAACATAATTGAGATGAAATTGCACACTAAAAGGGCCAATAAATAAAGTATAAGAAATCTCGGGAAGTATAGAAGAGATCAGACGAAGTCCGAACGAAAAAAGGACGAAGAATCAGAAAATTGTCCAATTAACACCTCCGGCGTCGTGGCGCCTGCCAGCAGCGCCGCGGTGTCCAATGTTCTGCGAAGTCTGATTTTCTCTGATTTTTCAGCGCCGTGGCGCCAGTCTGCAGGGCCACGGCGTCGACACGGGATTTTTGAGTTCTGGGCCGAATTTGACACGTTTCAGAGTCCAAAAGGGATAATTTTTCCTACCTACAAAACCTATAAAATCCCTAAAACCCTGCTCATTATAAATATACATCCTTAGACCTTATTCTACAATCCATCATTCCACCGTCTTGTAAATATTCCATAACACCATTCAATGAGACAAGACAACTTTGGAGGTTTTTCAGTATTATTTTCTTTTCTTCTTTCCTTTGTTTTAATTCAGTTTATGTTGGTTTGTATTAGTTCTTAAGCATGTCTATGGCTAGGAGCTAAACTTTAATTAGGGCTTTCCATTCGAATCATTTGAACCTCGTTTTTATGATTTAATGCATGGTTTGGTTTCTTCTTTATATAGTTGAGATTTATTCAATAATTGATTTGATTGCTTGGTAATTAATTGATCACTAATTATCATCACATATATGATTTCTAATCGAGATCCGAAAGGGGAAATTGTGAATATGATATAGTTGAATAAACATATGTTAAAATCGTGGTTGAAAGTACCCCGATACTTGTGTAGTTTAATAGGTAATTGTTCTTAATCCTCCTTTGTGGTAAACTATCATTGAAAGATAGAAGAGTTCTGCATCGGGGTTGAGTGTTTATATATCCTAACCGAAATATAAAACGGCTTAGTTAACCTGTTATCTCAATATAGAAGAACATTTATTATTGCATTAAAGATTAAAGCGAGCGGATAGTTGAGGAGATTAAAAACCCTATATCCATCATAACTGATTTAAATCAAAGTATTTTCATAATTAGTTTATTTCCTGCATTAGTTTTGATTATTAGTCTAAAAACCCAACCCAATTTACATTGACCAAATAGACACCATAGAATAGATAACCGGTACTTGAAAATCAGTCTCTAAGGACGATATTCGATCTTACCCAGACTATATTACTTATCACGATACGTGCACTTGCGTTAAGCGTGTGGATAAATCGCTAACACATATATTCATTGGTGGTATAATTTGTACATAATACAAGTTAGTCACCTATAAAGCGAGCTTGTCAATTTGGGCAAACTAATTAAAACATTAGAAAAACTATTTACATTTCAAATTTGGTTGGTTAGATATAGTCATGATAAATAAAAGAAAAGTTCTCGTCAGTTTGATGTATTAATTAAACAAATTAATTTATATAAAAAACCACTAAACAAATATAACACTACTAAACAATCACTATTTTCCCACTAAAATTTCTCACTGGAAAATATTCGATGGCTATTTCCACAAATATTTTGATTGAATCAGTGAAAATAGAAAAAATAGTAGTATTTTCATACGGAAAAAATAAAAAGTTTTTGTTAAAAAACCACTGGTTCACCCTTGCAGTACAACAACAAGTGATATTAATGTTGTAACCAGTGATGTAGTGTTCGACTATAGAAGAATGATGACCGATTATGGAAATATGGAGAAGAGAAGAAGTAATAGACAGAAGATATGCGTGAGAGAGAAAAGAAGTTTTAGAGAAGAGAGAATTTTGTATTAACCTTCACAATTGTGTTACTGTTGACAATCAATTTTGACCCGTTTTTCGTATATTTGTTGTAATTTTATGTGTTTTAGGACACCACATTTTAATCATCATTTTTTGTATTTTTATCTTTTTATTTTTAATTAAGCATTATGTCTTTGTTAATATTATGTTTCTATTATTATTACACAGTCGTTTATTTTAATAATATTTGTATCTATTTAAATAATTAATTGACATCCCGTTTTAATTTTTAAATTAGACATTAAACATTTGTTAAATATTGTATTTTATTATTATTGCATCAGCATTTGCATTTAATAATCTTGCATTTTTTAAATAATTTTTCTTTTAAATAATTAACCTGTTTTGTATTTTTGTCAAATCAGCCCGAGGCCCTATCCGAATCATTCCAATCCAACGCCATTTTTAATTTCATCCAAACACCCTCTTTTATTTCCCCCCCTAAAATCAAATATCACTTTTCATCCCCCCCCCCCAAATACCAAACTCTAAACCTAAATATCTACCCTATAAATGAAACACTACCCCATTCTAATTTTTTTCAGCCGCACATCTCACCATCCACTCTTATTTTTCTAACCTCACCATCACTCTCCCTCACCCTCTCAAACACTCAGCCGCACCTCACCTCTCCCATGTCCCCTCAACTCGTCAACCAACCCACTGCCCGTCACCCTGCTCCCGTCGAACACCCTTCCGCCGGAGCTAACCACCGCGACTCTCGAACCCTCACCACTGTCAAACCCATAGAACGTCGGAGCTCCGGCGAATGAGCTCCGACGAACACCCTTCTGTTCGCTGTCGACCATGGCCTCTATTGTTGTTCAGATGTGGTCGGGATCGATTTGTATGATGTATGGCGGGACATATACCTTTTCCGACGACTCTTGCGAATGGCGTCGCTCCGGTATTCTTGCCGTTGAAGTGACGCCACCCATTTTCCGCTTGTTCGGTTTATATCTTGTTTGGTATGTTGTTGGTTGTGGACTGATTTCTCCTTTTTCGGGTAAGTGGTCGGAGTCTTTAAACTCCGGCGACCTCCATTACTTTGTATTTTATATATAACTGATGTGCATTTGTTGGTTGGCTTGATTTTTAGAGTTTTGGTATCTGGCTGGAGTTTGCAAAATCCGACGAAATCCGTTGGTTTATATTCTGGCCCGATTACTGCGTTCAGTTTGTGGTTTAATTTGATATGATTATTAAGAACTGACCGGAGTTTTAAGACTCCAGCGATGTTTCAAAAGTTCCGGCGAACTATGTCACTGTTTACTTCTACTGTTCTGGTGAACTTTTGCTATTTTCCGGCGTGTTTGGTGTGTTGTTATTGTTGTTCTTCAGTCGCTGTTTGGACTGTTTTTTGACAATATTGCCCTTTAATTCATTTTATTAAACTGATTCTGAATGATATACTACACTTGATTGGCCAATGAAAAAGTTATCCGTCGATTTTTTAGGCCTCCACAGTTGCAAAGACGGAAAATAAAATAAATGAAGTTTTCAGGGCAATGAAGATTTTTCCACTTACACCGGATAACCAACATGCGCTGGCAGGGCGAATTCTCACAGCCGCACTTGTTTAGGATGTCCCACTTTATTTTTATATATATATATCTGAGCCCTCCGTGTTTAAAACTATTACTGTTTTAGCGCGGATCGGAAGGTTTTATTTATTTTATTGTTTTTAACAATATTGGCTGATGAAGGAATCTCCGTCTGATTTTCAAGGCCTCCCCTGTACAAAAGACAGATTTATTTTTGGCTTTACTTATTAATTCTTGTCATTGCTTTAAAATTATTTATTCTATTACTAACACTTTTATTAAGTGTTTATGCAGGTACCCGGAGATCATCTTGTGCAAAAGGCCTAAAAATGGCTAAAAGATGTCCCGGAGTTTTATTCAATTTTAGCTTTATTATTCTGTATTGCATTCCATTTTAATTATAAATTATGAAAACTGCTTAGAATATATAGAATAAAAAGTCAATAAATAACTAATCTAGGTCAAGACACCCAAAATTTAGGAGAGTTGGCGCCTGCGTGGAGTTAGATCGGTTCGTCTGATCAGCCACGTAGACTTCTCACTCGAGTTGTCCGCTCGGAAACCTTGCGTCTAGTAAGCCAAAATCTTAGAAAGCTTAAGATAGAGTTATACCACCCTTTTATATTAAGGCATGCATGCATAAATCTTAGGTGGGTTAATCCTTGGTATTAACACTACAATTAGAAATCCACCAAACTTGTCGACGAGTTTCACAACCCAATGACCCATTAGCATACTATGTGTAGCGTGATGCTGATAGACGGGTCCAAGCCTAATCATGACACGCCGAAATTGAAAAAGTGCATCGTCATTTGGTCGTCATTTCCAACAAAAGCATTAATGTTTAGCAACTTTGGTCAATCTATCTCAATCTCGCATATCTGGCGTTTAGACCGACCTCTGGCATAAGAGAGGTCCCATGCATATTAGGCGCGCGCTTGATTTGCATGCTTTTGTTTACTATTGTTGTCGCTAGCAATTCTGTACATATTATTTAATGCAATAATTATCCTTTTGTAATTCTGGGCTCGAGCATTTGCATTTTTGCATCTTTTGCTGTCACATTGAAATCAGGACTTCTACTGCGTAAATCACTCTTGAATAGCGCGACTTGGACTTTGTGAAACATCAACCACCAGTCCGGTCGAACCAATCAAGGGAGTCTTTGACTATATTTTCACGCCCTTACATTTTATTATTTTTGTGGCTTGCCTACTCTCACTCATTTGTCATATTTTTTGCAGGAATACCGTCCTCGCAAATAGTCGAGGGCGGACAACAAAAAAAAAATCATCACAAGAATGAGCTGGAGTTATGTTGACGGAAAGAAGTCAGCTTATACCAGATTCAACGAAGCATCGCTCTAGATCCTATATTTTGTATCTTTATACATATTTACAAATTCAATTGATATGTCTAGTGTTGATTACATAATTCGTTATCATGCATTTTACAACATAATCATCCCGAACTACGCGTGTCTGATTCTCACCACACGGTGTGATACGTAGGCAACCCATTTTGGGTTCGACACCACAAAAATAAAAAAATAAAAATAATAATAATAAAGAAGCATATTTTTCTCACTCATGCATCCCATTCATCATATTTTCGGGCATTCATTTTTCTGTTACATTCATTTTACTTTGCATTCGTCCACAGTGGACAATCATTTATTTTTGCATAGCTTTATATTGCTATCATTGATAAATTCTTTTTCAAGCATACATTTATAACATATTTGAATGAACTACGCGCACCTGATTCTCTCGGCGGGATACATAGACAACGCTATTCGGGTTCGGTACCATTTATTCAAAAAATAAAAAAAACAATTATTCGAAAAATAAAAAAAAAGAAATATATTATTCAAAAAAGATGTGTTATTCAAAAATACAAAACATTTTTAAGTATCATTGTTTGACTTGGTTGATACCAACACAGTTAGAATTGTGCATAAAAAAAAACAAGTGATAATCAGTATGGGTTGACTTTGTGGTAAACCATAGATTCTTTTGGTACCTCTTATTCATACCCGTAGATGACATTGTCTTGCATGTTTCCGAGATAAGAATGAAATCAACCTCATCGTTGAATATGCATTGTGTGGTGAGTGTTTGAATAAGTTCAATTGCATTGCATTGTGATCTAGAACTTGGCCTGAATATTTGTTGAGGCGAAATCTTGAGTAACACTCGGTGTAGGAAATGATCGTAGGCTTTCTTTGACCCGTTTGAGCCTTTTCAGCCTACCAAATATCATTATCCCTAGCACACCCCTTTGAGCCTAAACCTATTTCTTTCGACAACCGTATATTACACATATACCCTTTCTGAGTGCATACGCATTGTCCCTCTCTTGGCCCGACCTCCTTGAGTGCTTTAGAAATGTGCAAGTGACTGACAAAATTCTAGCTAAAGTTTCCAAAGACAAAAGTTGTCAAAGTCCAAAAAGGAAAAGAAAACAAAAGCAGATACAACTTCACACAAAGAGGAAATCAAAAAAAAGAAAAAAAAAAGAAAAAAAGGGAATATATAACCCCGAAAAGGGAATATATAACCCCGAAAAAAGAGGCTCCAAATGAAAGATTCAAAAGAAGTCAATACAGAAAAACTGGGACAAAAAGAAAGCAAGTCAGCATCAAAACACACAAATATCAAGCACGGACGTAGTCCAACTCTCGAGGAATGATTAGTCACTTTTACCCAAATGATATCCATTCCTTTCCCCAAGCCTACAATACAAGCCTGTGACAAGCCCTACATGATCTTATACTGAGGGTTCTCACATTAGTGGATACTTACATGACGACCAAGCCTATGGTATCATAATTGCATGCATTAAACATCTTTCTGAGTGTGAGGTTTTTTTTCTCTCTAAACGTCCCAAAATTCAAAATACTGGAATATATGTGAGAATGAGACTTTATTTCAGTGAGCGCATTTGAAACGTGAGATTACGTGTAGTTCGAAACCTTGGATGCAAGCAGGTGTGTCGACACTCAGGTATGTCTGAGGTACTATCTGAAGCTGTGTGAATTACACCGGAGCCAATCTCGGTTAGACTGAAAGTAATAAACGAAAATCCTTATGCACAATACTAATTGTTGGTATCAACTGAAGTCAGAACATAATGTTGTCTTCCATTTTTTCAGAAAAAACAACAAAATGCATATTACATAAAAATCCTTATTTTGCATCACGAACTACGTCTTGACCTGATTCCCTCAACGGGATACGTAGGCAGCCACATTGGCTTCAGTCTCATTTTTCAAAAAATGTACAATCATTTTTTGCAGCATGAACTACGTCTTGACCTGATTCCCTCTGCGAGATATGTAGGCGACCACATTGGCTTCAGCCTCACATCATTTTAAAATCTTAAAAATCTTTATTTTTTGCATCACGAACTACGTTCTGACCTGATTCTCTCGGCGGGATACGTAGGCGGCCATATCGGTTTCGGTCACACCATTAGAAATATTTCTCCCTTGTTTTGCACATGACTCGATTTTGTCCATTGGAGAGTTTAGCATCCTCATATATTTTGCATCCATGACTACCTACACATGGTAGGGCATATTCGAGGTTACATTCTCATCTACTCAATTGTACATTGTCCACATTCTCGCATTAGCTTTTCATTCATGATAAAAAAAAATTACCTGATCGCTTTAATAGCGTCAAGATTCAACCTTACCCAGTTGAAAGTTCAACATCTTCATTTACCAGAAACTGGGACATTTTAAGGATTCACTGCAAGAAAATGGCAATAGACAGGAAAAAAACAGGCCAACTAGGTCTTCCGTCCAAACAAAGAATGCAAGTGTCAAGAGCCAAAGCTACAAAGTCGACGCAAATCAACCACTTTTTTCCTAAAAAACTCACAAGTTTTCTTTGAGTGCAGGATCTTCATATCAGCAAAGGCGGGAGCACAACAATAAGCCCATGCGGGTTACAAACGCACAACGTCTATGAAATGACGTTATCTCAACTCAGGCGAGTCACAAAACAGGCACGTCCATAAAACGACACCATTTCATTTAAGCCTATGCAACAACTTCATCTATGTTTCGTCTATGCAACGACGAACATCTGCATCACGTCTATGCAACGACACATTTCATCTAAGCCTATGCAACGACTTCATCTATGTTTTGTCTATGCAACGACGAACATCTGCATCGCGTCTATGCAACGACACATCTCATCTAAGTCTATGCAACGGCTTCATCTATGTTTCGTCTATGCAACGACGAGCATCTGCATCGCGTCTATGCAACGACGTCATTTCATCTAAGTCTATGTAACGGCTTCATCTATGTTTCGTCTATGCAACGACGAGCATTTACATCACGTCTATGCAACGACTCAATTTCATCAAAGCCTATGCAACGACTTCATCTATATTTCGTCTATGCAACGACGAACATCTGCATCGCATCTATGCAACGACGCCATTTCATTTAAGCCTATGCAATGGCTTCATCTATGTTTCGTCTATGCAACGACGAGCATTTGCATCGCGTCTATGCAACGACGCCATTTCATAAAAGCCTATGCAACGGCTTCATCCATGTTTCGTCTATGCAACGACGAACATCTGCATCACGTCTATGCAATGACGCATTTCATGTAAGCCTATGCAATAATTTCATACATGTTTTGTCTATGGAACGACGAACATCTGCATCGCGTCTATGCAACGACGTCATTTCACCTAAGTCTATGCAACGACTTCATCTATGTTTCGTCTATGCAACGACGAGCATCTGCATCACGTCCATAAAACAACGTCATTTCATACAAGCCTATGCAATAGCTTCATATGTGTTTTGTCTATGCAACGACGAGCATCTGCATCGCGTCTATGCAACGACGCCCTTTCATCTAAGTCTACGAATCGCTTCATCTATGTTTTCTGTCTGACATTTAACATCTGCCGCGATCGTAAACGACGTCATTTTCATTTCCTTTGCATTTTGACCTCGGGAACAAACACCCTAGAGACATTTCAGAGAACAAACACTCTGTCTTTTCCAGCATCCCATCGCAATTGTAGCCCAGTGTCATCGAGATTCGACACTGGGACATATTTTGAATCGATATTCGTCCGTCCATAATTTTAGCATCGCAGCAACCCAGTGTCATCATAATTCGACACTGGGACATTTTTAAATCAGCGTCAGCTTTTCTTTTTATTTTCGCATCACAACGACCCAGTGTCATCATAATTCGACACTGAGACAATTTTGAGTCTGCATCAATCCCACTTTTGAGTTCTAGTTTATAAAACAGGACAAAATTGACTACAAGTCAACATCTTTGTCCGAAGACTCTTCCATCATCTCCGTACAAAGAGCGACATGTTGTTGACAGTCAATTTTAACCCGTTTTTCGTATATTTATTGCAATTTTATGTGTTTTAGGACACCGCATTTTAATCATCATTTTTTGCATTTTTATCTTTTTATTTTTAATTAAGCATTATGTCTTTGTTAATATTATGTTTATATTATTATTACACAGTCGTTTATTTTAATAATATATGCATCTCTTTAAATAATTAATTGACATCCCGTTTTAATTTTTAAATTAGACATTAAACATTTGTTAAATATTGTATTTTATTATTATTGCATCAGCACTTGCATTTTAATAATCTTGCATTTTTTTAAAATATTTTTTCTTTTAAATAATTAACCTGTTTTGTATTTTTGTCAAACCAGTCCGAGGCCCAATTCGAATCATTCCAATCCAACACCATTTTTAATTTCATCCAAACACCCTCTTTTATTTCCCCCCTAAAATCAAATATCACTTTTCATTTTTCCCTCCCAAAATACCAAACTCTAAACCTAAATATCTACCCTATAAATAAAACACTACCCCATTCTAATATTTTTCAGCCGCACATCTCACCCTCCACTCTTATTTTCCTAACCTCACCATCACTCTCCCTCACCCTCACAAACACTCAGCCGTACCTCACCTCTCCCATGTCCCCTCAACTCGTCAACCAACCCACTGCCCGTCACCCTGCTCCCGTCATCCTGACAAAATAGTCATACACTGCTGACGCGTTTCCTTCTCTTGCTTCTGCAATGCTTGGTCCCAAGGATTCATGTGTATGTCTCTCTGAACCAGCTCTAAGGACTCTCTTGCTGCATTTGCTTTACCAACTATGCTACTAATATTTCATTCATTTAACTTTCTTAACCTTCTCTTCAAAATTTTGAGTTTCATGAGAACCTGAAACATACTACAACAATCTATCTGTCGAGACGAAGCTTCCTTCACTTTTGTCAGGAACAAATGGTGCTTTGACCATGTATTACATTGATACTTACT